>OX424575.1:118701163-121183800 GCA_949152435.1 Gastracanthus pulcherrimus | reverse complement strand
ATTGTCGATGAAACAATGTTATTTAAACAAAATAATTTTAATATGCTGTATTTCTTTATGTTGTTATTTTCCCAATTTTTAATCAACTTCTTAATCGATGCAGTTTCCTTGTGTGAATGGTCATTACTCAAGTTGAATTTTTCTATTATTTGTTCAAGAATTGCAACACCGCAGAAAGCATTCCGTACATTCGTAGAAGCATTCTCTCCAAGAATATCATTAGCCAATGCAACTTGATTCAACTTTAACTTGTTTTTCTTTCTTTCAGGAAGTGTCTTGCGCAAAAGAGGAAACGTATCCATAAATTTATAAACTACTGATCTAAATTCTTCAAATAAATGACAGTAACGTTAATCTCTTATAAGAAAACGGGTATCAAAAGCTAATTCATTATGTGCCATTAAGTTGACATTGTTATCAACATTTTTTAGAAATTGTAAAAATGTCGTATAAACTTCTCGCTTTTGACCGTTTACAAACATTTTTCCGGTGATTAATGATGTTCTGGTAAGTTCTATAATTTTTTCGTAATATTTTGTTTTGAAATAATGTAGGCCTTGAACTCTCTATCTTTAAATTTTGCTGTTATTCGACATATCTTAGATGTTTTTAAAGAAAGCCCGGTAGTTTCGATATCAAAATATACATTAGAACCACATGGTGAAATGCAATAGTTTTTCTTTTTCATTTTGTGAAATTCAGATGCAGGTTAATATGTAAAGCCTTCTAGATTTTCTAAATTAATTCTGCTGTTCGACCGAATGCTTTGCAAAAATATAGACCGTCTTTTGAATATAGGTTGTTTCACTCTCAGTGATCTTTTCTTCTACAATATTTTAATAGACGAAATTTTTCACTTAATTTACTTATGAGAGATATTATCAGTTCGTTACCAACATTCAAAATATATTTCGTACCAATATTTTTTTGGCACACAGATGCGGCGAGTCTAGTATCATATGATTCCGAGACTCCATAAAACCGTGATTTTGGATTTTTAATCGCAACGATTAGATTACACGATTCATTTGACAGACTTGAACCACAAGGTGACAATTTATCCGCATTATTTGTAAATATTGTAAAAATCTTTTGTAAAGTAGAGTGTAATACTTCGCCAGATAGTCATTCACCTTTAGGTAATACAGTGAACCGATATATTTCAGGATTATCTTTATATTTACACCAATGTTCACACTTTTCATGGTTATTGAAACAATGATCTACTATATTTAAAAAATCATCTCGTATTTGTGGAGCATTATTTATATTAGTGTGCAAAACTATTCCAAAACTACTTTTAAGTACTAAATTACTTTCCTGTTTACGATATTATCCCATAACATTTTGCTTAATTTCTTTTTGGCTTGATTAATATCACGGCCAACTGCAGCGATTTTGGACCGATCGTCATCGCCAATCATAGTACCAAATACTAAATAATACTAAATAATACTAATTAAGTACCAAGTACTAAATTCTCATTCGAAAAATTCTTAGTTTTTGGGCAGATTTCGACTACCATATCTAGTTCCATAGCTTTGGAGCTGCGATTCTAGTTTTTTTTTACGGCAGTCATGATCTTCTAGACTGTGATTATTTGAACACAATCTACAATATTTGTTGCATGTTGCATAAGCTAAAATCTTATTATCATTTACGAAAGATCCATGACCTATAACAAACAAATTTTATTTAAGTTAAACTTTAAAAATTTAAATTGACATATGAAGGGTATGAATGTACAAATTATATATATTATCCTATACGTATATCATAAAGTACCAATAAATTGTATTAATTTTTTAAAATAGCCAGTTATTGATAGATATGTGAACCATATTAAAAATTGCTTTTCTTCATTCAGTTAATTTAAAGATAATTGTAAGATATATGTAAATCGAATTGAAATATACAAAGTGAAAAATTTTTCGTCTAATTTGTTAAAATATCAGGTATTTAAAATTCAAAATCTTATTTCACTTACGAAAATTTCTTAAAAGTTATTGTTTGATAAATAAATTGTAAGGAAATTGAGTCTACTTTAAATATTTGTACGTATTTTTGATATATATAATATTTAAAATGACAAAATAATTTTTATTGTTTTTTAAAAAATCGTTGCAATGAAAATTGGAAAAATGTTGCAACCGATAAAGTAGAATATATCGTTCATCTAAATACGAATTGACGTGCTTTGTAATTGTGTAATTAATAAAATAAAAAAAGAAACGATAATTGTATTTCGAACCTGATAAATACGTAACTTCTTTCTATTGCAATGGTACTGGTAGCATTATCTTCAGCCTGTAAGAATATTCAAAAAAAATTATTCTTATATCCATATTTAAAAGTAAATATACCTAAATTGTAATACAACCTTACGTATTTTTCTTCTTTAATGCTTTAAATGCAGCTAATATTTGCTACTTTTTAAATTGCTTTGCCAACAGATCATTCAATACGCTTCAGCGATTCAGTGTATAAAGGGGGCAAGTTCATTGTAGATAAAAAAGTATTCACCTGAGATTCGCCAATACCACCATCAATAATACATTCAACAAAACTAAAAGTTTTTAAAGTGATAATCATTATTGTATACACGAGTAAAAAAGATTAACATATAATTATATATAACTATACATAAAATCATACACAATTATATAGAATTATATATTATATATGATTATATATAGTTATATATGGGTTTTGTCTGTATATAACTAAATATATCTATGTATAATTATTAGGAGGGGTTCCCCCTGCTCACTCCGCTCGCAAACCTCTATTTTTTACTTTTAAAAAAATAGATGATAGATTTATAAAATTTAATTTTTTTAACATACTGATGTTAACAAAATATATTTATGAGCTATCAACTATCGAAGAAGCATAATATAATGTAAAACCACAATTTTACTCTTATATAAAGAGAAAGATTTGTTTTTGTATATTCGCAAAAATCTAAAACATTAGGTATACTTTACCAATTATATTCAAATTTATTTGATATTTCTTGACATAACTCAGTGTCCCGAGCTATGTCAAAAATTATAAAACACCACAAAGTATTAATTGTTTTTACAACAAAAAGAACCGCTGCCAATTCATTGGCACATAGCTTCCGCCAAACTAATCGACTGTTCCAATATAAAATGAACATTGATTTAATATATTAGTTATAATTATCAATTTGTTCGATTATTGATTAATAGCAAATATATATCTACACTTTCATGGCGCTATACTCATTTGAATTAAAAAAAGTGTGGTTAATACTACCAGTAACGCTGGAAATTAAATGCTTCAAGCAGCAAAGTATTTTTTTTAAGTGGCATTTCGAACTCGAAAGTTCATCGCCTCATCTACGCAAGCCTTTCACATTTCCCTATTTCGTGCCAACCCCATTCATTTCGCGCTCTCCCGCCCAATTTCAGTTACGTCTGCTTTTACGTTATCCTCCCATCTGCATCTAGGTCTACCTAGAGATCGCGTTGCTTTCGGTTTTCCTTTCATTATGCTCGCTGCCGTACGATCATCGCCCATTCTTGCCACGTGCCCTGCCCATCTTAGTCTCCGTGATTTTATTATTCTGTTAATATTTTGTGACGCGTACAAATTATGTAGCTCGTCATTGTGCAGTTTCCTCCACTCCCCAGTTTCCTCATCTTTCTTTGGCCCGTATATTTTCCGCAGAACCTTAACGTTTTCAAATACCCTAAAACGATATTCTTCCGCTTTAGTGAGCGCCCAGGTTTCGCACCCGTACAAGATTACCGGTATTATTATAGTCCTATATATCCTTATTTTGACATTTTTCGATAGTAGCTTTGACTTAAGTAATCTATTCACAGCGTAGGCAGCAGGCATTACCCGAATGAAGTCTCTTATTAATCTCGGCTTTACTTTCGTTTCGATCATTTATAGTTGTACCTAAATATCTGAATTCGCTAACCTTTTCAAAAGTGAAATTTCCGACTCTGAGATCCCCCTCTCCTTCTCGAATGCCCAGTTTCTCCGTGATCATATATTTCGTTTTCGATTCGCTCACTTCTAACCCCGTGTCTTTAGCCGCATTTATAAGGATTTCCGCGTTTCTCGCAACCGTTTCACCATTATCTCCCACTATATCCAAGTCATCCGCATAGCCTAAAATCTGCGTTGTTCCGTTGAGTGTTGCGCCTAGCTCGCTAGCCTGCATTTTTCTAACATACTCTAGCGTCAAGTTAAAGAGTACCGTTGAAAGCCCGTCACCTTGCTTCAAATCGTCTGGTATCATGAACGATTCGGATACATTACCGCCTACTCGGACCTTTCCAGTGCTTCCGTTCAGACATATTTGAATTAATTTTATGAGTTTTTTTGGTACGCCAAGGAGCACTAGGATTTGATACATTTTCAAGCAGTAAAGTATTAAGACTTAAAAATTTTATTGGATATTCCATTCAGTGTGACTAATGATCCGAAATTTTTTCAATTAATTAATTTTCATAAAAAAAATTAGCTTTAATTGGCAGAAAACAACCGCGTGATATAAAAGAAATATATATATACTTAGGCTGCTGCAGTGCCCCCAGGTAGTTTGCTGCAGTTTCTCGGCGGCGGCCTGGCTTAAGCTACCCGATCGAGTGTTATCTCAGCTGGAATTGGCGGATTCCGCATCCACGACTTCAAAAACTGCTGTGCCTACAGCCCAAAAATTTTCAAGGCTAGTTTTGAGGTTATGTAGGAGACAGCATTTGCGCGACAGCTGGGTAGCATTATACGGTCACGTTTTCTTCCTATTCAATTATAACTTTCTTCTGATTGGTTGCGATCGACGATAGAGTCACGTAGAGTGACTAAGCTCTGGTAAAGAAGACTCTATCTATACTTCTCACCATTACGCTTCTTCTACACCATCGTGCTATCGGCTTCAGGCCTCATCTACATGATCAGTCTGGAGTTTCTATCTTTAGGCCTTCTCTGCATTGTCGATCTAGAGTACTCTACATCATCCTAAGCCCCTTCTACATCATTATGCTATTGGCTTCAGGATTATTCTACGTCAACGGTTTGCATCTTTCACCTTAAGGCCTCCCCTGCACAGCCGATCTAGAGTATCTACTTCTTCATCCTTAGGCCATTTCTAAAAGGCCTACTCAGTATTGGTCTGGTGCGTGGAGTATCTGTTTTTAGACCTTACTCACGCTGCTGACTGGCAAACTCAAGATCCTTAGGCCATCTTCATATCGCCTGCTCAAAGCCAAATTGTAATTTTCATCATTAGGCCTCCTCCATATTGGCGCTATCGGCTGCTAGGCCTGTCTCGCAATGGACCCATTGACGTGTGCAAGCTGCCACAAGGCACCGCGTAACTCCAACGCGCTTATCAAGTGCTCTACGTGCACACGCAAATGCCACTCTGCGTGTATGAAATCTGTGCAGAAAACACATAGTAGCACTACTCTTTAATGTGTCCACTGCATACACGTCAGCAACAGAGCCAACACCAGCATTAAGCAGCCACCAAAAGTCACACCAATACGGAAGAGAGAGAGGAAAACAACAGTCGAAGGGGCGACAACAACAATTCCTCAGTTAGCAGATCAGTACACAGGCGGCTCCCATTGACAGCAACTCTTCGCCATAACTGCCGTTACTCGCTCCTCTGCCTCAGAATCTCTCCAGCACGAACACCAGCGAGGTAGAGAGGCTCAGCGATTTATCGCCCAGCTAACGGGGGGAGAAGAATGGCACACCCTCCGAACAAAGCACTACGCGTGTCTGCCACTACACGCCTCTACCCTATCCAGCACAGGCGCCAGAAGAGCTGCAGCTGAGCAAGGGCAACTGCCCACTGGTAACACAAGCACTGTGAAGACCTGAACCATCAGCGGGGCCAACAACAGTACAATCGGCAATGGAAACAAGAGCTACAACATGGACTACATCTTCGAGGAAGCCAACGATAATAAATCTACGTATGTACACACCGCCAGAGAAGATAGTAGGGTTACGATAGCGAAACTTGGGAAATACGTCGGCAATATTTCTACTATTGGTAATAAGGTGATTTCCCTGACGGCTAGGATGGATCAGGATCTCGACATTCTGAAAATTGTTCCAGCACTATTAGCAGATACTCGAGATATTGGTGATAGATTATCCGTCATGCAAGAAAAGTTTGCTCTACAGAATTCCATACTGGAGGAATTCCATACTAGAATATGCAAGTAGCCACATCTTATTAGTTAATGAAAACGCAGTCGTGGCTGAGAGGATGCGTGCCCTCGAAAACAAATTAAATTTAAGAAATAATAATATTAGAAATAGAGCTAATGCTGTAAATAATTATTATAATAATAGGAATCATAGTGATAACTATAATAATGACATTAATGGTGCCGATGACGTAGATAGCAATAACAACGACCACAATGCAAACAATTTGTGTGTTATCGAACACTCAGTTCTGCCAGGTGACTCTCCATTAGCAGAAACCGCTACTGGAGGGTTTCAAACACAAGATCGCAGACGGAGAACTTGGGAACTAGGACGCAAGCATGACGGTCTTTCAGGTCGACACAAGTATCGTTCTCCGATTAACGGGATGGATTATATAAATATGTCCAATATATTCGAAGATGAAGAATCGCAGCGTAAGAACGTAGTATATGCCATAGTTACCACAATTCTTCGGTCCATTAAGAGAGATGACATTGTGTCAGCACGCTTGCTTCGATCGGAAAGACATATCATGACTGGGTCTCGTGCGAAAACAAATGCGAACACGATTGCAAACAATTTTGAGCGTCATCGATCGCCTTGGGTAGTCTCTCTCTCGTAGGTTTACAGCATTTCACATGAGATATATCAACGTAACGCTTCTAGATAAGGAAACGGGTAATAGCTTATTTAAAAGTAAAATATTTATTAATCAATTTTTAAATAAAGAATCTTTTGTTCAGTTTCAAAATCTGAAACAGATTGAGTGTGGACTAAAATTTATATACATTTGGCATAGGAGTGGTCGGTTCTTGGTCAAGAGGCGAGACGGTGAATTATCACATGAGATAACCTCGGCTGAAGATCTTCATGCGTTATCTACGGCCTATCACGCTAAAAATGGCAGCGCTAACGCGGCGGATACACAGGATAACCATCATCCTACCATAGCAATACAAGCTTCTTCAGTTACACCGGTCATAAACTCTAACAGTCAGGCGTGACTAGGCGGATGTATAATGATAGAGGTAGACGTTAGGGGGCTGCGGACGGATTTCGCGAAAATTCGTACCCGATTTGAGCGCTTCCACATGAATGCCATGCAAGTTTTTCGCTCTTTTTCTAGTATCTTCTTTTATTACCTTATCAACAAGGTGTGAGAAATTCCACGCGTCCGAAAAGTTGGATAAAATCGCGCGTACGTCTAATTTGATATTTGCAAATGCTACACCTGACGATAGCATTCTAAATTCTCGTGAAGCAGATAGCCTAGCATTATTGTGTGCTGTGCATCCCGGATTTAATCTTAATATCCCTATGCCGTTTATCTCAAAAGGGCTTTGCACCGCCCTATGGCACTGCACAAACATAGTTTTTACGCCCGAGGTCGAAAATTATTACTTTTTGTACTGCTAGATAATATTCGAAGAAGTGACAATGTATACATTTTAAGCTGTGATAAAAGTACCTTGATTTAAGGGATCATATATATAGCATGTAACATATTGAGAACTTTTACACAAATTATTATCATTTTCGATCGATAATTGTCCCAGTATCCCATTTATCTGAACCACATCTTGCAGTTATCATATTTCATATATATATATATATATATATATATATTTATACCATGTATATCGTAAGTGAGAATATGGAAAAATTTCTCATTATATTGTATCAATAATTATTCCCAGCATCCCATTCATCTGGACCGCATCTTGCAATTATTATCTTTTATATATATCTGTATATATAGCTTATAACATATTCAGAATTTTTTTAAAAATTCTAATCATTTTGTATATAGAATTATTCCCCGCATCGGATTCATCTGGACCACATCTCGGAAATACATTAATGCACCATAGAAAAATTATAATAAAACTATACTTTAATACATTATCAACCACCCATTAACAATCACCCATCACTCATCAAGTTGTTAGCTTTTTACACCCACTATAAAATTATTAATGAACAGATCGCACACATGTACGTAGTCCACTTAAAAAAAGATACCCCACTTTAAAAATCATTTGCAGTTTCCAATATATCTGAAGCTCGACTATGTTACACTCGACTATCTCGAAAATATCGGCACGGACGGACGAACGGACGTACGTACGCATGAAGGCTCCTCTCCTATAATCATATTTTTTATCTAATTTAGCGGACATGGAATATTTAAGAGAAATAGGATTGAAGGTAAATGTAAAAACTAATGTCAGAAAAGCATAAAGAAATTTTTTTCAGCTATTATAACATAAAAACACAATCTTAACAGAAAATTTGTACAGCAGTGGTATTCTGTTAATATAATATACAATATAATATAATATATTATAATATACTGTAATATATAATTTAATATAATATATTATAATATATAAAATAATAATAAAAAAAGTTTATATTAATTATAATAATATAATAATATAATATATATATTACCCTGGTAGAAAATAGACCAACCGAGATGGCCTGATCGTCAATGGTTCGCCAATGACGTTGGCCAATACTTACTGCTGTAATTGACCAACGGTTCACCAACGACTGCTCTATTTATGATTCTAAAATTCTATTTTCAAATTATAAATTGAATCGTTAAATGTACGTCACTAAATATATATTTTACAATAAACCACTAAATGATAAAAATAATAGCGCATATGCTGTCATGAAGTTGTAAAATATATTTAAATTTGTATTTAAAGTAGGGTTATGGTTACGAATGATTCAATGTAAATGTGTATATTGTGCCTACCCGCGCTTCTCGCGCAAACTAAGAGCGCGCCTTGAGTTGCGGAGCATGCAAAAATCTCTCGCAACTACTGGTTTTGGTATAATTTTTTTACTATTAATCCAACTTTCCATATTTTCATATTATACTATAGAATTAATAAAAAGCATTTTTTATTTTATACTTAATTCATAATTATAATAGTAAATTATAATGTATTACCCTAGTGGAAATGGTTTTGATGTCAAAAGTTTGCCAAAGTTTTCCAAAGTTTACTAGATTTAGACAAAGTTTGCCAGAATATGCTAAATGTCTTCCAATTGGCTGTATTGGCACACATATGACAAATTTTGGCATACAAGATTTCCCTGACTAGGGTAGTAAACTAAATCATCAATTTACTACACCTAACCTCAAATTTGAATTAAGTGTACATATATTTAAATGTGAATTTTTGAAGTAAATTATATAATTATGCTCATATAATGACTATTTATTGATTGTATAATATACCATAACACTTTACATAGCTTTCTTAAGCAGTAATTAGTGCTTTTCGTCGTTTTAAAATTTTCAGCATTCGTTGGCCAACGATGGGCGGAAAAGCGTTTCAAAATAAGTGGGTTCGTTGGCGAATGGTTGGTGAAACTACTGGCCAACCTTAGTAAAATTGGCCAACGATTGGCGAATCGTTGGTGAACGTTTCTACCAGGGTAGACTTATTATAAACTTTTTTTATAATTATTTTATTATTATATATACATATAATTTTTCAAAGTGGATTTAATTCTATTTAAAATGTTAAATTCAAAATTTATATAAATATCAAATTTAAATTATTATAAACGTTTTTTTTATTATTATTATTTTTGAATATTAAGTTTTGTTTCTGTGCATACTAATTTTCGCATTTATTATTTATTTTCTATTTAAATACAAAAATTAAACTGGACTTTTTATTTCTTATTTTATTTTATTCTTTTAATTTGAACGAGTACTATGCAAGTCCAAAAGGATAAGTAAGTATGGACAACAACCATTACAATGGCGATCCTGCCTGGATAGCAGGTATTAAAACGGATATTTTGTAGATATTAAATTCAGTCTCATTTTATAACAATCCTAGCCTTATACTAACATAATTATTATATGCAACTATTGAGCTAACATAATTCATGAGACTAGCAATAATTGAAGCGGTTTCACAAAATTTGGAACTGCATCAATTGAGCGTTCCTATATAGTAAATTGTTTCATTTAATTTAATTTTTTTCTCACGTACTTTAGTTCTGTATAAATCGCACATAAATAATACACTTCGATGCCGCGATTTAATACCGCGGAATGGATCACCGAGTCTATTAAGGCAGGTTTGCCGTGGATTTGCCCTATTTATTCAATAATTTTTATTTCATATAAAAAATAATCTTTATTGTTCAAACTTTTTACAAATTAAAATACACATTTTGAAGAAATAAATTTTTTTTTTTACGGATTTTTCTTGACAAAATGGCCGCCTCAAAATTATTATTTGTTTGACTGTCGACACGATATCTCACCAACGTATCATCTGAAATCAAAAAACTAAAAAGATTCTTAAAACTTATAGTTTTGGCTATTGCATGATCTAGGATTATAACGATCAATAAATTTTTCAAAAAGTTATAAACAATTTGTGTTGCAAAAAAAGAGTTAAAAAATTCAAAAGTCCGCCATTTTGTTTTTTTCCGGTAAAAATGAAATATCCTAGTTTATGCAATAGCCAAAACTATAAGTTTTAAGAATCTTTTTAGTTTTTTGATTTCAGATGATCCGTTGGTGAGATATCGTGTCGACAGTCAAACAAAAAATAATTTTGAGGCGGCCATTTTGTCAAGAAAAATCCGTAAAAAAAAAAAAAATTTTTATATCTTCAAAATGTGTATTTTAATATGTAAAAAGTTTGAACAATAAAGATTATTTTTTGTATGAAATAAAAATTATTGAATAAATAGGGCAAATCCACGGCAAACCTGCCTTAAAGGGCGACGGGAAAATGCGAGTAATGAGCGAATCAGACAAAATAATATTTCGATCTCGATAGTGACTGTTATTCAGGTCAAATTCTTAAGATCAGAGGATAGAAGATCTAGAGTTTCAAGTCGCTATGTTGAACATCAAATGCAATGACCTCAAAAATAAGAATTCGACGTTAAAAAACAAAGTCAAAGAATTCGAAGGATACGTAGTAGAGAACCTTGACGTTACTGAAAACAATCTATCATTTTTGAAAGATAACTCTCAATTTAATTTATTTTTTATTTTTTTTTTTTAACGTCGCCATGTTTGTGCTTCCATGTGGTGCTAATCGACGACGGGGTTCTGCGGTGTGTTTGTAAACAAAGCACATGTAATTTTTACAGTGGTGCTTGTATCAATCGGCAGAGACTAGGATTCGAACCCGGGTCACCGGCGTGGGAATCCGACACTCTACCGACTGAGCCGCCGCAGGCCCCAATTTAATTTATATTTTATTAATAAATTATATGATAATAATGAACATTACGATGAAGTTTTCTCTTTGACCGGAGATGATTTAAAATTGATTAATAAAAAATTACATTTGTAATATATAAGTTCTGATTAATAACTTTTTGGCATAATATAAGAACATTAATTAAATGTCACACTTTACTATCACTAAATTTATCTAGAATTGAATAAAATCAAATACTTTAATTTGATTAAATTTAACAGTATTTTCAGTGAAAGTTAGGGTTATCTCCCATACTCGAAAAAAATGTCTCTGCGTACCCGTAGGAATGTATCTGTTCACTTGGACTGTGATTCACAGTTCTGGAAAAACAACTACAGGAAACACTCAACGACGTTTTATTAACCGACGATGGGAATCAATCGATAACCGATGATCCCTCACAAAACGCGAAATGGGCGCAAGAAGTACACGATTCGATTCAATATTTACTCGAAAGATCTAACCGTTATGAAAAGCGTATCGTGGCCCAGGAATCAAAAATCAATGAATTTAACGGTCGAATCCCGCAAAATTTTCAAAAACTCTCCGTATTAAATGGAGATTATGTCGGCACAAAACAAAAATTAAATAAAATAAAGATTATGCAAGCACAAAAAACAAGCGAGGGATGTTTGAAAATTTTAGAAGAATCTGGAAAATTATAGATGGAAAAATCGTCGCGGATTCGCCAATTGTTCAAATTGCGATTGATGCCAAGGACGCAAATGAAATTCAGCAAAGTTGCAGAAATTTAATATCACAATGCGAATTCGCTACAAATCAAATAGATTTAAAATTTACGAATGAGATTCAGAAAAAAGTAAATACGAGTTTTGATAAAAAATATCAAACATATAAAATAGCTTAGTATGAGAAGTTTGACAAAATGATGATTGTAAATGAAAATTTATTAACCAGTATCGAAAAGGTTGATTTAAAAATTGAATTCTAGAAGTAGCGGCTCTAGAAGCCAGAGTTGCTCTTTTGCTGAGTATTAACGACCTCATAAAAATAAAAACGCAACTTGAACAGGATATAAACATGTATTTAAAAAGATTCGAAGAATACAACAATAAAATAAATCATATCAGATCATCGACACGCAAGCGTTCAGTAATTCCAGGTTTGGGAGAAATTTGTTTAAATATATCGTGCGTAAAAGGACCTAAGCTGAAACCGTCAAGACCGAATTAAAAGAAGGACCCATAAAATATCTAAAAGAAGTAAACAGATATACAGAAGTAACGAATCATGATTTTTACGAAATGATATATACCATGGGCCAAACGTTGCAGGGTACAGCTGTATCTTGGTACGTTATCGTTTAGAGCTCAATAAATTCATTTAAAGATTTCGAGAATAGATTTAAAGAGAGATTCTGAAGCGATAATATACAGGACGATTGGGCGCGAAAAGTGGAATATAATACTTATAATCCCTCCGCTAAATTAAATCGATTAGATTACGCGACATATATTTGGGGTTTTGGGCAGGAGTTAGAGAAAAATTATACAGAACAAGAACTCGTACGCAAAATTGCAAATCATTTCGATTGGGATATTTGCTATGCGCTGCGATCCCAGGGTATAACAACCCAAAGCAAACTCTTTGAACTCCTGTCATTTAATGATGCCGATCAGGAGCAAAGAAAGCAAAAACAAACGAATCAGGCACAAAGTTTCAGCGAAAATGGGATAAACTTCTCGGGAAACGCGGAACATTTTCCAGGGAACGCCGGAAATTGCGAAAATACGCAGAGATAAACGTATAGGCCATATAATCAACAAGCGAATTATCAAAATCACCGGCAGAAAACGTGCAAAATTTGAACGCGATTCAAGCCGATGTAAAAAACAAACCGGAAGCTCCGAAAAATACAAAATCGCGAAGCCTAAAAAACAAGCTTATTTTAAAAGAACTTAAATCATTGTTTATACAGCACACGAGAGCTTCAAAAAAATCAGTAGAAGTTGTATCTTGTATCTCGGATACACAATCATTTAATAAGGTAAATAAATATTAAATGAACAGGGTGCAACTGATTTCACTTGTCCAATTTGCACAATTTTTATTGATCCGCAAGACGATTTTCTCTGTCAGTCCGGAGTTGAGGATGAGCAAAATAAAATTTGTGCATGCCCAGAGATCGACATTACAATCCAAGGAATCGAAACGAAAGCTTTAGTCGATACTGGAAGTCAAGTCACGTGTATCTTTGAAAGTTTCTACAATATGAATATCGATAAACTCAAAAATTGTCCGACGTTGCCTATAGTAGGAACGGTAATAAGAGTCGCGAAGGGTATAAAATCAACACGCTTGAGTAAGCAAATTTATGCGGCTACTCAAGTCAGCTTATAAAAGTTATAGTATAAAAGACTTGATTTTTCTTATCATTCCAAAATTAATACGAAATTGTATTCTCGGAATAGCTCCTAATAAAGAACTTCGTTTTCTCATAGATACTTTAAAATTAAAATTAAATTATAAAATTCAAATTATACTTAATCATCGCAAATGTTTATTTATATCAGAATTGGATCATCGTTTCATAGAAACAATCGAGGAAGATTATGCGTATGAAGCTTATCTTCACTCACAAAATTATCAAGATCTAAATATAGATAGATGCCAAAATGAAGAAAATGAATTGAAATATCGTCAAAATGACGACAGTTCATTAAACTCAAATATCGATTCGTATGATAATACTGATTCGGAAATCGATACAAAATTAAGTAAATGCTTTTCACAACATTGAATATGGAAGTATAAAAATAAGTTCGAAAAATATGTTCGCATGTAAGTTAAAATTAAAAGATGATGAATCGTTCTTTATAAAATCATATGCAGTTCCACTGAATTATGGCAACAAAGTTCGTAACGAAATCCAGAAAATGGAAATTATAAGAAAATTATAAGAAAATCAATTAGTCAATATATAAACCCGCTCGTCGTCGTAATTAAAAATGACTGATCGATACGCTTGTGCCTTGACGCACGGAAATTAAACGAGATACTTTTGGATGATCACGAATCGCCGCAGAGCATCGACGAGCTTTTGCAACAATGTTTCGGAGTTACGGTTACGTCGAGCTTAGATTTAAGGGGTCTACCCACTTTAGACGCGCAAAAATAAGGCTATTTTCAAGAATTTTTTTTGTAGGTTTAAAGTATAAATATTGATATATAAGGTGTTATATTCAATAAATATACTCACGAAGTACATGCAAAAAAATTTTTTTATTCATTTTAGTGAATATAGATGCATTAAAATGGTGGTTGAAAAAAAATCCAAAAAAGAGGAGGGTGTGCGCTGTTGATGATTTCTCTGGCATGGATGGTCTGAAACAAAAAAATGAAACGGCTTTTGATTTAGTAGATGAATGGCTATAGTATATATCATATGATTTTTTCAAAATTATCAAAATGGCGGACATTTTTCGAAAAGTAAGAAAAAAACACTGTTTTTTTCACCTTGTTTGCAAAAAAAAAAATAGTTAAAATCAAAATTTCAAAAATTGTATGATATACGCTATAGCTATACTCATAAAGAATATGTGGTAAAATTTTGGTAATCATCGGTTAAGTAGTTTCAGAGATTTTATCAACAAGCCGTCCAAGAATGTTGTTTCGAGAAAAACGCGTTTAAAGTTTTTTTCAACGAAAAAGCGTAAAAAAATCTCACCTGAGCTTAATCAGTGATGCCTGCACCGTACATTATGCTTTCAGTTTCTTCATAATGCTCGTTTTCATCCAAAATAGCCTGTCTGCGCTTTGTTCTGGCATCCTTAGAGGCATCAGTGCTACGGCGATTCGCAACTCGTATTCGCTCTCTGTCACGTTCAGCGACGAACTGTGAGGCCAACGGTCCGATTTTGACGCCCATTGCCTCTAAAATCTTCAGAACTGGCTGTAATCCTTCATTAAATATGCAAGCAGCTGTTTGGCAGGCGATTTCCACAATTTTTTCCCCGCTGAAGATGTGTTTAGGAGCCATTAACCACACACAGTTGTTGAACACCTCGTTATTATTCTGTGTGTTTCCACCCAGACATCTTTCAAGTAGTTTTGCTTCGTTAAATCTTAATATATCGGTTTTAAAACTTCTTAAACATCTTTAGCGAGAGCAGGAGGATGTTTAAATTACGAACGATATTATCCCTCACAGCTTTTTTATACTTGCACCAGGATTTAGAGCAGTAGGTATGCTGCGGGTTATTATTGGTTGAAATTTTATGATAATATCCAGCCCAGATCTCCTTGCGCAGATCTTCTAAGGAATTGCAGTGTCTTCGAATTGCTAAACCGTAATTTGTAGAGAGTTCTTTCATTAATTTGATCGTTAGATCTTGTGTTTTCACAACTGGAACTTTTTTGCGACGGTTTTTCTCTTGTTCACAACTTTTTTGGCTGTACTTTTTTTCACAGGTTTTTTTTCTCTTCCTTCTTTGCAGCTTTTCTTGCCTGTGTAAGAATTTTTTTAGCTTCACTGGCACGCTTGAAAATTCTTTTTGCAACGTGTAAGACGCATTCTAACTTTTTAACAAGAAACTCTTCACCATACGGTGATGTATCGAGCAGCATCTTGAAAGTTTTCGAGTCACCGTCTCCGATGTAATAACCGTAACGCACACCAAATTTTTCGACAGATTGCCAAAACATTTCACATACACCGTCAACTTCCATTTTCCCTGAAATATTATGTATTATATACCTATAACTACCTGAGTGGTTAGCGCTGCAGTTTTTCTTGTGTTCTTCGTACCACGCTGCATATTCAACTGTGTTCTCTGTTCCTTTTCTCTTGTCACACACTTTGCAGTAACTTCATTTGATAACGACGTTCGCAATCTTTTTTCTGTGTTTGTAAATTAAAGATATAATGCCAATAAGAGAAGAAAATCCTCTTTTTTGTCAGGAACCGTCACCTGAAACGGTTAAAACATCTTCAGGTTCTCCGTGCTCAGCACTCAAGAGTTTCTCTTCTATTACAGCCTTGAGCGTCACTATATCGAACACACTTTTCGCAGCGATGGAGATCGAATTAATTATTTTATAGTAAACAGAGGAGTTTATTCTATTATCGAGTTCCATAAGTCCGCAGAACATGTTGATACTACTCAATCCAATACCAATCAATCGCATTACATATACTATACGACGATTGATCTCATAACCAGTCGCAATTAGTGGACACAAATTTATGAACTGTTCTCCACACTCACACGTAAAACAAAGTTTAAACCCGAATCCTCGCTGTCCATATTTGCTGAATGACACATCCTTATTGCACACTTTACATTTCAATAACTCTTGTAACATAGAAAATACCAGGAAGAAGTTAATAATACTGTACCCTGAAGTTTGATCTATATGAACGTCGAAACTTGTATCTCTCGATTTTTTCAGCTTCTCTGCAGATGCACTAACATAGCTTGTATTTGCCTCATGGGCATGTGGATACAATCCATGAAACTTTCGCTTCTTAGGGTTCGAAGCTGGACGTCTCCATGAGGAACTTTGTTGCTTAGTTTTCTTGTCCATTTTGGAAATCACGAGCACAGAGATGTTGACGGTTCAAAATTTTAGACTCGACTGATAAAGAGAGAACGTCTTGTGTAACGGTTCCATTCGAAGAAGAGGAGAAAGGGAAGAAAGGGATCATACAAAGGCATCATAGCAGCTGCTCAAGTGCACAAAGGCAGGTAGGCGGTACCTAAAAGTACACTTACACTACTCCGATCTTTCTGAAATTTTTGTATAATATTTGCAGATATATGTATTTTCGAACAATTCAATAAAAAAAAATCGATGTTTTAAAAATTTTAAAGTGGGTAGACCCCTTAACTTCAAGTTTCTGGTAAATTCCTCTTAGCGATGATAGTAAACAGTACACGGCGTTTATATTTGAGGAAAAGATTTACTAGTTCGAAGTACTTCTGTTCGATTTGAAGTTAAGCAGCGCCGGTCTTACACACGGATTGTTTATTCGTGATTACATTTATTAACAATATGTTGTGCATCTCAAGAAATAATGTCGAACATTTGCATCATTTAGAGACATTATTTATTCAATTGTCAAAATGGAATTTTACCCTAAATTTAAATAAATGTATATTCTTTAAAGAAGAAGCAGAACTCCTGGGTTTCGTCTTCTCGACTAAGGGAATAAAACCACAAGAAAATAAGACTGTTTTAATTAAAAATTATCCGAGACCCAGAAACGTTAAATAATTATATGCGTTTTTAGGCGTAATAAACTTTAATGCTAAATTCGCGAATAATCACTCACACGAAGTAATTCCGTTACATGAATTACTTAAAAAGGAAAAATTAAAAAATTGGAAGTGGGGGACAGACAACAAAAATCTTTTGAAAAAAACAGCTTTTTGATAACGACGTATGACTAGCCTATCCCGACCCCTCTCAACCATATATTTTACGCAAGAATTCAAGTTTCAATGCTCTCGGTACGGCACTCTCGCAGTTAGCCGGTAACGGTGACGACCGCGTGATAATATACATAATTCGTACGTTAAAATGCGCGGAATTAACATATATAACCACCGAAAATGAAGTACTAGCAATCGTATGGGCTCTACAAAAATTACACACTTATTAAAGGGAAGAAGATACCCATTTTTGACCAAATTAAAAATTAATTTTTTTACGATTTATTTGAAGCTGCAGAAGATTCTTTATAGTTATTGAAACTTCAACGTTCAACTCATATATTTAATGATAATATTTATTATACATACCAATTATAAAAAAAAAATATATGATACATTTTCGACTTATAGGGTATCTAATACTTGAAAATGAGATTTAAGGAACTATTGGACAAAGATAAATAAATTATAGACTTTAAATTATCATATTAGTAGTACTATATGACTTCAAAATTTCGCGCGAGTTTGATATCAAATCTCAATATCGCGTGTCGGATAGGACCATATCTATTTTACCAACGCAGCAATATTCTCATGTTTACTTAAAAGGAGACCAGCACAATGTTTTGCTCTGATGATATAAGTAGTGGATAAGAAAGTACATCATCCTATAATAAATTAATTGAGTCAGATAAGTATTATAATTTTAAAAGTAATTCGAGCGATAAAAAGAATTGATTTATTTGTGTCCAGTTTTATTTTCCAGCTAAACCAGCATATAAGATAAACGACCGGTAAGAGTAACCATTATCTTTTCTTGGAATAAAATTTTCTCCGGTCTGGTTGATCACAAAATTCAGAAAGGTAAGTCGCAATATAATTAATTTATTGTGTACATAAATTATTTTCTCATCATATGCATAGTCATTTTTTTACAATATACTTATGTGATCAATTATTTCAGGTTTTATGAGAATAGAAAGACATATTTTATGTCAAAATAGATACATTAGTAAATAAGGAATTATAGATTTAATTTAGGTAAGCTATTAAAATATTTTAGTAAATTAATATACAATACACTATAAATTAAGCACACTGTTATACTCCATGCGTTACTTTCTATTTTCAGTTTCTATGCGTAGCCTCCTGGGTGCGCATGAAAATAAATAAATACATGAAATGAGAATTGCATTTTGTAGAGCTTGTATTATCTATACCATTGTGGCAGTGGTGAACATTAGCATCAATAAGTTGCAAAAACATATGTAAAAGCATTCACATTCAACTTTAAACCTGTTTTTCCCAAAACATGATTATTTAAACCTTGTAATGCTTTCTGCGCATGAGATTTATTGAATCAAGTTAAAATTTGGTATACACGTTATTTTCATATTTAGAATAGAAAAATAGAAAGGTTTTTTGCATTTGATGATTATGCTGAAACACAGGTCACTTTGATATATAATAAAAAACAGTGTTTTTAGTAAAATATTTATAACAAAGCGGGAAGCTTTTGGCCTCCCTCGCCCTCTTATAGGTTTGTCATTTGCGATTTCCGCAGATGCTGCGTTGCGCTCAACGCTTATATCACCTGTATCATATGTAGTTGGTCCTTTCCTTACTCGATTTCTGATAATCTTAGCTTTACGCTTGACTACTACCCACGTTTGACGCTGCCTACCACGCTTTTCCCTACTACTGAAGGCGCATCGTTCGCTCGCGACTCTGACCGAAGATCGAAGTTGCTTGGTCCCTCGCCGTCTTTCGAAGTATCTTCTACTTCTGCATCTTTGGAGTCAAAAGGCATGGCGTCGCCGTCAAAATGCGGTCTCAAATCTTTGTAAAAGATTTGTTCCATCTTGTTCCGTGATTGGTCAGTTAATTGGTAGCTATTGTAACCTGGTTTCTCGGAAATGACGTATGGTCCAGTATATTTAGGGGCCCATTTAGCAGTAATTCCTTGTGGCGCACACGAAAGAATGCGATTACGCCGCAATACTTTCTCGTCGAAAGCATATTACACATCTCGCCGCTTGCTATTATAATATTTTGCTTGGCATTCTTGCGCTTTTGCTGAATTTCCGGCTGCTAAATCTCGCACTTCATGCAGTTCCAATTCGATCGTGCTCGTTCCAATTCGTTCAAAATTTATAAAAGCTGGTGATAATTCCGTATACTCTTGCACGGCCGTATTATAGGCAAATACTAGCTCGCGAATATGTAAGTACCAAGTACTATGGTTTTTCTCTATATAAGACGTGATCATGGTCTTGAAAGCGCAGTTGACTTGCTCTATGGGATTCGCTTGCGCGTGATACGGTGGTATCGTCGCATGGACAACTTAATGTTCTTCTAGGAATCGGTCCACTATCTTGTTTTTAAATTCTGTCCCGTTATCAGAGTGAAACGTCTCCGGCACTCCGAAGCGTAGGAAAATCTTCTACCTGAATTCCCTTTTAATTGTTTTTGAATTTGCTTTGCGAATGGGGATACACTCCACCCAGCGCGTGAAAAGATCCATGAATACTATCTCCCACGGCTTCGTTATAATACGCCGGCCCATAAGTCCAGCGGATGTTAATTGAACAGATTTGCATTGCTGGCATACTGCGCAGCGACGCACATAATTCGCTATGTCCTTATAAATTGATATAGCAATGCGATATGCTCATATGTTTCTGCGCGTCCCAATGTTCAGCTGTAGGTTTCTCATGCCCTTCGTGTAGGACTTGCATCTACTTTCTGGTCCTCTAAAAGATTTTAGATCGAAGGATCTAATCGATAATAATACAGTTTGTTGCCAACTATTTTCCAATATGGATGTTCTGTAGGCATCACTATTATTCTCCTCTGGGAAACTGACTACCGAAACTGGTACCTCAGACTCATCCTCGTACATGCGAGATAATGCGTCTGGCACCTAGTATTCTGTGTCTTTCCTGTACTCAATCTGGAAGTCATAAGCAAGCATTTCAAGAGTCCAGCGCGCCAAGCGTCCTGTGGGGTTCTGAATACTTTGTAACCATTTCAGACTACGATGGTCTGTAATGGCTTTAAAGTGATAACCTTCATCATACGATCGGAACTTTCTAAGGCCCACAGCACTGCAAGACACTCTCCCTCTGTTGGTAAGTAGTTCCGTTCAGCTAAAGTCAACGTGCTGACTAGCAAAGTACAACACGCACTCAACTCCATCAATAGTTTGTATGAGCACCGGTCCCAAACCAGTGTCGCTAGCATCAGTTTTTATGACAAACTGATGGTCAAAGGAGGGACTACGCAGCACAGGAGCAGATACGATAAGCGCATTAATCTGTTCGAATGCCACATGCTGCTCATCGCTCCATACATACTTGACATTTGATTTCGTAAACTGGGCAAGCGGTTACGCAATCGTGGCGAAATAATTCAAAAGTTTCCCGTACCACGACGCCATTCTTAGGAATCGTCGAAGCTGTTTAAGATTTTTCTGAGCACGGTACTCCAATTGTTCGGGACGTAAATAAACTAAGGATTTTGTTAATGATAATTTATACTCAATTTATGATAAACTCGGTTATTTATTAAATACATATTAGCCTTATTACTGTAGCGCACTTCGAAACTACAGATCGGTACAAAGGACAGAGTCTGGTATCTGCGTCATTCTTTTTCAAGCTAAGATGAGCCACTATTCGCGCCGCCAAAAGTCGCCGCCAACGATCGCTGAAATCATACATAAGAAAGTCGAGAACGTCATCGCGTTTGAACTATACAGAACGTTCTAGAGACCTTTGGCATAGGAACTTATTATTCAGTTACATTTTTTAATTATTAATGGATTGTATCCGTAACGCAAATACTGGGGCGATCTTTTCTGTATCCGGCCGGAATTCATCTCGGTTCACGAGACCCCTAAAAAGCTAACTTCGCTGCGGCAAAACTCACTTTTATCAAAATTGATGGTGAGACCTGCATCGATAATTCTGCGGTGAACATACTCAAGCCATTTTAAATGCTCTTTGAAAGTTTCGGTTGTTATAATCAGATCGTCCATATATGAGTAGGCGTGTGTGGCTTAAGTTCAGGGCCAACAATTTTGTCGCTCAATTCTTGGAACGTTGCGGACCCGCCAGATACACCATACGGAAGAGAACAGAGCTCAAAAAAACCACCGCCTGGCACTGTAAATGCAGTCAAGTGTCGCGATTCTTCATCTAACTGCACTTGATGATATGCACTGCTCAGGTCAATACTGGAGATATAGCGTGCTTTCTGCGACTTTCGCGGAATAGAATCCATATATGGAAGCGGGTACGCAGGCACTCTAGTTACTCCGTTCAGCTTCCTATAGTCGACGCAAAAGTGGTAAGAGCCGTCTGACTTTCGAACCATTACCACTGGGCTCAACCATTCGCTATTGGATCTACGAATGAACCCTGCATCTAGCATTTTACGTACCTGTTCATGCATATCATTCTCTAGTTTCTTTGATAATGGATAGTATCTTTACTTTATCGGTCGCACAGATCCCACATCTATCTTCTGTTTGATTAGATTGGTGTGACCGAAAGGCACTTTGCCCTTTGGCAATACTCGATCCAGCATTTCTTGCAATTACAAGCGTTGCACATCTGAAATGTCGGCAAGTCCAACATAGGAGACAGGGATTCACTCATAAACCCCTACTGCCGCTATCTCGAGAGTGTGAAGTTCCTCAATCCCTTCTACCTTTAATTTGTTTTCGCGAGGCAGGATGTGCGCGTTAAATGTTCGCTTAAAATGCGTAACGGGTAATTACACCTCGTCACATAATTTCTCTCTCTCTCTCTCTCTCTTACAGTGAAACATGTATTAATCATTACAGCTGTTACAGGCACTATCAGCGGCGAACGGAGAGAGCAAGCAGACTCGAGTGGTAAGAAAAGAGAGAGAGAGAGAGAGAAAGAGAGAGTATAAGTAGACCGCGGGGGGGAGGGGGGGGGGGGGAGAGAAACGCGAGCCACGGGTATTTGTCGGCAGAGACGCACTGGCTTCCGTGGGCCTCGCACGCGATTGTGACGTGAGCGCGAGAGATTACCGTGTGTACGTGATCAACCGAAGGAGCGACTCTGCGCGAGACGCGAGCGACCAGCCATGCCGAAATTCTTTCGCAGCCTATCGCCGCTTCCTGGGAATTGTCATTCAACAGAAGTGTAGCGCGTAAGTTTAGTTTGTTCTTCGCTACCTTTCTCTCACTCTCTGAATCGATCGAGGTGATCTGAATGCGAACCTGTTGAAGACGTCGGCTGATGCAAAATTCGTTAGGCGATTAGCCGATAATTTCAATCTAAAAATAATAGAGCATGGTGCGACTCATCACCTCGAGGGGTCTTACACATGGATTGATGTCATTATGACAGATGACAACGACGTGGTGCTGAATGCCAGCAATCAGGCGGCGCCCTTTGCCAGTAATCATACACTCATAAACGTTGAAATAGATTTTAAATTAAACAATAGCCCTATCACCGACACTTTTAGTTATAGAGATTTTAAAACAATAGAACACGAACATCTTTTATCTTACCTGTGTAAATGTGACTGGGCGGCGTTTGAATGCTTGGACAACAACGATATGGACAATTTATTGGGACAGCTCAGCGCCAATCTCATGAGGGCAATAGATGATCTAGCCCCACTGAAGCAATTTACACCAAAAAATGAAGCAAATCCCCCATGGATTGACGCTGATCTGGCTCACATAATAAAAAAACGTGACGCCGTACCGAGACGACTTAAACGCACAAAAAACGGTAATCTCTGGCAGAAGTATCAATCTCTCGCAGCCGAAGCAGAACAACGCATGAAAACCGCGCGGGAGACTTACATATAGAATAAGATTTTTGAAGCCCTAGAAAATAAGAAGGATATTTGGAAAGAACTAAAGGGCTTGGGGCTCCTGCCAAGGGCACGGGGAGGGGGGTTGCATGGCTTCTCGCCGGGTGAGCTGAACTCGCACTTTGCAGGGGTATCGGTCTCTCAGAGTAAAGGTGACGTTGATTTGGGTAGCATCTTGGACTCGGCCAGTGACGACGGCTTTGTTTTCAAAGACGTTACCTTTCGTAAAAACACAGCTAGGACTTCCAGTAGGAGTGGTGTGAAAGAGCTCTCGGTTCCGGGATCGCGGACTGATAAGGATCTCTACTCGTTTAGAGCCCAAGGCTCGCGATTCTGGAACTCCCTCCCCTGCAGTGTGAGGTATCTGCCGTCCTTATGTAAATTTAAAACGGCGATAGGCAACCACCTCAGGCAACCGCACGGTGATTAATTTGACATTTTTCATGACGACAAAGAAATACATGGGTAGTTATTTTCATTTATTTATTTATTTGTTTATTTATTTATCTATTAATTTTATCTTTTTATTTTTTTATTTTAATTTATCAGTTCTCCCGTGTTTTATATTCTCAGTTGTGAAATATGTTGTAATGTATTAAAAATAAAGAGTATATTTTAAAAAAGAGTGAGTGAATTTATCTGCGTGTGTGATGAGTGTGCTTATCTGCTCAACTGTAATTGTTTTTAAATTGTGACGTGATGGTTGAGAGTACTTATCTGCTCAACTGTAATTGTTTTTAAATTGTGACGTGATAGTTGAGAGATTATATATCCGTCAATACAATACGGATGCAGATAAACCTAAATCCGTACTGATTTCATAAAATGGCAAGCAATCGAACATAACAGTTTAGATTCAGCTCCATAGGGGTGACTCGTTTGAGCTGTCAATGGGGTCTAATATTTTTTTCCTTAAAATTCGTGAAAAGTTGAAAATATCTTTTTTTGGTACGTTCAAATTGGTATTAATGGGTATTAAGAGGACGTCGGAGCTATCCTGATTGGTGCAGATTTTACCTAACCTCAAAAATTAATATCATAAAAATAAAAATTTGTGGTCATTTATGGTACAAAAATGCGGTTATCCGGTGTTCTTGTCATAATAATACATTTTTATAAAGCTTCAAGCGTACATAATTGCGTACAATTTCGTAAAATAATGAAAAATACGGCGCGAGGTGAAGCTATCAGTAAGGCTAAGAAACGGTAAGATGACCATCACTTTTACCGTTTTCCATTCGTCAATTGTAACAATATTTCATAATATAAAACTTTTGAGGCTACTAATAAACAAAATTGCTATTGTCCGGTGTTCTTTACATAATAACAAACTATTATCAACCTCGATTTTGATGTTACTATGTGAATTTTAGACGTATAATGAAAAATACGGTGCGAGGTGGAGGACACAATGGTAAAGTTTGCTCCGACCTCCCCTTAATGGGAAAGAACCACCACCACAAGAACTCCGAAGCCTGGTAAGAAAACGGACAAGCGGACAGCTGGATAAGCGGACTTCGGGTAAGCATTTTATAAGGGTGCCTACTATTAGTTTATATACTAAGAAAATTGAGAGAGGTGAGAGTGGCTTTTATGCCCAAGGCGGAAAAACCAAGCCACACAACAACAAAATACTTTAGACTCATCAGCCTATCTTCATTCATACTGAAGACGCTAGAGAGGCAAGTGGATTTACACATAAAAGAAACTACGTATATAGAAAAACAGTGCATATCACAGCATGCTTACCTAAAGAGGCGATCTGTGGCAAGTGCACTGCATGAAGTAGTTGGACACTCAAAAATTCCCTTAAAAAAAAGGAATACACCTGATGTGCTAGACATAGAGAGAGCCTTTAATAATGTTAAAACAGAAGCCATTAAGAAAGCATTGACAGAACTTGAAGTTGAGCAAACCATCATAGACTGGGTGATGAGGATTCTAGAAAGCAGGAGCATCAGCTCAGAGATAGATAACAGCTCAATTAAAAAGAAAACCACCAGAGGTACGCCACAAGGGAAGAGGGGGTCATCTCTCCCCCACTTTCATCGTAATTAACAAGATTCTTAGTAGCTTATGCGGATTACGTGGTTATACGTGGTTATAAAGACCCGGCAATAATCTTTGAAATCATGGAATCCGTCCTTAAAGAGCATCCTAACTGGGAAAAAGAGAACAAGCTGGGGGTAAACCCAAGCAAAACCGAACTAGTTATGTTCACAAGAAAGCATAAAATACTAAGATTCACACTGCGGACGCTAGAGGGTCGAACACTCGAACTCTCAAAGGAGGGAAAGTACCTTGGAATCATTCTAGACTCCAAACTCTCATGGATACGAAACGTAGAAGAACGAATTAAAAGAGGAATAAATGCATATTATACATGCAAGAAGCTTTTTGGAAGAATATGGGGCTTACAACCACATATTATACACTGGATGTAAACAGCGGTAGTAATACCCATCGTCACATACAGAGCCTTAGTATGGTGGAAGGCCATGGATAAGGATGTTAATAAGAAAACTGTCACAAAAGGAGCTCTTGGACTAAGAGACTCCAAAATATGGAAGTAGACCAATTATGGACGCACATTGATACCAAAAAAATGACAATGCTGAGCAACAAGAAAGAATCCACTCTGTTGTCAATACAGACGGATTACATGATTACACAGCTGAACTTCGAAGAGAATGTCGAACTTAACATTCCTACGAGAGATGAAGGGGATCACAACTCTATAATAAAAGAGGACGAGATAATAATCATCACAGGCGGTTCAAAAACAGCAATGGGCGCAGGAGCAGGAATCTAGTCAGAAAAGCTGAACATAAAGGAGTCCTACAGACTGAAGAATGACTGCAACATTCTGCAAGCAGAAATCCTTGCAATAGAGAGAGCAGCCAGAGCTCCACAGATAAACGACTGAGTTATAGGTGACGTCATAATCTACACAGACAATCAGGCTACTATCACAACCTTGGTATCAAAGACGATAATATCAAAGGCAGTGATGAGTTGTCGCGAAGTGCTGTCATAGATCCGTGCTGACAATGTCAGATTCTGCTGGGTACCCGGACACAGTAATGTTGAAAGGAACAAAGAAGCGGATGAGCTGACTAAGGTAGGAGCGGAAAAATACAGTGCAGAAGCCCTCGACCATACCTTGCCACCGATCAATTCATCAAAGAAGGCCATGGATGAAATAATTAATGAAAGTCACAGTAAACAGTGGCACAGAGGGAAAGACTGTATCACTTCACGAGCACTGTGACTAAAAATAGAACAGAATAATGCCAAAGATTTACTTAAGTACAAGAAATCCTCAGTACGTATAATCACAGGAGTAATCACAGGACACTGTGCCGTCGGTGTGATGCTTCAGAAATTGGGAAAAACCACAGACAACTACTGCAGAGAATGCGAGGAGGAGGAAGAAACGATAACACATCTAATGTATCATTGCCCAGCACTAGAGAGCAGAAGGCTCACAATGTTGGGCTGCTGCTACCTGAGATGCCTGGAGGAGGTAGCGGATGTAGAAATCGGAGAACTACTTAGCTTTGCGCGAAGCATGAAATGCTTCAATAAAGAATGGGAACAAGGTTAGCTCCACGCTGGACACAAAGAGCATCGATATGGGCCACGGGACACCGAGCGCAGTGCGGCATACAGACCGCACAAGCCCAGCATAACCTAACCTAACCTACAGTTACTCACAAAGTCAACATCCACTCTCCAGTAAGGAGGATTAGGATTGAATATATTTATCTTATATCTCTGTTTACTGTTCTATTGCTGTTAATACGGATGGAAATTTTGGCGTACATATTCTCTTTTCACATTCAGCTCTTTGAAACAGTATATTTCTGATCTGAGTTTTTCATATTTAACAACTCTTGTTTGAATTGCATATTTTGACTTTCTCGATCAAATTCAATAAATTTTTTCTGGTATTTATAAGTTTAAAGTGACAACAAGACCTAGCGAATCTTTGTCCTCACAGATCTTTATGACTACCTCAACAAATATTTATCTTGAACTTCAACATTGTTTCACTCATCATTTTTATTAAACTTAGTCGTTCGCATTATTTTTAAATCATCTTTTTAATCTCTATCAAGGGATAATATTGAATCTTTTATTCATTTTATTTGATTCATATACCTATATGAAGGGACAATTCTATACATCTCATTTTCAAATTTCAATGTTTCGAAACCCAACCTCTTTTCGTTAATGACAAATCATTACGGTCATACATACGGTTCATTTTTTTGTCACCTAATCAGTTTCTACGCCATCTTATTAATAAATCACACTCAATACAGCTATTCTCCTATCTTATCAATTTCAAAACCTTGTCTTCTAAAAGTTTTACTGAGGGAGATTAGGATGGTAATAGGGACGTACTAGATTTATTCTAGATACCCGCAGGAGAAAAAAAAATAAAAAAGGGAGAGTTGCTGATCACACCGGTCTCAAGCCCGGAGTACACGAAGAGAGAAAAGTGTTGATCGTTCGTTTTGAATCACGCGCATTCCCAATAAATCAATAAATATAGCCCAGGTAGAAATGGCTTTTAAGTGAGTTCGTGAATCATCTTGAATTATTATAAATTGTCATGAATGTTTAACCATAATCATACAAGGTAATGCTAAATTTTTTTTTATGTAGTACATGTTTGTGCAGAATTATGCATTATTGTGCCTGAAACTGGACCGAGGATATACATGGTCATAGACATTCATGCATTTTTATAAAAGTTCATGATTAATAATTCATTAACTTTCATAAAAATGCATAAATGACTATGATCATGCCTGAAAATCTGCATAGACGTTCACAAATTGAAAAAATTTTGAGCATTATCTTGTATGATCATGAATGAACATTCTTGATAATTCATAATATTTCAAGATGGTGCACGAAGCCACCTGAAATCCATTTTTATCCTTGAGAGTACGTTCTTTGTCTTTTGTCTACCCTAGTTTATTTTCATGAGAGAGTGGAAAAGATAGCTGCATTCCTGCGGAATCGTCTGTCTCTTTCACACTCGTTGCGAGAGATAGGCTCCAGCCGAAACGTTCCGATGTATCTAGATGGACCCTTTGTTATGTATTGTCTTTAATACCGTCATAATTAGCGTCATAAACGGCTATGCGAGAAACCGCGAGACGGACACGAGAGGCCAGAAAATACGCGCGATCGCTCAAATCTATAAATGAGAAAAGTAAATTATATAGGTTTCTAAGAACAAAAACATACGTCACTCTGCTGTTTAGTTGGCTGGCAGCTGTCACAAATATTCCCCTGGGGAAAATGCACTAATTATTGGCCAGTTATTCCAAAACTCTTGGCCGGAGAAATGATTGTTATATATTCAGGAAAAATCTCAGGCCACGCACGTCCCTACGTGTTCGGTCCTCGATGAAGCTTCTTTTCAGGGCAATAAACATCTGCGTAGAAACAACGCACTACCGAGCGTCTAATAATCGTATATACATGTGCAACAATGCAGCTGCATAAGAACAAAGGGGTCGAATAAGCAGCGCGTCGCCTGCATCTATTCAAGGAATCGATACTTAGTACCGTTCCCCGCACGTACCTTTGAGCCTAATGACCTATGTTCTCGGAAACATACACGTACATGACACGTGCGTACCCTCTCAGAGGATGCACATTTCAGCTTTGCGAGCGAAAGGTCGCGTACGCATCTTGCCGAAACGAAGTAGAGGACGAAGCCGATTTGTCATGTTAAGCGACTGCAGTGCTCTACGGTGGCCAGGCGTAGTACTATTGACGAAGCTCACGGTAGCGGATCAAATGATTCAAATGTCGAATTTATATATCACCGTTACACAACTGTCAAAATGGCATATTTATAGCAATTAGTGAAATATTAGAGTATGTAGGAACTAATCGTTACATCTTACAACAAGGGTGAAAATGCTTTAAATACTAATCATGTAATGTAACTGTGGATTTACCAAAAAAATACTAGAAAAAATACGAGATAATTTGCTTATGTTTATAAAGTAGTGATTTGTTTGGAATTACTCATGAAATAAATTTGACATTGTTAGCAATTCTTTTAAATCGCATACATTTACTTTGAGCTGCTGAAACAAATACATTCTTACCGTTAATAACAATAATATAAATTAAACTGCTGATCTTGAATGTTAAACTTATTTACCTGATGTATTATCTCTTTTCGAAAGTGAGCATTGCAGACATACATAAATTTTGTTACTGGTTTAGTTATATTACACGTCATAATCAATTATTATTTATTTCCCCTGTTACGGACAGGATGCTTCCCGTGCGTGGGTGTGTGGGGGATCGAACTTCGCATAATTTACAAGGGTGCAATTAAGCTCCGTGGTTCTTTGGTGCTTGGAGTGAAAAAAACACGAGGCAAGGAGTACGGGGTAAAAATACGTTTATTGCTGTACGAGAGAGAGAGGTGTGTATCGGTTCTCAGCTCAAGCCGAACTAGCAAAAGATGCGCTCGCAGTGCACCGCAAAGTCGGCGCGTAAAGAAGAGCGTGCAGCGTCAGCATTGCAGGCGCGTTTCTCCGCTGGATACAGGACACCTGTGTCCGGCGGTAAGGACGCTCGCTTGCGTACGTGACACGTTCGTGGATCGCACGTCGACGCCTCGGCGACGGTAAAATAGGTATGTCTAAAAGCACTCGCATGGAGTCATGCGAGAACATACGTAATTTGAGGGTTTGAAATTCTAATGTTAAAATTTAGAACTGAATATGATATTATTTTATGAAGGGTTCGTGGAGGGGGGGGGGGGGGGGGGAGAAAATTCTTGCAGTTTCTCCTCGCAACCTCGCTGCAGCTGCGTCGGTTGTCTTGATGGGGGCGGGGGAGATTCTTACGATCTCTCTTAGTAACCTACTGCGGAGCTGGCGTCAGCGCATTCCTCGGCACTGATTCACTCGTTATTGGCAGCGCAACTCTCGGTGCGAAGCCTAGCTCCTCCAATGTGACGCAACGTATTCCCGCTGGCTCTGTCGATCTTTCTTCCGGTCGTAATCTCGACATCTCAAATGTCTCCATGCGGACCGGTGCTGGTTCGGCCGATCTCGCTATTCCTGCAATCTTTCTACATCCGGTGAAACAATCGGGCCCTCCGGGAGAAATAAATATACATATCGCCAGTACAATCACGACAAAGCCTATTGTTGAATACGAGAAGGTCATGGCTGTATTGTGCGGACAGGACCTTCGCTTTTTGTATGATTTCGCGAAAATTCATACCCAATTTGAGCGCTTTCACATGAATGCCATGCAAGTTATTCGCTCTTTTTCTAGTATCTTCTCTTATTACCTTATCAACAAGGTGTGAGAAATTCCGCGCGTTCGAAAGGTTGGATAAAATCGCGCGTACGTCTAATTTGATCTTTGCAAACGCTACGCCTGACGATAGCATTCTAAATTCTCGTGAAGCAGATAGTCTAGCATTGATGGTGTGCGCTGTGCACCCCGGATTTAATCTTAATATCCCTATGCCGTTTATCTCGAAAGTGCTTTGCACCGCCCTGTGGCACTGCACGAACATAGTTTCTACGCCCGAAGTCGAAAAGAGCCAGGCATTTACATCATGTAACCTCACCCAATAAGTATCGTTCAATTGCGTGATTTTGATGTTACAATCAGCTATACTTACTAGACTGTTATCGATAGTAAATTTAATTTCACTCGCAGCGTTGTGCTTGATTTCGCGATCCGGTTCTACATTTTTACATATATAAAGGCCGTCCAAAATTTTGCACTTATTTAATTTATCAAGCGAGGTCGGCATATATGTTTTATTGTCCATACTTATCGCGAAGTAATGCGATTCCGGCCAGATGCATACAAAGATGTGTGTGTTGTTTATCGTGCTTTGTCTTATCGGGACCGCCGATGCTTTGTACAAAAGGAAGTTTTGTAAGTCTAGCAACGGTATAAACATATGGTATATTAATTGATAGTTAGAGAAAAATATTGACAAGTCTGAGATTCCCGGAAACAGTGCATCAATTTCTGTTTCTCTTACTAGGGAGGCCGAGCTTCTTATCAAATTCGAAGGGGTAAACAGAGGGTGCCCAATACCCTGAGCGGTAAACAAAATAATATCGGTTATGACCTCAGTTTCCAGTTTGTACTGTAATGCGCCTTCATTTAACCCCCCTGCGCAGAGAGCCGAGTATACTCGTCCAAACGGAGTTGTTCCCGTATACAGGAGGACGAGTATACTCGTCCAAACATTTTTTATCATAAATTTTGAACAAAATAACTATAAGACATCAACGACCCCGCAAATTAAAGCCTAGAATATATGTAATAAGATAGCTGGAGTTTGAAATACGATTTTGAATGTTATTATAAAATTATTATAATCTGAAAAATAAGAAAATTACGTTTTTTTTATACTTATTGTATGCAATTGTAAAATCTTTCGTAAATTGCTTAAAATAGCTCAAAATAGCTTGAAAACCCTTACTCGGAGGTTTTCAAGGTCGCTTATTACGATTCTGCAGTTATAATTTCAAAATTCAAAATGGCGGATCCAATATGGCGGCTGTTAAAATTATTCCCGAGAATTATAAGAATATTTTCTAAAAATATGAACGTAAATAAGCTTTTAACATTATCAATATTATATCTATTATTAAAAATTCCAAATTGAAAATGGCAGATCCAATATGACCGCTACATACAAAATATCCGGACATTACAAGTTTATTTGAAGAAAACAACCATACATGAGTTTTCGGGATCGCTAATTTTTAAACGCTCGTATTATACAAAAATTGCTTATGTGGCGGCCATATTGGATTCACCATTCTGAATTTCGAAATTCTGACTGCAGATTTGTAATTAGCGACCCCCAAAACCCATGTATGGTTATTTTCTTTAAAAACAATCGTAATATACAGGAATTTCGTATGTAGCAGCCTTATTGGATCCGCCATTTTGAAATTCGAAATTCTGACTGTAGATTCGTAATTAGCGACCCCAAAAACCCATGTATGGTTATTTTCTTTAAAAAAATCGTAATATACAAGAATTTAGTATGTAGCAGCCATATTGGATCCGCCATTTTGAATTTCGGAATTCTGACTGCAGATTCGTAATCAGCGACCCCAAAAACCTTAAAATCATTCCCCTCTACGTTTTAGACTTGCTTTGAAAAATTACTGCATTTGGAAGGTATTTCTGGCATGATAACTCCTGTGAAGGGGGTTAATTGTTCAATCGCTAAATTTATCATCCTGACTTGTCTATCATAATTTTGCGAATCCGAAATATCTCTGATAATAGTCTCTAAATCCGTTAAGTGTACTGAAAAGAAAACGACTTATTTTTCCTATGATTGGGAGTATCGATCTACGCGCTTGCATCCCACTTGATTCTTTCCGTTCTGAAATTAAATCCACAATTCTATCCGTCTGTTTCAACGTATCTTGAATCTGCTCAAACGCGTTATTTAGCATTTCCTAGAGGGGGCAGTCTCTTAATATGCTCGTGTATTGATCTGAAATTTCTTTCCATACTCTATTTAACCTGACACTAGTGAGAAAATATGGCGCTAAATCCACTTTTTGAATTATTTTCCAGTCCGTACTGGATGTCGCCAACGGGGCTATTTTTTCGGAGATTAAAACCGGATTGTTGGCCAATTCGACAAAAGGTGCCGGCTGTGCTTGGCCTTGCCTTGAGAGCCTGTAACAAAAATGTCTGTAACAGTATGCACTAGACTGTACGCGGTGTCTACTGCCAGTACGTGATTATCATCGCGGTGTAACCCGAACCGATACACGAGCACTCTGCGTAACCTCCTCGGCTCCGTACGTCGCGATCGTCGCCGCCGCGGGTAGATATCTCGCTTCTCGCGGATAGACCGAACGTCAGGAGACGTCCTAATCGTACAGAGCTAGACTGTTTTGTCTAGTCAATCGTAAGTCCAGTTTGTTCATTCGAAAAGTATATTGGATCTTTTATTGTTTGAAATATGAACTCGTAGTATTTGGTGTCTTTCAAGGAGTATTAATTGATTTGAACAATTTGACAATTTTAGAATTATGTCATATAAATATGAAAAGTTATTGGATGTTTTAACATTTGAATGATATATTCATTGATCTTGACAATTTTGATATCTTAGAACTGTGTTGTTTGAAAATACAAATGAATTTACTGTATATTTTGGTATTTGATTTCTGAACCTACTTTGTTTTATTGGTCTTCACAGTTCTGCGTATTTTAAAATTGTATTGACTGAGAATACAAAGAATTTACTTCACTTTATTGGCTCTAAAACTTTTGAACATTTTAAAATTGTATTGTTCGAAAATACAAAAGAATTTATGTTGGTTTGAAGGCCTTAACAGATCTTAAATACTTTAAAATTGTATTGTTAAAAAATATGAAAATTTACTTTATTTTATTGCTTTCGATAATTTTAAAGATTATGAAATTATATTATTCGAAATGTGAAAAAAATTTTCCATTAAATTGATTTTAAACGGTTGAATATTTTGAATTATTTGAAAATAGGAAAGATTGTTCCATTTTATTAATTAAAATAAAACGCTGGCGGGTACCGAGCTATGATACTCCTATTTCAGAAATTATTAGACTTGTTTTACGGCCACAATTTGGGCTTGAAGACTTGAAGTAATTTTAATTTCTCACGTATTAGAATCGTATTAAGTGTACGTGCACTATAGGCGAGCAAGCGAGCCGGCTACAGAGGCTGCAGAGCAGTCCTTATCGCGTGCGCCGTTAGCTACCTTCGCGAGATTTCTCGCCTTAGCTGCATCATGCGACTGTCGTGCAGCACTTGATCGCGGGCCAACACACAGCCGTCGTTCTACTTTTAGTGAGAGCGCGAGAAGGACGAGCTGTTCATCTGCGAGGACAAGGTTAGCCTGGTGTTAATGCAGGGTTTGAATCACCGGGAGTGAATTGATTCGATAAAAGATTGATGTTCTATTTTTCATTTTTTTTTATATTTAGGTTAGGTCGGTAAATTAAAAATACAATATTACGGGAAAAAGCCTTGACGGCATAAAAAACCCTAAATTTATTTTACACTACAACAAATATAAATCTACATAAAAAACCGGGAACAAGGATACGATATAATTTGAATTGACGTCTCGCGCACACACATTACGTCGAATAGAACAGCTAGAATGCTCGGCGACCGCCGCATGCGGCCGCGTGCTCGCTACGCGATGAAAATTCACACACACACACTGCTTCACGCACGTCACTTTCGATTAGATGTGATTCACAATGAATCGTCCTGCCAGATTGGTGATTTGATAAGATTCTTAATGAATCTGACGACCCGTTAGTCGACAAGATAGATATTCGCAATAATTGCGATACGGTCGTTAACCGCCAAAAACGCGAGGGAGCTCCGCACGCTGTGAGATTCAGTCGTAGAATCTAAAGATGTCCGCCGCGCGCGTCTATTGCTCGTAGCGGTGACGAGACGCACACAGCGCCGCCGCCTCTAGTCGATCTGGTAGATCAGTTGTTCGCGCATGCGCATACTCTCACTCGTTCGTATAACATTCAGTCAGTGTGCGCGATAGTCATAATTTTACGAAATTATAAATAAATAAACATATATATATATATATATATATATATATATATATATATAAAGTTACATATTGGAATGGAACAGGGAGGTCTTGCATTGCAAGACATGCCATACTGTAAGTAGCAACTATGTAAGCGACATAGCTATTATTATTACTTGTTTCATCTTTTGTGTTTCTCATTTTTCTTTTGTGCTGGCGTAGATCATCGATATGGAGTATACCGAGGAGGTTTTGTAGGCGGGATGACTGGAGCGTCCATTACGAAGCATCCGGCGGTCGCTTCTTTGTGTCATCCACCAAGATAACGCGCTACCCGGTGCACTGTGACCTGCACAGCTACGCAAGTTTTAGCTCCATCTTTCGTTCTCTTACTCTCAATTAATTAGCATACTAATAATTACTGTAATCGCATCATATGTTTACAGTTGGGCTATCGCGTAGTCTACGGTAGCCTGTAATTCGCTCTTGGATGCTCCGGCTCTCCCGCGCCCAAGATGGAATGAGTTAACTCTCATTTCCCAATTTCAGTCAGTACTGGATTACATGGTTTTTTGAAACTCAAATCTTCTCATATTTTATTTTGCATCAGCAACTCAGGATTATGATATTTTTTAAAGTAAGCCTGGGTTAAAATGAGTTGTATTCCTTGATTTTGAAATAATTTTTTTTTGAAACTCAGTCAGCTTTTGATAATTAACCTTATATGATAACAAGTAATAATTATGACATTTTTCAACAACATGGGGTAATATGAGTTAATTTTGCTCATTTATTTGAGGTAGAAATAATTAATAATTTCTTTTTTATAGCTTTTTGTTTGATAACTTATCAGTTTATTGGACTCTTAGAATGAGTTTTTGGGGAATGAGTTTAGATTTTTTTTTGTCCAAGTGATGACGTTTTCATTTGTTTTTTTTTTAAACTCAATAGACAACTAATCTTTAAAATTCTTGTCAATATTCCAATTGCGTGGACACACTTTTCTTGAAATTGATGTCGTATTTTGGGTTCTATTCTGCATTTTGTAATAAAATGAGATGAATCCTATTACGACACACAAAAGTATTATTAGATCTGCTTACTTAATACAGATTTAACTAGGCATAATAAATGTATGTCTGCAATCCCGTTTTGCGTGTATTCGTCTTGGTTTGGCAGTGTAATAAGGATGTATCACAAGTATTGAAGCGACTTGTGCGATTCCCGGACTATCGTGTAACGATACGTTCGTGGGATCGGAAAAAAAAAAAAAAAGAAAAGGGCTGTTGTTACCTTTTAATTTGCTTCATGTATTATTTGTTCAAGTGGTGAGGTGGGTCTTTGACATCCGGTGCCCTTTTCAACTTGTCAAGGTTGACCACTTTGATGACGTCACCATTTTTGAGTTTGGCTGTTTTGAGATGCTAATCTATACCGGTTATTTCGTAAGGGCCTTCATAATTTTTATCATATTTGCCTCTTTGAGGCTCCTTCAACCTATAAACAATCTTTCCCTCTCAAAAATGCACTATATTAACCTTTCGGTCGTAGTAGTATTTTGACCAGTATTTGGCCTACACTAAATTTAGTGCGGTTTGCATCGTCGAAAGATTGTTTATTAGATCCACTATATAATCTCCATACGTCAAAAGCTGCTCTCTAGGGGGAAAGCTAGATGGTGTTCGAGCTTTCTGTCCAAACACTAACTTATATGGTGTGTAGTCTGAACATTCATGACGCGTGCAATTATAGGCATGCTAACAAATCGGCACCCACTTGCTCCAGTCACTTATGTTATTTGTATATTTCTTTAAATATTCCGTTAATGTATGGTGCATACGCTCAATGTCACCATTTGATTGAGGATGATAAGCTGTTGTGCAATATTTATCGATTCTAAAAATATCTGCAAAACCCTTCATCATTTTGTTTAAAAAGTGCGTACCTTGGTCCGAAAGCAAAGCAGCTGGTGGGCCAAAATAGTATATGACCTTTTTCGTGAAAGCTCGAACGACTTCCAATGCTGTTGCATTTTTCACTGGCACAAGGATGCAGAATTTGTCAGGCAATCCTGGACGCTAACTATGTATTTATAACCTTTAGGTGAGTATTGAAGGGGACCATAAAAATCCATGCTGAGTTTCTGAAAAGGCCTAAATGGTGTGTCTGTGATAGCAAGAGGAAGTCTTGTTTTAATGTATACAAGTTTGTTTGTTTGACATTCAACACAGCTAAGCACAAATTGTCGCACGTCCAGGCGCATATTACGCCAGTAATAATCTGCCGCAACTTTACTGTATGTTTTATTTATTCCTCTATGCGCTCCCATGGCCGCCTCGTGATATTCTTTCAGCCGCTTGTATCGACCTTCTACCGGGGGAATCGGTAAATTATTCAAATACAGCACTGCTACCATAGATGATCCCTCAAGTATTATGTCAAAAAGATCAATAAAAGTCGTCCACTCTAGCAGGGTAAGAATAGCCAAATCTATTATCAGTCCAAAGGTGGTAATATGATTGGCACGCATGTGTTTTTTCAGTTTCTTTATGCAATCTGACAAGACTGACTTTAGAGGTATTTCGTCTAAATAAATTTTTTTGCAAAAAGACAAATTATGTGTGTGTCCTTGCATTTTGTGGCGTAGATATCACCTATCTTGTATTTAGATTCTGTGATATCAGACGCCTTTATGTACTGCCACTCGATCAAAGCTTCCTGAATTTCGGTATTAAGGAAACCATCTGTCGTTAATAATCAAACGATGTTTTCCCTATAGTGAAACCGGCGCTCGTTGATGAATTTAATATGCGCCAATGGCGGCAGAATTTGTCCATCGGGGCGAGCCATAGGCGGTTTTTCTCGCGGTGGCCTGGCGTTCATGACGAGGCATCTATCAAATGCGCTTGTGTGTGCTCGGGCTAATCTGCCTATCTCGCACACTTACCACCTCTACTTTACTCCGCGCTTTGACCGGGCAAGCCATGTTGACGTCAGAGTGAGATAAGCTGCTCTTGCTCTTGCTAGACTGCCAGCATCCGCGAGCCTCGTCGCGCAGCGGCTAGCTATCACCTGATTTTTCGTCCGCTGGTGGCTCTTCGCTTTTCCTCTCGCTCAACGTCTGACTCAAGCCTTCATTCGATTTTTTGTTTTCGCTTTCTGGCTTGCTGCTCTTGTCGTCGACTTTTCCTTCATCTGAGTTTTGTATGTTATTTTCATTGAAAACGAATCCGCCCCATACGTAAGGTGTATAGTGTCTGCCTTCCAGATGTAGATGGATCTGGTTTTCTGTCGTGTTTACGATTATGTGACAGAAGTCCTCTCCTCCTGTCTCCAAGTGTGGTGAATACATATATTTTGCTGAAACTCCTGCACAAAAATATATGCAGAATTTGCACTTCCATATTTTGACCGTGAAGATAAAATCTCTCTTGTCTCTTCCGTGTCTCCGCACGTCGGAAAAGTCGGAGACTGAAGTAGTCGTTTGCGTAGTTCTATCGCCGTTATATCTAACTTAAGCAATTTGATAAGTGAGAAAAATAGGCAGTTGCCTGGCGGCTGCGCGGGAATATTATTATCCCTTGTCAACAATGCGTGCGGATTGGCGTACCACTCTCTTATTTCATAAACCAATAGATCTTCCTTGTAAGACGAAATAGAGGATTTTATAGAGGGATATATGTAAAATAATCTGACCTTCCTTGCTCATACGGGTCAGTGTCAGGGAAATCATAATTATATTGAGTGTCCTCCCCTATTTAACTGGTGTCTGGCATTTCGATTGTCTCGTTATCTTGAGTTAAATTTTTTAACGGGATATTTTTTTGAGAGTATCGCCTTGACAGATCAGTTGTGGATATATCCATTGGTTTCTGGCATTGTATTAGAAAGTCACTGACTGTAAGTAGCTCCCGCTCAACTACAGCCGTATTCGCATTTCGCATGGATGATGCGCGCTGTGTTTGCTGCGCCTCGGGTTTCCTCCCGCCGAAGTCCTTACGTGTACTATGATTAAAATCGGGGAAAATTGATCTACATTGCATATCTGCCCAAGACTTGGCGCTCGACAATATAAACAATTAAGCGAGTGCGTAGCTTTGCTGCTAAATCGTGCAATGACGATTTCGACGGCGAGTGCTGTGTACTGCAGCTTCGCTGCGTCTTCGAGCACGGCAGCGTGTTATCCGTTGGCTCGGGTGTCATTGCACTCGCTGCCGGCTAACCTGTTGGCGGATTCTCTCCTGCTTGTGCTTCCTGCACTCATTCGAGCTGCAGCGCGACGATTTTCAACGGCTGTATTTGTCTTTTCAACGTTTGATATTTAATTGGCTTTTCATTATCATCGTACTTGTCGAGCATATTATCCAACGCCGCGGCTGATGTGCTGGTTATTTTTACGCCCTTTTTCTTGGCGCAAATAGGCCAACTTCTCATTCCTTTTTGCCTTGCTGACATTTGGATCATCGAGCTCAGCAGCCGAGTAGAGTTCGTAAGGTTGATGAAGATTATGTTTCTTCTTGACCTTCAGCTACCTTTTCATTTTGTTGGACAACCAAGGGTCATTTACAATTTCTTCTCCAAAGGAGTCTCCAGAGTCAGAATTTACATTTGACCGAGTTTTCTTTTATCACTCTTTTCCCTAAATATTATCGAGACTTGCTCAATTGATTCTTTGTCTGTTTGCATTTTTTCTGCTTCGATTGATTCCTGCAAAACTGTTTGGATGCGTGACTTCTCCTCGGGACTTAACTGAAATTTACCATTGGAGATTTTTCCTAATTGCACATTCGTTAACAGGCAAGCAAGATACGTGGTGTCCTCGTAATCCAGAAAGTATACGTTGTCGTCGCCCAGCTGCTGCGTGAACCAACGTATGCTTACTCGAGTGTCATATCTGTTGATATCTTGTTTCGCTTGGCATAAGAAAAAGTCGTGAACCGTATTGCGCACTGCCAGAAATTCGCCTTTAGAATAAATAGGAGGTTTTCCAGAGCACCTCTTCTTATGTTTCAACAGTTTCGGATTTGTTCGAGTCTGTCTTAGACACTTTTATTTTTTTATCTCGATCGATGCCTTTTTTCTTTATGGCCCTCGCTATAAACACTCTGGCTGGGGGATGGTCCAGCTCTGCATCACTATCATGTTCCTCCGGTTTGTCTGCGAGCTCATAAAGTTATGCTCTGGGGCGTTCGGGGTCCTCCTCGCCCTCTGGTATTACTGACTTTCGCGAGAGCGAATCGGCGTTAGCATTTTTCACTCCCTCTTTGTATACGACGTCGAACTCACACCGCGTAGAGCCGCTTTCAGCATATTTAATCTGAAGTCTGTCTTCTTGGACGTGTGAAAATGCTTTAGGGCCAAATGATCCGCGACTACTGTAAATTTTCGGCCGTAAAGGTAGTGCCTGTTCTTTTGTTGAATTGTTCTTTGCCAAATACGATCGCAAGCAACTCCTTATCATATGTGATGTATCGTAATTCGCTACCTTTCAATGGTCTTGACGCGTCGGCACATGCGGTATTTGATCCAATGCGATAACACCGCTCCCAAGGCAAAAGTCTGACGAATCGGTCGTGAGCATGAACGGCTCAGATAGGTTAGGTGCAGCTAACACCGGCTCACTGCAGAGTATGATTTGCTATTTCGCAACAGCCGACCGTTGCTCATCTCCCCATTCGAACTTGACTTCTTTGCGCATCAGCTTGGACAAGGTCAAAGCTATGTCAGCAAACTTGGGTATAAACTTTCTGTGCGGATTTTACCTGCCCCAGTAGGGGTATAGTAATATGACCCAGGACGCTCGCCGCGTGATTCAAAATCTGAAACTTCTTCGGTTCTATCGTCAAATTTGCATTTACCAGCTTTTTAGCAACTCTCCTGAATCGCACGCCGTGCTCTTCAAGATTTTTTGCAAAGACCATGAAATCGTGCAGATAAATTGCGACTTCTTCGCCTTGCAGCCCAGCCATTGCTAAGGACATGCATTTTGCGAAAGTGTTTGTCGCATCCTTTAGTCCAATACTCATGCGTGAAAATTCTAGATGCTGGTCTGAAATGCGCCCTATTGGGACCGAAAAAGCAGTAAACTGAGCTGAACTAGGATGAATGGGTATCTGATGGAAACCGTGTTGCAAGTCGATTACCGTTATTATTTCAGTGAGCGTTAATTGCTCAATTATGTCGCTCGTAAATGGGAGTGGCCAACCGCTGCATACTGTGATTTCAATTCAAAGCTCTGAAATTTGTGACTAAGGGCCACCTTTTATTTCCGTCGGCATTCATTCTTTTTGGCACAATCCATAGGTTACATTTAGGTAGCATCCATGCTACAATACGGTCGACTTGAAGGTCTTATAATACCCTGCTCTAGCAGCTTTTGTACTTCTATTGCAATCTGTTCTTTCAGCACTGGCGGATATTTGAAACGCTTGGAGCGCAGAGGCTTATCGGTCGTGAACATGATTTTATGTGCCAGCAAGTTGGTTGCCGGCAGCGGCTCTCCGTCCAATCCAAAGACACCAGAAAATTCAGTAACGAGCTCTCGTACATGCTGCAGTTCCTCTGCATTACAGCCCTTTGTGTCTATTAATTCCATGATTTTATTTACCCATTCTTCTCGTAGATCAGGATTATCTTCGAGTAATTTATTTTTTTCGGCAATACTCATAAGTTCGCCACCTATGTCTTTCCCGATCATCAGCATAATATTAATACGTTCTACAATACCGCGCTGATCGTCCTCACCGATGAGAAATGTCCTCGTCGCATGCGATATTTCGCATTCCATTAATTCTACTTGCGCTATCGGTAACTTGATCATGTGATCGCCAATGTTAATATATTCTGCATAGACGGTCCCATCGTGATTCTCGGCGATAATATTTCCGAACAGTTTGTCTGGACCAAAATTCTGCAGTGGTACCCAACCAATTTTCACGTCCGCATTAATAACTCTGGCCTGCATTATGCATCGCGACTTAGCTGGAATTTCAAAGTGTTCTTCGTGAGCAAAGAGAATTACAATCATGCTCAAAATTAAGCATTTCTGAGCAGCATGAATGCGCGCATCATATTTTTCTATAACGTCCCATCTGATCAGTCCGTCTGTATAGATGGGGAAGCTATCGGGGACGACGTGCATTTCGCATAAAAGTCCATGTACAACTATTTTTATTTTACCTAATGTTTGGCTTTTGCCGGGGGTAACTCCCGCGATCGCAAGAATCTGACTCTTATCTATTCGCTTGCTTCCGCTTATCGCACTGTATTTAACAATTGAGATGGCTGCCCCCGTGTCTACGCGAAAATTGGCTGTTCCTTTAACTAAATCATCGCCTTGCAGAATCACGATAGGTGGTTTCGCCCCGATCCTGCAACCTTTATCGATACTGGGCCACTCGACGCCTGAGGACTGTTCCGAGCGATCTATGAATTTAAAGATTTGTCATTCATTTCCTGCTCCGATCGCATTTTCGTGACATTATCCTGTCTCGCGTCGCGATTCCGGTCAAAATAATCATGATTGCCGCCTGCGCCTTGGCGCTGATCTTCGTCGATTTTGATTTCGCCCTGATTATCGTCCTGATAATTCCTGTTAAATCTATGATTATTGTCATAATTATTGTCACGATAACACAGGCCGACAAGATTTTTAACCCAGAGACCAGACCATACTTTTCCGAAGGTTTTTGGCACGCTGAATCCAAATCCGGCCTCAGAATTGCTCTATCACCTCAGGTTTTCGAGATATCCTAACCTAAAAGTGCAAAAATCACCGTTTTTGGCTGTTTTTGAGGTTATGTTATGCCGCCAACTGATTTTTTAATACAAAACGACCAGCGGCATCTGAAAGTACTAGTCTTGCCCTTCAAAATTCATTTTCGCTTGTTTCGATTCGACTTTTCCTTCTCGAGATATATCGATTTCAATCTGTAATGTATCAGTGTTTCTTATCTACTAGACATCCTATCCCATAGCCCCGTTTATACTCGGATAAACAAACTCTTCCTGATATTGCTGTCAAACCGCTTGCAAATGCATACCAGGTAGTTTTTGGGGTCACTGATCACAAATCTGGAGTTAGAATCTCCGAATGCAAAATGGCGGATCCAATATGGCGGCTATGATTACCACGATCCGTAGTAAGTCACAAAAAATCCCGGAAAAGCTCTGGAGATCGATTACTCGGGGGTTTTCGGGGTCGCTGATCTCAAATCTGGAGTCAGAATTTCCGAATTCAAAATGGCGGATCCAAAATGGCGGTTATGATTACCACGATCCATAGTAAGTCACCAAAAACACTGGAAAAGCTCTGGAGATCGGTTACGCGGGGGTTTTCGGGGTCGCTGATCTCAAATCTGGAGTCAGAATTTCCAAATTCAAAATGGAGGATCAAATATCGCGACTATCGTTGCCAAGGGCCATAGCCATAGTTGACCAAAATCTTGGAAATGGTCTTTTAAGTCGTCACTTGGAAGTTTCCCGATTCTCCGAGCTCGAATCTGCAGTCAAATATTCCAAGTACAGAATACCTACTGACCCACCCAATATGTTACAAAATGACGGATGTAATATAGCAGCTAGTCTTACATAAAGAACCTCACTTTGACTTCTTATGAAAACGTTGTCGCTGCTCCTGAAACGATCGATTATATGACTTGCGCCTATAGACAGTCGATACGTTATGTCTATGCAGAGACCAGCAATAGTCCGCCATCATCCGCTCATCCCACCTACCTTGAAAATGCCGCTCCTTTTGTTTGAAATCTGAATCAATACGGTATTAGATACATGATCGTCGTAGTGTGCATGTATGAATCTGATGTACAGCCAGTGTAGATCAGCCAGTGCTTTCAAGAAAAACAAGACTTTCCGTGTTAGAGATCGCGTTTGAGCGACAGGCTACCGGATTAGTCATCAACCCATAAATAAATTAATACGGTATTAGATACATTAACGTCGTAGTGTGCATGTATGAATCTGATGTACATCCAGTGTAGATCAGCCAGTGCTTTCAAGAAAAACAAGACTTCCCGTGTTAGAGATCGCGTTTGAGCGACAGGCTAACGGATTAGTCATCAACCCATAAATAAATCAATACGGTATTAGATACATTAACGTCGTAGTGTGCATGTATGAATCTAATGTACATCCAGTGTAGATCAGCCAGTGCTTTCAAGAAAAACAAGACTTTCCGTGTTAGAGATCGCGTTTGAGCGACAGGCTAACGGATTAGTCATCAACCCATAAATAAATCAATACGGTATTAGATACATTAACGTCGTAGTGTGCATGTATGAATCTGATGTACATCCAGTGTAGATCAGCCAGTGCTTTCAAGAAAAACAAGACTTTCCGTGTTAGAGATCGCGTTTGAGCGACAGGCTAACGGATTAGTCATCAACCCATAAATAAATCAATACGGTATTAGATACATTAACGTCGTAGTGTGCATGTATGGATCTGATGTACATCCAGTGTAGATCACTCAGTGCTTTCAAGAAACATAAGACTTTCCGTGTTAGAGATCGTGTTTGAGCGACAGGCTAACGGATTAGTCATCTACAATGTCGAGAATCCCGTGCGCAAATAAAGTTAATAAATTTTGCAATGTTTGCGGAAAGTTTGAGGCAGAAACTTACTTGCTTGAAACATCAGTGATACAATAAGAGCACAGTTCGAAGAATGTTATCAAACGCCTATGAGAAATCTAAATAAACCCTGGGTTCCTAATTCTATTTGTGAAGATTGTCGCCGAACTTTGAAAAACTGGAATAGTATAAAAAAGGATGTTGTAATTGAAACAGTAGTGTGGCGTGAACCTAGAAATCATGATGATGACTGCTACTTTTGTGGATGTGATATAACTGGTAGAAACCATACAAATAAACATTTGCTTGTGTATCCTAAGGTGCTTAGTGTAACACCACCAAAAATTGGAAAAATAGAACGGAATACAAATACTGTTCCTCAGCCACAAGCGGAGCAAGAAAGGCAAACGATTGAAAGTGACGAGGCCGAAAGCAGTGACGATGAATTTTCTTTTGACGACGGAAAACCGCATCTTTTTGATCAAAATGCTCTGGATGATTTTGTGCGGGAATTGAATTTGAGTAAAGATTTGGCAGAGCTGTGCGCTTCCAGACTCAAAGAAAGAAATCTTCTATCCCCTGGGACAAAAATTTCCGTCTACAGGAAAAGAGATAATAAGTTCGTGAAGTATTTTACTAAAGAGAATTCCCTTGTATATTGCAACGATATTAAAGGTTTGATTACTTTATATGAGATAGAAGAAGTTTATAAGCCGGAGAACTGGCGACTCTTTATAGATTCTTCAACAGATAGTCTTAAAGCAGTACTGCTTCATAATGGAAATAAATATGCGGCAATTCCCATTGGCCATTCCACCGTATTGAAAGAATCGTACGAAAGCTTTCAATTTCTTCTTGAAAAAGTCAATTATTATAATGAGCACAAATGGTTGATTTGTGGTGACTTCAAAATGATAAATATTTTAGTAGGTTTGCAGTCGGGAAACACGAGACATCCGTGTTTTCTCTGCCTTTGGAACAGTCGTTCCCGACAGGAGCACTGGGTAAAGAAAAATTGGCCACAAAGAATCCAGATGAAGGTTGGTGAACACAATGTCATTCATGAGAGTCTTGTCGACACCCGTCGAATCCTATTGCCTCCATTGCATCTCAAGCTTGGCTTTATGAAGCAATTTACTAAAGCTTTAGACAAAGAAGGCGAATGTTTCCAGTACATTGCATCCAAGTTTAAGCATTTGTCGGATGCTAAACTTAAAGAAGGCATATTTGTTGGGCCTGATATTAGAAAACTTATGAAAGACGATGATTTTGTAAAAACCATGACACCCGTACAAAAAGATGCTTGGATGAGCTTCAAAAGTGTCACAGACAATTTTTTAGGAAACTATCGAGATCCAAAGTACAAATATATTGTATCTACGATGCTAACGAATTTCCAAAAATTAGGGTGCCTGATGAGTATGAAATTGCACTTTTTGTTTTCTCATTTAGACTACTTTCCTGAGAATAATGGCGCATTCAGCGAAGAAATGGGTGAACGCTTTCATCAGGATTTCAAACAAAAGGAGCGGCATTTTCAAGGTAGGTGGGATGAGCGGATGATGGCGGACTACTGCTGGTCTCTGCATAGACATAACGTATCGACTGTCTATAGGCGCAAGTCATATAAACGATCGTTTCAGGAGCAACGACAACGTTTTCATAAGAAGTCAAAGTGAGGTTCTTTAAGTAAGACTAGCTGCTATATTACATCCGTCATTTTGTAACATATTGGGTGGGTCAGTAGGTATTCTGTACTTGGAATATTTGACTGCAGATTCGAGCTCGGAGAATCGGGAAACTTCCAAGTGACGACTTAAAAGACCATTTCCAAGATTTTGGTCAACTATGGCTATGGCCCTTGGCAACGATAGTCGCGATATTTGATCCTCCATTTTGAATTTGGAAATTCTGACTCTAGATTTGAGATCAGCGACCCCGAAAACCCGCGCGTAACCGATCTCCAGAGCTTTTCCAGTGTTTTTGGTGACTTACTATGGATCGTGGTAATCATAACCGCCATTTTGGATCCGCCATTTTGAATTCGAAAATTCTGACTCCAGATTTGAGATCAGCGACCCCGAATACCCCCGCGTATCCGATCTCCAGAGCTTTTCCAGTGTTTTTGGTGACTTACTATGGATCGTGGTAATCATAACCGCCATTTTGGATCCGGCATTTTGAATTCGGAAATTCTGACTCCAGATTTGAGATCTGCGACCCTGAAAACCCCCGAGTAACCGATTTCCAGAGCTTTTGCGGGATTTTTTGTGACTTACTACGGATCGTGGTAATCATAGCCGCCATATTGGATCCGCCATTTTGAATTCGGAGATTCTGACTCCAGATTTGTGATCAGTGACCCCAAAAACTACCAGGTATGCATTTGCAAGCGGTTTGACAGCAATATCAGGAAGAGTTTGTTTATCCGAGTATAAACGGAACTATGGGATAGGATGTCTAGTAGATAAGAAACACTGATACATTACAGATTGAAAGCGATATATCTCGAGAAGGAAAAGTCGAATCGAAACAAGCAAAAATGAATTTTGAAGGGCAAGACTAGTACTTTCAGATGCCGCTGATCGTTTTGTATTAAAAAATCAGTTAGCGGCATAACATAACCTCAAAAACAGCCAAAAACGGTGATTTTTGCACTTTTAGGTTAGGATATCTCGAAAACCTGAGGTGATAGAGCAATTCTGAGGCCGGATTTGGATTCAGCGTGCCAAAAACCTTCGGAAAAGTATGGTTTGGTCTCTGGGTTATTGGTTCAGGAAAATTTTGTCGGCCTGTGTAATTGTTGTTATTGTAATTGTTACTAAAACGGCCTTTGTTGTTATTTCTCTTGTAATTATTGTTGTAATTATTAGTTTGACCATTATTCCCATCGCCGGTCTTAACTCGCCCTATTCTTATATCCGCTTCCAATTTGAAGCAGTCCTTGTGCACGTGCTCTGGCTTATTGCAGCATACGCATTTTAGGGTTCGGTAGCGCTTCTGTTTGCAATTGTCCTCTGCATATGTGGTGAGACCACAGTAACCACACGCAGTTGCAGTCGCAAGAAAATTGCTTGCCCTCGTTTGCACCAAAATTTGCTCCTCAAGAGCCGAAGGCTGCAGAGCCTGCTGCGTTGGCACAAGTTGCAATTCCGCATAGTTAATTTGTGTAGTCATGATCGGGGGTTGCGTTGCTATGTGACTGTACGTCAGTGGAACGCTCTGCTTGCACTCAAAGTTGATTGCGATTCTTATCGACTCATTCAAATTTCTCGGGTGCTCACTGCGCACTTGATGATCTAATGGGTTCGTCAGCCCGAACATAAAATATTGTAGCGCGTCCATGGAGGCCCCTCGCTTACGCGATTCCCTATCACTGTCTCCAAGGTCCGGTACCGAGTCGAAAATTGTAAGCAGCTGATTCATCAATTTTTGAGCTCTTAAGCCGTAATCGCCCGCTCTGTCGCCCGACCGTTGATTTATAACTTTCAGCTGCATTAAAATATCATCCGCCAAGCCCACATTACTGTACTGCAGTGTAAAATCCGCGAGCAGTGTCTCTATCGAATCGTAGGTCATGACCCACGCCGCGTAACCGTCAGCCGCCCTTCCAATTAATTTGCTTTAATTTAATTTAGCAGGGTTACCGTCAAACTATGGGACCGAATTTAACGCTTGTGAGAATGTTAGACCATTTCCGCGCGCGTTTATTATATTATTATTATCCGAGGTGACTGAATTCCGGACGGGTACGGACGATTCTGTATGCGAAAAATCTCGGCGGTCTAAAGAATATGCCTTTATTTTCTGTGTTTCACTACTCGATGCAGGAGAGTACTGGGGGGAATGCGTATGTTGTGTGACGCGGTTGTCCCACGTGACGTGTAACGAGTTGGGCTGTGAAGCAGCGGGTATGAATGTGTTTGGTGTTTTGTAATTTTGTGCATTTGGAAAAGAAGTTTGTGGCGCGGCGATTGGCGGTGTAGGTCGGTGGTATTCTGCATGGCTATCGTCTTGTTTGCGAGTCGTGTTGGTTGGTGATTTGTCGTGTTGGAGGTATTTTTGGTTTTTGAAAGTATATCTCGGTTGTATCTTAGATTACGATCTCGCTCTAAAAGGTCGAGAAACGGGGTTGGCGTTATCTGCGTTGAGCGCGAGGAGGTTACTGTCAGCGAGTGTGTAATATCTTCGACAACGCGTGTGGCGAGGTCGATAACCACGCTATCCGTTTTTTGCTCGGGGTCGAGAGAAAATCTTTGCGCTTTAGCCCTAACGCGATTCCGGGCAAAAGCATCTACAGATGTTTGGGTAGACGCCTGCACGCTGGCCATATTAAGGGCATTGGCGCCACTGGCAGCATCGAGGACATTGCCAGGACCGCCGGTAGCAGCCCTGCATCCTGCATATCAACCGATTGCATTTCTGCCGGCGCGCTATACCGATGCCGCAGCATTCTGCTTACGAGTATAGCACGAGCTTCCGGGGTTAATTGCGCAAGAACGGTCTGCAACCCAGGGTCTGTTATATCTAGTAGGTCCATGTCGCTATGTAAACTTGACACACTCGTGTATTTGCGAGATATGCTGGACTGACGTTTTTCTTTTCCGCTTTTGGAGCTAAACAGATTTGATAGCGACATTTTCCCTTCGATCCAACTCCCTGGCATGCTTTATTAGTTATAAAAGGGGTAGATAATAAATAAAACACGCAATAGGTATTGTCTCCGCACTGGCGATATGTATATAAATTTCCGGACGCGATATACCCACGGAGGGCGATAATTTCGTTAAATTACAAGTACTTACAGAAGCACCACTCCCAGGAATGTGATCAGATACAGGTAGGACATATTCGCCGTCGTAGAGCAAAAATGGGTCCGTTCGTCCTTCCTGTCTATGCACGTCTCCATCAAGAAGGCTTCTGTACGTCCTTCCTTTCTGTGCACGTCTCAATCAAGAGGGCCTCTGTACGTCCTTCCTGTCTATGTATTTGGACAGAAAAAGCCTCTGAGCGCCTGGACTGACTGGAAAACTTGCTGGACGGTCTACGGTCGGGTTTCTTCTTGGGCTCGTAAGTCCCCAGTGCAAGATACACTTGTGTGCCACACACGCGAAAACATAAGGGATGCCAAGTTGTTACGAACAGGATGCTTACCGTGCGTGGGTATGTGGGGCATCAAATTCGCGTTATTTACACGGGCGCAATTAAACTTTGTGGTTCTTCGGTGGTTGGAGTGAAAAAAACACTAGGCAAGGAGGATTAACCACAGTTTGGAGAACATTTTTTTTTTTATAAAATCGTGGCATATAACGAAAATTGATGAAAAAAATCGGCCTTAATTTTGCAACAACTTTTTCCACGACTGATAATTTTTTATAAGTCGATGTTCATCCGCACAGAAATTCAATTATCTTTCATTTAAGCCGTCGATGAAGTTAATCGGTTGAAAACTCTATGAGCTACGAGTGCCGCCGATTTTGCCGGACCCTCCGCTTGCGACCACCATATATATATGGATATTATTTTTTAGATGTACTTTTATATGTACCAAAAGTTCTGTAATCGCAAATAAATTTTATCTTTCATAAAACGCATTGTAAAAAAACCTCGGCTGGACCAAACTCCCCCCTTAACTAATAAATGCTTTAGTGTTCTTTTATTTTGAAACAATTTAATACAACAAATTTTTTGTTTCCTCATTGAGGACGGTTTGTGATGGTAAAAAGCCGCTGCCAATTCATTGGTACTTAGCTTCCTCAAACTAAATTAATTGCTCCAATATGATATTTTTTGTTGTAATAAATTAATTTTAAATTGCTATATCTTTTTCTAAATAAAACCTCAAAAAGGGTGTGCTTTTTTATCGTTGATGGTTTGACAAAAGATAATTTTATACTAAAATTACATAACGTTGAGTAATTATCCTTATCATAGCAATTTTTACTCTGCGTGTAATTTATTAAAACTATTTAAATATTTAAATTAGCTGTAATCAGATGTTAGTACGTAGATTCACTGAATTCCTAATCATCTAAAATTTGTGATCGACTTGACATCATGGATTTGAGAGATACTTAAATCGTTTAAACTAAATATGACTTTTTTCGTGTATAACAAAAGAATGGAAAGTAAAATATACGTTAATGTATGCTCTGTTTAATGCATTTACACTGAATTGATCATAATATTTCTTACACACATATATAAAATATAATGGTCGTTGGGATCTGGACTTAGAACTCGCTCAAGAGATAGTAAGGAGCTATCGTTTTGGAAAGTTTCAGATCAAGTGCTGCCAATTTACTCTAGAATTCGCTACTGAATAAAAATCTATCAAAAGAAAAAGATAAATCCTAAAAAAATTTACAGAATATTCATATCCATATTCCTAATCATCTCAATTTTTAAAAAAAATTTTCATTCTTATATTTCACATATACAATTTTTTCATAACCGTTTGAAAAAAATGACGATTTTGTTAATAACAAAACAAAGGAAATAGCTTATTCAAAATTTCGGGTGAGAAAATATAGATAATTTTATGTTCTTTCAAATGCATCATCCGTCGATCGATGGTATTATTTCTACGGTATCAAAAAACCCAAAAAACTAAAACTCAAAAAACAAAAACGTATTGAAAAACAAAAAAGACATTTTTGAAGCGCCGTCCTTAAAGAAAAACAAAAAAATGAGCCCCAAACATTAATTTTCACCGTATATATTCAGAGTAAAGATGATCCACATCCACACATATAACATATACATACACATCTATACAGACATTTTCAAAAATGTTTGTAACATGTTTTTAGTGAAACTTCTTTTTATTATCACAAAGCTTCATCTATGACAGACACGCACACACATACATCAATACATTATTTTCCTAATAATAGTGTATTTTCACTCCTGATGTCTCAAAACATGTTTCTAACGTATTTTTAGCAAATTAATTCCTAGAGATTAATTAATTCCTAGAGATTAATTAATCTCTAGGAATTAATTTTGCTAAAAACACGTTAGAAACATGTTTTGAGACATTAGGAGTGAAAATACACTATTATTAGGAAAATAATGTATTGATGTGTGTGTGTGTGCGTGTCTGTCTGTGTGCGTGCGTGCGTACGTGCATGTATATGTATGTATGTGCGCGTCTGTGCGTGCTTGCGTGTGTGTGTGTGTCTGTGTGTGTGTGGATGAAGATTATTCTCAACACTCACGATCAAAATTAATGTTTCAGGGCTCAATGATTTTGTTTTTTTTAAAGGAAGGGAACTGCAGAAATTTTGTTGTTGTTTTTGAAGGGTTTTTCGATTTTTGAGTGTTAGTTTTTCGGGTTTTTTGGTATATTTGAAATAAGATCATCGATTCATTTTTTTGCATTTGAGAGAGCATAAAATTATCTATCTTATCCGACTCGAAATTTTAGTTAAGATACTTTCCGTTAACTGTTATACACGAAAACGTCATGTTTAGTTTAAACGATGATAACTGAGAAATATAACATGGAAAATTTTTGAAAAAATTTAAGGTGATTATAGGACTATCGATAAGAATATTGTGTAAAACCTACAAGCCTTTATCCTTTTTCTTTTTCGAGGAAAAATAATTTTGAAAGGAAATCGTTTTTCTTGGCGAAGGATAACTTGAGTAAAACGTCATTATTCATTCTGAAAATGTCCAGCAAGGTAGCTTTTTACTATCTCTTGAGACAATTAGAAACCTAGATTATAACGACCTTTACATTCCAAGTTATTTGAGGTAATGTTTTTTTAATTTTTTTTAAATATTAGAGAAGCTATCGTTCGGTGATGATAAGTATAAAAATAATAATCTACCGGTGTACCCAAACAAATTAATTTTGAAATAATGGGTACACACACATTCACCTCCTCTATGGTTATATGGCAAGGTGAATGGGCCACCCGTAAAATAAAAAATATGTAGGCGTTTCGTCCTAGACTCCAGTGTGGACTCCTAAGTAAGGTACTGAAGTCTTACCTTAGACGCCTGCTACTAAGATGGTACAGCGGCTTTATGTTCAATGAAGTCGAAATATCTGTAGAAGATATGCCGACTCCATCTAAAGGTAACTAAATAAACTACTCAATAGCGAATATTAACGCCAAAATCGCGGGAAATTTCTAATATTAGAGAAGCTATCATTCGGTGATGATAACTATAAAAATAATAATTTATCGGTGTACCCGAACCAATTAATTTTGAAATAATTCTTAGTCTTAGTGACAGGCGTCTAAGGTAAGACTCCAGTGCCTTACTGAGAAGTCCACACTGGAGTCTAGGATGAAACGCCTACATATTTTTTATTTTACGAGTGGCCCATTCACCTTGCCTTCCAACCATAGTGGAGGTGAATGTGTGTGCACCCATTATTTCAAAATTAATTGGTTCGGGTACACCGGTAGATTATTATTTTTATACTTATCATCACCGAACGATAGCTTCTCTAATATTTAAAGAAATTATTATTGTGCGCCCTTAAACTCAAAACATGTTTCTAACATGTTTCTAGATAAACATTTTATTTACTATGACAAAGTTTCCTCTTTGAGGAAGCAAAATTAAAATAGCTTTAATATTATAATTTCTTCGATTTTTATACGAATAGATTTTGCTTGTTTTTTACTTATTTTAATAAAAATACCTATAATTTGAATATATAAGTTAGGATTATAGACTCGAATTATTTTTCGTTTCAGCATAAAAAATACATAAAAAATGATTATTTTAATAAAAAACAATATTTTTGTATACATAGTTAATTAAATTATAAAATTAAATTTTTCCGTTTTTTTCTGATTTTAGGTAATTAAAATACGAATAGTTAATCGATAATAAATACCTTTAAAATTCCAGCGCCACTTCTTAACACTTTTTCTTTTTGAAAATTTTTGACAATTTTTTACATCATTTATCTACGTTTGATAGGGTAACATTTGAAATAAAAAAAAAGAATTTTATTTGGTCTACCCTAATATATACATAATTTAACTTATAGTGTAATACGATCTTTATAACGGGGCTTTTACCTCGTATAAATACCCGCGATATGTTAATGGGATTCTAGAGCATGAATAACGTGGGGAGAAGGAAGAATCAGAGATAGCACAATATTATATATATAAAGGTAGATTTGCGAAAACAAGAAGAAGGTACATATACGCATGTTGCACTGCGTGTGCGCTCTTGGAAACATGTAAACGGGGTCGAAAAGATACCGCATGAAAGAGACAGAAAAAGACAGAGAGGTTCAATACCGAAGAGGTTCTTACTATGAATCGGTGGCTCGGGCACGTTCGCACGCCAATAGATCAGTCGGAATCCCCTTGTCCTCGGCGAAGCTCGCCGTCGTCGCCCGCAGTCTCTGCAGTCGTTGCCGCTCCTCAATTGTCGCGATCTCCGCGCTGTCTCCATAATATCTCGCTCCGTCAGTTCTATACATATAGAATATTCTATACATATAGCTTGCGCTAACAGACGTCTACTCGACTCGCTAGCTAAAGCTCTCTCTCTAATATCCTCGCGGCTCGCATATCGCCCCCCCCCCCCCACGGACTACCAATACTCTCTTTCTCCCTGACCTTTCATCGACTTCCTTTCCTTCCTTTGTCGCCGCTGATGCTGCCTGTAATTGCTGGAGTAATTATTCCATGTCCTATATGTGGGAGAAAGAGAGAGAGAGAGAGAGAGAGAGAGAGAGAGAGAGGGAGAGAGCATGTGACAGGGTGTAATTACCCCTCACCCAGACGCTGCTAGCCGAATGTCTGCCAGCTCGACATCTATAGCTTTCTCTCAATAAGTAAAAAGGAATATTGTAAAAGAAAATTATTCAGAAATACTATAACTTATGAAAATTAAAATAAAAGTAAATAAACAATACAGAAAACTCGTGCAAGAAGACTGATTTGAGAGAAATACAAAAATTGTATCTTTTTCTCTCTTTTTACTGCGTAACTCACAAAATAACCACGACCTTAAAGCGAAGTTTGTACAGTTTTTGACCTCGTACGTCGGGAAGATATATTGCAATGAGGCGCTGAGGATTTTGTAGACCCATTTGGCATCCCTCGCTCTCTTTTAGGTTTGTCACTTGCGATTTCCGCAGACGCTGCGTTGCGCTCAACACTTGCATCACCTACTGTATTTGATCGTTTCCCTACTCGATTACTGATAATATTAGCTTTAAGCTTGACTATTATACGCGTTTGACGCTGCCTACCATGCTTTCTCTCTACTACTAAAGGCGCATCGTTCGCTCGCGACTCGTCTGGTTGTAGCTCGAGGTTGCTTAGTCCCTCGCCGTATTTCGAAGTGTCTTCTACTGCCTCACCTTCAGTCAGAAGGCATGGCGTCGTCGTCAGAATACGGTCTTAAATTTTTTATAAAGACTTGTTCCATCTTGTTTCCGGATTGGTCAGTTAATTGATAGGTGTTGTAACCTTGTTTCTTGGAAATTACGTATGGTCCAGTATATTTAGGGGCCCATTTAGCAGTAATTTCTTGTGACGCACACAAAAGAATGCGATTACGCCGCAATACTTTCTCACCAACAGCATATAGCACATCTCGCCGCTTGCTATTATAATATTTATTTTGGCGTTCTTGCGCTTTTGCTGCATTTTCTACTGCTACATCTCGCACTTCACGCAGTTTATTCATGCACTCGTTCCAATTCTCTAACGCAGCTGTCTCTGCTTCATGCGCTGCGACGAGTTCTTCTTGTCGCCGCATCGTACTTGGAGGCACAGGGTTGCGTCCGAAATTTAGGAAACTTGGTGACAATTCCGTAGATTCTTGCACAGCCGTATTATAGGCAAACATTACCTCGGGAATGTGTAAGTCCCAAGTACTATGGTTTTTCTCTATCTACGACATGATCATGGTCTTGAAAGTGCGGTTTACTCGTTCTACGAAATTTCGTTGCGCATGATACGGTGGTATCGTAGTATGGACAACTCCAAAAAAGAAAATATTAGACGACGACGACTTTGAAGAATTGTATGAAGAACGCAAAGAATCATACTCCTCAAATCTGGAGGTGGATTCAATCGTGGAAATGTTTTCGAGATCCGAAGAAAATATTGCGTGAAATATACAAATTAGTGTAATTAATCGAAAATTGATACTTTTTCTTATTAAAATCTTTTAAACGGATTTTCTCCAGTTTTCATTTTTACGATTTCTCTAGATTGGCGGGCATGATTGCAAAACAACTAAACAACCTATTGGAATGATTCAAAGCTTGTTATCTTCAGTATTGTATATTATTCTATTTCAACTGAGAAGATTGTTGAAAAAATCTTTTTAAATGACTTTTATAGCAAGTTGAAGTGATTGTTTTTTAATAAGCACTTTTTTAAACCTGGAAAAAGTTAGAATTTCATAATTTCTTCCGGATTTTCTTAGTTCATCAAAAAGACAAATATATGAAAATTAAAACTTTTTTTGATGTTTCTGTTTCAGGCAAGAATTACGAGCTGCAACTTTGCTGCCATTTGGAGATTTCAGTGGCAAGGTGCTCTACGAATGTGCTTATAAATTGTCTGTAATTCAGCGTTTCATGTTAAGAATAGTGGTTTGTGAAGTTCAAATACACATGAAAACATCCCAAAAAATTCGCTGCATACAGTTGTTTTTATCCCTTCCAAAAAAATTCGCAAAAAAAGCTTTCTTTAGGCCTTCTAAAGCAGGATCGTCTTTTAAATTCTTAAATATCTATACTTGAAAAATAAATAATATCATTTAATCAAACTTAAAGCCAATAATAATAATAATAATGATAATAAATAATACTTTTATTTATTAATATTAATAAATATATTTTTTGTAATACTTAAGCGTTGTGTCAGGATCAATGAGAAAAATATTTCGAACAGAATCATATGAACCTTAAAATTTAATAATATTAATAAATATATAGGTTTTATTGTAGTACAGAATTAATATCAAACATTTGTAATTTATAGTAGTAATATATAGTTGTAGTTCCGATCCCAATAATGTATAGAGAATTCCAAATGTTTGTTATTAATTCTGCACTACAATATATATATATATATATATATATATATATATATATATATATATATATATATATATATATATGTATATATATTACTTATTATATATATATTACTTATTATATATATATTGCTTACTTAATATATATATATATATATATATATATATATATATATATATATTAAGTAAGCAATTATATATATATATATATATATATATATATATATATATATTAAGTAAGCAATTATATATATATATATATATATATATATATAAAGTAAGCATGTCCAAAAATATAATTGTCTAAAATCTACAAAAATGTTGGTATGTGTACCAAGAGTATTTTAAAAATATTTCAAACCCTAAGGTGTTATATGTCAAGGGCAATTAATCCCCCTATGCAGGAGTTATCATGCCAGAAATACCTTCCAAATGCAGTCAATTTTCAAAGCAAGTCTAAAACGTAGAGGGGAATGATTTTAAGGTTTTTGGGGTCGCTGATTACGAATCTGCAGTCAGAATTCCGAAATTCAAAATGGCGGATCCAATATGGCTGCTACATACTAAATTCTTGTATATTACGATTTTTTTAAAGAAAATAACCATACATGGGTTTTTGGGGTCGCTAATTACGAATCTACAGTCAGAATTTCGAAATTTAAAATGGCCGATCCAATAAGGCTGCTACATACGAAATTCCTGTATATTACGATTGTTTTTAAAGAAAATAACCATACATGGGTTTTTGGGACTTGTGCAACTTTTCTCAGCAAAAAACGAACGTGTCACAAAACAGATTTTGAGATTTTACGATTTTTTCAAATAAACCTATTTTTAATGTGTATAAAGGTTTTTGGGTTATAGGGCTGTAAATGTGAAAAGGCTGATCATGAAGATACGGGGGCGAAGCGAGCGGTACGGGGCTCACGTGAACATAACTCCGCTTCTTACCGCTAGGCGGCGGGACTCACACGGCGCGCTTCCCTGTAACAGAACAGCGAGGCGTCGGGCATATAAGGAGACTCGTTCCCAATACTCGCCAGTCTACATTTAGTGTGGACCGTCTTCAATGTATTCTCCGTGTTAGAGATCACGTCTGAGTGGCAGGCTAACGCATAGTGCGATGAGTTGTGTGTGTTATACGCTCATGTTAATAAGCATTTAGTTTGACTTATTCTAATATTTAGAATAATGATCTATTTGAAATATTTATACTATAATTAAAACAATGAACGATTACACTTTATAGTCTTACGACTATAAGTGTAATATTCACCTACGTTTAATTATTATATACTTATCAGAATATTTATATTCAGTTTAAACCTTTTTGTGGTCTACTTACTACTGAACTTATAATTCTCTACAAAAAATATATATTTTGAGTAACTATTGAAAAATAGCAACAGAAAAATACCAAGAAAACGGCCAAACCCATGTAATGATAAAACAACAGATGAATTTATTGATAGCGTATCTGATGAGGAGGCTTTTGACCACGAAAACCCATGTAAGGTTATTTTCTTCAAAGACACTTGTAATGTCCAGATATTGCGTATGTGGCGGCCACATTGGATCCGCCATTTTGAATATCGAAATTCTAACAGCACATTCATAATCAGCAACCTTGAAAACCCATGTATGGTTATTTACTTCAAATACACTTGTAATGTCCGAATATTGTGTATGTGGCGGCCATATTGGATCCGCCATTTCGAATATCGAAATTCTGACAGCAGATTTGTAATCAGCGACCCCGAAAACCCATGTATGGTTATTTTCTTCAAATAAACTTGTAATGTCTGGATATTGTGTATGTGGCGGCCATATTGGATCCGCCATTTCGAATATCGAAATGCTGACAGCAGATTCGTAATCGGCGACCCCGCAAACCCATGTATGGTTATTTTCTTTGAAAACAATCGTATTAATTATACGATTGTTTTATATATTATTAAATAATATACAGGAATTTTGTATGTAGCGATAATTTTATAATATTCAAAATCGTATTTCAAACTCCAGCTATCTTATTACATATATTCTAGGCTTTAATTTGCGGGGTCGTTGATGTCTTATAGTTATTTTGTTCAAAAGTTATGATATAAAAATGTTTGGACGAGTATACTCGTCCTCCTGCATACGGGAACAACTCCGATTGGACGAGTATACTTGGCTCTCTGCGCAGGGGGGTTAAAGGTTGAAAAATGCGATTTATTTAATATTTTCAGATTTTGCCAACATTGTTTGATTTTTAACGCAAAAACTAGGGAATTTTGAGAAAAAAGTGTGGGAACATTTTTTGGTCAAAATAAGGTAAGAAATATAAAAATAATTTATTAGACATTATTGTGATATTTTGTGATCTCGTGCATTGTAATGTATTGTAATTTTAAGATTCTAGAAAATCGCCACAATTTTTTTCAAAATAAAAATCTTAAAATTTAGTTTTTCATATTTCTTTTAATTCTAGACTAGTTAGAATATAGTCTCAAGCTTAATATAATTTTTACAGAAATATAAATAGCGCACTTTTTCTCGGTATTTGTTTTTTTATAAAACCATGCATTGTGATGTAATATTCAAATTCTAGCTGATCGCCATAACCTTTCTCAAAGCAAAAAATGTTATATTTCATGTCAGCTTTCATTTTAGACCTTATGCAAAATGATCGCAAGTTAAATATAATTCGTGCAGAGCAATTAAATGGCGACTTTTTATTACAGTCACACAATAGAAATACCGAAAAAAAGTGCGCTTTTAAAAATTCTGCAAAAATTATATTCAGGTTGAGACCATATTCTAACAAGTCTAGAATTAATTAGAGCAAATATGAAAAACTAAATTTTAAAATTTTTTATTTTGAAGATAATTATGGCGATTTTCTAGAATCTTGATATCAGAATATATGACAATGTATGATATCACAAAATATCACAATAGTGTCTAATACAAATCTTTTTTATATTTCTTACCTTAATTTGACCAACAAATTTTAGTACACTCTTTTTCAAAGGTCCCTAGCTTTTGAGTTAAAAATGAAACAATGTTGGCAAAATCTCAAAATATTAAAAAAAGCATTTTTCAACCTTTAATTGCCCTTGAATATAACACCTTAGGGTCTGAAATTTCTTTTACAGTCTATAGGTACACATACCAACATTCTTGTAGAGTTTCACACATTTTTATTCTTCGACTTGCTCACTTGACATGGAGCCACCCATATATATATATGGTAAAATAATTGGTAATATTAAATAACTAACTAAAAAGTCAATAATATGAATGTAATAATGTTTCTACGTAGTAGAAATTAATTTCCTGTATTCATACCATAACTAATGTTTTGAAAAGTAATATCCCCAAACCTCGAGAAATTTTGTCGACGGGATCATTTGAATCTTGTGGGCAGTGGATTAGGAGTTCAAGAACTATGGTGATTTCATATGACGAGCTGGATCAAGATTTTGAGTAGTTTTTACGGTGAAATTAAAGGTATTACCAAGTATTTATAGTAAATACAAATTCAGAATGATTGTTTTTAAAAGGAAGAATTTTTATGAACTTATAAATAAGACTTATAAATAATAAATAATTTTTGGTTTTGGGTTTAAAGGTTGTGTACCCCCTGAAAGTGACTTTCATAGGTATCTGGCATTGGTAATTTAAATTTAGATTTATTGCAATATACTGTGTTGAAAAAAAACTTAAAAAAAAATTAATTTTCTAAAAAATTAACTATATAATCAGTTTTTTCCAGATACCCGTATAAAGATTATAAATATTTATTTGATAAAAAATATTGATTTCCTACCCTTATTTAATAAAGCAATAACTATATAAAAGTGTAAAATATAAAAACAGTATACTTAAAATTAAATACATCTCTTCGTATATATTATAACAGTTATCTTTAAGAGATTTTCACTTTGAAATAATCGTAGACTTAAAGCAAAAAAATTATTACAATTACGATTTTATATAACTAAAATGTACGCATTACATTTAACATGAGCTGAACACATGTAAGTTGTAAATTAAAAAAAGTACATCTCTCCAAAATTGAACATATATCAGTATTCTACTACCACTAACGTTAGAAAGTCTGTGGAGGTCCGGAAAAATTACTTAAGTTCACTTTTCATTGTGTTCTTGAAATGTTAAGGTTTAAAGTTTTTATCTTTCATTTGAAATAATATTAAAAAATCATAAATACTAAGTATGGCAACTTATATTAACACTTTTCTAATTTTTTTGAATTTTTATACGAAAATATATTATATAAGAATACTTAAATCGTTCAAAACTCAATTTTCAAAAAAGCGAAATTCAGTCGTTTTTTCAAGAACCCCGAGAGGTATTCTTATCTATTATACATACTAAACTGAAGAGTTGATAGTCTATCATTCGTTAAAAACATCACTCAACATGGACTAGTAGAACCAGTATTTGAAGGATTCTTCGCAGTGACAATCCATCTCGCGAGTGATCTGCAATACAAAAACATATAATAAACAATATACTAAAGAAGGTAAAAGAAATTTTACGTAATTTTAAAATAACACTGGAACACTGCACAACTAACAACCATAATAGGTGCATAGTCTCTGTACCAGGCAATAGCAAGATTACTATGTATGCATAGAACTTCAGTAGTTTGAATGATTTAATTCCCTCCAAAACCTGTAAACAAAAAACAAAACCATACAATATTCGTATACTTAAAGAAATGGGCGCCATTTCTCTAAATATTTTGTCAAGATATTATTAGTTTTTCATAAATTAATAGTAAAAACTTATTTTATATAAAACAAATACGTATTGTTTATGTATTTACTTTATTTTCAAAATATAAAAATAAATATTGCCAAAAGAAGTTTAAGTATATAATAAATGGGAAAAGAAAATCTGAGCGGGTTTTTCACACTCGACGTTGAAAACTTTAGGTAGAATGCATCTGAATTTCTTTTTAAATTATCAGTAATCTTAGCATGAAGGTAAATTTGATAACAAAATGTTGTTATAGTATTTTAAAAAGAGTTCAAACAGATTCTACCAGAAGTTTTAAACGTCTAATGAACATTAGGCGTTTACTTGATAAACGTCATTGTTACCGGTTTAACAAGACACATTGAGGAAATAAATAAATAATGTGTTATCTTAAGACAGTCTAGTCGCACCAACATCTAAAATACTTCACAGGAATTCAACAGTAACAGCCATCTCGCCTGTAGTCTGCAACACAAACAAAGACTATGAACGGAATACTACAAGAATATTACATAGAAGGCAATGTACATGGTTTGAAATATTTACAATGTCTAATAATACAATATTTACAAGGGAAATCCCTATAAATTTAAGAGACAAAATATCCGATTTTATTTTATAACTTTTTAGCAAATAAAAACAGTCTTAACAGTACTTACCTTTTTAATATCTCAAGCTATCCGCAAGAGACACCGCTTACACATGCAGAATTTAAAAATATAAGTGTAGTAAGTATACTTACGACACTGAACCTCGAACTGTATACGTACTGTGAAACCTGAGACCTCTATATACTAGCACACTGCTGTTTGATACACATATTGTAAATACGAAGCACAGCATGGGATAATCGATTTAACGAAGGTTGCTAAGCTCCCGGCGTACTTCAGTAGACCGTAAACATCTTCGTCGTTAAACGCCAAGTTATCAAAAGTTCAACGGCTTCCTTTTTTTTAAGTTTTCAATCCTAATCGAGATTCGCCTGTTTATTTCAGCTCCTCGATATGTCGGATGCTACCAGTCGTTAGATTTTCGTCTGTACTTTTTTTCCGAAATTTTATCACTACAACTTTTTAAGTAATATAAATACTTAAAAATAAAGAGAATATAAATACAAATATAACTTTTAGATATTATTTATCAAGATATATAAGAGCGAGGGTCGACACTCACTCTCTGAAGGAAAAAGCAAACTACCGGTTAGTAATAGTCGGCTTATTATCAGAATTATAGTATCATACAGTAAAACAGATGATGGTATTTTTCAGTACTCAAATAATTAGTATAAAAAATACGAAAAAAGTATAACGTTTAAGAATTAAATTTTTCCTTTTAATATAGCTTTCATAGATTATAATGAATAGCAAAGATATTATTATGTTATGTTTCTTTTGAAAATAATAGATGTAAATTCTCAAAATTAAATAATTATTGAGAATGAGCTCGGATAATATTTTGATGCGAATTATAAACTTAGAAAATAACTTGGAGATATTGAGTAAAACTGTTAAATCTGAATAAAGTACCAAAAATCAGGAGGTCATAGACATTCGATACGGTAAATATATTATATAGAATTTCTACGAAAATCCTGTCGGTTAAGCAGAGTCCAATAGAAATTCTATTTGTGAGAAAATTAGAAAATTTCTTAAGATTCATTTTTGCAAAATTGATTTATGCCCATCTAAACGAAAATGACCACTTTTTTCCCTGAAAAGCGAGACCAAAATTACACTTTTTGGTCGCAAATCACTTTTTTCCCTAGGGACAAAAGTGACTTCACTAGAAATTAGTCAAAATTCCTTTAATAGTCCCGCTTTCCAAGTCAAAAAGTGACCACAGTTAAGATGGGCATAAAGTACTATATGTACTATTTTGTAATTCAATTCTTTATTATCCTTATGATACAGAATTTATTTTTTATGAAGAAGAACAAAAAAGAATGATGTAAAAAGACTCTCAACCAAAAATAAATAGATCACTTAACTCATATATGATACACCTTTTTGTACATCATTTTATGTCTCCTAAATTTTAGTTTCAAAGTTCCTCGACATGAAATAAATCATTCTGAGGTCCAAACCTGTCATTCTATGGTTTAGTCAAGCTTTTTAACAATTACAATGCATTAATTATTTATAACAAATAAAGTGGAGAAAATACTACTTTTTTCATAAAAAAATCGTTTTTGAAAAATTGGATTGTAAACACATGTAAGAAAATATGTATTTCCATGTTTTTTGGGTCGCTGATTACGAATCCGTCATCAGTTTTTCGACATTCAAAATGGCGGATCCAATATGACGAAGAGTATACCTGAAATTTAACAATTTCAAGAAAACAAATGTGAAAAAATATGTATTTTTATGTTTTTTGGGTCGCTGATTACGAATCCGTTATTAGTTCTCCGGAATGGTGGGTGTTGACGAATATTTTCAAATTCAAACTAAAAAACGGAAACAGGAGAAAAATGAATAAATAAAATATTTCATCTTAAACGCTAGCATGAGCTCATCAGTAAGGGGTTAGCGTTTTACCTTAGACATAAAGTATTAACAAAAACTAAACTAAAAGTAAGTAAAAGTCTCTTAGCTTATGACCTGCAAAATACTATTTAGTGTTTCGAAGTGATAGCAATCGTTAAAATATGAGAAAATAAATATTTATTTGTAATACTAACGCTTGTAATATTTATCCTACTACTATATAAAGAGACAACGTCTTTTTAGTTTGTTATCACTAACCGCGAAAACTACTGAACCGATGGTTACGAAATATTAACTGTAGTATCTTTATGATCCCCGGAAGGTTTACCGCTACTCAAATAAAACAAATAATTAACAAAAGTATATCAAAAGAGTGATAAATAATAGGGGAATCTCATGGTTATGTCACGCATGCGCTCTCATTTGACTGAAATCCAATCAAAACTTGTTTGTCTATTAAGAAGAGAAGAACTACTTACGCATTAGACAGGAAGTCCAAAAAATGGTGGCATCGCATGGGTCTTTTTTAATGATATCAGCAGAATGAATGCTCCTGGTGAAGACAGCTCAATGGAATCGAATATAATCGATAATGAATTATTAGGTATTCCCAGTCACAATGATTCAGTGGATGGTTTATGTGGGACTGACAGATAACGAGTAATAACTAAAGAAAATCTTGACTCAAACGTTTCAGGTACAAAATTTGATCATTATCAAGAAATACATCGTAGCAGCGATGATAATATAATTAATGATATGCCTTTCAATGAGCGTATAGCAAACCTGGATGGAATATGGGAATCTTCTTACAGACCAAAAATCAATTTCCAATTCACTAATCCTGTGTGGCCAAATTTACCGTATGAAATAGAAAGTCCTTCAGATATTTTTCTTTCTCTACTTTCTCAGGATCTTATCGATACGATTATTAATCAAACCAATTTGTATGCTACACAAGAAAGCTTAAAATTTGATCGTGTTGATAAATAGAAGATCCTTACATTTCTAGGAATAAATATCATAATGGGAATTAAAAAGCTTCCTTCATATCGAGACTATTGGTCTAATAATATTCAATTGTATGACCCAGATATAAGTAACCTAATGAATGTCAATCGCTTTAGTTTTATTTTGGGTAACTTACACATCAATGATACGACAAAAGAACTTCCGAAGCCAGATCCGAATTATGACAAACTTTACAAAATAAGACCAATGATAGATAGTCTGAATAACAATTTTAAAGAAATGGGGAAACCGCACAAAAATCAAAGCGTTGCTGAATCAATGATCAAGTTCAAAGGCAGGAGTTCAATAAAGCAATACTTGCCAGCTGAGCCGATCAAACGAGGCTATAAAGTGTGGGTGAGAGCTGATGAGTTAGGTTTTGTTTGTAAATTTGAAATTTACACACGAAAGAAAGATAATAATATCGCTTACAGACTTGAAGAAAACGTCATGGGTGGCTCTTATCATGTTTACTTTGATAACTTTTTTTCCAGCATTGATCTTCTTGTTATATTAAAATCACATAACATTATTACATGTAGTACGGTTCGCAAAAATCGCAAAAATTTGCCATAAATGGAAACACGAGACAAAGATATGAAAAGAGGAGATATCGAATACCGTACATCATACAATGGTGTACGCTGGATCAAGTGAAAAGCTAATAGAGTAGTATATTTCTTATCCAATTTTCATGACCCTAGTGAAGTGAGAACTGTTCATCGTCGGCAAAAATACGGAATCTTGAAAACGATAAATTGTTCAAAAATGGTGTACGATTATAATCAGTATATGTGTTTTGTAGATAAAGCAAATCAGTTGAGAACTACTTACGCATTAGACAGGAAATCCAAAAAATGATGGCATCACATTTTTTGGTTTCTATCTGATATAGTCGTGACAAACGCATACATAATTTATAAGCAAAAAGGTGGAAGGAAAAATCTTAAAAATTGTAGATTACAACTTGTTGATGAGTTAGTAAGTTACAATTTAAAGTCAAACCGAGGTATAATACAAAAAGAGTAGAATATTTCCCCTATGAAACCTAATATACCTCTAAAGAAAATATGTAATAACGCAGAATATTTACCATTCCGGCTCAATGAGCGTAGACGATGCGGTTACTGTAGCACCAAAAAAGGAATCAAGTTTACTTCCTGGATTTGTAGATCGTGTGAAACTCCGCTTTGCCTAACATCAACCTCTAATTGTTGTATACCCTATCATTCACGAATGTCTACTTAGTAGTTTTTAAATTTATTTGAAAAAATTAGTAAGTGCATGACTGGTAGAAAATCAAAAAATTATAAAAACAAGAGCAAATTGAAAAAAAAAAACAGCAAAAAATGAAAAAAAAAACTAAAGAAAGGAAATAATTACTCGCCACGTCCACGTCGTTAGTTCTGGATTATGCTAAGCGCGAGGAGGATGACAAATATGATATAGTAGACTACCAAGATTTATAGAACTGAATTATATGAGATTTTGAAGATTCTGATAGCAGGTTCGAAATAAGCGACTGCAGAAGCATGAAAATTAGGAACGTTGCTGAATTTTCAATTTTTCAGGTTTTAGTACACCATATTGGATTGGCCATTTTGAAACTCAGCAACCGGAAAAACATATAGAAGCATATTTTTTAACATGTTTTCTTGGAATTAACAAATTGCAGGCATACTGCCCGCCATATTGGTTTTGCCATTTTGAATTGTGAAAAACTGATAAAGGATTCGTAATCAGTGACCCGAAAAACATCGATATATATTTTTCAATATGTTTTCTGAAATTGTCAAATTTCTTATGTATTGCCCATCATGTTGGATTCGTCATTTTCAATTTCGAAAAACTAATGACGGATTCGTATTCAGCGACCCAAAAAACATAAGGATACATATCTTTTACATGTTTTCTTGGAATTGGCAAATTTCGGGTATATTGCCCGCCATTTTAAATTTTCAAAAACCCTTTGTATCATAATTTCAGCGTAAACGGTATTGTACGAAAATTCGTGCAACAAAGGGTTAAAGGAGATCAAAGAAGAAATTTTTTTATAAATTTATCAAAAACTAAGTTGGAAAGTATACAGATATATATATATATATATATTAAAATGAGTTCTGAGAAAAACTTTTTGAAATTTAAAAAATAAATTTTTGAGAACAAGGCACTTACGGTTTCAAGATGGTAGGCTGTCTGATGTAAATGGTTTTAAAAGCCTTACTATAACTTTATTAAACTTTGAGTTTGTAAAATAAATTTTTTTTTAATGTTATATATAAAATAATTGTCTTTGAGAAAAAACGATTGGAGGACCTCCTTAATCTTTTTAGTCCCGAATTACATTTTTATCAGACCTTTTTTTGGCTAATATGTTATTAATAATTAGTAGTAAATATTAAGATATAAAAACTTATTAGAAGATTAGAACATAATAATTTATAAGGTAAAATTAAATAAAATAGAAGTCGGAAGTATACTTTTCACCCGAACTGAAATAGTTAAATATAAATAAATACGTAAAATAAAATGTAGCGAAAGCAGCGCGTGTAAATAATCACCGTTTCTAGTTTATACTAACCTGACTCGAGTTTTATGTGGGATAGAAAATAAAAAATATGAAAGGATTCAAATATGCATCGTTCTTGTTTTTCATTCTACGTAAAGAAACTGTTTCGTGATAATCAACCAAGTATTTATGTACACTAGATGTTAAAAAGATCTAGTCGAATTTATTTGAATATTTTGAAATGCTGTAACTTCATTGCATCGAATGCTCCTTTCCGCTAACTTTATTAAAGGATTCCAAAAAATTTAAACTAATTCGACCAGATGTTTCTAGCGTCGAGTATACATACATATATATGTATATGTAATCAAATATATCGTTTATTTATAATTATTTTGTAAAGCATGGCCTTCCTAAAAGAATGTTAAATATAAATAATTACTTCATAATTACTTTTACTTATTTGTTAATTAATATACTATATGTGTTAAAAGATAATTTATTACATAAAAGTAATAACAATTTACTGTACAAAGTACCTTTTTAGTTCTTAGTGAATCGATGGAAGAAATCTGAACTGAAAAGTATAATATATAAGAGCTTCATTTAACTGAATTTTTGCATTTTTTATTATCTTTCTATATTCTTCTATATTATAGCTTAAAGTGACTTGTTGTTTATTATAATTGTTATTGGAAAATAATTCATTTTTAGTTAATCAATTTTTACTGGAAATAAATTGGTTATTGTCTTTATTAAATAATTTATAATGACTTTCTTGATTTAAGGGGTCAGTCTTGTGTAAACGCCTAAATTTTAACTATTTTTGTGCAAATTTTTTTACAAGATAATAAAAAGCAATCGTTCCAATTTTTTTATATGTTTTTAATGACATCTTATAGTGTACAAAAAATTTTTTTAAGTCTATTTTGTTATGTTTTATTATCTTTTTTACGGCTAAAGTGAACATCCAAAAAAAAGGCAGGTGGCTGGTCATGGCGATAGCGGCAGTTTGGGTTGCCTGAAATAAAACGTTCGAACGGATTATTGTTCTTGGGACCTTTACGGACAATAAAGATAAAAAAAATTTTTTAAATTTAGACGGGATGGAGGTAGATCGGGCTCAAGAACCGATCGCCGACATCTCGGAGAAAGCTCTCCAGGGAACTTCGGCAACGGAGGTCACTGGAGATAAACCCCACAAAGAGACGGGCTTGAACCGACATCTGAGTGGGGCCCAAAGGAGGAAACTCCTGAAGCAACAGGCGATGGACGAGGGTCGACCCTTGCCCGTTTTCGGAGCGAACAGGCGGCAGAGGAAGAGGGAAGAGAAGAGGGCTAACGCACTCGTTCGACCCACAACGTCTGCCGCAGGAGCCCCGGGGGGCAAGAGGATGGCATCTTCCAGTCTGGAGTCGCCGGAGCAGGCCTCGAGACTGCTTAAGCGACTAAAGGAGAAAGGGACCTTCGCGGCGGCGGCGTCGAGTCTTCCGAGGGTTACCCTCACTTGTGGGGATTACCTTGGAGGAGAGATGCCGGATGCAACGATAAAGAAAGTCAAGGAGTCGGTCGTTAACCGGGTCCTGATGATAGAAGAGGGGGACTTTGCAGCCCGATTCAAGGAAACCTTTTCTAGAAAGGGCACCCTTGTTTTCGTCTGCGAAGACAAGGAAACAGCGTCCTGGCTAGAGAAAGAAGCAGAGAAGCTGGAACTCGGGGACCCGAACCTGAAGGCCAGAGTGGTAAGCGCGGAGGAGCTGAGGATCACCAAGGTGATGACTCGACTCCCCGAGGGGGTTAGAACTGCACCGGACTTCTTGAAGCTGGTCCGGCGACAAAATGGAGGAGTGGACACGTCCAGATGGGCAGTCCTGAAACAGACGCCGGAAGGCTATCTGATTCTGGGCCTAGATGAACCATCGGCCGCTACACTAAAGAGTCGGAGTTACAGACTCACGGTGGGCGTCGGTTCGGTGACTTTCAAGTTACTGAACCACGACAGTACCGCCGAGGAGAAAGTGACGACGGCTCAAGAGAAAGTGCAGCTTCAGGGGGTACAGCAATAATAGCGGCCACCAAGATACACTTCTCTCAGATCAATTTGCACCATAGGAAAAGCGCCTCTGCAGTCTTCGCAAGGAGCATGGCTAAGGTGCATACAAACACAGCCCTAATATCATTAATACAAGAACCTTGGTTATGGAGGAGACGTATTAAGGGGATAAATACAAGCGGGGAACTGTTTGTGGCAACAAATGATGGAGATGCACGCGCGTGCATCTGCATCAGGGGTATTAACGCTTTTTTGTTACAGGAACTCAGCTCTAGGGATTGCACGACCGTCAGAGTGGACATCAAAGACGAGGAAGGCCGAGGGAGAACAATCGTGATCACTTCAGCATACCTTCCACATGACGAGGAAATACCAACAACAGGTATAAGAAAAGTAATAGAGTACTGCAGGAATAAAAACCTCGAATTGATTATCGGCTGCGACGCCAATGCTCACCATGAAGTATGGGGTAGTACAGATATCAACGAGAGGGGAGAAACTCTGCTAGAATATATTACTAGTACACAAATGGACATACTGAACCAGGGTGATGAGCCGACTTTTGTTACCAGTAACAGACGTGAGGTTCTAGATCTCACCCTGGCCAGTATGAAAATTAGAAACCACATACAAGGGTGGAGAGTGGAGGATGAACCATCTATGTCGGATCATAGGACCATTTCCTTCTGGATGAAGATGCAGAAAATATGGAGTGAGCCCAAGAGAAACCCTAAGGACACGATTTGGGAGAACTATAAGGAAGAACTAAACGAACGTTTGGTACACCTTAAAGGGACATATGGAACGGAGTATGGACTGGAATGGACACTAGAACAAGTCCAGACAGCCATTATCAGAGCATATGAGAACAACTGCCCGCTAAAGCCGAAGGGACAACTAAACGGTGCTCCATGGTGGAACAAACACCTAGAGGCGCTGAGAAGGAAAGCCCGAAAGGTTTTTAACAGAGCAAAGAAAACAAGGAACCCAGAAGGATGGAAAGTGTATAAAGATACGCTAAATGACTTCAAAAGGGAACTAGACAAACCAAAAGGGAAAAATGGCAAGATTTCTGTTCAAGTACAGAAGGCTTAACAGAAACGGCTAAACTAGCCAAACTTCTAACCAAGGATAATAGTATTCGGTTACAAAGCCTTAAAGACAGGTCCGGGTACTTCACGGAAACAGAAGAGGAAACCATAGAACTACTTCTGCGAGCAAACTTCCCGGACTTCACCAAAGAAGAGAACGGGGAGGGACGAATACGTGTACCCGAAAACACCAGGTCACGAAGGAATGCGGATTGGGCGTTGGCGGCGCAGATCGTCACACCAGAGAGGGTTAAATGGGCAATCAACACCTTTGAACCATATAAAACACCGGGACCGGACGGCATCTTCCCCAAACTCTTACAGGAAGGGTGCGATGCTGTACTGAGACTGGTTACGGGGATTTTCAGAGGAAGTATTGTCATTGGACATATTCCGGGAAGCTGGAAGTGTACACGGGTTTCGTTTATACCGAAACCCGGAAAGAAGAGTTACACATCTGTGAAGGACTTCAGACCTATTAGCCTTACCTCCTTCATGCTGAAAACGCTGGAGAGACTGATGGACAGGTATTTGAGGGACACAATCCTCGGAAGCTTGCCGCTACACCAGGAACAACATGCATATTCAGTGGGTAAATCCACGGAAACGGCTTTACACTCTGTTGTAGGATATATTGAAAAGGCAAAAAGCGCAAAGGAAACAGTACTTGGCGCTTTTGTGGACATAGAAGGAGCCTTTAACAGCACCACTAGGAAAACCATTGACAGAGCCCTGGCAAAGCATGGCGTACCGGTGACCATCAGAAAATGGATAGCTGGAATGCTGAGCGGCAGGGACATTTACTGTGAATGGAAGGGAAAAACTGTAAAAGGAGGGGTCAACGAGGGATGTCCGCAGGGGGGGGGGGGTCTTATCACCTCTTTTGTGGTCATTCGTTGCTGACGAACTCCTACGTATACTCGACAGGGAAGGAATCTTCGCGGTCGGATATGCGGACGACTTTGCCATACTTATTAAGGGTAAGTATGAGGAAGTTTTACCAGATCTCTTACAAAGAGCACTGAGTAAGGTTAGACAGTGGTGTCAGACAGTATCTCTGGGGGTAAATCCGGAAAAAACAGAGATCGTAGTCTTCACCACTAAATATAAAAGTAAAATCAATAGAAGAGTTAACTTCTACGGGAAAGAAATACCGTATGCAGAAGGAGTTAAGTATCTAGGGGTACATCTAGATAAGAAACTAACTTGGAAGCAGCATGTTAAACAGCAATGCGGAAAGGTGCTAAATATATTCATGCAGTGTAGGGCGGCTATTGGCACAGGATGGGGGCTAGAACCCCAAAAGGCCTTATGGATATATGAGGCGATACTGAAACCGAAGCTTACCTACGCGGCATTAATATGGTGGAAAGCGACCGGAAATACAACCACAAAGAAAAGCCTGGACCATGTACAGGCGGTCATATTGAGGGGAATTTTCGGGTTGCGAAGGAGTACCCCCACAGCTGCTGTCAGGATGACGCTGGGCATGGATGGCCTTGACTTAAACATTAAGGAGATGGCCGCCAGGTCGGCATACAGACTGATGTGCGGCGGAGGATGGTCGGAGAAAGGAAACGGACACACTACAATCCGGAGAGAAATGCTGAGCGAACCAATATTTAGAAAGCCTCAGGATAGAATTAATAAAACCTTTCAGTTTGGGCAACGTTACAAAACGAAAATACCGAATAGAGAGGAGTGGAACAACCAAAACCAAATCCTTGGACATGGAGACATCTGGTTTACAGATGGATCTAAAACGGACAAAGGTACGGGTTTTGGAATCTGCGGTCCCAAGCGGTGGGAGGACACAGCCTGCAGCCTAGAAAGACACAACACAGTACTACAAGCGGAACTAGCCGCCATAGAAACCTGTGCGAGAAACTTGGTGCAAAAAGGGGTCGGAGGCAAGGACATACAAATTTGCACCGACAGCCAAGCAGCTATCCTAGCGCTGGGAAATCCTTGCACCACGTCAGCCTTGGTCAACGAAACAAAAAACACCCTAAATAGACTGACCAGAGCAAACAGGGTCTGCATTACCTGGATTCCTGGACACTCAGGAATAAAAGGGAACGAAAGGGCAGATCGGCTTGCAAGACAAGCAGTAAATGAAAGCGGACGGACAGAAAGGGAGGTAGGAATACCATACCAGGAAGGCTGTGGCGCGATCAAGAAAAAATTAGTAAAAGAAGGATGGAGCATATGGAAGAACTCCACAGGATATAGATGGTCCAAAGAACTAATGGGAGAATACATTACCAGGTGGGGAAAGGAGATCATCAGTTTGGATAAACGGAGGGCACGCATCGTACTGGGCCTATTAACTGGACATTGCGACCTGCGGTGTTATCTACACAAAACACAAAAACACAGGGAATAAGTAACCTGTGCAGATGGTGTAATGAAAAAGAAGAGACTCCTAGCCACTTTCTCTGCAAATGTCCCAACTTAGCTGGACATCGACGAAGATGGCTAGGAAACGGGATTTTGGATAGCTTCTTAATATCTCTCGGCTAAGTTCTTTGCTCGGACTTATTTCAGAGATATTAGAGGTTATATTTAAAAAAAAATGTTTGATTGCTTATTTCTAGGGTATTACACGGTAATTTTTTATAAATTGTGACGTGTGAACAGTCACGAATAAAATTTTTTGTAATAAAGCAAGACTTGAAATATCATGCAGAATTAGACAGAGATAGATATAGGGGAAATGATAGGTAGGGTTAGGCTAGGTCATATTGCACTATTAGTGGTTATTACATTATTATTAATAAATACACAGCAGCAAGTCTCGCACCGAAGGAACATCGCACCGAAACCACAAACCTTTATTATTAATGAGCGCGTATTATATTATCTGATTCTGGGTACGAGAGGGAAAGAAAGAGAGAACCGATACCACAACACAAATCCTTGCACACTTTTCAGGAACAGTAGCGAGAATAGGAACCCGGACGAGATGCAGGGGAAATGACAGGTAGGGTTAGGTTAGGTTAGGTCATATTGCACTATTAGTGGTTATTACATTATTGGTTGTTATTAATGGTTGTTACACAGCCACACACATGTATAGCCGGAGAGAGAGCGGATGACGTTAGGAGCTTCGTCTTGCAAGCCGAGGTAGGATCTTCTTCGCCGCGGCGAGTTAACAGGTCTTCGCGAGAGACGCGATAGGAGCTTCTTCACGCGCCGACCGAAATAGGAGGTTCTTCGCGTGCAGTCCGAGATAGGAGGTTCTTCCGCTAAGGCGTCAATATATACAAAAAGATGTCCTTTATTATATTTTACGTATACTGCTTTTACACGGAAAAAATGCTTTGTTAATTTAACAAAGTGACTTGGCAAAATACGCACTAACTAGTTTTGTATTACGCTTACCAAGTAATTTATTGTTTCTATAAAGTCATTGGTTAATTTTACTAACCCATTTGTTAAATTAACAATTTACATAAGTGTAATAAAAAAATAGTGCGCATTTTACCAAGTTACTTTGTTAAATTAACAAAGCTTTTTTTTCCGCGTATACTTAATACTTATCTAAAGTTATTGTTTTTCAATTAAGGGTGAGAAACCGATCAAATTAGTATTTATAATTTTTATACGGGTATCTTGAAAAAACTGATTATATAGTTAATTTTTTAAGTGCACTAAATTACCTTAAATTTTTAAACATTAATTGTTCTTAAGTTTTCTTCAACACAGTATATTGCAATAAACTTCAATTTAAGTTACCAACACGATATAGCTATATAAGTCACTTTAATGTTCAAAATTAGAAAAATGTATCTTTTTTACAATGTTTATAAATATTAAAATAAATAAAATTTTGATATTTAGAAATTTTATGGTTCTAGCGTATACTTTTAATATAAATATCAGAGGGACTCTAATGACTCCATTGTAGACGAAATATTTTTAGTATATTCAAAACATACTCTGAACAACAGAAACAACTACTCTGCAGGCAGACACCCTTCCCAGCATTGGATTACACTGTTAATTTATGGGAAATTGAGGGCACTATTAAATATATTTCGTTTACAATGCTGGTATAGTCACTCTAATATTTGTATTTTTTTACATTGAAATGCATATAAAATAATGGATATTCTGAATAGATATATATTTTCGTACCTACCATTGGATCCCGGGAGTCAACAGTAATAAAATCGTCGCTAGCATTAGAGGAGGTTCTATTGCATAGAGTCTATCTATATATAACTGGAGTCAACGTCAAATGGCCGATGTACGCGGCTAGTATATCTATGTATACAAAGTTGTAGTTCCGACCCCAGTAAAGTATAAAAAAAATTCAAATGTTTGTTATTAATTCTGCACTACAATAAAACCTATATATCTATTAATATTATTAATCTTTCAGGTTCATACGATTCTGTTCAAAATATTTTTCTCATTAATCCTGACACAACGCTTACGTATTACAAAAAATATCTTTATCAATATTAATAAATAAAAGTATTATTTATTATCATTATTATTATTATTATTATTATTATTGGTTTTTCTGCTCCTGCGATAGCGTCACGTAGCCGAAAGCAGGGGGCGCCTAGGCCAGGCGCCCAGAAGCGTCTCCAGGTTGTGGATGAGGGAGTGGCCACTATAACTGGTTAGCTACGAATAATTTGAATAAACAGCCGCGGATAATGGCCTACACTTTACAAATATTTACTCTTACACTCATTACACTGCACTTACCACACTAACTATACTGAACAAAATACATAGACATCTCCTCTCGGGCGGTAAGACTAGTCGTGAGGCATATGCACAGAAAACCGCCCGACCCGATTATTCTCCCGCCGGGATACGCTGGGAGTGCCCGGACCCCCGTACTGAAGTAGGTGAGATTCCCCTATTCTCCACCGAGAAGTTGCGGATCGCCGCCAAAATGATGCAGAGCGAAAAGGCGCCTGGGCCCGACGGGATGCCAGCTGATATATTGAAGATCATCGCGGTGAGGGCACCTTCTCTGTTGCTGAACATGCACAACACGTGCACGAAGGCGGGTGTCTTTGGGACTTCCTAGAAGGTCGCACGTCTTACGTTGATCAGCAAAGGTAAGGCCCCGGCTTCAGTCATCTAACAGGCCACTGTGCATATTGGACTATCCAGGGAAGCTCTACGAGAGGTTGCTCAAACCTCGGCTACAGGGAGCTGTGCAAGCTGCCAGCTATTTAGTCGACAACCAGTACGGCTTCAGGAAACGGCGATCCACGGTGGACCCTATACGAGAGGTAGTTCGGCTGGGAAGAAGAGTATTTTTCCAGGAACATCGCGCTTATCGTTACGCTGGACATTAGCAACGCCTTCGACTCGGCCAGGTGGCCAGACATCTTGAACGCGTTGAACGAGTTCACAGTCCCAGAGTACCTCATGCGGGTGACACGGGACTACCTAAATAACCATATTCTCCGCTACGAAACAGAAGAAAGCCGTTACGGCTGCTTACGACTCGGGCTACCGGAAGGGGTATACATGATAGCCTAGGCTGATGATGTCGCTTTAGTAATCATCGCGCGGGACTTTGAAAAAGAACAATATCTGCTTAACCAGGCGATGGATATCACGCTGGATGAGAAAACACGATCTCGTCTTGGCAGTTACTATAGACAGAGATCGTGCCCTACACTGGCAAACGGATTCAGACCATCTTCCCCATGTATGTGGGAGATGCGGAGGTTTCGACAAGGAGGGAAGCTAAGTATCTGAGACTCAAACTAGACACTAAGCTTACTTTCTTTCGTCACACTGTCTCATGGCGAACACGTGTGAACCGAAAGCGAGCAAGCGTCGACTCCTCATGTCAGTCAGTACATCCATCTTATTGTACGGTTCTGAAATATGGGCTGATGCAATGAAAAGGACTCACACCGGATTCGACTCACTTCCGTTCAGGATAGAGGAGCTCTCAGAGTCACCAGCACCTATCGCACGCTCTTGGGACCCGCAGTGCTTGTTATTGCGGGAATCAACCCGATGGACCTACACGCGACGGAGCGCAAGCGAATCTACGATCGGAAGAAAACAGTAGAGGACAGAACAACAATCCATATAGAGGAAAGGGAACGCACCATGGAAACGTGGCAACGATCCTGGACAGCCAAAATCAAGGGTAAATGGACAGCAAGGCTGATAGACCAGCTGGCCCCTTGGATTAACAAAGACCATGGGGAGGTAAATTACTACCTGATCCAATTCCTTAGTGACCATGGGTACTTCTGCTCCTACCTCACTCGTATGGGGAAGGTTCAGAACAAAAGTTGCATCTTCTATTCCACTGATTGCGATGATGCGTTTCACACGTTTTTCGTCTGTGATAAGTGGAACGAAGAAAAATCAGCTCTTCTCGACTCGGTCGGACAATTCACGCCTAAAACCATCGTGGGCGAAATGCTCTCTGCCAAGAATGAGTGGGCCGCCACAGCAAAATTCGCCGTGACGGACCTACGATAAAAGAAACGGTACCTAAACAGGGCAACCGACGAAGGTATGAATGAAGCGCTGGGAGACGAACCAGCATAACCCAAGGACGTCGGGCGACTACATGAAAATGAACTTGGGGTGAGCAGATGGGACACTTTCTTAATCGGGAAACGTACATTTTCTCTCATTTTATCTGGCAGCCCCTTGGGGGATTTAAAATTATAAATATTAAATTTGTTTCAGGTCAAGGCAGCAGCGTTTGTCGAGATGATACTAGAATGGCACCACCCTGAGGTAATGTGATAAACGGTACCAGGGTGGGTTCCGCCATAAGAGGAAAGGGAGGTAGGTTTTAGTGAGTCGGTTTGCGATGTAACGGCTGTGTAGTTTTTCCGCGTTTTTGTTTATTTTATTTTTCGTCCTATTTTATACACACGTCGGATGCATCCCCGACCAGCCCCACACTATCCTGCTGTGCGGACCCAGTCGGGTGTGCCTTAGATGGCATTTCCTACCCCCCTCGAAAAAAAAAATTATTATTGGTTTTAAGTTTGATTAAATGATATTATTTATTTTTCAAGTATAGATATTTAAGAACTTAATAAAGAAGTAATTGAAGAATTTAATTGAAAATAAAATTACGAAAAAAGAAGCAGTATGGGTCTTCTAAAAAGTGTTTAAGCAGAAAATTGTTTCTTATAAAATTACATATGCAGTCAATTTTATGTCTCAAAAATCGTTCTTATTGGCAATTAAGACTTAGTTGGCATCACGTATAATTCGTGAAAAATGTACAATTTATTATCTATATCTTTTTTATCTGAAATGTTTTCGTATATTCAAAGGTATTTAAATTACAACTCAAGCATTGCCTTTTTAAACGTTTTTTAATACAAAAGAGTTGTATTTTTTCGAGATCTATAACTTGTGTATTGGAAATTTGTATGAACTACTCTTTATATTAACTATCGCCTAGTAATCTATTTTGTATGTTTTTATTGCGCTATAGTTTTGGTTATTCCCAGTAGACTCGGATTAAATTACTTTTTCGTAAAGTGTTAAATACAAAATCGTTGTGTTTATTAAAAATCTACTAATTCAGCGTGGATATTTATGCGTAAAATGTATGATAATCCAATTGTGGTCTAAAAATCGATTTCTAATACCATGGGCGCTTTATTTCTCGTTTTTCTCGACAAATTTTGTAGAAATAGCATTTTCGTATGAAATGTGGAATAAAACAGTTGTATTTTTCCGAGATCTACAACTTTACCGAAGACAGTTTTCGCGTATTAAGTGTTAAAATTTAAGAGTGACCTAAAATCGATTTTTGTTATCTCTTTTGCGCTTTATGTTTTCTCAACAAACTTTGCTTAAATAACGTTTCCGTGACAAATGTGGAATGCAAAAAATTATACTTTTTTGAGATCTACAATTTTACCGTAATTTCTTTTACGTATTATGTGTTATAATTTAATTTGGCCTAAAAATCGATTTTTAATACCTTGTGGCGGTTTATTTCTGGTATTTCTCGACAAACTTTGTTGAAATGATGTTTTCATAAAAAATGTAGAATACAGAAAAGCTGTATTTCTTCGAGATCTACAACTTCACCGTAGAAAATTTGATAAAAACATAAAATTTATTTACGGTAAAATTCGAATTTTCAATATATTTAATACTTATACTATATGAACGTATACTCATAGGATATGGCTGAAAATAGATACGTCACCTTCCAATAATGCGAGAAGTAACCTCTATGAATTTCAGCCAGTTTCACCACAGCCTAACTGAGTTAAGGGGATGTCGGAGCTATTCTAATTGGTGGAAATTTTACCTAACCTCCGAAACTTGCATCACAAAATTAAAAATTTTTAGGCATTTGTAGTACAAAAATTGTCTTTGTCCACTATTCTTTACATAATAATAAATGATTATCAAGGTCGCTATGTACGATTTTTTATGAAATCTCAACGTATAACGAAAAATGCGACGCAAGGTGAAGCTGCCGATGAGGTTAAGAAACCGTAAGATGACCGTCATTGGTACCGTTTTCTATTGGTAAATTATAATAATATTTCATTATAATATACTTTTGAAGCTATTAATAAACAAAAACGCTGTTGTTCACTGTTCTTTGCAAATAATAAATCATTATCTCCCTATATTTTTATGTTACTATGTAAATTTTAGACGTATAACGAAAAATACGGCGCGAGGTGGAGGTCACAATGGTAACGTTCGCTCTGACCCCCCCCCCCCCCCCCAATCGATAAACTTGATAAAATATATTTTTATGCAAATATATGCATACATACGTTTAGGAGGTGCTTGAAATGTGTTCCTACCCTATCAAAGCATGTTTTTGTGCAATAATTTTTTGATATTTAAAGTATTACACTTTTTGCGATTACGAAAATATAAGGCTCTCCCTTAGAGTGATCGTGTCTAAAAACGTTTTAGGAAATAATTCAGAAATGTTTTAGAAATGTTTATTGCAGGTTATTTTTGTGCAATAATTTTTTTTTTAAGAATTTAAAATTTTTTTAAAACTTTTACACAACATTATTGAAAATTTTACGTGAATTGCTATAAAACTTTTCCTTAAATATTCCATGAAATGCTATTGAAATGTTTCGACAATGATTCTCGATCATGTCGTTCAGAAAGATTAAAAGATTTACCAAAACATTTCCAAAATATTTCGGTCCTCATTTCAGAAAGCCATAAACTATATTTCGAAGTTTTACAGAAACTTTTAATAAACTCATTTAGAAAGTACACTGGAAGATTGTCGGGAGGTTCTTACCCACACAGCATGGAATATAGTTAATTTTTTATTTTATTTTTTTATTTTATTTAAGGGAGAAGTCTGCTTTAACGGCTTCAAAAAATCGATTTTTTTTGTCTTAAATCTATTCCAAAACTATCCAAGAATATGTATTCAAAATTTCAGGGGCCAATACGACATATTTCCAAAGATAGAGCAGTTTTAGTGACCGAGCATCGAGCAGGTGCGAATGCTCGGGCAGACCCGAGCGCGCGTGCTCCGCCCCTCGATGTATTCTATTATTTGACTATACTCGTATATACCTGAAAAGGTACAACCGTCCTTTGAAACATTATTTGGAGTTTCTAGAAGGTCTGTGTTAAGTAATAGTAGGGAGAACGGTATACAATATAACGGTACAATATAGCTCTCGGCATCGGCTTATACACTGCTGTTTGTAGCGTCAGCTTTCAGTTCCACCTTTGATTTTGCCGAGTACACATCGAAATGTCAAGCTACCCGAAAGGTAATGGATCTAAAAGACAGCGTGCTGCGGACCCGCGAAAGCGGAAATTTCACGGCAATCGTTTTACAAGTGTTTCATCGGACGACGGAGACTTACACACGAGCCGCAGTGAGCAGAAGTTAACGATAACAATCAGCCATGATGTCATTATTCATTCTGCGCACTGCTACCGCATTTTTTAATTTATATCTGTGTTTCTCGCCATTTCAATCGTTCAATTCGATTGTGTGGCGCCTAAGTCCGAAACATTTGAATTCCGGCTATAAAATCGTCGAAATTGCAGCATATATGGCTGCAGGCATTTTTAACGAGGGCTACTCTGCTGTACTTTCCACCATGCAGCTCCTCAATATCATCATCGGGCAGCAGTGCAAAAATTTTGCTGACGCCGTCGATGCTGAGCGCATAACGCGGGAGAACCGGCGCGCATCATTTTCTAGCAAGAAGGCTCGTACAGCTCGAAGATTGGAAACCCTCAGCCAAAACGAGTTTTTTGAAGGGGAAGGACTAATGTATGGCCCAGGGATAACTGATTAACCTCTAATTACTGTAAGTACCCAAAAACTTATATCTTTTTGGATCGAAAACTTTAAAGCGCGTTTTCTCGAGTTTTCATTTTTACGATTTTTAGAAAAGGGTGCCGGTGATAGAAAAAAGAATATACGTCCGATCGAAAAAAATCAATGTGATCTAGCTTCAGTATTAAATTATCTTCTATTTGAACTAAAAAAGTTGGACAAAAGTATTATTTAAACTACTTTTTTTGCAACTTAAAGTGAATTTTTTTTTCAAAAAACTGATTTTTTTTTTCAAACTTCGAAAAAATTTGGAATTTAACAACTTCTTCGGTATTTTTAGAGTTCATATAGAAAATAAACTTATAAAAATTAAAAATAAAAATTTTCTCGACTGTGTCAGACGCACCGCACAACCTCCATCACCGGCACCGATTAGAAAGTGCAGACTCCAGGCGCTCCGGCAAAATGGTCATAACTTGAAGAAATTTTAATATTTTTTAATAACAAAAATTGTTTTTTAAAGCTAAAATATAGTACATTATGTTCTCAAAATTTCGTTTACCGCAATCATTTCCTTCCCTTTCAAAAAAATCGCTGAAACAACGCTTTTTTTCGGCTCCTAAAGCAGACTCCCCCTTAATATTCCAGTGAAATATTTTAAGAAAGAATTCAAATTAAATCTTTCGTAAATATTTCCGCAATATTAATTGTATTATTTTAAATTATTGATATGAAATATTTCATTCCAATATTGAGGATATCTTACAACCATATTTTAGGAAATATCCATAGACATCCATTATGTAATCTTTTTCTTTTTAATGACATTTTCAGGTAATCTTTCACGAAATATTGTAGGAAATATTTTTACATTCTTTCAAAAAAATATTGTTTGTAACATTTTAAAAAGGGTTCACGAGTAAATTTTTGAGAAACATGCCCAAATTGTTTCATGAAATATTTTTGTAAGTACTTGGAACGGACATAACAGCATTTCTAAAAGCTTTCAATCATATATTTCTCAATGGTTTCAAACCTTGCATGAAACCTTGCTGAAAACTTGCTGTAACATTGTGTGCTGTGTCGGTAGTGCGGTTTAACTCGAGTTATTGTACGACATACAAAATCGATTTTTCTATAAAATTAAGATTCAACAATTTGTATGAATATTGTTCTCCATATTCCTAATCACGTCACCTTTTTTAATAAATTTCCATGATATATTTTCAAGATATAACTGTCACGTCCCCGTATGATAAACTAAGCATCAAATCAAGCAACGACTATCAAAGCCTCACTTGATAATTATGTTCTTCTCTCTCTTTCCCTTCGTTCGTTCACACGCACAGTTATCTTGGTCCTGGGAGAGAGTTCGACAATTGCAAGCAGTAGAGAATTTTTGCTTTTACCAATGGGTTCCCTTTGTGTTACTATTGGTGTTTCTGATATTGTCCTTCGAAGTTGAGTGATTATCTTGCTCATCTCAAGTTCTTCATTCTCACTTGTTGCTATGCTTTCATTATCTGCCAAATCCCCGTTAGTGCCATATATCTCTTCCCGCTGTGACGCAAGGGATGTATGTGTTTGGGTTAATAATTTTTCGACTCTCTGGCCTAGTATCTCGTCCATGCTATCAGTTCCATAATTTGGGTCTAGTGTATGTAGATGATACTGCATTTCATCTTCTACTTCGTCTCCATGAGAGAAATGGGATGGAATGAGTATTGGTTCTGACGTCACTTCCTGCGATTTCTCTCTATGAATTCTTATCTTAGGCTTTCTTCTAATTTCCTCTTTGATTCCTCTAATTCTTGTCTACTCAGAGTGGTTTTTATTTGCAGATTTTTCACGGATTCATCTTCTGAACTTGATTTTGTGTCTGTAGTTTGCATTGGTGTTACTCTGATCTCAATATTGATTTTATTAGTTGAGTTGTTGGCTAATGATTCAATGCCACTGATCGCTTCGTCACTGGATAACTCACCCTTGTCCTGCTCCGTCTCCTCTTGCCTTAAACCGCTGTATCTGGGATTTGGTATCGGTGGTATTTCTGACTTGGTGTCGCTGTCATCTATTCCTGTGGAGAACATTATCGATCGCTTCGAGCGTAAGAAATGAGGTATCATGGACGAGTCCGAGTCTAGACTTGCTTGCTTTTCTGTGGTTGTTGACGGCACTTCCCGTTGATTTAGATTTTGGTCGTCTCTGCTGTTTTTGGTTGTCTTTTCGCTAAGGTTTTCAGCATTTTTCTTTGCCGTGAATTTGAGTATTGCCCCCTGCCTCATATAGTCAGCAATCGGGCTGGTTACTGCATTCTTGACTCGAGTTCTTTGTACTATTACACTGTCTTCTAGAGGAGGGGCAGTTTTTTTTGGGTTTTGACCCCTTTGGTCTCCGTAGTTTTTTGATTTGTTCTCCCGTTGAGTGTACTCTTGGTCTAAAACTTATCGGTATTCTTCCTTTTGAGGTTGATGCTACACTGCCGGCTTTGTTTTGATTTTCTCTTTGATTCTTTTAATATCGGTATTTGTTTATTTATTTCTTCCTCTGAGGGTAGATGTTCGGGTGGGTTTCTTGATAGCGCGTCTGCATTTTTGTTGAGTTTGCCTGGTTTGTGCTAGAATGTGTACTTATATCCTGAAAATTTGAACATCTATCTCATTAGTCGTTCTCCTGGATCTTTCCTGTTGTGCATCCAGTTCAAAGGCTCATGATCAGCTAACAGGATAAATTTTCGACACAAAAGGTATGGTTTGAATTGGTGCAAGGTATATACTACTGCTAAACACTCTTTCTCCGTAGTGCTGTAGTGTATCATACCTTTGCTTAGTACTCTGGACAAATATTGGACTGGGTGGTCAAAATTGTCTATTTGTTGACTGAGTACAGCCCCAATCGCAAAATTTGAAGCATCGGTGGTTCAGATGAATACTTTTTCAAAATCGAGGAATTGCAGGATGGGTGCTTCACATAGGGGTTTCTTGAGTGCTTCGAAACTTTGTTCATGTTCATCTTAGCATTCAAATTATTTTCCTTTTTTAGCAATTCGCTTAAGGGTTTCGCTACTTTTGCAAAGTCTATGATGAATTTGTGATAATAGCCTGCCAGACCCAGGAATTCTCTTATATTTTTAGCATTTTTCGGTCTTAAAAAGTTCCTTCCTGCGGATACCTTTTCCGGATTGGGTTCTAAACCTTTTGCACTTATTATGTGTCCTAGGAATTCTACTTCCTTGCAAAAGTATTCTACCTTGTCTGGTTGCAATACTAGGTTTGCGTCTCTGAGTCTTCCCATTAATCTCATTATTCGGTCATAGTGTTGTTTTAAATCTCGTGAATACACAATGATATCATCTAAATGCACTCATTTCTATATTTTGAAGTCCCCTGAGTATATTGTCCATCAATCTCTGAAATGTGGCGGTTGCCCCTTCTAAACCTTCAGGCATTCTTGTGTATTTGAAATGTCCATTTCTCGTTCTGAAGGTTGTTTTATAGCAATCTTAAAGTTTCATACGAATTTGTTGGAAACCATTTGCTAGATCACAGACTGAGAAATATATTGCTCCGCCTAGTTAATCCATGATATCGACTATGTTCGGTAATGGATAAGCATCTCCTATGGTTTTCTTGTTTAATTCTCTGAAATATACTATCGGGTTTCTTTGGGACTATCCGTATTGGCGAGTTGTACGGTGAGTTCGATGGTTGTATTATTTTGTCCTTTAACTTCTTCTCAACGCTTTCTTCCACTACTTCCATGCGTGTGGGTGGAATTCGGTATTGTTTCGCATTGATAGGTAAGTCATTCTCCATAGGTATTACATGCTGTACTTTATCTGTGCAAGGTAGCTTGTCTCATGGTAATAAAAATCGATCATAGTACTCTTCAACTATCTTGTCCACTATATCCGATTCTTCTGTATCAACGTATGACCAGATAAGTTGCTTTATTTATTCTGCCAAAAGCTATTGCCTCTTTTCTAGAAGGACTATTCCTTTAGGTAGCCTCTCCTTGTATTTCTTTTCGTTTGCAGAAAGCTGCATAAGCTGGCTGTTCGTGATCGGAGCCCGAAATCTTTCAAGCTGTCTGTTCTGCACAACCTTGGCCGTTACTCTTGGTCCGAGTCGACTCAAACTTCTTTGCACATAGGTGAGTGTTGTTATAAATATTTATCATCAAGCTCCTGTCCCTTTCATTAATTACCTTTATAAGTCCTATATAAATCCATATAAACTCTATGTATTCCTTGTTTTGGCGCTTCATTCCAATACATATGTATGATTTTACTGTATTGGCGGGCCAAATTATTTAAATGATCAATTTTCAATAAAATAAAATGTGATAAAATATGATAATGAATAAAGTATGAAATGAACTTTGTTGTCTAAAACGAAATGTAATTAAAATGATCTACTTTGTTTAAGGTTTGAGGAATACAGCCTCGTCACTGCATTCCAGACCACGCTGGATACGCGCACAACACCACCACTGTGCCCTCGTCTCAGATTTTTCCCGCAGGATGGACGAAAGGGGAATTTTCTTATGGTAATAAATATAACTTATATTTATTAAAAGGAAAAGAATTCAAAGTTTTGTTCCGAGTTAAATTACCCGGCGCCTCCACCAGCTTTTGTTAAGAAACGTATTGTTTCTTAACAGAACAATTTTTTATTAATGCCGGAGGGGGCGTCTGACTCAGCCACCGTATACGAACTTGGGAGTCTTGCTTAGAAAATTGCGAGACTCCAAGAACCCTCTGAGTCCTTTCAATTTTCTATTTTTTTTGATAATAATATTATTTTTTTTTATTTTTAATTAATCAAAATTCTTACCTTTGTTTTTCAGATGACGCTGGAGATATTGGAGGTTTAAAATTAATGAGAGAAAATGACGTTATTTTTATTGGAATGATTGCTCGTGTTAATATTTATTGAATCGTCAAATTTTATTTGTTCAATGTAAAGAAATAAGTTAGTTTATCCGCTCTCTCAATATATATATTCGTATTTATATGTCTCTAAATGGTCCTTTCATCTGTAGTTATATCTGAGTGTTATATCTATTGAAACTTGGATGGAATGAAGCGGTCTACTCTGAATTGGGCTACAACAGTACACTGAGAGAGGCGTATGGCTACTCCAAATTAACCTAATCCACGACTGACTAAAAACGTGGCGGAGCTGCAGCGTCCACCCCCGTTCAAGACCTCTCCTCTTCTACCATGACGTCACGGTAATTGTCGCCTCGTGTCGCACTCATGACTTTCAATCAGCTTGGCGACAGTACGACGGGCACCTTGACGCGTGCATTCATCAATTGCATTAAATAATAATAGAAAAAAATACAACTTCCGTCACTTAACAGCAATTAATTATTGAAAATATAATGTTTATTAATATTTAGTTTTTGTTACTACAACGAATACTAAGTATATTTAGCCCGTTTAATTAAGATTTGCGTATGTAGTAATAATAATAGTTCGTGTGAAATATTACGAGCCATCAAAATAATTAATAATTTCAATATCGCTCTATAAGTTCAAGCGTAAATGGAAAAAAAAGTTGGAAATATAAAAAGGAAATTAACATCACTTTATAAATAATTATTTTTAACATAGACTAAATTAGTAATAGGTATTAAAAATATATTACTTTAGAATAAATTAAATATCTTTTTATATTTACATACAAATAGAACCAGTGTACATTAGTAACATTTATTCATTGTGGTTCCCATAATTTCATATCGTTTTGTATGAAACATATAAGGCACATGAGCACATAAGGTTAATTTCCAAGAATGTCTCGGTGCAATAATAAAGGGTTTTGTACCTTTGCGTATACAAAGGATATATACGCAAAAGGTTGGTTCTCAGAAATGTCCATTATAACTGAATGTACACATTTACTGTACGATTATAATTTAAAACTAGCATTAGAATTGTCTTCTTATATAATTAACCAAAGGTATTTTGCAATAAAGCTAAATATAGGAGCCTATTCAAAACATTGTTAAAACCTTTTTATTATACATGAATATACATTTCATGTTGAAGGAATATTGAACAAATAATAGATCGCAGTCAGTTAATATTATTTTAAATTAAAGCTCAAAACTTTATAGTTGTTGAAAATAAATAATTATCAAAAATAACCAAGTATTTCGTTGCAATGTTAAAAGTAAAATAACGTTAACTATACGTTTGTCAGTTAGATTGTAAACAATGTAATGTTAACATTTTATATTAGAACTTCTCACTCTCACTCTCTCTCTCTCTCTCTCCCCCTCTACCCCTACTCCGGAAATGAAAAGCAAAGGATCCATCACCGAAAATCGATAGAAAAAGGAAGGAGAGGGCGGCCCGAAAGAGGGTCCGAAAAGGCGCCGCCCTTTCTTTGGGTGATGCCTTATTACACAGAGCCATTAATATAAGAGAGACTTATACGACGGGTACAAAATTTTTATAACAACTTATTCTATAAGTTTCTCAAAGTGCCTATACATAACTTGAATTTTTTTAATAAATCCGCTAAGTCTGTTAGTTTTTAAAATTCTAGAAATAATGGCTAATTCCGTTCGTTCTAAATAAAATCTACTAAATCCGCGTGCTTTTAACATATAAAAAAATCTGTTATGTCCGTCTGTTTTCAGTATTTCTAAAATAATCACTAAATCTGTTTTTCCTAAATAAAAGTTGGTAAATCATTCCGCTAAATCAGTTTTAACAATTTTTAAATTAGCCCTGGTATAAATCTAAGTTGGTTTCTGGTCAGATATTAGCTTCTAAATCCGCCTTATTTCTGGTTAAGAAATTAGCGGGCAATCAGTTAATAACTTAATTTTCAATTTTGATAAAATAAATAAAAATACGTAATTTACATATTAATTAGTAAAGGAAATAATAACAGTTACATAAAAATCACTGAAGACATTTTTATTTTACAATATAGTTAACATTCATGTTATTGTAATTCATTGTGGCTCAAACATATTTGTTATTCTTTTTATACACTTATTCAATTCAAATTTATTTTGTAAAACTAAATAATTATTAAAATACAGTTATTATATAATAATTTTTTTTTACTATTTGAGTACGTAATATATTAGAATTTTATTCTTGTTTTAAAAAGTTTTAATTCTCTCAATTTCCAGTTTTCCGGTTCGCTAAAGTGGGCCCGTGTTAACACATTCTGTGAATCATTTTGAATATTTTTCCAAATATTGGTTGATGCATTTCGAACAAAAGTTAGCATTTTTATTGGTATGAATATTGAGTAATTTTTGGAAATTTATCGTGGACTAAACAAAAAATTTTGAAATCCACCTTAAGCCTCACAACTTTTACATTGAATATTTTTATTTTGGTACCGGCACGATTTTTACAGTTTTACAGGTGCATAAATAATACTATTAATACCTCTGTTAAAGTTAAAGCAAAGATATTACAAATCGATTAGCCGGTGAGCATCCTCAATTTGTTAACAAGATACATCATTATAAACTTCTCTATTAAGTAAATTATTATACCGAGAGAAGTATATAGTAAATCCGACTAACTTTGACTAATTTTATAGTGGGAATTTGATATTACTAATTTTTCTTGATAGAGTGACTATTCCTCTTAATAGAGAGTATAATTAATAATAAAATAATATTAACGAAGTTTATAGTTTTAAGCCTTTTTGTCCGATCGTTTATTTTTATTTTTTTTATAAATACATTTAAAATGCTGCATTCATCGAAGTATTTATTGATCACGCTCTCAATCTAGTTTATACAAATTAAGATTCTAACTTCATATTTGAAAGTAGGATTCCTGACTATTTTACTTTATAGCGCAAACTATATTTTAATAAAGACAACAATAAAAATAGTTGTAATAACTAGAGGCTTGCTTACAAAGCAAGAATAGTAAGCTTTACTACATCACTTCTCTGAGGTACAAAAATGGATCGACAATCAGGCCGTTATTTCTCTGGTAGAAAGATAGTTAGAATATCTGTTATTGATTGTGCAATATAGTACGCTGCCAAACTCGACTTTTATAGTACGCTACCAAACTCGACTTTTTCTCGAGTTCTGTCTCGATTCAATGAACCAGGTGCTTATCGCAGAAGGACGCGGCAAGGTAGGAGACGCGTAACAAATACTCGCGAGGACCGTCGTATAATACGAGCAACCTTACGTGAACCGGTAAGAAATACGCAACAAATTCTTTGCCTGTATGGTAATGATGCTCGAATATGAATTTGGCGTCGTAGGAGGGAGCGTTTTGAGCCAAACCATATTCAACCGACCAGCATTTTTTCCAGTGGATCCGTCATGGTATGGGGAGGATTCTCTTTAAACTATCGCACTGATCTTATTGTGGTTCCACCTCCCGGGTTAACAGCTAGACGCTACATCGGTGAAATTTTTTAGCCTCACGTGTTTCCAATGAGTCGCCGCATAGGTCCAAATTTCATTTTCATGAAAGATAATGCACCACCCCATTTCGCAAGAATTACTCAGGCTTACATCCGAGAACACCACTTGGAGAAACTGCCGCATCCATCGAATAGTCCGGATCTTAATCCAATTGAACATGTATGGGACATGATGGGTAGACGATTGCGCAGTAGGCAGAAACAGTCAAGGAATCTTGAGGAACTGCGGCTAGCTCTAAATGAGATATGGCACGAGATACCTCAAGACATGATAAGAGCTTGCATTAATATGCCTGCAAGATTAGCTGAGGTTATTCGACGCCGAGGTGGCAACACAAGATATTAAGGGCTTTCTGTACAATTAGTAATCGGCCCTTTTAAGCCCCCCCCCCCCCCACACGCACACGCACACATACAAATACACACACATATGATAAGCTAAACCCGATCGACTACCTCCTCGTGGTGCTTATTAACGAAAAAAAATCACCCACGCGCGGGCGCACTGCGAAAGTTTACGATTTTTGAGCTTTAAAAAATGACCTTGAATTTCAAGGTCACGTAAGTAGGGGATGCGTCAAATCGAAAATCGAGTTCCACCATCTTTAAGTAGAGACTTCAACCTGTAATTTAAAAAAATTGACCCACTTACGGCATTTTTTACCTAAGATGTCGATCTTCGAATTTGCGCCCTTTTTTAGTCGGAATTAGGTGTTGCGTTAATTTTGTTGCGGAGTGTATATAAACAACATCCTATATTTGGTTAACGAAATAAAGCAATAACCTACTAATGTATAACTAATTTTCTTTTATAGAAATACATATTAATACTTTTCCGTAAGGCCATAAAAAACTGAGCCGAGACGACGAAAGGGGCCTTCCGCTCTTAGTCTCTAACCACCCACTTGCTTTGCCCACCTGAATGCGTCAACACACCAAGGCTGCTATCTACGCGTGCAGCCAAGAGATTCGTTAGCTGTGTATATGCATTGGCACCCCTCGTTTCAATACAGTACACTCTCTACGAGGGTAGTTCAATAAGTCTTTCGAATAAAGTATAAAAACAATTTTTTTTGGGTAAATTTTTTTTTATTTTTCAACATAATCTCCTTGGAGCTCTATACACTTGGTCAATCGCTTTTTAAGTTTTTTTAATCCTTCAGAAAAGTGCGTTTTCGGAAGTTCCTCAAAATAAGCACTTACAGAGGCAATGACGTCTTCGTTGTCCGTAAATCTCTGTCCACCGAGCCATTTTTTCAAGTTTGGAAATAAGAAAAAGTCACTGGGGGCTAAATCTGGTGAATACGGTGGGTGTTCGACCAATTCGAATTTTAGTTCTTCAATTTTAGCCATTGAAACGAAGCATGTGTGAACTCGGGTGTTGTCGTGATGAAAGAGAATTGTTTTTCTCGCCAAATGTGGTCGTTTTTTTTAATTTATTCTTTCAGCTGCTCTAATAATGATGCATAATACTCACCAGTAATTGTTTTACCCTTTTCCAAGTAGTCAATAAGTATAATTCCACGTGCATCCCAAAAAACTGTAGCCATAACCTTACCAGCTGACTTTACGGTCTTTGCCTTCTTTGGAGCTGGTTCTCCTGTGGAAATCCACTGTTTGGATTGTTCCTTTGTCTCAGGAGTGTAGTGGTGTATCCATGTTTCATCCACAGTCACAAATCGACGAAAAAATTCCTCAGGATTCCGACTTATGCGCGCCAAAAGAGCCTCAGAGGCGACCACTCTATTGCGTTTATTCTCAGCTGAGAGCAAACGCGGCACCCATCTTGCCGATAGCTTTTTCATGCCTAATTTTTATTTAATCTTCTATCCTTCAACACCATATCGTCGATTTTATTGATGATTTCGGGAGTAGTTGCTTCTACGGGCCTTCCTGAACGTGGTTCGTCACTTATTGATGTACGACCACGCTTAAATTCATTTACCCAGTTATAAACCGTTGCTAAGGCAGGGGCAGATGTGCCATGAACTGAGTCCAATTCATTTTTTATCTCATATGGAGTTAAACCCTTTAAATGAAAATGTTTAATTACCGCTCTGAACTCGTTTTTTTCCATTTTTCTTAACAAGCAATTTTTTTTTTCAATTGGTTATAAAAACACGTAAACTCAGAAGATGTGGACTGTGACTGCACCATATATCTAGTCGGGAGTGGTGCTGACTGAAAACAGATGATTTGGAGCGATTCGCGCGCCATCTGTTGGTCATTCTAAAGACTTATTGAACTACCCTCGTATCTTCTATTTTTAGATTATTTTATTATTATTTTAAAGCATTTTTATTAGATACAATATTATCCCATATTTTCTTAGCCCGATAGTATATTTAGCCCGATTAATTAAGATTTGCGTATGTAGTAATTATTATCACTAATAATAGTTCGTCCCTCCGTGGTTGCCTGGGTTGACGCGTGGCCGAGGCATAGACTTCCTGGCATGAGGAAATGCAGCGGTTATCCCGGTAGGGCTTGTAGCCGGATGACTTGCCAGTTCGCCCGGAAGTCAGAAGGTGATTAAATGGTAACTGAACACACTCTACACACATTTACTCTTACAATCATTACCCTACACTTACCACACGCACTACACTCAACAAAATACTCAAACATCTCCTCTCGGGCGGTACGCTAGTCGTGAGGCAGATGCACAGAAAACCACCCGACCCGATTCTACTCGCGCCGGGACACGCTGGGAGTGCCCGGACCCCTTTCGGTTGTTCCCATCGGTATGGGCGAAGGGCTGATGTGAGCGTAGCTTAGCAGAGGCAGTTAGTTTTGGCGCGGGATCAGAAGCCGGCCGCTTCGGAACCACTGTTGCTCCGGGCGAGCCCTGGTCCGTCCTTGTACTCCTTGTAAACGAAGGCTGGGCCTCAGGGAACTGGGGTAGGATCAAAGTATACGAGGATACACCCGTTCTCAGCTATTTCGGCCCGCCTGCCTACAGACGATGCGCAGGTTAAACAATCAAGAAAGAAAATGTCGCAATGTAATACAGAGATTAACCAGGAGGCAGGTAATCCCAAACCTTCGAGGAAGCAATGGTGGTAGTGGAGCAGCTTCCTTCACACACATTGCCGGGTGGCAAAAAATAGCCCAACCGCCCGCAGATAGGATCAGTCCAGGAGTTCGTCAAGCAGGTGAACGAACTCCTCAAAAAGATGGGAAAAGGGTTGGAGAGGCAGCCTGGTGCCAACACCGACATCAAGCACAGCTTATCCACCCTCGTCGAAAATTTTGACTCTCGGAGGGACTGCCTGATCACGAACACCGAAGAGTGTAGCACGAGTACAGCGCGACAGACCCTCTGGGAGCCGCGGCTATCTCAAGCCAGCGGTCTCAAAATAAGAGGGTGCGATCGCGAGACGGTGACTTCAGTCATTGACAAGAAGGCTAGATCCACCAGGCCTCGGAGATCGCCGGCTTTGAGACGAGAAAGCTGCAACTAAGAAACAGCAGCAGCAGCAACAAAAACAACAACTGCAGCTTCCTGCATGGAAGGTATGGAAGGTGACAAAGGAGCCGCCTGCAAGGCTACCGAGGCGAAGTGCGTTTTGCGCACTGACCTGAAAGTAGACTAAGCATAGCTGGGTCACACGCCGGGCTCAGGGCAGTGTAGAGCGTTTCGCGAAACGTTTAGGCAGACCAAAGCTAAGCGTTAATGATGGACCGCATAACGGTCCTTCAAGCGAACCTCCATAGAGCCGAATTAGCCAACCGCCTTCTGACTCACAGTATATCTGAGACGAAGGCTGATGTGCTGCAAACCAACGAGCAGTACTGTGTACTCGAACGTACCTACGTGGTACAAAGACACACTTGGCACAGCAATAACGGGGCCGGAAGCGGCTTTGTGTGGGTGAGAAGCAGAGACGTTACTTACGTGAGCTGCTACTTTACCCCGAACGTCTGTATTGAGCAATTCAGGCGGAGTCTGGACGAGCTGGAAGACACGATCCGCGAAATAGACGGCGAGATTGCAGTCGCCGACGAATTAAATGCGCGATCATTGGAGTGGGGCATGCCAGTGAAAGTGAAAGTTTATCGTGGAAATAGTATTTAGATTCGGCCTGATAGTTCTCAACGTTAGGAACACGACTACATTCAGAAGGGTAGGGCATATTGGGGTGATTCCGGTCGCGTCTTTCGCATCCGAAAATCTATCGCGTAGAGCGTCGGATTGGACGGTATTGGAAGATTACAATGGAAGCGACCAATACAACACGTTTCAGCTGCGCGATAAATCCCAATCACAAAGAGTCGCGACAAAACCACCCCGATGGAATCTGGCCAGGCTGAACATCGAAAAACTAGTCGAGGTACTGCTAGAAGGACAGGTAAATTTACCGACGACGAAGGCCGATGATGACAGGGACGGAGCGGAGGTCCTCGTGAGGTGGACTATGGGTCTCATTCACCGAGTCTGCAACGCATCCATGCCGCGCAAGGGATCGCGACATGGAGACGAAACGGAGGCAGCACTCGGCACAGCACAAAACAGCACGCAAGCAGCTACGACGCGAGATCAACTGGAGGAAGGCATAGTGCTGGAAGAACCTGACGGAAGAAGTCAATCGGGACGTGTGGGGCTTGGGCTACAAGATCGTGACCAAGTAGCTCTGCGCGCTCCCAAATCACCCTTTCGACGAGAACACCATGGCTTGAATCGTGGACACTCTGTTCCCAACACACCCGCCAAGGCAAGACCAGGAGGAAGTCGCTGAAGTAGGTGAGATTCCCCTATTCTCCACCGAGGAGTTATGGATCGCCGCCAAAATGATGCAGAGCGGAAGGCGCTGGGGGCCTACGGGATACCGGCTGAGATATTGAAGATCACCGCGGTGAGAGCACCTTCTCTATTGCTGAAAATGTACAACGCGTGTCTGAAGGCGGGTGTCTTTGGCATTCATTGGAAGGTTGTGCGCCTCTTCCTAATCAGCAAAGGTAAGAGAGGTGATCTCTGGCTTCCGCCGTCTAACAGGCCACTGTACATGTTGGACCACGCAGGGAGGCTCGATGAGAGGTTGTTCAAACCACGGCTACAGGGAGCTGTGCAAGCTGCCGGCGATTTAACTGACAACCAATACCGCTTCAGGAAACGGCGATCCACAGTGAACGCTATACGAGAGGAAGTTCGGTTGGAAAGGAGAGCATGGACTGGAAATCATTTTTCGAGGAACATCGCGCTTCTCGTTACGCTACACTTTAAGAACGCCTTCAACTCGGCCAGGTGGCCAGACATCTTGGACGCGTTGAAAGAGTCCCAGAGTACCTCATGTGGGCGATACGCGACTACCTAAAGGACAGAAGAAGGCCAACGCGAGAAATATCTCAGCGCCGGCGTGACACAGGGGTCAATCTTTGGCCCTGATTTTCGGAACATCCTGTACGAAGCCCGGTTACGACTCAGACTACCGGAAGGGGTGTACATGATAGCCTACGCTGATGATGTCGCTTTAGTCGTCATCGCGCGGGACTTTGAAAAAGCACAATATCTGCTGAACCAGGCGATGCACAGAATCTCGCGCTGGATGGGGGAACACGGTCTCGACTTGACAGCCGCTAAGACAGAGATGGTACCCTTCACTGGCAAACGGATTGAGACCATCTTCCCCATGTATGTGGGAGATGTGGAGGTTTCGACAAGAAGGGAAGCTAAGTATCTGGGACTCAAACTAGACACTAAGCTTACTTTCTTTCGCCATCTAGTGTATGCAGCGGATAAAGCGGCGAAAAAGGCGGCACAGTTGTGCCGTCTAATGGCGAACACGCGTGAATCAAAAGCGAGCAAGCGTCGACTCCTCATGTCAGTCATTACATCCATCTTATTGTGCGGTTCTGAAATATGGGCCGATGCAATGGAGAAGGACTCATACCGGATTCGACTAACTTTCGTTCAGCGTTTATTGCACGGTCTCGGGACCCACAGGGCTTGTTATTGCGTGAATCATCCCGATCGACCCACACGCGACGGAGCGCAATCGAATCTTCGAACGGAAGGAAACAGGAGAAGACAGAACAACAGTCCATACATAGGAACGGGAACACACCATGGAAACGTGGCAACGATCCTGGACAATCAGAACCAAGGATAAATGGACAGCAAGGCTGATAGACCAACTGGCGCCTTGGATTAACAGAGACCATGAGAAAGTAAATTACTACCTGACCCAATTCCTGAGTGACCATGGGTACTTCTGCACATACCTCAATCGTATGGGGAAGGTTTAGAGCCCAAGTTGTATTTTCTGTTCCGCTTATTGCGACGATGCGTTTCACACGTTTTCCGTCTGCGAAAAGTGGAACGAAGAAAGAACAGCTCTTCTCGGCTCGGTCGGACAATTCACGCCTGAGAACATCGTAGGCGAAATGTTGTCCGCCGAGAATAAGTGGGCCGCCGCGCAGAATTCGCCGAGACGGCCCTACGACAAAAGAAGCGGTACCTAAACAGGGCAATCGACGAAAGTATAAATGAAGTGCTGGGAAACGCTCCGACACCCCAACATAACCCAGGGACGTCGGACGACTCCATGGAAATGGACGTGGAGAGAGAATATGGGATGCTTTCTTAACCGCGAGACGCTCATTTTCTCTCATTTTAAGAATGTCGCGGGGAGGGACAGGGATACTTCTCCTTTTCGTACGGAGATGAATGCGCCGGTTCGAATACGCGTATAAATAAGACGGGTTATATCTGACATCCCCTCGGGGGATTTAAAGACATGAATTTTTAAATTTGTTTCAGGTCAACGCAGCCGTAGTTGTTGAGACGATACTAGAATGGCATCACCCTAAGGTAATGTGTTAAATGGATCCAGGGTGTAGTTTTTTTCGCATTTTTGTTTATTTTATTTTTCGTCCTATATTATACACACGGCGGATGCATCCCCAACCAGCCCCACGCTATCCGACTGTGCGGACCCAGTCGGGTGTGCCATATCTCTCATCGATCTTTCCTCTCTCTCTACCCCTACTTCGGAAAAGAAGAGCAAAGGCTCCATCACCGAAAATCGATAAGAAATGGAAGGAGGAAGCGGCTCAAAAGAGGGTCCGAAAAGCCGCCGCAATCTCTTTGGGTGACGCCTCATTACATAGAGCCAATCAAGGGTACGCTTTCCCGAATCACCAATAGAAGAACAAGCCGACCTTTAGTACTACACCAGAAGTCAGCAGTCCAGCAGTAACAACCACTTTCAAATCCAGCTCCGCAAGCTCCAGAGACCCCGATGCCAGCAGCATTTCTACAGACGCCAACTCTGAATTTCGTCAACGACGTCAACATCACTCCTCAGGGTTCGACGCCAACATCACAGAGTCCGATGCCAACATCACGAGGTCCGACGCCAACTCTGAATTTCGTCAACGGCGCCAACCTAGCACAACGACGCCAACCTAGCACAACGACGCCGTCTAATAATATCGAGTCCTGTCTAATCCTATCACTTACATTCTAAATTAAAGTAAGTAATAAACCAAAATTTCGCTATCTTATTTCAGTAGTAACACCTATTTTCTATCTCTATCCTATATATATATATAAAACATTCCTCGCACGCACGAGGTTCTAGCCAGCAGTGCCCATGCATGTACCTCTACCTCCCTCTTTAAAACTATATTTCCGTGCCGTTTAGCAGTACAAGATATAGTTATCCTTTCATTTCACCTACCTATCCCCTAGGATAAGTTTATAAAAACTTAGAAATTTAAAGATTTGCATTTCGTGCTATTACACGAAAGTTTAGGCGCAAAATAAAATTAATAAATAAAGACGTTTCTGCCGCACGGAGACGTCACATAACCATATAAAAGAAACGACGTTTTCGTGTATAACAAATGAAGGGAATTACTTTATCAAAAATTTTGGGTCTGAAAAGATAGCTATTTTTAAGCTCTTTCAAATGCATTTGTTCGAATTGGTTATATTAATTTTAACATTAAAAAATGCCTAAAAGTTAAAACCCAAACATCGAAAAATAAATAAAAAATAAACAAAAAAGCATTATAAAATCAAAAATTTTATTCATCAACGGCCTTTGTACGTCAAAAACAAGAAAAAAATGAGTCCCGAAACATTCATTTTTACCATGGATTACTCCTGATACAGATGGATATACACACACTCGCTCACGCACGCGCACACACACACACACACACACACACACACACACACACACACACACACACACACACACACACATCTATAGACATTTTCTAAAATTAGAGTATTTTGATTGCCAATGGACCAAAACACTTTTCTAGCAAGTTTTTAGGAAAACTTTTTTTTAATATTACAAAACTTCCTCTAGGAGGAAGCAATACATGAGTAATGTGTACAGTGAATTGTTATTACTGTTATGTAATAAATTATCTTTTAACCCAAATAGTACAGCTTATTTATATTTAACATTTTTTTAGGGAAGCCATGCTTTACAAGATAATTATACGAAAACGATGAACTTTATTACATATAAATATATATGTATGTATACTCGATGCTAGAAATATCTGATCGAATTAGTTTGAATTTTTAAGAATCCTTTAATAAGGTTAGCGGAAAGGATCATTCGATCCAATGAAATTGCAGCATTTCGAAATATTCAAATAAATTCGACCAGATAATTAACCTTATCTACCGTGGTGATGTCTGTGAGACCTTACCCAAAATTCAATTAGTTATAACTTTATAATTATTATAATCTTATGTTTTTAACCTTTATGTAAATTCTTTATGTATCGTTACAATTATTGTATAAAAAGTTTGGTGTTAAGAAGTTAATTAAATAAAAAGTTAGAAACAATTTAAGCTAGAAAGAACCAAAAAATACAAATGGAAAAATTAATTAATTTTTTCTAAACCCGGTTTCTTTCAAAGATTGATGTGTATAATGAAAAATAAAAAAACTTCCAATGAAAGTTTTATACATTTTTTCGATTTTATTAATTATATATGTCACTCATTATTTAAATACGAAGGACCATAACCTCCTTAAACAAATAATTTTATTTCATACATTAAATTCCTTTGTAACCAAATTCTGTTGTGATCTATTAATTAGTGTTGCCTCTTACTAATACAATTTTTTTACAGCAAATATTATATATACACATCAATAATAGCGAAATATCGGCATGGGGTTTCACAGATGCCACCGTACTAGTTACGTGACTAAATTCAACCACGGTAGCTAAGGGTTAACATCGAGTGCACATACATACTTGGTTGATTATCACGAACCTGTAAGTTTCTTCACGTAGAATGAAAAATAAGAACCATGTATATTTGACACCTTTCGTATTTTTTCTTTTCTATACCACATAAAACTAGGGGGGCCTGCGGCGGCTCAGTCGGTAGAGTGTCGGATTCCCACGCCGGTGACCCGGGTTCGAATCCTAGTCTCTGCCGATTGATACAAGCACCTCTGTAAAAATTACATGTGCTTTGTTTACAAACACACCGCAGACCCCCGTCGTCGATTAGCACCACATGGAAGCACAAACATGGCGACGTTAAATAAAAAAAAAAAAAAAAAAAAAAAAACTTGAGTCAGGTTAGCATAAACTAGAAACGGTGATTATTTACACGCGTGGCTATGGATACATTTTCCTTTTGGGTGGTTATTTATATTTAACTTTCAGTTCGAGTGAAAAGTATACTTCCCACTTCTATTTTATTTGATTTTACCTTATAAATCTTATCGATTCGTAAAGTAGTTGTAAAGTTTAGTTTTCCAGATAGAAAATATGTACTTATTATGTTCTAATCTTCTAATAAGTTTTTATATCTTAATGTTTACTACTGATTATTTATAATATCTTAATCAAAAAAAGGTCTGATAAAAATGAAATTCGGGAGTTAAAGGATTAAGAAGGCCCTTCACTAGTTTTTTCTCCAAAAAATTTATTTTGCATAAAGTGGAAAGATGTTTGTTACATCAGTGGAGGGCCCACTTGAACTTAACATTATAAAATCATTTTTCATCCGGTTCTTTAGGTCTAAAGCTGTGAAATTAGACAACGCTGTGTCTATTCGCACCCTCAATCCACGTAAATCCACGTATTACGTATTGCGTGGATTTACGTGGATCTAAGAAATGTTTTATCGTTCAGTTACGTAAAACTGTTAAAAAAACTGTTAAAAAAAGTTAGTAAAACTTCCAGTTACATTAGAGATATGTAAAGATAGATCCACGTTAGAGTGACGTAGATTTCCAAACGTAACGGTATGGACTCTTAGAGTCATGTTAGAGACACGAAATGATAGATCCACGTTAGAGACACGTACTAATAAATCCACGTTACAGCCACGTAATATCCATTAGAGACTACATCTTCTTAGAGACACATAAAGATAGATCCACGTTAGAGACACATAGTGATATATCCACGTTACAGCCACGTAATATCCATAAGAGACTATGGTTTCTTAGAGACACTTTAGAGACACGTAAAGATAGATTCACGTTAGAGTCACGTAGATTTCCAAACGAAGTGGTATGGGCTCGTAGAGTCACGTTAGAGATACATGATAGATTCACGATACAGCCACGCAATATCCATAAGAGACTACGGCTTCTTAGAGACACGTTAGAGACACGTTAGAGACACGCAACACGTAAAGATAGATCCAAGCTAGAGTCACGTAGATTTCCAAACGAAGCGGTATCCCTCGCTATAAGTCTTGCGTTGAACCTATTCATCGTGCCATCCTCTTTTCTGTCAATTTTAAAGATCCACTTTAAGTTTGTGGGTTTCTTATCTTGTGGTATATCTGTAAAAGTCCAAGTGTTACTAGCGTTCAACGACCTCATTTCATTCTCCATCGCAAGTCTTTTTGGTTACTTGATGTAGCTTCTCTCCAGGTCTTTAGCTCCATTTCATAAAATGTATGCTTAACATACGTAACATATAGTCATCGTATCTGTTGGGTAACTTCCTATTTCCTTTAGGCCTTGCACACACTTCGGATTCTTTTTCATTAAGATTACTGTGAGTCAAGCATAACCCTATTTTCAGACACATTCTCTTATTCTTTGTTTTCAAAATTTTCTTCATTTTCAGCATTAATTCTGTTTTCAACTTGTATATTATTTTCATTATTTTCTTTATTTTTGTTTTCTTCATTAACATCAATCCTATTTTCTTCTTTACATTGTTTATCATCTATCCAAGGTAGAAACATGTCCATATCATTGTTAGGTAGTTTCTGTGTTGAAAAATTTCTACCCTTTTTTATTGTATCTGGATATCAATAAAAATATTTTTCTTTGATTTTTCATTCCATTTTTGGCGTTTTTCTTCGGGTACATATCCCATTACTTCACATCCAAAAACTTTCAAATGACTCAAGTCAGGATTTATATCTCACCATTCTTGTATATAACTAAAGTTATACAAAACATAAGTTCATTAGATAAGCAGCTGTAGCTACAACTTCTGCCTAGAATCTCTTTGACTCTACCATCATGCTCCTAGCCATGTCAACTATTATCCTATTTTTGCGTTCAGCTAATCCATTTTAGTGTAGTGTGCATGGGCATATAGTTTAACACACTATTCCTGCTTCATTAAAACGTAATTCAACAGTTTTATTTATATATCCCTTCACATTGTAACATCTTACAATTATTACTTTCTTATTTAACTGATTTTCAACTAAATTTTTGTAAGTTTTCATACAATTTATTACCTCAGATCTTCATTTAAAGAAATAAATAACTGTATATCTGCTGAAATCATCCGTAAGTTTAGTAAAATATCTACTTCCTACAATGGAAGGTATCTCCATAGATCCACAAACGTCTGTGTGCACTAACTGCAGTAGCTGCTTGGCTCTGTGGTTTTCTTGAAGGAAGAAACTACCTCGACTGCTTGTCTCTCAAGCATAATTCGCATGGAATGTTGCTGTAATTTAAAACTAAATATCCTTCTGCCATTCTATTTAGCATCATCGTATATCTTCTGTTCAACTTTCTGAGATGAACTGGTAGTTATAGCATATATAAATATGCATGGTTCCATGCCAAGTGAGCAAGTCGAAAAATAAAAATGTCTGAAACTCTACAAAAATATTGGTATGTGTATCCAGAGTATGTAAAAAAAATTTAAGACCCTAAGGTGTGATATATCAAGGGTAATTAAAGGTTGAAAAATGCATTTTTTTTAATATTTTGAGATTTTACCAACATTGCTTGATTTTTAACTAAAAAACTAGGAAATTTTGAGAAAAAAGTGTAAGAACATTTTTTGGTCAAAATAAGGTAAGAAATATAAAAAAAAATTATTAGATCCTATTGTGATATTTTGTGATCTCATGCATTGTGATATATTGTGATATTAAGATTCTAGAAAATCGCCACAATTTTTTTAAAAATAGAAAATCTTGAAATTTAGTTTTTCATGTATGTTTAATTCATAACTAGTCAGAATATGGTCTCAAGCTGAATATAGTTTTTGCAGAATTTTTAAATAGCGCACTTTTTTGGTATTTCCATTGTGTGACTGAAATAGTCACCATTTAATATTTATGCAGGAATTATATTTATCTTGAAATCATTTTGCACAAGATCTAGAATGAAAGTTGACATGAAATACTAAATTTTAAGATTTCTTGCTTTGAGAAAGGTGACGGCGATCAGCTAGAATTTGAATATGACAATATATCACAATACATGGATTTATAAAAAACAAATACATAAAAAAGTGTACTATTTAAAAATTCTGCAGAAATTATATTAAGCTTCAGACCATAATCTAACTAATCTTGAATTAAAGGAAATATGAAAAACTAAATTTTAAGATTTTTTATTTTGAAAAAAAATGTGGCGATTTTCTAGAATCTTAATATAACAATATATTACAATGTATGAGATCATAAAATATCACAATAGGGTCTAATAATTTTTTTTTTAGATTTCTTACCTTACGTTGAACAAAAAATGTTGTTACACTTTTTTCTTTAAAGTCCCTAGTTTTTGAGTTAAAAATCAGACTATGTTGGCAAAATCTCAAGGTATAAAAAAATGCATTTTTCAACCTTTAATTGCCCTTAACTGTAACGAGTCACGAATAACTCACAAGTAATACAGCGCGAAGAATGGGTCAAGTGTCGCCATCTGACAGCGGTGCGCTTCATCAGATAGGCAAGAGAGAGCAGGTGGCGAGATGCCGCCGTGGCCAGGCAGAAAGGCGATTATCGCTATCGCTATCGTGCCGCGCACCACGATTTCGGCCTGCTCGCCGCCATCTTGGCGATTCTCCCGCTCCGCAACTGCACGTGTTCGCACTTGGGCTGTGCAAGGTGATTCTCGCGTGCGTAGTTGTAAGAACGACTGGTGGAGGCGAACGCTCGACGCCCACCATCATCACCAGAAGGAGAGTTCGCACGCAAGGCGAGAAGCCTCCAGCAGCAAGCGACGAGGCGAGAACGGGAGGGATAGCGAGAGAGCTTGCGGTCAGCAACGAGAAAGAGAGAGAGAGAGAAAGAGAAGCCGACACTGCGCTCTGTCGAACAAAGGTAAGGGCTAGCCCGGGGGTAATCGCGTACGTGCGTAAGGGCCACACTATGTATAGTGTGCCGTGCCCTCAGAATATAAGGGCTCCGAATAACCCGCGATAGGAGGCTCGCGCGTGATCAAAGCCCTCTCTGATTCCGGCGGCGTGTTCAGCGACGGTCGTGCTGAACACGCATACGACGCACGACTTACGCGTAATATTTATTACATTCATCGTTATTATGTTATTGTTAACTTCGTTGTAAATTACCTTATTTATTTATTTTAGAATACAGAAGTTGTTATTGTTAAATCAGTGGGTTGTCAATAAACCCGAACCCGCCTGCTCGTCGTATCGAGTTAGGCTAGCAAGCGAAGCTAAATCGCTATTCGGGGTGCGACAGACTTAGCATTCGCGTTTTCGCGCTCCTTTCAGGTCGCGAAAACTAGTGCGTCGAGGAAACTCCGCACAAAGCCGAATCCTCGTGGATTACCTCGGCGAATACATGGGAAAAACCTGCACAGGTACACCGGAGTAAGGCTACAGCGGCGAGTCGCCGCGGGCCGACCCAAGGTAAGAACTGCGGTGAGTCGCGCACGCCAGCAGTTTGTTGGCTTGGTTAATAATAAATTATTATTAATAATTGAGCACCCCGTTAGACATGGCGTCCTTAAAATCCCGGCATTAACGGCATAATTGAATAACAAACAATAGTTTAACATAATTAAAAAACTAGTTCAAGTAAAAAAAAACTAGAAAATTAAATTTTTTCTTTGTTTTTCGGTAATTTTAAAAATTTTAACGTGCGAAATAGGTCGAGCACGCGAGCGCGAGGTGAGCGGAAATTGAGCACCAAGCTCAAAAAACACCGAAGTGTGTAAAAGTGTAGGTGAGGAGGCAAGCTGAGTGTATTGAACACAATACACAGAAGAAATAAAGAAAAAAATATTTAAATCAACTTTTGCTCTGACCCGTAACCTTAGGAATATTAAAATTATAACACACGATTATAATTGATAAAAAAGTCGAGCGAAATCACGAATAATTATTGGAAGTCAGATCAAAAGGCAATCAATCAGGGTAGCGAAGTATGTGAAAATTTAGTTCGGTGATCCGGTGGTCGACCGATCATCGCGGTTCAGCAGCGTTCGGCGCGGTCGGTATTCGGTCGGTGAAATTTTGTTTTGTTTTTTATGATGGTTGTTTATTGCAAAAATTTATTTTTTCAATTGTTTGGTTGATCACTGAGGGTCAATAAACAATTATCGCAAGGAATACATTTTTTTTTTAATTTTGAGATTCATTGAAAAAATATTATTTGAGAGCAATAAGCAAAGTTAAGCAGCATTGGTAGCAGGCAGTACTTGGATAGGTGACCGCCCGGGAACACCACGTCTTATGATAATTTATTATTCATCAAGATTCGTTTTTCTTTGCAGAAGTGTTGTTTATAAATTATTAATAAATAATAATTTCGGAAAATTGGATATTTTTTTGGATTTTTGAAAATTATAAGAAGAATAAAATCTACTTTCGATTTACTATTTTTTTAGAAAATTATTTTTCTACAAAATTATTGTTTATCGATAATAAACAATAAAATCGAAAAATTCAAAATCCGAATTTTTATTTTTTAATAAAAAAAAATTGGTTAAACCAGCTTGGAAAAAGTTTTGTAGAAGAAAAATTCGTGATAATTTTTGATATTTTAGAAAATGGAAGAAATTTATTTATGAATAAATTGATTTCTTTTAGGAATTAGAAAATTTGTGAAAAAAAAAATTTATTTCTTCCTGAATAACATTGCGAACATACAAATCCGATTTTCCTCGAAAATAAAATCATAAAGCGCTTCTTTTCAGGATTTTTGAAAAACGAAACGAGAAATAAGGGCACAGTTTTTCTTTATTATTAAACAAATAATTTAAGAAAAAACCGATAATTTTAGTTTGAAAAATTGAATATTTCCGAAAATATCATTTTATTTTGGAAAATTAAGTTTTCTGTTTTTTTTTCGGAATCTTATTTCTTCGAAATTAAGAAATAAGATGTTGAAAATGATTGTTTAGTTCATTTGGTGTAAAACAGGTTAGGGGCGAGGGCAACTTACAACCAGAAAAACCTAGTTTATTTTATTCGCGCCACTTGGCTCGTGTATCATGTGCGCTGTCAATTTTTTAGTCTAAGTAGACATTTTTGGGAGTATCAAGTTTGTTTTCGACTTTCTATTATAGATTCGCGCTATTTTATATGCTTTATCGCGTTCTCGCTTGAGTAGCCGCAAATCATGTGACACCTACGGCTTTTTCTTTGGTGAAAAGACCAGTGTCCGTAACGGCGCCTGCTCTTCAAATGCGTTTATGACAGCTTTTTCAAAACCCGCAGTAAACCTGTTTATTTTTATTCCAGTGCTGACAGATGTCAGAGGGTTATTCTTATGAAGTATTTATGGAATAGCTTATGGTAATTTATACAATGGATTGCTGGACGGTCTTTTCGTAAAACAGGATCGTTGCAGGCGGCACACACAACTCTATCCATACTTCGGCATACGTCACTCTGTGATTTTCATGTGTATAAGGCAACGCGACAATTGCAATGAGTTCGCAGAGTTTCGCAGTGCACGCTAGTTCTGACATATGGTGGAATGAGAATTAATCTACGAAAAATGCTTAGATATTAAGTTACCGACAGGTGTTACTTACTCCCAAGATAATTTATCGACCGATTTTAGTATTAGCAGACTGAATTTCGACTAAGGTAAGACATGTGCGTGATTCAGCGCTATCGAACGCTAGCAACGACCGTGTAGTAGAATCGCACATGCGCAAATATACTCTCCCATAATAGGTGTGTCACAAATAAATGCGAAGATTGTACACTGAGATAATTAGATTTCAACATAATTACTCACTAGCGTAAGAAAAACGCCGCATGTACAGGTCACAAATTATTTACAGAACACACTCGCATGCACGAGCATTCACGGTAATCTAGTATCAAGCAGTGTTCAAGAATCCCACTAATTGTTACATCATAACACAAACAGCGCGACGTACGCTAAGGTTTCTCGCTACGACAATTCGCAGCATATGGTTGATAGTAGACTGGTAGATGATGAGGAGGTGCTGAATTTCCGACGACGGCGTCCGTCAGGATGTCTCTCAGGTTATCTGGATTAAGGGGGTATCGCTATATAGATGGACAAAAATAAACTGAATCTTTGCGAATTTTTTTTGAAAAAACTATATAAGATTTTTATTTGAAAATTTTTTGGTTTATTATTCAAATATTAAATATGCATTTCTTATTTTTTTTATTACATTATTTTGTTTATGCTAGTGATAAAAAAATGATGAACCATGAACTTTTTTTTTCTTCCTACAATTTTGTGTGCACAGTTTCTCGGCGAGTTTTCAACTTATCACAAAAAAAAACGCCATTTTGAAGGTAATTTCATAATCTAGTCGATGAACCTACTTATTTTTGAAATAAAAATTTATTTAACCACAATTTTGCAATAATAATAAAAAAAAATTACAGTTTTTTTTCAAAAGTCCACCATTTTGCTATGGAATTTTTTTATACTTTTAATGTAGGTTAGTCGACGGATTTAGACCTAATAATAACAAAAAACTTTTTTTTTTATGTTTCAGAGAGATACGACGACGACAAGTCTGCACACAAAATTGTAGGAAGAAAAAAAGTTCATGGTTCATCATTTTTTTATCACTAGCATAAACAAAATAATGTAATAAAAAAAATAAGAAATGCATATCTAATGTTTGAATAATAAACCAAAAAATTTTCAAATAAAAATCTTGTATAGTTTTTTAAAAAAAAATTCGCAAAGTTTCAGTTTATTTTTGTCCATCTACATAGCGATACCCCCTTAAGCACGAAGAAATGGCGTCGGACAGCGTGATAGGCCAGCCTCAGCAAAGCAAAATGAAAAAGTATCTCCTTGATTTAATAGAGAGTTTTAATTCGAGGTCTTGCAAGTATTGGCCTTTATTAAACCAGCGAAAATCTCTGCTACCACTTCTCGTGGACTAGGTGAAAGGTAGCAGAAATGAAAACCAAGATCAATCCTATCATGTCCTACGGTGAACGGGGAATCGGATTTATTGTAGCTGGTGACGGCATTAGAAGAGTGAGTAATAAATAGATCTAACCACGTATGTAACGTAACTCTATGAACATTAAGTGCGTGATGAGTGGGACCTGGTGGGACTAAATAGAATGAATAGTTGTTTATTACTGAATGTATAAACTGAGATTCGTAAGAATCGTGGAGCATGTTACAATTAAAATCACCTGGGATTACGACATTGCTATATGATGGAAGAAAGCCTGATAGGGAATTAAAAAATTCGGATGGTAATGCAGTTTTAGAGGGACAATAAACTACCGCAAGAAGCAACTTCTCATTATTGCAGGAGACTTCAAGTAAAATTTACTCAGTATATTGAGCGCTTAGAACGGACGTTGATGTAATTAAGGTTTTAAAATTCAGAAAGTTTCGAATGTATATTCGACTACTCCACCGCCTCTACGATTTAAGCGATCACAGCGAATAAAATTATAGCTGTCAATTTCAATGGAAGCATTTTTATTGAAATCTATCAGTTTCAATTCAGATATGGCAAAAATGTGCGTTTTGTTCGTGTATAAAAAATTCCTCTACTTGCTCATAATGCGTGGTGATCCCTTTTACATTCGCATGTGAAATAGTTAAAATTTCTTGAGAGAGATTCCTGTTATGAGAGGCAATAGTGCCAACATCAATAGGTAGTCACGCTGATTTTGTGAGTTATTGGACTGATTTATTATTTAAGTTGGAGTGCCACTTTGTATAAAGCCAGGAGATTCGGAGTTCGTGGGATGTGACATGGAGAAATACGCATAGGTAAAAACGAGTTTAAATCCGTTTCATTAAAAATCGGAACGAGGGGTAAGCGGGGCCCCTACGTATGTACACACTCATGTTTTTGACTATTGGATTTTTATAATGTAATTTTAGTGACTTAATTCGTACTTTTTGCAAAAGTTTAAAAACGTCTTTAGAGTAGAGTGGACGTACTGAGATAACCGCTGTAGAGTGATTCCCAAAAACTATGTTGGAGGTAAAAACTGACATATTTGCACGTGTGGAAACAATAAAGTCGCGTATCTGTGGCGATTTTAGTTGCACAACTATGCTACACTTATTACGTCTCGGTAGTTGCTGTGCTTGAGCCAGAGTCGCGTGAGGAGCTGGTAAGTTGAAATTTGCTGAAGCTTGGACAAGAGCAGGGGACTAGTCAGCTACACGTGGGTCCGAATGAAATCGGGGGAACGTATCTGCAATAAGAAGGTCGCCATCTACGTGTCCTAGATGAAAAAAGGTGAGCACCTATCGTGTGACTTCTCGCGGTGAATGTTGGACGTCTAGAGGAAAACCTGATATTATGAGCGCGGCTGTATCGAGATGCGTGCGGTTGCTAGCACTATTGACCAAAGATGTAGAGGAGCCATTTTGTAGAAGTACGTCGAGTTTACGATTCATGTCAGAGAACCGATTTTGGACGTTAGTAATCTGATCCCCGTATTCATCAAAACGTAAATTAAATTTGTCAAGTTATTAAGTCGTGTTTCAAAGGCATTAATTGTCACCGACTATGGCTGCATGAAATTTCAGATTTGTTGATCTAGCACATTTTAGAGTTCCGTAAATTGATGCTGTTGTTGAGTGTGTCAAAATGTTTATTTAAACCCAAGACAGTCAATCGCGACCGAATCGCCCCGTCGCTAGAGCCGGGCATTAAAATATTATTTTTAACATTGTTATTAATGGGGGGGGGGGTTATTATGATGTTTGTTGGTGGGAATAAGTAGAAGGAGAATCGCGACCGAGAAAAAGTACGGACCGTTACACACACATTCACACCGATAGAAACAGCTGATCGCGCGGCAGACACGACCGGTTGGAGCGAGCACCGACGAGAAGTCCCACACATGCACACACGGCACCTACACCATCTCACGCTGTACGCGCGACTCTTTCTCTCGATTGCTCTTTCTCTTTCGCCTCTCGAGGATGATGAATCGCTGCACGCGCACAGACACGCGCGTGCGCGCGACCCGTCCTCTCTCCCGATGCACGCAGACGCGGGATAGGAGAGCATTCGCAGCAGCAGCGGTAGCTTCCTCGGGGCACACATCGGCTGCAGCCACGAGAATGATTGATTTATTTGAAACTAAGGACTTCAGGTTCTACATAGTCTTAGCATAATTACATTTGCAATATATAATAAATTAAAACATTTAAACGCAGGCGGGAGTACCGCCGAAGCACGCAACGACGACACGTATCATACTTAAAATTAATAAAATAAATAAATAAATAATACGTCGTGAAGTCTTAAATAACTAAAAAAAAACGTACAATAAACATAATGATAAAGAAACAACGGTTGACGCAGAGTGAAAAAAAACAAAAATATAATAAAATGCTTCTAAAAAATCTTACAAAAATTTAGAATAAAAGAGTAAAAAAATATTAATTAAAACTTTACGCATACAAAATACTTCACAAAGAAGGCTCCCCGAAGGTATGGCGAAGCATATGGTCTAAAAGACGCTTCTTAAAACTAGTTTGCATGATGCATCGTCTCAAATCATTTGATAGCGAGTTCGAAAGACGCGCGGCTCCAACGATAAACGAAAACTTAAAGTAGTGAGTCCGTGCCCATAGTAGTTTGAGATCATACTCAGAGCATCTCAAAGACCCTACGCTGTCCACTGGACGAAACTTTAGTCTATTCACGATATAGGAAGGCTGATCGGAGCGAAGAATATTGGTAAGGAATGACAGACAATAATAATTCTGACGTACAGTATAAGACAAAATATCATTGGCTTTATAAGCCGGAGTAATGTGCTCAAATTTCTTTACGTTGGTAGCGAAACATACTGCCGCATTTTTGCAGCACGAGCGGTTAGTGACAAGCTCAGATAAAAGATCAATAAACAGATCCGCGCAGTAGTCAAAATAGGGAAAAACAATTGATTTGACCACAGCATCTTTGTGTTATCGGGAATTAGATCGTTGCATTTTCTTAGAAGTGATAAAGCAGCAAAGCTTTTACGAGCACTCGCGGTGCACTGAAGGGTCCAGGAAAGAGTGCTGTGAAGTGTAACACCTAAAATTTTCACAGAATCACAAACCTGAATATCCACTCCATTTAAAGATGGAGCGGGGACGTTCACATATTGCAGTCTGCTGATAAAGCCACGACAGCCAAACCAGATAGCGTTGGTTTTACGTGAATCTATCAAAAGACCAATTACAGCCGCCCAAGAAGTTAGTCTATCAAGATCGTTGTTGACTGCTGTAAGATAAGCGGGATGTCGTCAATAGATCCATGATAGTAGATTTTGAAATCGTCAGCATAAAGATGGTACTTACATTCACTTAAGGCTGTGGGCGAGGCGTTAATGAAATGTGAAAAAACGCAAGACCATTGATGCTACGAGGGTAGTTCAATAAGTCTTTCGAATAAAGTATAAAAACAATTTTTTTTGGGTAAATTTTTTTTTATTTTTCAACATAATCTCCTTGGAGCTCTATACACTTGGTCAATCACTTTTTAAGTTTTTTTAATCCTTCAGACAAGTGCGTTTTCGGAAGTTCCTCAAAATAAGCACTTACAGAGGCAATGACGTCTTCGTTGTCCGTAAATCTCTGTCCACCGAGCCATTTTTTCAAGTTTGGAAATAAGAAAAAGTCACTGGGGGCTAAATCTGGTGAATACGGTGGGTGTTCGACCAATTCGAATTTTAGTTCTTCAATTTTAGCCATTGAAACGAAGCATGTGTGAACTCGGGCGTTGTCGTGATGAAAGAGAATTTTTTTTCTCGCCAAATGTGGTCGTTTTTTTAATTTCTTCTTTCAGATGCTCTAATAATGATGCATAATACTCACCAGTAATTGTTTTACCCTTTTCCAAGTAGTCAATAAGTATAATTCCACGTGCATCCCAAAAAACTGTAGCCATAACCTTACCAGCTGACTTTACGGTCTTTGCCTTCTTTGGAGCTGGTTCGCCTGTGGAAATCCACTGTTTGGATTATTCCTTTGTCTCAGGAGTGTAGTGGTGTATCCATGTTTCATCCACAGTCACAAATCGACGAAAAAATTCCTCAGGATTCCGACTTATGCGCGCCAAAAGAGCCTCAGAGGCGACCACTCTATTGCGTTTATTCTCAGCTGAGAGCAAACGCGGCACCCATCTTGCCGATAGCTTTTTCGTGCCTAATTTTTCATGTAGAATTGAAACAACTGCACCTATAGATATCCTTGTGGCCTCAGCTAACTCACGTACTTTTAATCTTCTATCCTTCAACACCATATCGTGGATTTTATTGATGATTTCGGGAGTAGTTGCTTCTACGGGCCTTCCTGAACGTGGTTCGTCACTTATTGATGTACGACCACGCTTAAATTCATTTACCCAGTTATAAACCGTTGCTAAGGCAGGGGCAGATGTGCCATGAACTGAGTCCAATTCATTTTTTATCTCATATGGAGTTAAACCCTTTAAATGAAAATGTTTAATTACCGCTTTGAACTCGTTTTTTTCCATTTTTCTTAACAAGCAATTTTTTTTTTCAATTGGTTATAAAAACACGTAAACTCAGAAGATGTGGACTGTGACTGCACCATATATCTAGTCGGGAGTGGTGCTGACTGAAAACAGATGATTTGGAGCGATTCGCGCGCCATCTGTTGGTCATTCTAAAGACTTATTGAACTACCCTCGTACCCTGAGGGACGCCTGAATTTCTGATGAGCGGGATAGAGGTTTCACCAGAAAGGCCAACCACGACTTGCGAGCGATTATCGAGAAAGGATCGAACCCAATTCCATGCTACGTCAGAAAAGCCAAGCGTTTTAAGCTTATCCATCACAAGAAGGACGTTACCTAGATCAAAAGCGCGAGTGTAGTCAATGGCCACAAGCAGAGTGAGCATCTCCTTGTCAGTAGCCTCACGAAGATCAGCGACAACTTTTAACAGAATAGTACGAATAATATGATGTTTAAGAAAGCCAGATTGTAATGGGTCAAGCAGTTTCTTTTAAAAAACGAAATCAGCCATCTGCTTATGTGCTGCCGCTTCAAGGATTTTTGAGACCACGCAAAGAATACTTATAGGTCGAAATTGACCAGTTTTAACTGGAAATTTGCACTTAGGAATAGGCAGAACAATAGCATGCTTGCAACTAGTTGGAAAACATCCGGATTGTAATAAGCAGTCAAAAATGTTTAGTAGTGCAGTCAAAAATGTTTAGTAGCGCAGTCAAAAATGTTTAGTAGCGCAGGCAAGATAACTGTCAGACAATCTATAAGGTGGCTTACTGGAATATCGGCCGGGCCACGTGCATTAGAGCGAGTAGTGACAATAGCTACGATAACATCAACAGCATCAACGTGATTGAAATAAAATATACTTGAAGTTTCGAACGTCACAATCAGACGAAAATAATAAGAAAAAAAATTTTAATTCAGTATTTTATTCTGATAGATACGAGGGTAGTTCAATAAGTCTTTAGAATAAAGTATAAAAACAATTTTTTTTGGGTAAATTTTTTTTTATTTTTCAACATAATCTCCTTGGAGCTCTATACACTTGGTCAATCACTTTTTAAGTTTTTTTAATCCTTCAGACAAGTGCGTTTTCGGAAGTTCCTCAAAATAAGCACTTACAGAGGCAATGACGTCTTCGTTGTCCGTAAATCTCTGTCCACCGAGCCATTTTTTCAAGTTTGGAAATAAGAAAAAGTCACTGGGGGCTAAATCTGGTGAATACGGTGGGTGTTCGACCAATTCGAATTTTAGTTCTTCAATTTTAGCCATTGAAACGAAGCATGTGTGAACTCGGGCGTTGTCGTGATGAAAGAGAATTTTTTTTCTCGCCAAATGTGGTCGTTTTTTTTTAATTTCTTCTTTCAGCTGCTCTAATAATGATGCATAATACTCACCAGTAATTGTTTTACCCTTTTCCAAGTAGTCAATAAGTATAATTCCACGTGCATCCCAAAAAACTGTAGCCATAACCTTACCAGCTGACTTTACGGTCTTTGCCTTCTTTGGAGCTGGTTCTCCTGTGGAAATCCACTGTTTGGATTGTTCCTTTGTCTCAGGAGTGTAGTGGTGTATCCATGTTTCATCCACAGTCACAAATCGACGAAAAAATTCCTCAGGATTCCGACTTATGCGCGCCAAAAGAGCCTCAGAGGCGACCACTCTATTGCGTTTATTCTCAGCTGAGAGCAAACGCGGCACCCATCTTGCCGATAGCTTTTTCATGCCTAATTTTTCATGTAGAATTGAAACAACTGCACCTATAGATATCCTTGTGGCCTCCGCTAACTCACGCACTTTTAATCTTCTATCCTTCAACACCATATCGTGGATTTTATTGATGATTTCGGGAGTAGTTGCTTCTACGGGCCTTCCTGAACGTGGTTCGTCACTTATTGATGTACGACCACGCTTAAATTCATTTACCCAGTTATAAACCGTTGCTAAGGCAGGGGCAGATGTGCCATGAACTGAGTCCAATTCATTTTTTATCTCATATGGAGTTAAACCCTTTAAATGAAAATGTTTAATTACCGCTCTGAACTCGTTTATTTTCCATTTTTCTTAACAAGCAATTTTTTTTTTCAATTGGTTATAAAAACACGTAAACTCAGAAGATGTGGACTGTGACTGCACCATATATCTAGTCGGGAGTGGTGCTGACTGAAAACAGATGATTTGGAGCGATTCGCGCGCCATCTGTTGGTCATTCTAAAGACTTATTGAATGTAGTACATTCGTACATGCAAAATATGAACTAAAACGTCTATAAAAAAAAACATCTAACCCCTAATTCGACCATTGAAACTAGGGTTGGAAGGTGATAAATATAGGTAAAAAAATTCTAACTTGGCCTAATAAAAGTGTTACGGTTTTCTACTTTACATATATCCTCATTATGATAGAATACACTTATAAAAAAATGTCAACTCCTAACTCGTCCCGGAAGCCCTTCAAACAGGGATTGGAAGGGGGTGAATATAGGTAAGAAAAATCTAACTTGACCTAACAAAAGTCTTACGGTGTTCTACTTCATACATACCCTCATTATGATAGAAAACAGTTACAAAATAAATTACAACCCTTAACTCGTCCCGGAAGCGCTTCAAATAGGGTTGGAAGGGGGTGAATATAGGTAAAAAAATTCTAACTTGACCTAATAAAAGTCTTACGGTTTTCTACTTAACACATATCCTCACTATGATAGAATACGCTAACAAAAAAAATTACGACCCTTAACTCGTCCCGGAAGCCGTTCAAATGCGGGTTGGCAGGGGGTGGATATAGGTAAAAAAATTCTAACTTGGCCTAATAAAAGTCTTTCGGTTTTCTACTTCATACATACCATCATTGTAATAGAATACACTTCTAATAAAATTTTTTTTATAAGTGTATTCTATCATAATGAGGATATGTGTAAAACAGAAAACCGTAAGACTTTTATTAGAAAAGCCAAGTTAGAATTTTTTTACCTACATTTACACCCTTCCGACCCCAATTTGAAGGGCTTCCGGGACGAGTTAGAGGTTGTAATTTTTTTTTAGTGTATTCTATCATAATGAGGATATGTGTGAAGTAGAAAACCGTAAGATTTTTATTAGACAGAGTTAGAATTTTTGACCTACATTCACCCCCTTGCAACCCCTGTTTGAAGAGCTTCCGGGACGAGTTAAGGGTTAAAATTGTTATTAGAAGTGTATTCTATTAGAATGATGGTATGTATGAAGTAGAAACCCGAAAGACTTTTATTAGGCCAAGTTAGAATTTTTTTACCTACATCAACCCCTTCCGACCCCTAATTGCAGGGCTTCCGGAACGAGTTAGGGGTTGTAATTTTGTTGTTAGTGTATTCTATATTAATGAGAATATGTGTGAAGTAGTAAACCGTAAGATTTTTATTAGGCTGAGTTAGAATTCTTTCCTACATTCACCCCCTTCGAACCCCTGTTTGAAGGGCTTCCGAGTTAGGGGTTAAAGTTTTTATTATAAGTGTATTCTATCATAATGAGGATATGTGTGCAGTAGGAAACCGTAAGACTCATATTAGGCCAAATTAGAATTTTTTTACCTACATTAACCCCTTCCGACCCCTATTTGAACGGCTTCCGGGACGAGTTAAGGGTTATAATTTATTTTGTAACTGTATTCTATCATAATGAGGATATGTGTAAAATAGAAAACCGTAAGACTTTTATTAGGCCAAGTTAGAATTTTTTTACCTACATTAACCCCTTCCGACCCCTATTTGAAGGGTTTCCGGGACTAGTTAGGGGTTGACATTTTTTTTATAAGTGTATTCTATCATAATGAGGATATGTGTAAAATAGAAAACCGTAAGACTTTTATTAGGCAAAGTTAGAATTTTTTTACCTACATTAACCCCTTCCGACCCCTATTTGAAGGGTTTCCGGGACTAGTTAGGGGTTGACATTTTTTTTATAAGTGTATTCTATCATAATGAGGATATGTGTAAAATAGAAAACCGTAAGACTTTTATTAGGCCAAGTTAGAATTTTTTTACCTACATTTACCCCCTTCCGACTCCTATTTGAAGGGCTTCCGGAACGAGTTAAGGGGTGTAATTTTTTTGATAGTGTATTCTATATTAATGAGGATATGTGTGAAGTAGAAAACCGTATGATTTTTATTAGGCAGTGTTGGAATTTTTACCTACAGTCACCCCCTCTCTCTGGCGCGTCTGTTGGGTGCCGCTGCTCGTGTTTTGGCTCCTGCATTTACACCGCACTCTGCTGCCTCCTGCGTCTGTGAGCCGGTCTGTTGTGGTGCCTGCACAGTGGAACATTCTAACTATAGCTGTGATAATAAATTTTAGCTTCCACTGGTCCATCGGCACGGTTTTCAACATCCAAGCAACAACACCCGGCCAGGTGTTTTTTGAGGTTAAGTGAGGTGAATACGGCAGAGTGGCGGGAGCCAAGCACGAAGCATAAATAATCCAGAGGTACCACTTCATTCTGGACACACAGCACGCAGCGCCATACTATCAAGGCGCCATTGCCGACTGGAATTACAACTACGTGACTACCGAGGCGACACCTGCCGCATCCTAGACACACCATCATTACCTTCCACGACTCATCTTTGTCGCCACTAACACCATGGTCGACAACTGCGCCATCTGTGGGGAGGTTCCTAGTAGCAGCAAGTCGCTACGTAAGTGCTGCATATGCAATATTACATACCATCCGGCGTGCAAGCCTCTTGCAGTGCTTACCCGCGTACAAAGAAGTGCACTACAGCTACAAACTAAAGCGGTAGCGTGCCAGGCATGCATCGACTCGAAGAGGTCGATGTTCGAGTCGGCAGTTACGCACGCGACGAACGCCAGCAACAACATCAGTGGGAAAGAGAAGGAGCTAGCCGCATCCACTCCGGCCAATAAAAGGCCTGCAACAGTTGCTCGCACCAATCAGGCGAGCAAGGCCGCGCCCACCAACTCCTCACTCTCTCCGTTGCAGGGGCTAGGCCCCGCTCCCAGCCTACTCCGGTTGGCCGCGCAGTCTCCTGTGACGTCACTAGGCCCGCCCATTTCCAGCACGGGAGCAGAGCACAGCGGGGAATCCCCGAGTGACGTCACGGCCAAGAGTGCGGACCGAGCTAATAATACTTCGCAGTCCTCCTTCTCCAAAAATAACAGCAGTATTAATGACATAAATGCGTCCGTCATCCGTATGCTAGATAGCACCGCGTTAAAAAAGGGAACAACTATTGAAGGCAGATTGGAGGCAATTGTATATAGGCTAAATACGTTACCAGCAGTACATACTTTGGCACTTTCAATTGAATCCAAGCTGCAAAAAATTGAGGAAAAACTGTCGAAACAACACTCCCAGCTGGAGGAGATGAAAAAGGAGAAGCAAGTGCTTTGTCAAGAAATAGATGACCTAAAAATTAAAAATAAAAAATTACATGATAATAACGTCGAAACGAACATTTTGTTGACCATTACAGAGGTAAATTATAACATGTTAATTGAAAAAATCGATAATCTAGAGCAGACAAATCTTGAGTCACAGACTAAAATTGATAATTTTATATTAAACACTTTTGAAAACGATATCCTAAATTTAACAAATAAAATCAATAGAGTTGAATGTGACAACAAGGAAATAATAACAAAAATAGAAAAAATAATAACAAAAGAAGATTTTACCTCTGTATATACTACTACTATCGAGAAAATTGAAAGAAATGTTGAGAACATCCAAAAAGATAACCAACTCATATTAAATAAAATTGAATTCCAAAAAATCGCAGTACTCCCCAGTACACAAAACAATACCGTTTCTCTAATAAGTACAAAAAAATGTAATAATGTTAATAATGCGTCTGCTACAAATAGTACCTTACTCGACAATTATAGTGATATAAGCGACACAATTGACAATTGTAAAAGCAATAATGACAGGTTTATCCAAATTGTAAATAGTAGAAATAAAACATCTAGTCGTTTGAATAAGTATAATATCGACAATGCTGATGCTGCAGCATCACCTGCACGAAGCACGCGGGTGCAAACGATTGATGGGGGGACAATGCACAGTAAAAACATTAAAAGCGGTAATACGGAGCTCATTATTTCAAACATTTTCGACGGTGATGTCTCTAAGCGTGTTGACGTCGCACACGCGATACTGTGCCGTGTCCTACCATCAACACGAAAAATTGATATAATAGGCACACGCCTGCTTCGGTCAGAAGAATCGACAGCTGCGGCATTAGCAGATACAAATAGCGAACGTAGACGGTCACCATGGGTTGTTACCCTTTCCAGCAGTGCGTTAGGCGAGAAAATAATGCGAGCCAAAAAGCTTATCACTGGCTTTCATGCTAGAGATGTCGACATTGCAGCTCTTGACCAGGACACAAGGGATGGGATTATAAATGGGAAAATTTGTATAAATGAATTGTTAACAAAAGAATGTTTTATTAAATATAGAAGTCTCAAGGCCCTTGCGATGAGACTTAATTTTAAATATGTTTGGCACAGAGGGGGCCGTTTCCTGGTGAAGAGGCGCGGTGGCGACGTCTCTCATGAATTTTCACCTGCGGCTGATTTACAGACAATAGTGGCATCATATGCCATTAATCAACCATCTCAAACTGTAAATACTGTAAAACAACCGTTGATAATGAAATCGTAATTGATAAAAATGTAATTCCGTCAACTGCTGCAAAAAATTGACTATCCGCAGACACTGCTGGGGGGGTTCACTGTAAGGGACTGACGGCAGGTTTTGTCAATGTTACTTTACTGATGGGGCACATTGGCATGATTAAACAACACCTTTCAGCTCGTCCTGCCTACCATCTCTTTGGGGTTGCTGAGTCGCACCTTGACCCTGATGTTGGGAGTGATCTCATTCAGATCGATTACTACTCACTACTTAGACTTGATCGCAACAAACTAGAGGGCGGGCTAGTCCTGTACATTCATAACACTTTCAAGGCCAATTTACTATGCAGCTCTCCAACAACACAGGAGGGCAGGCCATTTATACCTGAATATTTAATGTGCAGTGTTCAGCAGGGCAGCCTTCCCCCGTCTTTGTTGCTTTAATATACAGACCACCACACGTACCGTTTTTACAGGGCTCTGACTTAATAGACAAACTAACGATACATACTCAAGACTTTAGTCACAAAATGATTATGGGAGATCTGAATGCGAACCTACTCGGAACGTCTGCCGATGCAAAATTTGTTAGGCGGTTGGCTGATGATCTTAACCTTCAAATAATTGATTATGGTGCGACTCATCATCTCACGGATTCTCACACGTGGATTTATGTGATCTTGACAGATAATAATGACGTTGTACTGAGCAGGGACAATCGGCCGGCGCCTTTTCCCAGTCATCATAACATCATAGAGATCGAGATTGGGGTCGAAACTGCTGCATCCCCTGTGGTTGAATCTTTCAGCTACAGGGATTTTAAATCGATCCAGCAAGACGACCTCCTGTCTCACCTAGCTGACTGTGATTGGTCGCGGATCGATGGTTCCGCGGCGGGTGTTGACAGTCAATTAGAGTGCCTCAGTGTCAACCTCATGGCTGTGATAGATAAAATTGCACCGTTAAAAGAATTCACGCCGAAAAAGAAAACAAATCCACCATGGGTTGATGCTGAACTAATACATCTTTACAAAAAACGTGACTCCGTACGAAGACGCTATGCGCGGACCAATGACGACAGACTGTGGCGGGAGTATCAGGGCCTTGCAGCTGAAGCTGAATTACGAACGAAGGAAACAAGGGAAAGATTTTTACAAAATAAAATTTCTGAAGCGATTGATAATAAGAAAGATATCTGGAAAGAGCTCAAGGCTCTGGGCCTTCTGCCAAAGACAAGAGAAGAGCTTCATGGTTTCTCACCGGAAGAGCTCAATGCCCACTTTTCAGGGGTGTCGATCTCCCAAAATGAGGGTGATGAAGAACTTGACAACGTCCTGACCACTGCCAGTGATGACGGCTTTGTTTTCCGAGAAGTCAGCTTCTCGGACGTGGTTCTGGCTGTTGCCCACTTCTCATCACAAGCCAGAGGGGAAGACGGCATTCCCCAAAATATAGTGGTTAGGCTCTTCCGTTTGTGGGAGATCATATTGATAAGATCTTTAACTCCTCTCTGTCCAGTGGCATTTTTCCGGGAACTTGGAAGGGAGCTCAGTTGGTGCCTTTGAAGAAGAAGCCTGTCCCATCTACGGTGTCAGATTTCCGACCAATTGCCCTACTGAGTTTCCTTTCTAGGGTCCTTGAAAAAATAGTACACGACCAAATAACTGACTTTTTACGAGAAAATAATACTTTGGACCCGATGCAGACTGGTTTTCGACAGAATCACAGTACACAGACAGCACTACTAAAACTGACGGAAGACATAAGATCAGGCATTAACAACAACAAAAAACTATTGACTATTTTGTTAATGTTTGATTTTAGCAAAGCATTCGACACCATCTCACACACTAAACTGCTCCGTAAGCTGTTGCGCATGGGATTCTCCAGGAGTGTTCTCCTGTGGCTTAAGACATATATTATGGGGAGACGACAGAAAGTCGTCACAATCACAAACGGGGATTTAGGTTGGCTAACCACCAATCTTGGCGTTCCACAGGGCTCAGTCCTGGGACCCCTGCTTTTCAGCCTGTACATAAACGACTTACAAGACGCACTCGACTTAGATGGTGTTGAACACATACTTTACGCTGACGACTTGCAAACCTACACACAAGTGACCCTGAAGGGTCTTCGTGATGGTATCAGTCGCATGTCGGCTGTAGCACAAGCAGTGTCGAACTGGGCAACGTCAGCTGGCCTGCGCCTCAATGTCGGCAAGACAAAGGCGATCATTTTTGGATCTGATCACAACATCAAACAGGTTCAGAACCTTGACTTGCAAGGCATTGAGATACAGACCGGCGGACACGTTCCCTTTGTCGATACAGTCACCAACCTCGGCGTGGTGATGGACGGAAGGTTGACATGGAAGCCGCAACTGAATGCGGTCAGTAGAAAAGTAAATAGAGCTCTGTATAGCTTAAAACTTTTCCGTTCAAGCACCACAGAGATACTGAGGAAGCAGCTGGCATGTGCACTGGTACTACCTCACTTAGACTATTGCTCAGTGGTTCTTCTTGACGTGTCAGGGGAGCTCCAGACACGACTACAACGTCTACAGAATGCATGTGTGAGATACATGTGTGGTGTTAGGCGAGATGAGCATATCACCGCCTACAGGAAAAAACTGGACTGGTTAGATCTGAAGGTGAGGAGGGAGTATTTTATGGGGCTGCTGCTTTACAAAGCGGTTGTCATGCGGCAGCCACCATATCTTACTGCCCTCTTTGAAAAAAACCAGGCCAGGACTTCAAGTAGGGGTGGTATGAAAGAGCTCTCGGTTCCGGGGTCGCGCACCGATAAGGGCCTTTTCTCATTTAGAGTTCAAGGTGCGCACCTCTGGAATTCGCTCCCGAGCAGTGTGAGGTGCCTGCCATCTTTTTGTAAATTTAAAACGGCGTTTAGCAGGCACCTTAAGCAATTACATGGTGAAGAGAATGTATAGAGGTGACTCGGATCTTACTTAAGCTATTTATTTATTTGAATTATTTATTTATTTAAGCTAACTATTTATTTGAATTATTTATTTAAGCTATTTATTTATTTGAATTATTTATTTAAGCTATTTATTTATTTGAATTATTTATTTATTTAATTTATTTATTTAAGCTATTTATTTATTTGAATTATTTATTTATTTAATTTATTTATTTAAGCTATTTATTTATTTGAATTATTTATTTATTTAATTTATTTATTTATTTAATTTAATTATTTATCTGGTTTACTTATTTATTCGACTTATTTATTTATTAATTTATTTATTTATTAAATATGTTTAGTGTTAGGTGTGAATGTATTTATTAGCGTGATTGTTAAAGTGTCATGAATGAGTGTGTTTTAAATTTTGACGTGATAGTATACGTAAAATTTAGCAAAGTATGTGTATGTATTCTTTTATTTTTATATGTTATCTCTATTATATTTATTTTATTCTATGTATTATTTTTTGACGAAGCGTGTTTCTGTGATATCTGACTATGACTAGTTCATTACATTTAAATTTTATAAACTGACGAACTGATAAAGCGAATAATATTATTTTAGTAAGAAATGCAATAAGTGGACGTTAAGATAACAAATACATAAAATCGACTGATATTTTAATTATAACTACATGTACATGCAATTGTAAGATTTTGTCTCTTGATGAATAAAAAGTATATCTATCTATCTATCTAACCCCTTCCAACCCCTGTTTCAAGAGCTTCCGGGATGAGTTAAGGATTGACATTCTTTTTGTAAGTGTATTCTATAATAATGAGGATATGTGTAAAGTTGAAAACCGTAAGACTTTTATTAGGCCAAGTTAGAATTTTTTTACCTATATTTACCCCCTTCCGACCCCTATTTGAAAAGCTTCCGGGACGAGTTAAGGGTTGTAATTTAATTTGTAACTGTATTCTATCATAATGGGGGTATGTATGAAGTAGAAAACCGTAACACTTTTATTAGGCCAAGTTAGAATTTTTTTACCTATATTTACCCTCTTCCGACCCGTATTTGAAGAGCTTCCGGGACGAGTTAGGGGTTGTAATTTTTTTTGTTAGTGTATTCTATCATAATGAGGATATGTGTGCAGTAGAAAACCGTAAGACTTTTATTAGGTCAAGTTAGAATTTTTTTACTTATATTTACCCCCTTCCAACCCCTAATTGAAGGGCTTCCTGGACGAGTTAGGGGTTAAAATTTTTATTATAAGTGTATTCTATCATAATGAGGGTATGTATGAAGTAGGAAACCGTAATACTTTTATTAGGCCAAGTTAGAATTTTTTTACATATATTTACCCCCTTCCAACCCCTATTTGAAGGGCTTCCGGGACGAGTTAAGGGTTGTAATTTTTTTTGTTAGTGTATTCTATCATAATGAGGATATGTGTGAAGTAGAAAACCGTAAGATTTTATTAGGCAGAGTTAGAATTTTTGACCTACATTCACCCCCTTCCAACCCCTGTTTGAAGAGCTTCTGGGACGAGTTAAGGGTTGACATTCTTTTTGTAAGTATATTCTATAATAATGATGATATATGTAAAGTAGAAAACCGTAAGACTTTTATTAGGCCAAGTTAGAATTTTCTTTACCTATATTTATCCCCTTCCGACCCCTATTTGAACGGCTTCCAGGACGAGTTAGGAGTTAAAATTTTATTATAAGTGTATTCTATAATAATGAGGATATGTGTGCAGTAGAAAACCGTAAGACTTTTATTATGCCAAGTTAGAATTTTTTTACCTATATTTACCACCTTCCAACCCCTGTTTCAAGGGATTTCGGGTCGAATTAGGGGTTAGATTTTTTTTATAGCTGTTTTAGTTCATATTTTGCATGTATCTATCAGAATAAATTAATAATCAAAAAAAATTTTTTCATTATTTTCGTCTGATTCTGACGTTTGAAACTTCAAGTACATGAAATAAAAGCGGTTGTCTGGATAAATTCTAGCTGTGAGGAGATTGTCCTTAAGAGGTAAAGGGTTGGAAACCCCTACAACAAATTGATTAAAATCGTCAATGGAAGCGGGTAGAGTAGCTGTCTCATGAGATTTCGAGCCTATACCTAATTCATCGACGCACTTCCACATATCGGTAGCCGTAGAACAGTTAGAAAATTTTATTCTTATAGTAGGAGGATCTAGTATTTCTAATGGCAGTTTTGACCTTGTTTCTGTATTGTTTGTACAAAATGCGATCATTCGCTCGGCCAGAGCGCTTAAAGTTACGCCAAGCCCTATTACGAGATTTAATGAGCTCTTTCAGATCATGGTTGGACCAGGGAGAATGACTTTTCCGCGGAGTAAATGTCCGATAGGGCGCGTGTTTGTCATAAAGACTGATAAGTGAGGACGTGAAGAAGTCTACTTTATCGTCGATCCCTTTAATATTGCATATACGATGCCAATCGATTGCCTGGAGATCTTGATTAAACAAATCTTTATTAAAACTGCGAAACGAGTGACGCATGATAAAGGTTGCAGGACGGAGCGAGAACGTAAATGCAAGGGCGGCAGATAAGACGTCGTGATCGGAAATGCTAGGAAAGTGCTCTTGTGTAACTGCAACAACTTTATTTAGGTCACTAAAACACACATAATCAATAGTTGTATGCGTGTCGCCGGTATCATGTGTGGGTAAAAAGAGAATTGGTTCAAGAAGATATGAGACTAGAGAGTTAGACAAAATATTGCGGGGAGTGGATACAGCTGCCCAATTAATATTTAAGTCGCTAAGTAAAGCAGTAAAATCACTTGGGAGAATTGTGATTTAAGAGGACTTCTTCAACGTCGCTCCAGTAGCCACACTTAGGAGGGCTATAGACCACGCCGCAGAGAATTTTGAAATTGCCAACGTAAAGTTCTGCGATTAGGTACTCAGGTCTTTTCCTATATACATTAGGTTGTGCCGACTGTGATACGATTTTGAATTTAATTTATTCATGAATATAGAGTGCTACTCCTCCGCCAACGTTACCTAATCTATCCACTCAAGGAAAATTGTAGCACGGTATCGAAAAAAGTTTCGAACCTCTGGCTGGCTTGAGCCAGGATTCACATACAGCCATGACATACCTGCTCCTTAATAATAATAGATTGAACATCAAGAAAATGAGGCTCTATTTTTAAAGAGTGACATTGCTCAACTATCTCCATAATTCATGGATAATATTTTCTGCTCAATTCTTTTACGCAAAATCGGACATTTAGATTTATTTGAGGCTGAGTACGCGGTACTCGAATATTTAGCAGACGTACAATTTACACAGCGTAGCAAGCTACTTTTTGCCTTACAAACCGTAGCTAGACGCTCACCCGCACATCTTCCACAACATACATTATTTTTACACTTGCTCGCTGGATGGCCGAATCTAAAGCATTTAAAGCATTGTAAAATCAGTACGTGGTGATCTACTTGCAACGATGGAATGATAATAGATGGATGAATCAGCCAATTTCCGAGCACGCCAAAAGGAGGTTAGGGTTTCAGGAGAGAGAGAGAGAGAGAGAGAGAGAGAGAGAGAGAGAGACGCGGTAGCCGACAGAAGAAAAGCCGGTTTTTCCATGATTCTAACCGTTCGCACGTCGCCCCATAAAGAACATTAGATTAATTGGGACTCGGGATTTTTTTAGAGAAAGTATTGTTGGAATTAATTGTTATTGTTATTTAGATTGTTGAGGGAAAGTACGGAGTTATTAAAGTTGATAATTAGGTTGTTAACGTTGAGGGAACGCCGGAGCTTTGCAAACGGGAAATTTGCGACTTCGTAACGACCACGAGGCGGCGGCTTGGAATTTTGAAACAGCTGGCGACATTTAACTGCGGTGAGTGGACTGAGATTATTGTCGAGCGATCCTCGGCAAAACGAGGAGACGGTAAACGTTAATTGATTTAATTATGTAGTTATTAATTTTTATATATATATATATATATATATATATACATGTAATGTGTGTTGGTGGTGTGACACTAAGGTAAACTCAGTGCGCGACGGATACTTTACTAGCGTTAGTAATATAAGAATACGGGGTTATAGAGTTCAAAATTATATTTGTTCAAATCGGGAAAATTCTCGCGTCGTCGATAGATAAATCGTGAGTACAGGTTAAATTGAAGGGAAAAATATTAGCAATTCAATACTTCCGGAAAACCTAGCGATTCGATCGTAAAGCGACGCGCGCGCGGGCTCGCGTAGTCATATTGAATAGCGACAAATTTGTAAATTAGCGACCAGATTTGATAATTAGAAAATAAAGCCTAGGTACTTAAATTATTAATCAAGAGTGTCATTTATTGATAGAATTAATTATCCTGATTTTGCTTCACGGAACTTCCTCTGGGATAAGGCTCATGCGAGGCTAGCCGCGCTTTACCTGGCGCCTATTACTAGTAAATTCGGTAAAGTGCAGAGCAACATTCAAAGGTTCGAATGCTAAAATAATAAAATAATAAGAGACAGGCGTAACAAAATTCTATGTTACAATATGTATGGATAATTCTTTGGGAAATCGAAAACCAAAAAAAAAACACAATTTATTTCGGCAAAAATGTTCCTTTTAGTATATTAAATAGTCGTGAATTTATTCAGATTTTCTTAAGCCCATATATTTTAAGCTGTTTGAAGCTAAATATGACTTTATTGCTAAAATGGGCATAAAAATAACTTTTTTAACAATATTTGATATTATTGTCATTCGTTTTATATAAATATTGCACTTCTACCATTTTGTTACTGTGGTAATCATTTTCGTACTGACAAAAATTTACATGATTTCTGGTGTAATGGTTTGAGAGATCAAACCCACTTTTTTCAGGATTTTAAGTTTTAAAATGAGTTTAATTAATCGCAAGGGGCATTAAAACGTTTTGGAACCATTTTATAAAACAAATTCAGAAAATTGGCTAAAAAATGCCTTGTTATTTTTTAAAGAGTTTGAATTTAAAAAAAAATTTTTTTATTTTATCTCGATTCAGAGAATCACCCGTGTATACCCCGGTGGGGTTTTAGAAGGTGGTTTTTGATACTTAAAGACGAAGCCCAGTGCTCACGATCGTTTGTTCCAATAGACCCGTTTACTGAATATATGCGTTATTTTAATAAATGAAAAAAGGTACCTCTATTTTTAATCATAAATTTGAATGCTTTTACATAATTTTAAAATGAACCAACAAGAAGATAATACTAAACGGCAAGAGATTTAATTTTAGACTTCTAACATTTAAAAATATTATTTTATTCCAAAATTATGAACAATGAAAGATGGTGACGAAAAATGCATGTAAATTCGATTATTTTAATCTGTTAAATCATTTTATTAGATTTTTCATAACTATGGAACAAAATAATATTTTATTTTACAATTTTAAACGCTTGTAGTGTTATGATTAAAAGTAGATATAACTTTCTTCATGTATTAAAATAACACATATTTAGACTAAAATCTAAAAGGCCAACAATATATCGAATTACAAACTAACGACCCTCAGGGAACGCAAACGCAAAACAATCAAATAGGAACATAAGACGAACAAATAGAACAATCAGAGACTTGCGGGTTCTGTGTGTGTATGTGGGTGTGCGTGCGTGCGCACGCTGCATGAGTTTTTTTGAAATTTGGAAAATTTATTTTTGAATATTAAATTTTTTTGTTGATATTAGGAAATTTTTGGAAAATCTTTTTTGGAATTTTGGAAATTGTTTGAAATTTTTTTTTTAAATTACAAAATTTTGTTTTGAATATTAAAAAATAATTTTTGTATTAAAAAATTATCTTTCTATTTTTTGGACAATTTTTGAATTTTATTTTGTTTAAGAAAATTTTGTGGACCTTTTTTTTCTTTACGTTTAAAATTTGTCCAGGACTTAGAAAATTTCGTGAGAATTTCTTTTAGTGCCCAATATAATGTAGTTTGCATTTAATTTTTGGCCTTGAGAATAGAAATTCTCTCTTGTTGGCGTGATCTTACAAGAGCAATTCGCTAGTAATGCGATAAGAATTCTTTCTGCATAAAAAAAATGACACGTTTGCAAAAATGGCTCCTAAGAGAATATTCTGCCAAAGATTTCCAGCAGAGCTTGGAGCTAGACAGGGCTGCCACTTTTGCGAGACGCGAAATACTGCGCGAAGTACATCAATAGAGTGCACACAGAAAAGACGGGATCGACAATTCACGAGGAAAATTTTGACCCAGACAGCGTGTACCTTATTTCTATGCTGCTAACCGATCAGCTGGTTAGAATGAGAAACCTCACACCAGCAATCGAGCAACATGTTAAAGCAATATGTTTTTCTCCACGCTCTATCCTTGTTTTACGCGCACGCGCGTTGTATAGATATAAGTGTGACTCTATTTATTTATCACAGAAATAATCCTCTCTCTTTATTATCTTTCACTGATTTATAATTATTTCAATACAACAACCTCCTGCAAGGACGGATGACGGGCGAGAGAGCAGGATCTCAACGCCAACACTGCAGGAGAAGACTGCAGAGCAACGTCAGTAACGGCAGTTGCAATAGCAACAGCAACAACTGCAATGCCAAAGAGAGTACGAGCTGCAGTGGCAACAAGCCTACGCGTTGCAATGGCAGCAAGCGTATGCGCTGTTCCAACAGCAAGCGGAAGAGTTGCCACGGCAGCAAGCCAACGAGTTGCAAATCACACAGCAGCCACCGCAAGTTACACAGAGCACACCAGCTCCCATGACTGGAACCAGATCAAGGAACAAGGCTGCAACAGGAGAAATGAATGTGACAATGTACTCTCCGTTTGGCAGATAATTCGAGGTCCTGCACGACTTCCTGTCTGTTTTCGAAGAGTCACGGAGACGTACAGATGCGCTTACGGATCAAGTAGCGGCATTGGCAGTGCTTGTGACGCAAGCGCTACAACCATGTGACCAAAATGGAGGCATTGCGTCAAGTATGCGCATAGATGCCACGCAAAATCATATGCCTGGAAACAGGCAGAGGCTTCGTGTAAATCTCAAGGATACGTTCGACATCGCACCGGCCGTTCCGCCGACGAGTAGCCCGCTCAACTTGCAGCAGCAACCTTCCGTTGAACTTGTCAAAAATATGTGTGTTTTCATAAAGTTGGCATAATTATCTTTCGACTGATGTATATATATATATATATATATATATATATATATATATATATATATATATATATATATATATATATATATATATATATATATATCAATCGAAAGATAATTATGCCAACTTTATGAAAACACACATATTATATATATATATATATCAATCGAAAGATAATTATGCCAACTTTATGAAAACACACATATTATATATATATATATATATATATATATATATATATATATATATATATATATATATATATATATATATACACACTCATGTTAACATGCATGTTACTCTTTGTACTCTGGTTGAATAAATAAATATACAGTGAACAATTATGACTGATTTATTATCATTAATTTGAAGAGGCTGGTTCTGATGAAGATTTTCTGTTGATGAATGACCAAGCTTTGCATTTGAATGATAGTATAGAAGTCCCGACAAACTCTAAATCGTTTATATAATTGTTTGCACTTCCACATAATCTAAAAATCGCTGCTAACTGCCTTAGCGTCCTTGATTAATCCATTTAAGGAATCTTATAATGAAAATTCGCAATTAATAAATTAATGCTATAATTAATTCATTAGATACAAGTGTTTATATATATATATATATATATATATATATATATATATATATATATATATATATATATATATATATATATATATATCTTATAATAATTTTAAAAGTATTTTTGTGAAATAATAGCATAATATTAGTTTATAAAAAATTGTTTAAATCGAAAAATAATTTGTTGTCTTTTAATACTTATTTTTTTAACTGACAATACCTAAACACTTGTATCTAATGAATTAATTATAGCATTAATTTATTAATTGCGAATTTTCATTATAAGATTCCTTAAATGGATTAATCAAGGACGCTTCGTCGATTTGTGACTGTGGATGAAACATGGATACACCACTACACTCCTGAGACAAAGGAACAATCCAAACAGTGGATTTCCACAGGCGAACCAGCTCCAAAGAAGGCAAAGACCGTAAAGTCAGCTGGTAAGGTTATGGCTACAGTTTTTTGGGATGCACGTGGAATTATACTTATTGACTACTTGGAAAAGGGTAAAACATTTGGCGAGAAAAAAAATTCTCTTTCATCACGACAACGCCCGAGTTCACACATGCTTCGTTTCAATGGCTAAAATTGAAGACCTAAAATTCGAATTGGTCGAACACCCACCGTATTCACCAGATTTAGCCCTCAGTGACTGTTTCTTATTTCCAAACTTGAAAAAATGGCTCGGTGGACAGAGATTTACGGACAACGAAGACGTCATTGCCTCTGTAAGTGCTTATTTTGAGGAACTTCCGGAAACGCACTTTTCTGAAGGATTAAAAAAACTTAAAAAGCGATTGACCAAGTGTATAGAGCTCCAAGGAGATTATGTTGAAAAATAAAAAAAAATTTACCCAAAAAAAATTGTTTTTATACTTTATTCTAAAGACTTATTGAACTACCCTCGTAGCATTAAAATCAGTATATCCAGATGATGAAACTACGCAAAAACTTAGATTAGGAAAATCCAAAATAGGTTATACTATTACGTTTGGCCCTTTTTTCCAAAAAGAATTAAATTTAAGGCTCTTAGACTGTGATCATATCGTTATAGGTTTCGACGAAAGTTTGAATAAAATTAGTAAAATGCAGAAAATAGATCTCATTGTAAGATTCTGGGACAAGACAATAAATGAAGTCAGTACCCGGTATCTCGCGTCTGTATTTTTAGGACACACTAATGCTGCCGCATTAGTAAATGCTTTCAAAGAAAATGTACCCGACGATATGTTGAAAAAACTTATTCAAGTTTCTATGGACGGTTATTACGGTAAAGAAGGGTTAGCTTACAGAAAATAAGAAGAACAAACTAGAACTCTCTTACCTGGTTTGGAGGATTTGTAGAGGCAGTGTGGCCTCCCAGACGCAGCATCGCAGCCTAGCTCCTGGCTCGCTTCTCGTTAACAGTAGCAGCAGCAGTCACAGAAGCACTCGCCAGTTACCTAGAGGCAATATACGAGGGTAGTTCAATAAGTCTTTAGAATAAAGTATAAAAACAATTTTTTTTGGGTAAATTTTTTTTTATTTTTCAACATAATCTCCTTGGAGCTCTATACACTTGGTCAATCGCTTTTTAAGTTTTTTTAATCCTTCAGAAAAGTGCGTTTACGGAAGTTCCTCAAAATAAGCACTTACAGACGCAATGACGTCTTCGTTGTCCGTAAATCTCTGTCCACCGAGCCATTTTTTCAAGTTTGGAAATAAGAAAAAGTCACTGGGGGCTAAATCTGGTGAATACGGTGGGTGTTCGACCAATTAGAATTTTAGTTCTTCAATTTTAGCCATTGAAACGAAGCATGTGTGAACTCGGGCGTTGTCGTGATGAAAGAGAATTTTTTCTCGCCAAATGTGGTCGTTTTTTTTTAATTTCTTCTTTCAGCTGCTCTAATAATGATGCATAATACTCACCAGTAATTGTTTTACCCTTTTCCAAGTAGTCAATAAGTATAATTCCACGTGCATCCCAAAAAACTGTAGCCATAACCTTACCAGCTGACTTTACGGTCTTTGCCTTCTTTGGAGCTGGTTCGCCTGTGGAAATCCACTGTTTGGATTGTTCCTTTGTCTCAGGAGTGTAGTGGTGTATCCATGTTTCATCCACAGTCACAAATCGACGAAAAAATTCCTCAGGATTCCGACTTATGCGCGCCAAAAGAGCCTCAGAGGCGACCACTCTATTGCGTTTATTCTCAGCTGAGAGCAAACGCGGCACCCATCTTGCCGATAGCTTTTTCATGCCTAATTTTTCATGTAGAAGTGAAACAACTGCACCTATAGATATCCTTGTGGCCTCAGCTAACTCACGCACTTTTAATCTTCTATCCTTCAACACCATATCGTGGATTTTATTGATGATTTTTCGTTTTTTCACTATATTTCTGCGGGGAAAGAGATTTCAAGATGGTTATTGCGGCATTATATCTGGAATATCATTACTCATAAAAAAATTTCTTAGCTTTTTAAATTTCACCCCCAGGGGGTGAAATGCGTCAAATGTGCATTTTTTCCAGCTGTACTATATTTATGTGGGGGAAAGAGATTTCAGGATGGTTCTTGCGGCATCATATCTGGCACGACATTAGGAAAAAAACAATTCGAAAAAATCACACCCTCGGTGCGTGCAAACGGTTGAAACGCTTCTTCCATTTCTTACTAAATTTTCGCAGAGAAAAAAATTTTCACAGAGAAAAAAATTTCAGTATAACAGAACGAGACTGTTTCCGTGTCGTAACTTTCGAAATGATAATACGAAGGGAACGTGCAGTGTTGATATCTCTCATGAATTTTAAAGTATGTAATACCGATAAAGAGCCGCTAGATGGCTACGCTGAGCTTCAACCACAAGAGAAATAATCGAGTCTCATTATATATAGAGGCGATGAAGCCTTGAAAAGGCATTAGGAGTCTGAGAACTCTAGCCTATTGTGAGTAATATCACGGTTTTCCTGCGTTGTCACGATGATTGTGGAAATATTGAGCATAAATAGCGTTATGACGCCACATAAAGTAGTTCCCATGTTGGCGGATGGTGCTTGCCTCTTCAATGCAATATCTTTTCATCTGTACGACACTCAAGTTTTGTCTCGGGAGATTCGTATTCAGATTGTAGATCATATTGTTAACAGTTGGCAATATTTTTCGATCACGTCTCATGATGATATAGGAAATACTTATAGAAATTCGGAGGAATACTCGATGGATATGTTAAAACATTCCACTTATGGAAATTTATGCGAGTTAGTAGCTGCTGTACAAATATTTGGTTTCACTTTTGAGGTATATCGCAATGGACATCTGTATGAAAGATTCGGTGTAGAAGGAAGTCCCATTAAGAGACTTCGTTTCACATTAGAATAATCAAACGGACATTTTGATGTTTATTTACCTTGCAATGACGCTACAACTGTTCAAAATATTTCTGATAAAATACCGAGTCCCGCAAAGCGTATGAAAATTTCTGATCCAATATCCAGTTCTGCTAAGCGTAATAAGAAACGTCGTGCAAGATTCACAAATAACGTAAGGAAAAATCAACTCAAAAGAGCCGCTAAAAAATATTAGATGAATCATCCGGAAGTTCATAGAGTCGCTGCTTCTTCTTATCAGCAAAATCATCCGGAAGCTCATAGAGCCGCTGCTTCTTCTTACCAGCAAAATCATCCGGAAGCTCATAGAGCCGCTGCTTCTTCTTACCAGCAAAATCATCCGGAAGTCCATAGAGCCGCTGCTTCTTCTTACCAGCAAAATCATCCGGAAGTTCATAGAGCCGCTGTTAGTGTTTATGAACAAAGCCGTCCAGGATTACGCTCAGAAAAGCGCTTACTTCCATGGAAAAGCTTAAAGCTCTTTCCGGAATGAAATACGATCCAGAGATATCATATGAAACCGATAAAACTGTATCTCACCGTCATATATTTTGTAGAATTCGCATCCCTGAGTACTAACTTTTTCCCTTCTCGAACATATACTGTTTCCCACCGTACCGCTGTGCTCACCGTAGTTAGTTTTAGTTTTTGTAAATAATTATATGGGTCGAATGAACACTTGGAATATTGTGCTGCGAGTTCGCGCAGCTGGCGCTCAACACCTTTGTAATTTAGATTGAATAAACCTCAAGTGTTCATGTTTTTATCCCAATTTCATGTGTCATACTTTATTTAGAGCCTCGAATAAATATAATGTTAAAGTCTGCATGTGCGGTGCAATAATCTTGGTTTTAATAGCCAAAATTATTGTCATAGTACAGGTAATTTTATTTACCTCTATAGGATGCGTGTTATATCGAATATATGTAATAGTCTATACTCATGTTAACATGCTTGTTACTCTTTGTACTCTGGTTGAATAAATAAATTTACAGTGAACAATTATAACTGATTTATTATCATTAATTTGAAGAGGCTGGTTCTGATGTAGATTTTCTGTTGATTAATGACCAAGCTTTGCATTTGAATGATAGTATAGAAGTCCCGACAAACTCTAAATCGTTTATATAATTGTTTGCACTTCCACATAATCTAAAAATCGCTGCTAACTGCCTTAGCGTCCTTGATTAATCCATTTAAGGAATCTTATAATGAAAATTCGCAATTAATAAATTAATGCTATAATTAATTCATTAGATACAAGTGTTTAGGTATTGTCAGTTAAAAAAATAAGTATTAAAAGACAACAAATTATTTTTCGATTTAAACAATTTTTTATAAACTAATATTATGCTATTATTTCACAAAAATACTTTTAAAATTATTATAAGATATATATATATATATATATATATATATATATATATATATATATATATATATATATATATATATATATATATATATATATAAACACTTGTATCTAATGAATTAATTATAGCATTAATTTATTAATTGCGAATTTTCATTATAAGATTCCTTAAATGGATTAATCAAGGACGCTAAGGCAGTTAGCAGCGATTTTTAGATTATGTGGAAGTGCAAACAATTATATAAACGATTTAGAGTTTGTCGGGACTTCTATACTATCATTCAAATGCAAAGCTTGGTCATTCATCAACAGAAAATCTTCATCGCCTTCATCGCCTCTATATATAATGAGACTCGATTATTTCTCTTGTGGTTGAAGCTCAGCGTAGCCATCTAGCGGCTCTTTATCGGTATTACATACTTTAAAATTCATGAGAGATATCAACACTGCACGTTCCCTTCGTATTATCATTTCGAAAGTTACGACACGGAAACAGTCTCGTTCTGTTATACTGAAATTTTTTTCTCTGTGAAAATTTTTTTCTCTGCGAAAATTTAGTAAGAAATGGAAGAAGCGTTTCAACCGTTTGCACGCACCGAGGGTGTGATTTTTTCGAATTGTTTTTTTCCTAATGTCGTGCCAGATATGATGCCGCAAGAACCATCCTGAAATCTCTTTCCCCCACATAAATATAGTACAGCTGGAAAAAATGCACATTTGACGCATTTCACCCCCTGGGGGTGAAATTTAAAAAGCTAAGAAATTTTTTTATGAGTAATGATATTCCAGATATAATGCCGCAATAACCATCTTGAAATCTCTTTCCCCGCAGAAATATAGTGAAAAAACGAAAAATGCATATTCGACGCATTTCACCCCCTGGGGGTGAAATTCCGAAAAACCCAGAAATTGGTTTTTTTCCTGATGTTATTCCAGACTTTTTGCCGCGAGAACCGTCTCGAAATCTCCTTTTCCCGCAGAAATATAGTAAAAAATCGAAAAAACACATTTTAACCCTTTCTATCCCCTGGGGGTGGAATTTCAAAAAACCGTTTCTTAGTGAGCACCTACTATGTGGGTAGAAGGTACTCACAAATTTTCAAGTTAATCGGATGAGTGGTTTTGGCTGGGCATTGATGAATCAGTCAGTCAGTCAGTCAGGACAAGTATTTTTATATATAGAGATTAAATAATATACAGGAATTTTGTATGTAGCGGCCATATTGGATCTGCCATTTTGAATTTTGAAATTTTAATAATAGATATAATATTGATAATGTTAAAAGCTTATTTACGTTCATATTTTTAGAAAATATTCTTATAATTCTCGGGAATAATTTTAACAGCCGCCATATTGGATCCGCCATTTTGAATTTTGAAATTATAACTGCAGAATCGTAATAAGCGACCTTGAAAACCCCAAGTAAGGGTTTTCAAGCTATTTTGAGCTATTTTAAGCAATTTACGAAAGATTTTACAATTGCATACAATAAGTATAAAAAAACGTAATTTTCTTATTTTTCAGATTATAATAATTTTATAATAACATTCAAAATCGTATTTCAAACTCCAGCTATCTTATTACATATATTCTATAGTTATATCTCTTATAGTTATTTTGTTCAAAAGTTATGATAAAAAATGTTTGGACGAGTATACTCGTCCTCCTGCATACGGGAGCAACTCCGTTTGGACGAGTATACTCGGCTCTCTGCGCAGGGGGGTTAATGCTACGAGGGTAGTTCAATAAGTCTTTAGAATGACCAACAGATGGCGCGCGAATCGCTCCAAATCATCTGTTTTCAGTCAGCACCACTCCCGACTAGATATATGGTGCAGTCACAGTCCACATCTTCGAAGTTTACGTGTTTTTATAACCAATTGAAAAATAAAAAATTGCTTGTTAAGAAAAATGGAAAAAAACGAGTTCAGAGCGGTAATTAAACATTTTCATTTAAAGGGTTTAACTCCATATGAGATAAAAAATGAATTGGACTCAGTTCATGGCACATCTGCCCCTGCCTTAGCAACGGTTTATAACTGGGTAAATGAATTTAAGCGTGGTCGTACATCAATAAGTGACGAACCACGTTCAGGAAGGCCCGTAGAAGCAACTACTCCCGAAATCATCAATAAAATCCACGATATGGTGTTGAAGGATAGAAGATTAAAAGTGCGTGAGTTAGCTGAGGCCACAAGGATATCTATAGGTGCAGTTGTTTCAATTCTACATGAAAAATTAGGCATGAAAAAGCTATCGGCAAGATGGGTGCCGCGTTTGCTCTCAGCTGAGAATAAACGCAATAGAGTGGTCGCCTCTGAGGCACTTTTGGCGCGCATAAGTCGGAATCCTGAGGAATTTTTTCGTCGATTTGTGACTGTGGATGAAACATGGATACACCACTACACTCCTGAGACAAAGGAACAATCCAAACAGTGGATTTCCACAGGCGAACCAGCTCCAAAGAAGGCAAAGACCGTAAAATCAGCTGTTAAGGTTATGGCTACAGTTTTTTGGGATGCACGTGGAATTATACTTATTGACTACTTGGAAAAGGGTAAAACAATTACTGGTGAGTATTATGCATCATTATTAGAGCAGCTGAAAGAAGAAATTAAAAAAAAACGACCACATTTGGCGAGAAAAAATTCTCTTTCATCACGACAACGCCCGAGTTCACACATGCTTCGTTTCAATGGCTAAAATTGAAGAACTAAAATTCTAATTGGTCGAACACCCACCGTATTCACCAGATTTAGCCCCCAGTGACTTTTTCTTATTTCCAAACTTGAAAAAATGGCTCGGTGGACAGAGATTTACGGACAACGAAGACGTCATTGCGTCTGTAAGTGCTTATTTTGAGGAACTTCCGAAAACGCACTTTTCTGAAGGATTAAAAAAACTTAAAAAGCGATTGACCAAGTGTATAGAGCTCCAAGGAGATTATGTTGAAAAATAAAAAAAAATTTACCCAAAAAAAATTGTTTTTATACTTTATTCTAAAGACTTATTGAACTACCCTCGTATATTGCCTCTAGGTAACTGGCGAGTGCTTCGGTGACTGCTGCTGCTACTGTTAACGAGAAGCGAGCCAGGAGCTAGGCTGCGATGCTGCGTCTGGGAGGCCACACTGCCTCTACAAATCCTCCAAACCAGGTAAGAGAGTTCTAGTTTGTTCTTCTTATTTTCTGTAAGCTAACCCTTCTTTACCGTAATAACCGTCCATAGAAACTTGAATAAGTTTTTTCAACATATCGTCGGGTACATTTTCTTTGAAAGCATTTACTAATGCGGCAGCATTAGTGTGTCCTAAAAATACAGACGTGAGATACCGGGTACTGACTTAATTTATTGTCTTGTCCCAGAATCTTACAATGAGATCTATTTTCTGCATTTTACTAATTTTATTCAAACTTTCGTCGAAACCTATAACGATATGATCACAGTCTAAGAGCCTTAAATTTAATTCTTTTTGGAAAAAAGGGCCAAACGTAATAGTATAACCTATTTTGGATTTTCCTAATCTAAGTTTTTGCGTAGTTTCATCATCTGGATATACTGATTTTAATGCTACGAGGGTAGTTCAATAAGTCTTTAGAATAAAGTATAAAAACAATTTTTTTTGGGTAAATTTTTTTTTATTTTTCAACATAATCTCCTTGGAGCTCTATACACTTGGTCAATCGCTTTTTAAGTTTTTTTAATCCTTCAGAAAAGTGCGTTTTCGGAAGTTCCTCAAAATAAGCACTTACAGAGGCAATGACGTCTTCGTTGTCCGTAAATCTCTGTCCACCGAGCCATTTTTTCAAGTTTGGAAATAAGAAACAGTCACTGAGGGCTAAATCTGGTGAATACGGTGGGTGTTCGACCAATTCGAATTTTAGGTCTTCAATTTTAGCCATTGAAACGAAGCATGTGTGAACTCGGGCGTTGTCGTGATGAAAGAGAATTTTTTTTCTCGCCAAATGTGGTCGTTTTTTTTAAATTTCTTCTTTCAGCTGCTCTAATAATGATGCATAATACTCACCAGTAATTGTTTTACCCTTTTCCAAGTAGTCAATAAGTATAATTCCACGTGCATCCCAAAAAACTGTAGCCATAACCTTACCAGCTGACTTTACGGTCTTTGCCTTCTTTGGAGCTGGTTCGCCTGTGGAAATCCACTGTTTGGATTGTTACTTTGTCTCAGGAGTGTAGTGGTGTATCCATGTTTCATCCACAGTCACAAATCGACGAAAAAATTCCTCAGGATTCCGACTTATGCGCGCCAAAAGAGCCTCAGAGGCGACCACTCTATTGCGTTTATTCTCAGCTGAGAGCAAACGCGGCACCCATCTTGCCGATAGCTTTTTCATGCCTAATTTTTCATGTAGAAGTGAAACAACTGCACCTATAGATATCCTTGTGGCCTCAGCTAACTCACGCACTTTTAATCTTCTATCCTTCAACACCATATCGTGGATTTTATTGATGATTTCGGGAGTAGTTGCTTCTACGGGCCTTCCTGAACGTGGTTCGTCACTTATTGATGTACGACCACGCTTAAATTCATTTACCCAGTTATAAACCGTTGCTAAGGCAGGGGCAGATGTGCCATGAACTGAGTCCAATTCATTTTTTATCTCATATGGAGTTAAACCCTTTAAATGAAAATGTTTAATTACCGCTCTGAACTCGTTTTTTTCCATTTTTCTTAACAAGCAATTTTTTTTTTCAATTGGTTATAAAAACACGTAAACTCAGAAGATGTGGACTGTGACTGCACCATATATCTAGTCGGGAGTGGTGCTGACTGAAAACAGATGATTTGGAGCGATTCGCGCGCCATCTGTTGGTCATTCTAAAGACTTATTGAACTACCCTCGTAATATTAAATTTTCTGTATCTCTTAGCGAGTGGTGATGATATACCGAATAAAGACACCAAAAAGTTTCTATTTTTGTAACTTCGTCTTTTAAAAGAAATCGTTTGATATTTGCATCTCTACTTGTATCGTTTACAGTATTAGCTCTGATTTGCGGTGGATCAGACTGTGATGAAGTAACTGAAGGTTTTTCTTGTGTAACATTCAAACCTATTGTAGGTGATGTCCGCTGTGATGCATTAAGAACGCTCTCAGAGGATGTATTACCTTGAGTATTTCCGTTTTCAGGTCTATGACGTACGTTGAAAGTGAGTGGAAGAGTACAACTTCGAGCAGAGTCAAGGGATATGTAACGTTTATTTTTCATGTGGCTGAGTAGTGCTGCCTTTACCATATTACTCAATGAAAAGTCGCGCTTGCAGAGAATACAGAAAGCCATATTTGTCGAAATTTTTTATTCCCGCACCCAGTAGAAGCTGTCAATTTTTGTCCATACATGTTGGAAGTGACAGTCTTTGGAAAGCGTTCGTGCCATTTTATTCTGATGAAAAAAAAAATAATAAAAAATAAAAGAAAAATAGTTTTTTGCTTTATTATATTGTATTTATAAAAAATTGTTATTTATTTATAGGTTGTCTTAAATACAAAATATATAAAAAATCAATTATTAGCAATATTCATCGCGATCGCTGCCGAATACTATTGTATTTAACATTGTTATACTCGACAACGTTTTGATTTTCTCGTCAGATTTACCAAGCTATCAACTTTCGTATATTTATATAATTGCACTATTTTCAATAGACATAAAAAATTAGTTGTTTAATTTGTAATTTAGAAAACTCAAATTGGTTTGAGAGTCCGAACAAAAATATTGATATTCATTCACAACAATGAATACGACCTAACCTTCAAAGGTCTGCAGCTAATCCTAGCAGGTTTTACAGATATATTCTATGTTTTGTGTGTGCGCGTATCGGTGTGCCTGCTTGGTCTTCCTCCGTTTCGCCTCTCTGCTCTAATGTCTCTACGGGTCGATGTTTTCGGGCTTCATTTTACTTTTATACGTGCTTTTAGTCATTCTGCGCTATTATGTTTTTGTTCTATTTTATCATTATTGGTATACGTGAGTCTACTATTATCATTGATTATCTAAAGTGATTTTACTTGCCAACTTTCGAATTTAATTATATTTTTATTCTTATTTTACATTACGTTGTCGTTTCTCGCTTTTATTTAATTAATCCTTATTGGATGTATCGGATACTATCGTTCCCTATTTGGGGTCTGTTTAATTATGAAGTGGTAGCATTCTGATGCCAAGTGTGTATTATTATTATTATTATTATTATTAACCAGGTACAATGTACCTTGATGCTTTACATTAGGGCAAGCATCAAGGATCGCAGGAGGTAGTTTAACTACCTGTACACGACCCTAGTTACAAAATCAAGAAAAAAAAGAAAACTTAACAATTATGTGTAATTAAAATTAATATTATTTAATATTAATTAAATTACTGTATAAAAATAACTTACAACTAAATACTTATAAACTATTAACGTTATTAAACTAAATCTCTTAATTGTACATTCAATATCACCCATTTTTTTATTTTGATTTTTATATTTTCCTTACTATGCTTGATATTTTTGAGTTCGTTTGGTAATTGGTTAAAATATTTGGTAGCATTATATATATTAATTTTTTTCCCTATTTCAAGATTCATTTCAGGTAGTTCTAGGTTTTTGTTCCTAGTTTTGCTTTTTGATTTTATAAACTTTTCTCTAAGCAAATTGTAATTATTTAATAATGTTTGTAGTACATACATTTTTTTAACTTTTAAAATAGAATCCATCTGTCTGTTTGAGTTACTTCTTATTATCTTTATTAATCTATTCTGCAGTTGGTATAGTGGTTTCATAGCATTATAATACGCTGAACCCCATACTAAAATTCCATAACTAGCCAGACTGTTAAACAAACCATAATATATGATAACTAGAGAATGATTGTCCATTACTTTATTTAATTTAGCAAATAAATAAACAAGGTATTTAGTGCGTTGTACAACACTTTGTATATGTTCTTTCCATTTCATATTCATGTCAATAGTAACCCCTAAATATTTGCAACTTTGTACTCTTCTTAACGATTTCTCTTGTATTCTTATTTCTACATTATTTGGTATTTTATCATTATAGTTTACGAACGTTATATAAACTGTTTTGTCAACGTTTAATGCCAGTTGATTGAATGCTAACCATTCATTCACTGCATACAAATGATTGTTCATTAAGTTTATAGCTTTTTCCCAATTTTCTGCCGTACATAGTATGACGGTATCATCAGCATATGAGTTGATAAAACCGTCTGGCATTAAATCAAAAATGTCATTAATATATATAATAAATAATAGTGATCCTAGAATGGTGCCTTGTGGTACACCGGATTTTACAATTAGTGTGTCACTTCTAGTATTCTTGATTTTGACTATTTGTTTTCTATTATAAAGATAGCTTTTTATCAATTGCAGAGCAATGCCCCTTATGCCATATTTCTCTAGTTTTTCAATTAATATTGCGTGATCAACTGTGTCAAATGCTTTTGCAAGATCTAAGAAAGTTGCTATAATGGGTTTACTTTGATCTAGAGCTTTATATATAAATTCTGTTACCTTATCCAATGCCTGTGTCGTACCTATTCTTTATTATATTTATCAAGAAAATTAAGCAATCTACTATGAAAATTTTTTCAATAATTTTTGCAAAGTTTGATATTAGTGAGATTGGTCTATAATTAGTAGCTTTTGTTGTTTCACCAGATTTGTATATCGGTATAATTTCAGCACATTTAAAATGGTTTGGACATATTCCGGTTTTTATGCTTAGGTTAATTATATTAGTTAACGGCTCTCGTATGTAATTACACATTCTTTTAATTACGTAAGCGTTTATATTATCTATACCCCCTGTTTTGTTTTTAAGATATGAGATTGTTTTGGTTACTTCTTCTACGTCTGTTGGTGCTAGGAAAATTGATTTGACATTATTCTTAATCTTATTTTTTTTTGACTTTTTTAATAATATTTTTTGTAATGTTTGTACCAACGGAATTGAAAAATTCGTTAAAATGGTTGGCAATATCCGAGCTATTATTAATTATATTATTGCCTTCTATCAATTTATCTACTTGTTTTTCTTTTCGGTTTTGTATACCAATTTTGTCTTTTGTATACTTCCAGAGCTTTCTACTATCTGAACTTATACTTTCTACCTTACTTTTCTCATATTTAAATTTTGTATATTCAATTAGATTATGTAGTTTGTTAGCGTAATCAGTGTACTTTTTCTTTAGTACTAGATTATTTGGATCTTTTCTCCATATTTTAAATAGTTTCTCTTTAACGTTACATGATTTTATCAGTCCCTGGGTTATCCAAGTTGATCTCGCTTTACTTCTTGTATTGTTTTTTTTATTTTTAGTAGATTTTTGGATGTTAATCTTAACTTTTTCTAGTAAGTTATTGAAATATACGTTAACGTCATTCGATTTAGTATTATTCCAATTTGTTTGTATGCATAACTTTTCTAATTTTTTATAATCAATGTAGCTGGTCATCTTATTCATATTTACATCTCTAGTTTTTATCTCATTATTAATTTGTACGAATAAAGGGTAGTGATCTGTAATATTGTACATAATCTTATGTGCTTGTACTTCTATATTTTTGGCTTTAATAAAAAAATTATCTATACAGGTTCCTCCCCCTATATCATTACTTCTAGTAATTGAACGAAAATATGGTAAATACTCATTTTCTAGATAATTGTTTAGATATTCTATATCCTCTTTTCCTGAACTTAATATATCGATATTAAAATCTCCAATAATAAAATGATTTTGTACTTTCTTATTCTCTAATATATATATATATATTTAATTTTTCAATAAACATTCGCTTTTGCACATCATGAGATCTATATAATGCAGTAATTTTTATTAAACTATTATCACTTTGTTTTAGAACTATACTGACAATGTTTAGGACACTATCAGGTTCTATACAAACCTCATATTGTAGACCTTTTTTTATGTATATCACAACACCATCTTTTTGATTGATTTTACCATAGTTATAGTGCATGTCAAAACCATACAAGCTTAAATCAGAAGGGCACTTTAGCTGCCACGTTTCAGTACATATTATTATATTTGGCTTAATTAATAAGCTTTGTACCAGAATCATTAATTTATTTACATTGCAATTCAAACTTCTAATATTGACATGCATTATATTTAGACTATTATTATTAACAACATTATTATTAAAGTTTTCTATAGTATCATGTATGAATTCCGCTTTGACTTCATAACTAGAATTACTCCTTGTAATTATGTCTTGTGTTTGTTGTGCCGAAGGTTTTTGAACTCCCGCGTCTTCTTGATTCGTATCTTCCATCTTCTTATGTTACTGTTCGTCGATAATGTAGTTAACTTTAATTTGATTAATCTTGTAAGTTAGATATCAAACTTTGTGCTTCAGCTGTTAAGTCTTGTGTGTTAGATGTTGCTGTAGATATTTCCTGTGTGTTAGTTGCTGTTATAACAATGTGATTTCGAATATTAATTGAGCCATTGTATCCTAAGAATTTAGGTACTACTGGCTCTATTGGATATTCTGTTTTTCTTGTTATTTTTTTTATAAGATTTTTTAGGTATACACATTTTTCTGTATCTGTAACTATATGATTAGTGTCTCTTTGTGTGTTGTACTTTGTGTTAAAAAACGTGCAATTGAAACATTTTATTTGATTTACTGATCTGCAATCTTTTGTTGCATGTTTTCCTGCACATCTTAAGCATATTAGTTCATTCCTACACTTTTTTGCACTATGCCCTATCCTACCACATTTGGAACAAGGGTTTATGTTGAGATCATCTAATACTCTACAGCACTGATGACCTATGAAAATTTTACTATTGTTTTTCCTAATAACAGAGTAAGTGTCTAGAGTAGCTTCCAATATTGCACCAAAAGTCTTACTGTTATTGTTTTTATATACATGTATCACTGTACAGAAATGATCACTGTTTGGAAAGTTCCTTTCATTAATGTCTGCTTCCACTTCTTCTATATTTAGTTCACTTTCAATTCCAATGATTTTTAATCTTGGGTTTTTCAAATCTTCTTGTTCTATTGTATATTCATTACCTATTTTTTCCACCAATTTTTCTTGCACTTTTTCTGCATTACCTTTATCAGTACATTTGATAGTCATAGTACCATCCTCATTTTCCTGAATTCTTCTAATTGGTAAGATTATTTCATTTTGTAATTTATTCAGAACAACTTTTTGTAACTTCTTTTTTCCTATGTGATTTTTGGCAGTGACTATTATGTTAGGAACTCGCTCTTTATACTTTTGGTTTGATTTGGTGACATCCGCAAAAGTTGCAGACTTCATTTTTTCGTTGTTTTTTTCTTTTAATTGTTCTTTAACACATTCGTATGCTTCTTTTAAGATGGTGTTTTTGTCTTGCATTTCGTTTACAACTTTTCTCAACAGGATAATTTCAGCTTGTAGATTTGTAAATTCATCTTCCTCATGTCCACATATAGTAAGATTGTTTCTTTCAATATTTTTTTCTGCTACTGTTATAGAAACATTTTTTAATATTTCACTCTGTGCTCTTTCTTTTTCATGCAATTTAATAGAAGCGATTATATTTTTTGCCGTAATACTTAATTTTCCGTCACTATCACTGTCTTTGTAGGTTAGGTCCAACTTATCATGATTTGGGCAAACAACTAATACTTTTCCTAAATGGTATACTCCTTTTTTTCTTTTGAAGTCAGATTTGTGATATACGTTTTCACATATAACACACACTACAACTCCAACTTTAGCGTTTGGGTGACAATTAAAGACTATGTCATCGTCTTCGGACGAAGGAGACCCTTCCTCCGCCTCCATATTGTCCTACAAGTATAGCATTATACTTTGTGCTGTAGAGAGCGTCCTGTGACTTATACATTTTGAGTCTGCCAAATCTTATTATACGCTGCATTTTAATGGGAAGGTATCGATTAACTTATTTTATGGCAATTGACTTTCTGTTTTTAGTATTTCAAAAATGCGAAAGAAAGTGAACATTTCACAGTAGTCAGTTCAATGGGCCTACGGTGACCGAGAATTTGTATAAATACTTATCTACTTGATATATCAACAAATGAGTGATATTTTTAACGTTCTCCTTTCCGACAGTTGAGCTTTCGTTCAAGACATTTTTATGAACACACCACGCGGTATTTGGCGCGAGAAGGCAGCGCATGCTACTAATCGATATATGCATCACGTGACCAAAGATGCGAGAGTCGATACAAAGATCGATTCTTGAAGCGCGAATTTTAAACGTATCATTAATATAAAAGTATATTAAACCTAAATAATAGAAACTTTTAAAGTTGCACTAAAAATAAAATTTATTATTGTTTTATATAATTTTTCCCTGACTTTGAAAAAAATTCCCTGACTTTCCCTGACTTTTCCAGGTCAAAAAGAATCCATGACTTTTCCATGACTTTCAGGTTTTCATGACCAACTGGACACCCTGTTACGTTTTCCAGGGTGTACGCTGCAGATCTGCAAGCCTATGGATTATCCTGAGAAACAGACGTTCTGAGCAAGGTGATTCCGTATATGCCTTTCAGGATATCAAAACAGGTGGGTAGGGGAGAACTGAGTAATGCCGGTCACTGGCTAATTCCGGTCACCCTTATTTTCAATAATCTAAACATTTTTAGGTAATAATTCGAATAGTATGTTTTATTAAGGAATTATATGCAATCAAAGTGTAGGCCTACATTTCTTATAAAAAATCTGATCTATAAAATAAGCTTTTATGCATATTATTTGTTGCTTTATGCAGTTATTTTTTGCATCTTTATTAATTTGAACAATCTAAGAATACGAAGTAGTGAAGAAAAAAGAGTATAAACCTATTACTTTTTTGTCATTTCGATTTAAATTACTAAGCAGAATGAGGGTAATCCCGGTCACAATGTTATTTATATGATGCTCTCGAAAGTGAGGCTAAGAAAACGTTCCGCAGCGCTCTCAGGTAGGGTAACTTTGCTTAAGTGTTTTTGATTGAACAGTGGTTATGTTATTATATGTTTCACTATGTAAGTGCGAATAATAATGCGACGGATCATATGAAAGTTCATATAATTGATTTAAAGAAATTTTTCACCTATAAAAGTAACTTTCTAATAGTGATCGGAATTGTACCAAGGCTGACCGGTATTACCTTTTGATGTGGAGTAAATTCGGTCAAAATGCTTTTTTTATTTCAACTTATAGCTTCGATATCTTACATTTTTATATTAAACCAATAATAAATATTTATAGTCAATGGTTTGAACTAACATAATAATTATTTAAAGTTCAAAGAAACAATTTGAAAGTGAAAATAACAAGCACGTTTGCTTAGGTGACCGGCATACCCCATCCTCCCCTACTTTTCCAATACCATTCTGCCTACATTCTAGGGTAGTAATATAATTTTTTTAACACGTTCATGTAATATGCCCTTTTCCATGCATCTAAAGTGAATGTCAAGTTGAGCATTTCGAGCGTTTTCGCTGGAGCGGGAGGTAATCATTACCCCCCGGTCCTAAATAATATTTTACAAATTTTGGAAAATTTTGGAAAATTTGGAAAATTTTGGAAAATTTGGAAAATTTTGGAAAATTTGGAAAATTTTGGAAAATTTGGAAAATTTTGGAAAATTTGGAGAATTTTGGAAATTTTGGAAAAGTTTGAAAACTGGAAATTTTTGGAAAATTGTTATTTTGAAGATGAAATTGTAATTTAATTCTGTAAGTAAATGGCGCACGACTCAAAATGTGCAACTCCCCATTCGACCTATATACTTAAAAAAGGGCCTTACATGCACTTGTCAAAAAAAGTACGGCGTGTAACAAGGGGGAGGGCAACTTCTAACTCGGGTGATGATTTTAGCACTTGTCTCCGTCTCGGGTGCCTTCAACTACCACTCGTGTTAAAATCATCTCGCTCTCACTAGAAAAGGCCCGCTAACCCCCCTAGTTTCACAATATACTATTGTATGTGCTTTCAGGTTGGTTCAAAAGGACGGGAGCAAGGAAAAGGGACATCAGGACACGCTCAGCGCATCTCAGCTAGGACAAGTCGACTTCAGCCTATGGGATGCTTTCTGGGATGGCAGCCTGTGCGTCTTCTTTAGCTACTTCAGGGTGTCGAAGAACTCGCTTGCTTTACATGTCATCGAGGTGTTGTGTTGTGGCAGTGACTAGTGTGTATAGTGAGTAGGATAGTGTTGTGGAGCGGAGATTAGGTTCGAGTGTAGTAGTAAGGGTAGTACGTGAGGTTGCGTGGAGCCCATCTTCGATCTGTGCTTTCCCTTCGGTGTTAGATTTTCTAAGTGTAAGTTGAGTCATGCATTGGACTTGTACTGAGCAGCTTGTTTCGACTATGCCTACAGATTCGACCAACTGTCTAATATGTAACACACACAAAATGTGGTGTTACAGTACATAGGTCTGGTATGGATAACTAGGGAAAAATAATTAACAAAATTACTACATTTAACTTATATCTAAACTTAAATCTCACGCCTCAGAAGTCATATCTTAATAAAAATTCTTTTCTCTTTGGTTTTATTAATTATAGTATATTAGTTGTATCAGTGAAAAAGTGTACTAGTTACGCCCCTCTATGAATTATAGAATAAGTTTACTATGTAAAGGGCATTGCCCATCTGTAAATAAATAAATAAATAATTTACAGAAAATGATAAAATAATAAAACCATAAACCACAAACACAGTTACTCCAAGAACAGCAATATCCTATTAAAAATAAACATTCAAGTATAATATAAGCCAGAAAGCATAAACCTTAACCTGCCTACCCCATGGACAGAAATTTTTAATTTATAGTAAACTTTAAATAATAAAATAATTGTTCAAATAATGACAAATTTATAAGGCAGAAACTCTATTAGCTTAGCAAAAGCATTTAGAAGTATTTACCTAAATAATGAAAATGGTAAAATATTGAGTTTGTTGAATATTAAACAAATGATTCTATGTTGAGTATAAGTTGAAATGGTTTATGATTTTTATCAAAACATTGTTCAACTAAAATTGTCTTTTCTGAGGTATTAGTTTGGTTTATAGTTTATGATTAATAATTATCTAAATATTTTATCTGATAAAGAAATTGCTGTCTCTGCAATAGTTGCGTTGCTAATTAATGATTTTATTATTTAAAAATTAATTATTAATGGAAATGTAATTGACAGGAAGAGTGTCATAAGGGTGGAAAATGGATTTCATTGATGTTATGGAAGGTGGTCACTGGTACTGTTGAGTGGCGGTGTCTGACCAACAGGGTGACTTAGGCCACTATTCCAAAATATTAATTTCTATCAAATCTATTAGCTGCTGCATACTATTTTCCCAACCATTAACTGGTGCAAATGTTTTAAAAAACAGTTTGCACAGCTGATGGAAATTGATTATAGAATAGTGGTCCAAAGTCTAGGATTTTCTACGACTTCAAACATCCAAAAAAACACTAGACTTTGAGTTTCCAAGCCATGGGAGCTACAGAAACAGATTTCCTCATACTAGTTTAGCGAAATTTACTTCGCTAAAGATGAGTGAATAGCATTCCTGTCCAAAGACACTCATCTATATGAACATGAAAACGAAATGCAGCACCCGAAATTTGTTACAATTGGCCTTTGTGATTTTAGTCCAAATATGTGTCATTTTAATAAATGAAAAAAGTTACACCTACTTTTAATCATAACACTACAAGCTTTCAAAATTGTAAAATAAAATATTATTTTGTTCCAAAGTTATGAAAAATTCTAAAAAAATGATTCAACAGATTAAAATCATCGAATTTACATGCATTTTTTCTCACCATCTTTAATTGTTCATAATTTTGGAACAAAATAATATTTTTAAATGTTACAAGTCTAAAATTGAATCTCTTTCCGTTTAGTTTTATGTTCTTGTTGGTTCATTTTAAAATTATGTAAAAGCATTCAAAGTTATGATTAAAAATAGAGGTACCTTTTTTCATTTATTAAAATAACGCATATATTCAGTAAACGGGCCTATTGAAACAAATCATTGCGAGGGGGCTTCGTCTTTAAGTATCAAAAACCACCTCCTAAAACATCACCGAAATTCAGTTCTTGTACTTACGTGTGATGTATATATTACATTTTTTAACATAAATATTAGTTTTAGGACAGTATCACCATTTTCAACTTAACTAGTAGTAAGACTATCACATTTTTTCAATATTTCATTGTTTTTATGTTGTTAATAGCTAATTTATACAATCTAATCACAAATGCAAGCTAAAATCACATTACATAGGTAGTGTATACACTACCTATGTAAGGTAACTAGGTTATGTATGCAACCGGTGCAACGGTCAACAGCACTCCTATCGCTCCACCGTTGGTGTTCCTTTTGCCCCCAACAGCATTGAATTTCAATCTATGATTACTCATGTTCTATGCAGTGAATAATAAAAAAGTCCCTCATCAAATTAAAATACAAATAGTAAACTTTCAATTGCTGTACTTTAAGAAAATCAAAATACACGAGATTATAATCAATTTCTCGTTTGAAATCAACAAAAATGAAAGTCTGAAGGTACTAAAAATAAAAAGTTTTATTTATTTAATTCTGATTTAATAAATTCGTTTGGTTTGTACAAAATACAATACATAATAACTTAACCCATTTCTTCCCAAGCGGCCATTTTATAGTCGATTGGTTTTTTGCCTAAAATATTGTCGAAAAAATTATCCAACGGAAATTTAAAAATTCTGACTTCAGAATCGGAAAGAACGGACAATTTTACTTCAGAAAAGTGCTATTGGTTATTATTATTTTTTTTCGACTATTTTTTAGGCAAAAAACCAATCAACTATAAAATGGCCGCTTGAGAAGAAATGGGTTAAGAGGAATCTGTATCTACTGTCTTCGTCTAATCACGTTTTTGCTATTTATTCAAATTGTAGTTTATTGATTGAAAAACTAAAAGTTCACCCCAATTGGTATTAAAATAAGGAATATTTTGAGACCTTACAAAGTATCTAACATTATTTCCTTTTCGAGAAAACTTCAGAACGCGAAAATTGAGGTTAACTTTTCCGTTCCGAAGTTTTCTTGAAAAGGAAATAATGTTAGATACTTTTTAAGGTCTCAAAATATTCCTTATTTCAATACCAATCGGGGCCAACTTTTATTTTTTCAATTAACAAACTACAATTTGAATAAATAGCAAAAACTTGATTAGACAAGGACAGAAGATACAGACTCCTCTTAAGGAAGTATGAAAAAAATATTATTGTTAAAAGATGCATATTTTTTAAAATATTAAGAGTGCTCCTAATGCACTTAAGAACACAAGATTTTCGTTATTTACATGACATTTTATAGTAAAAAGAATATCTGTCACACATCTAACATTGGCCTATAATTAATGCTGTTACACTGCGCTACATATAAATCTACATAATTCATTTATAAAAAGGGTATCTTGCCCATCAAAACTTTTTAAATAAAATATATAATTAATAAATAGAATATTATTGTTTCACCTTTGCTAAACATCCATCATAATCTGTCGAACAAATAAGGTGTACTACATTATTCGGCTAAACTCAGTTGTACTGCCCACCCTAAAGTCAATTCAGTAATGGTTCTATTGGTGGACTAAGAGAGGTTATCTAAAATGCTCTAAGGTACCCAAACAAAGCAAGGGCGACTAAGCTATACAGTACTTAGAGACTTCAATAAACAATATCCTCTTTTATAATGCATTATGGAAAACTCCAAAACCTGGGAGTGCTTGCAGGCCCTTGGTAGTCTTCAACTGGAGAATCTTTTACAGATACTACCATAGAATTTGTTGCTTTTGCTTGCCTGTCAAAAATTAGCCTTTTTAACCTACCTCATAGATATGTAGTACCAGTTATAATCTTTGTACTGTTAAATGTATATTATGTTCTTCTAGTACTACATTGGTTACACATGTAACAAAAATTGTGTTTAATATACTATTTGTGATATTTAAAATGACTACATTATCTGATCAACAACTGTTCTCATGGGCTTGTTTTTTGAAATGGTAGTTAATAGTTGTCTATTAATGTTCTTATAATAAAACTTTTGACGAATCAAAGTAAATACATTGATATTCAATTCAGAAAGAAGATTTCTCACTTTTATGCAATAGTTTCTTTTATATGATCATAAGAGTATGATAATGTTCTAAAGTTTCAACAGTCTCAAAGAAGGAAGATGTATCTCGGCATTACATTTAAGAAGGACGTATTTCGGCATTAGGTTCGATAAGGACATATCTCGTCATTACTTTTACTAAAGACGTATCTCATCATTATGTTTCAGAAAGACGTATTTAGCCGTGAATTTAAAAGGATGTATCTGACTATAGCTGATTGACCCAGAGACCAAAAGTCTTAAAGAACTTACACAATGGCATGTTGTTTTATTAAAAGAGAACTTTTTATTTAAATTGTATAATAATTTATCCCTTTCTATTTTATGAAACATGAGATGAATCTAAATAAATATTTCTGTCTAAAATATAAATAAATAGTATAATAATCGATCGAAACTTCTTACATATATCTTTGTAAATATTTTCTTTGTATCTATTAAATTCTATCTAATATATTAGCAGGCTGCTGGGTGCTGCACGACTTATAAGTATAATTCAACTTAATGTATAGTGTACCAAGTATTGTGCTTCTTATACATCTACACGAATACAAAAAATTTAATCAGACTATTATAATATCAATTACGATGTACGTATTTCAATTTGATTCAAAGTCTGTGTTTATAATTTATAAATATAAAACTGTACTAAAAATTTAAACACTATTATTTTTTAGCAAAAAGAGGTGAAGAACTTTAACATAGCTCGTGGTGAACAAATAGTTTCTCAGTTTAGATGACTATATTAACCGAGCAATACAGTCAAGTTTACTTAACCATTATTTTTGCATTACTCATGGTTATCAAAATTATTTAGTCTCAAAATAAAAGTAAAAAAAATGTAAGAAAAACTGAAATAGCAAAAGTAAACATAATTTTTAAAATGTATTTGCAAACTGATTACTGTTTTATTAATTTATGATAAGCAAAAGTATATAATTAATTATATTATTACATACAATGAATATTGTATTATGCATCTTATATTTTATAAAATGAGAATGGATAACTTTTTAAACAATTTAAATAAAATGTTGTAATTAAATAAAAACTCATGCCATTGTGTGAATCCCTTAAAACTTTTGTTCTCTGGCTTCAATCAGATGTATCCAGATACGACATCCTTTTAAATTCACTGGGAAATACGTCCCTCTTAAACGTATGTTGAGATACATCTGTCTTCTTATGGACTGTTGATTTATTTATATAATATGCAACACACTAAATAACATAGGTGCAGTATAATGAAGATTCAGTTTTTCAAATTAATATAAAGGACACTAAAGATCAACTTACTACAGCCAGTGTAGTAATAACACAAGCTGTTGTATATGCTCGTGTAACAATAGGCATATGCAAATATTCTTGACGAAAAGTTTGATAAGCCATTAGTGTAATACAATTAATAACTGTATTGTAATATGATTATGACACTCAGATTATATTTACACTTATTAAACATCGATTTATATCTAACAACATAATTTTTTCAGTAATTTTTTAAAACTATAACATATAGGTTATAACATGAGACTAGATATATCATGCCTCTGGGCAGCGTTGGGCACGGTCGGATTTCAGATGGCAGAATCCCTAGATCCTAGTAATAAAATTTGACATAGTGGTCAGCTATGTTCAGATCGTTGGCGCGAAATGCCGCAGGGTGTTCTCAAACCCATCCGACTCGACTCTGTCAGATTATCTGCCAGAGTCGAATCGGATGGGTTAGAGAACACCCTGCGGCATTTCGCGCCAACGATCTGAACATAGCTGACCACTATGTCAAATTTTATTACTAGGATCTAGGGATTCTGCCATCTAAAATCCAACCGTGCCCAACGCTGCCTCTGGGCCGTATTCTGATTCAGGACACCAGAGTCCCGACACCCAGGGTCTGGGAGAAAGTATAAGGTGTTATCTTCCGTCAAAATCACTGATAGAGATTAGGGTTCTTTCGTCCAGAGAACGTGCGGACGTTCTCTGCATTGTTTGAATGGAACGCGCGCGATTCGAATAAAGTCTATAGCACAAGAACCGACGTAGATGTCATACAACACATGGTGGAAAAAAAGATAGGTGTGCTACCAAGGAGTCTTTCGAACTTCCATCATTTATAGCTCATTAAAAATACATGAGCTATAAATGGCGGATACTTGAAAGTTCCTAGCGAACACACTCTCTTTTCTTTTCCACCATGGTATGCCGTTGACGGGGGTAGCGCATAAAAGCTGACATACTGTCGGACGACATCTGCGTCAGTTCTTGTGCTATGGGCCTAAGTGACAGTCCACATAAGCACAATCCCGGGCTGTGCTGTGCTGTGCTGTGTTGTGCTGTATTGTACGGTTCTATTTGAGAACAGATCTGCATCTGTATCTATGGTCTTTGTATTATTATTTTAAAATTATCATGTAGAACATTTAAATTTTTATGAAAAAACGAGAACAAAAACGTTACAAAGTACAATAATTAAAAAATTTGAATTTAGAATATTATTATATGGATAAAGTGGTTAAAAACGGATAAAGTAATATAATAACTTTTTTTGTAATGAAATAATGATAGGTTTATTAATTGAGATTTCTAATCAAACAATATAAACAAAATTAATTCTTCTAATACATTTATACTACAATATATATATGTACAAAAGTAACGAGGACAAAACGTATAAACATTTAACAAAAATTATACGCATTATTCTACATATAATACCATTATAAATTCAAATTTTTTCATTACCTTACTTGATAACGCTTTTGTTTTAATATATTTTAAAAACCTTTAATTTATCAAAGAATCTAATAAAACTTTTAATAAATTAATTCAAAGACCATAGATACAGATGTTGACAGACTTCGTAACGTTACGTCCGCTTCTTCTTCTTTCACCAAAATTGTTCGTTTATTAAATAATCTAAATGATAGTTATGAAATAATAATTGATTGACCATAGATACAGATGTAGATAGACTTCTCCGTGTTAAAATAGTACCGCACAGCACAGCACAGCAGAGCACGGGATTGCGCTTATGTGGACTCTCACTAAGGAAACAACACTTTTCTCTCTGCGTATTTACCGGGCTTTGCTGGAGGTCGTCTCTATATCATAAGTTTGCTTAAGCATCAACCGGAAAGTCAGATAGGTGACATCAGCCATTTTTTCTCTAGTGCTAACTGTCGAAACAAGAAATTACTGTTAAACCAATGTTAAAAACTTATGCTACTATCCCATGACCTACACAAAACCGGAATAACACAAAGCCGGAATTGCCGACCAATCACAGCCTTTCCGAGAAATCGACCGATTCGGTTCCGATTCTAACCCCCATATGTCGCATGGAGCATATTTTTTCAGTAAAATGTCAAACTGATGTTACATAAGAGCAATTTTTTGTAAAACTTTTGTGCACAAAGCATTTTTTTACATGAAAATATATTTGGTTGTAACTTTCTCGTGTAATTTTACGCTAAATTCTCTCGAGTTTAATAAAATTTGGACTATAACTGATCGAAAGTAAAATTAGCCTAAAGGCCCGGACACTTAAAAAGGAACAGAGAAAATACAAGAATAACATTAGCTACTATATCTATATAGCAAAAACATAAGGAACGACGTCTTGTTCCTCATATCTATAGATATAGTAGCTAATGTTATTCTTGTGTTTTTTATCTGTTCCTTTTTAAGTGTCCGGGCCTTAACGATTATTTGCGGAAAAATGCTTCATGGGACACTTGGGGTTTAAAATCGAAACCGAAATTCAATGGCATTAAGCATAAAAATTCTTACTACTAATGTTTACTTTGAAATAATTTCATCCTATGCCCCTTTTAAATTGTGATAAATATTTCAAGCATGAGATGTTTTATATATCTCGTATTTATATTTACATAACAACTAGAACAAATTTAAAATTAGCTACCGGTGGCCAGGGTTGTAGAAGTATGCTACTCAAGGTACTATACTTACATTCATACGTGTACCATACTCGTATATTACGTGTACGAATTCATACGCAAAGTATCATACTTCAAATCATAGAGAGTGCACTGTTCAGACTTAAAGTTTCTCTATCGCAATTCGCATGGTGTACGAAGTTAAATAAAAATTCGACATTTAATAAATAATAGTAGTTTTATTAGCAAACAGTTAATAATGAGTAGAGGTGGAAAGCCTCTTCATGATTATTGGGAGGAAGAAGGATTTGACTAACGGAGAGAAAAAGGAGTGTTAGTAGGGGCTGTTTGCAGAAAATGTAAATGTACACTAGCAAACACAGCTGTAAAACGGTTAAAAGCTCACAGGTAATTGTTGGATGAGGTTGTGAAATCACTTGAGATAGTTTCTAGAGAAAGATATTACTTTATTCTTAAGCTACGATTACTGATAATTAGGAGATAATACTCGAGGGTAAGCTGCGACTGCGTGTGCTTGTGCGGGCTAAGGCTGCGGGTTGCCAGGGCGCATTGGGAATCGCCCCAGCAGGTGCAGCGCTGTTTGTGGCGAGGACAGGAGCGAGGTGGATGATGACAGGAGAGAGACCGGGTTGACACCGTGTTGATTTTGCGGAGTTTATATTTACTTTATGTACAGATAAGTAATGTCTGAAACGCGCCAGAGCTGGGGCGCGCGATCGAGCTGATGCATGCAGATACGTGCGTGCAGCTCGTGAGGCTCCGTAGTCGGATGTGGGGAGAAGCAGCGAGTCAGTCAAGGCTAGTAAGGCGCTCGCGGCTCGAGCCGCTGCTTGCGCCGACTGTGCTGCCGTTCGGCTGTAGGCAGGAGCGTGCGCACTGCGTGAGGCGGCAACTCCGAGGGTGCCACATGCTTGCTCGCACGTCGAGTCGGGTTCTGCTAGATCGGAGGCAGCAGGTACGCGACAAGACCGCTGTCTTGTCGGAGGGCGCTAGTTCGCTTCCCCAGCGTTCGGGCTCACGCAAGCATACACACACACATACATATATACATGCAGGGCATTGGGAAAACTACCTCAACAGTAATTGAAGTAAATATAATAATTATATGAAACTATTTTTTAAGTTGATGTGTCAGATTTATCTAGTTGTTTATTTATTATTTTAACTATCAAGTATACAATAATCATAGTATATTGCTAGTTATCTAGTTCTGTTTATTAGAAATTTGTTCACAAAAGTTAGAGAAAGAATCTTCCATTTACAGGAGACGATGTCCCACCACTTCAAAATCAAATAATAATTCTGAAGATAACTCAACAGATAATGAAGCATCGCAACCTAAAAAGTTAAAGCAGGACTCCATGCCTCTCAAAACCAGGCAGATAAAATTGCTATTGAAAAAGAATCAAATAGTAAAGAAAACAGACATCAGGTAAATGATTTATTTTATATATATATATATATATATATATATATATATATATATATATATATATATATATATATATATATGGAAAAGCTTTTAAAATTGTTGTAATTTTATTTCTTAATTTATTTATTTCTATGGTTTTCGTCATATCCATCACATTAAAAACTTCGTAAAAGATTATTTCAGCCTAAAGCTAAATCATTTATTGATAATATCAGTGATGAAGAAACTAAACTGGTGAACGTAGATTTATTGTCATACTGCATTGAAAATAACATTCGGTTCGACAGTATACAGTCACAATCTTTTATAAAATTTATGAAGCGAGCACGACTTGCGTATGAAGTACCTAAGGCTATTGAAATGTCCACTGAAGTATTAAACTTCGCTTATGAGAAACTGATAGTTGATAAAGAAAGCAGTGATGTAGTTGGAGTATTATTAGTTGCGATAGACAATGAAGCCAAGATTATTTCAGTAGTATGTACCAAAGTTGATAAGTGTATTTTTATCAAGTCAGATGATTACACAGGTGATGAATTCGAAAAGAACATGTGCTTAACTAATTTTATCAAGAACAGTATTACTGAAGTTTATTTAAGATTCAAATTGAAAATCTATGCTGTCGTTACTAATTCAAATTTAAATTTACCAGAGAAAAGAATTATTTTTATAGAAGATATTGAAGTCTTATACTGAATAATAAAATATTATTTTACTAAACTTTGTGAATTAGAGAAAGCTGCTATTGATTCAGATTTCGAAGAAAAATTGAAAACAGTCTTGAAAGAATTTAAGGTATTTGAAAAAGAAATAGTTAATTTAGGAGGTTGTGCTAGTTACGCTAGTTTATTATGTAATTCTGAAACAGCTGAGAATTTTATACCATTACTCTCGGCATTTAATAAAAATTTATCATGTATGAGACAGATAATGACTCAGAACCTTTGATCATTTACACTGGACACTAGGAATTTATTACTTGATGTGAATTTCGAGAAAAAAAGTGAAGAAATGCTCGCCTTTCATGAAAGAATTAAAAGTCTAAAAAAAAAAGTTTCAAGCACCTCGTTGCACTATTGCAGATGTTATTGAATACTGTATTGAGTGTTATAATATAGAAGAGAATGATGAGTATGAAAACGTAATCAAAGATGCAATACACAGTATTTTTACGCCAATTAATATAGTGTGCAACTGTTTACATCCTCGTTATAGAGGTAAAGTTGTTTTAAGAGTCAATGACTTTCACATCATGGTAAATGACTGCTTGGCAGATATTTTATCGAATCCTGGAATGACTTCATATACTTCATACAGCGATAAAAAAGATTTATTCTCAAAACTTTTCAACAAAGATTTTGAAGATCCGTTAGTTTTTTGGAAATTTGCTTCTGCACAACATCCTGAATTATCAAATTTGGCTGCACAGCTGTTACAAATACCTGTTTCTGTACCTTGTATAGGCAGATCAAATTTATCTATAGGAAATAATTTTAGTAAAGAGCAGATAAAATTATAAATCTGTTTTATACACTGAAACTTAGTGAAGCGAGTAAAGCAGCTTAACCTAAATTTTAATGTATATACATTGTTTTTAATCATTAGATTAACAACTAATGATTGAGCAAATAATTTGCGAGCATTTATACTTAGCTTTATATAATTAATATATAAAATATTTTTCTATGTTGAAAACAATACGTAATGATATACTTACCAAGTGAAACTATTATAATATTCTGTCTAAATGACGTGATGCAATGAAAAAAATTATCATAATTAAATTATAGTCTTAAGAAAAATTAGCAATAGTACGTAATAGATCGATATAGTAAAAATAATTATTTTGAGATTATTTTATAGATCTGTAATATGTAGAATTTCGAGACAAAGAATATTCTGCGAAGGAAAGGCAATCTATATATATATATATATATATATATACGATTGAAACATATATATTTGAAAGAAAAGTACCTAAATATATGTATAAAAATGTTTCATATGTGATATATTTCTTCTACGATTTAAATATATTAATATTTAAAAATGAATACTCATTCTAAATGGCTGCGATATCACAAACATTAACACTGCGAAGTTTTACATGCTAAACTTAATCAAAAAAGTAACTTAATATATTATATTAAAATGTAACGGTCTATTTGCTTAAGGAAATTTAAAAAAATGTATGCGCAATGTATTCCTATATAAATTGAAATTTTGCTTTATGGTGTAAATATGTAATATCTAGAATTTTAAGATAAATAACACTCTGCGAAGGCAAGGCAATATATATATATACATAAAGTACCTGAATACATGTATACAAATGTTTGATATACGATATGTTTCTTTGATGATTAAAAGATATGAATATTATTAAATAAATATTCATTGTAAGTTACTGCGTGATCTCAAACATTATACTGCGAAGAATTACACGCTAGACTTAATGAAAAGAGTAACTTGATATATATTATATTAAAATGTAATGGTCTATTTATTTAAAGAAACTTTTAGAAAAGTTATACGCAATGTATTAAAACATAGATTTGAAAATATTAACTTTAAAAAGCATATTTATTAAAAGTGACTACAATATCACAAGAAATACAATGAAAAGACTTATACTAGAAAGAGTAAAAGTATTGAGAGAAGTATTGTTTTAGTATTCAGAGAAAAATACTTTAATATATATTATATAAAAATATGATGTTAAGTTTACTTTAAAAAGTTTGAAACTGTTACTGTAACAATGTTCCTATGTAAGATTAAACATATTATTACTATAACCATATTCATTGTAAGATGACAGCTGTCTCAAATAACATTGTTCTGTAGATGTTAAAATTGAATAATTATTAAATTAATGTGGGGGTGAGTCAATATAAAATAAACTTTAAATATTGTTCTGTTTTAATGTACAACACTGTAATACGATAAGATTGGAATAAAATAAACAGTTATGAAACTTAAAAAGTAAAGATTATTTTACGAAGTCACCAATTCATTTATTATAATTCACTGTTACGTTGTCAAAGTTAATTAATCATTAACTTTGTAAAAAGTTAATTCAGTTTTTAAACATGTATCTGTGAAATTCTTATTTTATTCACGACATTATCATACAATAACTAAGTAGGCATATTTATGTTATTTATCTACCCTGCTAAAAAAACACGTGAGCAATCACGTGAGATTATGACACGCTTTTTTACGCGTTTCCTATGTTCTTAAGTTACCTTTAACCACATTGCTTGTTTTTCACCACGTAATTTCTGTCATAAATTAAATTATTTAAATTATTATTTGATCTTCTTTCACCTAGTATTTAAATTATGATAAAATGAGTCGGAACTTTGGAAAGTTTTTCGAGAAGGAAAACGAAAAAATCTTATGGGTATCAATGGATGCATTATGCCTACAAAATTCAATAAACTATTTTGAGCCCTTCTTTCGTCCCCAAGTCATCAACCCTTTTAAATAGGGGTTGGAACGGGGCTGGATACAGAAAAAAATTCTAAATCGTCAGAGTTTCATATTAATTCTAACATTTTTCCCGGAATATGTCTATTAGCCCAAAATGTACCTATAAAAAAAAATTATAGCCAAACCGTATGTCCGATACCCCCGTGGCAGGGGTTGGAATGGGGTGAGATATAGAAAAAATATTCTCACGTCAAGGTTTCATTTCACCTCAGAAAGTTTTCTTGAAATATGACTATTACTCAAAAATATGACTGTAAAATAAATTACAGCCAAATCGTATGTCCGCTACAGCCCTGACAGGGGTTGGAATGGGGTTGGAAACAGAAAAAATATTCTTACTCGTCAGGGTTTCATTTTATCTCTGAAATTTTTTGTGAAATATACTAATTACCCCTAAAGATCCCTATAAAAAAGTTACAGCCAACTCGTATGTCCATTACCCCTGTCGCAGGGGTTGGAATGGGGTTGGAAACAGAAAAAATATCCTAACTCGTCAAGGTTTCATTTTGTCTCAGAAAGTTTTCTTAAAATATGTCTATTACTCCAAAATATGCCAGTAAAATAAATTACAGTCAAATCATATGTCCGCTACACCCCTGACAGGGGTTTGAATGGGATTGAGAACAGAAAAAATATTCTTACTCGTCAGGGTTTCATTCTATCTCTGAAATTTTTTGTGATATCTATAAATTACTCCTAAAGATCGCTATAAAAAAGTTACAGCCAACTCGTATGTCCGCTACCCCCGTGGCAGGAGTTAGAATGGGGTGAGATACAGAAAAAATATTCTAACTCGTCAAGGTTTCATTTTATCTCTAAAATTTTTTTAGAATATGTATTTTATTCCAAAATATACCTATAATAAAAATTACATCCAAATCGCATGTCTGCTACCGCCTGGCGGGGGATGGAAAGGGGTTGGAAACAGAAAAAATCTAACTCGTCAGGGTTTCATTTCATCTGTGTATGAGAAAAATTACATTGAAATCGTATGTTCGCTACCCCCTAAATTCTATTTTTTTATGTAATTGTCATATGATTTCTTGCTTTTGTTGTGATAGCATGACATTGCTATAGTATACTGTACTATACTGTAACATTGGAATCGCGTGCAAACATACGTGTCGCGTTAGAAATCACGTGATAAATTGGAAATTTCGTGAGAAATGGGTGATTACGTTAGAAATTGTTTTATATTCTAACATAATATCTCAGTATTTCTTTGTAATTTATTTAGTAGGATATTTTATTTAATTGTAATTAAGAAATTAATAACCTTGATTTAAAATATTTACGATATATTGAAGTAACGTGTTTTACTAGAAATTTAGTAATGTAAAAAACTTACACATCTGTAAAAAAGAGTGTTAAAGCACGAGAAATTCCCGAAAAAGTGTGACTTAGGTAAGAAATACGTTCAAAAGTAACATCAATAAAAATCCGTTGGCAAACATCGAAATGTCAGATAATATTTAACGGATTTCTCACCTGTTATGTAAGTGAGTTAATAAAAAAAAATAGGCTTTAGAATTTAAAAGCACAATTTCAAACAACGGCTTTTTCAATACCCATATGAATTACAGGCATTAGATATTATAATATATTTTTTGCATATGAAATATATATTCCTTATATTATAAAGATGATTGTTAACTTTCTTTCATGTACTTACGTACTCACTTGCACACAGAGCCAAAATCGTTTCTAACGTTTAAATTTAATAACATTCTCACTCACTTATGCTCTGGCTCATGTGCTCACCTATTTGCTGTCATACCTACTTACTTACGTTCTTACTAGGTGTATGCACATAATCGCGCCCATACGTACGCAATTACCCAAGAACTCGCATGCGTAGCACTTACTCATGCAGAATCAGACGCATTATTAACCCACTCGGTACCTCGCTCATTTACTTATAGACTCATTTACCCACTCACACACGCTTTCACTTACCATCGTACCTTTGTACCAAGCTTCTCACTTGCTAACTCAAACATGTATTTACAAATGCACTTTTTCACTTACTCATATACATATTCAATTACGCACTCAGTAACTCACGCACTGGCTCAGTTGTTGTCGCACTCACCTACTCATTAATTCACTCACTGACTATTTACTCACTTACGCACTCACGAACGCACTTACTCATTCACGCTCTAACACACTCACTCACTCATTTAATTATACATGCACCCTTTCTCTCTTTAGCGTAATCATATACTTCTGTGCTTACCCATGTAGTTACAAACGTATAATTACTTCCTCACACACTCACTCACTTGCGCACTCACTCGTTCAAATACTCACTTACATCCTTACTTACGCACGTACGTATCTATATACATATTCACTTACATACGTAATCACTATTCACTCATGTATGCACTTACTTATGTACAATCCGACAGACTGTCTGACTCATGCACTCACTATCTGACACATTATGTTGCTATCACACTCATTTTCTTATTTTCTCACTTGCTTACTCACTCACGCTCTTACTCAAGCACTTACTTGATCGCACTTACGAATCTATACTTACTCTTTAGTTCACTTATTAACTCTCTCTCTCTGTCTCACTCGCGCACTCACTCGATCACTCACCCACTCTCACACGCCTTCACTCACCACCGCACCTTTGTACTTAGGTACTCACTTACTCACTCATTCACGCACTTACTAACACACTTTTTTACTGACTGATATACTCGCTCACATTCACCTCTACTAACATACTAATTACTTACATACACACTCACTTACGCTTTTACCTATGCAATTCTCTTCGTAAGATTTAACATATTTACTCCCTCATACGCGCCTATTCATTGGCCGTCATAATCATTTACTTACGTACTCACTTGCCTTCTTACTCAAGCACTTACACATGCATTTTTTTGTTTGCACACTCGTTCATTCGCTTGCTCGCATACTCACTTACGCACTCACGGATAAACTTACTTATCTACGATCCGACATAATCAATCACTGACTCACGCAGTCACTCGTTACTGCACTCACTTACTTGCTCTTGCACTCATTTACTTAGATACTCACTTGGCCACATTCTGAATTACTTATTCACATGCTCACTCATTTGCTCACAAATTCGCTCACTTTCTCTTTCACGCTCTGATTCACACACTCACTCGGACGCTTATTCACTCACACAAGTATGCATTCACTATCGCTGTTTTATACTCACGTACTCACTTGCTTTGTCTCCCATGCTCTTATTTGATCACGCTCTCTCACTCACTTGCTAACATATTTACTAGTTTAGATACTCACTTAATTACACACTCACGGTTAATTTACTTATGTACGAACCCACATACTCATTCGCTCGTTATTCCACTCACTCACTCGCTATTACACTCATTTACTTATATACTCATTTGACCACATTCTTACTTACTTAGAGTAAAAGCTTAATCTTACTCACGTACTCACTCATTTTCTGACAAATTTGCTCATTTGCGCGCTTATTTCCTCGTTCACGTACTCATGTACTCACTCACTCGCTTGCTCGCTAACTCATTGGCTTACATACGCACTCACTCCTTATCGCACTTTTATACTAAGGTACTCAGTTGTTTAATCACTCACGCCCTTACTGACACACTTTCAAACTTACTGAGATACATACGCATTCACCCCTTTATGCACGAACTAACTACTTACTCACATAATAACTTACTTAAACACTCGTGAACTCACTTATTCACCAACTAACTTACTTAGGCACTCAGTAATGCACTTACTCACCTACTAAGTTACTTACGCACTTATTTACGCACTTGTTCACTGACTAACTCACTCGATTATTCACGCGATTGTATAATCACTCACCAACATCCTATTATTATTAAGTATGTTGAGTTTGGGCTCCGTAGAAGCCCCAGACACACGGTTGGCATCCCTTGGCGTCCCTCCTTATCATGCCAGTTACCGCCTTGATGTTACCGCCTCTCAGAAAGAAAAGATTCCGGGGGCAGCACTAGCCCTTGTATCCTCGGCTTTCAGAAAGTAGGCTCCTAGAAATCGGCGCCTACTTCCGGATAGCGCTGGGCAATTGCACAGGAGGTGTTCCGATGACTCTTCCTCCAGGCAGCAGTAGCGACAATCTGGGCTGTTTTCCAGATCCATCCTGTGCCTGTGCTACCGCACATTACCGTGGCCAGTGAGTATTTCCACGATGATCCTTTACTTTTACTGAGACCAAGAATGACTCTTGTCCAGTCTTTTACAGTTGTTGGAGCGATGAAGGCCTTAGCTTGCCTGCAACGTTTCTCTTTATCCCATACCCGCTGATGCTCCGCAGTCACCCAACCAGTGATTACGTCTTTCACTAGGCTGGTGCTGATACCTATAGCTGGTTCTGGGCCGATGAAGCTTTCTTTAGCTCCAGTTTTAGCAAGGTCATCTGCTATCATGTTACCCTTGATACCGCTGTGTCCTGGGGTCCATAATAACGTGACCTTCTCGGTTCCTGCCAGATCATTGAGGGCTTCATAGCATCCCCACAATATTCTGAATTTTGTTGTATAACTGTTGAGTGCCTGTAGAGCGCTCTTGCTATCTGAGCAGATGTACACCCGTCCCTCTGAGATCGCTTCTGCAACCATCCCAGCACAACGTGTTATAGCTACCAACTTGGCTTGGAAGACCGCGGTGCACTGGCCCAAGGGCACGATAGTGCCCTTACCACTCGGCCTACAGTACGAGATCTGTCCCAAGAGTATCCGACCTACGTTCATATTTTCGCGCGGAGAGACTCAGGCGACCTCTGGAGGATACGAACGTCACCAGCAACTCCTAACCTTCTTGTCAGTAGCCTGAGATACCGATGAAACGCCTTAGTTCCCGCGCAGCGTGTATTTGTTTACAACGACTTATTTCTAAAAATGGCAGAACGAACCGAGCAGCGAATTTGCATAAAATTTTGCTTTAATCTCGGTAAAAGTTGTGCGGAAACGATTGAAATGTTGCAAAAGGCCTTTAAAGATGAGTGTATGGGCAAAACACAAATAAAAGAGTGGTATAGGCGGTTCAAAAGTGGCCGCACATCTGTTGACAGTGATCCTCGTTCATCAAGTCAATGTTGATTGTTTTTTTCGATTATGAGGGCGTTGTGCACCACGAATATGCCCCTACAGGCCAGACAATTAATAAAGAGTACTACGTTGAAGTTTTGAAAAGATTACGTAATGCAATCAGGAGAAAACGACCGCAACTTTGGGAAACCGGTGACTGGCTTCTTCATCACGACAATGCTCCAGCGCATGCATCAAACCTTGTGCAGCAGTATTTATTGAAACACAGTGTTGCGCAGCTCCGCCAGCCTCCATACAGTCCTGATATAGCTCCCTGCGACTTTTGGCTGTTTCCTCGGTTGAAAATGCCACTTAAAGGACATCGATTCGACAATAAACAGACTGTTGAAACTAATGCGACGAATGCACTAACGGCGATTCCGAAGTCTGACTTTCAAGAGTGCTTTAATAAGTGGAAACATCGATATGAGCGTCTTGTTCAATCAAATCGGGACTACTTTGAAGGATGCCACCCCCCGGATGACGAAGAATAAATCAAGCGCCGAGAAATCGAGGTAGGTCGGATACTTTTGGGACAGACCTCGTATAAGCCCGCTTCAGTACCTACCGTACTTTTGGATTCGTCTGTGTAATACAGATTTCTCCCGCTTGGTAGGCTGCTTTTACCTGTCACCCAGTCTTTTTTGGGTGATAAACTGATTCTGTATTTCTTATCGAAGAGGAAACGCGTGTTCGTAGTGTCCAGGGTCATCCTCAGAACGTCCCTTCCATCCAGTCCCTTGGGGTATCTTATGGATTCCCCAATTCTCTCCTCTATGAGTACTCTTCTGACTCTGTGCAGGGCTTTTGCAGCCTCTGCCTCCAAGGTTGGTCTGAAAGGCATAATGTTCAGGATCATTCCCAGAGCTGCAGTAGGAGTAGTCCTAGTCGCTCCAGAGATGGACCTGAGAATCAAGATTCTTGTTCTCTCTAGTATGATGTTTGCTGTTGACAGGGCAGTTCTGTTCCACCAGACTATGTCCACGTAAGTAAGTCTCGGTTTAAGGACCGACTCATACATCCATTTCATTATTTCCGGTGTCAAAGCCCAGTTGCTTCCTACGGCCCTTCTCAGTTGCTACAGCCATGCTGTGAGTTTTTCGGTTGCATACTATAGGTGCTCTTTCCATAATAGTTTACTATCCACGATTACACCTAGGTATTTTACCTTGTTCTTGAGAGCAGTTTCTGTCCACTGAGCACAAGATTGCATTGTCTGTTCCACTTATATTTCCTGGTGAAGACTAATATTTCCGTCATTGCTAGATTGACGGATAGTCCCGTGCGTGTGTACCAGGTGTCTATAAGCGTTAAGATGCTTTATGGCTAATGCCCATCAAGGGGTCCAGGAACGATCCATGGATGATAATTTTGATGTCATCAGCGTAACCGATTACTTTGCACCCCATTTCGCTGAGCTGTTTCAACAACTCGTTTACCACCAAACATCAGATAAGGGGAGATAGTACGCCTCCTTCTGGGCATCCAATACCCACCTTTCCTCGTAGCGTTGTGTCGCCCTTGGTGGTCTCGAGAAGTCTGTTACCCATATGGTCGATCCAGTCGATTAAGCAAGAGGGAATCTTGTGCCTGTTCAAGGCCTCTCTTATTACGTCCCTTGATGTGTGGTTGAAGGCCCCCTCTATGTCCATAAGAGCACTAATGGCATGTTCTTTGGCCTCCACCTGTGTTTTGATGAAAGAGATCGCGCTAAAAAGTGCGGTCTCTGTTGACCTTCCAGCCCTGTAGGCGTGTTGGTCCTTGTGGAGCTGATCTTTTTCCATGAAAGGGTTCCGTATGTATCTGTCTATCAGTCTTTCGACAGTCTTGAGTATGAATGAAGTCAGGCTGATGGGGCGGAAGTCTTTTGGGAAGGTGTATCCGCATTTACCCGGTTTCGGTATAAACACTATTCTTGTACCCCGCAATTTGGTGGGGACAAATCCAAGTGCAATACTCGCCCGTATTAATCTTGTCAGCGGGCCAATGATAACGTCCGCCGCTTTTTGTAGCAAGGCCGGATATATACCATCGGGTCCCGGTGACTTATAAGGACTAAATGACCCTACTGCCCACCTGACCCTGATTGGCGTGACGATTTTATTGGCCAGCCGGCGTCGTTCTCCTAATTCGGTGAACAACCTCCTGCAGCCAACCCCGAACTCCGCAGAGTCGGGGTTTGCTTCGTCGTCCCTGGTTCTACTGAATCCCGGGAAGTGCGCCTGGATCAGAAGGTAGAGAGTCTCCTCATCAGCTGTGACATGTCTGCCGTTAGGGAGTTTTAACATGCCCAGAATGGCTTCCGGATTCTTGGATAGAATCCTGTCCAGTCTTGCCGCCTCTTTTCCTGCATTGATGTTCTCGCAGAAAGTGGCCCAACTTCTTTTGCGTGCCTCCTTTACCGCGGATTTGTATTCATCCCTTACCGTTTTGTAAGAATTCCACAGCGTTGTGCTGTGTGCTTTCCTGGCTGCCTTGAGAAGTCTTTTCGTTTTCTCCTTGAGTGCTTCCAGTTTTTTACTCCACCAGGTAACTTCACCTTTGTTTTTGGTCCTTTTGAGGTCGCAATTCCTCTGAAAGGCCAAACTGATACCGTCTGTGAAGATGCGGGCTGCCTCTTCTAGAGTTTCCCTGTCCCTAATGTTGACTGGTACTTTCTTTAAAATGGCCTCCAGTTCAATATTGCAATCTTCCAGAGGGTGAGCCTAGGGTCGCGAAACCGTCTAGGTTGCTTCCGCCCTGCATTACCCACCTCGTACCTTATCTGAAGGTATTCAGATAACGATGGCTCGTCCCTGACTCTCCAGTTTCTAACCATGTGCATGATGTTGTTGGAGCAGAGGGTTATGTCAATCACATCGGCTCTGTTTGCATTGCGAAAAGTAGGAGTGTTACCGACGTTCAGACTGTCTAGGTTTCTACCAACCAAGTAATTAAGAAGTGTGGTGCCCCTCGCATTGATGTTCGTGCTCCCCCATATCGTATGATGGGTGTTAGCATTGCACTCTAAAATCAGTGGTATATCCTGTTCTGTGCAGAATTCCACGAATCTGCAGACTTCCCTGGGTGGGTCGTCATTGTTATCATACGGGAAGTAGGCTGAGGCAAGTATTATCCTGCCTACTCCCTCTAACGTTGTAGAAATCACCATCAGATCCCCTGTGCTATGGTTGAGTAGTGGTATAGCGTTGGTTCCTTGACCTGTATGCAGGTCCTGGGCCTCTTCGACTCTGGATCACTGAAACAAACAAAGTTCCCTAACCCTTTAATAGCACCCTTCAAAACCCAAGGTTCTTGGATTAGCGCGATGCCTGTGTGCACCACAGTCATACTCCTAAGCATTACAGCTGAGGTGTCTTTACTGTGGTGCAAGTTAATCTGAATGATGGGAAGGTTTGGTAGTGCCATTTTACGACATCACAGGTTGCTTCTCCTCGTTGTTACCTACAGGCCCCTGCGGCCTTCGGCGCCTCACCTTAAAGGTGGTACGTCCAAGGTCGTACCAAGGCCCGTCTTCCAAAGCGGCCAGCGCCTCCGTCTGTGATTCTGGGACCGACAGGACCAGGAGTTGTTTATCTCCCTCCCGCCTCGCACCTTCCTCCACAGTCGCGGCACTGATAACGCGCCATACTCAATTATCTGCGACTAACTAACGAACTTAATCACTTAGTTATTCTTGCACTAACCTCCTCACTAACTCACTCGCTAATTCACACACTCACTCACTCACATATTCACTCAATTATTTACTCACCTGCTTAGACAGTTGCATACTCTCTGCTCACTCCCACCACTCACTATGCACTTACTCATGCACGCTCTAATGTACTCAATCACACACTTATATACGCCCACATTTACATATGTTCTCACTTGCGTACTTATTCATACACTTAAATACGCACTTTCTTGTACACACACTCTGCGCTCACTTTCTCACATCTTCACTCATTTATGCAATCAGAGACGTACTTAAGCACGATTCGCACTCACTTATGCTGTTGCTCACGAACTCATTTGCTCATATCGCTACTCATTCACACACTCAAGGATGCATTATACATGATTTGCACTCATTCACTCGATCACACATGAACTCACGCATTCACCATTGCATCTTTATAGATGCAGTTATTACTTACTTACATACTAACTCTTGTATGAACTCGCTAAGAAAATTAATCAATTGTTAACTTAATTCTCCTTACACTTTCCTACTCAGTAACTTATTTAAGAAGTTAGAAATATAGGTTGTATGGCGTATGAGCTTAAAGTTCAGAAGATTGGAGTTTTTTGGTTCAACGGTTATCCAATTTATTATTTGAAGGATTAGGAGTTAGGACTTATGGGATTTATGGCTGTAGGGTTTATAGGTTCAAAGATTATGAGTTTAAAGTTTATGAGATTAGAGATTCTGGTTTTGGGTTAATGACTGTTAGGGTTTAAAATTGGATTAGGATATATGGGCGTAGAGCTTGAGGTTTCAGTCTTTAATGAATACGAGATTTTAGATTAGGCTATAAGTATAAGATTTAAGTAGGGATAACGATTAAAGAATTTAATTTTTACGTGTTTAAAAGGTTTTTAACTGAACATTTTTAATGAGTAAATCTGTCAAGTATAAGGTTTTAGTGTTTATAGCCACAGATGATAAGACTCAGAAGGTCTTAGACTTTGTTAACTTATGATTTAATGGCAAAGACAGTAACTTAAGGGGTCTACCCTAATTAGACGCGCAAAAAAATGACTATTTTCACGATTTTTTTTCATTGTTTTAAATTAGAAATATTAATATGTAAAGTATGAGGCTTGATAAATACAATCTTGAAATACATGAAAAAAAATTTTTTCTATTAATTTTTTTGTTTTTAATCGTATAAAAATGGAGGCCAAAAGAATATCCAAAAAAAAGATGAGTGCGCCCTGTTGATGAAATCTCCGGAGTGGATTATCTGAAACAAAAAAAAGGTTTTAGATTCAGTAAGGTAATAAAAAGTAACGAAAAATCACCTTTTTTTCATCAGTTTTTTTTTTAAAAACCAAGTTAAACTCAAAATTTCAAAAATCGTATGATATGCGACATAGCTATCATCATAAAGAATATGTGGTAAAAATTTGGTAAGGATTGATGCAGTAGTTTACGAGATTTTTTCAACAAGCCGTACAAAAATGTCATTTCGAGAAAAACGCGTTCAAAGTTTTTTTTAACGAAAAAACGTGAAAATTTCTTACCTACGCTTAATCAGCGATGCCTGCACCGTACATTATGCCTTAAGTTTCTTCATAATGTACCGTTTCATCCAAAATAGCCTTCCTTCGATTAATTCTGGCCTCCTTAGAGGCATCTCCACTGCGGCGGTTTGCAACTCGTACGCGCGTTAGATCTCGCTCAGCTACGAACTGCTCGGCGATATTGCCGATTTTGACGCCCATCACATCCAATATTTTCAATATTGGCTTCAATCCTTCATTGAAAATACACGCAGCTGTTTGACACGCGATTTCAACAGTTTTTTTCCCACTAAAGATGTGTTTAGGAACCATCGACCAGACGCAGTTGTTGAAAGACTCGTTGTTAGTTTGCGTGTTTCCGCCGAGGCACCTTTCAAGAAGTTTTGTCAAATCCTCGTAGATTGGTTTGAGAACTTCTTGAACATCTTCAGCGAGAACAGGAGGATGTTTAAATTGTCGAACGGTGTTGTTTTCCACAGCTTTCTTATATTTACACCAGGATTCAGAACAGTATGAATGCTGTGGCTTGCTGTCGGTAGAAATCTTATGATAAAATCCTGCCTAGATCTCCCTGCGCATTTCTTCCACGGAATCAGGATGCCGTTGAATTGCTAAACCGTAATTTTTCGACAGTTCTTTCATTAATTTTATCGTTAAATCTTAAGGTTTTAACAACAGGTACTTTTTTTACGCTGGTTTTTCTTTTTTTAGTGACAACTTTTTTTGCTGGAGTTTTTTTCTCGTCCTTCTTTGCAGCTTTTTTTGCTGGAGTTTTTTCCTCGTCCTTCTTTGCAGCTTTTCTTGCCTGTATAAGATTTTTTTTAGCTTCACTAGCACGTTTGAAAATTCTTTTTGCGACGTGTAACACACACTCTAACTTTTTAACGATCACTCCTTCACCATACGGGTGTGTATCGAGCAGTATTTTGAAAGTCTTTGTGTCACCGTCGCCGATGTAAAAACCATAACGCACAGAAAATTTTTCGAGAGATTCCAAAAACATTTGACATATACCGTCGACTTCCATTTTTCCGGCACTACCTGAGTGATTAGCACTGCAATTTTTTTGGTGCACTTCGTACCATGCTGCATATTCAATCGTGTCCTCTGTTCCTTTTCTTCTTTCACATCCTTTGCAGTAGCTTGATTTGATAACGACGTTCGCAACTTTTTTACTTTGTTTATATATCAAAGAAACTATGCCAACAAGAGAAGAAAATCCTCTTTTTTGCCAGGAACCGTCTCCTGAAACGGTTAAAATATCTTCGGGTTCTCCGTGCTGAGCATTCAGGAGTTTTTCTTCTCTAACAGCCTTTAGCATCACTATATCGAAAACACTTTTCACAGCGATAGAGACCGAATAGATAATATGATAACAAACGGAGGAACTCATTCCAGATCCAAGTTCCATTAGGCCAATAAACATGTTTATACCACTCCATCCAATACCAATCAATCGCATAACAAACATAAGGCGACGGTTGACTTCGTATCCAGTCGCAATCATCGGACACGAATTAATATATTTTTCTCCACACTCACAAGTAACACAAATTTTAAAACCGAGTCCTCGCTGTCCATACTTAGTAAATGTAACATCGTTATTACACACTTTACATTTCAAAAACTGTTGTAACGAAGAAAAAACCAGGTAAAAATGTATGATGCTGTACCCTAACGTTTGATCTACAGGCACGTCGAAACTTGTATCTTTCGACTTGTTCAGCTTCTCTGCAGATGCACTAGCATGACTTGTGTTTGCCTCATGGGCATTTGGAAGAACTCCATGAAATTTACGTTTTTTCGCTTTCGAACCTGGACGTCTCCAGTTTTGTTTTTGATGGATAGTTTTCTTGTCCATCTCGGCAATCACGAGCACAGATGTTTACGCTTACAGATTTCAAACACGACTAATATAGGTTGCTACTTGCTTGAAATTCAAATATACAGGTATCTTTCGAAAAATAAGGGGTCACGAATGACTAGATTTGAGTAGGGATAGTATATACACGAAAGGTTTCAGCTGCTCACGTAAACAAAGGCAGGTAGACGATACCGCTCCGAACGGTCACTATTAGCGCGCTCAGGTAACTAAGTAAAAGTCCCTCAAAAGTACACTTAGACTGCTCGGATCTTTATGAAAATTTAATATGATACTTTCAAATAGCTATACTTTCGAAAAATGGAATAAAAAAAAATCGATTTTTTGAAAATTGCAATTAGGGTAGACCCCTTAACTTTCGGTTCAAGGGTGTAGAGTGTAAGGGTCTAAATATATAAGGATTTAGAGATTAATGTTTACGTGTTTAGGTTGTGAGGATGTAAAGTTTCAAAATTCATGGATTGAAAATTTAGGATTTAAATGTGTAGCACCTGAGAGTTTACTTTTAACGGTAATGTGGTTTATAGGTTTAAAGTGTATCGATGCAGGGTGTAATGGTTTATTGAATTTTAAGGGTTAAGGGTCTAATGAATTATGCTGCAAGTATCTAGAAAAATGGTTTATATATACAAGGTTTAGGGATCAAGTTTGTAGTATTTTGTAGGTACATTTTGGCGGTTGGGAAAATATTCCATAAAGAATTTTAAGATAAATCGAAACCATGACGAGTTAGATTTTTTCTGTTTCCAATCCTTTTCCATCCTCCGCCAGGGGGTAGCGGACATACGATTTGGCTGTAACTTTTTTGTAGGTATATTTATTGGATTACGAACAAGTTCCATACAGAATTTCCCAGATGAAATGAATCTCTGACAAGTTACATTTTTTTCTGATTTCAACCCCTTCCAACCCCCGGTTAGGGGATAGCGGATATAAGATTTGGCTGTAACACTTTTTGTAATTATAATTAGGGGGTAACGAACATATTCCATAAAGAATTTTACGGATAAATTGAATCCCTGACGAGTTCGAATTTTTATTTCTGATTCTAACTCTCTTCCAACCCCCATTCAGGGGGTGGTGATTGTGCGATTTGGCCGTAACTTTTTTTGTAGGTACATTTGGAGGGTTAGGAACATATTTCATACAGAATGTTCCAAATGAAATGAATCTCGGAAGAGTTACATTTTTTTTCTAAATCCAGCCCCCTTCCAACCCCCGCCAGGGGTAGCGGACATGCGATTTGACTGTAGCTTTTTTGTAGGTATATTTAGTGGATTACGAACATGTTGCATACAGAATTTACCAGATGAAAAGGATCTCTGACAAGTTAGATTTTTTTTCTAAATCCAACTCCCTTTCAACCCCCGACAGGGGGTAGCGGACATACGATTTACTGTAACTTTTTTCTAGGTATATTTCTGAAGTTGCGATCATATTCCATACAGAATTTCACAGTAAAAATGAATCTCTCAACGTTAGATTTTTTTTTCTTTTTTCAACGTTCTTCCCCCACGTGAAAAGTTCCACATGGTTACCACATGGAAATCATATGGATTCCATATGATTCCCACATGGTATCCCATATGATACCTTGAATCTTGTGGGAACCACGTAGGAACCACGTGGGCTTTTGGAAAGATTTCCCACTGGGATCCCAGTAGAAAACACATGGTTTCCATATATATTTTACATGGTTCTCACATGATACCCATATAGTCTACCAAAGCTAATATTTTTTGTTCTTTGTTTTAAATAGAATTTTTTAGCTCAGTCCCCCATTTTTGGTTTTAATATCCGCATGGTAACACTTATATAGGCTTATAAGTGTATATTTACACTATGATTTCCACGTAAATACGATCTAGTTTATTTGATTAAATATTTATATTTTTTAGTGATCATGTGGAAACCATGTAAAATCCATATGGGAACCATGTGTTTTCGACTGGGAAATTTTTCCAAAAACCCACATGGTTCCTACGTGGTTTCCATAATTGAATAACGTGGGCCGACCTTTTTCAATCCCTTAAACCCCTGCCATGGGGGTAGCGAACATACGATTTGGCTGTAGATTTTTTGTAGGTAAATTTCGGGGGTAATTAATGTATTCCATAAATATTTGACAAATTAAATGATATCCTGACGAGATAGCATTTTTTTCCTTTTTTAGCCCTCTTCCAACCCCTACCCTGAGGGTATGGACAAAGGATTAATAGCTGTGATTTTTTTGCATGTATGTTTTGAACATATTCCAGTAAAAATCTCATAGATAGAATTAAACTGACTGGTTTTTATTTCTGTCTCCAACCCCTTCCAAACCCAATTTAAAATGATTTATTTCTTGGGAGTAAAATAAAGGCTTAAAGTAGTTTGTTTGTCTTTTCTAGGCATAATGTACCTATTTATATGAAACAAGAAATGGAAACAAAAAAGGATTTTATACTATTGGTTTTTTGTTTCATCATTCGCCTTTTTACAGCGTTTGGTACAGTTTTTTCTTTTTTTTCTGGCGGATAAAATCTAATAAAAATGGATAAGTAGCGATAAAAACTAATAAAAATCGATAAATATCAATAAAAAGTAATAGGAACTGATAAATATCAATAAAAACTATTAAAATTCTGAGTAATTATTACTTTTTATTAGTTTTAATTTCTTATTATCGATATTTATAATTTTTTATCACTATTTAGCATTTAGTATCGGTATTTATTAATATTTGTCGGTATTTATCAATTTTTATCAATTTTTATAATTTTTTTTAATTTTGTAAATAAACACAACGAATATTTTTTTATGATGTCAATCTTGGGTCCAAATGTTAGCCATTCCTCGTTTTTTATTTAACTCATTTTAATTCATTAAATTTCATTTTAAATCTGATAAAGTACCATTGTATAAAAAATGTTGATATTAGTTATTTAACAATTTACCATAAAAAATATGTTGTACTAAATACCAATAATTTTCTGTGAACAATACTTCTATACGATCATTCATGTTTGTCCAATTAGTTATTTAAGTTAAGTAAATACAACTCTTATAATTATTAACAAAGTTTTTGTTTATTACATATATTATTTATATTATTATTTTACTTATATACACAAAAATATTATCTTACAAAATAGAATAAAACCATGTTAATTTACTCATCGTCAGAAAATGGATCATGAAATGTTAATTTTGTGAAATAATAATCTTCATTGCGAAGTGAATAGTATAACTCAACTAACTTCTTAGACTTATCGTTGTTAAGTCGATTTCGCAGTATCGAATGCACGTATGACCAATTAGAAAATAATCTCTCAATTTGTGCCGATGCAGCTGGAATTCTATGCAGCTTCACAGCAAAATTTGCCAAATTGGGTGTTTTAGGTTTGACCATGAACCAAAAGACAGTAGGATCCATTACTTCTTTCTCATAAAGTATGGAAAATGTGCTTGATTTATCAGTAAACGATGCGAATTCTCTTATTCCTTGTTCATTTAAATGTTGATTTATGAATTCACATCCTTGTTCAATTTGTTCAACTGACAAATGTTGTCCTCGATATTCAGGATGCAATAAATTTGCTGCATATCCTATAGACTTCAAACATTTTTGTTTACGAGCATCAACAATAGCCAGAATATCTTCATCGTTCATTATCATATCTAATGTCAACCATAGTTCTGTAGCATCTGCAAATTTACAATTAGAAGCCCGACATTTGTTAATGAGAATACAGACAGGATCAAATAGGTTTATAGTTTCTCTTAATTTTCTTTCAAATTCATCATCATGAAGTAAAAGTACAAGTTCATCTTTTATAGTAAATTTTTGTTCATCAGCTATTTGTCTCATTAATGGTAAGTTTTCTAAGCATTTGCAGAACTGTCTCGATAACTACACCAACGAGTGTCACCAGCTAGCACGACTCTGCTTCCGTTCAATGTCAACAGTTCTTGTTGTAGCGCTGGATTTTTAAATTCTTTTAGTAAGCTATTAACTGAATTTGCAAAATCTTTATTAATAAGTGATTTTGCTAGTAGATTACCACTATGGCTGTGGCAAGTTGAGTGCCATAAATTGCTTGAGCGTCCCATACTTATAATGTTAGAAGCATTATCTGAAACCGTAGCAAAAATAGTTGTATTATATTTTTCTTTTGCCGTTAGCACAGCTTTATTCACTATCTTGGTCAACTCCAAGGCTGTTTCGTTTTATTGAGTAAAATCATATGATTCAATGAAATGCTGCTTGCCATCATCAGCATTGTGAATGGTTACAACAACATTTTTTTTATTTGACGAAGAATTTTTCCAACCATCGATCAACATACAGCTGTCCTTTTCACTCAATTGTTCCTTTCTCTCCTCTAATATCTGCTCATGCAACTTATCTAACAATGTTGAGGATATATATTGTCGACATGGAACTTTATAATCTTGATTTAAAGCATGTACGAAATTTCTAAAATGTACAGACTCAATAGTATTGAATTTGCCCAATGCTTCATCTATTTTGGCACTTTCTTTTTTTCTTCCTCCCTTTTTTTTAGACAGATCCTGAAACGTAAACATTATTAAATTAATTTTGTACCTTAAACCGTAAGCACTATTATAAGTTTATCTCGCGTTCACTTCAAATGCTGAATATCATTAATGCCATAACAGTTAGGCCAATTGAAAAATAACTAATAGAGTATTTTTCTTAAAAGATTTTTTTTACATATAAACAGAACAAAAGTTATTGATACCAAAAGTTAATGTGAAATGAACTTGAAGTCTAGGTGTAGCAAGCGCTCTATTCACAATTACACAATCGTACTTAAATGTTTATATTATTGTACATTATTTCACTTGTAATCATGGATATAACAAATACTAAATAAATATTTCAAGAAAATACTTACATCATTTATTGCTGAATTAGGATTTGAGTTCCTATTTGCAGGATTCATCTTTTTATCATTAAATAACTAAATTATGTACAATATTATAAATCCCATCTGCACCGATCATAAAAATTCAACAAATAATTTCTGCAAATAATATTAATATAATTTTAACTTTATTTATGACTTAAATAATAATTGCACTGAATATTTATTTACAATGAATCTAGAAATTAAAACAAATTATACTAACCTTACTTTTTATATTATGGGAATAAATTAGGATTTTCACAGGTTAATTGAAATTGGTTCAATATTAATATGAATTATTTACACTTTGAATACTAATTATTGTCCTTGCTGCAAATGAAACGGTCAATAAAATTTTCTTTCTAGTAGTTCTTGCAGTACAAAAAAATTGTTTTTAATTAGATGTATGATACTTACTTTCTTACTTTCAATGCGTATGATACCTGTATCTTACGCTGTCATGTATGAAACCTCTCGTCGGGGTAGAATATACAATCCTGCCGGTGGCTATCGGTTTGTAAACGCCGAAACGGATTCGTCGGAATGTCTGTGATTGGTCGGTTTTGTGTTGGCCATGGGACAGTAGCCTTAACATACTCTAATAATTTTGTTTTCGGCTTGAATTGTGGCCGAGAATTTGCCAACGCGGTAAATTCCAGATAGTTTTGAATTTAAAGGGAAGGAAAGGAAAATTGGGTACAAAAATAAAGATGTAAATTTTGTGTCACAAGGAAAAGAATTTATTTAGTTTTTAGAAGGGAAAGCCTTGTGACATAAAACCCTTCTTGTAATATCGTATTTATAGTTGTAGAGAGAAAATAAGTGTGGATCTATGCGTGTGTGTGTATATATGTGTAGTCAGGAGTGCGCACCTCCTACGGGTCGTGAGACCGCGGTATCGTGGCGAGGGCCCATGGACAGCACTAGGTGCAATCGCGTCGCAATGGCAAGAGCCACACAGATTCGCTCTAGGTGCAATCACGTCGCAGTGGCAAGGGCCACACCGATTCGCGTCGACTGCGAATCGCGTCGTAACTGGCAAGAGCCACGCGTAATAAAAGGATAAACCGCATTTCCTTTCGCAAAGACTCGCACCGCGAAACGACCTGTCACCGCAAAACCCGAACCGCCCACAGAACAAGTCGCGAACCGATGAATCTACTCAGGTGCACCCGGACAATATGAAACGATACAACGAAGATGATCCCATATACGAGTTGGACGATCGGTTTTTTCTTCGTGGTTGTTGAACTCTCGAGAAACGTACTGATTGCTCGGATGCTCGAAAGCTACTGACTAGTTCGCGCCAGTACCTCGAGAGCTCCCACTATTCCCGCTTCTATCGGCGGCGGTCAACATCGCTTCCCTCCGCCTATCGAATGCGCGAACAATAGATACCGCCACGTATCCCATTGCGCCTTCGACGGAACACGGCTGTTAACACTAGGGACAAAATGGCTGATGTTACCACACTGACTTTTCCGTTTATGCTTAAACAAACTTATTAGATAGAGAGGGCCTGAGACTGGCGTGAACAGCAACTCTTTACAGATGCATTAAAAAGTGTTATGTTCATAAGGCATGCATACAGTAAGAACTATTATATAAATGTTATATTAACGTGAATGTCGACAATAATGATACATTTAGTATAATGAATATACGATTAGTAATCTATTATAAAATAAGATAGTAAGAATTATTATGTAACAGAGAAAGAATATATTAATTGATACACGACGGAATAGCACGGAACTTTTCGGGGATGTTCATGCTCAGACCGACGGATCTACATTGACTCTGCTGCTGCTCTCGACGATGCTCTGTAAGGGAGACATTGCGTGGGTGGACAGAGAAATGAGCTGATGAAGGGGTAGGCTGCGTGAAGTAGGGTGATGAGTAGAGAGCCGTGTAGCCAAAAGCGACGTCCGGCACTACACATTTATGGTGTATATATATATATATATATATATATATATATATATATATATACTTTTACACGGTTCGGGCGTCGATTTTGGCTGCGCTGGTAGAGAGGAACAGCGGATGCGTTATATTTGCCAAGCACGGAACTATTGAGGAAACTCGCGGTAACGATTTAAATCATAAATCCAGGCACAACGCTAAAAACGGTCATTTAAAATTGTTTTGATAATTACAACTATGTACAAGCAAAAAAGATTTTAAACGTGCTGTGTGCCAAGATGTAATGTATAAGAAAAACCGAATAAAGTTTTTCGTAAATTTCCTTCCTATGAGGTGTCACGTACGCAAGCGAGCGTCCGTACCGCCGGACACATGTGTCCTGTATCTAGCGGAGAAGCGCGCCTGCAATGCTGACGCTGCACGCTCTTCTTTGCGCGCCGACTTTGTGGTGCACTGCGAGCGCATTTTTTGCTAGTTCGGCTTGAGCTGAGAACCAATACACACCTCTCTCTCTCTCTCGTACAGCAATAAACTCATTTTTACCCCGAATTCCTTGCCTTGTGCTTTTTTATTCCAACCACCGAAGAACCACGGAGCTTAATTGCGCCCGTGTAAATATCGCGAAGCTCGATCACCCACACATCCACGCACGGCAAGCATCCTGTCCGTAATAAATTGGCATCCCTTGGCACACGAGTGTATCTTGCACTGGGGACTTACGACCCCACGAAGAAACAAACCCGACCATCGACCGCCCAGCAAGTTTTTCAATCAGCCCAGATGCACAGAAAGGAAGGACGCGCAGAAGCTTTTTCTGTCCAAACACATAGACAGGAAGGACATACAGAGGCCCTCTTGGACTGGTGCTTCTGTAAGTACTTGTAATTTAACGAAATTATCGTCCTCCGTGGGTATATAGCGTCTGGAAATTTATATACATATTCATAATATCGTCAGTGCGGAGATAATACCTATGGCGTGTTTTCTTTATTATCTACCCCTTTATAACTAATTTGCATGCCAGGGAGTTGGATCAAAGGGAAAATGTAGCTATCAAATCAGTTTAGCTCCAAAAGCGGAAAAGAAAAACGTCAGTCCAGCATATCCAGCAAATACACGAGTGTGTCAAGTTTGCATAGCGACATGGACCTACTAGATGTAACAGACCCTGGGTCGCAGACCGTTTTTGCGCAATTAACCCCGGAAGCTCGTGCTATACTTGTAAGCAGAATGTCGCGGCATTGGTATAACGCGCTGGCAGAAATGCAATCGGTTGATATGCAGGATGCAGGGGCTGCTACCGACGGTCCTGGCAATGTCCTTGATACTCCCAGTGGCGCCAATGCCCTTAATATGGCCAGCGTTCAGTCGTCTGCCCAAACACCTGTAGATGCTTTTGCCCGGAATCGCACTAGGGCTAAAGCGCAGGGATTTTCTCTCGACCCCAAGCAAAAAATGAATAGAGTGTTGGCGACCTCGCCTCACACGTCGCCGAAGATATCACACACTCTATGCCAGTAACTTCCTCGCGCTCAACGCAGATAACGCCAACCCAGTTTCTCGACCTTTTAGAGCGAGATCGTAATCTAAGATACAACCGAGATATACTTTCAAAAAACGAACATACCTTCAACACCACAGATTACGAACCAACACGATTCATAAACAAGACGATAGCCACACAGACTAACCACCGACCTAAACCGCCAATCGCCGGGCCACAAACTTCTTTTCCAAATGCACGAAATTACAAAACACCAAACACATTCATACCCGTTGCTTCAAAGCTTAACTCGTTACACGTCTCGTGTGACAACCAAGTTACACAACTGTTAATGATTTAATTAATTAGATGTCCGGATGTACGAGAGTGGGTAGGTTGTGGGATTTTACAGAGGGAATTGGAGCATTTAAGCCTACGAATAAGAAATATTCATGATTTCAAGATAAAGTAGAAACATTTATTTAAGTATGTAGCGATTTACAGAATAACGATTAACGCGTAAAGAGAGAAATCAATTATCGCTATGTAAACTATATTGCGAAATTATGGTACAGTACCTCGAAGCAGTGTTCGGAGATCCGCTTGCGCCAAAGGCGCCGGACGAACGAGAGCGAGCGCTTTCTGTACAAAACTTATATATACGTCTGCGCGTCTATTACCCTACTCTATAGCATTCGGTACTACCAGAGTCAATTTAAGTTTAACACGGCCATCCTAGGGTAGATCGTCCTCGATCTACTGGTTTTCTCGTTCGACAGACAAAGCGAGGTCTGGGGATGACTCTACAAGAGTGATCTTCGATGAATCACCTCCTGATTATTGGCGAGGTTGAAAACCATTATAGTTCTTACTTGGTGTAGACTAGTCGATCTGGAGCCTTGCGTTGCCTTTGGGGACGCTCTACAGGAATAGCTGCCGCTTGATTCTTCTTCTTTATTTTATTTTTCGTTTCAGGTTCAGGAGTGGTGACTTCAGCTGGTGATGACTCAGTGTCATCGTCAATCAGCTATTCGTCGAACTTGTCGGACGGTGGTATCCATAACTTAAGCTGCATCACGTGTGCAGTAGTAACATAACGCTTTTTACTTTTATCCTCCTCTAATTGAACAATTTTATACGTGTCGCTCGGTCAACAATCTGTTATCATTAGTGGACCTCTATTTTTGTACTGTAGTTTTGTCGAATAGCCGGTATATACAGGATTTATTTTCATAAAAACTAAATCGCCTATGCTAAATTTAACATTTTTCGTTCGGTTAGCGTTGTAGCGTTCTTTCATACGTTCTTGTTCCCTAACAATTTAATCGCCTGCATGACGCGCGCCATGGTTCAACTTATAATTATCATCGATTTTCGAAAATTCCCGTAACAGTCCTTCATTGTGACTTGGAATGTAGCCATATAGCGCTTCGAAATAGGTCAAGCAACAGAGATCAGAAAGTACATGTTTCATGACAAAAATAATAGCAGGATCGGATCAATGGCATTATGTCTGGAAATAGTTGCTGATAATGGGTGCATAGTTTGATACTCCAATTTTCAATTCGTTTTTTTGTAATTAGCGATTATTTATGAAAAAAAGCCATTTTTCGCGTTTTTTGCATATAACTTCGAAACTATTTATCCGATAGTAATACTGTCAACAGGCGATTTGTAGAGAATAAAAAGACGAATAAAATGCGACATCGAACGTCCCGATCGGATAAATAGATTCCGAGAATATGAAAAAAAACTATAATAAATGACGATTTTTCAAATATCCATAACTTTGTTAATTTTTAATATATAGCGCTGTTCTTCTGGATTTAAGTGGGTATTAACATGTTCTTTGATAGTGCAAAACCTGGACTATGTCCGACGAATACTTTCGGAGTTATATAGAATATATCGAATATATCAATATATTGAAATTTTTAACCCTTTTTTTTGCGGAGACCCGTATGCTCGTGTATTTATCCGATTCTCCCGTTCTTTGAAAATTTGGAAAAATTAGATAAAATACTTTAACACCTCATCTCGCTTTTTTTAAAAAGATGATTGCTAACGGTCGAAAAATCGATGCGAACTTGTGCTGAAGCCGTTGTCCGCGAGCGAGTAGTCGAGTAGTGGGGGAAGAGATAAACGAGTGAAAAGATTAGCAGTGCGCGCCAGGCGCGCTACTATATCTATAGATATCGTTTCCCCGATAGTTAATATTTATCAAAAGCTGACGTAATCGCAACACTGCCCAAATGACAGCAAGTAATTCAAGTTTACTAGAATGATAGAATTTTTCCGTCTCGTTCGTGCGTCGACTTATGGCATATACGAGATGCATCTTTCTGTCATCAGAACGTTGTAAAAGCATGCCGGCCAACCCGCGCGAGCTTGCATCTGTATGCAGTTCTGCATGCAGCTTTGCATTGAAAGGCTGTAATACCGGTCTTTCTACTAGCGTGTCTCGTAATCGTTCGAACGCAGTATTGCAATCAAAATCCCATACGAAGAGTTGATTCGTTTTTAATAATTTATATAATGGATCGGCTATTTCCGCATACCGTGGTACAAAACGACGAAAAAATCCGCTTAATCCTAAGAATCTGCGCACTTCATGTACATTTTTAGGTACAGAAAATTATCTGATAGCGTTTGTTTTGTGGTCTCCCGGCCGAATGCCTTCGTTTGAAATTTCAAAACCTAAATAAATTATGTTACGTTTAAGAAACTGGCATTTTTTTTAGATTAATAATAAAGCCCGCCTTACGTAAAGCGTTTATTTAATACTAAAATTAATTTCTCGCGTAAATCCTCCCAAGATTTACCTGCTATAAAAATATCATCTAAAAAAATAATATCAAATGTTTCCGTAGTGGTGTGACGTACTGGCTTTTATTATGAATAAATAAAACCTGAACGTTACGGCGTTTCTCGCGTCGCGCCGAGCGGTTTGCACGCGCGAGATTGTTTGCGTGGCTAAGGCAGGAAAGGGAGGCTTGGAGAGGAGGCGGTTTAGTGATCAGACTCGAGAGTCTGTTGTAGGGTTTAAATAATGTTTTATTATTTACCTTATCGGTGATTTTTATTGAAGTAAAGAGGTCCTAATACAATTTCTCCAATTGCGCTCGTCGTTCGTGGATACACGTGGGCGCGTCGCTGGTGCTTTACTTGCACGTCGATTTTGAGCACGTTGCCGAAGTAAGCAGGGCTCCTTCTTACTTCGAGTATCGATATAATGGGAAACTCTTACAATAGGCAGGTGCGCGTTTCCCTGTGCGGCGGACCTCCCGAAAGTAAATTTGTGCGCTTTGGTATAGCGACTTCGTCTCGGCTGACGGGCGACTTCTGGCCCCGAGTTTAAGAAAGAGGCTGCTTTTATTGCGGGTCCGCCCGGAAAATGCACACCTGTGTGTACAATAGATATTACTCTAGCCCTAGGTAGAATATTACTTTCGTCATAGCAACATCGGGTGACTAACAGCCAACCGAGTTTACCATAAGAAATGGAATATTCCGAGATCGGTATTAACTCGTTCGAATTCTATTTGGGATAATCAAACACAGGTGCTTAATTATTCCGAATAGAGCTCGATTGAGTTATTTGTCCTAATGTCTATATTAAATTTCTGTAAGATTCTATGTAAAAGTCAAGAAGGAAAATGTTTATTTCGTAGAGACGTTACGAAATGAGAAGATAAAAGAAAGATAAAAAAAATAAGAAGGAAGTATGAAATAGTTCATCACACCTCCCAACTCAGAGAGTTCATCGTCCTCGATGAATTTATAGTGATGTCTCTATGAAATAAAAATTTTCATCGCATTGTTTAATGATTGTGTAAGTAATTCACGACTTAATCTACGGTCTTATAGACTAAACGGGAATATTTGGTCGCATTTACAATTATAAGCTTCCTTAAAATTACATGTGAAAATCATAAAATCTAGGTTAGGAGAATGAGAAATAGCGAATATTGCACGGAATCATTGGTCGTTAACTAGCTATATAAAAAAAAAATCTATTAATGTGGTACTATTTGTATTCTAAAAATAAATTTTCCTAATGTATTCTATTCTTTAGGGTTAAAAATTCGGTTATAATGGGTTGATTTTTCTGAAGGTGAGTGTAGTAGTCGTCAGTGGCGAGTGGACGGTAAAATTTTGCTTTCTTATTGTTTGGAAGGGAAAAGGTGAGGGTAGGGAGGTTATCGATTATGATTATGGGGTCCTCGGAAAGGGAAGGAAATCTTCTTCGTTGATCTCGTCCTCCTCGTAGTCTGGATCGTAAATATAGTAACAATTTAGCAATTGTCGTAGAAGATGGGTGTCGAGTTCATCGAACAGCTGATTTTCGTCCCAGGTTGTTATTGGGACCGGGTTGCGGCTTATATGAGGTGAGAAAGTGAACCTGGCCCAGGTCGAATATGGCAAGTTGCATTTGGTGCAATTTCCAGGTTTCATCGAGCTCTGGATGTGGCATTTGATATAGCCTGGCTCGAAACCCATTCCTTTCAGATGGTTGATGGCCTTGATGATCGACGGTATTTCTGTGGAGATATCTGTTTATTATATTCAGTGAAAGTTGAATATTGTGGTATGCCACTTGAAGTTAGTTTCTACGATGCATGCTCTACGAGAGATCTACAGTGGTTGGTGTTGAAGGTCCAGGCAAGCTGCCGTCATCTGGACCGAGAGGTTTAAACAGAGGGTTGGAAAGGGTGTATGGATTTTTCTGCTTGAGAGATTCATTACTAAGTTTGAAGGAGAGGGATTTAGAAAGCAGAGGGGTGGAAAGTAAGATGGTAGGCGGAGAGGCATGGTATCTAAAACTTGGGGAGGAACGATAGGTTGTCGATTTAGGGACGGGGTAGGACTCGGTAATTGGTGGATCATCAGTCTGTGTGATAGAGGTTGATGTCGGATTATCGTGTTTGGTCGTTAGTCTGGTGGCGTCGGCTACGTGTTCTGCTAATGTGGAAGTGTTAAAGCATGGTGATGAATGTTGAAATGGATGCACGTAGTGATAGGTTGAAATACAGCTTATATATATAGTAATAACGGCGATGGCGCTAATTATGATGTAGATAGCTATTTCTAGGTATTTTAGTTTTTGTTGTAAATCTTCTAATTCGGTGTTGAGTTTCTCTGAAAGTTGTAGTTGGTGGCCGGATTTGTAGTAGACGAGTGTTGTAGGGTTAGATGTAATTGATGGCAGTTTTATATTTTTGGTTGTAATCTGGCACGTAACATCTGAATGGAAAATTCCAAGTCTTTGTATTTGAATTTCCATTATACTGACGTTGTTGCATTGAAGTCTTTCAACGTCAGGTGCTGAAAAGATGCATTCGTTCGTTTCGGGCAGGTGTGTCCATTCCGTTGATGTTTGTTCCTTTATATGAATGTTGCAGTCTTCCCAAATGATTACTGATGAGTTTGTCAGTAGTTGGAGTTCGCAGGAGGTTACTCTGTGAATGATGGTCTGCTAATTGCAATATGTGGTTTTACTGATTTGTAGGCATTTTTCGAAATCCTCTTCGTTGAAGAATGAGTGTTGTGTGCTTCCTTTGGTCCTGGTGATATAACGTCCTTTTGGTAGGATGTAGCCGGATGGTCCATTGAGTTGAGGTGCTAGGATGGAGTGTATTCTGTACAATTCGTGGGCAACTATTTGGAATAAAGGGAATGTGGTTCCTATTATTATTGTTGTTCCTTTTCTTCGGACGTCAACTTGTAAAATTTTTCTTGCGTCTGGTGAGTAGAAATCTATGTTTGGTAAGTTAGTATTTGGCTTCCTATTTTGTATGTGTCGTTTGATGTTGTCTAGGAGATCTGATGGTAGTAACAGAGGGCTGGTTCTTCCTTCTTGAGCATAGCGGATAATTTCTATTATTTCGTTGTATATATTGATGTGGTGGTCTAGTGATGATTCCAGTGTGATCAGCCATGACTGAGCAAAGCTGAAAAATTGCGTGACGTTTTGGTAGAAAATTCTTGCTTCTTCTAATTTTTTTTGTTGTCTGGTGATTCCGTTGATGATTAGGGTTGGTGCGGTGTACCAATCTTGCTCTGTTTTATCTTCTTTAGTAATATAGGTGATCTCGAAATTGTAAAGGTTGGGTATAGACTGACTTGAAGTTGTTGATAAGGTTAGTGTTAAATTGTTTAGAAGTTCCTTGAGGTTATTGGCCGTCGTTAGTTTTTCTAATAGGAAGTTTGTTCTGGATATATAAAGTTGGCATTCGGTGGGTATTCCGGGACATTCTGACAGAATATTCTTGATCTGTTTGTGGAGATCGTTGTTACCATGGCTGACTGCGTTGATGTCTATTTCTGCAATTGCCTTATGGTTGTTCACTTCGTTGTACATATCTCCTATGTATTCGAAGTACAGTCCAGGATTGTTGGAAAGGTAGGAAATATTGTATGGGTTAGACATGGAAATAGGTGCTACTGCTACGGTTATAAAAATTATTACTGCGTGCATTTTCTGTGGACAAAGAATTGGTTTATTAATTTAAAGAAAAATGTAGTTATTTGCCCAATAAGTTGTGCGATAGTAAGCTAGGAAAGATAATGATTGGGCATGCACATGCGCAAACATCATCAAACTTTTTTTTTTTTTTTTTTATTTTAGTTATTTTCCTCATCTTCTGAGGCGTTGTCGTTAGAGGTGGGGCCGAACATAGATAGGCATGATGCTCTGTTAGACGGCAGTTTGGATTGTGGTTGGAAAATTGCATTAATAGGATGTAATTCGCAATTAAAGCTTTGGCTACGGGTGTCTGGTAGTTTTGGTTTGTTGTGTTTCATAGGGCATTTGATGCAGAAAATGATAATTAGTATGATTAAAAATAAGAATATGAAGGAGTTGGATCCAATGGATCCGTAAGAAAAGTAGGTGTGTAATGCTTTATTGTCTTGCTCTGTTAAGAAGTTATCATATTTATCTTGAATGCTTTTGAGGGTTATTCCTGCTTCTAATTTAGATGATTGGTACTTTGGAATAAATTCGAGATATGGTAGGGAATCATTAACTGTTTTTATTTTATGAAAGCTTAAGTTATCTAGACTGCTGATATTTAAGCTGATTTTCGGTAGGTATAAAAATTCGGTGGTTGTATCTATCGTCTTCATTCCTACGAGGGTCGTGTGACCTTGTCTGGCGGAACAGCGGGGTTTCATTTGTAACAGCCCGATTCCGTGTATTTTAACGAGTTCGTGCTGCTGTTCGGGACAAAGTATTTGTAGGGTTGTGGTCTGTGACAGGGAATATAGCCATGCGTCTACTGAATCAAGATGGATCCAATGTTGTGTATAGTGCGGTATATAGTTGATGTTGCATTTTGATAAACTTTCTGTGCTAGGTTGATTCAAGAGCAAGTATTCGCATGCCATATCGCCATCTGCTTCGTAAATGGGTTCGGAATGCGTACATACTCTATGATTAATTGTGTGTTTGCATTTCCTTAGGCTTCCTTCTGATAGGAAACTATAAGCTCTTTTATCGTGGCTTAGTGCGATGTATTTGGCTTGAGTTTTTATAAAAGCAGATGCAGTATGACCTTGGTAAGTTTGAGGTATTGGGATCGGGTGCATTCGGTAAAGTTCAGTTGCAAATTTATTTAGCATTGGGATTGATATTTGTACTATGAATTTGTTACGTCTAAATGCTAGTCTGACTGGGGCTATATCGGTCAATTTATCGGTTCTTGCATGTTCTATCGGAATCGGGAATTTATACTCGGGATGTAGATCTACTATTTGGCGTATAATTTGTTGTAGTTTATTTGTTGATATGAGTGATGGATGGAGTATACCCCTCCTGGCTTTATGAACTGCATCGAACATGGTTTGGAAGGTATCTTGGTATAAGTTTAAAACTGTTTCTATTTCATTGATGGTGGCTGTGATTTCTCATGTAACGTTATATCGTTCCCATAAGTTAGCTAGGTCGTGCATTGTTTCTGTAGCTTCGAATAATTTTCCAATACTGAGGTTGATTGCTATTTTCGTGTTATTTAATTCATTTTCTACGTAACCCAATTTATGTTGTATTAAGTGTGTGTCTTCCTTTGCGAGTCGAGCGAGTTTTGTTTGACCCTTAAACAGTTGTTCTATTTGTTCGGAAATGTGTTCGCCATCAGATTCAGAAAGGGTTCCAAATAAGGTTTTACTTATACTCCCTATGAATCCAAATGGCGCACTTCTCTTTTTGATGGTGGTTGCTGTTGGTGAATCCGTTGGGTCTTTGGCTTCGACTTCTTGCATGGCGTCGACAAGATCGTCATGTGTGATCTTTACTCTTTTGATTCGTTCTTCTATAAAGTCTAGTCTTTTAGTTAAGATGGTGCAAAAATAGGGGTGTGCATAGCACGAGTTTCTTACCAATCTTACAGTATTGTTCATTTCTGTTGAATTGAAATGTAGAGGCGTGATATGGATAAATACGATGATTTTCCAGTCCGCTTGTGTATAACAGATGTCTTGCAGCCTTTCATAGTAAATACCTGGGTTCTCACTTATTTCCTGGATGGAATAAGTTTTCTCAGTGTGTCCTTGAGACGACAGGATTATCAGGATGAGGTATTGCCACAGGTTCCACATCTGGAAAAGATTTATCCATATTGTTGGTAAGCAGGCTTTATTTTATCTATGTGTTTAAGGAATCTGTGTGCTTGTTCGTCTTCTAGAACAACGTTATGTTGCTCTAGTATTTCTGTTATGTTATATGGGCCTTTATAGGTTTTATCTAGTTTATTAATTCTAGGTTCCTTAAGTACATATACTTTGTCTCCAGGGGAATATGGGTGATCTTTAGCCTTTCTGTCGTAGTAATGTTTGGTTTTATGTTTTGACTCTATCAGGGTTTTTGTTGCTATTTCCCTAGTGTCGCGTAGTCTGTTAACTAAATCAGTTATGTATGCTGTGTATGTTTCGGTGTCCTTTGAAAATGAAGTGGGGGTGCGAGCAGGTTTTCCAAAGATTAACTCAAAGGGTGTAAAATTCGTTGATTGATGGACGCTGGTGTTATATGAAAAAATAGCGAATGGTAAAATTTTATCCCAGTCGTCGTACTCGTTGATGTATTGACGAATGTATTCTATGAGTGCGAGATGGCTTCTTTCCAAACTACCATTAGATTGGGGGTGGTATCCTGATGTTGTGACTTGTTTAATTTTAAAAATACGTGAGAGCTGTTGCATCACCTTTCCTATTAGGGCGGGCGCCTTGTCTGACAATATTATACGAGGTGAACCGTATAGCGTTATCACGTGTCGTGCTAATGCGTCGGCTATTGTTTCAGCTTTAGTGTCTGGGACAGCGACAGCGGCGCAGTATTTTGTAAGATTATCCTGTATCCTCGTAGTTAGGATATGTTTATTTCCATTAGAGGTTAAGGGGAGTGGACCTACGGTATCTATAGAAATTTTGTCGAAAGGTTCGATAGGTGTGTCAGTGATGATCATTGGTTCTCGATTTTTGATTCTAACGAGTTTAAATTCCTGGCATTTTTCACAATGTCTGACGTACTCGGTGATGTCGGATTTCATACCGGACCAGTAGAATTTCTCTCGAATGCGGCGATATGTTTTAGTTACTCCTCTGTGTCCTCCGATCAGACTGTCGTGATTTTCTTTTATAATTTGACTACGTACATCTTCAGGTGGTATTGTTGTAGTTCCATAGCAAACGAACAGTGTGCTTTCACATCTACCTAAGATTTCCCTTAACAAATCTAGGAAGGTTGAAAACGTTATTTTGTCATATCGTTTTGTTTGGAAATTCTTAGACTTTTTATGCTGTATTTCGTTAGAGAATCAGCGAGACTTTGTAGAACCTCTTTTAGGTCTTTGATTCCGAAGTTGTCTATATGACCTTTTGTTAGAATTGCGCTAAATATTTTTGTTTTAGGTTTCGGGGTTACAATAATTTGTCCCTTCTTCGGCTTGATACCTTTTATGTCATTTTTATCTATCCTTCCTAAATCAAGCAAGAGTTTAGATACGGGTGTCGTAAATTCGCAATCTGCTGACAGAAAATGTAGTAGGTTATCTCTTTTGTCGGTGAGTCCCTCGTTTATGAGTTTAATGACTAGTTTGTTGTCGGGTGCTTTCGAAAAGTTAGGGCAGAATATTCCTGGTGGAATGGTCTCTGAAGGTTTTGGTAGGTGATCACTATTTCCTATAATTTCATTGATCTCATCCGAGGATTCATCGGTTGTTTCTTCGGCAACGGGTGGTAATGGGAAGCGTGGTTGATCTTGTTGATCAACGTCTGATTCTTCCAGTAGATCATCCTCGATTGGTGTTGAACGTGCCATGGGGCGTGGTGTTATTTGGTTTCGAGGTCCATGTTGACTGCTGTCCCACCAATATTCATCTAATGAATCTTGATCATCAGATGCAGATATGTTGGCTGGTCTGATTTCTCTAATGTTTTTGTTTGACATTGGTTCCTGAACTTCGTTACCTGATTCGTTATCCGAGGATACGGGTATTCTCCTTATTGGTGGTCCACGTGATATAAGGCTTGGAAAGCCACTCAATCTTTTCCTTTGTGTTGGAGGTGGCTCTAGGGGTGTATTTTATTCTTCTTCTGAACTAAAAGTTACCCTTTTTGTATATTTCGTAGGTCTGATTGCTTTATTCGTTCCACTGGTTGATGCGACGTGTTTTGGTGGAATTGTCGCTTTCTTTTGGGTTTTGCTACTTGGAGGTGGCTGTTTAGGTATCGCTCCTTGTACGTTGGGAGCATTAAGTCTGCGTGAACGCAATCGTTCAGCTATCGTTGTTCCTCCAATTTCTGAGTTGGGTAACGGTGGATCTAAGTTCTTGTTTTTAGAACCAACTGGTCTACCTGGTTTTTTCATAGGTTCGGGATTTGTCTTCTTACAAGGTCCGGCAGATGAGGATGTCGGAAGAGCAGCTGCATTTGGTGGTACAGGATTCCTGGACAATGCATCTGCGTTGACATTCAGCCTTCCTGGTTTATATAGAAATGTATATTGATACTCTCGTAAGCGAGTACGCCATCTTATGAGTCGGTGGACCGGTGGTTTCACTGAGTCAATCCATTTTAGGGGTTCGTGATCGCTTACAAGGGTGAATTCTCGTCCGTATAGGTAAGGGCGGAAATGCAATATAGCGTATATAACTGCTAAGCATTCTTTTTCCGTTGTACCGTAGTTAATTTCTGCCGGTTTCATGATATGAGACATGTAGGCTATTGGGCGATCTTCTCCAATTTTTCCCTGGCTTAGGACAGCTCCTACGGCATAGTTTGATGAATCTGTAGTGAGTATGAAAGGTTTTGAAAAGTCTGGGAATTGAAGAACTGGTGTTACGCACAATGCACTTTTCAAATCCTCAAAACTTTTTTCGTGCTCATCCTTCCATTCGAAAGGTACTGTCTTTTTCAGAAGTTCAGATAGAGGTCTTGCTCGTTTAGAGAAGCCTTCTATAAACCTTCTATAGTATCCTGCTAATCCTAAGAATTGGCGGATATTAGTCTGATTTTGGGGACGCGGAAAATTTTTGACTGCGTCTGTCTTTTTTGGGTCGGGTCGCACACCATCTTCGCTGATGACGTGGCCTAGGTATTCGACTTCCGTTGCAAGAAATTCGCATTTATGTGGTTGGAGTGATAATTTTGCGTCCAGCAGTCGTTTAAAGAATCTTCTAGTTTTTACAGTGTGTTCCTCTAGACTACAGGCGTATATTATTACATCATCTAGGTATACTAGAAGTTCTATATCTAGGAGACCTAGTAGAACGAGGTTCATTAAACGTTGGAACGTTGCTGGTGCGTTTTTGAGACCAAAAGGCATTCTTACGTAGTGATAATGACCATTCGAGGTACTAAAGGCTGTTTTATGCCGGTCCCTTGGGTGCATTTTGATTTGGTGAAATCCACTGGCTAAATCAAATATTGAAAAATATTTGGCGCCACCCAATTTATCTAGGATCTCTGAGATTGATGGAAGAGGGTGAGCGTCTCCGATTGTTTTCTCGTTAAGAGCTCTGTAGTCGATTACCATTCTCCATCTTTTATTTCCCTTAGAATCTGCCTTCTTTGGGACTATCCACAAAGGGGAATTGTAAGGGGATGTGGAGTGTTCGATTATTCCATCAGCAAGTAATTTAGTTACTTGGTTTTCGATTTCATCCTTGTGTACTGGTGGGTATCGATATTGTTTGACGAAAACGGGTGCTTCGTCTTTTGTAATTATTGGGTGCTCTAGTACATTAGTTGCTGGTAATTTATCTCCAGGCAGATGAAATATTTGTGGGAATTCCTTGATTAGGTCTATAATGCTTTTCCTTTCTTCAGCATTAAGTTTGTCCAGGCCTAGTGAGTTTATTATTCGATGGAGTCGTTCTTCCTCTGGTATGACTTCTTGGTCGCTACCATCCGTTTGGAAGAAATCTTCAGATTCCAAACTTTCATACGGTTCTATCTCTTGAGGAGGTATTTCGATTTCTACCTCTTTTTCCGATGTGTTGATAGCCATTATATGACACTTTTGGTCATTATTTGTAACGACTGCTTGTCCAATGTAGATATCTTTCGAAGTCTCGAGTTTTGGCAGATATCCCGTTTTAAGATCAGTTGGATGTAGGTTTATGATTATTGGGGTCCTTGTCCTAGCTTGCAAGATATATCTTGTAGATTTAGGTTTCCTATATTCATTTTTTGTAAATCTTACAGGATAAATCGGCCTGGAACTAGTAATTAGTGCATTATGGTGGAATGATATCTCTGCTGACTCATTTTTCAGGAAATCCACTCCTAAAATGCCTAATACTGGGATGGGTAGATCCTCGGTTATTACTTGGAAAGTTATAGGTTTTTCAAAGAATGTTATTTCTGTTGAACCTGCCGTGGTTAATGAGTCCTTAGTTATTCCAGTTATTGTCATGGCGTTGTGGCCAGCTATAATTGTTCTAGGGTTTAGAGCATTTACGTGAATCAGATTGATTTCGGCGCCTGTGTCTATTAAGAATTCGGTAAGCTGCTTTAATTCTGGGGCCTTTAGATTAACTAATGGGGCTGCTGCGTGTCCACTTGATCCTTCTGCAGTTGTTCGGCTGAGATAAATTTTACTGATGGGGGACGCTCTGGGGTTTATTCGCCCGTCGATGCGTCCGTTCGGCGGGCTACTTGGGAGTTTAAATTCTCTTCAGATTTTCTTCGGACCATTGGGTATCCTGGGTTGTAAGGATAGTTCCAATTTGGGGGTCCCGTCATTGGTGGTTGGAATCCAAATGGTATATAATGCATTGGAGGATTCAACATTGGGGGTGCTCCAAACGCATAGCGTGGTTCTTGAGGATAGTATGTGTGGTTTTTGTTCTGGTATCGCTGTTCATTTTGATACGAACGGGTTGGGCTTCTAGACTGGTGATTGTATAAAGGTCTGTAATTTGATTGGTAGTTCTTGTTTCCTTGATCGTAACGTGGACCTTGGTTAAAATTTTGTCTGGGTCGATGGTCAGTGTAGCGTTCTGCGGGTGATTGGCTCCTCCATGGTGCACGGTTAAAAGGTTGATCATCCTTAAATTGCACGTGTCTTTCTGGTGAAGTCATCCTTGCTGTATTTATGAGTCCCTTCCTGTCGTTCGAGTGAAGCATATCCCTTTCTATCCTTTGCGCTATTTGAAGTGCGTTGGCTAGAGTTGCTGGTTCCTGCACACTTACAGCATATAGTAGATCATCCGAGAGTCCTCGTTTGAAGGACTCAAGTGCTATCCCTTCGAGCATTGTGATCATGTGCGGGACTTCTTCGCGTGCGAATTTTTCATGTAATGATGCCTTAGCGCTTTCCTTGATCTTCTTTATGCGGCTGTAATATTCCATTACAGTTTCTCCTCTTCGCATTCTGATGGCCTGTAGTTCCGCGCAATAATGGGAGTAATTTTTCTTAGGCGCGAAATAGACTTTAAGAGCATCTTTAAGGTTTTCTAACGTGTTTATTTGCGTATCTCCTACAGCATCACGAGCCGTATCACGGAGCTTCGCGATAACACCCTTGAAGAAGGCATTTCGTATCCCTGCGGGACAGATGCTAAGGCCATTTTCGACGTCTTGTAAGAACGTCTTTAAAGGCATATTTTTCCCATCGTAATTAGGTATGTGTAACAATGATTGTTGCACTGCCATACATTCACCCATCGTGCTAAGCAATGCATCAGTGATGGTTTGATGGTGCGTAAGGTTGGCAATAGCGTTCTCGTCCGCCATCTTATCGTTGAATCTGATCGACTAATTCGGTGAAGAATTGGTTGTCAAATGTGTATTTGATGGCTTCAACGTCGTTTAGTAGACACTGAATGACAAATTCTGCTATTATAGTACTGTCGTCAAGTTTTCTCCTCCTTGTACTCTGGATGAAATTGGAGTTCTTGACCTTCCTCGGTTTTGAGCTGTATGGTTTTTCTTGTGTCGATGAAGAGTTATTTCGTAAGTTCGAATTATTCCTCATCTACGTGTTTTCTAAGTGTATTTAAATAATACCTACAATCTTCAAGTAACACTATTGGATGGTGGTGACGAGGATCGATAAAATTTTGTGTGTATGTGATTTCGTCTTCTTCACATTTGATGTTAGGGGATTGACAGAAACTCAGAAAAGGTTCTGATTTTATAATTGGTGTAACTTCGCAATTATATTCGTCAATCGTTAAATATTCGTCCCAGTTGATCTCTATTGGAGATTAAACAATCAGATCTTTCTCAAGGTCAGTTGAAGGTCAAATTATCGAAATACATGAAAAATACACTAAAACCATGGTATCTTGGGTTTTTTTGGGGCGCTGTATCTGAATCCGGGCTTATTACAACCCTATCAGGTCATGATCAAGGTCAGTTGAAGGTCAAATCAGAAAGATTCATAAAAAGTAGAGTCAAACCATGACATTTAGGGGTTTTTGGGGTCGCTGAATCCGAATCCAGGGTCAGTATAGTCCCATAAACAGTTATAAACTGAAACAATGCAAAAGGTAATGTAAACCATAAAGCAAAGAACAATGTATATGCAAGTACAATCGTATCCTTTAAAACTATATCATAGTTTGCTGCTCCTTCATTTACTTTAAATTTGTTAGAAGTATATGCAATTCAATAAAATACCCGTAAAAATATTAAGCCCATTACTCTTTTTTATGGTAACGAACTATTTTATTGTCAAATGATCTACGAAGTGGATTACGCTTCCGCTTCTCCAATGTTGATGGTACGAGATCTCGTAGATCTCTTTTTAACGACCAACAGTAATCTGCTAACATATTTACGTCCCATCTTTCTTGGTACCTGCGCTCCATTTCCTTGATATCTTGGTGAAATCTCTCTCCCTGCTCTTCGCTGTAATCACCTAGGTTTTCTGGAAATTCATCAACATGCGAATATAAAAAGTGTAATTTTAGATTCATTAGACAGCCTTGATTTTTGTAACTATTTACTAAATTTAAAACTATTTGTTGGTAATTTCGGCTCTTATGATTTCCAAGAAAGTTTTTAATTACGTCCTTGAAACATAACCATGCTTCTCTCTCTGTATGATTCATTTTCGTAACAAAAATTTCATCATTTATCATCTTACGAATCTGAGGGCCATCGAAAATTCCTTCATTTACTTTAGCATCACTTAATTTGGGAAACTGATTTCGCAGATACTTAAAGCAGCTACCATCTTTGTCTAAAGATTTTACCCATTGTTTCATAAGTCCCAATTTAATGTGCAGAGGTGGTATAAGAATTTGCGATGGATCAACAAGTGGCTTATCTTTTATATTCTTAGAACCCGGTTCGAACTTTTGTCTACGGGGCCAGACACTCTTTATGTAATGATTCTTTATATCCCTACTATCCCATTCACATAAATAGCAAGGATATTTTGTGAATCCCGATTGTTGCCCCAGAAGTATTGTTATGATTTTAAGATCCCCACATATTTGCCATTTATGATCATTGTATTTTATTCGGTCTAATATTACTTTCATGTTACAGTACTCTTCATTCAGTATTACCGAATATCCTATGGGAATGGCTGCATAAACATTTGTATTGTGTAACAGAACGGCTTTTAAACTTCTCGTTGACGAATCGATGAACAATCTCCACTCGTTAGGGTTGTAACATCCACGTTTAAAGCAATTCATCAACCCAACTATATCTTTGCAGTAAACTAAGGAAAATTCTTCATCTTTAGCGAAATAATCACGATATTTCTTATCTCTGTCTCGGTAGTAAGAAACTTTAATTTTTCCAGCTTCATTAGTATTTTCTTTTAGCCATGAAGCCAAGTACTCCGCCCCATCCTTTGGTAGGCCCAAATCGCGTATGAGATCATTCACTTTTTCCTGTGTAAGTGGACCTTTCTCCTTCTTAGTATTATACGGGATGTATTCATCGTCACTTGTATCACTTGTACTAGCAACGTCATTGTCTTCATCAGGCGCTATTTCTTCTTCCGCAATAATATCTCCTTCCTCCATTTCTTCTTCTAAGATTTCATCTTCATCATGTCTTTCTAAATTTTCCTCAAGATCCATACTTCCACTTGCGTACATACCCAGTGGATCTTCTCTTTTATCAATTGACGATTCATATATAGGTTTCGTGACACTTTCAACGTTAGCGTAATTAATTTGCGACTTGTTTTTACTATTAACTCCATGCAAATTCGTATTACAAAAATAACAGTCTTCTTTTCTTAAAGGTTCCTTCCATATCGTAGGCACTTTCATTTTTACTTCAGTTTTACCATTTTTGTCTTTCTGTAGCATTTTCCTACATATTCCTACATATTGCGGAGGAAGGAGATATTATTGCGGAAGAAGAAATAGCGCCTGATGAAGACAATGACGTTGCTAGTACAAGTGATACAAGTGACGAAGAATACATCCCCTATAATACTAAGAAGGAGAAAGGTCCACTTACCTCACTGTCTAATGTGAGGCATCTCGCAAATAATTTCCATTTTTTGTCAAAAATGATGGATAAAATTATAATTATTAAAAGTTATTCTCAGCGTCGCGTATCCTAAGTCACGTCCTATTGATTCTGAACCCATAGAATGGTGGATCTCGTATGACACATGTATAAGAAATCCGTGGTAGTATACGACGTTGAAACTACCTAAACTTCGTCTGGAAATCAATTAATAGAGATTCAGTAGGTTGAGTAGCTCCAATCATATGCCTTGTAGATTCAAATTACTTCCGGAACGATTTCCAAAATACCGACAGTCATTAACCGGTTGAGAAACTCACAATTGTATGCTAAGAACTCAATTTAGACCTCTTTAAATTCTTAACGAGTTTCATATTGCATAGTAATTATGTCATGTTTTGATCCAGAGTACCTCTTCACTTTCAGTTTATTATCAGTAGTTGGAATGAATGCGTCGCTGCTCTGAATTTTTTTCACAGCAGGTGGATTTTTATATTTTCTATACAATCTTTTCACTAATTGTTTATGCTCCTGCTTACTATAATGGAAAAATTTTATGTTTTTGAATTTTTCTTCTGCAAACTTGAATAGAGAAGATATAATTTTTTGGTTCGACTTGTAAACTGTATCGAGTGGCTTCACTCTTCAAGCATGCTCCAAGACCATCGTAAATACATTTTCCATGTGACGTTGCATGACAGTGCCACTCGGCTTCAATTCCAAAATCAGTCTTGTGATTCATAAGATGCATCATCTGAGTTCTATTTTTAAAGTGATGTTTTGCACCATCAGTTACATAATAAATTTTCATTACTCGTGGACACACCTTTTTAATTTCCGGTATTACCTTTTGCTGCATCAAATATACTGCGGTAGCATCATGAGTTGTGCAGTCTGAGAGTAAAATAATGCTCTAGTATTTCAAGTCCTCGCCTGATCGATAATAGAAAGCAACAGTAAGAACAGAACATTGATGCACAATGCAATAATACCTCAATTTCACCCAAATTCTCCTTCTTGTCAGTTATGAATTTTTCTTGTTCTTTCGAGATAAAACTGTGGGGAACTAGAACTGTCAAGCGTTTGTTCAATTCTTCTACGAATTCACCTTAGAGAAGACATTCTTGTTTGAGGCTACATTGATCAGTAGATGTCCAGGTGCTGAATATCACTTCAGCACCTGGACATACTTGCTGTATATTACTTTTTTCTAATAATTCCAGAATAAGTTCTGAAAATTTCTCCATATTAGGACATTTTTCACATTCTAGCAAATGACAAGCAGTTGTAGGTTTCTTACAAAGGATGTATCCAATACAATCTTTATAACCACTTAGCCTAGTTTCACATTATTTACTCAAATTTTTCAAATCAATAGAGTCGATCATGAGTTTGACGTTTTGGTGGATTGTACATACACAGACGCTGTGCATGCCTGATGCTCCAGCTACAACACACCATTTTGGCCGCAATTCCGCGAATTTTGAAGATCCTATAGGATGCTGTGGATATTTTTTCTTGAACTTTAAGTGCAATACTTTGATATCATATAACAACAAATGTTTATGTTTCATTACTTTGGAAGCATCAACTTTGATTGCAATAGTCTCTTTTTTGTGGGGTATTATGCGGCTGTTGGAATCATTTTCGTAGAACTCTTGTACTTTTTTAACAGTTTCTTCATTGATATTTTTCCCCCTTTTGAATTCTGATATAGCTAATATTCCGCCTGATTTTTTCAGTTCTTTGGAGTGTATTGCCATCCTGTAAGAACACTGGAATTCTTCAGAGATCTGACGACTGCTCTAACAATCAGGAGCTATTGTAAGTATAGATTTCCACAGAGGATCATTGTCTGGCAAACTTTTGAATTTCTCCTTCAGACCATTCAGGAGATCCTCAAGTTCGTCCACCCTAGTTTTGCATACTTTCTTAGCAGGAAACTTCTCTAGAGAATCGTCAAGGTTTATTGAAAATTCAGTTACAACACTATCTAAAGTTTGGTCTTTTTGTGAAACATAAATACTGTGCCTGCACTCATGGCAAACTTTCGAACTAGGATGTAAATGTGGATATTTTTCTGATAAAGATGTCGATATTGTTCTCAAAGCTTTACCGGTATGTCCTTTTATCCCTAATGGGTTGCAACATCGCTTAAAATGAAACTTCTGTGGCTTCTCGTTATCTTCCATCTCAGATAATTGTGATTCAATAATGAGGTCTCAGACAAGATGACGAACAATCGAAAAATGTTTGAAACTGAAAAGCTTCAGAAAAGTAAATACTTTTCATGTACAAAATGTGACGGACTACTGTTAAGTTCGTACTGTGGAGAAGAGACGCGATTGAGAGAGCTTTCCAACTATCCTGAAAAGGACTGTTGGAAATAATCAATGCGCACCCTCAATGGGCGAATGCAGAAATCGTCAACTATTCTGAGAAGAACTATTGACGATGCGAGAGATCAGAGCTCGCCTCAACAGATGAGACTCTCAACACCTATCCTGAAAAGGACTGCTGTTGAGTTCGTGCTGTGGATAAGAGCCGCGATCGAGAGAGCTTTCCAACTATCCTGAAAAGGACTGTTGGAAATAATCAATGCGCACCCTCAATGGGCAAATGCAGAAATCGTCAACTATTCTGAGAAGAACTATTGACGATGCGAGAGATCAGAGCTCGCCTCAACAGATGAGACTCTCAACACCTATCCTGAAAAGGACTGCTGTTGAGTTCGTGCTGTGGATAAGAGCCGCGATCGAGAGAGCTTTCCAACTATCCTGAAAAGGACTGTTGGAAATAATCAATGCGCACCCTCAATGGGCAAATGCAGAAATCGTCAACTATTCTGAGAAGAACTATTGACGATGCGAGAGATCAGAGCTCGCCTCAACAGATGAGACTCTCAACACCTATCCTGAAAAGGACTGCTGTTGAGTTCGTGCTGTGGATAAGAGCCGCGATCGAGAGAGCTTTCCAACTATCCTGAAAAGGATTGTTGGAAATAATCAATGCGCACCCTCAATGGGCGAATGCAGAAATCGTCAACTATTCTGAGAAGAACTATTGACGATGCGAGAGATCTGAACTCGCCTCAACAGATGAGACTCTCAACACCTATCCTGAAAAGGACTTCTGTTGAGTACGTGCTGTGGAGAAAAGCCGCGATCGAGAGAGCTTTACAACTATCCTGAAAAGGACTGTTGGAAATAATCAATGCGCACCCTCAATGTGCGAATGCAGAAATCGTCAACTATTTTGAGAAGAACTATTGACGATGCGAGAGATCAGAGCTCGCCTCAACAGACGAGACTCTCAACACCTATCCTGAAAAGGACTGCTGTTGAGTTCGTGCTGTGGAGAAGAGCCGCGATCGAGAGAGCTTTCCAACTATCCTGAAAAGGACTGTTGGAAATAATCAATGCGCACCTCAATGGGCGAATGCAGAAATCGTCAACTATTCTGAGAAGAACTGTTGACGATTTTCAACTTTTATTAATTATTTGCAGGTACGGAGGTACCCTGGAGCAGAAGATAATGCAGATGTGATGTTATTCGAAACTCACAGTAAATGATGGTTTACAATGGACCAGACTTAATCCGAGCAACTCGATCTACTGAATCACTATTAATTGATTTTCAGAAAATTTTGGTTGTCAGAACAGCGTATATTACCGATAATTTCTCTTACAACCCATTCTGTGGGTTCAGAATCAATAGAGGGTACAATAGCGTAGGCGTTGCTGAGAATAACCTTCCACACATTTTTTCTCAGGTTTGGCAATAATTTCCAAGGTTTTGTCGTCCATACTAATGTCGCCATCTTGATTTCTGCAAAAGCGCATACGGAACTTTGATCCTTATGGTCCTGCTATCAATTTGAACCCTCATACGCATTTTTCCGTGGCTCCAAATTCTGACGTCAACGCTAATTTGGTCGATCGGTCGAGATTTCTAAGGTTCCGGCGGCCATACTAATGTCGCCATCTTGATTTCTGCAAAAGCGCATACGGAACTTTGATCCTTATGGTCCAGCTATCAATTTGAGCCCTCATACGCATTTTTCCGCGGCTCCAAATTCTGACGTCAGCGCTAATTTGGTCGATAGGTCGAGATTTCCAAGGTTTCGGCGGCCATATTGATGCCGCCATCTTGATTTCTGCAAAAGGGCATACGGCACTTTGATCCTTATGGTTCAGCCATCAATTTGAGCCCTCATACGTATTTTTAGGTGGTTCCAAATTCTGGCGATAGCGCTAATTTGGTTGATCGATCGCGATTTCCAAGGTTCCGGCGGCCATATTGATGCTGCCATCTTATGATCCAGCCATCAATTTGAGACCTCAAACGTATTTTTGCGTGGCTCCAAATTTTGGCGTCAGCACTGATCCGGTTGACATGGATTGACCCATATATACGAGGTATGTCCCAAAAGTATCCGATCTACCTCGATTTCTCGGCGCTTGATTTATTCTTCGTCATCCGGGGGGTGGCATCCTTCAAAGTAGTCCCCATTTGATTGAACAAGACGCTCATATCGATGTTTCCACTTATTAAAGCACTCTTGAAAGTCAGACTTCGGAATCGCCTTTAGTGCATTCGTCGTATTAGTTTCAACAGTCTGTTTATTGTCGAATCGATGTCCTTTAAGCGGCATTTTCAATCGAGGAAACAGCCAAAAGTCGCAGGGAGCTATATGAGGACTGTATGGAGGCTGGCGGAGCTGCGCAACACTGTGTTTCAATAAATACTGCTGCACAAGGTTTGATGCGTGCGCTGGAGCATTGTCGTGATGAAGAAGCCAGTCACCGGTTTCCCAAAGTTGCGGTCGTTTTCTCCTGATTGCATTACGTAATCTTTTCAAAACTTCTACGTAGTACTCTTTATTGATTGTCTGGCCTGTAGGGGCATATTCGTGGTGCACAACACCCTCATAATCGAAAAAAACAATCAACATTGACTTTAAAGGTTTTTTGCAACATTTCAATAGTTTCCGCACAACTTTTACCGAAATTAAAGCAAAATTGTATGCAAATTCGCTGTTCGGTTCGTTCTGCCATTTTTAGCAATAAGCAAATTGCGACGAACGCAAAAAAGTCGTTGTAAACAAATACACGCTGCGCGGGAACTAAGGCGTTTCATCGGTATCTCAGGCTACTGACGAGAAGGTTAGGAGTTGCTGGTGACGTTCGTACCCTCCAGAGGTCGCCTGAGTCTCTCCGCGCGAAGATATGAACGTAGGTCGGATACTTTTGGGACTACATATATATATGTATTTCCTACAAGCTTTGTTTAAAATATGTTTATGTAAGAAATGTTAAATACAAAAAAGTTTCGGTCTTTTAAGATCTATAATTTAACAGTGAAATTTTCTTGCGTATAATATATTTTGTGTATAAAGTATATATTATAATTCAATTGTGACTTAAAAATTGATTTTTGATACCTTCTTTGCGCTTTATTTTTTGATTTTCTCAACGAACTATTACAAGCGTTCTTACCTTATCATTAAATTAATTAAAAATACACGAAATATATTATTGGAAAATAAATCAAAATGTTTATAAGAAAGATATTAATATTTATTTAAAATATATATATAGTCAATTTAAATTAATTACAAAACTGTTTTTAACACTTAAACGAACACAGTAATATTAAAGTCTTTAGTTGTGAACTTTGTCTTTGTTACGGCACGTAGCCCTTTGTTAATGAATTTAACTAACGTCACAACTGCCCAGACATACTCGTCAATTAAAACGCTCTCTTTTCGGCACGACTACCCTTCGCGATCTCTCGAACGGTTTTACTTTGTTCGTGCGATCCCGCACGCTCTTATTTCGCGTTGCCAACCTAACTGTGACTATTACTCACATTCATACTTACACTTTACTTTAGAATGAAATACAATATGAATATATAGAATAAAATATGAATCTAACACTCAGCCATCCTAGCTATAGCTTGGACCTCAAGCTACTTTTATCGCAGTTATATTTGGAAGTCGTTAAACTTTTGCGGAAGTTTACGGTTTGGCATACCTCAGCGTTGATTAGGTTGCTCGTCTTCAGGCTTACTAACTAACATAGCTGGTTCTACAGCATCCGGAATAATTATGGTTTTATTTACGCTCTGATTTTCGCTAATAAAATCGCTCTAAGTCGATCTCTGAGCTATTGTCATTTTCACGGTCGCTGATATCTTCATCCACAAAACCACGCCACAATTTAAGTTGACTAACATGAGCTGTTGTAGATACCTTTGACTCACCTTTGATGACACCGATAACATTCTACTTTCGACCCGGTCGCGTTATAAAGTCTCTACCTTCGCTGCGAACCGTTGCTGCGCGGTGGCTAGTAATTCCGCTGTATCGTGGACTTGCTGGTGTTGTCGGCTGCTTGTTTTTGCCGGTCCTCTGGCTCCGTTTTCGACGCATTCTCTGGCTTGCCGTTGATGCGCTGCTTCCTAGCAGTCTCCAAAGCCTCGAACTCACGAATATTTCGCAGTAACTCGTCAATGTCTAAGTGACTTCGACTCATGATCGCTGCGCTCGTCAACCTTGACCAAAGTCCTACAGCGACGTGTGTTTTAGTCTCTTGCAGCCCGAAATTCAATTGTTTACACAGCCGAACTTTGTAAAAAAATTATTCAGTCGTGTCCTCGCCCGGTTTTTAGGTACGTCGCTGCATTTTTTGGAATCTTTCGGTAAACGTCTTCTGGATCAGGAAAGTATTGGAGAAAGCCTTCCTAAAAGTTTGCAAATCAGTTATCGTGTAAAAATTGGATAAGTACCAATTTTGCACTGCTTTAGTTAAGTTACTTCGTGCAGTCTCAAAAGCTACAGCTTCTGTCCAACGATGGAGTGTTACTGTTTACTCCAGCTGTTTGAGTCATAAGCGCGCGTGTGTCACTCCCGAAAGCCCATCAAAATTTTCAATGTTATGTGACAAATCAGGAAGTATATTATACTGAACCTTATCCATACCTTGGTCTTGAATTTAACTCGCATTGCGGCTGCGCGGCTGGGGGATGATTCACTCCGAGCCCACCATAGGCACACTGCTGAGCGATCCATTGCCGGTCGGTCCACGTCTGATCGCTCTGTCGCTAGCTGTACCGCCGTTGAATGATCTTCTGTCGGCAGCGCCGCCGCTGCCTGCACTGCCGCTGAACGTTACGCCGTCGATGTTAGCGCCATGACCTACTGCGCCGATGCCACGACCTACTGTGCCGATGCAATGACCTCCTCTGCCGGTAACTATATTTTGCCCTATGGCAAGGACGTTCTGTCGCCCTCCACCGAAACTCTGCTGTTGTGGGATCGCGCTTGTTCCCATCAGACCCTGGCCTGTGCGCATTTGTAGCAGCGCATTAGCTACCTGATTTTCGTTTATTTCTGCCATGGAACAATCTTGACGATTATTTTCTGTCGATATACACAACGTTGTCTTCTTTGTTTCACTTGTTTTCGATAACGACGAGAATAACGCGCCTCATCAAGCCGATTGAACCGCTTCACCGCAAATTTAGATCGTTTAAAAACACTAAAATGATCATGTTTTAGTTTATTTCTATTCAAGATTTTATCGATATAGCCATTTTACTCAAAACATAGAAATGTGTCCGTAAAAAGCAAACAAAAGAAATGTGTCCGTCTAGTGACCGTCACGTGATAACAAAAAATTAACATACAGCTTTTTGTTCAATGGCGTGTGACGCCATTCCGAATTCGCGGATTCTCTTTATCCTTTGTCACAGCGAACCAGAAAATTTTGGATTTCTTTTATCCTACCGAACGAAATTGTTCTTACATATATATCGACAGTCACTTAATTATTTAGTATCGCTAAATTAATACTGGTTTCTTATAATATTACGATTGTCACTTTGTCACAGCACCGAGTGATTTTAGACTATATTTAATAGTTCTTATTTAATCCCTAACAATCTTATTTCTATCCCACTTCTGAATTATTACAATCGTTCTTACCTTATCATTAAATTAATTAAAAATACAAGAAATATATTATTGGAAAATAAGTCAAAATGTTTATAAGAAAGATATTAATATTTATTTAATATATATAGTTAATTTAAATTAATTTAAAAACTGTTCTTAACACTTATACGCACACAGTAATATTAAAGTCTTTGGTTGCGAACTTTGTCTTTGTTACAGCACGTAGCCCTTTGTTAATGAATTTAACTAACGGCACAAATGCCGCGACGCACTCGTCAATTCAACCACTCTCTTTTCGGCACGACTGCTCTTCGCGATGTCTCGAACGGTTCTACTTTGTTCGTAGCACCCCGCACGCTCTCACTTCGCGTTGCCAACCTAACTCTGACTATTACTCACATTCATACTTTCAATCGAACACACTTTTTCGAGATCTACAATTTTACCGTGGAAATTTTATAAAACCATGAAAGTTTTTCAAGATACAGTTTGTAACGTTTTTAGGTTGTTGGGTTCTTGATTTCCCGCGTCACTAATCCGAAGATTAGTGAGATTATTGTATAGGTGGCTTGGAAATAATCACGCGTGTCTAGGTTATTGATTGACTGGTTTATTCGTAAGAACAATTATGACCAAGAGAGAGAGACTAGTATCGTAGTGTCGCGGCGCGGTGGTCGTCAGGTAGGCGTCGGTGGAGCGTCAGAGAGCGAGCCCCGGCAGGATGGTCGCTTATATAGGCTGGGGTAGAACAGCCCCTTCCAGTCCGAAGCGCGTGATGAGCTTCGGTGTGGGAGCCACGGTTAGCAACACCAAAATGCCGAGTCGGCGTCCTTGGTGAGCTCGACCTCGTCGTAGAGTCGAGAAATGTAGAGTCAGCGATTCTCAGGAACTGCAACGCAATTGGGTTGTTGCTAGGTGGTCGGAAAGTTCTAGTGCTAAGATAATGTAATATGCCTGATATGTGCCACATGTGACACAGTTAAAATTCGAATTTTCGATATATTCCATACTTATACTATATGCTAATACGCTCAACGAATATGGCTCTCAATATATATGTTTACTTATTATGATCAGACAAGTAAGCTCTGTAAGTTTCAGCGGGTTTGACCGTGATTTTGCTGAGTTATTCGAGGAACTTGATTACATCCATACATACATTTAAAAGAATGCTTCAAATGTGTTCCTATAATGTTAAAACATGTTTTTATGCAATAATTTGTTAGATTTTAAGCTATTATACTTTTTGCTATGACGGAAATATAAGGGTCTCGCTTGGAGCGGTTGTGTCTAAAAAGCATGTGATTTTATTTTATTAAAAATATAAAATAATTAAAATAATATATATAAATTTTCGTTTTTGTTATTATAAATTCCTATACCCATTAAAAAGTATAATTTAAATTTATTATTATAAGTAATTAAGTTCTAGTGCTAAGATAATGTAATATGCCTGATATGTGCCACATGTGACACATCCGAGGCTGCGGGTCACCGACGGCGGTGACTTAACCTAGTAAGTGTAAAGTTGCGAGACACAAAAAAATCTATGTTTATTTTTCGCGTAGGAGGCGTAGTCTCCTTTACATCATGTAGAGGCGTAGTCTCCTTTACATCATCCCATCTATGCAATATTTCTCTATCTATAAGTTTATATTTATAGTATGCGTGTACTTCTAACTATTTAATTACGTCTATAAAATACATAGTGATTATATAATAAGGTTACATTGTTATGTCCCTAATTTCTCTCTCTCGTTGCAATAATAATTAATCTAGTACATTATATCTTATGTCATACGTCGAAAATCATTATTTAGTTGTGATGGTCTACGCTCTGGGCAGCGTCCAGGTCACTCTTGGATGTCCAGCTTTGTTTCCGTTAGATAGTTCATTCTGTGCTACCATTGTTATAATGCCCTGTGGTACGGCCAGTCCATTGGCTAGTGCTAGTTGGTGGAGGTCGGGTAGGCTGAGGTTTAGTATCGGTGTTTGTGTTGAATATGGTTGAGGTGCAGAACTGGCATTGTTTCCCCTTGGTCTGGACTGCGATGATTCATGTCGTTTGAGCGTTGTACGATCTTTCAGTATTTCTGAAAGCATTCTAAAACTTATAAGTGTTGGGGCCCCCCTGGGCAACGAGATTTTACAAAAAATGAACGCGATGATATTAACAGTTATAAGAGTTCCTCCTAAGTATAAAAGCTTACTGTGTGCACACTCTTAATCCTGGTGGGTCTATATTGCTGAACAGCTTAAAGTTTCCAAAAATATATCGTAGTGTTTCAGAAATTTAAAAGTTAGCTAAGTTTGCATAAATAATTTATGCTGTAAAATGAGGTTTTATCAACCTTAGAGAGCCTGTATTGTATGGTAGTTAAAAGTTTTTCAAAATTTATTATAGCTTTCTAGAAAATTAAAAATTATCTAAGATTTGCATAAATAATCTATGTTGAAACATTAAGTTTTATTAACTTTATTGGCCTTGTATTGTAAAATAGTTAAAAGTTTTCCAAAATATATGATAGTTTCGGAGGATTTCATATGTTATCTAAGATTTGCATAAATAATTTATGTTGTAAAATTGATTTTTATTAATTATATTGGCTCTATATTGTAAAATAGTTGAAAATTTTTCGAAATATACGATAGCTCTTGAGAAATTTAAAAGTTATCTAAAATTTGCATAAATATTTACTCCTGTCATTTAAGTCTATATGGTTTGAAGTACTAATAGCTCTGAGTTAACGATGCGATTGTTTAATTTTAGTTTATTGTTACGATAATTCGTTTATTTTGGCCTATGATTATTTTTCTATTTATGTATTAATGTATATCTAGTCACATATGTGATCGCATATGTATGTGTGACTTTCGTCTAAGTCCATGAAAGTTCTTTTTACTGGACGCATACGCCATCTCTTGATCTAGAGCTGTACTTGTGATCGAGCGTTGGATCGTGTTGTCGGTACGCGTCCCAGGAGGTGCTGCCGTCGCGTTAGCTTGGTTGTACTATGTAATTGAACGCTGGATCGCGCACATGGTTTTCCTTGCTGATTACTTAACTGGGAAGGAAGATCGACCGAAAGAAGGAAGATCGCGTTTCACGTTTTATGTTTTCGTCGTGGATTGTTTTCAATCTCCTGCCCGCGTTATATTACTTTTGGATCTAGGAAAAAACTATATTGTGTAGAAAGTCTTGCTCTTCATTTTAGTATTAGTTGTTATCATATTGTGTGCGTTATTAAGGTTTGTTTTGTTTATTTTCGGTCGCAGTTGTGCAGTGTTTGTGATTCGTTTTTTTTTGTTTTGAAATTTTTTTTTTGGTTTTACTGCAATGGCATGCCCTTGTGAATGTCTGCATCATGATTTCGTCCAGAATCATGAGGGCAGGTCGATGGAGCAAGCTATTTCCTTTATGCACCAGGGAAAAGGTGCTTGTGCCGCTTATAAAGTTCACGTGGTAAGTCCTTTACTTTTATTTTTTATTATTCTTTTGTACGTTTAAATATCCTTGTTAAATGCGTGTGGGTTCTGTGCTTACAATGTGATTGTTATTTATAGCTTGTGTAATATTATAAAAAATTTTGGACTTATTATAAAAAAAAAATTTTTTGTGCTCTGTTTATCGTCTTTAGTATTTTTGTTTTTGAAGTTTGCAAATAATTTTTAATTTATAAGTGATGCTTGTGGTCTAAGAAAAATTTTAGGAATTTTGCTAAATGGTTTTTGGCTTATACAAATAATTTTATGGCCTACAAGAAAATTTTTTATTATGTTTAGCTTAACATGTTTCTTTTTATTGGTTTTAATTTTGTCAATAAATTTTAATTTATTAGTGCTATTTGTGGATTTTAAAATTTACTTTGTCTTTAAAAATATTTCTGTTGTTTTTCGCTTAACATGTTTTATTGGATTTGGTTTTCTTTGTAAATAATTTTAATTTATTAACAATGTTTATGGCTAATATAATTTCTTCTTTTTTTAGTTGTTTATAACATAAAACGCTGCTTGTCTATATCTGTTATTATTTATTATTTATTTGTTTAATATTTATTTATAATTTATTGTAAATATATTCTTGTATATATTAATGTTATTTCCGGGCGCATTCACCGCGCAATACGCTAGCATATAGCTGGAGAAGAAAGATCGACCGAAAGAAGGAAGATCCGCGCAGAGAAGGAAGATCCATGGTAAAGAAGAAAGGTTGAAGTAGGGGATTATGGCTTATTTATTATTAGGGTTGATATTTTTGAGTGATACGTTTGCGTGTGCTTGACATATTATTTATCAGATTTATTGATTTCATATAATTAATTGGGTAATATCATTATATTATTCAACATTAATTATATCAATCGCGTACATTTCTGTACTTTTTGTTGGTTTCTATTATTTTATTTATTTAATTATTTATTTATTTATTTATAATTTTATTGTTGGTCTGGGTGGGACATATATTTGTATTCTATGCAGGGTTGTGTGTATTCCTATATTCTATAACGGTTGTAAACATTTTTTTGTATATATGACCTATAAATTTACCAGTCTAGTCCTTGTGTTTGTCCGCTTCTGGGAACATTGTATTTTGTATATATTTAAGTTTTCAAATTTACGTCCATAATAATTTTCTTATTTCAGTAGTTTCGCAGTGTTCTATCGCCCAATGCACCGGACGTGCTGACGATGCTGCAGCCGCTATTAGGCGATGGCCAGGAGTTTACTCGGCTACAGTTACGAGGCTATGAAACTCGACCTGGCTATATAGCCAATGATAAAAATTCCGGTCTTTCCGTTGGTTCTGCAACCGGACTCCTGCGCGCGATGCAGGTAATACATCTTTATTTATTTATTTATTTATTTTTTTTTTTTTTAATCAGAGTTTCAATCTTCTTGTTTCCTTTCTTTTACAGGGTGATTACGATCCATTACGCACCTTTTGTAGTGCTAGGGATTTAGAGGAGTCCATCTCCGAAACACTGTCGGGTGTTGTGGAGGGGACATTCAAGCGTGTTTACGGTATGAATTTGTCCAGTTCTTCTTTAGGGTTAACTGGGATGCTCGATTTGGCGCCCTGGAATGTAAGTCCTGAGAGGAATTCCTCTCTGGATCCATCGGTCGGAATAAATATTCCCACCGATTATTTCGCTGGGCACCGGTCGTTCACGGATATCCATGACGAAGACGGCTACTTGGGTAGTTCCAATGTAATACATTGGGGAACCAAGAATTCCTGCAAGTTATGGTTATTCGTGCACCCCTTCGATTCTGACAGGCTTCGCCGAAAACTCCGTAAATGCATAAAGCTGCTACGGAGGGAAGGCCAAGACGTATCAGCTTGCAATCGCGGCGGTGTGGCTCCACATCACCACAAAAAACATATGCGTTACGCCGCGCTTTTTGGCGGACTTGCGCATTCGTTTTGAGGTGATCAAGCAGCAGCCGGGTGACCTACTATACGTGGGTCCGGGAGTGTGCCATCAGGTAGTTAATTTCGGTATTTCAGTCTCAGAAGCTGTTAATATCGGAAGTGCCGCGTGGAACCTGATGGGGCACACCTTCGTAAACTGCTGTTGTGCTGGTAATGTGGTATATTATGTTCGGCCTAACCCGGGCATTTACGGCGTTGTGGTCGAGCACCCTCGGGTTTTATTCGAATGCGACGTACCTAAATGCCCATATGTTAGCGCTAACGAACATATATTTGCATTGCACGCAACTTCTGAAACGGCGCACATCTGCGTAGTTTGTCAGAAACGGTTTTCAATACTCTCGAATCTACAGAGGCATATGCGGAACTATCATTCTGATGGTGCTCCGGTTCGCCCCAGGGAAGCTTGCAGATTTTGTGGAAAATAGCTGTTAGTTCTCAATATGCCTAAGCATGTGCGGAACTTCCATACACCCAATGGACCAAAACGTCGGACCAAGGTCTGTAACTTTTGCCATCAGACCTTCTTGGGTTCCAACATGGCTAGGCATCGGCGAAATTGTTAGGGTTCTGTCCCTTAGTATAATAGTTGTATAATTTATCTAGGAATTCAACTGTTAGTGACTAGAGTAGTCAGGGTATGTAGTAGTTCGCGATGTTTGTTTGTCCGTTGTCTGTTCGGCATATACTGCTGAGTTTGCGTCTAGCAGTCTGCGTCCGCTGTATCTCATGTTTCTTCCACCTGTATTTAGTGTGTTCTCTATAACGTATAATTAATCCAAAGTGTGTTTTGTTTCCTAGATTCTATATTTTATTTCAGAAATCGCGGTGTATTTTATGCCATTATGCATCATGCTGTATTGCACTAAATATTTTGGGTTTGGGGTATGTTCTTAATATGTGTATATATATATATATATATATATATATATATATATATATATATATATATATGTGTGTGTGTGTAATTTGGTTCGTGTTCCTATTTTCTACACGCTTATTTATTGTTAAACCTGGTTGGATAATGACTTCTCCTCGGAATATTGTTTATAATCTATATATATATATATATATATATATATATATATATAATTTTCTGTTTGATTTTATACATAACATGTAATCATCTACATTATCCTTAAGTCTCTTTATTGATTCCTTTATCGTTTAGTGAATATAACCAATTTAAACTGGAATAAGGATTCTGGAATATTTATTCTACTTTGAACATACATTGTCGTTAGGTATTCTAGTTTGTAGTTTATTAGCTCTTTTGTGTATACTCCGGCGGAGGATTTTTGCTGCGGTTGCATTACCCGGCGTCCAATGCGCCTCTCCCCCGCCTAGCCTGTGTCAGTGTGGCATAGATGTGATTGCTGTTGACGGCTAGGATCCCCTCTCTTACTATCTTTTCGACTGCCTGTAAAACAGAAGTAGCTGCAGGGCATGGCTTACTGTTCCATTCTATTGGCTTGGTGAGTCATCTGTCTACGCTAGTAATTTAACGTAAGTTCATCTTTTCCTTTTGTTTCTCTTTTTTTTTTATGTGGAGATATTTATCTTATGTCTTGTTTTTCTATTCCAGCTCATCAGAATGGACTCCTCTAATAGGTACTCGACCGGATCCTGTAGGTGCTTTCGGTGCAGGTCTTCGTGGAGCACCCCGGCGGCCGAACAAGTGGAAGAACGTCAATCTCCCATGGCAAGAGAGGGATGTGTTCGACTCCCTGGGCTCTTGTCTCGTCCTAGGCTATCCTCCGTGAGAGGACGGCTTAGACCTTCTAGTGGGCGTCCATCTGACTCTTATTGTTTGGGTGAGCGTTCCGCTGCCCCGAGAGTACAATCCCGATTCACTAGTGGAGAGTGTTCGAGTCCCTCCGTACCAGGGTGTCGTCCGACTCATCGTGAAGATGTTACGTCGGGCATTACTCCGAGGAGGGGGGCGGGTTTCCCTGAAGAAGAACGCCCGCGACCGCTTCCGAGGTTGCCGCGGTTCACCACTCCGGGTAGCTGGTTTGTCTTTGTACCCCGGAACCAGCGGCCTCCCATCGATGCTCGGAGAGCAGTACTCCGCCTGATGCCCGGAGGACGAGACTCGGCTTGTCGACAGTCACGTGCTTCCGAGCATCCTCGATCGTTACCCGTAGGGTGTTCCGGTCCTTCCCAGCGAGTAAGTACCTCTAGTTACATTATTAATTTTTTTATAACCCTTCCTTTCCTTGCTCCAGGCGCACAATCGTCGCGCCGGTCGCTTGGTTCGTTTGCGACAAGCGTACCATGCGACTATTCAATCCCGTGTCTTAGCTTCTCGTCCTTCTCCTGACAGTCGCCTCCTATCTCTCGGCATGGCGGAGCCCTCGCTTGCGGCTAATCGCCCTGATGACCCGGCGACTAAGACTACCCTTCCTTTGCCTTCCGCAGTGCCGGCTGGAATCTTTTCAGCGTCTGATACTCCGGCGGTTGGGAATGGGGATCCTGCGCCTAATATCCCGGCGCTCAGAAGCGAGTCTGACGCGCCCCGTGTCCCGGCGACTATCTTTCCTGACGTTGCGTGTGCTTCCTTGGAGCCTTCAACTGGTTCACTGAGTGAAACTGGGAGTCCTCTATCCTCATCGTCCTCTATTCCTTTCAGTCCCACTCCCATGGATGAGGACCAACTTCTGAGTTCCCCGTTGACGACGAGCTCTGAACCTGTCACTCGAGTCGCATGCCCTATTTGCTGTGAGTATATGTTTCGACCTATATTTATGTGCGAAAATGGGCATGCGTTGTGTTCCTATTGCTGGTCTCGACTTTCTCGTTGATTGGTGTGTCGTAGTGCGAAAAGTTCTACTCGCAATCACGCTCTTGAGGCCTTGAGTGGTACGGAACCTCATCCTTGTAGGTTTCAATACCCTGGGTGTCCGGCTACTCTTATTCCTGATGCTTGGACAGTGCACACTGATTCCTGTTACTTTGCTCCTTATCGTTCTCCACCCTATTCCAATTCCGAAGGTAGTGTCATTGTTTTGGATTCCGATCTAGATTAGGTTACATTTAATTCATATGCTTTATTCTGCATGTATATATGTATATATTTTTATGACTCTACATTTATGTTACAGAGCGATTTTCATACTCCACCGTCTCAGCATCACTCAGCACGCCAACCGATTGGGACCCGGGATGTGGTCGTGCCTGCACGAGTAGCTCAAGATGCCATCATAGAGCTATTCACGTGCCCCTGCCAGGATTTCATTTATCCCCGGTACCTCCAGTGTGAGAATGCGCACGCTCTTTGTCTTCGGTGCGTTGGGCGTGTTCTGCGCTGCCCGTTTTGCCTGGCAGCAAGGCCACATTGGCCCAATCTACTGATGCAGCGGGTTAGTTGTGAACTCCGTGTGCCTTGCCGGTACTCTCTCTGGGGCTGCACACACGTCCTACCAGCAAATTACTGGCATCCTCACGTTGAAGGGTGCTGCTTCAACCCACCTGTAACATCCGAAGACGGACAACGTCCTGCTGATCATGATGACAACCCTTCCGGTGTTTCTGGAGGATCTGAGAATGAGGTAGATCCAGAAGATGACATACTAGTCCAATCAAAATAGCCGAAAAATCCTTTTTTTTCCACCTCACCGGCTGAAAAAATTCATGTTAATGTAAACGAGTGCTCTGATTCTGAATCTGTTGACGAAACAACCAGATTTTGACCCGTTTGCTTTAAGAAAATTGGGGAAACTCCCCAGAAACGGTTTTTCGCTTATATCTTTGAAAGTATAAGTCGGATAAAAAAAATTTAAACATGAAAGTTGTAGATCGGGAACAAACCTATCGGGTTGAGTAAGTCCGCTCAAGGCCAGGTGTCATATTTCACCGATAACGTAGAAATAAGGCGAAAAAAGGGACTTTTTATAACTCCACAACGAATACATCTAGAAATCTTTAATTTTGTGGAAACATGCTCTATATTATGTAGAGACAGCGTGCAAATTTTGCTGAGAAAATTTTCATTTGTTTGGAAGTTATAGCGAGTTTCCCTAAAAAAGGCGTTTCACGGAAAGTACGATTGTGAGATTTCTATTGGTCGTATAATAACGTTTTTGACGGTTATAGTTTTGTCAAGATTAGTTTTATAACTTGAGAAAATAAAAATATCGATTTTTCAATTTTAATCCAAAAAAAGGCGGCAAAAAAATGACAATTTTTAAACCTATTTTTTTAATAGATCATGATGTGTCAGATAATCGAGCCGAGATAAAGTTTTTTTTTCGAATAATCACTGCGCACTGACATTTCATTATAAACAGATTTTTCAAATGTCATTCGTTAGATATTTATCTAAAGTTTATAGAAAAAATTATTGCATAATGTTTCACGAGACTAAATCGATTATTTTGATGTTCAAATATAAGGCGCGCGCGAAAATCGCAGCGGCAGTTTAACTCGGCGGTGTGTATGAAAATTTTCCGCGCCCAGGCGCTCGATATTGAAGTATGATCGCTTATGCCGTTTTTCTTTGTACAAAGACATTAGGAATTCAACCTTTCTTTTATTTTTGCATAGATATACACTCTATTTTAATCGAAAGCATATAAATAAATCTTTATGTTTATATGCAATAACTTTAAGGTTTTCTTTCAGGATGAATGTACAAGGGAGAAAAAGTACATGAGTACGCAGACGTCAATTCCAATCGGTTTTATTGTTTCTCGCAATTTTATTTACAGAATAAGTAATTTACAACAATTTTATTCAACAAATTTTCGTCTTTTGGGTTGTGTAACCGCTTCGTCAGATTCTTTTTCACACTCGGAATCTCACTCAGATGAATCGTCACTCTCTCCCTCACTCTGATAATCATTCTCACACTCACTCTGAAAATCACAGGCACACTCATCATTTTCAAATAAATTTATATTATTTACAGGTAAAACTATCAGTTTATCAATTAATACATTTTCTTCGATATTTTCGATTGATTCTAATGATTTGGTAGATACATGTTCAATATTTTCACAGCTATCGCCATGACAACCTGAACAAAGTGATGTACAATACAAACCATGGTTTTTGCATCAACAAGTAGTAATTTTACAACCTTTCTTACAATTGCAACTTATTTTTTTAATAATTTCATCGGGTATAAGAGGTGTTTCAGAACAAATAGATAGAAACATGCCATTGCTTTTTTTCCAACCCCATTTTGTAACATCTAAACCTTTATTACCAAGCCACTCTTGTAATTGATAATAAACTCTGAATGAATGTAATTTTCCAGATTCTTTTGTCGGTGGAAGAGATTCTAATTTAAACACTTTTTTATTAGTTGATTTTTGAAAATGTAAAAAACGTAATTCATTCAAATCTCGTTTTTCATTTTTAGCTAGGTATATAGCGCGAATAAATTCGTTACCGCTCTCAGCAATTGATTTGGGAGTAGCTTTATCATCATAAAATACTTGTGCGTGTTTCTTCAAATCCGGATTCGATAAAATAGCTTTAAGAAGCCTATGTTTTTCTTTATTATAGAAAGAAGAGGTAGTATCACAACCCGTAAAATATGTAAAAGAGCAACAATATCTTGCAATGATTCTTGTTTGAAACTTTTACATGTAAATTTCTGGTCCGGCGTTTTCCCTGCACAAGGTTTGTAAAAGAAAATATTTGCATCTTTAGGAGCTAGCTGATTCAATAATACTAATAAATCAATATCTTCGTCGACTATAACAACATTTTGAATACGTGAAATATTCTCAATTGCTGTTCGTACAATCAAAGTATCTGCATCTTCCTCCGCGATTTTAGTTCGAAATCCTTTTGCATTTAGTTCTTCGTAAAGCATGTCAATGAATCTGGATTTATTACTATCGTTAATCAAAAATTTATCTTGTTGTAAAGTTATTGTTGTATGTTTTTCAAATTGTATTTCTTGTCCAAGAAGTTTCTGTTTTCTACGTAATCGCTCTACACTTTTTGTACTAGTTACCGTATCAGAATTTGGATATCCGTCAAAAACAATGAAACAATCTTTCGAGTAGTGATTTGTTATGTATTGTACATATTCTTGCAAAATATCCTCAATTACATTTTTTTGATTCCAAAGAACTCGATGCAAAAGGAATCCGCCATCAACAACTAGTAAGCCCTCTGAAGTCGGAAATTCTTCGATAGATTGAAAGTTAATATAAAATGTTGATTTTGCAGTCTTACGTAGAAGTCCTTTATCAAATATAGATAAAGGAAAAGGAGCAAGTTCAAATTCTAGATATTTTTTCATATCGTTCTTCGAGTTTATATTTAATGAAATCCTTTGAAAAATCAATAAGGCATCAATAACGATAACTTCATCATTAACTTTCAAAGAACTAGTCACTGATTTCAAGGAGAGGACTTTCTTCTTTCTTTGGAATTTAAGCAGTCCAAAATATCCTCCAATCATAATTTTCTGTAATTCCACATCGACTTAAAATGCTTTATAACAATTAATCGAGCTATTCCCAACTAGGCCAGTAGTCAATGACATGATCTTATCAGTTTTTGGAAATGGATTATATAAATCAAAAAATGACGTTAATTTCTCCAGATCTTTTGTATCTCTGGACATTCATGAAGATCGCGTATCTAAGTGTTGTTCTGAAGTGGAGTAACTAAAGTTACAAAAGCTTTCCAATTCGTTACATAAATCTACAAGCACGATTGTTGACATTTCGCTAAAACGCTTTCTGTTAAACCACGCCCATGTGTCAAACCTTCTTGACATTTCATGGATTTCATTAAAACCTGCTCGATCGTCATATCGCTCCAAACGCCGGACCAGAATTTATCAGTTCGCCTTATTGTAAAAAGACCGTTTTTGAATGCACTATATTCATATGGATCCATTATTTTTGGCAAATCTAGCATATCTTGGATATATAAATGCCCGAATTTCGCATATAGAAAATTACCACTTGAATGGAAGTATGGTAACATCATTCGCATTGAATCTAAATGTAAATTCCAATTACCGGACCGTTCTGCTTCAATAAATTTTTTGACAATCGTAATCATATTAAAATATTGAAACCATAATTGAGATTAGGCCGTTTTCTTTCAAAGTATTCAAATAAGAAACGAATTTATCTTTAATTTCAGAAAATAGTGGCTCAGTAATTATTTGATGATAATCCTCACTTCCAACTTTCGTTAATAAATTGCTCATAAATTCAGAATTTTCTATTGATAAATCTATGGACTTAAAAATTTTGCTTGCTAAAGTTGCTTGGACTAGAAAATGTCCTCTAATTGCTCTAGAATATGCGTGTCCGACAAGTGCCTTTTCGGCTGAATTCTCAGCGTAAATCTGCGAAAAAGCTTCTTTTAAGCCACTACCGTCCATTATATTGCCTATTGCTCCAAGAAATGACATAAGAGTATGGAATCCGCCAAGTCTAACAATTACGTGTTTTAAATTATGTGGATCATTATTTGGATCGATTGACGCTAAAATTTCTCTTGCTTTTATGTACAAAGGTAAACCAAAAGTCACAAAACAATGTTTTTGTAATTGTATTCCACATTCATACGTTGCTTTTATGAGAACAGTAAAAATTGTATCAATATGACTCGGTAGCTCTTTGACAAATTGTAAAGGAATGACTCGACTAATAGTGTGTGATTTTCCTTTGTAAACATCTTCCATAAACCTATTCCAACCTTGAGTTGCATTTGGATTAGAATGTTTCCCGAAAAAACACAAAATCTTGGATGATGAAGTTTCAACATCTGGCGACAAAGGTTGCGTTACATTAATATCTTTTACTTGTACTTTTTTTAAACCTTCGGAAGAAAATCGTTCAAATTCTTTTAGTGGCAGAAAACCAAACTTTCCAATTTCTGTTAACTTGGGCATTTTCGATACTCTTACGATTTTTTTATCGGATGAACCACCAGATGACGGATTAACGCACATGATTCCTCCCGTGCAATGCAAAGTATTAGAACCATCGATTGTATTTATATTATTGTCGGCGTTGTCAAATACAAATTGTACATAGCATTCAGGAGAAAGTTTATAACTATCTGGTTCATTAACTATCGCAGCTTCAAATAAAAGAGCTTCATTGTACGATGCGTATAATCCTAAATGAGCTAAGCTATCAATTAAACCTTTCGACGCGTGTTTTTTGTGCATCATTGAAGATAATCCTAATAAAATCGGAGACAAGAAAGATCGCGGACGTGCAGAGTTTATCAAAAGTTAAAGTTGCAACTCTTTTATCCCATTTTTGAACAGCAGTTTCTCGTGATAAATCTTTATCTTCTTTAATGATGAACGAATGTTTTCAAAGTTAAAGGTATATCGTCAAAAATATTGTCGAGAAAAGAATCTGGAGTTTTATAATTTTGTGTGTCATAATAATGACTTTTAATATCTTGTAAAATTATGTGTGCAGCTAACTCGACCATTTTAATATGATCTTCTTTTTTAATTTTATTATTAATACTTTCCCAATGTTTCTTCAAAACTTTCTCTCGTGAATTCAGAATAAAAATAATTAGATCATCTTTTCTATTCAAAAAACAAACTTTGTTCCCGAAATGCTCTTCTAGTTTCTGTTTGATTGAATCGATTCCTGGTACTTCGCCATTGTATTCTTGTATGATTTCTTTGAGAGATATTTGGCATTGTTCCTTATTCACTCGAATATAATTTATGATATATTCATAAACGTCTGAAGTATCTAATTGACTGTTAGACAAATTTGGTTCACAATTCAGATAGAATTTAGAAAGACAATTATTATGATAACGAGGTTTAGTTTCGCTGATATCTTCGATACTTTGCAAAAAAATTTTGATTTTAGCATTGTAATCATTTCTGGTCTATTTGAGATAACTTCAAGGATTTTATCTATTGTTATTTGTGAATTAATTAAACTGATCGGATTTTTCGGGTTATTTTTATGATTGACTTTACCGCATAAAAAACAGTTGTTCCAATCAAAACTCCGTGCTTCTTTGAAAAGCTGTCTATTTTTGACACAGTCCATTGTAGCTTTCTTTTGGGCAGCCTGGATTGAAGAAGAACGTCTATAGATGGTACTGCATGTTGAATGAACCACTATAGATGAAAGATTTTGGAACAGCAAATATTTCTTATTTCGTCGCTGACGACTGACATCGCAAAGAGTTTGAAGAGCTTGTTGGCCAAGAGACTTGTTTGTTTTGTCAGCAATAGGTTCATCGCATATAACACACATCTGTCCTTGATATACATTTCCAACCTCTGCTTCATCCTTGCGTTCATCCTTGACATGTTGATCCATCGAAGACGCTTTCGTAAAATTATCAAAATAGGCTGAAATATGTACAGAATATTATAAGTTTGAATTCACTTTCAATCGGTATTAAAATTTGAATGTTATAAACAAAGTAAAATAGATTGTTACTAAATACTCAAACGTACATTGATTTTTGCCAAAATTTCAATAGTAAGTATTATTATAGCATTAACACGTATAAGACAGAAAGACTGAAATGAATCGAAATGAAACGACATGTACACTTCGAATTCTTTCCTACAACTGAGTTACAGATGCATGCAGCTATCTAAATATAGCTATTATTATAAAATATAATGTTATTATTGTTGTTGCTCCTTTTAACCTGCAAAAATTCTCCGGTTCCTTTGAAAGAGTTTCCCTCTATTGATGAGTCACATGTTATACCTGAGCGACCCTTCTTACCTGACCGCTCCGAAAAATACCGAGTGCTCCACCTTTAGAATTTCTAAAGACTCCGTAGAGCGTTCTGTTTGGACGTATTTAAAATGACGCATTTACAAACTTATAATATTATTAATGTAGGGGGACTTACATTTTATAATACTTATATAAGTGATTAATTTCTTACCTGAAGTACGTCTACCACGGTGACTCACAATTTGTACTTGAAATCAGTTCCAACAATTACTCCTCCTAGATTATTTCCTAGAAACCAACTAATAAATCCACATACTAATAAACCAAAAAGACTAAACCTTACAGAGAAAAATGAAACAAAATGTGTACCTGTAAATCCTAGCATTCTATTCTTGAACGCTCATAATACTTCAATTTCGAGCGCCTGGGCGCGACAAACTTTCATACACACTCGTTCCGCCGAGTGAAATTGCCGCTGAGCGCGCCTTATGTTTGAACATGAAAATAATCGATTTAGTCTCGTGAAACATTATGCAATAATTTTTTCTATAAACTTTAGATAAATATCTAACGAATGACATTTTATAAATCTGTTTATAATGAAATGTCAGTGCGCAGTGATTATTCGAGAAAAAAAACTTTATCTCGGCTCGATCATCTGACACATCATAATCTATTAAAAAAATAGGTTTAAAAATTGTCATTTTTTTGACGCCATTTTTTTTGGATTAAAATTAGAGCATAGTTTAACATTAACATAGAGCATGTTTCCACAAAATTACAGATTTCTATCCGTATTCGTTGTGGAGTTATAAAAAGTCACTTTTTACGCCTTATTTCTACGTTATCGGTGAAATATGACACCTGGCCTTGAGCGGACTTACTCATCCCGATAGGTGTGTTCCCGATCTACAACTTTCATGTTTAAATTTTTTTGATCCGACTTATACTTTCAAAGATATAAGAAAAAAACCGTTTTTGGGGAGTTTCCCCAATTTTTTTAAAGCAAACGGGTCAAAATCTGGTTGTTTCGTCAACAGATTCAGAATCAGAGCATTCGTATACATAAACATGAATTTTTTCAGCCGGTGAGGTCACATCAAGCATTTTTCATCGATTTTTGGCTAATTTGACTGGACTATACCTGATGCCGAGGAAGAGAGGGAATTGGCTGAGGTGGCGGCCAATTTAGCTATTTTTAATGAAGAAGACAGATCTGAAGAGTGGCTGTTTGTGGACCTTGATATATTTGATTAGTGACTAATCATGTAACCTATGTCTCCATCTTTGTTCCTTTGACAATATATGTTCATTTAAAATATTAAATGTTTTATCTTTTATTTCGTTGTAATTCATTCCGACTCCTTATTCCTTCATATTCATGTCAGTATATTATATTATTATTATTTGTTTTGTTTTTTTTTCAAGACAAAATTTTGGGAAAAACAAAAATATAAAGGGAAGAAAAAAAAGGAAAATATGTTATATGCTTAAAATATTATTTTATATATATATATATATATATATATATATATATTTCTTTTTTTCTTAAAATTGAAAAATCTATTACATGTTTACTTAAGGAAAATGTAGATTCCCTTTTTTTTATATTTATAATGCTACTATGCTTAATATGAAAGATTCGGCTTCCTAGCAATTTGTTTTTTTTTCTATTTTCTGTAATATTTATGTGGAATACGAATCTTTCTTTTCCTGAAAATTAACTATTAAACTGTTTTCTTTTTTTTTTATATATGTCATTATATAGACAAACCTATAAATATGCGTATTCATCATCATACGCTTACTAAAATATAATAATAATCTTTGTACATTAGCTTCTTTATTTCGGATGCCCTTGCGTCCGAGGGCCGCGGCCAAAAAAAGAAAGGAAAAGAAAAAAAATATAGTAATCTTCGTTTTAAGTATCTATATTACCGATGCGGAATCAGTTATCTGTTATTTCCTTTAATACACACTTTGAATTTATTATGTTATATTCCGACACATTTCTGAGATTTTTGGTCCCTGCCTTATTGATTTGCCTTTAATACTATTTCTGTCATTTATCCTTAAATATTCCTTAAATTGCTGTTATATTTTTCTGATTCTTATTTATAACGTTATAGCTTCGTCGTGCGGTTTTACCTGGTCTACCGCCCTTTTTACTTTATTAAAGTGTACTGTCTTAATATCATCTCCCATTTTTATTGTAACATTATGATGTTTGTTGTCTACCTTAATAATTTCGTAGCGCCCTAGGTATTCGTTGTCGAATTTGCCCTTCTGGGGTTCCTTGATTAGATATACTATCTCGCCCTCACGAAAGTGTTTCACGTTTAATTTCCGGTCGTAATAGTGCTTCGTTCGGTATTTAGATTGCACTAAATTCATTGCTGCTAATGTTTGCAATTGACTCAAATTTTCGGCTAGGTCCGCTAGGTAGCTGTCGTAGGTAGTTAATTGGTCCCTAGGCGAAAAACTAGATGGAGTACGAGCACGTGTTCCAAATACAAGCTCGTGAGGTGTATACCCCGAACTGTCATGGATGGTTGTGTTGTATGCATGTTGGACTAGAGGTATCCATTCTTCCGAGGCATCACAACGTCCTTGAGAGTAACTCTTAATGTATTCCGTGAGGGTGCGGTGCATTCTTTCGATGCTTGCATTTGATTGGGGATAATAAGAAGTGGTTTTATATTTCTTGATTTTAAACATTCGAGCGAATTCTTCTTAAGTATGACTTAAGAAATTTGTACCTTGATCCGTTAAGATGACAGCGGGTGGGCCAATGTAACATATTAATTTGGTTACTATTGCACGTGCTACTTCTTTAGCGGTGGCTTGGTGGAGCGGAATCAAAATAATATATTTCGTAAGCGCATCCTGTATCGTAAGGATGTGTCGGCGTCCTGATTCGGCGGGGTCTAAGGGGCCGTAAAAATCCATTGAGATTTTATCGAAGGGCCGCGATGGCGTATCCGTTATAAGCATCGGTAATCTTGTTTTTACACGCACTAGTTTTTGGGATTGACAGGTTAAGCATCCATTTACAAACTGTCTGACGTCCGATTGCATGTGTTTCCAATAATAGTTTTGTGCTAGGCGATCGTAGGTTTTGTATATACCTTTGTGCCCTCCAATAAATGACTAATGATATTCCTTAATTATACGAAATCTGTCTTCTGTTTTGGGTATTGGAAGATTGTTTAGAAAGCATACTATTACTAGCGACCTTCCTTTAAATAGCCGGTTGCATTGTTCAATAAAATATGTCCAGATACTAAGTAACAACATGTTTAAGTCACGTATTATGCCAAATGAGTTAATGCTAAATTTCTTCAAAATGCTGTTTAATGTCTTTATGCACTTGTTGACATCTGGCCGTAATGCTCTGTCATCAATGTTTTGTTTTATCACTACACCAAACATTTTGATATTCTTGCAATCAGTGACTAGTATTTCTCCCACTGAACGTTTTTTTCTATCTAACTCTTCTAAGTGTATGTATTCACGTTGTAATAGTGCATCTATTATTTCTGATTCAAGATACGTGTCTACTGATAGCAAATATACAAGGTTTTCATGATATGCAAAGGGTTGTGTATTCATCACCTTCACTTGCGTGAGAGGTGGTATCAAATTTTGATCCAATGGTAACCAAGGTGGTTTTCTATAAGGCGGTCGAGCGTCGGCTACTAGGTAGCGGTTGAGAGTTTCACCTTGCTCTGTATTACCTACTTCGGGTATTGTATCGGTTGCAGAGGCGGGTTCTTCTCTAACGGTAAATGTTTCGCCCACGGAACGTTGACTGTAGGGCATGTAAGGCGTAAAATGAGTAAATGCATCCGAAAGGTGTAGGTGTATATATTGAAGGTTTCGAGCCTCCTCAAAGTGAGCGTAAATTGTTGTTCCATTAGTAAGCGGATAATGCACACAAACGTTAATGTTGTATGTTCTTGAAAATATGTATATACAATCCACGTTTGCATATTTGTTTTCTGAAGACAGTATTGTTTCAGCCTCCTGTGGGTTACCGCAGTCTCTCAAGACTGCTGACCATAGAAGGTGCCGCCTTAGGTATCGCACGTGCCCTTCCATACCGCAGATTTTCATTACCGAATGAAAAAAACAGTTTCCAGGTGGATCCTCTGGTATATCTGTATCATGTATTAAACGGGCGTGTGGTTCGGCACAGCTTTCTCGTTGTTCGTATAATGAAAAGGGTGCGGCTAAAGCGTCGAGAATGAGTGGATCGATTTCGTTAGTAATATCCTCTCCTTCGAGTTCAGAAATGGGTAGTGACTCTTCTAACTCTACTTCCCTTGGTGTTAGTTCCGTTCCGGCATCGTTATCCCAAAACCAAAATGGAATAGTTCCGAAAGATTTGCTAAGATTTTTAGATGCGGATACATCTGGGTTTTGTGAGGAATTTTTCGGTTCCTTGGATGTGCTGGCGGTTGTGTCAGCCTCTTGAATATTTATTTGTAAGCTGGACTTGCCTTCTATATTTAGTTCCTTTACGTCCACTATGAGCCTTGTGTTTAGCTTGTCCCCTTCACCTTTTGAGGTTCCCTTCTTCTGGGGTGACGGCGTTTTTCCTATTGCCTTATCCGTAGTAAGGTTTTTAGTTGAAAAGGGGGATTTCGATTTCTCCTGCCCTTGAGAGAATCAAAACGTGGACTGCAAGGTGGGTTCCCCTATAGTTGATTGAACGCTATCGGGGAATATATTTATTAGAGTATGTTCGCTTTCATCCTTAGAGGCGAGGGTAGTTGATGGTGTATTCGATATATCTGGATGGTATAGTGTCCCTACACTTCCGGTTGCCTTAGTAGTAGTTGTGCTGTCAATAGAAGTGTCCGCTTTTGTATAATTGGTGGGGTTAGCGTTTCGTCGGCCAGGTAACGGGCTCTTTTGAAGGGCTATTCTTTTTAAATCATCTGGAAGTTCGTGTATTAATGCAGATGCTTCGGATAGGCAGTTTTTATATGTTCTCTTAGCCTTCTCTTTGATATTTCCGCCTTCTTAGGGTTCGGACTCATTCCTCGCAATCGCCTTTACTGCGGGAATATCTTGGTTCCCAGTTTGATCGATGTCGTCGGACTGTTCTCTCGGGTGAGCAGGTGTTCCCTTGTCTGTTTCTTCGGCAATTTTCCCTTTCATCATAAATATGCGTCCAGGTGGATTATTCTCGACATAATTATCCTCTTTTTCTTACTGCTCCGCAAGTTCATATAATTTGATTCGTGATAGTTCTGGGTTTTCTTCCTCTTCTTCCAATACAGGGTTGCGTGATAAGGCATCCGCATTAGTGTTACTCTTTCCAGAGCGGTATACAACATCGAATTCATATCCTCTTAACTGGGCTCTAAGGCGGTTAAATCGCAGGTCTGCCTTTTTAGTTACGTGAAAATGCTTCAAGGGCTCGTGATCAGTTACGAGTGTGAATCTTCTACCATAGAGAAAGGGTCTAAATTGGTCTTTTGCGAAAATGACGGCGAGAAGCTCTTGGTCGTAAGTGGGGTAGCGTAACTCTGACCCTCTCATACACCGTGAAGTATAGGCACAGGGATGGTCCTTCCCTATCTCTCCCTGACTTAAAATGGCCCCAAGGGCGTAATCTGATGCATCCGTGGTTACTACGAAGGGCTTGGATAGATCGGGAGCGTACATCACCGGTTCTGAGCATAATAACTTGCACAGAGTCTCAAAAGCTTCCTGTTGCTCCTTGCCCCACTTAAATGCGATATGTCGCCGTAATAAATCGGATAAGGGTCTAGCTATCTTCGCAAACCCTTTTACAAATCGTCTGTAGTATGATGCAAGGCCTAGAAATTGTTTAACCTTTTTCGCCGTTGTTGGTACAGGATAGTGCTCAACGGCCTTGATTTTCTTAGGGTCCGGTTTAATATTTCCTCCTCCTGCAATGTGACCCAAGATGGTGGCTTCCCTTCGTAGAAATTGGCATTTCGTGGGTTCTATCATTAGTTTGGCTTCATCGAGTCGTTTCATAAGGCGTCTGAATCTTTTTCCATGTTCTTCCAAGTTGCTAGCGAACACAATTATGTCGTCTAGGTACACATAGAGCTCATAACATTGAAGTCTCGAGAGTACGAGCGACATTAATCTCATGAACGTTGCGGGTCCATTTTTAAACCCATAGCTAAGCGCTTAAATTCGTACGCGCCAAATGGACCAGAGAATGCAGTTTTGGGTGTTGCTCTTGATTATTGTTATTTCCGAGCCTGGGTCCGCGTAAAATCTCGTCCGCCCTAATCTAAAGTTTTCGCTTGTTAACTCGATTATTGGCGGTCTCCTTCATGAGGAGATGAGTCGGACCTGGACTGTACGTATGTGTTCGTAGGGTTCGGAGTGGGGAGTCGTTCGCTCGACATCGCTTGTTGACGTCGAGCGTCTTGCGAGTTTAAACTACGGTTATAATAGGTGTTGCCTTGGTTTTGGTTATTCTCTTGACGATAATTGTCGCGTCCGCGATCATTATGATTACTGCGATCGTTACCCCCTTGGTTATTATTACGATTGTACGTTCCATGTTCCCGACTATCGTTCCGTCGATAATCATCACGATTTCGATCATCCTTCCATCGGTAGGTATTGCGATCGTGATAGCGATTATTTTGGTAACGGTTGTTGTTATTATTGTTGTTATTGTATCCTTGAGGACAATCGTTATAGTTTCTATTAGAAATGTTACCGCGAAGATTTTGAAATGTTACATTATTGTTCCTATTACCATTATTTTTGGCGATTGGTCGTATTAATTCTGAGTTTAATTTATATTTCGTTACATCTCCGTTTTGAATAGCTTGCGTAAGTGAGTTACAGTCCCCGCGTGTATGGCCTCGTATCTTGCAGTAGTCGCAGTACCGGGTGTCGTAGCTTTTCTTCCTACATTCGGATGTAAGGTGTTCCGTCCCGTGGTACTGCTGACACGTTTCCGCGACGGTGGCTCGGAATACGGGGACAGTAAATGGTTGCATATTATCCGTAGTCAGCGCTGGATCATCCGATATATTATCGGGGGAACGTACGTCTGGCGTGGTAGAAAGAATTTTACACGTGGTCGATGGAATTTGCGTTGTGGATGTATATTGTTGCCGGGCGCTTGATTTATTCTCAAATTTTACTGCCGTAGCTATAGCGTCTCGCAAAGTAAGGGGTTTTTCCGATCGCACTTGATGCTGTAGGTCTCCTAATAATTCCAAAAGGAACTGGTCGAGGACCTCACTATCTGCTTTCTCCTTGAAAACGAATCGAACTCCCGGACTAAGATCATTCGTCATATCGTAAATGTTTAGTAATCGGTTATGAAGAATCTGCATGTTTAGACCGAAATCGCCGGCACTCTCTTTTGGCTTTTGTTGGATCGTTTTTATTTCTATTAAAACCTTATCGGCGCTACCTTCTCCGCTGTATCGAATCGCGAGGTCATCAAGTAAACGTTTTAGAGTGTCGTACTGTGCTATCCGCGACGCGTATCCCTCCGCGGCGCGCCCACGGAGTTTTGAGGTAAGGACATTAAGGACCCAGCGTTCCGATCGAAGACCGAATTCTTCGATTACATCATGGCATGCTTTACGGAAGGCTGCCAACAAATCGGGATTACCGTCATAGTTTGGAAGAAGATTTATGGCTTGTTGCAAGGATAATTTCCACATATTGTCATTAGACGGTCCCCGGGAATGAGATAGACCTGAATTCGCGGGCTCGTTCCACGTAGGGTTAAGCTGAGGGGGTTCTACAGGCGGTGCGCGGGAAGGTTGTCGTGCGTTTGAGTTATTAATGAGGTCTGTGTTTCACTCTTCGTTTTCACGCTGTTGGGGGTATAGAAGGGGGTTATGTCTGGCAACTGGTTGCGCGTATCCGTTGTTGTAAATATTTGTGGATTCATGTCTGACTCCTCTACTAGCCACGTCGACGTAATTTGGTCTTTGTTCGCGTGTGAACATCTCGTTCGTAACCATATTTGTATGTCCCGCGGGATAGCCATGTGCATAAATAGCGCTCGCTCTTGGATTGTAATATGACTTTCGTGAATTATACATATCCCAGGGAGAGAATGGCGGGTTCATCATTGGCACGGGGTGTGCGCAACCCGGTCCAAAAGATGCCGTGTTACCTCCGCCAGGATAGTACATAGGTCCGGGAATAGGTTTAGATTAGATTAGATTAGATGGTTATTTTGTGCAAGACAAAAACAATAAACTACATTCAATAATAATACATATTTACAGAGGTCATTAGTATAGTCAATCATATCACAGATCGACATTGCTCGTCTTTAACTTACATATATTGCACAATATTATATCTGTCGTACATCAATCACGTCATTACACTTATCACATATTCTTATCATTACGAATAATACATTTTTTTTCAGACGAGCAAACTTCAATTTCTATTATAGTCAACATTCGCATGATTACCGTCATTCTACATTAGATATACATGGTCCATGTCTCTGGACTTACATAGCAAATAGTCGCGAATTGTCGCTTTAAATCTGCGTAGTGAGGACAAGTGCTTAATACGTCGAGGGATCGGATTTCATAGGCGCGCACCTTGAGATTGAAAAGATTTCAACCCTGTATCGGTACGCGACGATAGAATCGATAGCTCCCTAGAATCAGTCCTACTAGAGGTACGAGCCTGGTTTTTTTGAAAAAGGACCGCAAGATACGTGGGTTGACCCATGTTAATAACTTTGTATAGATGTACCGCCGCAAAATACGCCCTTCTTCCCTCAAGATCAAGCCAGCCAAGTTTACTTCTGTAGGGACTGATATGCTCATACCTTCTAACACCACATATGTACCTCACACATGAATTCTGCAATCTTTGCAGTCTCATCCGGAGCTCACCTGATACATCAAGATACACTAAAGAGCAATAATCTAAATGAGACAGGACAAGAGCACTTGCAAGCCGTTTGCGTAACGCCTCGGTGGTACTGAATTGAAATGATTTAAGCCCATGTAGGGCCTTATTAACCTTTCGGCTAACTGCATCCACTTGCGGTCTCCATGTTAACTTCGAATCCATGACTACACCGAGGTTAGTAACTGTGTCAAGAAAGGGAACAAAGACGTTACCCTCAATCTCTATGCCAGGCAAATCCATACTCTGTACTTTTTTAATGTTAGATTCTGACCCAAAATAATTGCCTTCGTTTTCCCGACATTGAGACACAGATCGTTCTTAGAAGCCCACACCGACACTGCTTTGGCCACAGCCGACAAGCGTCTTATCCCCTGATGAAGGTTATCGCAAGTAACTTGAGTGTAGGTTTGCAAATCGTCCGCGTATAATAAATGCGATACACTATCCGTAAAAATATCCCTCGTACTTTTAAAGCCCGATAAAACTTCCTGAAGGTCATTAATATAAAGGCTGAACAAAAGGGGCCCTAAGACAGAGCCCTGTGGTTCGCCGAGATTGGTTGTGAGCCAATCTGAACTACCATTCGATGCCGTAACAACTTTTTGGTTACGCCCAGTAATATATGATTTTATCCACATGACTACTCCCCTGGAGAACCCCATTCTGATCAGCTTGCGTAACAACTTGGATGGCGAAATAGTGTCGAACGCCTTACTAAAATGAAATAGTAAAAGGATGGTAATTAGCCGCTCGTTATTATCTATACCGGATCGTATGTCTTCAGTCAATTTCAATAGTGCTGTCTGCGTACTATGATGCGGACGGAAACCTGTATGAAGGGGATCGAGGATTTCTTTCGAAAACAAATAAGCTGACATTTGTTCATGCACGATCTTTTCCAGAACCTTGGAGAGAAAGCTAAGAAGGGAAATAGGACGAAAGTCCGTGACTGTAGATGGAATGGCCTTCTTTTTTAACGGTGCCAAATGAGCTTCCTTCCAGGTACCGGGAAAGATCCCACTCGAGAGGGAGGCATTAAAAATGTCAGCAAGAAAAGGACCGATGACTGGAAGTGCTTTAGCAATAACACTTTGGGGAATTCCATCTTCACCCTTTGCTTGAGAAGAAAAATGCGCAACAGCTAGGACCACATCCGAATAAGTTATCTTACTAAAAGTAAAACCTTCATCACTAGCTGACGACATTATATCATTTAAATCGTACTCGCGCTCACTATCAGAAATGGATACTCCCGCAAAATGTGAATTAAGTTCACCCGGAGAGAAACCATGGAGTTCGTCCCGAGCTCTCCGTAAGAGTCCAAGACTCCTAAGCTCTCTCCAGATGTCCTTCCCGCTTTCAAGGGCCTCAAAAATCTTGCTTTGAATGAAGTTATCTCGTTCTTTCATCGTCCGATCCTCCGCTAGAGTCACCAGAGTCTGACATTCCTGCCAAATTTCTTGATTCCTCGTGCGAAGAAATCGACGGCGCAAGGCATCACGTTTGTTATATAGCTCCTTAAGTTCCGAATCAACCCACGGTGGTTGTACACTTTTTTTCGGCCTAAATTCTTTAACTGGAGCTACTTTATCTAACGCCTTCATGATATTTACACCCAGATGTTCTAAACGAGTGTCCACGTCCGCATCCGAACAATTGATGGACGACTAATCGTACTCTTGCAGGAGAGACAGAAGCTCTTCCTGCTTTATTGCCTTAAAATTACGGTACAAGAAGTTACGTATGATCGGAGTCTTAGTTGTTGGGAGATCAATAGTCATGTCAATTATGGTATGTCGATTTGGAAAGGTCGCCACCAAATTGTTCGAGTCAAGTATGACGTCGTCATTGTCAATAAAAATTACATCTATCCATGTGCGAGTCTCTTTGGCATGGTGAGTCGCGCCGTGATTAACTAGTTTTATGTTAAGGCTACATGCTAGCTGCCTAATAAAATCTGATTCCGCTGATGTTGATAGCATGTTTGCGTTCAGATCACCCATAATAATGCAATGTTTAAAACCTGCCGAATGACGTTCAAGAACATCGGCAAGGTCGGAGTTTCTAAGTTCAGCATCAGGTACTCTATATATTACCGCAACAAAGACGGGTGGCAAGGATCCCTGTTCCACACTACACATGAAGTATTCAGGAGCGAGCGGCTTACCTTCGTCCTGCACTGTTGAAGAGGAACATAATACTGTAGCTTTGCATGCATTGTGGACATACAGGAGAATCCCACCACCTTTCCTATTCCTGTCTTGTCTAATGATGGAATAACCATCGATCTGAACGTAATCATCCCCAATATTTGGCCCGAGACGCGACTCAGCAATGCCGAAAAGATGATAGAAGGGATGAGCAAGTAGGAATTGGCGTAAAGCAGTTATGTGTTTTTTTAGCGAGTTTACATTTAGAAAACCTGCTCTAAATCCCTCACAATTTGCCTCTTTGACTCGTGGACCATCTAGTCAATCTACTGCTACATCTGCTACTACATCAATAGCAATATCGTCTGGCGAACTCAAAGTAGTTATTTTATTTTTTTTTTTTTGCGTTAGCCTTATCAATCGGGATAGGGTAAATTTTAGCAGTTCTAAAAGACACTGCGATCGCTTGCAGGTCAGCCGCAATAGATACTGAGTGCGATGTTTCGCCATCTCGGAACTTGGCCAGGAATCGACCTCCTCTATGCCAAAAATATTTAAAATGCAGTCCATGAGCAACTGCTTTTAAATTTTTAAACTTTTGAGCAAACTTATCGTTACTCAAAAATTCATTAATAAAAATTTTCCCATTACTCACATTATCAATCGTTTCCTGATCAAGTTCCGAGAAATCAACGTCTCCTTTTAGTAATATACAATGATATCTATCTATCTATCTATCTATCTATCTGTCTGTCTGTCTGTCTGTCTGTCTGTCTGTCTGTCTGTCTGTCTGTCTGTCTGTCTGTCTGTCTGTCTGTCCATCTGTCCGTCCGTCCGTCCGTCCGTCCGTCTGTCTGTCTGTCTGTCTGTCTGTCTGTCTGTCTGTCTGTCTGTCTGTCTGTCTATCTATCTATCTATCTATCTATCTATCTATGTCCTTCCGGCGCAAGGGCTGCAACGTTCGTTGCTCCGGAGCAAGCCTGAGCGTTCCCCGGCGCAGAGTCTGGATACTCGCGTCCTGAAGTGACGTCGCTCGAAAGGGATTGATCTCCGTGAGCGCGCATTCCTCCTCCCGGCGCAAGGGCTGCAAAGTTCGTTGCGCCCGAGCAAGCCTGAGTGTTCCCCGGCGCAGAGTTTGGATACTCGCGCCCTGAAGTGACGTCGCTCTGAAGGAATTAGTCTCCCTGAGCGCACATTGCTCCTCCCAGCACAAGGGCTGCAACGTTTGTTGCGCCCGAGCAAGCCTGAGCGTTCCCCGGCGCAGAGTTTGGATACTCGCGCCCTGACCTCGCAAAAACGTCGCTATAAAAGGAATTATTCCCCCGAGCCCCCGGCTCTTGGTTTTGGGTGGAGTTTTTACTGTCGGTGTTTGTTGTAGTTGAATGCGTAAGTCTCGAATTTATAATTGGATCAGTATTCCAGGCTAGGCTTCTATCGTAATCATGCAGGTCGTCTCGTAAGTTCGGAAACGATCGCGATGCTACATTCCTTTCGTGTGTATTAATGGGTTCCAACGCGAATCCATGTGCGGTGGCCCGTTTATATTTTTCCTGAAATTCGGTGACGCGGGGATCTGCCCCAGACGCTTCTTCAGAGGAGGTCGAAAGAAGCTGGTCTAATCGAGAATGTACTAAGGGGTCATTGGCTTGGAGATATTTAAGACTAGTTAACCGGGATTGTACTTCATCTAGTAGATATGAAATAGTATCCCTTACGTGTGAGCAAGGAGCTTCCGAAGAGTTTGATAAAGTTAAATCAGCATATTGTAAGGCGGATTCAAGGTTTGCCTGGTTAGGATTCGCGAGCGCGTGTTGCATATGGACGTATGCACTTCTGGCATCCGGTATAAATCGTTTTATCGTTTATTTTTTAATTGCTCCCTTTGGTTCAATTCGCGGTGAAGTCATACTCGTCCGCGATTCGCGACCAGAAGAAATGCATAACTTATCGGTATTTCCCGCTCGACTTTTTGCACTTTTGACCGGGGTGCGTTTGAAACGTAAGTTCATTTTCATGATGATAATTTAATAATATAGACTTATAATATAACGACACAAAAAAAAATACTTGTAATGTATAACCGCGAGCGTTCTTTTTACTTGACGCACAGCTAATTTAACTCGTTCCCGGACGCGTATTTTCCCTTGGAGGACAATAACATATATGTAATATTTCACTTACTTTACGATGACGATGGTGGAGATGAAGAAGATCCAAGTCATCCTTCCTGTCCTTCCTTACTGTCACAAATTGTCCTAGATCGTACGAAAAACCACGTGTCAAAAAAAAAAATTCGCGTTAAGAGGAAGCCCGTGCCTTTACTTGCCAAAACCCCACAGCTAGCACCAATGTAACGTTTTTAGGTTGTTGGGTTCTTGATTTCGCGCGTCACTAATCCGAAGATTAGTGAGATTGTTGTAAAGGTGGCTTGGAAATAATCACGCGTGGCTAGGTAATTGATTGACTGGTTTATTCGTAAGAACAATTATGACCAAGAGAGAGAGAGAGAGACTAGTATCGTAGTGTCGCGGCGCGGTGGTCGTCAGGCAGGCGTCGGTGGAGCATCAGAGAGCGAGCCCCGGCAGGGTTGTCGCTTATATAGGCTGGGGTAGAACAGACCCTTCCAGTCCGAAGCGCGTGATGAGCTTCGGTGTGGGAGCCACGGTTAGCAACACCAAAAAGCCGAGTCGGCGTCCTTGGTGAGCTCGAGCTCGTCGTGGAGTCGAGGAATGTCGATTCAGCGATTCTCAGGAACTGCGACACAGTTGGGTTGTTGCTAGGTGGTCGGAAAGTTCTAGTGCTAAGATAATGTAATATGCCTGATATATGCCACATGTGAAACAGTTAAAATTCGAATTTTCGATATATTCAATACTTATACTATATGCTAATACGCTCAACGAATATGGCTCTCAATATATATGTTTACTTATTATGATCAGACAAGTAAGCTCTGTAAGTTTCAGCAGGTTTGACCGTGGTTTTGCTGAGTTATTCGAGGAACTTGATTACATCCATACATACATTTAAAAAAGTGCTTCAAATGTGTTCCTATAATGTTAAAACATGTTTTTATGCAATAATTTGTTAGTTTTTAAGCTATTACACTTTTTGCTATGACGGAAATATAAGGGTCTCACTTGGAGCGGTTGTGTCTAAAAAGCATGTGATTTTATTTTATTAAAAATATAAAATAATTAAAATAATATATATAAATTTTCGTTTTTGTTATTATAAATTCCTATACCTATTAAAAAGTATAATTTAAATTTATTATTATTTATTATTTATTATCAATTTAAATTATATTTTTATAAGACTATGTAGTCAGTGCATGCGTTCGATTTACTCTGATTTACTGTAAGTAAATTAGTTAAAAGATATAGACAAATATAGATATACTCTGTCGATTATGTGGAGGGGATGTAGAGGGAAGTGGATGGTATGTGGAGGGGATGTGGAGGGGGGTGGAGGGGATGTGATGTAAAAGGGATGTAAAGGCCAATGTGGAAGTCATAGAAAGGAGGCAGAAAGGTAATCTCTATTGCAAATGAATGAGATTGGAACCAATACTTGAATGATAACTATCAGAAAGAAGTATCTGAGTTAATTATTATACAGGTTATCGTAATGTTTTTTAGCTTAATTGTTCTCAATAGGGGTGGGTAAGGGGCTCTGTCTCCACGTAGATGTGTAGGGCTACTGGTGATGATTATCACGGTTTAATACTTAAATGAATAATCATGAAAAGTATATCAAACTTTATCATGTTACAGAATCACATTTATTTATCAGTAAGATATTACATATAATTATTAGTAATTTAAACAAAAAAAATCAACGCACCTTTCTATTTATCTCATGGGTGGCGAGGAAATAAAAGAAAACGCCACTGCCAATTCATTGGTACTTAGCTCCGTCAAACTTTATAAATTGTTCCAATATGAAATTATTTATTGTATTTAATACTGTATTTAATAAAAAATAGAGATAACAAGTCTATTGCTTCTTAATATGTCGGAAAATATGTATATATGTAAATTTTGACATTTAAAAAGCATAGATTATGAAACAATATTGTTGATTAATATATTTTGTAATGTATGTAATGTATACTATTTTTACGAATAAATTTAAATTAAAATGATAACATATAACTAAAAAAATCTTTAAAATGTACATTAATTGTCATAATTCGAGTTATTCAAAATAATTTATTCAAACTCATTTTAACTGGGAACTCGAATTTTAACGCAATTAAATATTATTCCTCACAAATTTGATTGGGAAAGAAAATATAAAAAATATATCATTTCACTAAAAAGTGGTCTACAGTCTTCTCTTATATTGATAATAAGAACATTTTAAACTATGAATGAATGAAAGTTAATATTTTTGACTATGTTTAAACTCAATTCGTGATTTGAAATAAATTGCAACGGATCTGCCTTTGCATGCAGCTAAAATAAAATAAATCACAGTAAACACGCGCGCAGTATGTACGTACTTATATATATATATATATATATATAGCGCGCGCTGGGAACCACACATCTGGTCCGTAATTGCTTTTCTTAAAGTCCCCTCCGCAAAAAAGTTCTTAGTTTTAATTTGCTCATAGAATAACTACAAACGGGATAAAATAGTCCTTGCATAGAGAAAAAAAGGCACTATATAATAAGTAAATATTTATATAATAATAGATAATTACTTATGCCATATAATAGTTATAAATGATTTTATCGTACGAAACAGTGTGAGGAGCCATTTATGCCTTTACACGTGAGCTGAGCAAACGCTGCGTGAAAAATATTAGTTCTCGCAGAATATCATGGGTACTAAATATTAAGCTATAGAGGGTTGTTAACATGCCTAGTATATTTTAATTTTGTAATTATTAATTATTAACCGGATAACTATATGTCTTTATTGATAAACAAGTAATGCTGGTCCAGTTAAAGAATAGATTTGATATCAGCAGTGCTCTGCATGTTAATAAATACAATATCGTCATAGCCTGTTAAATATATATAAAAAATAACAATTTATCTAGGTTATTAATAACAAAATAAAAGAAAAAAAGGAAATGAAACTGATACCAGGGATTGATACATTAAGTAAGAATATTGTCAAATCATTAGATAAATATAAAAATATGCATATATATATATATATATATATATATATATATATATATATATATATATATATATATATAATAGCCTGCGGCGGTCGAGGAGAGAGAGAAGCTGCGCGGAAACTATATGTATAAATATGTAGATTCGTACACTGCGCAACCTGCGAATCGAGAAGCCGATGAAGCAGCAAACGGAGAGAGAGTTCGCGAAGAAGTCGAAGGAAAAAGCAGGCATTATTAATCCTACCTCCCAGTTGAATTATTCAATAGATAAATTGACTCTCCATTTTCCTACACCTGCACGCCATTTTTTTACTCCATTTGTTGCAGTTGAGCGAGAACACGTGCGAACGAAGCAGAGCCTATAGCAGTGCTGATTTGTTTATAAAGCATCGCCAGAGTATTTTTTTTGCACGTACCAGAGACGAGAACAAGTGTTGGTGTAGCTAAGGAGGACACTCTACAGGAGGTTTTCGTGTATATCGGTAACTTTTTACTTTGGGTCGGTCGGTGGGAATAAGCCGTTAAGGTGAAAACATCAAGTCGGCTTTAAGCTGACTTTTGGCATCTCGTACTAATACAGAAGCAAATGAGGGACTCGATAATAATGAGCAATCGCCATCTCTACTATGCCTGTGGCTAGTTGAGATGGTGAGTCCTAGCTTCCCTCAAGGTCGCTCTCTTCATGAGATCATTCAACGTAGTGATAGAATAGTTTTGTTTTAAATTCAATCTTTCACTAATACACACTCTCTCTCTCTCTCTCTCTCTCTCTCTCTCTCTCTCTCTCTCTCTCTCTCTCTCTCTCTCTCTAATCTATATCGTTTGATTGCCACGCGCCTTATTATATAGTTGATTGAACGGTTACAAAGAGAAAAAAGTTTACATAAATAATACAAATAATATTTATCTTATTTTAATTTTGCTTATATATACATATATATATATATATATATATATATATATATATATATATATATATATATATATATATATATATATATATATATATATATATATATATATATATTGTTACTAATATTGATATTTGTTAAATGATTTTCTCGACGAGTTGATTGAACGGTTACAAAGAGAAAAAGTTTACATAAATAATACAAATAATATGTATCTTATTTTAATTTTGCTTATAATAGTTTTCTATTATTATTTTTCTTCTGAAGCATAGTTAAATAACATGTCTTAAAAATTTACAGAATAATCTACTCTATTGTCCTGGGGCCTGCGGCGGCTCAGTCGGTGGAGTGTCGGATTCCCACGCCGGTGACCCGGGTTCGAATCCTAGTCTCTGCCGATTGATACAAGCACCTCTGTAAAAATTACATGTGCTTTGTTTACAAACACACCGCAGACCCCCGTCGTCGATTAGCACCACATGGAAGCACAAACATGGCGACGTTAAATAATAATAAAAAAAAAAAAAAAAAAAACTCTATTGTCCTATTCACCTTAATTTTTTTCAAAAATTTTCCATCACATATTCCAGAGAAATCACTGTTCATATAAAAAATGTTCAGGAAACACCTGATCCGAAATTTTTGGTGGTAAAAGATAGGAAATTTTATGCTCTTTCAAATGCATTTTCACTAGGTCGATGATAATATTTCTAACGTACGAAAAAAACCGAAAGACTGAAACCTATGAAATTGAAAAACCGCTAAAAATCAAAAACTAATCCGAGAAACTGAAAAATTATTATTATGCCTCCTTTGTCCAAAAAAAAACAACCAAAATGAGCCCTGAAATATTAAATTTTACCATGGATTACTTGAAATAACTTTGTATACATACATATACATATACACAGACCCATACACACACTCACACACACATACACACACGCGCACGCACGCGCGCATACGCGGACACAACATACATACCCTCACACACATACTCACCCACTCACACACACGCACGCACGCATACACACACACACCCACCGATCCAACCACCCACCCACCCACACACACACACACACACAAAATATACACACACACACACACAACACTCACACATACACACAAAATACACACAAACACTCACACATACACACACACACACACATAAGGACATTTTCTAAAAATAGTGTATTTAATTCGGATACATGTTTCTAACATGTTTTTAAAAAAACTTTTTTTTACTAACACAAAACTTCATCTTTGAGGAAGTAATAAATTATTATGTATTGCTTTATAGAAAGTCTTTACAATAAATTGATGTCAAATAAACATGATTTTAACTATTGATCTAAAATTTGGCGGTTGGGGAGCGGAGCAAGCACGGGGCGGAGCCACCCTAGTATATATATATATATATATATATATATATATATATATATATATAAGATATTACGGCGCTGCCGCTACCGTGTACGAATAGATTCCAGGAATCCCGGATTTCAGGAATCCCGGATTCCAGGAGTCCCGGATTACAGAATTCTAGGATAGAGTTCAGGAATACCGGACCCAGGATTTTAGGATAGAGTCCAGAAATCCCGGATTCGAGAATTTTCACTTCCGGTCTGGACCGGGAGTGTTCCCCCTGATCCAGGGTTTTGGGATTTTTACTTCCGGTATGGACCGGAAGTGCTCCCCCTCATCTAAGGTTTTGGGATATTTACTTTCAGTCTGGACCGGGAGTGCTCAGCTCATCCCGGATACCAGGATTTTTAAGTCGGGTTTGGACCGGGAGTATTCCCCTCATCCAGGATCTTGGGATTTTTGCTTCTGGTCTGTACCGGGAGTGATTGAATTGAAAGGAACGCATTTAGCTCTTTGACGTTGAAAAATATAAATCAGAATTCGTACCCATGAATATAAGGCAATCTAAGAGCTTAGAAATGAGTTACTTTTAAGTACTTTTTTAATTTTTCAGTGCTACCAACTTAACTTACGCTCTTTTAATATTATACATTGTTTACTTTGTATATAGAACCACTGTTAATAGAGATTTTTATAAAAAAAAATTTTACACTTAACAATATAATTTTATAAAAATTTTAGCTACCAATAGAGTTGGTTAAGCCTACTGGGGATAGCACTATTGAGAGTATACGGTGGTGTGAAAACGATGAAGGCTTTAATTTTTTTATTAGGCCCAATGACGGGGGTAGCTACCCTAGTATATATAGATTCATATAAGTGGCGTTTGCGAGTCGAAGTTACGGCGACGCCACTTATTCTTTCAACCCGCAAGTGGATATTATATCCACGCTTCTCATGGGTACCGATCTATCGAGTCGTATTGCGCGATACTCCAAGAATTTTATAAAGATTTACAAGAGGTGAACAAGTTAAAATCTTGGTTAGGAACATGCATGATTTCTTTGTTCGGAATTTGTTAATTTATGTAACTAAAAAATTTTTAAGGGTTTATGATTTAAAATAACTGAGTTACAGTAAGGTAGACGATTTATTTGTAGCAAAAGAGGAGTACAATATGGAAATTTTTCCGGGCTAAATGCCTTACTCTTTTATAATTACGATGGTTATCGAGATTAAAAGTCCCCTGCGCCTCTATCGGTCAGTTTTACGACTTTTCCTTGAACGAGGTATTTGAATTTGGATTGAGCGCCTTTTCAGTGGTGACGGTAGCCTTCTCGAAGGCTAAGTCATTGTGGGTTGCCATTGTTTCCGACACGATGCACTGACTAATTAGCGTACAAAAATAACATTGATGTAAGTGTGGCAGCACCGTTTGGCCACTTGAGGCGTCTGTAATTAAGTCTTCTCATGGTTGATTGATGGCTATTTGGTGGTGACTCCTGTCTTCAATACTGCAATTAAAAGTAACTAGGCTACGTCGCGCGAATTTTTAATTTCTTATAATTATTGGATAGATATAAAAAAGCATAAATTTTTTTTTGTCAATTGTTTTAGATGTATGATTTTTGTGATTTTAACCTTCTTTATGAGATTGGTTATATATTGTTATCTAGTAAATGATTAATTTATTAACAATTTGTGTAAACAATGTTAAATTTTCAAATTCTCGGTTTTTGGTCCTTATAGCTAATTCTTAGGAGGGTAAAATGTTCGAATCAGCTTAGCAACAATCCATTGTTTATGTCTTAATAACTCAAAAATTTACAATCTGAAAATATTATTTTCATGCCTAGTTTATTAAATAGGGTGTCTCTACGTTTTTCTAACAAAATATTTTTGTTTTAATAAAATTTATTGTTTATTGTCTTATATTTCTTTTTGTATACGTTTTATTGTTTCTTGTACTTTTACAATTAGGCTGTAAGGACTTTTTCCAAAAATTTTGAAAATTTTTAATAATTAATTACTTAAGTAATATAATTTATTTATAACAATTTCTCGAAAAATTGGATGTATTTACCAAGTAATATACGATTATCAGTATGTTTAATGCAAAAACGATGTTTCAGATTTTCTTTAATTATAAGTAGTTAGTTAATTAATGAATATTTTGAAAAATAATTATAAATGTAGGATTATTTTTATGGCTATTTTTGCAACTAAGATAGAGGTATATTGGCCATAAATTTTACGTATGAACCTTCGTAATTGTTTATACAATTTAATTTATTTATAATTTATTTATTTTTCTAAAGTGTCGAATATTTTTACAATGGAAGGTACAATTATCGGTTGGTTTAATGTAAAAACGTTATTTTGCGATTTACTTAATCATAATGTCTTAGATAACTAATGAATAATCGGACAATTAATTAAAATTTTAGAATTCTATCAATGCTTATTTTTATAACTTAGTTATAGGTGTCTGTTGCATAATTTGCATTGTAAAATGATTGTAATTGTTTAAACAATTTAAGTTAATTATATAAATTTTCTTAACTGTTTGCTCTTCTTATAATATAATATATGTAAGTCGGAGTGTTGGGTATGAAAGTGTTATTTTGAAAATTTCGTATTTGCAAGTTATTAATTAATTAATTAATATTCAGTTATATAAATGTAAATGTCGGAATGGTTTTCTCGCTAATTTTGTTGATAATATATATTTTTGTGATTGTAACGGAGAAGTTTCCCAATTGCGTTTATGGTTTAAATGTTAATTGTTAAGTTTGTCAATTACATTTTCGTAATTGGTTGCTAATTTGTTTCAGTGTAAAGGTAGTTTATAAATCCTCTTATTTGCGAGTGAGTAGTTTTTAACTATTAGAATTTCGGATCAACTGAAATTTCGATATGTTTTTCGAATGATTTCTTATCATTAAAGATGCAAAGAAGAGTAAACTGTTAGCTAATCTTTATTAATGTAGATCAACCATTAAATCGTTTATTATTCTATTTGTGAGTAGGGTGTGTTTATGGGATAAAATCCTATGTTTGATAAGTGTGATTTGTGTGGTATACTGTGGTGGCGGGTATCTTTAATGGATAGTGGTGTGTGACGGGTAATGAAATGTCTGGAGAGGGTTTATAAGCTTCGCGTCAATAGAGTGCTTTTATCGTACGATACCCGTTCTATAGATGTTGACTTGGGTGCTTCCTTTCGAGCGGTCGATCGAGCCGCTCTGGTGAGAAAGCGCGCTAGTGAGTGTCCGGATGAGTGCTCTGGTGAGTGGGTCGTTCTGATGAGGAGACAGACTAGTCTGGTAGATCCGAGCAGTCGTTGTTCTACGGAGGCGTTCGCTTTTAATATAGTGGAGCACTCTCAGCTGTGTGGTAAGTCTTCTTATTTATTGGTTGTCAGAGTTCCGATTATTCGTCGGGATAAATTTATATTTATTTTTAGGCAAAGGTTATGTGTTGGGGGGGGGGGGGGTAATTTATGGTCAGATGGAGGGATTGTCATTAGGGCTGGTTGGTCAGGGTTGATATTGGCTGAGGATAGACTACTCAATGAGCTAATTAGGGCGGACAAGTTATTAGTTATAGTTTGATTAATATTAGATGGTAGATTTTGAATTTTAAGTGGTGGTGAATTTTCACAAACGTAAGTGTGGGTATAGGGATGGTTTCAGTGCCAAGTGAATGAAGCGGGGTCTATATTAGATGTAAGTAAGTGATCGTAGACTTTTCAGGAGGTTGGTGTTGTAATACGGTTGTAATAGGGTTTTAGAAGTGGCCATTTCAGGCATTTCGAGGTCTATGGTTGTAGGGGGTAATTAATTTAGTAAGGGCGATATATGCTATAACTATTAGAAAAATATTTCCCAAGCAGCCGGAAGCGAAACAAATAGTATTTGTTTCTCTGATTCATTTTTTGTTGGGCCATTTGTTTAAACCTGTTTTCTATCTGGGTTAATGAAGTTACGTCGGCGTTATTGGCCCAATTTATAATTTCTGAAGCTGTATTTTCATCTAATTTTGTTTCGCTAGTAATATGCTAAAGGTAAGTAATAAAGAGGTCAAGTTTAGGTTAATGTGAGGATTGTATATTAGTGTTTGTGACGATAGAAGAGTGTTCAAGCCGTATATGATCATGCCTTTAACATGGGCTAAGCATTTCCCATGAATGGCTATTATTCCGGTATCATTCAAAGTGGCATAAAATTTCTTTTCGTTTTCGTATGTTATTCTCATGGGGATACGTTGGTGAGTCGAGAATAACTATTCATCAGTAGATATAAGTTTCGTCCAATGTACATATGGCTGTATTGATAGAAGTATATCACATTTCGAAAGTGCGGCTTGACTGGGTAGGGTATACATTAAATATTCGCACGGGACATCGTTGATTTCTTCGTAAAGAACTGTGAGTGGGGGCACAGTAGTGACTGATTATAATTAAGCCAGGGAGCGAACAAGTTTGGGTCTACCTGCGCATAGATTTTTAGGTTTCCTGTAATTAATAGATTGGAGAAACGCAGTTTAATACTAAAATATCCCGTCTTATTAGCGTAAAGTGGATCAAAGGTTGGAAGGGCGTGTAGTTTAAAATTGGATAAGCTAGTGTGGTCTGCGAGGAGGAATTCTAGGATGGTTGCTAGTCTGTCTATTATGACAATTACGTGGGTCTTCACGACGCTGAATAAAAACTCGGGAGTGATCTTAGTTTGTTCCCAAGATAGTTTGTGTCCAGGATTGTCTGTGTTGATCTGTAGTAATAGGTCCTTCAATTGTTCGTAAGTTAGGAGGACAGGATGGAGATTTCCTCAAGCGGTAACTTCGATAGCGCTGATGAGTATTTTATGGTAATTTATCATATTCTCTAGGTGTGATATGGCTTGTGAAGTGAAAGTTTTGTTTGTTTCTATCGGGCGGGCTTTCGGTCGTAATAGGTTTTGCTGCGGTATTTGGAAATTATAAGATTTTTGCAAGCTGTTTCTCTAATTTCTCATAGAACATTTCACTAGAACGCATAAATAGGAATTATAGGTCGCCATTTGAAATTCGTCGGGTAGTTGGTGAGGGCTTTGGGCGATGCGTCCATATACGATTTCGTAAGGAGTAAGCTGGTAAATGTATGAATTGAAGTATTGTGTTTATGAATGGCAAACGGAATTACTCTATACCAGTCAGTCTCGTTAGTGGCTTTGGTTCGAATGAAGTCGTTTAACATTGCATGACTTCTCTTCAAAGACCCATTAGATATTATTTCGGCTAAAGTTTCGATGCATTCAGTTAGGTTGGACGGTTGTATGACATCTCTTTCATTTTGAGCAACTATTAAACTAAATATATAGCGATTACGATTGCTGGTTATCAATATGTCTCCTACCTCTGGTTTTTCTTTGGTCAAATCATGAAGTGTACACAATTATCTTTTAAATATGTTGGAGATTCTGAAGTGCTGAGCAATTTCAGGTTGGAGTGTGATCGTGTGGTTATTTTTGTCTGTGGGAGCAATTTTAGTGGAACTATAGCGGGGGTACTCTGTAAAGGATTTAGTATACCCGTAGGTATGAACGATGGGGAGCGCTCCGAGTCAGGCGGTTAAGAGCGTTCGGTGTCGGGAGGCGGGGAGCGCTCTATTGCATGCGATGCAGAGCGCTCTGTTTTCAGAGGTTGAGGGCGTCTTGGGTCTCATGGCGGAGAGCGCTTGCCGTAAGTGGGCTAGTAGATGATAGAAGTTTCAGGATCAGTCAATAGTGAATATGGACTATTAGATAGATCTTCAGATCAGTCAGATTCTTCTTCACTATCTACTTGGTGGACAGTGGAGAGATGTTGCCAATTCTGAACTGGTTTATTGTAGGGTTCCATTAGGGTAGAGTGACGTTCTTGGTTTGGTTCGGACATTGAATTTTGGGTTTGGTGGTCTAATAGGGAAGATTTATATTCTCATAATGAATGACGGACATCTGGACGGGAGATTAGTTATTTTTCAGGACTAACGGGGTACGGATTATCATGTCTTTCTATTGAAATCGTATCTATCGGGGCCTTGGCCACCTATTCAATCAAAATCTCTTTCTTCGGATATTCTGCATGGGTAACATTTTGGTCTGGATTTGTAGATTTATGTTCAGCTTGTGTTTCAATGGAAGGTTGGTCAAAGATATGTGCTTTTGAATTACATCAATATCGCGTTTCTTCCCATTCGTATCGGATTTTTTTTGATTCTTTGATTTGACCCTTTTGATTCTCGGTGGACTGGTCTTTGTTTTCGTTTGATTTTCTCATTTGTGTATTATTTGAATCATAGTAATATTGGATGTAACTCCTTGTTGATTATAATGTTGTAAGTCGTGAAAATCTACCCTTTTCGGTGACAGTGATCCAGCTCTAATTGATTCATAAGATGGGGTGGTGGATTAATTCCGATATGGATATATAGGACGTTGGTTATGGATTTGTGGTTCATAACGTTCTTCACGTCTGGGGCACAGTGTCCGTCCTTTGGCGATATTGTCTTCCACAGGTCGGATGCGTCGGATGGAAGTATTATGGTTATGTCTTAGAGTGTCGCCGTATTCTGTTTCTCAATTTACGGCTACTTCTAGTGCTGCAGCTAAGGTTTTAGGTGGTGGGTTTTTCATAGATGACCTATAATTATCTGGTAACACACTCTTGAAGGCTTCTACTGTTAATCGTTCTAATTGTGGTAACTGATCTACATCTTTGTGTGGCTGAGTGAGAGCAGAGCGGTTTGTGCTCTACCTCACGCAGAGCGGCTTGTGCTCCACTTATTGAGGATATTAATCTTGAATGATATGTACGCACTTTTTCGTTCCTTCTCATGGAACGCGAGTAAATTTCTCCCATAGACTGATAGTACGACTTTGAAGGCGCGAAATTGGCTTTTAATAAGGTTATAAGTTCGTCTATTGAATTAATAGTTTGATCAACTAGTGTTTTTCTGTCGGTTAATTTGAAGTAACAGTCAGTTTTGATTAGTTCCTCAAAACGGATACCAATTTGTTCCAGATGAATTAAGTTCGGTTATGCAGGTTCTACTTTCAAGTAACAAATACATTTAATTTACGAGAGGAAACTAATCTTTATTCGGAAAAATTTACTAACTATTATTTATCAAGATTTACTCGAATGTATTATATTATAAGTAAAATGTGAATATTTAAGATTGAGCGCTCTTAAAACTTGTAGAAGCGAGCGCTTAATGGTAAGCAGTTTTTTTGCGATGGGATTGAACGCTTGCAATTAAGTGAGCGCTCGTAGTTAGCGATTGATTGAGCACTCACTTTTAAGTTATCATACAGCTCTGGTCACTTGGGCATTTTCGACTTAGCGGTAGTCTCTTCCGTCAGGTGAGCGCTCTTATCCCGGCACTGATCGTACGTCGATTATTTTCTTGACTTAGAGAGAGAGAGAGAGAGACAGAGAGAGAGAGAGAGGGGGGCTCTCTTTATTACTGTATGTATTCCTTACCATCTTTACCGATATTTAGTTATTCTTATTTGAATATTTAGTTTTTTATAATTCTTCTTATATTTCTTTAGAATTTCTTTTATCAAAAATAACAAAGAATTAAGTTTAATATAAGTATAAGTCGTCGCGGGCCAGCCAAAGGTAAGCTCGGCGGTAAGTCGCAAACGCGCGCTGCGCGTGGCGTACGCCCGCAGGTTACCTGTTCGTTAGTTAATTACTTATTAACAAATTGAGTTAAGTAGGGGTAATGTCGGCCATATTGAATCCCCCAGTTTGAATTTCGAAATTTCGAGGTTAAAATAAGTTTCTGTGACCCCGAAAACCCCCATATCGATACGTTAAAATGATTTAAAATCATTTGTTGCAGTACAACGGGTTTGGTGGCGGTATAATGTCCGCCATTTTCGAATTTGGAATACCTTCAGCATTCTCAATAAAAAGTCCCAGAAAGAGTTTTACATGCTTTTTGGAGGTATATTTCACAAATTAGAACATTTTTACTATCATTATTGTTGAATGTGCCATGAAAACGTGGCTTTCAGGCGCCATATTTTATGCGCCATATTCGATTTTTGAAAAGGCAAGAAGTTTTTCGAAAGCTCTTGACCAGACGAACATTTTGAAACATCAAACCTCTTGATAGGTTAACCCAAATTTTGGGTGCACTGATGATCCGCTTGACGTAAAACGTTCCATATATACATTGTAACCGGGTGCTCAATTTGTTAATAAGTAATTAACTAACGAACAGGTAACCTGCGGGCGTATGCCATGAGCAGCGCGCGTATGCGACTTACCGCTGAGCTTACCTTTGGCTGGCCCATGACGACTTGCCGCTGCAGCCTTGCCTCGACGCAGCTGTGCACGCCTTCCTCAGGAACACATCGAATGTACGAAAATTCTGTATATGCGCGGAGTTTTTTTGACGCACGAGCTTTTGCGCTTCTTTCAGGCCGCGAAAACGCGAATATATTTAGTTTTCGTATCGGCCTAACTCGGTATGGAGAGCAGGCCTGTCAGGGTTGTGTAGCGACAAAGTGATTTAATAAAAAATAAATATCAAATTCTATATTCCGTAACCAGTAATCATAACTACAACGAAGATAAAAATATTAATGATGATTTTAACAAAATAAGAAAAGGCGCGCAGGTCGAGCGTCACATGTTGCGGAACACGCCGTTGTGATGAGAGAGGGTATAGAATGCGCACGGACCTCCTTTATCCTAGGTTATTCGGAGCCCTTATAATCTTAGGGCACGGCACATTATTCGTAGCAGACCCCCGGATGAGGTGTTGGGTTGGGCCTGCCGTTCGTCCAGGATCTGACGAGCCGAGGCTGTCCCTATCTCCTGTTGCAGCCGTTGTGGGTCAGCTGTCGCTTCTATTGTAGCTCTGTTGCGGGTTGCGAGGGTTTGCTTGGCGTCCGCCAAGTGCGCGGCGTTCGCTGCGGTAACAGCTGTTTCGGCCTCCTCCCGCCGCACTCTCCTTTCTTTCATTCAGCCACGCAGGGATGTGGTCTGAGAGCTTGCTGTGTTTTTTGAAAGGGAACGATTCAGGTCCCTGCGTAGTTGGAAGCGTTCTCAAAGTTACGGTGGAAATTATCCCTCGTCGCAATCGCCTCTTTGATCGCGAAAAGGTACCTTGTCCACGAAGCGCGGGCTACCTCAAGAACCCTCTCAGTCGTGTCTCACTCCCTTTGTATTGGCGACAAAGGAGGTTCCTCGCGTACTTCCCGGCTTTCGGGGCGGATCCGCTAGAGTGATGGGCGGTATTCGACCTGCTCCATATGCGTCACCATTTCGCGAGTGGGAGCCCTCATCGGGATGGCCCCACTCCCCTGAGGGTCCGTCGATGACTCGGAAGAGCCCCCGGCCCTTGGGACCCCGGGTGAGATGCATCGGTCATCGACAGCGTCATCCTCCCACTCCTCGATGACGACGGAGTTCCTGATTCATAATTCCCGGCTTCTCTCTTCTTCTTCTAATCGCCGACTCTCACTGAGGATGTGAAAGGCGGCCGCCAACAACCGTCCACCATATTCTCTAGCCGGAGCCGGAGGAGCGCCGACGGCACTTCGTCAACAAGGTCTGAGTTGACAAGGGGTACAAGTGACTTTTCGTGTTGGCACCTGACAATGTTTCTTGCACATTGATCAGGGGCCAACTGTAAAAGTCAGTTGTGCTCCTTGGCAACCAAGCGCCTCGTCTAATACCTTAATTAAATACGAAGAGTATAGAGGGTGGAAATGAGGTGGAATTGAAAAACATTTTTTTGCTAGTACTCTCTCACCCTCCTCTGCTTCCTGGAGGAGCAACGCACCAATTCCGGTGTTGCTATCGTCGGTGTTAACCACGAACTGTTTATCCGGTAGAGGACTCTGAAGAACAGAAGCGTCTTCAGCCTGTCGAATGCATTTTGTTGGTCTTCCAACCGATCGTACTTCTGGTTTTTCTTCATAAGTCGGGTCAGAGGCTCAGCTAACGTTGCGTAATCCTTCATGAATCTTCTATACCATGAAGTCATACCCAGAAGACGTCTCAGTTGTTTCAAGTTTTTGGATGCTGGGTAATTCATTACCGCCTCGATCTTATTATTATTATCATTATCGCCTCTGGGTCTGGTCTGACCCCGTTCCAGTTCATAAGGACGCCCAAGTATCGGGCCTCGGGTTTACAAAACATGCATTTCTCCCGATTGATTATTAGTCCTTCGGCTTTCAGCATCGCAAGGACCAATTTCAACAGGCGTTTGTGTCTTCATACGTTTCAGAGATTATGATTATGTCGTCCAGATATGCAAACACGTATGGCTCGTGGTCTGGACTGAATTCTATGTCGATTAATCTCTGAAACGTCATTCTCGCGTATGATAAATCATAGGGCATACATCGAAAATGGTACAATCCTTTTCTCGGTACCGTGAAGGCTGTGATAGATCGAGAAGATTCGCTCAGTGGTATGTGATTATACGCACTTCTGATGTCAATCGGCGATATATACTTTGCCCTCCTCAATTTCCGCAAGATATCTTGCATGAAGGGCAGAGGATACGCATCAGGTTTTGTCTGCGCGTTGACTTTTCAGTAATCGTCGCAGAACCTGTGAGTGCCAGTGTTCTTCTTTATTATCGCCACTGGGCTCAACCAGCGACTATTAGATGGCTCAATTATGCCTTGGTTTATCATCTCTTTCTATCTTCTCTGAAACCGGGTAATATTTCTGCTTGATGGGCATCGTTAACCCGACGTCTATATGGTGCTTGATGTCACACGTTAGGACACAAGTGTCTCCTTGGCCTTTTAAAGATTCGTTTAGGAGACTTTCTAGCTCCTGGCGCTGCGAATCGGTGACATCGGAGATAGCTACTGATGATACTGAGCTATTTGTAGCCCAACCGCCCCTATTACCATACTGGATGCTCCATTATCATATAGGGCTCGTATCGTGAAATTCCCAATTCCTATCTGGGGTCGCCAACGGGTTTCGTCTTCATTCCTGTATACCCTCTTCTGCGGTTGCTTCGACTCACGTTCCACTTCAGTTGATCTCGACTCTATAAGGAGCGGTTCCGTCTCGATGGGCTCTCCTTCGGGAGAGGACCTTTGGGGTTGTGACTGGGCGTCAGAATCTATCACTGATGTTCCAGCTTCGGTGACTTGTGCTGCCACTGAGGTGACGTTCTCTTCTGTGACCTCATTCATGTTGCCTTTTCATTCGGAAGAGGACGTGCTCATTCGAGGAAGTGCATTCTTTCCTCTAGCCGTTGATTCTGATTCGGCCGAAGAAGGCGACGGTGCGGTCCCATGATCTTCTGCATTATGCGCTGGTCTCCGCGGCCTTTCGGTCTCCCCTTTCTCTTCTGAGAGAGTTGAGGTTGGCTGCCCGACCCGTACGACCTCAGATTCGGTAGAGGATTCGTCTTGACGTGGCTAGACATGCACTTTTCCTCTTGGCACTTTTGTGCCGTCGTGGGTTGGGGCTGTAGAGACCGTGCATCCTTCTGGAAGCTTCCCGGGTCTCTTTGTCTGAGTTGTTTCCTCTCCTTATTCTGAGAGGGTATAGACTAGGCGGCCGCCGAATTTGCCCTCGCTTTCAAGCGAGAGGTAGTTTTGGCGTGTGTACATATCCTTTTCCCTTATCGATGCTTCGGCGTCGATGAGGAGTGTCGCTGCGGGGACCATCGTTGGTTCAGGCATAACCGTGGTCCTTAGCCACTCCTCTCTTCATTTCCCGAGTATTTAGAGCAATACTTGTTCATGCAGCCCAGTCCTCCATATCCGAAACACTATAAATACTGAGTTTGGTGGAACCTTTGTTTATACCCCCTGGCGGAACGCCAGGGCGGCCCGACCTGTGTTTTTCTCATACTTTCCTGGTTGGAGATTTGCTTTGTTGTCGTGTTTCGGCATATCTCTTAGGACTCTTCTCTTGGCCTTTCTGCCCTCCTTTCCCCTATCCATTCCTGGATCCGAAGTTCTCATTCATATTCGGTTGTTGGAAATGTTTCACCTTTCCTCCAAGATCTTCGCAAATATCGCCGTGCAGTCTGGCATAGAAGACTTCATTGCCTCTTTAGCTACGGCGGAAATCTCCGTTTTGTTTTTCTTATGCCCCTGAGTCTGATTGTGGGCCAGTTCGGGAAGTAGAGAACCTTCTGGCGCTGGCGGTTGGCGGTACGGTCTCTCGTGTTCCAACGTTTGTTCAGCGTCCGTTGCCGCGTCTAGCAGCGTTTCTACGCTAGTGACGTGGGATCTCCTGACCAAATTCTGTAAATCTGCTCGCATATTTCGGTGCAAGAGATCTAATTCTTGACTTTCATCGAGCCGTAGTAATAATTTATTCATTATCCCTATCAGACACGTGACGTAATCTCGTACCAACTCATCCGATCCTTGCGTCTGAATATGCGTTTCGTTCAGCAGTGTTCGTTGGTATTGATGGCTCGGGCCGTACCGGTGCCGGGTCGAAGCGGGGAAGTATCTCATAGTTTTCCGCTTCATTTTATTATTTCGGTACCAGATTGCTGCCGTATCGGCGAAGAGCTCCGACAGTGCTGCCAGGAATTCGTCGTCCGATAAATTGGCCAGGGTAATGCAGTCGTCGACTCTCGCGAGGAAGGCGTCCATGCTCTAGGCTTTCTTGCCAAAGAACTTGATGTTCCACTTCCTGAAAACTTGACCGACGTCACGTGCGTTGCCGCCAAATCGTGTTGTCTGACCGAGGGGTTCTAACCAGGGCCGTAGACTTGACGTACCATGGTTCCTTCGTCCCTCACCAGGTTGACTAGGGTCAGTCTGATTAAGGGCTGAGTGGGTTGCCAATCATTCCTAGTTCGGTCTTTCTCTCAGCCGCTCATCGATTAGCCTGTTTTCTCTAAGATCGCATGCCCTTCTGCTTTCTCGTTCATCCCCCGATGTAGTTGTCTCTCAACTACTCTCCCGCACTCCCCAGGCGTCAGTCACTGGGGCAGGTACGCCGAATTGCCATCACGTTCGTCTAACTTCGCAAAGTCTAGTGCTCTCGTTTCCTCAATATTCGATTTTTATTCGTTTCGACAATCAAATCAATCACGGGTATTCCTTCGTTAAAAATTTTAAGAATCAGAAAAGTTAAAAATTTCACTAGTCGACGTAACTTGTCTGAGTTCAAATTTCGTTTCTAATTCAAAAGTGATTGCAAAACTTTTCGTAAATTGTTAGAAACAAAAAATAAGTTCAGTCTTTTATTCTATTATTTGTTCTGTTTTAATTGCTTTTTATGACAAAAAATTCTAACAATTCTAAAATTAAAACAATCAACTTTTCTGAAAAGGGTAAAAAATATTTTCAATTTTAATTGGCAAATTTTTCAAAATCTTATTCCTTTATTCCAAAGAAAATAAGATTCTAAAAACGAACAGAAAAACTAATTTTTCCAAAAGAAATCCGAAAAGAAATCAATTTTGAAATTATATATTTAATAAAAACTGTAAAAAAAATGTTAAATTACTTTTCGATTCGCTAATCGAAGGTCCTGAAAAGAAGCTCTTTTCTATTTTATTTTCAAGAAAAATTGAATTTTTGTGTCAAAAATCATATCCAAGAAGAAAATTAACTATTTCAATAATTTTCTAATTTTCAAAAACAAATTAATTCATCAATAAATAAATTTCCTGTTTTCTTAAATATCAAGAAATAAAAAATATTATTTTGGAAAGAACTTTTTCAAACTTGTTTGAAAGATTTTTTAATAATTATTGTTTATTAATGTTCAATAAACAACAATTTTGTAGAAAAAACAATTTTCAAAAAAAAAGAAGCAAGGTTCAAAAATGCTTTTTATTCTTCATAAAAATAAATCATAATAATCACAAAAAAAATTTATTTTTTCCGAAATTATTGTTTATTAATGTTCTATATACAACAATATTGCAGAAAAATAATTTTTTATTTTTATTACAGAAGATGTGGACTGTGACTGCACCATATATCTAGTCGGGAGTGGTGCTGACTGAAAACAGATGATTTGGAGCGATTCGCGCGCCATCTGTTGGTCATTCTAAAGACTTATTGAACTACCCTCGTATGTGCTGAAGAAAGCTGAATATAAGTTGATGTACGCCTGGTTGGTGAGAAAGACAGGACGAGAACGCTGAGCGCTCTGCAGGAATATCGGTGCGTAGGCTTCTTGACTTGTTGTCTCTTGGTGAGGAGAAAATGAGAGTGGTTAAGAGCTCTGTAAGAAGACCGGCGTGCAAACTACTTCGTTGACCCGTGAGAGGAGAGTGGCCGAGTGCTGTTAGGAACTCGGGCATAGACTGCTTGGCTCGTCGTTTAGTAGAAGAGTGGCCGAGCGCTCTGCAGGTACCCGAGGTGTAGACAGCTTTACTTGTCGTCCCACGACGTTGCTTCTACGTTGGGAGAGGGAGGGAACAGCACTAACCCCTCGTCCTAGCTCTCTACGACCCTAGAGCTGCTCCAGAGAAGCAGCCCAGCGACAGTTGTCGCCGACGAGACAAGCTCAAGATTGAATAGATATGTATAGAGAGGAGGGGAAAGCAAAAAATAATTAAGTAATCAGTTTAATTAAGCCGTGATATATTTCTCAGACGTAAGAGGTTAGCGCTGTAGTCGTCTCTAGTCGTTAATGTGGCAATTTACTCGAGTGAGTTTATCGGGTGTCGAGTGCCTTTGTGGCTGGTCTTATATGCCTTTGCCACGCCGATTTCTTCCGCGAGTTGGACGACGCTACCTAGCGGTGGCGCTCGGAACTGCGCTATTGGTAACTTCGCGCCGACGCGCGATAATTAAAACTCAGCTATTTTAAGCTGGGCGAAAGAGCTTATTCATGGGCGTACAACAAAGTCTTCAAATCCCGATCAAAACGCTATCCATTCAGAAGATTCCGATGAAGGAGATTTCGATTGAACAGGCGGCGAAGGTCCTATCATATCAATAAAAAGACCTGCTATATCGTGCTCAGTCAGCCCCGAAAAAGAAGCAATATCCCTGCAGACATTAGCGATTGGAATTGGCAGCAATTCTCCACTGTCCTCCAAGTGGACAGAAAAGAAGAGACCAATCCGGGGACCTCTATCATCTGACAGTCGCCAGATCACAAGCGCTCTCCGCCACGAGACACTGGATGCTCTCTGGCATGCGACACTGATCACTCTCCACCTCTAGACGTAGAGCGCTTTGCACAGCATGCCTCCAATCACTCACCACCACCCCATACCGAATGCTCTCCACCACGAAACACTGAGGGCCTTCCGTCGTTCACATCTGCTGACATACATACAAATTTGTCGACCAATGTCGACACATCTCAGCTCCAAGCATCAACTCTCAACAGAGATAATTACCCTAATCCGACATTAAAACCTTCAAATAATACCTCCCACAACGCAAATTAACCACACAATCCCATTCCAACCTGAAATTACTCAGCATCCTGAAATCTCCACTATTTGTAAATATGTATATAAAGCCACTGCTTTTTCATATGACAATCAGACAAACATGCTATAAATCCAACTTTACTCAGAAACTGCTATATATATATATATATATATGTGTGTGTGTGTGTATATATATTACAAAGAAAGAATATATATATATATATATATATATATATATATATATATATATATATATACATATAAGGACGTGTTATGACTGACTGACCGACTGACCGACCGACCGACCGACGACCGACGGACCGACCGACTGACTGACTGACTCATTAACGCCGAGCCAAAAACATTAAATATAGCGACTTGAAATTGAGGTATAAGGTTCGTACATTGTGGGCAATGAATAAGAAGGAATTTATATAATTCTAACTCTAAGGGAATAAATTTTACAATTTTAAATTTTTATAGGGTTAAAAGCTGTAAAATGTATTTTCACGGAATTATTTAAAACCTCCAAAAACGATAATATGTTGGCTTTTTTTATCATTTTATATGTTTTTTAATACTAAGTTCTAGAAAGTAATTTCTGTGTTTTTCCCTAATCGACCGCTAAGAGGGTACATTTTTCAAATTTGGAATCCTAAATCAGTCAATAATAGTATAATGTGATTTTACGAGATTTGATTTTTTTTATACAAACAGCTCACCTACCTTAAAAAAAGAATTGTAACTAGTCGTCTCTTTAAATGACGATTAAGAGCCTTCAAAACGTGGGGAAATTGTTAGACGCCCATGAATAGGCTCTTTCGCGCAACTTACAATAGCTGAGTTTTAATTTTCGCGCGGTGGCGAAGTTACCGAGAGCGTAGTTCCGCGCGCCACCGCTAGGTGACGTCATCCAACTCGCGGAAGAAATCGGTGCGGCAAATGCATTTAGGACCGGCCATCAAGACACTCAGCATCCGTGAAATACACTCGAGAAACTTGTCATAGTAACGCCTAGAGACGACTACAGGGCTAACCTCTTAAGTTTGTGAAATAAATCATGGCTTTGACTTATTATTTAATTATTTTTTGCTTTACCCCTCCTCTCTATATACATCTACTCTATCTTTAGCTTGTCTTATCGGCGACAACTATCGCTGGGCTATTTCTTTGGAGCAGCTCAAGGCTTGTAGAGATCTAGGACGAGGGTAGTGCTGTGTCCTCCCTCGACCGAACGCAGAAGCAACATCGTGGGACAACAAGCCAAGCAGCGATTGTCGATCTTCCTGCAGAGCGCACAGCGCTCTCTTTCTCTACACGTTGCGGGCCGACGTAGAAACAGTCAACACCGGCTTCTGCAGAACGCTCGGTCGCTCGCTTTCTCATCATGTCATAGAACAACGGGAGAATCAGCCAACACGCCGTTCTTCCTACAGAGCGCTCAGCCGCTCTCCTGCCGTCTTCCCCTCCAACCTGGCGTACATCAACTTCTCGAACAGCATCTGTAGTCGATTTGTTCTTCATGAATCCAAATTGTTTCGACGAGAGGCCTCCGCCTGCTGGTACAGCCTCCTCGAGTCGCGGTCTAATTAGCTTTTCGAGTATTTTCCCTGCTGTGTTTAGCATACGCAGAGGTCGATTTCCCGATGCTGTGTTGGGGTCTACCTTTCGATGAACACGAGCCTCTGAATCTTCCATCTTTTTGGAAAATTTCTAGCTCTGAGCTAAAGATCTTAGTTGGCATTCCATCCGGTCCCGGAGCTTTGTTGTTCTTTAAGGATCTTACCGCTATGTTAAGCTCTGCTTTGGTGAAGTCAGGGTATTGCCCGGCTGCAATATCCACGTGTTCTTGTCTGCTTTCGTGTAGGAAATAAAGTGTCTACTATACGCTCCATAAAGTCCATAATTCCGTAGCGAAGAAAGTTGATAATAATCGTGTCTCGAGTAAATAAGGTGATGTTATTCCTTTTTTTCATACAGCTTAAATGCACTCAACTACTTTTAATTTGTGAAAAATCACATTATCTTTAATTACATTCAATTATAATGTATATAAAAATATATTTAAATTTAAACTGCCATACTTAATAAAAGTCACTTTGATGGTAAAAAAACAAAATTAATAAATTAATAGGCGTTTACAACCCAAAAAGCTTTCACTTTCAAACTTATAATTTTTTTAGATACTTCTTAGAATCCTTATAATACAATTTGCTAGACCTCCAACGTTTCAATTTTGTAAAAGCAACTAATTAGTGAATAGTAATATCAATTTATTTATAAAATGTGACGCACAATAATGGGAATTGAGATGAAATTTGTTATAAATAACTAATAAAATTTGTTATATATTGTTATGCATATTGTTCATAGTTTAAGAATTTTTTAAAAATTAACGTTAGAGGTCTTGTAAATTGGATTTTGGCATTACTAAAAAATATATTTTTTTCATTATCCGTTTTTATTAACACCCATTACTATTACGTGTAAGTATAGAATTGATGTTCATGATCAAGTATACGAATGAACAATGATTAAATTTTATAGTTTTGTTAAAATATACACTTTGAGAATAGGCTTGTAGTACTTTAAGGTATGAGGTACAAAGTACCAAAGAAAGTAAAATAAAGTACAGCTTTGGAATTAGACAAGGATACCTAACTATTTGTAACCTTAGCAGATGGCAAATTTTTTTTACAGTTGTTACGTCGCGCATAAGCAGCAAATGGCGCGAAGTTAATATCAAATTAAATCGCATTCGCCGCTAGTTTCGGTTAATACTTTCGTAATTTACCTGGGAGTTGATGCGTTAGCAAAAGCAGGGTAGCGAAAATGACATTCAATATGATAGTGGTAAAGTAGAAAGTGCGAATTTACGACAGGATAGGAGAGCATGGTGATGTATTTAGGGACTTACGTTGTATGTGTACGTAGGCCTTGGTTCCCTGTAGTCGACTCGGCTCGGCTGCGCTGCGCTGCGAGTGGTCTCGTGCTCGAGATGGTGGCGGGAGATATGAATAGGAGCACAGGTACAGCAAATAAATAAGTGCGAGCAAATAAGTTTAAGATCAAGTTTATTGTATCAGAAGCACAAAGTTAAATATAAGTGCGTGTCCCTTTTACAAGTGAAGTGTCAAATAACAAACTGGTGCGTACGTGCTTATGGTTCAGAGTTCGAATGCAGAAGGCTAAAGGTTGAAGGCAAAAGGTGAGGGAAAATGGCCAGGAGCCATGGGGGGCTATGACTTATATAACCTCGCGGGGGTCGCATGCTTAGCCTAAATTAGGAATTAATTATGGACAAAGGTATAGAGTCGCGGAAGAGAGTTCAGGAAATATTGGGGTGGATGAGTGTATCATTGTAGTGTATGAGGTAGGCCAGGCAGGATACTGGCTGAATAAGGCAGGTCGATAAGTTAGTTTATGTATGATGAGTCGCTTTTGTCGTATGGGACCTTGGTTAAGAAATGTTGTTATGCGTTGATACTCGGGACGTGACAGAATAATACAAATAATTCTCCGCATAGTATGTGTATATATACACGTTATTACACCAAATTACCTCATAACAAAAGTTGTTGTGGGTCGATATTCGATACATGACACAGTAATGAAAATTAAAGTAGAAGAGCTTTTGTTTGAAAGCTACTGCGTTAAAAAATGTTTAAACTGAGAATTTATAATCGATTAACGACATCGAAAATACACAAAAAAATAACAGAATTTTGTGAATTTCCATTTTCGACAATTTGCTTTGTAAAATTCGTTGTAAGTGAAGATTTTTTGTGAAATTTTTCATATAAGTATGTGTAATTGTGTATTTGTTTGAAAGTATTTTTGATATGTGATACGGATATCCGGATAGTTAGATATTCGTAATCTGGATATCCGCTATTCGGATCACGGATAGTTTATGAGTTCATTATCCGGATATCTGAATAGCTGGATAGTCACAGCCCTAGTCCGAAGGTCTCGCTGCGGGTGCTGGCTGGTGTATTCACATTTTCTTCAAAAGCTAACTGAGCGGTGGCACTCCGGATTCTCTTTTCTACTGGTGTCACTGGTGGGTACGTCGATGATTTGGTATCTTCATCCCGCCCTCGCTGCGAAGGGGAGTCTTCACATCTTGCCAGTAATAGGCCATGAGTTTGTAGGCCCTCTCAATCTGACTTATGCCATCCTTAATCTCCTGCTTTGTGTTGGGCATAATAGTCTTTATCATCTTTTCAACGGCTGTTTGTGAAATCCTGAGTTGATCTTCGATCGCCTTTGTTAGTTCTATTATTTTTTTCTCTTGCAGTTCTGTATTGTTTCCTAATGTTGTTCGGGCTACAATTTTTTTGTTCATACCAGCGCATCATGCGCAAGGGCCGAAATAACTAGGAACGGGTGTACCCTGGGACCTAATTCCTACCCCAGTTCTCTGAGGCATAGCCTTCGCTTTGTCAATCTCGGTATACGCGGACGAACTGGTGCTCGCTCGGGGCAGCGCAGATTCCGACGTCAGCGCCCAGTGCGCACTACCTGATCGGGATACCGAAGCGGCTGATTTCTCACCTTTGCCCTAATGGCCACCTCGGCTGGAAAACTCCCTGGCAACCTTCCTCCAGGTCAAGAGGAAACTGTCTGACTCCGGGCACTCTCAGTGTGCTGCAGCAGAGGCGGATCGTATCTGTGCGTGGGTATGTGTAGTGCAGTGGTGAGTGTAGTGCTTCATAGTGCGAGTAGTATTACGCGTGGTAGTGTGCTGGTGTGTGAGTGTGAGTTGAGTGACCTGCTTCTTACTTTGAATAATCCCCTCACCCGCCACGGACCTATAAGATAAGAGGTACCGGGCTTCGACACGATCAGATCTAACCTGTTACACTTGTACGTGTATTCAAATGCATTTTAACTCCGTACAGAAAGAAGAAGTTTCCCTGTCCCACCCCGCGACATTTATAAAATGAGAGAAAATGTACGTCACCCGATTAAGAAAACGTCGCATCATCTGTCACCACATCCATTTCCATTGGGTCGTCCGCCGTCCATGGGTTATGAACGGATGTCGTAGAGTCTCCCAGCGCTTCATTCATACCTTCGTTGATTGCCCTATTTAGGTATCGCATCTTCAGTCATAGGACCGTAGATATCATAACGCAGGATACGGTCCCTTAGGTAGCTCCGTATTACTCGCATGAGGTACTTCGGAACTCTGAAATCCTTCAATGCGTCCAAGATGTCTGACTACCGGGCTGAGTTGAAGGCGTTCTTAGCGTCTAACGTAACGAGGAGTGCGATGTTCCTGGAATAATGATTTCCAGTCCACGCCTCCTTCCCAGCCGTGCTATCTCTCGTATAACGTTCATCATGGATCGCCGTTTCTTGAAATCGTACTGGTTGTCGGCTAAATCATCGGCAGCCTGCAGAGCTTCCTGTAGCCGTGGTTTCAGCATCCTATCGTATAGCTTCCCTGTGTGGTCCATCATGCACAGCGGCCTATTAGACAACGGAGGCCGGGGGTTCCCTCTTTTTCCTTTACTGATCGGCATGAGACGCGCAACTTTCCAGGGAATACCAAAGATACCCGCCTTCATACATGCGTTGTACATGTTCAGCAATAGAGAAGGTGCTCTCACTGCGAAGATCATCAATATCGCAGCTGGTATCTCTTCTGTGGATAATAGGGAAATCTCACCTACTTCAGCGGCTTCCTCCTGGTCTTGCTTTGGCGGATTTGTTGGGAACAGAGTGCCACGATTCGAGCCGTCGTGTTGTCACCGAAAGGGTGATTTGAGAGCGAGCAAAGTTTCTTGGTCACAATCTTGTAGCCCAAGCCTCACACATCCCTATTCACTTCCTCGGACAGGTCTTTCCAGCACTGCTCCTTGCTCCGATTGATCTCGTGCCAGAGCCGTCGGTGCGGTGCTATATGCTGCGCCGATATCAGTGCTGTTTCCTCTCTGTCTCGCGTTCTTTGTGCTCTTCTTATGAGTCTTTTCGCTTCCGCTCGTAGTTTCGCAATGTTATCTGACTACCAGTAAGCTGGGTGTTTTCTCTGTCGCGATCCCTTGCCCGGCATAAATGCGTCGCAGGCTCGGTGAATAAGACCCATAGTCTCACTCACGAGAGCCTCCGTTCCGTCCCTGCTCTCGGGGGCATGAATCGCTAGTAAGTTTCGCTGTCCTTCCAGCAGTACGTCGACCAGTTTCTCGGTGTTCAGCGTGGCCAGATTCCTTCGGGGTGGCTTTCGAGCGACTTCTTTCTGCGAGTGGGATTTATTGTGCAGCAGAAAGGTGATATATAGGTGGTCGCTTCAGTTTTAAGCCTCCAGTATCCTCCAATCCGACGCTCTGTACGCTAGATTTTCATATTCGAAAGACACGTGCGGAATCGTCACAATAAATCCTTGTCGTCTGAATGTCGGCGTGTTTCGAACGTTAAAAACTATCAGACCGAGTCTAGATACCATTTCCATTATGGACTTTCCTCTGCTGTCCGGCACTGGAATGCCCCCACTCCAATGCTCGCGCATTGAATTCGCCAGTGACTACGATGTCGTCTTATATCTCGCGGATCGCGTATTCCAGCTCGTCCAGACTCCGACTGAATTACTCAACACGTTGCTCAACACGTTACTCCGACGTTCGGCGTACAAAACAGCTTCCGGCCCCGTGTTCATCCACTCTGATGGTTCGTGGGTCCACGTTGAAATTTTTTGAAAATTGTTGCATCTTAAAAAGATTTTAGTGCCATCTTCTCTGTCAGATTTTCGTCCAATAGCACTATTGAGTTTTCTCTCCAAGGTGCTGGAGAAGATAGTGCACGACCAGATTACCGATTTCCTAAAATCCAAAAAGATCCTGGATCCTCTGCAAACCGGTTTTAGACAGCATCACATCACCCAGATAGCACTACTAAAACTGACTAAGGACATACGAACTGGCATTAATGACAATAAGAAACTGATGACCATACTGCTACTGTTCGACTTTAGCAAGGCGTTTGACACTATATCACCATCTAAATTACTTCCGAAGTTGATACGCATGGGTTTTTCCAGGAGCGTTCTTTTGTGGATCAAATCATGCATTTTCGGTCGTAGGCAAAAAGTCATAACTGACAACAATGGGGAATCAGATTGGCTAACCACCAATTTGGGTGTGCCACATGGTTCAGTCCTGGGGCCAATGTTATTCAGTCTTTACATCAATGACTTACAAGACCTACTGACTGGTGGTGATGTTGAACAGTTGTTATACGCGGATGACTTGCAAACATACACTCAAGTGTATGTGTATTTGTAGGCTGTGTCGGAGTGGGCCAAAGAATCCGGAGTGCGACTCAATGTCGGTAAAACAAAAGCGATCATTTTTGATTCCGAGCACAACATCAATCGGCTGCAGGATCTTGATTTGCCCGGCATTGAGTTTCAGGAAGGCGTACAGGTACCTTTTTCTGACTATGTCACAAACCTGAGTGTTGTCATGGACTCTAAACTTACGTGGAAACTGCAGGTTGATGCGGTTGGATAGAAGGTAGAACGTACTCTTTACAGCCTACGATTTATTTATCTGCCGTCATTATGTAAGTTTAAATCGGCTCTCTCTCTCTCTCTCTCTCTCTCTCTCTCTCTCTCTCTGTCGATTTCCGATCTCGCTCGCATTCTCTGTATATCTCTCTCCATCTCTTGTTCATTTTCCATATAATTTCTCGCTTGCTTCTATCTTCTCACCTCACTCTCTAGTGCTAGGCCCATCCCTAGGCAAGTTCTCAACTCTCGGATTTCTCGAAAGTATCGTTGTGTGTGTATACAGACAAGGCGTAGCTATATTAATGCGCGTGATGGCGCTATGGGCTAATTGTCCCGTTCTTCTAGAATTGCACGGACCATGGGCTCCATATAGTTCCTCTTGTTGGTCTTTTTTTTTTTATATATTAGAAGGTGCTGGGGTGTTTAATACCTCAGGGACTCTTAATTTTCACCATTGTATCCCTATCCCCCCGGGTTGAACTTAAGGCGGCTCCACGAAACCTACAGCTTTGCAGTAAGCAAGCAGTTTGCTCATGTTTACCTCCTTGAAAATCTCGGGATCTAAGATCCGGTTTCCAAGCCATCTCTGTCGATGTCCCGTTAGATTGGGACATTTGCAGCGGAAGTGGCTGGGGGTCTCCTCTTCTTTGTTGCACCATCTACACAGGTCGCTTGTTCCCTGTGTTTTGTATAAGTAGCACCGTATGTCACACTGTCCAGTTAATAGACCCAGTACGATGCGTGCCCTTCGTTTATCCAAGCTGATGATTCCTTTTCCCCACTCGGTGATATGTTCCCCCAGTAGTTCTTTGGACCATCTATATCGTGTGGAGTTTCTCCATAGACTCCATCTTTCTTTTACTAATTTTTTCCTAATCACGTCACAGCCTTCCTGGTATGGCATTCCTACCTCTCTTTCTGGCTGTCCGCTTTGATTTGCTGCCTGCCTTGCAAGCTGATCTGCTCTTTTATTCCCTTTTATTCCCGAGTGTCCAGGAATCCAGGTGATGCAGATCTTGACTCTGACCACGGCTGACGTGGTGCTAGGTTTACCAAGAGCTAGGATAGCTGCTTGGCTGTCGGTGCATCCTCCCGTCGCTTGGGACCACAGATTTCAATTCCCGTACCATTGTCTGTTTTAGATCCATCTGTGAACCAGATGTCTCCATGTCCAAAGTTTGGTTGTTCCATTGCTCTCTATTCGGTATTTTAGTTTTGTAACGTTGCCCGAATTGGAAGATTTAATTAATTCTATCCTGGGGCTTTCCAAAGATTGGTTCACCCATCATTTTCCTCCGGATTGTGGTATGTCCGTTTCCTTTCTCTGACCACCATCCGCCGCACATCAGTCTGTATGCCGACCTGGCGGCCACCTCCTTAATATTTAAGTCAAGGCTCTCCATGTCCAGCAACATCCTGACGGCGGCTGTGTGGGTACTTCTTCGCACCCCGAAAATTCCCCTCAATATGACCGCCTGTACATGGTCCTGGCTTGCTTTTGTGGTTTTATTTTGGTTTCAGTATTGCCTCATATATCCATAAGGGTTTCTGGGGTTCTAGCCCCCATCCTGTGCCAATTGCCGCTCTACACTGCATGAATATGTTTAGCACCTTTCCGCATTGCTGTTTAACATGCTGCTTCCAGGTTAGTTTCTTATCTAGTTATATCCCTAGATATTTAACCCCTTCTGCATACGGTATTTCTTTTCCGTAGAAGTTAACCTTTCTGTTGATTTTACATTTATATTTAGTGCTGAAGACTACAGTCTCTGTTTTTTCCGGATTTACCTCCAGAGATACCGCCTGGCACCACTCCCTGTCCTTGCTCAGTGCTCTTGGAACAAGATCCGGTAAAACTTCCTCATACTTACCCCGGACAAGTATGGCAAAGTCATCCGCACAGCTGACAGCGTAGATCCCTACCCTGTGAAGTATGCGTAGGAGTTCGTCCGCTACTAATGTCCACAAGAGCGGTGATATGACCCCCCCTTGCGGGCATCCCTCGTTGACCTCCCCCTTACTGTTTTTCCCTTCCATTCACAATAAATGTCCCTGTCGCTCAGGATCCCCGCTATCCAGTTTCTGATGGATCGCGGTACACCATGCTTCACCATGGCTCTGTCAATGGTTCTCCTAGTGGTGCTGTTAAAAACTCCTTCTATGTCCACAAAGGCACCAATTACCGTTTCCTTGCCTTTTCAATATATCCTACAACAGAGTGTAAAGCCGTTTCCGTGGATTTAGCCACCGAATATGCATGTTGTTCCTGGTGTAGTGGAGAACTTCCCAGGATCGTTTCCCTTATGTACCTATCTACCAACCTCTCCAGCGTTTTCAGCATGAGGGAGGTAAGGCTAATAAGTTTAAAATCCTTCACAGCCGTGTAACTCTTCTTTCCAGGTTTCGGTATGAACGAAACCCGTTTGTATTTCCAGTTTCCCGGAATATATCCGATTGCGATACTCCCTCTGAAAATCCCCGTGACCAGTCTCAGTACGGCATCGCACCCTACAATAGTTTGGGAAAAATGCCGTCCGGTCCCGATGTTTTATACGGTTCGAAGGTGTTGATCGCCCATTTAACTTTTTCTGGTGTGACGATCCGTGCCGCTATCGCCCAGTCCGAATTTCCTCGTGCCCAGGTATACGTATATGTCCCTCCCCGTTCTCATTTTTGGTGAAGTCCGGGAAGTTTTCTCTCATAAGTAGATCCATTATTTCCTCTTCTGTTTCTGTGTAGTATCCTGACCTGTCTTTAAGGCTTTGTAAGCGGATACTGTTATCCTTGGTTAGACGTCTGGCTAGTTTAGCCGTTTCTGTTAAACCTTCTGTATTGGAACAGAAAATCTGCCATTTATCTCTTTTGGCTTTGTCTAGTTCCCTTTTGAAGTCATTTAGCGTGTCCTTGTACGTTTTCCATCCTTCTGGGTTCTTAGTTTTCTTTGCTCTAATAAAGGCCTTTCGGGCCTTCTTTCTCAGCGCCTCGAGGTATTTGTTCCACCAGGGGGCACCGTTTAGTTTTCCTTTCGGCTTTAACGGGCAGTTGTTCTCATATGCTCTGGTAATGGCTCTCTGAACCTGTTCTAGTGTCCATTCCAGTCTATATTCCGTTCCATATGTTCCTTTAAGGTGTATTAAACGTTCGTTTAGTTCTTCCTTATAATTTTCCCAAGCTGTGTCCTTGGGATTTCTCTTGGATTCACTCTATATTTTCTGGATTTTCATCCATAAAGAGATGGTCCTATGATCCGACATAGACGGTTCATCTTCCACTGTCCATCCATGTATATGGTTTCTAATGTTCATGCTGGCCAGGGTGAGGTCTAGAACCCCTCTTCTGTTACTGGTAACAAAACTCGGCTCATTACCCTGATTCATTATGTCCATTTGTGTACTAGTAATATATTCCAGCAGAGTTACGCTCTCGTTGATATCTGTACTGCCCCATACTTCATGATGAGCATTGGCGTCGCAGCCGATATTCAGGTCGAGTTTGTTATCTCTACAGTATTCTATTACTTTCTTCATACCCATTGTTGGTATTTCCTCGTCATGAGGAAGGTATGCTGAAATGATCACGATTGTTCTCCCTCGGCCTTCCTAATCCTTGATGTCCACTCTGACGGTTGTGTAGTCCCTGGAGCTTAGTTCCTGTAACAAACAAGTGTTAATACCCTTGATGCGCGTGCATTTCCATCATTAGGTCCTACAAACAGATCTCCGCTTATATTTAGCCCTCTAACGCGTCCCTTCCATACCCAAGGTTCCTGTATTATTGTTATTAGGGCTGTGTTTGTATGCACCTTAGCCATGCTCCTTGCTAAAACTGCAGAGGCGCTTTTGCTATGGTGCAAATTAATCTGAGAGAAGTGCATCTTGGTGGCAGCCATTTTATTTCGGTGCCACCTAAGGCTGCGCTTCCTCTTGAGCCGTCGTTACTTTCCCCACAGCGGTATTCTCACGGTTCAGTGACTTGAAGGTCACCGAACCGACACCCGCCATGAGTCTGTAATTCCGACTTTTCAGTATAGCGGCCGATGGTTTGTCTAGGCCCAGAATCAGATAGCCTTCCGGCGTCTGATTTAGGACCGCCCGCCCGGACGTGTCCACTCCCCCATTCCGTCTGTCGGACCAGCTTCAGGAAATTCGATGCAGTTTTAACCCCCACGGGGAGCCGAGTCATCACCTTGGTGATTTTCAGCTCCTCCGCACTTACCACTCTGGCCCTCAGGTGCGAGTCCCCTGGGGCGAATTTCTGTGCTTCTCCTTTTATCCAGGTCGCTATTTCCTTGTCCTCGGTAATGTTTCTTTGAATCAGGGTACAAAGTCCCCCTGTTCCATCTTCAGGACTTTATTCACCACCGCCTCCTTGAATTTTCATATCACGTCAGCAGGCATCTCCTTTCCGAGATAATCCCCCCGAGATGCCGCCGCCGCAAAACTTCCTCTCTCCTTAGGACGCTTAAGCAGTCTCGAAGCCTGCTCCGGCGCCTCCAGACTAGAAGGTGCCATCCTCTTGCCCCCCGAGGCTCCAGTAACAGGAGTTGAAGGTTGAGCGAGTAAGTTGGCCCTTCTCTCTTCCCTCTTCCTCTGCCGCCTGTTTGCCCCGAAAACGGGCACGGGTTGGCCCTCCTCTATAGCCTGTTGCTTCAGGAGTTTCCTCCTTTATACCCCACTCAGATGTCGATTCAAGCTCGTCTCGTCCTGGGGTATCTCCCCAAGCGATCTCCGTTGCCGGAGGTCCCTGGAGGCCTTTCCCCGAGTTGCCGACGATCGGTTCTTGACCCCGATCTGCCGCTGTCTCGTCTGTTGTTTTTTTATTTGATAAATCCGCCATGTTAATCCCACGAGTAGTTGCAGTTTTAGCAAGAAGCATGGCTAAGGTGCATACAAACACAGCCCTAATAACAATAATACGGGAACCTTGGGTATGGAAGGGACGCGTTAGAGGGCTAAATACAAGCGGAGATCTGTTTGTAGGACCTAATGATGGAAATGCACGCGCATCAAGGGTATTAACACTTTTTTGTTACAGGAACTAAGCTCCAGGGACTACTCATCATGAAGTATGGGGCAGTGCAGATATCAACGAGAGGGGCGAAACTCTGATGGAATATATTACTAGTACACAAATGGATATAACGAATCAGGGTGATGAGTCGACTTTTGTTACCAGTGATAAAAGAGAGGTTCTAGACCTCACCCTGGCCAGCATGAACATTAGAAACCATATACATGGATGGACAGTGGAAGATGAACCGTCTATGTCGGATGATAGGACCATCTCTTTATGGATGAAAATCCAGAAAATATGGAGTGAATCCAAGAGAAATCCCAAGGACACAGCCTGGGAAAATTATAAGGAAAAACTAAACGAACGTTTAATACACCTTAAAGGAACATATGGAACGGAATATGGACTGGAATGGACACTAGAACAGGTTCAGAGAGCCATTACCAGAGCATATGAGAACAACTGCCCGTTAAAGCCGAAAGGAAATCTAAACGGTGCCCCTGGTGGAACAAATACCTCGAGGCGCTGAGAAAGAAGGCCCGAAAGGCCTTTAATAGAGCAAAGAAAACTAAGAACCCAGAAGGATGGAAAGCGTACGAGGACACGCTAAATGACTTCAAAAGGGAACTAGACAAAGCCAAAAGAGATAAATGGCAGATTTTCTGTTCCAATACAGAAGGTTTAACAGAAACGGCTAAACTAGCCAGACGTCTAACCAAGGATAACAGTATCCGCTTACAAAGCCTTAAAGACAGGTCAGGATACTACACAGAAACAGAAGAGGAAACAATGGATCTACTTATGAGAGAAAACTTCCCGGACATCTCCAAAAATGAGAACGGGGAGGGACATATACGTATGCCTGGGAGAACCAGGGCACGAGGAAATTCGGACTGGGCGATGGCGGCACGGATCGTCACACCAGAAAAAGTTAAATGGGCGATCAACACCTACGAACCGTATAAAACATCGGGACCGAACGGCATTTTCCCAAACTATGGTAGGGTGCGATGCCGTACTGAGACTGGTCACGGGGATTTTCAGAGGGAGTATCGCCATCGGATATATTCCGGGAAACTGGAAATACAAACGGGTTTCGTTCATACCGAAACCTGGAAAGAAGAGTTACACGGCTGTGAAGGATTTTAAACTTATTAGCCTTACCTCCCTCATGCTGAAAACGCTGGAGAGGTTGGTAGATAGGTACTTAAGGGAAACGATCCTGGGAAGTTCTCCACTACACCAGGAACAACATGCATATTCGGTGGGCAAATCCACGTAAACGGCTTTACACTCTGTTGTAGGATATATTGAAAAGGCAAAAAGCGCCAAGGAAACGGTAATTGGTGCCTTTGTGGACATAGAAGGAGTTTTTAACAGCACCACTAGGAGAACCATTGACAGAGCCATGGTGAAGCATGGTGTACCGCGAACCATCAGAAACTGGATAGCGGGGACCCTGAGCGACAGGGACATTTTTTGTGAATGGAAGGGAAAAACAGTAAGAGGGGAGGTCAACGAGGGATGCCCGCAAGGGGGGGTCATATCACCGCTCTTGTGGACATTAGTAGCGGACGAACTCCTACGCATACTTCACAGGGTAGGGATCTACGCTGTCAGCTGTGCGGATTACTTTGCCATACTTGTCCGGGGTAAGTATGAGGAAGTTTTACCGGATCTTGTTCCAAGAGCACTGAGCAAGGACAGGGAGTGGTGCCAGGCGGTATCTCTGGAGGTAAATCCGGAAAAAACAGAGATTGTAGTCTTCAGCACTAAATATAAATGTAAAATCAACAGAAAGGTTAACTTCTACGGAAAAGAAATACCGTATGCAGAAGGGGTTAAATATCTAGGGATATAACTAGATAAGAAACTAACCTGGAAGCAGCATGTTAAACAGCAATGCGGAAAGGTGCTAAACATATTCATGCAGTGTAGAGCGGCAATTGGCACAGGATGGGTCTAGAACCCCAGAAAGCCTTATGGATATATGAGGCAATACTGAAACCAAAGCTTACCTATGCTGCAGTAATATGGTGGAAAGCAGTCGAAAATAAAACCACAAAAGCAAGCCAGGACCATGTACAGGCGGTCATATTGAGGGAAATTTTCGTGGTGCGAAGAAGTACCCACACAGCCGCCGTCAGGATGTTGCTGGACATGGAGGGCGTTGACTTAAATATTAAGGAGGTGGCCGCCAGGTCGGCATACACACTGATGTGCGGCGGATGGTGGTCAGAGAAAGGAAACGGACATACCACAATCCGGAGGAAAATGATGGGTGAACCAATCTTTGGAAAGCCCCAGGATAGAATTAATAAAATCTCCCAATTCGGGCAATGTTACAAAACTAAAATACCGAATAGAGAGCAATGGAACAACCAAACTTTGGACATGGAGACATCTGGTTCACAGATGGATCTAAAACAGACAATGGTACGGGAATTGAAATCTGTGGTCCCAAGCGACGGGACGATGCACCGACAGCCAAGCAGCTATCCTAGCTCTTGGTAAACCTAGCACCACGTCAGCCGTGGTCAGAGACAAGATCTGTATCACCTGGATTCCTGGACACTCGGGAAAAAAAGGGAATAAAAGAGCAGATCAGCTTGAAATGCAGGCAGCAAATAAAAGCGGACAGCCAGAAAGAGAGGTAGGAATGCCATACCAGGAAGGCTGTGACGTGATTAGGAAAAAATTAGTAAAAGAAAGATGGAGTCAATGGAAAAACTCCACAGGATATAGATGGTCCAAAGAACTACTGGGGGAACATATCACCGAGTGGGGAAAAGGAGTCATCAGCTTGGATAAACGAAGGGCACGCATCGTACTGGGTCTATTAACTGGACAGTGTGACCTACGGTGCTACTTATACAAAACACAGGGAACAAGCGACCTGTGTAGATGGTGCAACAAAGAAGAGGAAACCCCTAGCCACTTCCTCTGCAAATGTCCCAATCTAACGGGACATCGACAGAGATGGCTTGGAAACCTGATCTTAGATCCCGAGACTTTCAAGGAGGTAAACACGAGCAAACTGCTTGCTTACTGCAAAGCTGTAGGTTTCGTGGAGCCGCCTTAAGTTCAACCCGGGGGGATAGGGATACAATGGTGAAAATTAAGAGTCCCTGAGGTATTAAACACCCCAGCACCTTCTAATATATAAAAAAAAAACAACAAGAGGAACTATATGGAGCCCATGGTCCGTGCAATTCTAGAAGAACGGGACAATTAGCCCATAGCGCCATCACGCGCATTAATATAGCTACGCCTTGTCTGTATACACACACAACGATACTTTCGAGAAATCCGAGAGTTGAGAACTTGCCTAGGGATGGGCCTAGCACTAGAGAGTGAGGTGAGAAGATAGAAGCAAGCGAGAAATTATATGGAAAATGAACAAGAGATGGAGAGAGAAATACAGAGAATGCGAGCGAGAGCGAGAGAGACAGAAGGGCGGAAATCGACAGAGAGAGAGAGAGAGAGAGAGAGAGAGAGAGGATTTATTTGATATTGTTTGGCAAAATTACATTATATGGAATTGTTATATCGTCATTAGTACATTAAAATCTTTTATCACTATTACTGGTTGCAGTATATACTATAAGTATGATTGTTTCACAATATGTCATTATCTAATATCACAGAATGTCGATAGATATATCATAGTTTTCATAACAATTTTCGGAGACACACTCATTCTTGCTTACCCGTACATCCATTACGTCACAATTTAAAAACAATTTAAGCCGATACATACACTCATTGCACACGCAGATAAATACACTCGCACTTACTTAATTGATATATACATTTTTACGACATATTTCAGAACTGAGACATAAAACACGGGAAAACAGATTAATAAATAAATAAATAAATAAATGAATGAACCGACCGACCGACCGACGAACGAACGAACGAACGAACGAACGAACGAACGAATGAACGAATGAATGAATGAATGAATGAATGAATAAATAAATAAATATATAGATAATATACCTAAATAAATAAAATAAATAAATACCCATGTACTCGTCCGTCGTAAAAAATGTCAAATTAATCACTGTGCGGTCGTCTGATGTGCCTACCTAACGCCGATTTAAACTTACATAATGACGGCAGATAAATAAATCGTAGGCTGTAAAGAGCACGATTTGCCTTCTATCTAACCGCATCAACCCGCAGTTTCCACGTAAGTTTAGAGTCCATGACAACATCCAGGTTTGTGACAGAGTGAGAAAAAGGCACATGTACGCCTTCCTGAAACTCAATGCCGGGAAAATCAAGATCCTGCAGCCGATTAATGTTGTGCTCGGCACCAAAAATGATCGTTTTTGTTTTGCCGACATTGAGTCGCAGTCCGAATGCTTTGGCCCACTCTGACACTTCCCGCGCAACAGCCGACATGCGACTGATACCCACATGAAGATATCGCCATGTCACTTGAGTGTATGTTTGCAAGTCGACCGCTTATAACAAGTGTTCAACATCACCACCAGTTAGTAGGTCTTGTAAGTCATTGATGTAAAGACTGAATATCAAGGGCCCCAGGACTGAACCCTGTGGCACAACCAAATTGGTGGTTAGCCAATCTGATTCCCCATTGTTGTCAGTTATGACTTTTTGCCTACGACCGAAAATGCATGATTTGATCCACAGAAGAACACTCCTGGAAAAACCCATGCGTATCAACTTAGGAAGTAATTTAGATGATGATACAGTGTCAAACGCCTTGCTAAAGTCGAACAGTAGCAGTATGGTCATCAGTTTCTTATTGTCATTAATGCCAGTTCGTATGTCCTTAGCAAAACCGGTTTGCAGAGGATCCAGGATGTTTTTAGATTTTAAGAAATCGGTAATCTGGTCGTGTACTATCTTCTCCAGCACCTTGGAGAGAAAACTCAATAGTGCTATTGAACGAAAATGTGAAAGAGAAGATGGCACTGAAATATTTTTAAGAGGCACCAAGTGAGCCTCTCTCCAAGCCTCTGGGAAGACACTTCCAGACAGAGAGGAGTCGAAGACCCTCGCTATATGATAACTCACATACGGGAGAACCTTGGCTACAACGCTTTGGGGAATACCGTCCTCATCACTAGCCTGCGACGAGAAGTGTGCAACAGTCAGGACTACGTCCATCGCTGTAACATCTTTGAAGACAAAGCCGTCATCGCTTGCCGAGTCCAGGATGCTACACAAATCAACGTCACCTTCGCTCTGGGAGATGGATACCCCCGCAAAGTGCGAGTACAGCTCGACCGGTAAGAAACCATGCAACCCCCTCCCCGCGCTCTTGGCAGGAGCCCCAAGCCCTTTAGTTCTTTACAAAAATCCTTCTTATTTTCTAGGGCTTCAAAAATTTTATTTTGCATGTAAGTCTACCGCGCGGTTTTCATGCATTGTTCTGCATCGGCTGCGAGAGATTGATACTCCTGCCAGAGATTACCGTATTTTGTGCGTCTGAGTCGTCTGCGTGCAGCGTCACGTTATTTTATTAAGTGAGCCAGATCAGCGTAAACCCATGGAGAATTTGCTTTATTTTTCGGAGTAAATTACTTCAAAGGGGCAAGCTCATCTATTGCCCACATGAGATTGGCGCTGAGCTATTCCAATAGATTGTCCATGTCGTTATTGTCCAAGCAATCAAACGCCGCTTAGTCACACTTACTCAGGTAAGATAAAATATCTTCCTGTTTTATTGACTTACACTCTCTATAACTGAATGAGTTAATGATAGGGATACTATTTAATTTAAAATCTATTTCAACATCTATCAGTGTAGGATTAATAGCACAGGTGATGAGTCGCATTACGCTCTATTATTTTTAAATTTAAGTCATCAGCTAATCGCCTAAAAAATTTTGCATCGGCCGACGTCTTCAACAGATTTGCATTCAGATCATCCAATGCTAATTTGTCAATTACGTCAGAGTTTTGTAGGAATGGTACATGTGGTGGCCTGTAAATTAAAGCAACGAATTGGGGGGTGGGATGGAGGGCGCCCTGTTGTACACTACACATAATATATTCAGGAATATTTGGTGTACCATCCTGCGTGGTACTTGAACGGCTTAATATAGTGAAATTAAAAGAATTGTGTACATACAGACCTAACCCACCCCCAAATTTATTCCTATCTAATCTTAAAATAGAAAACCCTTGATCCGAATGCAATCTTCGTCGACGTTGGGAGCAAGATGCGTCTCAGCAATTCCAAAGAGGTGGTAGGAGGGACCAGATAGAGTGTATCGATGTGACAATCTAAACAGGTCACATTGACAAATCCTGCTCTCAGTCCATTACAGTGCACCCCCCAGCAGTGTCCGTTGATAGTCAATCATTTGCGACAGCCTCCTTTTGATTTGTTGTCTGAATAACATACGTCTCTTTTCCATTTACATTTTTTGCTATTTTTTAGTATTTGGTACAGGTAGTGAGTTTTCATATTATGCTAATATTGCTTGGAGGTCATCACGCCTCTTGACCAGAAAACTCTTTGCCAAACATATTTAAATTTGAGCCTCATCGAAAGGGCCTCTAAATTTATCGAATAATTTCCTTGATAAATGTTCGTTTATCAAAATTTTCCCATTTATGATTGCATCACTAGTCTCTTGGTCAAGTGCCGACATGTCAACGTCTCTAGTATGAAAGCCTATAATGAATTTTTTTTCTCGCATAATTTTATCTCCTAACACACTGCTGGAGAGGGTAACAACCCACGGTGACCGTCTGCGCTCGCTGCTTACCTCGGCTGATGTCACAGAAATCGGCTCATCTGACCGTAGCAGGAGGGTATTTATTATATCTGATTTCTGTATAAATGGGACACGACACAGTATAGCGTGTGCCACATATACACGCTTAGTGATATTACCTTCGAAAATATTAGAAATTATTAATTCTTTAATGCCACTTGTATTGTTGTAAATGTGTGTTGTCCTCCCACCGACCATTTTCACCAGCGTGCTTCGTGCAGATGACGTCGCAGCTCTATCTTGCAGTGTATCATTGCTGTCGTCATTAATATTATCAATATTATGTATGTATTGTTATTATTTACATTACTATTATTTACATTATTTTTCTTATCATTACAATTTCTAATACCCAGCGGTAAAAGAGTTGTGTTTTCCTTACTGGGGGGGGGGGGGGCAGGCCAATTCGGTAATTTTCAATTTTACTTATAAATTCTTGATTATTTTGTTGCATAATTTCGATAGTTTTCTCCATTTTGTTTATTGCAGTTTCATGGTTGTTGTTTATAGTTTCGTTTGCTAGAATTTTTCTATATCCTTTAATATTACGGAGTTGTCGCTTTCAATTTTAATAATTTTTTCAGTTAATATTTTAAATTCATTTTCGTATTTATTTGTTTCACTATTCATTTCGACTAAGTTTTTCGTTTCAAAATTAAACTGCTCCATATTATCTACTTTGTTTATTATCGCATTATAATTAACTTCTATCTGATTCAACAAATTGTTTCTAATTTTTAAATCATCAATTTCTTGACAAACAAGAGAGAGAGAGGGAGAGATACTGTTTATTCATCAAAGACGAAAATTCTTACAATTGCATGTACATGCATAGTTATAAAAATTAAAATATCAGTCAGTATTATGCATTTGTTATCTCACATTTAACATTCAATTATTGCGTTTCTTATATAAAAAATAACATTATTCGCTGTAACAGTTCGTCAGTTTATACAATCTATATATAATGAACTAGACATAGTCAAATGGCACATCACAGAACACGCTTCATCAAATACATAAAATAAATAAAATAAAAATAACATAATACGATAAAAATAAAAGGAATACATACACACACTTTACGAAATTTTGTACGTAAATGTATCACGTCAAAAAGAAACTAAAAACACACTCATTTATATCACACTCTTACAATTCACGCTAATAAATACATTCATACTTAACACTTAACATGTAAAATAAATAAATTAATAAATAATTAAATCAAATAAATAAATAAGTTAGATAAATAAATAAATTAAATAAATAAGTTAGATAAATAAATAAATAAAATAAATAAATAAATAAATAAATAAATAAATAAATAAATAAATAAATAAATAAATAAATAAATAAATAAATAAATAAATAAATAAATAAATAAATAAATAAATAAATAAATAAATAAATAAATAAATAAATTTAAATAAATAAATTAAATAAATAAATAATTTAAATAAATAAATAATTTAAATAAATAAATAATTTAAATGAATAAATAATTTAAATAAATAAATAATTTAAATAAATAAATAATTTAAATAAATAAATAATTTAAATAAATAAATAATTTAAATAAATAAATAATTTAAATAAATAAATAATTTAAATAAATAAATAACCCAAATAAATGTCTGAGTTAGATTAGGACTACACAGAAATGAACAAAATAATGTATTAACCGATTTTCGAAAAGTTCACTTCTGTGTATTCTCGTCACCATGTAATTGTTTAAGGTGCCTGCCTAACGCCGTTTTAAATTTACAAAAAGATGGCAGGCACCTCACACTGCTTGGGAGCGAATTGAGGTGCGCCCCTTGAACTATAAACGAGAATAGGCCCTTATCGGTGCGCGACCCCGAAACCGAGAGCTCCTTCGTACCATCCCTAGTTGAAGTCCTGGCCTGGTTTTTTTCAAAGAGGGCAGTAAGGTATGGTGACTGCCGCATGACAACCGTTTTGTAAAGCAACAGCCCCATAAAATACTACCTCCTCACCTTCAGATCCAACCAGTCTAGTCTTTCCCTGTAGGAGATGATATGCTCATCACGCCTAACACCACATATGTATCTCACACATGAATTCGGTAAACGTTGTAGTCGTGTCTGAAGCTCCCCTGACACGTCAAGAAGAACCACTGAGCAATAGTCTAAGTGAGGTAGTACCAATGCATATGCCAGCTGCTTCCGCAGTATCTCTGTGGTGCAAGAACGGAATAATTTTAAACTATACAGAGCTGTATTAACTTTCTTACTGACCACATTCAGTTGCGGCTTCCATGTTAACCTTCCGTCCATCATCACGCCGAGGTTGGTAACTATATCGACAAAGGGAATGTGTACGGCGGTCTGTATCTCAATGCCTTGCAAGTCAAGGTTCTGAACCTGTTTGATGTTGTAATAAGATCCAAAGATAATCGCCTTTGTCTTGCCGACATTGAGGCGCAGGCCAGCTGACGATGCCGAATTCGTCACTGCTCGTGTAGGTTTGCAGGTTGTCAGCGTATAATATGTGTTCCACACCATCTAAGTCTAGTGCGTCTTGCAAGTCGTTTATGTAAAGGCTGAAAAGCAAGGGTCCCAGGACTGAGCCCTGTGGAACGCCAAGATTGGTGGTTAGCCAACCTGAATCCCTTTTTGTATTTGTGACGACTTTTTGTCGTCTCCCTATTATATATGACTTAAGCCACAGGAGAAAACTCCTGGAGAAACCCATGCGCATCAGCTTACGCAGCAGTTTAGTGTGTGAGATGGTGTCGAATGCTTTGATAAAATCAAACATCAACAAAATAGTCAATAGATTTTTTTTTTTGTTAATGTCTGATCTTATGTCTTCCGTCAGTTTTAGTAGTGCTGTCTGTGTACTGTGATGCTGTCGAAAACCAGTCTGCATCGGGTCCAAAGTATTGTTTTCTCGTAAAAAGTCAGTTATTTGGTCATGTACTATTTTTTCCAGGACCTTGGAAAGGAAACTCAGTAGGGCAATTGGTCGAAAATCTTACACCGTGAATGGGACAGGCTACTTCTTCAAAGGCACCAGTTGAGCTCCCTTCCAAGTTCCCGGAAAAATGCCACTGGACAGAGAGGAGTTAAAGATTTTAACAATATGATCTCCCACAAACGGAAGAGCTTTAGCCACTATACTTTGGGGGATGCCGTCTTCTCCTCTGGCCTGCGACGAGAAATGGGCAACAGTCAGGACCACGTCCGAGAAGCTGACTTCTCGGAAAACAAAGCCGTCATCAGTGGCAGTGGTCAAGACGTTGTCAAGTTCTTCATCACTTTCACTTTGTGAGATCGACACCCCTGCAAAGTGGGAATTGGGCTCTTCCGACAAGAAACCATGAAGCTCCTCTCTTGTCTTTGGCAGAAGGCCCAGAGCCTTGAGCTCTTTCCAGATGTCTTCCTTATTATCAATAGCTTAAAAAATTCTATTTTGCAGAAATTTTTCTCTTGTTACCTTCGTTCGTAATTCGGCTTCTGCTGCAAGGCTCTAATACTCGCCTAATACACGCCACAGTCTGTCGTGTTTGGTCCGCGCATAGCGTCGTCGTACAGAGTCACGTTTTTTGTATAAATGTATCAGTTCAGCATCAACCCATGGTGGATACGTTTTCATTTTCGGTGTAAATTCTTTTAACGACGCAATTTTATCTATCACAGCCATGAGGTTGACACTGAGGCACTCTAATTGACTGTCTACACCCACCGTGGGACCATCAATCGGCGACCAATCACAGTCAGCTGGATGAGACGGGAGGTCGTCTTGCTGGATCGATTTCAAATCCCTGTAGTTGAAAGATTCAGCCACAGGAGATGCAGCAGTTCCTACCCCAATCTCGACCTCTATGATGTTATGATGACTGAGAAAAGGCGCCGGCCGATTATCGCTGCTCAGTACAACGTCATTGTTATCTGTCAAGATCACATCAATCCATGTGTGAGAATCCGTGAGATGATGAGTCGCACCATGATCAACTATTTGAAGGTTGAGATCATCAGCCAACCGCCTGACAAATCTTGCATCGGCTGACGTTCCGAGTAGGTTCGCATTCAGATCTCCCATAATAATTTTATGACTAAAGTTTTGCGTATGTGTTGTTAGTTTGTCTGTTAAGTCGGAGCCCTGTAAAAGCGGTAAGTGTGGTGGTCTGTATATCAAAGCAACAAAGACGGGGGGAAGGCTGCCCTGAACACTGTACATTAAGTATTCAGGTATAAATGGCCTGCCCTCCCGTGTGGTTGGAGAGCTGCATATTAAATTGGCCTTGAAGAGTTATGAATGTACAGGACCAGCCCGCCCCCTAGTTTATTGCGATCAAGTCTAATTAGTGAATAGTCGTCAATCTGAATGCGATCACTCCCAACAGCAGGGTCAAGGTACGACTCAGCAACTCCAAAGAGATGGTAGGCAAGACCAGCTGAAAGGTATTGTTTAATCAATCCAATGTGCCCCATAAGAGAGGTAACATTGACAAAACCTGCTCTCAGTCCCCTACAGCGAAACCCCCTCCCCCAGCAGTGTCTGCAGATAGTCAATTTTTTGCGACAGTTTCTTTTTGAACTGTTGACGAAATAACAGTCTTGTCAATTGCGCTCTCTTTTTCAACATTTTTTGTCGTCTTATCTACGGTTGGTGATGGTTGATCAGTAGCATATGATGCCACTATTGTTTCAAGATCTGCCGCAGACGAAAATTCATGAGAGACGTCGCCATCACGCCTCTTCACCAGGAAACGGCCTCCTCTATGCCAAACGTATTTAAAATTGAGTCTCATCGCAAGGGTCTTGAGACTTCTATATTTAATAAAACAGTCCTTTGTTAATAATTCATTTATAAAACATTTTCCATTAATAATCCCATCCCCTGTATCCTGGTCAAGAGCTGCAGTGTCAACGTCTCTAGCATGAAAGCCAGTGATTAGTTTTTTGGCTCGCATAATTTTCTCGCCTAACGCACTGCTGGACAAGGTAACAACCCATGGTGACCGTTTGCGTTCGCTATTCACATCTGCTGATGCCGCAGCTGTCGGTTCCTCTGACCGAAGCAGGCGTGTGCTTGTTTTTTCTGATTTCTGTGTTGATGGGAGGACATGGCACAGTATTGCGTGTGCAACGTCTACACGCTTGGAGACATTACCGTCAAATATGTTGGAAATTATTAACTACGCGTTACCGTTTTTACTGTTTTTACTGTGCATTGTCCCTCCATCAACCGTTTTCACCCGTGTGCTTCGTGCAGGTGATGCTGCAGCACCATCATTGTCAATATTATTATTATTTATTCGACTAGATAATTTTTTTTTGCTATTTACAACTTTGTTAAAGCCGTCATTATTGTTATTACAATTGTCGTTTGTATCGCCTATATTGCCGTAGTTGTCAAGTAAATTACTATTTATAATAAACGCATTATTATTATTTTTACATTTGTTTGTACTAGGCTGAGAAACGGTAGTGTTCTGTGTACTGGGGAGCACTCCAATTTGTTGGTTTTCAATTTTGTTTAGTATAAGTTGGTTATTTTTTTGGATATTTTCTACGTTACTCTCAATGTTATTAATAGTAGGTGTATATGTAGAGGTAAAGTTTTCTTTTATTATTTTTCCTATATTCTTTATTATTTCTTTATTGTCACTTTCAACTCTATTAATTTTGTTAGTTAAGTTTTGGAAATCAGTTTCAAAAGTATTTATTATAAAATTATCAATTTTAGTTTGTGACTCAAAGTTAGTCTGCTCTAAATTATCTATTTTTTCTAGTAACGTACTGTAATTTACCTCAATTTTGTTCAACAAATTATTTGTGTCGATGTTACTGTCATGTAATATTTTATTACTGATTTTTAAATTGTCTATTTCTTAGCAAAGCACTTGTTTTTCTTTTTTCATCTCCTTCAGCTGGGAGTGTTGTTTCGACAGTTTTTCCTCAATTTTTTGCAGCTTAGATTCAATTGAAAGTGCTAAAGTATGTACTGCTGGTAACGTATTTAGCCTATTAACAATTGCTTCCAATCTGCCTTCAATAGAGGTGCAATGTCTAGCAAGTGCATTGTCAATGTTTTTTGAAGTTGAATTCGCGTACTCCACCAGGCAGGAGACCGTTGTTCCCTTTTTTAAAGCAGTGCTGTCTAACATTCGAATGACGGACGCATTCATGTCATTAACGCTGCTGTTGGTCTTAGAAGTGAAAGATTGCGATGTATCATTTGCACGGTTTGAATCTGTACTCTTGGCCATGACGTCGCTTGGGGATTCCCCGCTGTGCTCAGCTCCCATGCTGGAAGTAGGCGGGCCAAGTGACATCACAGGAGACTGCGCGGCCAACCGGAGTAGGCTGGTGGTGGTGGCGGGGCGTAGCCCCAGCAACGGAGAGAGTGAGGAGTTGGTGGACGCGGCCTTGCTCACCTGATTGGCACGCACAGCTATTGCAGACTTTTTATTGGCCGGAGTGGACGCGGTTAGTTTTTTCTCTTTCCCACTCATGTTGTTAGCGTTCGTCGCGCGCGTAACTGCCGACTCAAACATCGACCTCTTCGAGTCGATGCATGCCTGGCACGCTACAGCTTTGGTTTGAAGCTGTAGCGCACTTCGTAGCACGCGGGTAAGTACTGCAAGAGGCTTGCACGCTGGATGACAGGTTATATTACATATACAGCACTTACGTAGCGAGTTGCTGCTCCTAGGGACCTCCCCGCAGATGGCGCAGCTGTCGACCATGATGTTGGTGGCGACAAAATGAGTCGTGGAAGGTAATGGTGTTGTGTCTAGGATGCAGCAGGTGTCGCCTCGGTAGTCGCGTAGTTGCAGTTCGAGTCGGCAGGTGGCGCCTTGGTAGTATAGGCGTTGCGTGCAGTGTGTCCAGATACAGGTGGCACCTCTGAGTTACTTATGCTTCGTGCTTGGCTCCCGCCACTCTGCCGTTTTCACTTCACTTAACCTCAAAAAAGCTGACCGGGTGTTGTTGCTTCTTGGATGTTGAAAGCCGTGCCGATTGACCAGTGGAAGCTGTGATTTATTATCACAGCGATAGTTTGTATGCACCACTATGCAGGCACTACAACAGACCGGCTTACAGACACAGGAGGCAGCAGATTGGGGCGTAAATGCAGGAGCCAAAACACGAACAGGTGCACCTAGCAGACGCGCGACGAACGAGAGAGAGAGAGAGAGAGAGAGAGAGAGAGATCAAAGTTAACTTGTCAATTTTCGATAAAAATATTATTTTCACATAAAAGACATAAGGACGCAAAAATATGCGAATAAATGCAGTAAACAATTTTTAATTTAAACATTATTAATAACAACAAACTGTGGCTTATGTGTACTTGCCCACAAAGATATTCTAACTCTATAGCATAAAATCAACAATATACCAGTGCAAAATTTCGTCATTCTTATAAAAATGCATAAAAATTGAACAGTACAAATTGTTAAACGTATTGGGTAAATTTTAACTTGCCAATTTTCGATAAAAATATTAGTTTTATAGGAAAAAGACAAGAATGCAAATTTATGCGGTTAAACGCAGTAAACAATTTATGGTTTAAACTGTTGTTTCTAATCGAGGTGTTTATTAAGATATGGACAAAAGACTATAATAAACGTAGGTGGCGTACGAACTAGAGACCATAAGCGCACGTGAGCGCCGAACGGGATCTACCAGCATTGCCACATCGAAGCGTTATTTCTCCTCACACACTCCACCCAGCTTTCAAAATAGCTGTAAATGTAACAAGCTCACCACGCGGTCTGTGGCCAGAAGGCCGCGTGACTCGTCGCGAGCATGCTTTTTGTATGTAAGGCACGACCGTCGACTCTCGCGTTTGCCTATCATTTATATTGATTCCTGTTGGTTTGACATCATAAACAACTAATGTTTACTATAAATTTCTAATATTTAAAGTAATATATTTAATAATGTAAAAATAAAATAAAAAGCAATAAGATATGCATATTATACAATTGAAAAAAATACAAAAATTGATAATATATATTATGATATCATTAAACCTCTTGACCCGTCCACATGGAAGATTTCGTTTAAATATTCGTTTGAACATACGCTTTCGAAAGTCGAATAACCTTTTTGAAAATCGATAGTATACCTACTATTACATTCCCATAATGTGTATACCTGTGATTAAGTGAAACTATCTGCGAAGAATTCAAATTATGTTCAGTTGGACTCTTGTTCGGGGAACCCTACACAGCAGACAGGCAGGATCCTAATAATCACATAATCCAGAGGACTACAGAGCCAAGACAGCAGACCACCAATAACTACACAATCCAGTGAACAGAAGAGCCAAGATAACAGATTCCCCAATAGAACTATTCAAAATAGATAGAAAGGCAGAGGGAATCTGGAATCAATGGTTCGAACGTAACAAGATTAAATACTATAACGATTTTAATTTATTTATTAATAAAATTTCTCGTCCAAGGGTAGAAGCGAATTTCGTTTACGGGCACCAACCTATATCCGCTACAACCTCTGCTCCTGAGGACGCTATCCCTAGAGGAGGTTCCGACCGAAAATCCTTCTGAAAATCTAGCAAAAAATAGGAACTTGGGAATCGAAAAATAATGACATAATCTGTTGATTTATAATTAGAAAGCTCGTATTTATTCTATTTTTAACAACGCTATATACAATCGTCCCTATGCTAACTTCGCACCGCTTTTTCTCAACGCGTGAGAGTCTACACGAGTTTAACACCGAACTAATTGCGTATTTATCCACCAGCGAATGATTTTCCCGACGTTACTCGCGTTATTTATCGTAATAAGAAACACTGAGAGATTCTAATTTCAAGTTCGTTTTCTGTGAATTTTGTAAGCCAAGTACCCTGAAGTTCTAATCGCGGTATTGATAACGACTTAAGAGGAGCGATTCTAGTTTTTTACATTATAAAAGTAACATGTGTGGGAGCATTCTCTAATTCAAAACATAAATACGCGGCTGTCGCGTATGCTGCTAAACTTGCGTCATAAGAAACGCGAAGCTGTGTTTTTATAATCCGTGAATTTATCGGCGTGCAACAACGTGGTATTCGACATTCTATTATATCAGTAAGCTTTTAAAGCAAAACTAAACAACCGGCGTGATCTTTGTCCCGCAACCGATCATCCCATTAAATACCGCTACGCCAAATTTCCCATATAATAATTTTTTAATTTAAAGTGAACGGTGCAAGGAATCCTTGTGGGTCGAAGACTGACATGATAACGCGCAGTAATTCTCGTTTAGTTGGTTTTATTAATTCGTCCGCGCGCGTGTCCCAAAAAACTCCTAAAACTCTTTCTCCCCCCCGATCGAAAACAGTGTTTCTTTTTCCCTTAAAAAATTTTCGTTTCACTCCGCTCTCTGCCGCTCTCTTTCTCTCTCTTTCCCGCGCTACTACTACAATGTACTCTTGAAGGTGGATTGTAAAGCTTTACAAACATGATGGTCAAGTTTATAATTATTGCGGCATCTATCTGAACGGATCTTCGGAAATAAAGTTGACATGATAGGATTTGAAAACTGAAACTACACACTAGATTAAGAATAGCTAAGATTGGGAAACGAAAACCCCCGAAGAAGTAGTCGTGAAAATTACTGTTTCATTTGGAAAACAATGACCAGCAATTAGGCACCTTGGATCTGGCTTATGAGCCCCATCGACATCTGAGCTATGAAATTCGAAGCGTAATGTCTTAGATATTGAATGGATGCGAGTAAACTATGGAAGCATATTGGATAATTCTACCTGTATGGTGTCGGATCCCCCGAGTCATGAAGAGGTTGGGATACTGCCTGTCAGTAGTGTATGCTCCCTGGATTTATGAGGTTATTGGGATTCTACCTGTATGCTGTATAAGGTCCCCCGAGCTATGTGGTTATTGGGTTTCGGTCTGTCTGCTATCAATAGTCGAACTGAACATAATTTAAAACTTTGGGAGATGATTCAAAGCGTTAAATAGGATTCATTGAGGTTATGTAACATCATAGTGGATCTGGGATACCAAATTACTTTCTTCTGACTCCACCATCACTTTCGGCGACCCGAAAATCTTTTGAGGAGTCATTTCGAAGCCAATTGAACAGAATTTGAATTTTTGGGAGAGCTAAATAGGCTCTTTTGAGGTCATGCAATACCGTTGTTGGTCTAGGACGCAAGATTATTTTTCTCTGACTTCAACATCACTATCAGCGACCTCGAAAACCCCTGAGTAGAAGTGTCGAAGCTAATTGAACATAATTTGAATTTTTGGGAGATTATTTCACTTTATCACAGGTATCTTTTGCCACATTATGGGAATGTAACAGTAGGTACACTAACGATTTTCAAAAAGGCCATTCGACTTTCGAAAGTTTATGTTCTAACGAATATTTTGAGACCTAGTACATTCGATTTACTTTTGGATGGGGGGGGGGGGCGGCAGTCCAGTTGAAGTGCAACATCATGCGTAAAAATGATATGCTCTATATTAACTCGCGATTTGCGGAAATTCGCAGGGATACTTGCCTTTCTGTAAGTCGAACGCTGTCTCGGCGAAATTTCTTGCCCACTTTGTTTCCTTTGCCTAGGGGAGAGAATTAAGATAAAAATGGATAGTTTTAGCATACTTTATTCCCGTGGAATCCTTCATTTCTCGTCGAGAAACCATAGAGAGCAGTCGCAATTATTCAAGGCATTGCCTCTCGTCTGCTATTCGATTCTACTTTAAAGGAGCTTCTACGTGTTATTAGGTGAATAAAAAAAAAATTATTGACATGATTCGTTTTTCTTTTCATTTTAATTTCTTAATTTATTCTTTTCTCTCTTGTTTCCTCAGAGAGAAAGCTTTGTGATAGTAAAAAAAAGTGTTTCTAAAAACACGTTAGAAACATGTTTTGAAACATAAGGAATCAAAATACACTATATTTAGAAAACCTGCGTATGGAATTGTGTGTGCACGCGCGCGCGCGCGTGTGTGTGTATGTCTGCATTCATATCTCAAGTAATCCACGGTAAAACTTAATGTTCGAGGGATCATATTGTTTTTTCTTTAAGGAATGGGGCATAATAATTTTTCTAGTTTTTCAGATTAGTTTCCGATTTTTAGCGGTTTTTCGATTTTTTTATTTTAGATTTTCATATTTTTTCGTACGTTGGAAATAATATCATCGACCCAGTGAAAACGTATTTGAATGAACATAGAAGTTCCTATCTTTTACCATCCGAAATGTTGGATTAGGTGTTTCCTTTCTGCTGTTATACACGGAAATATCATTTTTCTGATTGAACGGTTACATTTCTGAAATATATAATGGAAAAATTTTTAAAGAAATTGAGGTGATGCGTATTGCACGGTAATGTTTGACCAACCAAAGCTTATTTTCTTACGTCTTTTGATGAAGATTTGAAATCGATAAGAATTTTTAAGATTTATCGACTCGTTTTTAATTTATTACGTTCTATCATTTTTATGATATACATGTTTTAAAAAAAAAAAAAAAAATTAATCACATTTTTCATGAGTACTATGCGGTATTTTTGGCTATTCAAAGATCTTTTTTTATTTTTTGATAAAGTTTGAAATAAAGAGAAAATTAAGAATCATCGATTCGTTTTTGTTTATACCGCTTTTTGATTTTTATAATATTTTTGTAATTAATGAATAAATCCGTTGTCCATAAAATCGAACAAAGTCACAAAACTACGAAAAAATTTTATTTGTATAGGTAACATACATTATATTCATAAATAATATTTAATCAACAGTCATACTGTTGCAAAATTTATTATAGACGATTGAAAAATATGTAACTTGATATGTACAAACTTTTTAAGTTTATACACAAATTAAATATTTTTTCATAATCTATGCTAGACTTTTGCGTAAGTTCAAAAAAAGTTTTATTTATTTCAGATCATAAATTGAGTTCCAATATAATCAAAAGTATTAACCTTCATTCATTCAAAGATAAAAATTTTCGTGAATTATTTAAAATAGATTTTGTCTAAAAGGTGTGCGTAAAGAACATTTTTTAAAAACCCCTGTTTTTATAACAAAAATATGCCTTTTCTCCAATAACTTGTAAAAATAATGTATTTAATAGTTTCAAAATCGAATACTGAAGAGCATTTTATAGTTAATTGATATATGTTTTATGTTTTCTTTTCCAATTCAATTTGTAAGGAATAGTATTTAATTGAGTTAAAATTTAAATTCACAAATTACAAATTTTATATATATATATATATATATATATATATATATATATATATATATATATATATATATATGTATCTCGACATATTAAAAATAGACTTGTTATTTTTTTTCACCACAGTATTAAATAGAATAAATAAGTTCATATTAGAACAATTAATAAAGTTTGAGGAAGCTAAGTGCCAATGAATTGGCAGCGGTCTTGTTTTAGGAAGCTGTCGTCCAAGGAAACTCGTGGTAAAGTCATCTTCGGCAGAGGCCGCATAGCTGGCCGTCGTGACGTCCAAATGAATGCGAGCAATCAATATCGGATGATTTGTCGCGAGGCATCAGGTGCAAGCTTTACGCAACCAGATCATCCTCCTGGTTTCCACGATTCGCACTGACAAGGGGAAGGCACACCCTCCGGGAAACGATTTTTGTTCCGACTTCGAGAGGAGGTTTCTGGTACCTAAAAATGAAGCTTAACATCCGTAATTCATTTTAATGGGCCATTGTTATCGAGATATGATATAATATACTCGAAGTATGTGTTATTTTAATGAAAAACGGTACCTCTTCTTCTAACTATAACTTTCCAAGTTTTTATTATGGATAAATGACCCATTAGATAATAAAAGCTAGGCGGAAAGAGATTTAATTTCAGTTCTGTTATGTATAAAAATATTAATCTAATCAATAGTTATTAACAATTGAAAATGGTGACTGAAAATACACGGAAAATCAATGAATTTAAAAGAATTAAATTTCTTTGGATATTCATGTAATTTCGATCACCATCTTCAATTGTAAATAACTTTTGATCATATTAATATTTTGAATCATTTATCCATTATAAGAACTTTTGGAGTTACGGTTAGTAGAAGGAATATCATTTTTCATAAAAATAGATAGGATATAGGCATACTGGCTCACGCGGGTTCTGTATCACCCCCCTGCCCTCTCAAAGTGATCCAGAACCCGTCCGGATTCTAAATCACCCAGAATGATCCAGAATCCGAAATCGAGAGAGTGGGAGAGCTTCCCTTTCTCTCACGTAAACCAGAATGCCTATAGTGTTTTCTACTTTTTTTTTTCATTATTTTCTTTGCAAATGTTTACAGGAGTGATAGAATAATTTTATGAGTTTGACGGTGTGAAGTGCGCAGGCAGTCTTGTAGATGGGATTATGGTTTGTACATACTGTAACGCACTTGACTATATAGGTTTTTGACGGATAGCCGTATTGCTGAATGTTATGAACTGCAGAAAAATTGAATCATTGCAGCCATTGCTGTTTAAATTCACCCATGACAAAAATTTTGGTAGCATCGTGTAAAGAGTCACGGAGTAATGATCCAATTTGTGAGTAGTCAAGCCCATCCGTGTTCTAGGCTATTCCATGATAATGATGTTCCAGCCAAATGTTTTCCCTTTGCAATTTGTCAGAGAGTCTTTTCCATGAAAAGGGTTTCTTGAATAGACGAACGATAGGATCACCGCTTTCATTGAGAGGAATAACAGCTATTTCTTTTAAAACATAATCATCTCCCATTTGCTTGAAACCAATCATGTCTACTGCATACTCCATCTTGGAATGAGTGTTGAAACGAAAGTGTGTTGGATAATATGCTGTTTAGACAAGCTTCTTGATATCCCCACTGATGGGATAGTACTGAACGATGCGATCGTGTAAGATCATGCAATAAGCTGAAGTGTTAGCTGGAAAGTCTTTTTTAGACTCAAACTCTAGACGTACATCGACAGGAGCGCTCTTTATAGATTCGTTTTGCCGTGAACAGTCAATAACTATGAGTGGTTCAAGGTTGATAAATTCAGACTTTGTCAGCAGTGGCTGTGGATCTCTTCCATAGTAGGTGATTTGAAAATTGACATACATATCATAGAGAACAGCGAACTGATTCTTAGATATGTCGAGATACATATTGTTCTATGGATAATATTGAGAATTCAAGAAAAGTCTCACATTATTAATCTCACAATGATCAAATCGACTGGCATTTTCAGTTTTCAAATTTATTTTCTTGGTTTGTAGTCCGAGAATGACAAAACGAGGTTTTTCTAATTGATTTGAAGTTTTCACTGTCCAGACATGTTTATTCATGCTCGGAAGTACAGAATATTCAAATAACTCCCAAGATCGATAACACATAGAGATAGGATTATCTTTGCCAATGAAATTCAGCAGCTGGATCTTTTGTTTATCAGATGCAATAACATATGGCATTAACCACTCTATCTTCGTTATTTTTACCTGGTAGTCTTCATATGTAGTTACACTATTTGTTACAGTACCTTCTTGAATTATTGCATTCAAGTAATTTCTTGATCTTGTGAGAATGAGTTCATGCTTCACATTAACTGTAATTTTTTATAGTCTTCTGCAAAGCCCAAGATCATACTCAGAGGAATGGAAACGTCAAAATTGCCGTGTGCATCTACCAAAGTTTTGCTTTCTTCTCTAACGTCAAGCCAGCCTGCATTTTGTAACATGAGAGTCTGATTCGGATTGAATGATGTCCATCCTTTCATGAGACTGCTTAAACCAACATAGATCTTGATGTGGGTAGAAATACGAATTTCATCACTATTATCAAAGCTTAGTGTCGAATAAGGTTGATGTGCGTGAACCTCGTAATGAGCAATAGACTCATCGAATTCGGCACCTGATTGAATGCTTAGAATTTCGTCTATTTTTCTGGAAGCAGCAGAGAATTATACACGTGAATTTTCTCCACGAACTTTTAGACCTAGGCTTCTAAGGAACTGAATGTTCTTCCGTGTTAACGGTTTGAGTTTCTTCGGTCGACTGATGACCGATTGACATGTTGGTTGACTTATATGCACTCTAGAATTGTAAACGATGCCCATTATACAGATTTGATGTGGAGTCTAATAGTAATTTCTTCTCCACGGAAATTCACTAAATTTCCATCTTGATCTACGATTTGAATTTGAAGATGATCTATGCACTTGACACTGAGTGGTAGATATATGCCATGAGATGGAACTTCCAAGATTTTATATCCTGGTGAAACTCTGGGAAAGAACTCATGGATTGTATGAACTTTTTTGTTGTTGATGTAAGCACCTGCGGTAATATTGCACTCCACTCTGAGTGCGTTGATTTTCAATATTTTCACAGGTAAATCAGAACTGTGATGAGTTTTTTCCTTGAGAATGCGAGGAGTGAAGCCAAGAAGACGATCTATTGAATCGTGAGGAGTGAGATCTAACGGATGACTGCAATTAATTTCACTTCTGAGAGTATTGTTGTTAGCTCTCAAAGAAAATTTAATTCCTTTAGATTTCAAAGTTTCTTGTAAAAATTCATTAATAGCATTAATCTCGTAACTGCCAGTAGGGATAGTGATAATATTTCCATTCACATGAAGTTTATTATTCGAATAGTTCACATTGGAAATCGAGTTGAATATTAAAAGTTCAACTAAACCCAAATCAAAATTTTTATGCTGAGGTAGTTAAATTGAAGGAAAATATTGTGCTTCTAGAACAGAAGATTTTCCTGAAAGACTCAAAGTGAAACTGTCTTCCATGACTGATTGGAAGAGAATGATTCCCATTCGTTTGCAATCTTCTCTTTTATAGTGTTCCGGTTAAAAATTGAAGACAAAGATGACCACAAATGAATGAGTCAAAATTTTGATATCTTTTATAGTTATATGTTACTTCTTTCACGTTGAAATATAACATGAGCTCTATGGGAGGTTTCAGATCACCAAAATTGTCAAAGTAAATTACTTTGGATCCATGTTTTCGATAACACACCCAGTGAGTGCCTTTATTTTTCATGTCATCCAAGTTAACAATAGCAGATTCATTACTCCATGGACCATCGGAAGGCAGATTATTTCTCATAAAAACACCTCGGAAATGTGGAATTTGCAACATACGAGCATATTTTAGAAGATCATAGTCAGTCAGTGGACGATTTGGCAAAGTTAAATCGAAGTTTTTTTTTTTTTAGTAACTTGACCATGACTAACATGAGGTTTCATAAATAATCCCATTCCGGTTTTATATGGTTTAAGATAGAGACCTTCGCCTAAAGCAATAGCTTCCATTGCCCTATTATGTCTCTTACTTTCTTCATGGTTTTTCTGTGCAGCTTTAGCATCATTTACTGCTTTAGCTATTCCTGCAGCTCCCCCTGCCAGAGCACCGGTCGCACTTAGTCCTGCGAACAGCGGTTTGAGAAACGGAAGAACTCCACCAATTTTTGATGGAATTGGAAGAACACGTGGAATGATAACTTTCCTCTTACCACCAACTTTCTTAACAGCTTGACGTGCACTTTTCAAGGCGGATTGAACAAACTTGCGGGAACATTTACTTGGTGACATTGATTTTTTAGCAGCCGTCACTAACTTACTAAATTTTAGACCCATTCCAGTTATTCCTTTTAATTTCATAACATTTGTAACAGCAAAAGCATTTTTCACCAAGACTGGCATCCTTGGCTTTAACACGTTGCCAAGCTTTATCAGCGAGCTTCATGTCAGCTGCTTTACGATCTCCATTTTTATCAGAGTACACTATGTCATGTTCTTTGCATGCCTGATCAAGCGGATTAATTCCAGGATCACCTCTTTTCAATCGTTTTTTCAATTTAGTTCCGGGACCACAGTATTGATATCCAGGAAGATGCATTTCAATCGGCAGGTTATTGATCACTTTATCAAACAATCCATAACCGTTTGGTTGTTTCCGAGATTTATGTACGATTATCTCTCTTCGAGTGTTGTTTTATAACTAAAGATCAAAATATAAAACATGCGTTTATATTTCCACAGTTCAATATCAAACTAGACTTTGACACGTGAACATTGATTTTAGCGAGCAGAACGTCAAACTCCCCGTCACAAACTTTGATTTCCGAAAACAGAAGAGAAGGAAGCGTCGTGGAGAATTACTACCTGATACTATACGAGCAATTTTCTGCGGGCCATCTAACTGTGGAAAAATAAATAGTTTATTGGCTCTAATTACACATCCCAATGGTCTTAAATTTGAAAATTTGTATGTATACTCTAAATCCTTGAATCTGCCAAAGTATCAATTTCTCGAAAAAGTTTTGGAACCGATAAAAGGTGTATCATATCTACCTTTTAGTGAGTATGAATCTGTAGTATCTCCAGATGAAGCCCGACCAAATTCAATTATGATTTTTGATGATGTGGCTTGTGAGAAGCAGGACAACGTCAGAGCATTTTTCTGTATGGGAAGACATAAAAGTGTAGACAGCTTTTATCTATGTAAGTCGTACGCTCATATACCGAAACACCTTGTAAGGGACAATATTAATATATTAGTAATTTATCGTCAAGACGATGTTAATCTAAAACATATCTATGAAGATCACGTCAATACTGATTTAACTTTCAATGAATTTCGAAATCTTTGTTCTGAATGCTGGAAGAATGATAAGTATGGATTTGTTGTTATCGACAAAGATAGAGTGATGGATGATGGTAGATACAGGAAAGGATTTGACTGTTTTGCAATAAAAAAGAAGTTATGAATCCGAAACTTACAGTTCAATTGTAGACAGCATCTCGTTAGCATGTCAGACTTCAAGAAAGAAAAGAATATTCTCAGCGAGCTCTTGCGAGCACGTGAGGCTATTAAACAAAAATACTCTTTATTGAAAAAGGAGAGAGAAGATTTTGAAAAAGTTGTTGGTGATACATTGAAACCAGTCATTACACCACTCGAGAAGCTCGTCGATTCGAAAGTCGAAAGCTTGCCACCTTCTAATCACATTTTGAATATAGACAGCAACAGGAAACCGAGGAAGAAATTGAGATTCGATCGATCAAGTTATATAGTAAACGATATAAATGAGTCGGGTTCCGCATATGATGATGATGATGATGCAGATTTTTCTTCGATGGATGGCACAATGATGAATTCAACATTCAAATCTGCGCTTGAAGAAAATGAATCAAGTGACTTTTTATCATTGTTAAATAAAAGCCGCAGCAAAATCGATAACATATACGCAGTACGGAACGTCAATGGAGTGTATATGATTGGCGATTCAGAAATTCAATTTCATGATAAAATGGTAAAAGTGAGAGATAAAAGTTATCCTAAAAGTGGGGGTCTAATGGAATTACTCTTCAAGAAACAGCCAGATGACAATCTTATAAGTTCAACAGACCGAAAAAATTATCGCAGCATCCTGGAAGCATCAAATGCTCATCGGAAAAGATACAGCAAAGATGAGAGTACACGCACTTCGAAGAGTAGAAAATATATGAATATCATAGGACCCATGTTCCGCAGCGATCGTAAAAATAAATCCACCACCGGAAGAGGCCTCATACCTAAATATAAAATAGCAAAGAAAAATTCTTCTATAGATCTAGTGTACTGGGATGATCCAAACGAGCTTATCGAGCGACTGCGATTATTAGTTGCGGAACGATCTGCTGGAAATAACAATCACGACAATGAAATACAATCGATCATTGAGAAACTACGTGAAGCTGGACATACATATTGAAATGCATCTTTTCTTATAAGATCAGTAGCATCATGAGTCTCGACGTGTTCGGAAGAAAACTTGAGGGCACGCAAGAAGTGAGTCGCGGTCCACCAGGCATTGGTTATAATCTTACATTAGATGGTAATTTTGATTTACAAAACAAAAGGTTATGTAACCTTGCTTATATAAGTCAGCCTAATGATGCAGTCACCTTGGAAGTGCTTCTGACAACTATAAGTAAAGAAGTTAGAAATCTAACTAACATAATGGCTGTAACGAAAGTTGACTTAGAGATTCCCATAAACACTGAATTAAATACAATCAATAATGTTCTTTCCCATCTTAAAATTCGATTAGATAATCTTGAGACAAAATTAAAAGAATTCTTTGAAAAAAAAAAATCTGACTCAATAAAATTTTTTCTTAAACCTTAAACATATTATCAAAAAGAAAAATAGAGCGACAAAAAATAGTTGAAGAGTTGCACAAACCAGCTCGCCGCATCTACAAGCGAAGAAAATATGATATACGTGGAATAGATGAGACTTGGCAAGCTGATCTTGTAGAAATTATTCTATACCCCAACGAAAACAAAGGTTTTCGCTACTTACTTACTGTCATAGATACATTTTCAAAGTATGCATGGGCCATACCAATCAAGTCAAAGAGTGGTAATGATGTTACTCTAGCTATGGAGTCAATACTGAAACAAGAACGCGTACCGACAAATCTACAAACTGACCAAGGAAAAGAATTTTACAATTCAAACTTTCAGAAACTCATGAAGAAGTACAAGATAAACCTATACTCTTCACATAGTAATCTTCATGCAAGCATATATGAGCGTTTTAATAGAACGTTAAAAAATGCAATGTGGATAGAGTTCAGCAAACAAGGGAGCTATAAATGGTGGGATATCCTGCCTGAGTTGGTGAAAGCTTACAATTCAAGAAAACATCGGACAATAGGAATTGAGCCTAAAAATGTTACGCAGGCAAATGAAAGAGAGGTCAAGAAGCATTTTCCAAATGAAAAGTTACCTGTGAAAAAACCGAAATTTAAAGTAGGAGATAAAGTGCGGATAAGTAAGATAAAACATGTTTTTGAAAAAGATTATACACCAAATTGGTCTACTGAAAGTTTCACAATATCACGAGTTGTAAAAACCAATCCGGTAACTTATCATGTCAAAGATTATTATGATAAACCACTCTCTGGCGGCTTTTATGAAACGGAAATTCAGAAAACTACGTATCCAGAAATTTATCTAGTAGAAAAAGTTTTAAAGAAAAGTGGAAATCGTGCATATGTTAAATGGTTAGGCTTTAGTAATGAGCATAATAGTTGGATAGATAAAAAAAAAATTATTTGATTTAGCCAAGATTTAACCAAAAATATTAATGTAAACGCAATAATGTAGGTACTAGTAAATAAGAAAGCAATCATAATATGTTATTGTATTTATTTCTGTATTATTATGTACAAGTTTTAATCTGAATAAAATAAGTATTATAATCAAAGCAAGCTGCGTATTTCATTCAAACTTAAAGGAAGATCCACCCTGATATGTCATAAATAAATTCATTTTATTTGCAGTATTGGAGAGTCTGACAAAAAACTCTTGATCTCTTAGGATGGCTGATGAAATCTTCTCTGGTAAAAAGATTTGAAAACTTTCGTCGAGTTCGGCTACGACCTTCGTACCGAATCTCGTCTTCACCTCCTTATGTGCTGTCACCATGTACTGATGATCTTTTTCCAAGTCTGTTACTTTCTTCCTCGGCAAGAAGTCGCGTTCAGCAATCTTATTAAGTGTAGATAGATCCATTCTGGAAAAAGTAAAAAAATAAGAACTTCTAATAGAGAAAAGATTTGTTAGAGCAAAAAAAAAAGAAAATTGGTGAGAATTAACTGTGGACTTACTTAGAAATTTAGTTGAGTCTTGGTTTCTTCCCGCAAGGATGATAATTCTCGAACTCTTCGATTGCTCGAATGTGCTCCTCGTCGTGGTCTATCTGTTGATATAGTCCATTCCCCACCACAATTTCTGTCCCTTCCATTGCCTCCTGTAATATATCCCTTCTCTCTCCTCCCTCAGAGCGTATCCCCTCCATTGGTGGATCCCAGTCATGCATAAATTCCTCTAACACATCATATTCAATTCTGATTTGTTCACCTTCAATGTCATAAAGTGTCATCCCCTCTCGCCTTTCACCATTTTCATTGGCTGCATCACCCCCACCTCATATTTCCCCCTCTCTTTCATCTTCTGCAACATCCATCCCCACTCGCGTTGCCCCACTTTCATTGGATACTTCATACCCCCTCTCCACTTCCATCCCTATCACTATTTCTTGTTTTTCAGCATCCTCCTCTATTCGAAGTGCAGCTTGCGCCATCTGCTCATCCATGATTCAAAAATGACCCCAAGGTAAAGTGTCTGTACTCTAAGGCAATAAGAATCTCTTATCATCGTGAGGACTAAGTGCAATTTTATTCTGTCTTTCAGTATGCACTATGTGCAATTTTAAACGAATGTTGCATTGATCACGTTTTACAATAATAAGATCCTGAAGACATCTTCTATAATCCTCGAAAGTTATTGTCTTCTTCACAACGCTGAATTTTATACCTTTGGCTTTTTTCACTGTCTCTCCTCCATCAACTAAAATACTGTACATTTTGCTTCGTAAACCTATAAATTCCATCATGATCTTGCCACAGCATTCGTCTTTCATTAATCCTGGGACTTTTTTATTGACACGTGGAATGTTATACTGATTATTCTCATCATAATCAGAAGTATCAAACCTGTGAATGTCTTCTTTCATTATTTTATACATATCAATGTCCTCAACTTCATATATCAAACTATCAGTATCTGTATAAAGAAGTTTACATTTTTCTCCTACTCGCTGTTTCATATACGAGTAATGGAAATCATGAACTAATGTCTTGGACAAATCAAGGATACAAAGACCAACGTATATCGGTTTCTTGATTGTGATACTTGTTCTCTTTAGCTGAATAGCAACTAAATTTTCATCAAAGATTGCACAGCTGTGAAAATGTGGTTGAGATATGCGTGCTTCTGCCCCATATCTGCCTGTGAATTTATTTACTAATCGTACATCAACAGGAGACCGCTCTCGCTCGATACACTTTCCATATACAGCGTTAATTAATAATTTATAGAAGAGTTTTTCAAACTCATTCTTCGCTTACTTTCTCTTCTCAGTATTTAATTCGACATAAGGTTTAAGCCAGGCCTTCTGCTCGAAACTCAGAATTTTATGTACCTTTTTCAAACGAAGTCCATTATTCAGCGCCTGTTTAAATGTTCGATAGTAAATCACATACTTTTTCTTATCGTTCAGAGTAGTGAGAAGTTTTTTCTGCTTTGAGCCAGGTGGTGCACGGTGCTCTGCGCAGAAAGGGAAGTCTCGATGTTCATCATGTATTTCCTCAGGATACTCCAAGTCTACTTCAGCAATGTAACCTATATCTGAATCTGGTGGTGTATTGAAGAAGCTTGTTGGTTCAGTAACACGTGATGGCGACTGAATCTGGTAGTGGAGCGATTCACTAGCCTCGAACGCATTACCACCCTGGAGTAGGAAACCAGGTACTGGTTGGATCCCGCGTAGGCGGGTTGACTAGTACCCCATCTGGTAGAAACCTTTAAGGGTTACTTACTTTATCCCCTAAGGCAGCCCGCATGTATGGATTCAATGCGGGTAAAACCGCTGGGGGTGAGTCCTTACACCTACGACCGCTCTCAGGTCCCTTTCCCTCAACACTCTTTCCCCCTGGTGCAGTCCGCACGTCTGGACCCAATGCGGGTGAAACCGTTGTAGGTGAGTCCATGCACTTTTGACGGCATCAGTGGTATCCTAACATATCACCATTCCCGGGTGGTGTCCTCATACCGGATGAGCTTTCCTAAAACTCAGGTGCAAAATAAACTGGGGCTTTATGATTGGCTATTTGACTGCAATCGCTGATGTGAACTAGCTGAGACTTATGCTTACAAAGGAAGTGAAGCTAAGCACCCTTAATTTATTCTAATAGTCCTTGTTATCGAGATATGATATAATTTACTCGAAGTATGCGTTATTTTAATGAAAAAAGGTACCTCTTCTTATAACTATAACTTTACAAGTCTTTATTCTGGATAAATAAAAATGACCCAATCGATAATGAAAAGTAGGTCTTAAAAATATTAATCTGATTAAAAATTATTAACAATTGAAGATGGTCGCTGAAAATATATGGAAAATAAACGAATTTCAGAGTGAAATTTCTTTGAATATTCATGCAATTTCGGTTACCATTTTCAATTTTAAATAACTTTTTATCAGATTAATATCTTTATACGTAGCAAAGCTTAAATTAAAGGACTTTTTGTCTACATTTTATTATATTTGAAGTAATTTATCCATAATAAAAACTTGTACAGTTATGGTTAGAAGAAGGGGAACCTTTTTTTTATTAAAATAATGAATATTTCGAGTAAATTACCTCATATCTTGACAACAAGGGCCCATGAGAATGAATTACGGGTACTAGGCTTTATTTTTTGGTACCAGAAAATACCTCCCAAAATCCGACCGAATTTCGTTTCCCAGAGAGTGAACACTTGTTAGTTTGGGTCGAGGAGGGATTTCCGGAGGTGGTCCCCCTTAACTTCTACCCAAATATACTACTAAAGTCAGACTTCTTTTTCTGTGAGTTCAGACGGTACTCAAAGAACAGACCTCCCCGTAGTGCCCTGTGGGTGCTAGCTGAAAAGTGGCGTCATAAACGACAATTCCTAGTAGCTGAAATGCTTCCTCCCGTACAACCAGAACTGAAATTTCTCACTGGAAAAACTCCGCCCTCGGCATGAGCCGTAGGGTAAAATCGTAGGCAGCTTTAGGTGGACCCTGTGTGAAGGACATATCTGGGCGCCAATGGGAACTGAAATTCTCAAAATTACCTTCCCCTCTGGCGGTGACTTTCTCTCGATGGTAGGAGTGCATTACCTTCTGGCGCCTGTTTTCTGTGGTGCGGGTCATACCTACGGGTCGAGGTAACCAGCTCCTCTGCGCACATAACCACTAACACTGCTCCTATTGTAATTTGCTAAAGTTAAGGGGAAATCGGAGTCCTATGCCTTATACCCAGTTACCGACATTATCGATTATTCGTTTTAAGCAGTCAATTTTTACTTTAGTAAAATTTTACGAAGGTTGCACATTCTTAGTGATAAATAGAGTGTACGTACGTTCGTGAAATTTGAAAATGTAATTTATTCATTGAATTAGACGAAAAACTTCAATATCGGTATCTGGCAACGGCTTAATATATGTGGTTGAATTAAAGTTAAAAATAAAAAAAAGCGGAGATTGAGAGAATCGAACTGGCGTCACCCGGACGATGACACGCAGATGCAACTAGATATTCAATTTCAACTGTATCTCCGTCATTTGATATTGATCTCCTGTAAGGTGAGTATTGAGTTCCCCCGCCGTAAACCCATGCAAACCGCCCCCCCCCCCAGTATTGGGAAGGATATTAAATTTTAATGAATACTGTACGAATGATTTTGTCAATAGGTTGCACCTTTTCCCTTATGCTAAAGATGTTTCGCAAGGAACAGCTTTTTATAGTTAAAAACATCCTTCCATGTCATTAACATTCATTGAATAATTTAATAATATTCTGTAATTTTTTTTAAAGTCCCTTTTTATAAGCATCAATTTAATTTAATGAGTGTCCAATTAATTGTTAGATATAAAAGAGATAGATTCAATTAAATCAAAAGAATTTTAATTAAGTATTTATCAAGAATGTTTTACTTCTAAAATTATATTTTGCTTTCATTTGTATTGATGACAATAATTTTTGTAAAGTTTTCTAGAACTAATTAATAAAAACTTTTGGAGGTCTCGTTTAACTTTCAAATCACTGTCAAGGAATTCTTCTTGGATTAGTACAATATAACTACAATATGCCAAAATAAATTGAATAAAATGTTTATTTTGCTTAGGATATCAGTATCATGAACTTACATGTCCCTTAAATACAATTTTAATTCATATATTGCTGTAATACCATTTTTCTCAAGATGCTTAAGTTTATTCCTTTTTCTGTACTCTGAGCTATCAGTACGTGTCACTGCGTTGAAGATTTTCTTTTGATACTCTTGGCTCGCAAAACTTTCATTGTCACTGCGTTCGAAATTTATTTTGGTTAGCTAACCTTTCAGTATTACTGCGTTCGATATTTCTTGTTGACACGCCTGGCTCTTAAACACCTACACGATTGATGTACGATCATCAACTTCACCTCGTTTTATGAGACTAACTTATTAACCCTTCTTCAGCGCGTCTAGCACTTGGAGCAGTCAAGCTCCATCGACTGTTGCGGCTTACGAAACTCACTTATTAATTTCTTTAATTATAACCCTTTCGACCATTGCGACCTGTGAGATTTTTCATTGTCATTTAGCATCTTTTTCTCAACAAACCTGCATCTTGAGTACTTTCTATCATTTTATTCTATTATATTTCCTATGGCTTTAATTTACATATTCGTGCAGTGTAATAATTTTGAGAAATGGAATTTGGAGTTGCTAAGGTGTTATTGTTTTTTGTGCCTGTAACTGATGGAGAGTCTGCAGACAGCCATCCTTTTCAGATCCAATAGAGTGTTAAATTTTTATGAAATAACTGCTCGAAGGATTATTTCATAATTCTTCAGCATTTAAATTCACTTGACAAACCTTTTAATAGTCACTTTCAAAAATGTATAGTTCTTTACGTGTAACATGAATAAGCAATTGACATGATAAGTAATTATAAAATTTACTTTGCGTATTATATTTCTCTTGTAAATAAACTTTCAATTAATTGTATCTATTTCTTTTTGAAGACTCAAGATCCATTTACAGATGTGACTTTGTGGATTACTATATATTGCTTGGTATTTTAATATGAAACTTTTTAGCAATAATCACACGTAGCGCCTCGAGAGCTTACTTCGCATGAGTGCATAATCCATGTATATTTCACTCAAATAAAATGACTTTATAAAAATTTCTAATAATAATGACATTCCGTTGAAAGCCTAGTGAATAGCATTTCTCAAACTTACTATTTGTTTTGTAGAACTAATTTATAGAATCACGAATTCTACATAGCGCTATTAAGCTTACCATGCAACGTGAAAAGATACAATATTATTTTATATTTATACTCACACTAGTGACTAGAGTGTAGATGAGTGAGATATATGATATACTATTCGACTCCTTCATAAAATTCATTAGTTTGCAGCTAGTACGTTGATTTCGATTTTAATTTTATCCTAAAATTTCATACTCCATCTGGCTTTATATCTATATAAAATAAACCCTCCTGTTCATTTTATCAATTTGCCCATTTCTCTTTTAAAATTCAACATATAAGTTGCAAATGTTGCTATAAATATTTTTCATAAATTATTCATGAACATATTAATTGCTTTTGTATATACGTACTTCTTGTATAAATAAAGTACGAGCGCAAATTCTTTTCAAACTCTTGGACTCAATCTATGTATTTTAAATACTTAATAAAATGATGTTACTAAACAGAAAAATGATACATCATTACAAATTTTAGAAATGTATTTTATTCTCAACTTTGTGTTTATTTAAAATGCTTATTGTAAAAAGCGCATTTTTTAGCTATTAAAATAAACAAAATGTATTAAATGTTCGTAATATATTAAGTTTATCAAATTATCGAAGGTTTAAATATTACATACATAAAACATAAAGAGTTGCTATGTGTTTTAGTGAAATTCATATCAATAGCGTAAAAGAAATAAATAACGAAAATAATAAAACGATACGTCACAACATTTGAAGAATAATCAATTTAATTTTACTAAATTTTTAAAAGAAATAAATAATCATTAAATACTTTTATTTTAAAATAATGTATTCAACAGAATATATCACATATTATGTTAATATTTCTATAATAATTATTTATAAAATTTGTATTATTTTATGATTAGTTTGCTGCTCATACCTCCTTGAAGCAATAGGTTTAAGTATGAAAAGCATATTAAGATTTAAATTCATTGTAATTTTCTGTATCTACTTTAAATTTAAATCACAGAGAATGTCTTACTCTTGCTAACTAAAAAATGGTTGACCTTATACATATATCTATAAAGCATATTAGAATCTTACTTGCTTGGTAATAAAATATATAAACTATACAAAAACGTTTAATCCAATTTGATAGCATTATCTTTATTTTATTAGCGAAAACGTAAATTTAACATTTTCATCAATTACTTAAAACAAATGCATGATCCACCGTCTTAAATAAAATAATTTTTAATTTACTATAGAAAATATAATTATAATAAATACACTTATTCTCTAAGGAATTTATCTCCCTTTTTTATAAAATTTGACTAGCTATATAAATTTTACATTACTGTCCAGCGTAGGCGCACTTTAGGTTCGTTATCTAATATCTGCTAAATGATTGCTTAAATCAAATATAAAAATGTACTAAATGTTAGCTAAATATGTCTACTTTGGTATAAAAAAGTTGTGTATAGATTTGTTAAATCTAAAACAAAGGATTAATTCATTAATAAAAGAAATTTGTGCGCCACATTTGCGGTCTATGAACTGCTTGCTAATTAGGTATAATATTATTTAAAGTAAAACATACATTTAAATAGCTAAATATCATAGTAATATTTTTAAAAAATAGTATGTATTGTGTAGAATTTACGTATATTCAAATAAAATCAGTTTGATTCATTTAATTTGAACGTAAATATTTAAAACAAACATACGTCAACCAACCCGCCGCGTCACATTAGCTGCATCTTTCTATTATAAATTTTATTGTTTTGAATACTATTCAAGATTTATCACTCGATTACTCTTTAACAGCTATATCATAGACTTACAGTATTAAAAAAGTTTGCAGTACCGGTCTCTTGACGACTTTGATGAAAAAACCCGAACGATAGAAGTGTCGCGTTCAAAATCCACTGTTAAATAACTTCACTTTCACAATCCAAATGTTATAACTTCACTGCCCGATAACATTTTGTTTGCAATTTTGGATTTTAATATTTCTTTAAATTTAAAATCACGATAATTTCGGCACTTCGGAGGTTAGTTTTAAAATTATACACAATTATTAATTTTTTGTGCAATTTAATTGTGAGTCTGTGATGACCTAAGCTAGGGTTAGGTTAGGTAGCGCGTGAACCGAGAGCGGTTTATTTAAATAAATTAGAAATAAATAAATGAAATAATGTATAATAAACGCGGATTGAAATAAAGATGTTTTGATTAACAACGACACTTTTTCTCTGCGTCTAATCCAAGCTTGAGACCGGCTACGGCCGCATTAATTTATTCTTATGAAGATGCCAAAAAATGGGTCGACTCTTGGATAGCTTCAAAAGATGTGTCGTTTTACCGACGTGGAATTCAAATACTGCCAGAAAGATGGCAAAAAGTAGTGGCTAGCGATGGACAATAATTTCAGTGACATATTTTTTACTAGTTTTTTAAAATAAAGCATTACCTTTCATGAAGAAACAACGAGAACGTATTCAACATCCCAATAGATATCTGCACAGTTTTGTAAAACGACACCAACACCATAACCACATATGTAGATAGACTTCTCCGTTCTCAAATTGGACAGCATAGTACGGGAAGGCACTTATGTAGGGGAGAGCGGGGCAAAATAGTCATTTGGTGGGGTAAAATGAACATATTGGATTTAAAAATATAGAAATCCTACTTTAAGGCAAATTAATACTTCTAAAGTATACTTTAATATCTCATTTATAATTACTAACAGATAAAAATCATAAAATTAAGTGTAAATATCCCAAATTCTTAATGTGAAAAGCGTACTATCTGAAACGTTGCAAGCTGGGGCAAAATAGACATTGATGAAGAAACAAGCAATATAAAAAAATCGGACAAGTTTATCAGTTTGCGGGGTGAAAGTGTCACTTACCGATTAAAATGAGCACTTTAGTACTTAGGGGCCGTTCATTACTTACGTAAGCACCCTCGGGGGGGGGGGGGGGGGGGCTTTAAAATATCTTACGATTTCTTACCGGGGGGATTCAGTAATTTCTGACGTAAAAAATATATTATTATTTACATAATATTAGAATTCAATATTGTAGAGAATGTTGTTACTACTCGTGCATTCTACGAATGCGTATAAACCATCGTCGAAATCGCGGAAGGTGATCTATCGGCCGAATTCGACAGAGATCCAATCATCAATCGACTTCGGTCGAGTAATAAGATATTTCTCATATGCGCCGCTTTTGATAAGCAGTCGGCGCGGACTCGCTGTATGTTGTAATAGGTAAAAATGAAAAATAAAAAAAATTATTTTGTAACCAAACATACTATTTTATCTTTTTTAATTTTGCCAGTAAATAATTAAAAGCGAGAAATTATTAGATACAAAAACACTTCTTCGCGCGATTTCTGAATTAGCCCGCTCTTCATGCGCGAACTGAGTTAGCCCGTTTTTTAAGCGAAAACTGAGATAGCCTCTTCGTCAAAGCAATTTCTGAGATAACCTCTTTTTTCACTCAACCGTCAATATTATCTATGAAATACACCCAGCATGCTATGCTTAAAATGTTAAATTCAAACACGATTGGGAAGAAAAAATTCGTGTAGTGTATACATTTTAACGACTGTGCCATATTTATGATAAAAGTTATTAAGCATTTTTATATAAAAATAAATAAAGCGACCCTAGAAAGGAAATTTGATTCTGATGCATATTTTTTGAGAAAAACCAAATTTTCCAATATATTTATCAGCGGGTAAAGTAAAGTGTCAGCAGAAGTATATTTTTATTATTATTAAGATTTTGCTTGTTATTATTGTTCAGGACGCTCGATAGTATCCTAACAGTTTATTTACAATTGTTTTTAACAATTATTTTACATCCCTGTATATTTAATGGCTTCATTTAACATATTTTACATTCTACTGTAATAGTATGTCAGCAGAAGTAGGCCTGCTGTCATAGTATATATGCAGCATGGCCCCACCGGGCTTCCGTAGGAAGCAGAGCACGAAAACGAGTAACGCTTGTAACGGTCCAGAGTTTTTTGATTTTCAGTTGTTATAAAAACGCGGTTTGCGTGCTAGACCCGACAGATGATAGTTTCATTATCCGGATATTTTAGTTTTGGACCTTCAGAACTCAGGCGAATTATGGCACCCGATTTCGAGATCCGTTCCCTAAGTCCCCTTCTCGATTCTCCACGATTCTCATCCTGCGAATCGCGGGAAGCAAAAAGGAATATTTTCGGCCGCGCTCGATCGTCAAGGTGAATTAGGGCACCAAAGACTCTCATACGCCTGACCGGGATTAGTAAATACGCTCGACGTACGCATCGGCGTAATGCGATGCGTACGGAGCGTTGTTAGTATATTTTTTTGTTTATTGGCACTCTAATCGCTCTCCAAAGGAAAGCGATGAGGCCATGTGATCGCGATAAACAATTTCTTTTATTTTGAAAAGGAAAACAAAATCACATAATTAAATTTAATTTTATTTAAGTGTTAATAGCTCATTTTGTGCTGTACATATCAGAGTATCAGGTGTACCGACCATGAGAGAGATAGCTGAATCTTGTTTTCCCCTTTTTTAGCTCACCGTGAAGCGGGAGCTTGACTCGCTCAACTCGCGGTAGACAGAGCGGATTGTCCTGTCAGCCTTACAAGGAGCAGAGTGCCTGAGCCTCAGTGCGCCCGACCTTTTATAGGCCGAGCGGTGCTATCTATCTCCCTCATGCTCTGCACTCAGTACATGCGCGTGCGCAACCGCCGCAGCGTTCGATCGCCGTTCGTTCCACGCGCCACTGATCGCTCGCCTTCGCTCCGCGCTGATGATAATACGCCGCGCGTCGGTACATTACCATCGGTTGCGCGCTGATGCCCGCTTACCGATTGACTTTATTTATGGATCAATTGATAAGCGAAACGCGTCTATTAAAAATTTCAAATAGTCGTACGTCTTGGGCGTTACACGCTCTCGTATGTCTTTTAATAATGACATGTAAAATATCATAATAATAATTACATTTCACATTAAGATTATAGATAAATTATTTCATGCATTATTAATGTATAAGTATGTATTTTTTATTGATTATATATTTAATTTCTATTATATACCATTATTTTATATAAATTTAATAACAGAACTTCATGCGTAGCACGCGTTTGAGTTCTAGTGTACATATAAAATCTGTGAGGTAATATTATACATTGTCCAGAACTTTTATTGTAAAAGTAAATGTTTAAAAAAGTTCAACATGCAAGTTTTGAATTATAATAATAATATCTACAGTTCTATCTATACTATATATAGTATGGATAAAACTGTAGATCTTATATATATATAAAAGTAGTCAGATAACATATCTAACCTAAATGAAAATTTAGAAATAATGTTCTTTGCATAGACAAAACAGTAATCACAAAATAATATTATTGATTGAGTTAGTTATTTCTTGAAAAGTAATATATAAATAATAATAATAATATAATACGTACAAATGTGTACTTTATGACATGCTTTATTTAAAAACTAGTGCTCATCAATGACAGCATTTTCAAAGACAAACACATTAGTCGAACACATGTAGATGATAATTTTCTTTATAAGTAATAAATTTTTATGTTTTAACTGGTCATAGATGTCAAATGAATGTGTTTGATTATAAAATAATCACAGTAAGAAATACAAAAAGAAAACATATATAATAAACTGTCTAAATAAGTCTAACTCAAATACATTATTTCTTTTTAAAAATAGAAAATTAATCAGTTGATAATAAATGTATGTGAAAATTGTTTTTCTTACATAAACCATACAGATTTGATACCAAGCCTGTATTAAGGATAGAACATAATCAAATGTAAGGAAACTAATTGTACATAAACAAAATAAATATATGTACTAGATAAGTTTTTCTAATTAAATAAGAATACAATATTTGCGAAGCTCTTGACAACTTTATTTCTTTAAACAAGGCTAGAGAGGCTTACACTTTTATACTCTGGATATCGACTGGAAATATCTGACTGAAGGTGGGAGCTTTGAATCTGCTCAGATGCTTCCTAGACCACGTGGGTAGACTCTTTCTCTGGTGATCCGGAATACCCGGGAAACCCCCGAAAGGCGGCTACCAGCAGATGAGACTGAAGTTCAGGATTGATAATTCCGTTGGACCATCGATGATTTCCCATGTAAAATCACCTCGTGGCCTCGTGGTCGAATAGCATTGCAGGAGGATAGTATGACAGTTTGTAATATCATCAGGACCAATACGATTTTTATAAGGCTCTTTTCTAAAGAGTAATTCAAGCAACCCTTACGTTATAGAACATGTTACATTATTCACTTTGATGTAATTATTGTCAAATTGTGTGGGTGAATTACCAAACATAAGCTTATTTCCTTGTTCGTAAACTCCATACACTTTATCCAGATATCTTTTACAATTTTTATTAAGCCTCCAGAGATATTTATGAATAGGTGAATCATCCCTATCATGAGTTTCATCCGGTTTATTAGTTTCATCAGACTTGAGAATCTCGTTAGTATTCTCAAACATCACACATTTGGTTCTTGTATTTGTCATGTCGGTAGTAGAGCTTTTAAGCTTCTTAGAAAATTGAATTTGCTTATGATGCCCTACTGCGATTTATGAAAAATATCCTCTTGTAGGTCTTCCAGGTTGACGCTTTAACAGCCCAGGGTAGAATGATTAAGTGTAAATGCGTAAGCTATATTTATAGTGAAATCTACCTTATGTGACATAAAAGTGCGACTCTGTAACATAAAAGTGCGACTCTGTGACATAAAGGTGCGACTCTGTGACATCAAAGTGCGACTCTGTGACGTCAAAGTGCGACTCTGTGACATAAAAGTGTGACTCTGTGACATTAAACTTTTACTTTATGTAGTAGACGAATATATGGTTTATTAACGTGTTAATTTTTTTTACTGTATACAATAACATAATAAGTCATACATAAATATCATATAAATTTACAAGTTTCTTTATTTTTAAACACATCAGATTTTTCAATCCAACTATAATCAGAATTATCAAAACCAACCATTTTACAAATACTTGACTTCCGCGTTTCTTGAGAACGTTTTCTACCAGGTATATATCTGGATACTTAGCCATTAGCAGTTCCAGCTCATAGAAACCACCGGAGATGGACTGATCTGGATAATCCTTCAGATGGTAAGTCGCTGGATTCGTATCTGCTAACACTTGTGACTGTAAATATCTCTGTCGACCAGTTGGGCGTGTAACTTTTCTCAAACACTTGCATTGCATTACTCACTCACATTTTGTCACAGAGCCACACTTTTATGTCGTAGAGTCGCACTTTTAAGTAACAGAGTTGCACTGTTAGGTCACAGAGTTACACTTCTATGTCACAGTTAAAACTTTATTTGAATTAATCGGTTCTAATATGAAGATAATGCGAGAAATAGTAATAGATTTTAATGGTTCAGAAAATAATGGGAAATAATACATTTTAGTCGGAGCATTAATTTCAGAAACAAATGTTATAATACTATTTAATCGGAATTAATATTAATTATTCTAATCAATTAAATGTGTATAAACACAATAAATTTAGTCGGTATTAGTAATGTATTAAAAGTTTTATCCACTTTAATTCATTGGTAATATTTTAATTTAATCCTATTTAATCGGTTTTTATGCAACACGTAGATTAATTCAGATTAATGCGTTAAAACCAGTGATGCGAAATAACCGTCATTTTAAGAATAGTGATATTTCCGAGAACATGACCGTCATTGTGACCCGTCATGCTTGTGACGTGATCACTCCAAAATTTGAAACGCAAAATGACGGTCATATTTTTACGGTCACGTGACATGACGTCACAAAAATTGAAAAATAATTATTTAAGGTGGGAAGGGACTCAGAAGCTTAAAAAAATAACATTCTATTTTATTATTTATTTTGTATCGTATATGTGTGAAGAATACATCAAAAAAATTTTAGACACTCATTTAACCAAATAAAAAAGATATGAGTACTTCAATTGATGAGGTCCCATATGATTTTCGTGTATTTTTGAAACTTTGATTCGATTTAGCTCGTAACTCAATATTTTGAGTTTCAAAATGTTCCACGCATCTCAATTTGTAACCAATCGATCTGAAACTTTACACACAAGTTCATATACATATTATTTGAACATCAGCAGAAGCATTTTTTGATTTGCAAAGATTTACAAGTTCTATACAGGTTACTATTAGCTATCTAAATAAAAAATTAAAAATATTTTGAATATTTCTAACTAATAATGCTGTAAGTACATAAAGATACATCCTATTTTAAAACCGCTCAGTTAATATTCAAATAATATGTATTGTAACGAGTCGCGAATCATTCGCAAGTAATACAGCGCGGAGAATGGGTCAAATGTCGCCACGTGACAGCCGCGCGTTTCAACAGGTAGGCAAGAGAGAACAGGCGGCGAGATGCCACCGAGGCCGTGAAAAATGGCCATTATCGCTAACGCTATCATGCCACGCACGACGCTTTCAGCTGGCTCGCTGCCATCTTGGCTATTCTCCCGCTCCGCAATTGCACGAATTTGCGCTTGGATTGTGCATGGTGATTCTCGCGTGCGTGGGTGCAAGAAAGATTGGTGGAGGTGAACGCTCGACCCCCACCATCATCAACAGAAAAAGAGTCCGCACGCGAGGTGAGAAGCCTCCAGCAGCAAGCGCTGAGACGGCAACGGAAGGGAAACCGACAAAGCTAGCGGACAGCAACGAGAAAGAGAAAGAGAGACAGAGAGAGAAAGAGAAGCTTCGTCAGCGGCGTTCCGCCTCCGATTCATACACTCTATGCAATAGAGGTGAGGGCTAGCTCAGGGGTAAATGCGTACGTGTGTAAGGGCCGCACTACGAATAGTGTGCCGTGCCCCCAGAATATAAAGGCTTCGAATATCCCGCGATAGGAGATGCCCGCGCGTGATCAGAGCCCTCTCTGATTCCGACGACGTGTTCAGCAACGGTTGTGCTCCATCAGAGTGCCAAAATACTGATGAACGAATCAGACAAACCAGGGCGGCTAATGTCCTGGTAGAGCTGGGCTCGAAAACCAATAACCAGGTTTGGGAAGCCTCGGAGGCTCGATCAAGAAAGCAGTAGATGTCACAGGGGTCGTGAAGAACCTGTCACCGAAGACGAGCATCGAAATCAGAGACCTCGCTAGCCTCACCACCAAAGAAGAAGTGGAAGCGGCGATAAAGAGGCTTTTCGATGAAGCAGGATACTCAGTGGGTGAGGTCAGCGTATCGTTGATCAAACCCAATAGCAGGGAACAGCGACTGGCCATTATAGAGATGGCCCAAGAAAAGGCTGAGTTCCTGCTCGAGATGAGCCGCTTTAGATATCTGCGTTACGGACATCAGGCACGCGACTGCAGAGGCCCAGATAAAAGTAAGGCCTGCTACAAGTGTGGCGAGGAAGGCCACAAAGGAGCAGCCTGCAGAGCTGCCGAGGCAAAATGCATCTTTTGCACGGCACTTGGAGTAGGTTAGGCTCATCTGGGCAACACCCCAGGATCAGGATAGTGTAGAGCGTTCGGCGATACGCTTAGGCAGACCAAACCGAAGCGTTAATGATAGGGCGTATAACGATCATTCAAACGATCCTACATAGAAGCGACTTAGCCAACAGCTTTCTGACTCAGTCTAGAATTGAGAAGAAGCCTGATGTGCTACTAATCAGTGAGCAGTACCTCGACTAAAATGTACCTATGTGGTATCCAGATAAGCTGGGTACTGTAGTAGTCTACGTGGGCCCTCAAACCATCAGAGTAGACGAACATGGAGCCGGCAGTGGTATCGTGTGGGTGAAAAGCAGAGACGTATTTTAGGTATCTGCTGTTATACCCCGAACGTTCGTATTCAGCAGTTCAGGCGGAGTCTGCATGAGCTGGAAGATGCGATCCGTGAAATGAAAGGCTAAATCGTTGTCGCCGGCGAGTTCAATGCGCAAGCATCGGAGTAGGGCATCGCAGAGCCGGACAGCAGAGGAAGGTCCATAATGGATATGGTATCCAAACTCGGCTTGATAGTTCCCAACGTTGGGAACACGCTGACATTCAGATGGCCAGAATTTATTGGGATGTTTCCTGACGTGTCCTTTGTATCCGAAAATCTAGCGCCTAGAGCGTCGGGTTGGAGGGTACTGGAGGACTACAACGGTAGCGATCACCAGTACATTACCTTTCAGCTGAGCGATAAAACCCAACTGCAGAAAGGAGTCGCGAGAAAGCCATCCCGATGAAATTTGGCCAAGCTGAACACCGACAAACTAGTTGAGGTGCTGCTAGAAGGCCAACAAAATTTACCGACGACGAACACCACAGTGAACAGGGACGCAGCAGAGATTCTAGTGAAGGAAACCATGGATCTTATTCACCGAGCCTGTGACGCATCCATGTTGCGCAAGGGATCGCGACGTGGAAAACGCCAAGCTCACTGGTAGACCGACGAAATCGCGCAACTGAGGGTGGAAGCGAACCGCGTCAGAAGAAGAGCGCAAAGAACGCGAGACGAAAAGGATGCAGAGCTGCTGTAGGCGCAGCAAAAAGCGAGTCGCCCTTTCGACGAAGACACCATGACTCAAATCGTGGACACTCTGTTCCCTACGCACCCGCTATGCAGGACCAGGAGGAAACCACAGACGCAGGTGAGATCCCCCTATTTTCCACTGTGGAGCTGCAGCTTGCCGCCAAAATGATGCAGAGCGGAAAGGTGCCTTGGCCCGATGGGATACCAGCTGAGATATTGAAGATTATTATGGTGAGAGCACCATCTCTCTTGCTGAACATGTACAACGCGTACCTCAAGGCGGGTGTCTTTGGCACCCCCTGGAATGGTGCGCGTCTGGTGCTGATCGGCAAAGGTAAGGAAGGTGATCCCCGGCTTCAGTCGTCCAACAGGCCTCTGTGCCTGTTGGATAACGCAGGGAAGCTTTACGAGATGATGCTCATGCCACGGCTACAGGGAGTTGTACGGGCTGCCGACGATTTAGCTGCACGGCTGTACGACAACCAGTACGGCTTCACAAAACAGTGATCCACAGTGGACGCTATACGAGAGGTGGTACAGCTGGGGAAGAAGGCGTGGTCTTGAAATCATTTTTCCAGAAAAGTCGCCCTCCTTGCAACGCTAGACGTGAAGAACGCGTTCAACTCGGTAAGTTGACCGGACATCTTGGAAGTGTTGCCCGCGTTCAGAGAACCGGAGTACCTCATGCAGGTAATACTGGACTATCTGAAGGACCTTATCCTCCGATACGAAATAGAAGAAGGCCAACGCGAGAAATATCTCAGCACCGGCGTGGCGCAGGGGTCGATCTTTGGCTCAGATTTTTGGAACATCCTTCACTATAGCCTGTTGAGACTCGGGCCTACGGACGGGGTGTACATTATAGCTTACGCCGATGACGTCGCTTTAGTCATCATCGGGCGTGACTACAAGAAAGCACAATTTCTCGTAGTCACGCATGATGATGACTAAAGCGACGTCATCGGCGTAAGCTATAATGTACACCCCGTATTTTCCACCACGAGACTATGTATTTGTGACTCAAACTAGATATTAAGCTTACTTAAAAGAAAAAACCGCACAGCTGAGCCGTCTCATGACGAACACGAGTGGACCGAATGCGAGCAAGCGATGGCTCCTCGAGTCAGTTGTCACTTCGAACCTATTGTACGGTTCTGAAATATGGGCTGACGCAATGGAGAAGAAGTCATACCGGAATCGAATTCTTTCCGTTCCGCGTAGAGGAGCTCTCAGAGTCACCAGCGCCTATCACACGGTCTCGGGGCCCGCAGTACTCGTTATTGCGGGATTCATCCCGATCGACCTACACACAACGGAGCGCAAGCGAATCTACGAACGGAAGAAAATAGAAGAGGACAGAATAACCGTCCATAGAGAGGAACAGGAACGTACCATGGAAACGTCGCAACGATCCTGGACCGTTACAACCAAGGGCGTGTGGACAGCCAGGCTGATAGCACAACTGGATCCTTGGATCAACAGAGACCATGGGGAGGTAAATTACTACCTAACCAAATTCCTGAGTGGACACGGGTACTTCTGCTCCTTTCTCAACCACATGGGGAAGGTTCGGAGCCCGAAGTGTATCTTCTGTTCCGCTGATTTCGACGACCTGTTCCACACGTTTTTCGTCTGCGGAAAGTGCAATGAGGAAAGGACAGCTCTTGACGAATAGGTCGGACAATTCACGCCTGAGACCATCGTGGGCGAAATGTTGACTGCGGATAATAAGTGAACCGCCACGGCGAAAGTCGTCGAGTGGTTCCTGCGACGGAAGAAGCCGTACATCGACGAGGTAACCACCGAATATATGAATGAAGAGCTGGGAGAAGATTCGACACCCTATCATAACCCAGGTATGGCAGACGACCCCATAGCAATGGATGTGAGTTGAGATGATATGGCGTCTTCTTAATCGGGGATGCACCATTTTCTCTCGCTGCATAAATGTCGTGAGGAGGGATAAGGAAACTTCTCCTTCCGTACGGAGACCGAATGCGCCGGTTCAAACACGCATGTGAATGAGACGAATTAGATCTAAGCGCTCCACGCGGGACTCTAACGATGACTTTTTGGCCTTGTTTCAGATCTAGGCTGAAGCGGTCGTTTAGATGAAGCAAGAGTGTCACCATCCTGAGGTAATGTGATAAACGGTACCAGGATGGGTCCCGCCAGAAGAGGAAAGGGTAGTAGGTTTTAGGGGTCGGTTTGCGATGTAATGGCTGAGTAGATTTTTCGCATTATTGTTTATATTATTTCTCATCCTATATTATACACACGGCGGATGCGTCCCCAACCAGCCCCACACTATCCGGCTGTGCGAACCCAGTCGGGTGTGCCTTAGGTGGCATTTACTACATACCCTCAAAAAACAAAAGATCCATTGGATAGTTATGAATCATTGTTTGAAGCTTATTCGGTTGATATCATATAATGACATTTAGTATACATTTTCGTATTTGCAGAATTTATTTAAACAAATCTCGTAAATTATGTTAGTAGCATGTATAAATAACGGTACTAGCACTTTTTTCTTGATATTTATGTCAAATAATAATGCTCGAACAAGGAATTAAAAATATGATGTTGTCAAAACTCGCTCATTTTGTCAACATTATTTTTTTGTATCTTTATCTAAGCATTATTATTAGAGATAAAAATCACCCAAAAAAGCTAGTACCGTTATTGAATCCGGTCCTTCAATTATGCAACGGTATTTGCGAAAGTTCGCGTAAATTGCACTTACAGTCACGAATTTTCGTCATATTTTGATTGATCTTGTGACGGTCCCAAGGCCGTCACATGACTGTCTTCTAACATCAGTGACCGTCACGTCGCATCACTGGTTAAAACGTTATTTGAATTGATCGGTTCTAATATAAACTCAATGCGAGAATGGATAATATGTTTTAATCATTAATATAATAGATTATTTTAATAGGAAATAATCTATTTTAATTAATGCAATAATTTTAGAATCAAATCTTATAATACGTTTTAAATTTCTCTTTAATACATTACTTAATATATTTCGAAATAATCGGTTGTTGTCGCAATTATTCTAGTCGGTTGAAATATTAAACCAAATTAAGTTTAGATCTTATTAATACTTTACGATTTGCTAGAACTTTAATTTATTTTAATACATTATTAAATATACTTCAAAATAATCGTTTTGTATTGAAAACTCGGAAAAAAGATATAACTTTTTAAATATAATATAAATTTTTAAATGTTGCGGCTGAGGTTTAAATCCTCGCGCCACACGGATGTTGGAGCGCGTCGTCGGTCACTTGTTGCATCACCTTGGTTGCGCAGATAGAGGCTTGCCTCAACTCGAGACCGCTCTGCCCACTCAGCAGCGACCCGAGAGACGTTTCGGCACTCACACCAGGCCACTTCTTGATTGGTTCGGCGCTGTCAGCCCTTCCAGAGCCCTTCGATCCACAGCAATCTGTTTCAGGTATTCCAAGGTATCAAATGACGCTGCACATGAGGAATCACTTCTGGAAGCGCTGGCAGGCTGAAGTCCTACGCCAGCTACAACAACGCTCCAAGTGGCTCACATCGAACGCGATGGTCCGTGAAGGAGATCTGGTGATTCTCACGGACGAACTACTGCCACCTTCGAAGTGGCCCTTGGCGCGGGTCGAGCGCCTCCACCCAGGCGCAGATGGGCTCACTCGAGTCCTGACTCTGAGGACGGCTACCACGACTCTTCGACGGCCTTTGGTGAAGGTGATTCGCCTCACGGTAGAGCAGGAGCTCGACCAATCTGCGATTTTAGAGCCGCCGTCGTCGACTTGGACACCTGCATCCCCCGGTGCTTTCACGGCGGGCGGCGCAGGGACGCCTTAATATATTACCTGAACATACTCAGGAGTTTCCACACGAAGAGGATTACAATCACCACTCTCTCTCTCTCTTTTCTCACTATTTTCACCCATTCTTCTTTCTTTTCTAAAAATTTTTTATTCTTGTTTCTATCCTATTAATGTAGTTTCTTCCCTTCCAGGATTTTCTTTTATTTTTGCATTTTTTATTTTCTTTTTCTCTATTTACTGGCTTCGTTGCAGTTTTACAACGAGACGGGCGGTATGTTGCGGACGAGGTTTAAATCCTCGCGCCACACGGATGTTGGAGCGCGTCGTAGGTCACTTGTCCGACGCGTGACCGGTCGTGTCATCTCTGCGGGAGGCTTCTTCGCAGGACGTATAGCCCGACGCCTCCCTTCCGCGTTATTTTTTCCACCACTTTTAAGGCGGCACAAGAGGAGCAAAACTCCTTGCTCGCCTGGATTTCGGTCTCTTCCGCTCTACTCGCGGCTCTATCCAGAGCACCTAGACGACCGTGCGCGAACCACCTAAATTCAAACCACGTGTCGACCTTTTCTTGAGTTTCAAGCTATCTACCCATTTTTGTTTTACACACTTAAACACTTAATTATAGAATTATAAGTAGTTATTTACAAATAGAACTCGACGTGCAATAAAAGTTATTATTATTTAAGGTTACAAAAATAAGAGTATTTAATCGTCGCTCGCCTCACACATTCCCAACTTCTTACGCACGCGAATTAACCGCGGCAAACGGTGTCTCGCTGCACCCGCTCGACGTTAACACCGTGCTGGAATACCAAGATCAAAGTTCAGCCGGTTAACGCGCGATTCATTAAATTTTTATAATCATAAATTTTTTGTTAAAAGAGCAAAAATATTGTAAATGCGAAAATTAGAAATCAATTATTGTCATACACATATTAGAAAAATGATTAAGAAGTGTTAGCCCGATCGGTTACCAAGTTCTTTTTAAAGGGCAGTAACTTTTTCATCTACAAACCCTACTTTAAATTTAATTTTTTTAACTGTAATATTTGGCCAATATAATAATGTCAAAGTAAGTTGTTAAAAATTTAGTATTCTTAAAAACAATAGTATAAAAAGTTGTAGCTTCAAAATGGAAGAAATACTTAGAATTACTTGAGTCTATGGTTGAAAGAAAATTATTGGACGTAATAACTTTAATTTTTTTATTGATTTAATTTTATTATTTTAATATTTTATTATACTTTCATAAAAATATATTATTCGCTTCAATATGCATTCTAGTATCTAGATGTATGAAATGAAATTTAAAAAATTGTAATACTGTCCCAGAATAGTTAAATGTGTGCTTTAAACTTACCGAAAAACGTGTACTTAATTCCGCGTATAGAAAAGTCGTGACCAAAAGAGTTAAAGGGTTAAAGGTAATAAATATTAGATTTGTGAAAAATTCATACACTATATTAGTATTTACTAATATTCCTTTATAATTTATATCAGTGGATACAAGTTTTAGTCAGAATAATTTTTTTCAAAATGCTAATTACTAATAGACTGACGCTGGCACGCAGCGACCTTTACATAAAAGAATGTGTCTTTTTTGTAAATAAAAATAGCGTGCAGTCTTTTTCGAAAACTCATCGACTTTCTTTGCGAAACGTGACAAGCACGGGAACGCGCACAGACATGCGGTCCAATCATAAATATTAAGGAAAACGAGGCGGAAACGCGAGACAAGCCTTGTCATAAAAATAGGAAAACGTGTAGGTCCCCCGTGCGCGGGGGCCTCGTCATAAAACTTGTCCCGAAGAAGCAATGGCTTTCCACCGCCGGCACGGACGGCCAGGGCTTTCCGTGGATTCCTAGGGACACGTATAGAAAAAGCCCCCCGGGCACAGAGAACCGACTCCTTAAAAGACCTGAGTACAAAGAATCCATCAAAGAATCGAATATCCATTCCCCCGCCTCACGGGGAATTTCAGTTTCACCGCGACGATCATTCGTCAGTTCGTTCCGTTCGTTCGAGGATTAAGAAAAGGACTCTGTGTGTTTTCGTTGTGTATCCTCCTCATTAAACTTTATTACCTTCTATCCCCATCGTGCCTCATGCCGATCACGCTTGCTGAACTGCAGGCAGCCCTCGCGGAAGCAATCCGTCGAGCGCTATTGCGTACCTTCACCATCTACCTGCGCTGCCTCTCCTTCCTCCTTCACTAATACCTGCATATCCTTCTATACCTCTCCTTCCGCTGATCCTTTTATGGTAATCCTATTATCATCCTAACTCCTCCGCCTCTTCCTCTTCCTTGACACCACGAGCCCCAACTCTCGTACATCCGTCAAGACATATAACGCAGAATCAAGTTTGTAATTATTTTATAATTAAAAATATTGGAACAACGCGAAAGAATCGCAAATCACAAAATAAACATTTGTTAAAAAGTCTCGATAAAAATCTGCCTAATTCTCTATGCATGTACTCGACCATATTGCTTTGCATGTGCCGGATGGAGTAGAATACTAGACGTATATCCCCCCCCCCCCACGGCTTTAATCCACTTGTCGTTTGCGAACTGTGTACCGTGATCCGAAATTATGGATTTTGGTTTTCCGCAATTAATCACATAATCATTCAAGACTTTTTGGATCACGGACATCCGGTTAGCCCGTTTTAAAGAGTAAAAAATAACATATTTGTTAAATGCGTCAATTGTTCTTAATAAATAGCTTACTCCCCCCGTTGAGATCGGCAAAGGCTCGTAAAAGTCAATTGATAAAACTTTGTTCGATTTATTTGTCAGAATCGGTTGCGATATCTCTTGATATTTAACCGTGAGATATTTAGTTTTTTGATATGCTTCGCATGAACGCAGAATTTTGTGTATATTTTTTCTTAAATGTCACGAGAAAGAATGCTCGAGAATCATTTTATATATTTTTTGTTCGTCGATATGACCATAAACCTCGTGAACTGCAACAACAAATTGCTCAAGGATATTTTCTGGCAAAAATATTTTTAATCGATCAGGCGTTACTTTGCATAGCAGTCGTTCGCTTACTCGATATTATTTTGCAAATATTTATAAGTTCACGGATCTATTTTTGTATTAGAAGCACGGCAATTACGATTTCTGACTTGCTTTGTAGTTCTTGCGGCGCGAGATCGCTTATACGACTTAAATATCCGCAACTACGATATTTTTTCCCGAAATGTACTCCGGAAATCAAAAATATTCGAAAATGTTGGATCGCCAGGTTCCACCTTTGCAGCCTTGCGTTTCCATATTTTCAAGTCTGAAGAAAGGTGAGCGCCTCGTGATCCGTGCGACAATGATTTTAATCGCCCCCCGCAAGTATGTATCCAAATGTTGCAATGCCCATACTAACGTGAGCACTTCCTTTTCCGTTGTGAAATAAGAGCACTTGCTCCCCTTTAATGTCCGGCTCACGAAACAAACGACCTCCTCGTCCCCGTTATTGTTAAATTGCAAAAGCGCGGAGGCACCTGCAAAATTAGAATCGGAAGTGAGAACATACGGGCGTTTAGAATCCGCGAATCCAAGTATGATTTTTTCGTCTAACAGAGCTTTTATTTCATCTAAAGCTTGTGGCTGTTCTGCAGTCCAATGAAAGCTCACCCATTTTTTTAAAAGCTCAATGAGGGGTTTGGTGTGGCTCGAGTAATTCTTTACAAATTTAGTATAAAAATTAACAAAACCGAGAAAACATTTCAATTCTTTAAACTTTCTTGGTCTTTTGAAATTTGTTATCGTTGTTATTTTATTTGAGTCCGGCCTTATTCCCTGAGAGAAAATAAGGTGACCCAAAAATTCAGTTTCTTAGCAGATGAACAGCGATTTTTTTAAATTTAATCTTAAGTGTTCATCACTAAGATGTTCAGCAAAATTTTTTGATTTGATAATTAAATCATCCACGAACAATATCATGAAATCTACAAAATCGTGTGTGGCCTCATCCAAACTCGTTATCAGCGCGGCTCCACTAGTTGTAACGCCGAAAGCTACGACATTAAATTCGTACACTTGATTATCGCATTTGAACGCGGTGAACCTTTTACTTGATTGCGCGAGTCGTATTTGACAATAGCTACATCTAAAATCGGCACTACTGATAATCGGTTTATTCGCGCATCTTTGAGAAACCTCGTCGATACCGGACGGTGATTCGTAATCATCGACTAATCTCTCGTTTAATTTACATGCATCTAAGCAAAGTCTAATCGAGCCGTCTTTCTTGTTCACGACTGCGATTGGATTTATATATGGGCTGCTCGATCGTCTGATTATTCCAAGTTCTAATATTTTTTCAATTCCCTGTTTTATTTGATTGCGATAAGAAATTGGAATAGTTCGGTTTCGTATAGATTGGTGTCTCGTCATTCAAAATTAGCTTATGCTCATATGTGGTTAATAGGCCAGGTTTCTTTTCAAATACTTCTTTACATAAAACTAAAAATGATTTTAATTTATCCTTTTACTTATGATTTAGATTGCAAGATTCTATTGTTTCGTCGATCCCCTTTATGGAGATATCGGATGAATTTTCAATACTATCATCATAATCGATGTAATTGTCATTGATAAAATAATTAGAGTTATCCTCGTTTTCGGGACACTCATGAATTTCCTCAATACACAGAGACGTATGCTCATTCGAACAAATCGTACATACGTGTATCGGGCAATATCATCTTCGTGGTTGATTTGAAAAAGTATTTGTTCATGCACTGTCTCTATTAACATTTTGAGCGCATTGTGAGAATCGTAACCAAAAACACAGAGTTTTACCAATTTTGAAACTACGATAAAAATCAAAGTCGTCTCTAAACCCTCTATTTTAATTCTTAGTAAAACTTGGAATTTCAGGCGGGCCGTTTTCCCACTCCGTCGCGCCATTTATGGTTTTTCCGCTTATGAGCAAGGTCGGACGATTTTGTAAAATATTTAAATTCGCAAAATAAAACTCTTCCGAGATAGCCGTCACCTCACTTCCGGTATCAATTAAAGCTTTTACCTCTATATTTTCAACGTGAATAATTACTTCTGAGCAGCACGTTATTTCTAAATTTGCGCCTTCCGGTTCGAATGGGATCCTCGAGGATCGATGAAACTTTGGCGAGTTTAGTTGCATCTTGCACACTTTCGTTAAAAAGCGCGTTAAAATTCAACTACGCCTCGCTTCACGACGCCGCTTTTGATTGCGCGTCGCCACAAGAATCACCCATGTCAATGTCTAAGGCACTCATGTCGAGTTGATTTTTATTTTTATTGTTTTTACCAAAATTACGGTTTCCATTGTTCCACGCATTTTTTGGACGACCGTCGGTATCGTTCTTTTTAGTGCCGAACCCGTTAGTTTATTGCGCATTCGCGGTATTTATGGTGTTGCTTTGCCACGGATTTTTATTAGTTATGTTATCCGCGACATTTTTACGGAAATTTGGCATGTTACTGGTTTGCTGATTTAGGTTTTGAGGACAGTATTTATTCGCAAATGAACGTCCATTACTTTGACGTTGATCATCACTGTCATAGTCAGCTAATATCTTCAATAGATTACCCTTGTCCTTTATCAGCTGACCAGTAATTGTGTGCCGAACCTCTCGCTCAAAGTGCTCACTAATTTTATTCACTATTTCCGATTCCGAGAAATTTAGTTCAAGTTCTTTCGCTAGGCTGAAAATGTAAATCGCGTAATTGACTCTGTTCATCGGATCCGTTGCGCTATATTGACCGAACTCTATCTTACGAAACCTGGTCTAATTAATGTCAAGTATGTTTCGAGTTCTGATAAGAAGTGCATGGGTCTCTCCGATAGAGTCCTTTGAATTTAGGCAAATTTAATTTAATTTTACGTGATACATCACCTGATTGTGTATCTGTAGAAGTTGGTAGGGTTCGCTTGTTCTTTTTTATGATTTAATTAAATGTTTTAATCGGGTTTACGTAAGAAAATAAGTTTTTAATTCCTCGTACCGTTCATCTTCGATAAACTGTTTCTTCAAAGTATCGTATGTTACATTGAGATTGCTATACCGTTCGATGATTTTAGACTCGGCGATTGTCATTTCTATATTGACCATGTAGGCCCCCGACAGTCTTTTATTTCGCGACATTTTTACGCGATGATTATATCCGTAATTGTAAGTATATAAAAAAATGTTTTATTAATTTGTAATTAAAATTTTTGCTTAATTAATTTTAAGTCATCTACAACGATCAAGAAAACCTTATCGTAGAGAATGTTATTCTCACTTAATTTATTAATAAAATTCAAATGGAGTTCAGATTTTTCTTTCAAATGCGATAGGTTATAGGTTATAGGTTCTCTATCGCGTATTCGCTAAGTACCTTGACCTCATTTTTCAATGTCACATTATCACTCGTTCAGTCATTACATATATAGTTTAACATCGCCACTTGGAATTCCAAATCTTTATCCTTTTATCCTGAGAATTGATCTGAAAAACCAGGTCTCCACTATACGAGAAATTTTATTTATTCTAATTTTTTCATTAATCGCGTTATCGCGGTATTTTTTCACAGATGAGCTGATCCATTCCGCCGTATTAAATCGTGGCATCGAAATTTTTTCTTTTTTATCTGGATTTATACACGTTTAAATGAAAACAAGTGAAAAAATCAAAGATAAAAAAATGTTTTATGTTATACTTGCAAGCTCTTAATTTTCTGAAACTTTAATTACAATTAATTAAAATTTATTTAACTAACTCAATAGTTTATTTAACGTAGTTCTTGTTAGTTCACCTAAATGAGCACGAATTTTGTCATTTTTAACAAATAATTTGTTTACTACACCAATCGTATCATTGAGTGAATTGACATGTATTTTGATATTTTTCAATTGAGAAGAGATAACCAGTTTTAAATCTTGATTTTCGAATTTTAGTGTTTTTACCCTTTTACTGAGAATTGCTACCGCAGACTTACATTCCCCATTGATTATAGTTAACTGTTCAACTTGCCCTTGCACGACGTTAATCCGCGAGTGAATTCGACCCTCGGTAAAAGTGCAACTAACTCCTGGTATCATAATCAAGAGAACGAATTTAGGGGTTAACGTCACTCTAGGATTTTGAAAAAATTGATTTTTTAGTTGCTTAAAATGTACTTTAGGGTCTTAAAAATAATATGCCAATCGCTTTATAGTGCAAAAAATATTTAAAGGTTTCTCCCGAAGACTTTGCTGCGGCACCTCGCAGCGCTCTGCGAGCATGATCAATGACTCACCTGGCGCGTTCCGATTTATTGCATTTATACTGCTTGTACCTCTCTGAATAATACTCGTAAGTAGCATTGTTACCAACAGTACATAGGATGTTTCAGGTTTCATAGAAGACCAATAGGTGATGCATATAGGACGCTCCTGCCACAATGATAACGTATTATTCGAGCAGTATAACTGTCAGTGTGCGTGCGCTTTTGCGATCTTGGCTATTTTGTAATAGAAGAGGGGTTTGGTTACCGAATATTAAGCTTCTTAGCAGTTTTTTCTGCCATATCGCAAGCTGTTGTTTGCAAGAAATTCCATTCAGAAATAATATTCTCCGAAAGTGGAAAGCGTGGCTTAGGCTTCAAAATCGTCATATCTTGTGGAATATGTGATAATATCGTTATGTGTAGTTCTCCATATATTGAAAAAGCATGCGAAATACACCGTAGACTTGTTCTGGCTATGCAGTTACTCCGTGTGGGACTAAATGGAATACAAAAGTTTTGTGCGTTCATGGATATCCCGAAGGCCAATTTTTCAATCGTTGTATGGCGCGCTTATTCGTAGGATCGCTACGGAAGCAGAGGCGGTTTGTAAAGTTAGCATGGAAAATGCAGCTCTAGAAGAAAAATAAATAAATACTGAAGAAGGATACACAAATGGTATAAATGTATCTGGTGATGGCTTGTGGAGAAAGCGTGGGTTGTCGGTGCTCTACGGATTTGTCTCGGTCATTGGATGACTTAGCGGCAAAGTGGTCGATATTTTTGTAAAATCAAAATATTGTAAGCAATGTGAATATTGGAAAAAATATAGCGATACTGAGGAGTACAAGGAATGGGCTGAAAAACATGAAGATGAATGCTAAGCAAACCACGAGGGATCCTCGAGAAGAATGGAGGTAAACGCGGTTACTGAAATGTTCTGGCGCTCAGAACGTTTGCACATTGTGAAGTATGCACATTACGTGAGGGATGGTGAATCGAAAACTTATAAAGGTCTCTTGGATTCGCAGCCCTATGAAAATCTCATAGTTTTAAAGAAAGAGTGCATCGACCCCGTGCAAAAGCGAATGGAAACTCGCCTTCGCAATTAAAAAAGAAAAAAGAAGGGACTTGAAGGAAAAGGCAAGTTGGAGTCCTTGAAGCGGTAGCACATTAGCAGATGGCTGATTTCGATTTTCAAAAGAAATTGCTTGACCTATTACAATCTGGCTTTCGCAAACATCATAGCACTCACACTGCTCTGTTAAAAGTTTTCGATGATGTTCGTGAGGCAATTAACAAGAAGATGCTCAACCTGCTTGTAGCCATTGACTATACTCGCGCTTTTGATTTAGTTAACGTCGCTCTCCTGATGGATACGCTTAAAACGCTTGGTTTTTCTGACGTGGCATGCAATTGGGTTCGGTCTTTTCATGATAATCGCTCGCAAGTCGTGATCAGTCCTTCTGGTGAATACTCTACCCCGCTCATCAGAAATTCAGGCGTCCCTTGAGGTAGCATCAATGGTTCTCCATTTTTATCGGATTTGTTAATGACGCGTCCGCTGCCTTACGGGAATGTAAGTATCACCTATATGCTGACGATTTCAAAATCTACTATCATGGCTCTATTAACGACATCTCACTTATCTTACAAGCAGTCAACAACGATCTTGAAAGACTAACTTCTTGGTCGGCTGCAAATAGTCTTTTGATAAATTCCCGTAAAATCAATGTCATCTGGTTTGACTCTCGGGGCTTTATCAGCAGACTGCAATCTATGAACGTCTCCGCTCCATCTATAAATGGAGTGGCCATTCAGGTTTGTGAGTCTGTGAAAATTTTAGGAGTTACACTTGACAGCACTCTTTCCTGAACCCCTCAGTGTACCGCGACCGCTCGTAAAAGCTTTGCTGCTTTATCTCGACTAAGAAAATGCAAAGATCTAATTCCCGATAATTCAAAGATGCTGCTGGCCATATCACTTCTTTTTCCCTATTTTAACTAGTGCGCGGGTCTGTTTATTGATGTTTCACCTAAGCTTATCACTAAGCTTTTGCGTAGCAAAACTGCAGCAGTGCGTTTGGCAACCGGCGTAAAGAAATTTGAGCATATTATTCCGGCTTATAAAGCCAATGATATTTTGCCTTATACTGTACGTCAGAATTATTATTGTCTGTCCCTCCTTGCCAATATTCTTTGCTTCTATCAGTCTTCCTATATCGTGAACAGACTAAATTTTCGTTCAGTGGACAGCGTAGGGTCTTTGAGATGCTGTGAGTATGATCTCAAATTACTATGGGCACGGACTGACTATTTTATCGTTGGAGCCGTACGTTTTTGGAACTTTAAGACGATGCATCATGCAACCTAGTTTTAAGAAGCGTCATTTAGATCATATGCTGCGCCGTACCTGTGGGGAGCCTTCTAGGTGAAGTATTTTGTACGCGTAAAGTTTTATTTAATATTTTTTTATCCTTTTTTCTAAATTTTTGTAAGATATTTTAGAAGCATTTTATTATATTTTAGTTTTTTTCTGGGTCAACCGTTGTTTCTTTATCATTATTTTTATTATACATCTTTTTATTAGTTATTTAAGCCTTCACGACGTATTATTGATTTATTTCATTAATTTTTAAGTATGATATATGTCGTCGTTGCGTGCTTTGGCGGTACTCCTGCCTGCGATTAAATGCGTTAATTTATTATATATTGCAAATGTAATTTTGCTAAAGCTTAGGGGAGTACGGGGTATTGCCGGTCACCAAAGCAAACGTGCTTTATTTTTACTTTCAAATTGTTTTTTAACTATAAATAATTATTATTTTAGTTCAAACCATTGACTTTAAATATTTCTTATTGGTTTAATATAAAAATTTAAGATATCGAAGCCATTTGGCAAAATAAAAAAAAGCATTTTGACCGGATTTACCCCACATCAAAGGGTAATACCGGTCAGCCTTGGTAAATTCGGATAACTACGAGTATTAAAAAGTTACTTTTATAGGTGTAAAATTTTTTTAAATCAATTATATGAACTTTTATATGATCCGTCGCATTATTATGCGCACTTACACAGTAAAATATGTAATAACATAATCACTGTTCAATCAAAAAGTAACACTTAAGCAAAGTGGCCCTACCTGAGAGCACAGCGCAACGTTTTCTTAGCCTCACTTTCGGGAGCGTCATATAAATAACATTGTGACCGCGATTACCCCAATTCTGCTTAGTAATTTAAATTGAAATGACACAAAAGCAATAGGTTTATACACTTTTTTCTTCACTACTTCGTATTCTTAGATTGACAAAAAATTCTCTTTCATCACGACAACGCCCGAGTTCACACATGCTTCGTTTCAATGGCTAAAATTGAAGAACTAAAATTCGAATTGGTCGAACACCCACCGTATTCACCAGATTTAGCCCCCAGTGACTTTTTCTTATTTCCAAACTTGAAAAAATGGCTCGGTGGACAGAGATTTACGGACAACGAAGACGTCATTGCCTCTGTAAGTGCTTATTTTGAGGAACTTCCGAAAACGCACTTTTCTGAAGGATTAAAAAAACTTAAAAAGCGATTGACCAAGTGTATAGAGCTCCAAGGAGATTATGTTGAAAAATAAAAAAAAATTTACCCAAAAAAATTGTTTTTATACTTTATTCTAAAGACTTATTGAACTACCCTCGTATGTAACAAAATTTAAAATAATCCATTTTTTATATTTTAGTACTTCGATTAATTTTAATTTACTTTTTATACATTAATTCAACTACATTAATAGTCATTATTAATTTTAATTTAAAAATTTTTAAATCAAAATTAATAATGACTATTAATGTAGTTGAATTAATGTATAAAAAGTAAATTAAAATTAATCGAAGTACTAAAATATAACAAATGGATTATTTTAAATTTTACATATATAAATTTTCAAAATTTTTAAATTTTTAAATTTTCAAAATTTTTAAATTTTTAAATTATCAAAATTTTTAAATTTTTAAATTTTCAAAATTTTTAAATTTTCAAAATTTTTAATTTTTCAAAATTTTTAATTTTTCAAAATTTTTAATTTTTCAAAATTTTTAATTTTTCAAAATTTTTAATTTTTCAAAATTTTTAATTTTTCAAAATTTTTAATTTTTCAAAATTTTTAATTTTTCAAAATTTTTAATTTTTCAAAATTTTTAATTTTTCAAAATTTTTAATTTTTCAAAATTTTTAAATTTTCAAAATTTTTAAATTTTCAAAATTTTTAAATTTTCAAAATTTTTAAATTTTCAAAATTTTTAAATTTTCAAAATTTTTAAATTTTCAAAATTTTTAAATTTTCAAAATTTTTAAATTTTCAAAATTTTTAAATTTTCAAAATTTTTAAATTTTCAAACTTTAAAATTTTTAAAAGCAGTCTATTGGGACATTCGTGTCCCATAGCCCTACACAAGTAGCATGTCCTTTGTGGACATTTTCTTGCTCGGTGCCCTACCGTCTGGCATGTATAGCATGCACCATATACTGGTATATTTTGGGCAGAAGGCCCAATTTATTCTCTAGTTCCTCTCATATTATAGGCGCCTTGGCCGGTGAATCCTTGGGCTTGACCACCTCTACCCTGAAACGAGTTAACATTCTGGGGAGGAGACCATTGCCAAGCGGGCACAAAACTCGGTCGCAGTGGATTCAGCGGTGTGCTGTGCGTCATCGTTGCGGTCGCGTTGTGTGAGGCTGACTGTACTGGGGTCGCTTGTACGTTGGCCTCAGACCTTTGATTCTCCTTGGCAGCGGCTACCGCATTTATTTGTTTTTGTTTTTTCTTCGCTTTTCTATTCCAATTTATCTTTCTCGCAGGTTTGGTTGTCGCTGATGTGCTGTCGCTAGTGTCGCTTTCTGGGTTCAATTTCTCGTAGGCTGCCGCTACCTTACGGACTGAGGGTGTCCCAGAGTATGCTGCACCTGGTATGCTCATCTTCTCCTTTGATGGAGGCTCTTCAAACCGGTCATCTAGTTCTTTCTCCTTTTCCCAAATTCTTCCTAGTTTCTCTATATCCTTGAGCGTCTTGATTTCTTTCCCCGCCATGAAGTGTCGATAGTCTTTTCTCATGCCCTTGTAGGCCTGTTTTACTATTGTTTGCCTGGATGGGGGTCGCTTAAAGAGGTCGACAATGTATTCCACGCAGGATATATAATTGGCAATCTTTTCTCCTTTTGCCATCGATCGATTCCGTAAGTCCGTCATCGTGTCTTTTTCATCTCTGTGACCCAAATACTGCCTTCTGAACGCTTTTTTAAAGTCTTTCCATGATTTTAGGTCCGGTCGCTTCGATCGATACCATCTGCTAGCATTTTTCGAAAAGATCGATGGTAAAGCATTCAACAGCTCCCTGTCGCTCATGGCTAGGCTTGCTTTGCAATCCTGCAGCCGGTACAAAATTTCCTCTGGCTCCTTATCTTCCCCATTGAACTTTAGGTTCCAGCTCTGCAATATTTTAACATTCTTCCCCGCTATATCTGCATTCGAATGACTTTTTCTATTTTTTTGTTTCATTTTCTTATCTTCATATTCCGAATCGCTAGTCGATGTCGACTGGTTCCGTTTGTGGCCTCTCCTGTGTTTTCTACTTCTTTTATTGTGGTCGCTATCTGAGTCTGATGACGTTGTATTACCGTCGCTACTTGTGGTACTATTACTCGAACTCCTATGTCTACGGTTTTTCACTTTACGACTATCTCTCTTCTTTACTGATCTTCGGTCTAGTACGCTACTTTCCGAGCTACTCGATGACAGTCGCTTTCGTTCTCCTCTTCTCTGTTTTGATACTTCGGTTTGCTGGTCTGTTGGCCTACGAACGGTGTTCACCGTAGGACTCCGAATCTCTGCCACTTCGTGATTCCTGGGTCGCTCTCTTCTCTCTTGAGATCCCCTCGGTGGTCTAGGAGTGTCTACGTAATCCTGTGCGTTTGCTACCGGAGGTGAGACTACTGGAGGTTGTGGCGCGTATACCGGTTCTCGGAGGAGAATTGGTCTATGTTGTGCCATTTTCAGATGTTCAAACTCCTTCAGTAGCCGTTCGTATGGTCCTGCCCCTCGTGGAATGGCATCTTCTTCTCGATTCCCATCTTCTTTGTTGCTCACGTCGCTACTGTCTGTTGAGTTCCCATTTCTTGGGTTACTGGCTATGGGGTCTCTATGTTTTACTTGTCTAATATATTGAATACTGTCGTTCGGGTTTATCCCCTGCAGTAGCGTTTGGCTTTGTGATGTTCCTGTCGGATTGTCACTTCTTGCTAGGGGTTGTCCCCTCTGACTAGTCTCCGGACCGGCCCCGACGTTCGTTGCTTGTGCCATTGCAGGAGGTCGTGTGACCGACGGCGCTGCGGTGGTTGGCATCGAAGGTAACGTTGGTTCCGAAGCCGTTGACGCTGATGTAATCAATTGTATTGGTCTCTGGACCATTGGTACCGCGGGAGTTCCCGTACTGGAATCCGGTGATGGATGATTTCCTGTATAATGGAAAAGTGGCTCTGGCAGCCTCCATTGGTAGCCGGTTGGTATCATCTTCATTAGTCCCGGAGTATATGCCAACTGTGCATGACTGCTCATCGCTAAGAGTTGCGGTGGAAACCCTGTTTGCACTCTTGGTCGTGTGTTTGCAGACACCATCTGCATCGCGAAGCTATCCGTTGGTCCCCGTGTACGAACTGGTGTCGTCGTAGTGATAGTGGTGGTCGCTTTGCTTATCGTTTCTAGCGTAACTACCGGTACATCGGTCGTTTGTTGTTGTGTTGTGACTTCTTGAATCTGCTCAGTGATTGTCTGTCCCTCTTCTTGGCTATACTCTGTTTCTGTGCTTTGCAACTCTACTTCTTTGGTCGCTCTCTTAGGCTTCCTACCTCTTTTCTTCTTTTGAGGTATTTGTTCAAAAGATTCCTCTCGCATTATGGCCGCCGATGTTGCTGGTACTTGATCCCATGGTCTCTCATCCAATACTGTATCCCAATTTATTGCTGCACCTGGTTCCACTGTCCTTATACTTGCCCGCAAGAGTCTGTCTCTAAGTTGGGCTGTTGTCCCAGATATGCTAAGTCCCATCTGATCTAGATTTATTATTAGTTCGCTCGGATCCATCCCATTTATTCTACTTGATACTGCCATGCGCTGGCGTATGCGCGGATCCTTCTTTGCTGCTTGTCTTGTGTTCATTTTGTACTCTACTCGTACACTAAGGGAAGAAACAAAAAAACAGCGGTTTGGTCGCTAGTTACACTCTACAGTTACTGCAGTATTCGCTATGTTGGGAGGGCCCGCCCAAGTCTTTTGAATCTTTTCAAAGACGGGGATTTAACTTGCAATACCTGGTGCACGTGAATGGAGTGGTCGCTAATAAAGGAATCAGTCTTAACTCTTTTACGGGACAATTTTCCTGCCTAACTACTGTGTCACTAATTTTCAATTTTTATAATGATTTATAATAATAATATATATATTTATATATGTATGTTACTCTGGAGATTACCGTCTGTTTACTTTTTCTAAAGGGACAAAAGGAGATAAAACAAAGAAAAATAGCTTCTTTTCTTGAGGTCTTCTTTAACGATTCCTTTAGCTGAAAATGCCTACTCGAAATTTGTTTGCCTAGCTCTTAAGTAGCTGCTGAAATGCCCTGACGCGAATCTAATAAAGTCGCTATTCAGTCTTCAGTAGTTCTTGGTCTTCTCTTCTTGTTTATATCTGGAGTAATAATCTGAGGTTTCTTCTTGGTCGCAATCAATTTTCAGTAAATAATTCCCAATACAATTAAATAAATATATATATATATATATATATATATATATATATATATATATATATATATATATATATATATATATATATATATATATATATATATATATATATGTAATAATTAATTTTTCCTTTGACACAGTAGTTATAATATAAAATACAATAACTTTAGTTGTTGTATTTTTATACCCAATTTCCAGTAGTTGTTAGAAAAAATTTTATTCTTAACTAAATTATAAATCGTTCTTAATAATCGATTTGGGGGTAGTAGCACAGCAAATAATATTTTGTGGAGGTGTTCGCAAAATGAATTTTCCCTATACGGTGGTGTGACTCCTACTCTACTACTTTAAAGTCGTTGAGGAGACTTGAAAAATAGGTCAGAATTCGGAAAATTACACACAAATTAATTTATCTATCACTCTAACTCATTACTCAATTTTCACTAAATCCCCAACAAAGATTTTCTGAATTTGTCTCCTATTTTCCCCACCTTCTCTATTTATCGCTATTATATACAGTGCGTCACCGCAGCCTTCCGCTTACACTGGTAATTCGTTATTTTCTTTAGAGATCGCTACAAGCTTCCTCCAATAACCGAAGAAAATTTTCAATACTCAAAAAGAATCCTACGAAAGGTCCCAATTGTAACGAAAATTTTCTTTACTACGCACCCAAACTGTGAAAACCCTCAATAAATCGCTCAGAAATTTTCAAAAAATTTTCAAGAATATAAAAAGAATCTCTCAAATCCAAAAAAAAATTTTTTCAACAAAAACCTTTAAAAAAAATATATCTTCAAAAATTCATTAAAATCTCAAAAAAAAAACTTTTTTGGAAAATTCCTCATATAAAAAAAACTTCAAAAAAATAATTTCAAAATATTCTCAAAATAACCAAAAAAAAAATTTTCCCGAAAAATTCTCCAAATTGAAAAATCTCTTAAAAAAAATAATTTCGGAAATTTTTTTAAAATATCCAAAAAAAATTCCGGAAAATCAAAAAATTTTCAAAAAATTTTCAAAAAATTTTCAAAAAATAATTTCGGAAAATTCTCAAAAATATCAAAAAAAAAATGTTCCGGAAAATTCTTAAAATCGAAAAACTTTCAAAAAATAATTTTGGAAAATTCTCAAAAATATCCAAAAAAATTTTCCGGAAAATTCTCAAAATCAAAACATTTTCAAAAAATAATTTTGGAAAATTCTCAAAAATATCCAAAAAAATTTTTTTGGAAAATTCTCTAAATTGAAAAATTTTCAAAAAATAATTTCGGAAAATTCTCAAAAATATCCAAAATAATTTTCCGGAAAAATCTCAAAATCGAAAAATTAAAAACAAATAATTTCGGAAAATTCTCAAAAAAATCCAAAAAAATTTTCCGGCAAATTCTCAAAATCGACAAATTTTCAAGAACTAATTTCGGAAAATTCTCAAAAAAAAATCAAAAAATTTTTCCGGAAAATTATCAAACTCGAAAAATTTATTAGTCGATTACCCAAGTGAAAATTTTCTAAGTCCAATTTATAATCCAATAGCTCAAGTGAAAAAATTTCTAAGTCCTACTTATAAATTCCTTAAACACACAAAAAAATAATTTTTCCACTTTACTTAAATTTTTATACGACACAAAAAAACGTTTTAGTCGCTGCATTTTCGCTGGCTCGGGCACTGTGTAAAAAAAAATTCCGATTTTTCCCGAACTCTCTTAATTAATTTATTTTGTCGCTATTTTTCCTGTTTTTTCCTGATTCACTAAGCCCCCGTTGGTACGTCATTTGTAACGTGGGGGTTACTATGGCTTATTATCTCGACACTTTACCAAATTTTCTAAGGTAATGGGCGCCAGGTAAAGCGCGGCTAACTCGGCACGAGCCCTTTCCCAGAGGAAGTTCCGTGAAGAGGAAATATCAGGAATTAATAAATTTATACCGAACACTCACCAATTTCTCTTTAATTATACTTAAGCTTTATTTCTAATATAACTACGCACGGTCGCCACAATTTACAATTTCACAAAAGAATCGGGATATACAAGCATGGCTACGCAAGCCCTCTCACGCGTCCCTCGCGACGACCGACTATTTGTAACGTGACTTTCGCGAATTGAAAAATCAGAAATCTGTCGCTCTTGTCGCTATCAAAGTACATGCGCGTCGTGGATGATAGCATTTAAATAGTAGATTAAACCATTATATTATGAGTAATTCAGATTAAAACACTTCGGGTCACTAAAGAGTTAAAAAAAAACATTTTCACAAACCACTCTTAGTTAGGACAAAGTAATAGTAAAATAAATAAAATTTTGTGTTGAGTCCAGATGCACAAAGTCCTAAAATGTAAGCCAAAAATTAAGATTCACATAAATATGTCGTAATAATTAAGATTTGTAAGAAGAAAGAAAAATTAAGTTTCACATTAATATTTTGTAATAACCAGAATTAATAAGTATTTTTGTAAAAGTGAGCATCTGCCAAACATTATGTAAAGCAGCAACGACTGCTAAAATATCAAACAATCGCCCAAAACCAAAATCAAAGAAATCCCAAACACAAAACACACAAGAATTCAAAAACAAATTTTTTTCCTAGAAATAGGATTATGATAGAACTGACTCCATCAAGAGTACAGCCAATGCGCTACCTCATAGAGCCATACATTCGAAAGTACATATACATTCATACACACTTTAGAACAATCACACAAATTAGATCAAGACATACAAAATGAAAAAATTACGTGTACAAGTGCTAGTGCGCTTCCGCATGCTCGCAATTATACACAGATATATACGCACGATAGCGCTGCGCTACAATTATCAATATTGTTTGTTTCTTCGAGCGACGTGGACGTCGCACAACGCGGCTCCGCATGTATCACGGATGAGCTTAGGATTCTCCGTGGCAACTCCGATATCAGAGCGCATGCGCTAAGAACGTGCAGTCAGCTATGCTCGTCGCTGCTCTAGTGTTCTCATGCGGAAAGGTGCAAAGCTTGCACCTTCGTGCGTGGAACCGTTCGTGGTCGTCGCGATGCAACTGCGAATGGGCAGGCAGATTCCTGGCGACCACCAAAGTGGCAGGTGCTCCTCTCTCCGATAAAGAGTGAACACCAACTTGTGCGTCTCTCTTTCTTCCCCCTTGCCAACTCCCATCCGTCACATACATTATAATATTTTAAAAAGTTTCTTCCAATGCTCTATGATTTAAAGCACATTTAAAGGCAGGCGACACCTAAAAGTTCATTTTTGACAATCACCGATATAAAAGTACAAAAAAAGATCTTTAATTTAAGTTTATATTCGTTTAAAATGGATGTTTCTATGGAAAGTTATGGCCAATTGAAAATGGTAATAATTCGTCGAAAATCTCAAATTCTGCAAAAAATAGAAAATTCGTTTTTAACCTATTTTCAACGATTTCCCGGGTAAAAATGAGTCACGTATAATTTAATATAATTGTGTATAACTTTGTATCGCGTATAATTATATATAACTATATATAATTATATATAACTTTTGTCCCTATATAACTGTGTATAAATATATATGATCATTTATGACCATACGTCGTAATAATCCTGTACACATAAAAAATCGCAGTTGTTTTTGCAATTTTGTAGGTTCACGTCAATCTCTTTCTTCGCGCGCTTGTGAAAAAAAAGAAAGATGCTATTTTTTTCGCAGAGCAAACATTTTATTTACAGTAACTAAATGTCATTGCATGAATACACTTTTTGTTTGCGGCAACTAAATTTCTTTCCCACAACTAAATATTTCATTGTATCAATTGAATATAGCTATCTAAATATTTTATTTCGCATAACTATATTTATAATTAAATGAACAAAAACATTTTAATATCTCAACTAAAAATTTAATCAAGTCAACAAAATCTTCTCCACTAAATATAAATAGTTCGCATCACTTGATTTTTTCTATCAGTGTTCACAGTCATAAATAGCTCTATAGGATTGTACATATATACATGTGTAAAAGACACCAAATATGCCAGAAAAACATAGTCTCATGGCTAATTTTCATTATTCAAACGCATTTTTCTTCATAATTTGGCCCCTAATACAAGATCGAAAAGGTTTGGAAACCCGAGCATTTAAATTTAAAAGGCATTTTATTTTTACGTAGTTTTATGTTAATATTTATGTGTAAAATAAAATACGAGTATGTTATAATGTACAAAATACAGAACACTTTTTCTTTATATATAGGTGATTTTGAAGAAACTGTCAAATTTCATTTCCTCAATTCTTGCTAATATTTTAAAGCTATTTACTCTCTATGAATGAATCAGTGAAAAGTCACTGATTATAAGTGAATAGACACTGATTCAATTAGTTCCAAGTATTCTATTGCAAAACAGTGAATCGTCACTGATTCAATTAGTGAAGAAAAAGCTCACTGACTCAGTTAGTGGAAAATTCACTGATTTTATCAGTGAATTTTTTATAGCTCAAGAGAGAGATTCACTGATTCATCAATGCAAGTTTCACTGCCTAATGAGTGGATTTTGACTATTTAGGAAAAGTTGAATTCACGCGCCTCCGCTTATATATATCAAAGGTGGCTATGGTCCAGCTGAGGTTTTTTAAAATGCGTTTTTATCAGAGATAAAATTTATTTTCAATTACAGAACTTTTGGTACATGTAAAAGTACATAGAAAGAAGAATATTTAATGTCGAGAATGCGATTTTAATATCTATATATATATCGTAGTCGCAATCGGAGGGTCCGTTAAAATAGGCGGCAATCGTAGCTCATAGAATTATCGATCGATTGATTTGGCAACTCGTAGTTTTTCATGAAATAAATTATTGTATAAATAGAAAACAAAAAAGGTGTGTAGTGTAGTATGAATCTGCGACGATAACCGACACATTCTTATGATATTGCTTCAGATATTGAACTTATAGCAATTTTATATATATTATATATTTCTTATCTTAGAAAAGATATGCCTTAAATGTAATTTCTTGTTATTAAAAAGAGTAATTTTATCGTTATTATCAAAGTCACATTTTATTCCACTTAAGTAATAATGTTACTATTTTTGTCCCGTATTACCTATACAAGAAATATATTATAATTGATATTTTGTGTTTCATTTATTACTAATTTTTGTTAACATGCGACTAGAAAAATGCCACGTAACTGAGTCACCACTAAAATCAACTTAAAAATCACATAAAAATTATTATAATTCTTAATTTTTTAAAGAATAAAATCAAGTTTCAGTAATTATGAGTATATCAACCGATAACATAGAAAGAAACAGTTTAAAAACAAAGAAAAATATATAATTTGCCCTTAGTAGTATGGTCTCACATACGTGTACGTCTCTCTCCGACGACTCACCTATTGAGTTTGTAGTTCCAGGTACAGGCGAGGAATACACCGATTTAGTTAAAAATAAAAAGTTCATCAGAAGAGAAGAAATTGGAAGCTGAATATAAAGTTGGACCGGTCAATAATTTTCTACACTTAATTTTCAATGAAGTTGACGTTTCATTCATCAAGAATCAGTTATGCTAACTAATAATGCATATGTCTACAGAGGGTGTACTGAAACGCTTTTAAATTATGGTACTGGTGCTAAAAATTCATACCTTTCAAGCTGCCTTTGGTACGATGATACGCCCGGATTCATGGATGATACAACAGATAGCAATCTAAGTTTTAAAAGAAGAAATTCTTTCTTTGCAAATGAAAAAAGTGTTGATCATATCGGAGCTTTACATTGCGCCGTCTTTAACACGAAATAATATCTCCTTAATGGTGTCGAACTTCGAATAAAACTGATACGTTTAAGACATTCATTTTGTTTAATTGTAGCCGGTACTAATGTGCATTCAGTTAATATAACAGAAGCTACTTTACTTATTAGAAGATCAAAAATAAATCCAGGCATTTTATTGGCTCATACTAAAGCGCTATCAAAAGTAATAGCCAAGTACCCTCTGACCCAAGTAGAAGTAAAAACAGTTACTATGAGAGGAAAAATTCTTGGATACACACTAGACAACATAATTCTTGGATAGCTACCAAAACGCATGATAATTGGATTTGTTGACAATAAAGCATTTAACGGAGATAAAAAGTGTAATCCATTTAATTTTAAACGTTATAATATTAATTTTGTTTCGATGTACGTCGATGGAACTCAAATACCATCAAAACCTCTTCAGCCAAATTTTCAAGAAATCTTTACGTGAACGGATATCATACCCTTTTTTCTGGAACCGGAATACATTTTTTAAATCAGGGGAATATAATTTCAAGACTATGCAAATGGAAGATGTTTATTCGCTTTTGATCTAACGTTCGATCTATCAGCTAATGGTACAACACATTGGAATTTAATAAAACAAGGAAGTATGAGAATAGAAGTTCAATTCGCAGAACCATTAGAATCAACTATTAATTGCATCGTGTATAGTGAATATGACAACCTGATTGAAATTGACTCGTTAAGACTAGTAATTATTGGCTATAGTAGTTGAAAAAAAATTTCTGATGCATTGATATGAATTTTTATTTAATTCACGTGCTAGATGCTCAGTCGTTATTCAGGAATTGAAGGGAGAAAACGTAAAGAAATAAATAATAGATTTTATTATTGAAGTTTAAGGATTTCATAGTGCCAACGGGATTTTTCCCTAAATAGAAATTTCACGGCTCACTGGATAATAACACCGATGTGAAATTTTGGTACTTTACCGAAAAACATACGAAGACAAAATAACTGGTTTACGCTCTATAAGTATGGTACGGAGTGGTTCGAAGATGATATACCTGAAAAAAATCTATTTGCTAATCTACGCGAATTATCGAAATGCGCTAGATTAATTTACACGCATAGACGCCAAAAAGGTAAGTCTACTGCAACAAGTTATGGTAAGAGAAATTATAAATTTGGAAGAAGATGAGCAATTTCTGACATTCGATAAACTACCACCATCGGATGCATACTGCATTCTACATTGTATGAAAAAATCTTTAGAACAATATAATTGCGCATTAAACGAAGCAAAAAGAATAAAAAAGTGGAATATTAATATATCTACGGAAAATGTACAAACAGCATGCATAAACGAAAATGAATACCTCAGAAATTATGACACCTCTACAATTTCTTCCAGTGCGGAAGTACGGTCTCTATCCATCGGATCAAATTCCAAAAGTATGGACGCCACCAGCAGTGATTGTGGCTAATACAGAAAATCATACTAAACCTGGTAAACATTGTGTCGCAATGCATGTTGATCAATTAGGTAATGGTTATTACATTAACAGTTATGGGACTGCGCCGAATGTTCACGTAAAGTTTTAGGTGGAATACTAAGAAAATGCAAAGTGATATTCCGATGTTTGCAGTCAATCTTGTGTGATATTTCCGCACTCTTTAACCAATGGTTTTGGTGTGCAAAGATTTTGTAATGTATTCAAAAAAGATTATAAAATCAACGATAAGATAGCATCAAATTTTTACAATAATTTAATTAAGAAAAAATTAAGACAAAATTTGGAACTAGAAAATAATCTGATTGTAAAATTTAAAAAAAAATGTAATGAACTGTACCCGAAATTGTTGCAAAACATTGTAACACCACATTATGTGTGCGTTACACAACTTCCAGTCTGTCGAACGAACTGCTCAGTGCAAGTCCGATGCTCGACAGAACTGGCCTATGTGAACGATAGCACACTACCTACCCATTTCACTCACTATACACGTACACAAACACATACACTATTCCCCTGGATGACACAGAGCAAGCGAGATCTCCAATGCCCTGAAGCAGCTGAAGAGGACGCACAGCTGCCAACCCATAGAGCCTCGCATAGGTGGAAGCTGGCTGGTCTCGCCTGGGGTGCGCTGAGCATGTCCTGGCGTCTCCTCTTCTTACTCCTGTCCCTTCGAACCAACCTAAGGAAACACACAAGAGATTAGAAATCAAGAATATAAGTAAAATGGTATTAGAGTGATACCCACCTGATTTTATGCCTTGAAAGGCATGAATAGATCCACCTTGGGCGGAGCGGCTGCTTCTCTAGGTATGAAGGAGGCTTGCAGCATACACCCTAGAAAACATAAAGATGAGTTAGTCTACAGCAGACATGCACATCAAATTGGAACTCTCTTACCTGGTTTGGAGGGTTTGCAGAGGCAGGGTAGTTTGCAGAGGCAAGATAGTGAAGGGACAACTAGTCCACTTCGTACTGAGCCACATACACAGACGCTTCGGTTTTTCTTGTATCAGCTCCGTGCGAATATCAAACCGCTTGTTCCGCTCGCGAATATAGCAATATATATAAACCGTTTACCGTGTGTGCCGACCAACTTGTATCGTCGAAGGAGACCACACCAGATTCGAATAATAGAGTAAGTTGCACAGATTATTATTGTGCTTAGTGCATACCCATATATACATTTCCATAGATAACTTTTTGTAAAGCAAGCGCCGCGTGCGTGTCGAGCATCGCGTCGCCGCCTTCCCACGTGTATTTCGTCGCCGTATATTAGTTGAATTCGCGTCCCTGAGACTTAGATTCTCCCCCTCCCGATCATTTACCATTTCCCACCGTACCGCGTGCTCACCGTAATTAGTTAATTGTATAAGTAATTCTATGTGTCGGTAGAACACTTGTAAAATCGTGCTGCGAATTCGCGCAGCTGGCGCTCAATACTTGTATCAAAATTGAATAAACCACAAGTGTTCATAATATTACCCTAAATTCCTGTGTACGATTTATTTAAAGTCTCGAATAAAACTAATGTTAAAGCCTGCATGTGCGGCGCAATAATCTTGGCTGGATTAGCTAAAATTATTGTCATAAAACTGGCGCCCAACATGTTATAAAATTGACGCAGCAACGTGGGGCCTACAAAAATTCCGGTGAAATTTGAATTAAAATTAAAGTTAAAAATTAACATTAAATTACTAAATTAAATTGAAATTTAAATAAAATCAATTCGTGATTAATAATTCGTAGAATACGACAGTGCAGGTGAATTTAAACATAAAGTGGCACCTGATATATATAGTTGGAATTTTCGCGAGTGATATACACGCGGCCGCGGCGAGATGCTCGACAACGCCGCGACGGCTTGTAGCTGGCCATTTTTGCATATGCGCCGGGAAATAGTCTTGCAGGCAGCCATCTTTTTTTTTCGTTGACGACAGGCGGTAGGCCACGCTAGCATTATTTGGCATGAATAATTTATGCTGATTATTTTGCATTTTGCACATTGGCATAAATACAATAAAATATATCCCCAAATTTATACGTATGTCTTAAATAATTAGGATTGTATAAATACAAATTTAGTGTAATAAATAGTGAGTGAGTACGTGGTGAAGTTTCAACAACATTTTTTTTTCGAGTATTAAATTTGAAAAATATTTAAATAAAATTCGTGATAACTAAAACAATTGCGAAATTTTTTGTGTAATTTCAAAACGATAATTTTAGAAGGTAGTTGAAAATAATTTTTGGCAACACGTGTTCATTACATACGGTATAGACTCTACAATCTACTTCAACATTTTTTTTTTAAATCAGTTTATTTAAAATCTTTTTGACTCAATTGTTATTCCATTTATTTAACGATTTTAAATAATAGTATAACAAATAAAATTGTGTTTCGATTAAAAATATTTACAAAAATTAGATACATTTTCTTATAAACACACGCAGTCGAAATTATTTTCAATTAAATAGACGTTGAATAGATACTTTTATTTTTATTTTTCTTTTAAATTAGAATATTCACATAATACTAGTATATTCGTATAATAATAGTATATTCACATAATATTATATTATAAATTAGAATATTCACATAATACTAGTATATTCGTATAATAATAGTACATTCGTATAATAATAGTATATTCACATAATACTAGTATATTCGTATAATAATAGTATATTCACATAATACTAGTATATTCGTATAATAATAGTATATTCGTATAATAATAGTATGTTCATAAATTGCCACGACTTTACGAAAATTATTCTGGAACTTGAATAAAAGCATAAAGTTTAAATACCTCACTCACTCGAAAATAAAAGGTAACATTTTTATTACTATTATATGTTCATAATTTTATATTTTACGCATATTTACCCTATATTTTATGTATGTTATGCACAATTTCGTAATATATATTATTTATTTTCTCCGCCTATCACTATTATAAATTCCCACCTTCCGATCAATAATATTTTACACCTATTCCCCATGAATCCTATAATCACTATAGTGATTTAATCGTTGCAAAGTGGATTTATCAAAAATAAGTGAATAATTTTTTCCCTTCGATAAATTTTGTTCGTTTTTTTTACGAATAGATAATACCTAATCTACTTTTGTACACTTTGTATAAAATTTCGTATAAAACTTTTTTTTTAATATCGAGTTCGAAATCTTGGAAATTGAAATTTGTATAGTATATTATTTGTAGTAAATATTCGTATTAAAATTCGAAATAAATATTTAGTATAAATATTTTCTATTTACCTCGTATAGTCGAATAAATATTTCGTATAAAAGTTTAATTTACTATTTGGACCTGGTTAAAGGAATTGTAAAATTTTCTGCTTTAATGGTAATTAATTGTAAATTTAAATTAAAACTTTGATCATTTTGAAATTTTGTTTTTTTGTTATTACCTACAAAAATTTTTTTTTATTTTTTTTTGTAATTAGTTAGCCACCCTTGATTACATTTGCAATACTCTTTAATTTTGCAATACATTTTTATTTTTTTTGTAAACAACGCTAGCTTACAATAATCCACCTTCGTTAAAATAAGTGTACCATATTATTTTGAATTAGTAATATTCGACCTATTCGTCATATCGAACTTAAACAATACCACGAACCTATCGATCCCTACTCGACTACAAATTGTCAGTAGTTGAATTTTGCCTTGTGTATCCCTAATGCGTGCACGCAGAAATACTTGTATGGAATTTCCGTTTAGTGATCTTGCTTTTGCTTGTTAATTCTATTATTTTTGTTGTTGTTTGGTCGCATCTTCAATCCCACTTAACAAAATTTCCCAGTCTTCTTAAATAATAGTAGTTTGAGAAGTTGTACGAACAAAAAGATTATCATCGTGTTTTTTGTTAAATATCTTAAATTAATAAAGTTCGTCTGGATCTATATTTGTCTATTTAAAGAAAAACTCCTAGTAATATTTATTGTTTTTTATTTATATCAAAATCATAAGGAAGTAAAAATTTTATTTTTCTCTTGTAAAAGAATTTTATTTTAGGAAAACAACTGGAATTTTCTTCTTAGTATTAGTTTCTTTTGAACCCCCTCACCTAATATCGTACTTGATCGGAACCCACCATCTACCTTTTTACCCAATATATTCCTGCTTGCATACCTCATACCCGCTTACGCTTAGACAATCGTAATATTTCGCTTCAACTTTTGTTTGCTTTACACACTGCTTATTAAAAATTTATTTTTCCTATTGTTGCTTGCCTTCGCTTGATATTAAAAAAATAATTTTTTCTCATTCTATTTGCTCGAGTTTTTGTTGTTTTTTTTCTTCTTTGTTCCTCTATTCGTTTTTTTTGTTTTTGTTTTAACTTTTATAAACAGCATTAAGCTGTGAAATTAGAAAAAGCCAACATCTAAGAAATTCGGTAGGATAGCAAACAAAAGTGAGCTAACTCGTAACTTTACGAAACGTGCCTCCCCCCCCCCCCCCCCTATACAGCTTAATTACTTGAGATGGACCTGTCAAAGATTAAACAAATCAATTTAGAGAGGACTCGTATAACAGAACTGTTTAATACTTACTCGGATGAATTGGTTGCAAATAGTCTACGACGATCAAGGCTCAATACAGAGGGCACACGAGCACAACGGCTTAACCGATTAGTACGATTTGACCTGCGAAGGCTGTTCGGTAACCAAGGGGCTACGTGGGACCCAGAAATAGATAATGCCACTGAACGAGGGAAAGAATCCCCGTCGTTGGATACGGAAGATATTCACAAAGAAGCAGAGAAAACCTCATATAGGACGAAAGATAATAGTAGGGGTGCCTTCATTGAAACAGCCTTGAATGATGGCCACGAGGGGTTACCATTAAATAAAGGGTCGAACCTCGTTCATAGTATCCAGAATACTGGAACGGGACATATCCCGCCGGGACCTCAACTACCAGAAACATCTGTAGAGTCTATAGGGCGTCAAGGAGCCCATCAACAAACTACTCTCAGCTTCCAAGAATTGTCCACTATTGTCGAATCAGGTGAACCGAAAAACAGTACAGATGATGATGGCACTACACTGACTACACCATCAAATCTGTTAGGGGCAACGGGGGCCGGGGCTATACAAGAACAGCAACTAGGGGGCAGAGATTCATTAAGAGAAAACCCAAATCATCCGACAGTCGGTAACAATGTAGATCCGGCCTCGATAATCCACAACCTGCAGTATTCGCAGGCAAATCTAAATCATCCGATAGGCGGTAACAATGTGGATCCGGCTTCGGCAAACTACAACTTACAATATTCGCAGGCGAACCTAAATCTCGGGGGGGCTCAATTTTCACCTTTACAGGCAGCTGGCATGCAAGAACATACCAGAGGGGTAATGGGAAACATTTCGCCGAATTCCCCGCCCATAGCTGCACCATTAAGCAACTCTACGCTATACACCCATATTCCACCAATGAACCTAACACAAGATACATATCCTACCATACAAACCCCCCAAATTTCACAAATAGTGAACTACCCTACCGTACAAACCCCTCAATATCCACAAATACCGACCAACCCTATCGTCCACCCCTCACAACCTACACAAATAACTAATTAACCTACGTACCATACCGACCAACCTCCACAAATACCACCATACCCTAGAATCCAAACCTCCCAACCCTCACAAATACCTACCTACCACACCGCCCAAACCTCCCATCCCCCACAAATACCATCATACCCTACCATCCAAGGGCCCCAACCGCCAGAAATACCAACCTACCCGACCGTCCAGATTCCCCAACAGTCACAAATACCAAACTACCCTACCGTCCAAACCTTCCAACCTACACAGATACCGAACAACCCTACCGTCCAAACCCCCCAACCTCCACAAGTACCGACCTACCCGACCATCCAGATTCCCCAACAGTCACAAATACCGAACTACCCTACCGTACAAACCTCCCAATCTACACAGATACCGAACAACCCTACCGTCCTATTCTAAACTATGCCCCACCTCGAAACCTAAAGCAACGCCGATTCCTCGGTATGGTAGCATGGTATGCTTGCTTTATTAAAAACCTTAGGAAAGCTAACGCTAAGTGCATAGTACAAGCTTTCGAGGAACTGATAGTATTTCGTTGAGGATGTCCTAAATACCTTGTAACCAATAATGGAACGGAATTCTCGAACAAACTTATGATATCAAAGTAGAATGAACTGGGTATTCTCCAAACGACGATAGCCCCATATCACGCTCAAACAAATCCTGTCGAGCGTAGTAATCGTACAATTAAACAGATGATCTCTATCTTCGTAAAGCAAGATCATCGTAACTGGGACATCTATTTAAATGAATTAGCATTCACCGTCAATACTTCAGTCCATGCGTCAACGTTGTTGACTCCAGCCTTTCTGAACTTTGGTAGGAACCCACGGCAACCTAAAACCCTTAAACAATTCCTCGAAAATTCTGAAACTCCTAGTCCTCCAAATTCTGTAGCATGGGCAGAGAGAGTAAAACGTCTTCCCACGTGTATTTCGTCGCCGTATATTAGTTGAATTCGCGTCCCTGAGACTTAGCTTCTTATTTAAAGTCTCGAATAAAACTAATGTTAAAGCCTGCATGTGCGGCGCAATAATCTTGGCTGGATTAGCTAAAATTATTGTCATAACATATCGTTATTAAATTTGTAAGTATTTATATATAATGATCTCTCAGCAATTTTAAAAAGTCAATGTACGATATACGTGATTCCTGATAAACGTTTGTTGCCACTTCATTCACTCTCCCCTCTGCAAGGTGCATGTATAAGATTCAGAAAAAATTATGAAACTGCTGTTTTAATATACGCTCGGTACCAGACCACTCGACTGCTAACCTCTAAAGGAGCCACATGAACTAGTATATCTACAACAAATTCATTTATAAATCAAGATGTCTGATCGTGTATTACCGAAGCAATCTTTCATCAATACAAGATATAATTTGAATAATAGTAAATCAAAATTGGTTACTATTGGTCGACAAGAAAATAAAGATAGCGAAATCGTTGAGCCTATCGTATTGCTTGGTGGTGTGTCACAAGAAATAAATTTAACATGTGACGAATGGGACCAGCTGAAAGAAAATTTTGAGGAAATTTCAATTTTTCTAAATTATGAAAGTATCATTCATTGGAAAGAACCTATTAATATCAACGAAAGAATAAACATCATTTTTACGACGTCTTTTAACTTAAAAACCATCATCATTGAAAAATCATTGGAAGATCGAGTTGAAAATCGAAATGCTGATAGAGATGAAGAGCCAGAGAAGAAAAAATATCGTGCATATGTACCTAGTATTAATTTAAAAAAAGTAAGTTTTGATAATTAATATATATATATATATATATATATATATATATATATATATATATATATATATATAATCTTTTTTTGCCTTTATTTCTTGATAATAATATCTATACATAAATTACACTTATCGTTAATAACTACTTAATTAATTAATTGTAACCTATACTTCTTAAAAATAATAATTAGGAAAACCCCAAATTTTATGACTTTAATTCTCTATAATAATTATAAACCCCAAACTTTAATACTTTATAATTCTCTCCTCACCACGACTTTACTTATTTCCCGCTTTTACTACTTCGCTTAAAGGCCTATGATCGCACGTGGGCGGTCCAATGGCCGCTTTCGCCATTACACACACGCACCAAGGGCCGACCGCGTTGCCGGTATTTTATACCACCTGTAAATAATAATAACTCGTCTCGAACTCGGGAACTCTCGACCTAAAACACAGAAAATAATCGGCGGCGAACACACACAATGGTAGCTCCGTCTCTCCACCAAGTCTTCCCCAAATCTCGACAGCACTGAAACAAAGAAGAATATACGGAAAGATCTCACCAAGTAATTTTTATAGGCAAAATTACAAACTTCTTGAGTCTAACGGTCGAGCGCTTTGTGGGCAAATAACTGCCGACCAATCAGTACTCACGTTACTGATTATCTCGCAAAGAATATATATCAGACTCGCTCGCTCTTTCTCCACGCGGACAGCTAAGGTTCTAGTAGATTTCGGGACACAACTGCCTGTGATGAAGGCTCCGGACGGAATGGGCAGGACGGAAGGACTCGAGTCCGCTCCTCGTGGCGTTCTTCTACCCTAGCTCCCTCTATTCTGCCTTGCTCGATCTTCTCTCCTATTCTAACGCCTGTGGGCATAGGCCCTCAACTCGATTTTTACTAGAGTAGTAACCGGAGGTTAGTTACTGCTCTAGTTTTACCCGTCATGCAGTTCGCCCCGGGGACACGCGTAATTCAAAATCTTAATAGCGCCCTCTATACTGCACGCTTCTCCGATACTCATCGCATTACTCGACATATCTTACATGCGGACGGGCGGAGCGCGACGCGTTCATTGTAAACGCGCCTTGCTCCCTTCTCCGTGCGCGCGCCTCTCTTCTCATCTTTTTTGAGGCTTCGTCCTCCGTCTCTCTCTCTCTTGCCGCTCGGCTCTCCCTCTACTCTCCCCGCTCGATCCCATGCGCATGACGCGCGCTCGCCTCCTCATCATCTGTTCCCGTCGTCGTCCTTACGGATGACGCCGTTGAGCCTCCTCGCGCTCCGATCGCTCTCTCTCTCTCTCCCGGGTGTCCGCGTACGCGAGTGTGTATGTGTGTGTGTGAGTATGTTTGCTTCTGCTGCCGCCGTGCTGCCGCTGCTGTGTTGCTGCTGCTGTGCTGCTGCTGTGCTGCTGCTGCTGCCTCGGCCCCGCGGCTCGTGGCTGCTCGTGTCGTCTCCTGTTTCTTTCTTTCTAAGACGGCTGCTCCTGAAACAAATGAAGGCCTTGACCTCTTCTCCGTAGTCGCCGCTTCCTGGTGCTGCTTAGCTTGTCTGGAGGTGTCGGTTACCTCGGCTGTTGTTTTTGTGTCTGTGCTCGTTGTGTGTTTGTGTGTTGTTGCGCCGTCGATCTCCCCCCGTGAAACATAAAGATATTCGCGGGTTATTAATTATATGAAAATTTAGCAAATTAAAAAAGCGTGCGTTCGGTGGCCTGGTGCGTGCATGATTCCGTCCGGAGTTTGTTTATTTAAATAATATACCCCAATACTAACCCTACCTGCCCAACATAACCTCACCTTACTTCTATGTTTATTTTTTTTCATTGTGGCCTTTTACATGCCACAAACTTTTCTTCTGTTAATAATTATTTTAACATTATGTTTTTTTCCTCTAGTTCTGCATTTAGTTTCCAGAGCAAGACATTTTCTTTTTCAATGTTTGCACTTTCAACAATATCGTCTTTCATAGTTTTGTCGTGTCCTGTATTAGGTTCATTGGTAATTTCTTCTAGAATTTCATGTGGATCTCGTTTTCTTCGTACTGTTTTAATCTGTGCTAATACGATTCTTGCTGACTCACTTAATGTATCTTCATTGAATTTGTAGGTTAGGTCTAGTTCAGGATGTTCTGATCATATTACCAGAGTTTGATTCAGAAATTTTGTATCACTTATTTTCTTAAAATCATTTAAATGGTAAGCGTCCTCACTTATGATACAAATCACAGTAAGGAATGTTATGGCTGAAGGCCCCCGGTTTGCAGGCAGCAGCTCGTCGTTGCGGGTAGAGCCGTGAAGGCCTCCGCTTTGCAGCGCAACAGCTCGTCGCTGCGGGTAGAGCCGTGAAGGCCCCCGCATTGCAGGCAGCAGCTCGTCGTTGCGGGTAGCGCCGTAAAGGCCCCCGGTTTGTAAGATAGCCGCCATCGCTCGGCGCCTCTTGCATTGCAGCGGGGATCATCACAGCACGCGGCCATTTGCCGCACGCCTGAGCATCTCGGAGTGCCCTTCAACGCAGCAGCCTCGACTCATCATCGGTTTTAGCGTTGGTACGTACTAGCGCGCGTATTCCCGCGTAGCCGAGTCGAGTCAGGTTAGGAATTCCGCGAAGCAACCATTACGACCGAGGTGCATGCATGCCACCCGGCTTGAATTCTCGAAACGCGTTTTTTGTTTTTTTCTTTTTTCTCGTGTGTACGATTGAAAGAATTGAAAGAATTGAAAGAATTTATCGTTGCGTTACGCAACGTTATAATAGAATTTCATACTTCCATTGTAAATAGATAAAAAAATTAGTTTTATTTTTCTCAGTTTGAGTTGTCACAGCGTAAAGTATACGATTAGCCACAATTTCGCTGTCAGTACACGGCTTACATTTTAAGATTGTTGTACTGCACCTACGTGTGCACGATAGGAACGTTTTTTCTCTGTAAGCACTGATAGTTTGACAAAAATGTCGGAACACGCCGAACAAATTAAAAAGTTACAGGAAGAGATTGCTACGGCCAATACTAGACTCGCTGAGATGACCGCCGCCAACGAGGCAGCGGCACAGGCGACCGGTAATGTTGTAGAGCTTCAAATGTCAGCGTACAAAACGCCTAAAATTCCCGTTTTTCGCGATCAAATCCTCTCCCTTGGTTCATCCAAGCAGAAATTACCTTGTGTAACGCCGGTATAACTAACTCGGCAACTAAGGCTGATTTTATAGCCGAAAAGCTCGACTCGGATTCGATCATGTGCGTAATAGACCTACTTAATACTACTCCTAGGCCGAATAATCTTTTCGATTTAATTAACGAACGTATTATTGCGACCTTCGGTGGGTCCGCGGAGGAACGCCTCAGACAACTTTTACGCGGTCAGGTTTCTTTTGAAAGAAAACCCTCCTTGATTCTAAATCGTATGAAGGCTTTGGAGACTGGTTGTGGGGAAACAGTTCATAAGTCGGTGTTTTTGGAGCAATTAACTCCTAGTTGTCGTGCAGCTTTTCGTAGCAATTTCCAACATTACCGACCTCACGCAATTAGCAGAGTGGGCTGACAAGTACATGGAATCGATGTCCACGGTTAGTCCTCAGATATCATCGATTGATAAAGAAGCTTTGTCTTTATTTCAGGATCTCAAAGCCGAGATAGCTCATTTAGCTGCTAGGTTAAATGCATTAGAAACCTAGAATTCTTCTGGACAAAATGCCACCCAAAATCGCCCACGTAGTAAGAGCCGTAACCGTAACAAAGTGTCTAACACTTCGAATAATACTTCGGAAGGTTTTTGTTATCTTCATAGTAAGTATAGCGATAAAGCCAGATATTGTCGCGGTAATTGCTCCTGGAAAAGTTCGGAAAACTAGGGTTGCCTCCCCGTGTGGAAGCAGGAGATTTTGATCATAATGCCAAGCTCTGTAATTTCAAACTTTTTGCGGCCAACAACTCTATAATTAACACTTATGGTGAAAAAGATCAAGTGCTTGATATTAGGCTAAAGCGTCCTATTACATGGAATTTTACGATATCTGACGTTCCTAACCCCATTATTGGAGTGGATCTATTACATTATCTGACGGTCGATTCCAACATGTGCATATAGATTTAGTAGGCCCGTTCCAAACCTCCGAAGGTTACTCTTACCTACTTACGTGTATCGATCGCTTCTCGCGTTGGGCAGAGGCCGTACCTCTCAAGGATATTACTGCTGAGACAGTCCTTAGAGCTTTTCAGGACAACTGGGTTGCACGTTTTGGAGCACCCAGATTCCTTACTACTGACCAAGGGTCCCAATTCGAAGCAAAAATCTTCAATGCGTACCTCTCCTTCATTGGTTGCCAAAGAAAGCGTACAGTTTCTTATCACCTTGCAGCCAACGGAATGATAGAAAGATGGCATCGAAGCATGAAAGCTGCGCTCATGTGCCAGAACAACCCCAACTGGGTCAAACAACTGTCTACCGTTTTACTCGGCCTTCGCACAGCTGTTAGGAGTGATACAGGATCTTCCCCAACTGAATTCCTCTATGGAACTACACTTAGGATTCCAGGAGAATTTTTCATCCTCGACGATTTTGTCGCAGATCCTCAGATTTAATCGAATTAAGATTCAAAATCGAAGACTATAGGGAACACATGCTAGTACTTAGACCGGTGCCGGTAACTCACCGTCATAAACCACGTAATTTCTTTTACAAAGATTTGCACAGTTACTCCCATATTTTCCCCCGAGAAGCTGCGGTAACAAAGCCCCTCGAACGTCCTTTCAAAGGGCCTTATAAAGTTTTGGAACGTATTTCCAATTATGACTTCAAAATTGACTATAGCGGCTCACGTCGTGTAGTCACGACAGGGTTACTTAAACCTGCACACTTTGTACCTGACGATCTTGAAGCCCCTGCACTGAATGAAGTTTCGCCCTGCGACCAGTCTCCAATGCTGACGGCTAGACCTATTCTAAAAACTTATCCAAGTAAGAAAAAAGTCACTTTCGCAATTTACGTGCAATTGTAACTACGAATCTCAGATTCCTATGTTATTAACGGCGATCAGTGCCCTTGCACAGTGAATGTTAACATTGTGATATTAGCTAAAATGCTAGTCTATTGTAATTAATCGACTTAATTGTAACGTCCCGGCACCGGCCGATGGACCTAGCCAATGTTACCAAAAAAACCAAAGTACAAAATAGTGCCTTTAAATGCGTTTTCTCGAGGGGGAGCGTGTGGCGACTCGACAGTGGCTGCCCGACCATGGACCTGTAAAGATCATACTTACCGTCGAATAAACTCATTCACTTTACTACTCGCTCTTATAATTAAATTTACCTCATCTACATATCCTGAACCTGGCAGAGTGAGACTGCCCATAAGCCCAGACTCCTGGGTATCCTCGTTTCCCATACCGTGGAGGAAGCTAGTGACACCTGGCTCTAGCTAACCTAACGAAGTGCACATTTCGAAACGATATTTTCACGTAAAAATAAATTTTACATCATATGTTACTTGATGTTTTAGTTTTCTTATTTTTTTATAATAAATTTATATATACTTTATCAAACAAATAAACTATTTAGATAAAAATTAGATAAAAAAGTAAAAATCCTTATACACAGAGCCTTAGCATTATATTCTTATCAAATTTATACAACTTAATATAATACATTAAATTATTTAATTTTGAATATATACAGTCATAAATTCTTACATAAAATTAAAAAAAAAGGTTTTTTATATAATTAACTAATTTTATTCAAATTTTTATATTAATTTAACCTAGATTTTTCACTTTCTAAAACATCCAAATTTTAAACATTTTATTGTATTCCGTTGATTAGGTATAAACCATTAGTATTGTTCAAATTTGTATATGTATCTGTAAAAAATTCGTTTAATTATTCATTTGTTAACGTTCAAAAATGTAACTGATCTCAGCGCTCGCGTCGGTAAAGAGGATAACTCCTGTATTCACGGCGTGATCGTTCCCCACTTTTTCTGTACACGGCAGTTGCCGTCTGACTCCCGACGAGTAAGCATCGTTTGTGTGAATAAAGCTTGCCTTACACATATTTTCAGTGTTCTTGGTTTTATTTATTGCACGTCTCCCGATATTTTGATCCGAAAAGCAACATTCTGGCGACCGTGACAGGAATCTTTGGTGATTGTTGCTTGGATACGAGACTGTGCAAAAAGGTATAGTGAATAGAAAAACGCAAAAATCGTGAACAAGCTAAAGAAATTGAGAGCTGCTCTAAGAACAGCGTTTACAAAGACTCACACAAACTTCAAAGCTGAAACAGAGAAGCAAGAACCAGACAAAGCAGTTGTTCAAGCCATGTTTGCTCTGTTGAAAGAGAAGTCGAAGGAGTTGGATGATGCACAAGAAAAGATAATCTCAGCGCTCAGAGATGCCGAAAAAGAGGAAACTGAGCTTATAAAAGAAATGGAGGGCGCTGACGAATACAAATCTAAGTTCATGTTGGCAAGAATTACCGTCCATCAACTTATACAAGACACGTCACCGATTGATACAGGATATGGCGGGTGGTCGTCTACAACGGTCGACAATTCCTGGAACTACAAGCTTCCGAAAATTGAATTGAGAAGGCGATCCAAAGGATTGGTTGAAGTTTTGGAGCACATTTCGTAAGATTCACGAAGACAAGATTATGGCCAAGAAGGACAAATTTCAATACCTCACCCAAGCTATGATCGAAGGTTCAAGAGCTAGTGAAGTTGTTAATAGCTATCCCCCGACCAAAGAAAATTACGACAAGTTCGTAGAGAGTTTAAAAAGTCGTTTTGGCCGCAATGACCTGCTCGTTGAGGTATACGTGCGGGCATTGCTAAATTTGGTATTGAATCGAACAAAGGGTGAACTCGTCAGCGTTTACGACAAGTTGGAGACGCATCTGCGGTCGCTCGAGTCGTTAGGCGTCACGACAGCTATGTGCGCCGCTATGTTGTTCCCGTTCGTAGAGTTCTCGCTGCCGGAGGAAATATTGCGCACATGGCAAAAGCAAAACAAAAGCGCATCAGACGCCAGTGCTCGATTAAAAAACCTGGAGACACTGCTGGACGCCGCCTCAGACGCCGAGCAAACGTTGGAACGAGAGAAGAGTATACGTTTGCCCCCGCCTCCGGAAGCTTCTTTGTTACCCGAGATGGCGTATAAACCCATTCAAGGGGCAAAGAAACAGAAAGCGGAAGTATCTGCCATCTCGAAGGAAGGACCACAACCTTCGACATCTGATATCACGGCAATGTTTGCCAAGATGTTAGACGAGAAACTAAGTCAGTTTCGTCTAAACATGTCGGACAAAGGCATCGTCCCCAGAAGTAAAAAGGGCGGGGAGTCCAGCACGGACCCCAAAGCGCCTGACTAAGGGGGAAAACCGATTGGGTCATCAACTCAAACGGGATGGGGAACCAAAAGGTCGAAACCGCCTGGCACCCCGCCAGGAGGAAGTAAACCAAGGTTTGACCCCACGCAGCCAATGAAATGCTACGGCTGCGGAGAGATAGGGTTCATGCGGAAGCATTGCCCTAAATGCTCGGGAAACGAGCAAGGAAGCGGCTAGAAAGGACCAAAGCCACTCCTAACGAGAAACCGGTCCCCGCAGAAACACTTCCCGTCGTAGCCGAGACTACGACGGAGGATGTGGACGTCCAAAAGAAGCCAGGCGATTCTCGTCCAGAAGGAGAGATAACACTGGAGGGGCCTCCGAAAGAGCCTAAGGTCACCGTAGCTGCTCAGGAAGTCGAAGCTACGGCAACGGCAGAGGACTTGGACGTCCAGCCACGGTCAAGCCAGCCAACTCCCGAAGGAGAGGCCGAAGCCAAGGCATTCACCGGCTTCGATTCTTTAGTAAAAGAAGACGAGCTTGTGAGACCGTGGGAAATGAAGTACAACCCCGAAGACGAAACACGATGGTGGATGTCGATTGAAGTCACGGACTACAGGCTCAGAGCCCTATACGATCCTGGCGTATCCAGCACGGTCATGGGGGCGGTTGGACTGCATATGACCAGCGCACTAGGGCGAGAACTCTCCCTGAAGTGCGCAGGATGGGTGAAGCTACCGACGGTACTTGTCGCCCACTAGTTGGCCATGTTATGCTCCCCATTACTATGGCGGGTATAACCAAAGAAATATGAGTAGGCATAGTACCTCACTTGGACGATGCGTGTTACGTCGGTGTCAATTTCGTCAAGGAATTCAGGGCCATGCTCGACCCAGATACCGATACGATGTACTTCAAGGGTACGGGAGCTAAACTACTATGTGAAGTAGCCAGCTTAGAGGTGGGAGTAGCCGCACTCTCGTCCGTTGGTGTAGCAGATGCCACGGAAAATGAGCGCAAAGAGCTTGAAGACCTTCTGGACGAGATGTTGGCAGGTCAAAGAAAGACGTGCGGATTTACGTGTGTCATAGAGCACAATATCGACGTCGGTTCCACGAGACCGATCAAACAACGATACTACCCCGTCTCTGAGAAAATCGAGCAGGAGATGCACCAACACGTAAAGGAAATGTTGGAACAGCGCATTATAGAACCATCTAACAGCGGATGGTCGAGTCCGGTGGTTATGGTGAAGAAGAAGAACGGGACGTATAGGTTCTGCGTCGACTATAGGAAAGTGAATGCCCATACAAAACCCGATGCGTACCCACTACCGTATATGCAAGACATACTGCGGAAATTACGCAGGGCCAAGTACATATCGACGATAGACCTTAGAAGTGCGTATCACTACATACCACTAGGCGAAACTTCCAAACCCATAACGGCCTTTACAGTGCCCAGAAAAGGTCTATTTCAGTTTGTGAGGCTCCCGTATGGTTTATCCTACGCTAGAGCCACGTTCCAGAGATTGATAGACATGGTGATCGGTAGCGAGCTCGAGCCATACGTGCTCGCTTACCTAGACGACATCATCATAATCTCGGAGACGTTTGAAGAACACAAGCGCCTACTCAGGCTAGTATTAAAGAGGTTAAAGGCTGAATAGTTAGTGATAAACAGGGAGAAATGCGTTTTCTGTAAGCCAGAGGTCAGATACTTGGGAGTTTTAGTGAACCGGGACGGGATCAGGCCCGACCCAGAAAAAATTGAGGTAGTCCTGAACTACCCCGCTCCCAAGGATCTGAAACAGCTGAGACGATTCTTGGGAATGTCATCCTGGTATAGGAGGTTCATGAAAGATTATGCCACCGTAGCAGAGCCTCTAACGAGATTACTGAAGAAGAGTCAAAAGTATCAATGGCTAGAAGATCAACAGTACACATTTGAGAGATTAAAGGCGTTGATTGCCTCGGCTCCAGTACTTCAGAGCCCTCTACCGGATAAGCAATTCATTGTAAACACGGATGCGAGTGACACCGGGATCGGCGCGGTGCTCCTACAGGAAACGGAGGGGGCGAGAGGGTACTGGAATTCGACAGCCGAACCTTAAATTCGGCTGAGCGGAATTACAGCGTTCCGGAACGAGAATCTCTAGCGGTAGTATGGGCCATAGACAAGTTCCGTCCATACATTGAGGGCTACCATTTCAAGGTGGTCACTGACCACATGAGCTTGAAATGGTTATGTGACATGAAAAACCCCAGAGGCCGGTTGTGCAGGTGGGCGTTACGTTTACAAGGACAGAGTTTCGAGGTAGTTCATAAAGAAGGAAAACTTAATTATGTCCCTGATGCCCTATCCCGAATGTACGAACAGGAGGGGATGACACTAAGCTCACTCAGCTGGTCAGAAGGCATCAATGACCAATGGTACCTCAAAGTGGTAAACGACACAGCTGAGAGACCGCATGAAAACCTCTGCTGGAAGATCGTGGGAGAGAACCTCTACCACTATCGACCAGACGAAAGCGTCGAGCGTGTCATAGGAGACGATGACGCATGGAAAATGTCCGTGCCAGCCGAACACAGGCGGGCCATACTGAGAGAAAACCACGACGATCCCACTGCTGGTCACCTCGGGCGAGATAAGACATTCCCCGAATAAGCCAATATTATTATTGGCCGAACATGCACGCCGACGTGCAGAAGTACGTCAAACAGTGCATGGTGTGCCAGCAGTGCAAAGTGGTGCAGAAACCTCCCATAGGAATGATGGGTAGGAGGATAAGGGGGGGGAATCCGAGAAGAACAGGAGGCCGGAGTAAGTCCGTGGAGCGGATGACAGAAGGTCTCTCGCTTCTCTTGTACATATGTGTGTATTTTATATTTTTTTCTAAAGTAAAAGTTGGGATGATATAAGGAAAAGAAGAAAGTCAGTTGGACGAAACCCGACCAATCCCATCCCCGATCGATCTAGCATTTCGTAGGTTGGGTGGCAGAAGTTGGTTGCGAGGGCAAGCAACGTCTGGGAGGGGATTGTAACGAAATGAGGACCATGTACCGGCGTAGGTTCGCACTATAGGCGACGCGCCCGCAGCAGGGTAGTTACCCAAAGAGAACGCGACTGGGGGCGCGGCGCTGGCCGCGCTGATGCCTCGAGCGCGTCATTATCGATTAGAAGTTCGATCCGCGCGCGTCAACGCCGTTTAAATCTCGCCGCCATTTTCCCGCGTAAAAACGAGTGCACGCGGAGCCACCTGTTGCCGCGACGCCGCATGCGAGTGGAGTGCGTACGCAGATATCTCCCCACTGTGCTGTGAGTGTGGAGGCGCATCCCACGAGCAGCCAGAGTAGAGTGGAGGAGAAGCAGAAGCAAAGCGGAGAAGGGCGAGACGAGAGGACGTGCCTGCGTCGGCTGCGAGGGAGATAGAGAGAGAGAGAGAGAGAGAGAGAGAGAGAGAGAGAGAGAGAGAGAGAGAGAGAGAGAGAGATAGAGATAGAGTGATCGTCCTCGAGGCACATCTAGATAAGGTAAAGGCTAGCCCACGCGTTTAGAATCATATAAACCGCGAGCGGTGTACAGGGCTGCTCACCGTGGGCACCGCGCCCTAGCGTACACCGAGGTGCCGTGACACCAGGCGCGCGTACGGCCCATCGTGAGGGCAACGCGTCCAGCGGCGAACGAGCTGGGCGCGCACCGTCGCTTAGTCTGCGCGATTGTTAATCCATTATTGTTAAATTCGTTGTCACTATTTGTTAATCCATTATTGTTAAACTCGTTGTTACTATTTGTTAATCTATTATTGTTAATTTACAATAATACACAACCCGCCTGCTCCACGACCGAGTTAGTCAAACGCGAAAAGCCGTTATATTGGCGCGTTGCGACAATTAGCTTTCCGCGCTTTCGCGCTCCTTGCAGATCGCGAACACCCGTGCGTCGAGGTGACTCCGCATGGAGATGAATCCACCCGGGTTCAGTGAACTTTGCAGCAGGACGGCCAGAGCAGCAACAGCAAGGCAGAAGCTCAGCGGCGTTGCGCCACTGGAATACTCCAGGTAGGAGCAATAGTGGACGCCAGCACGTGTCGCGTGCTGCGCAAGCTAACGCACGACAGCAGCTCGGCCGACGGATTATTAACCACGGACAATTGTTATTAACAATTGTCCCACCTATTACAGTATATATAAATTGATATAATTGAGCGCAAAAAAAATTAAATTAAATGTCGACAGTTGGGCTTGAACTCATGACCTTCGGTTCAACAGTCCTGTAATATAACCACTTTGCTATTTCATCAGTTAGAGTTCCTGAGTAGAAATTAATTCAGGCATGTAATGGAGCGCGAGTCCGGCCTTGATAAAGCCTTATCAGGCCTTGTCAGGGTCTTACTCGTGCCCCATTACACACCGGATTCATTTCTACTCGGGTTGTATAGTAAGATGTAACAAATAATGTGAATATACAATAATTTATAAATTTGTGATAAATCATATCATAAAGTATACCAATATTGTTGGATATATCTTCTTGATTACAATTTAAAGAAGTGTGTCACATTATGTCTCAGTTGTAATAATTAAAGATTACTTAAAGAGTATTTAAATTATTCTTTATATTTTTGAAAGGATACTTTATGCATACTTTTTGATTATTTATGTTATACTTTTCAAATACTATAGTATTTTCGGCCGTGGTCACTCTTAACATTGATTAGTTTACAAAGAATACGTTCATAATACTTTTTGAATACTACAAGTGACCGATTTCATCTCAAATCATGCGGGCCGACAGCACCTATCTCTCCGAATCAGCTCAAATTATAGTATATTATTCTACTCGGAAAATAAGCGTATACGTATTTTTTGATTTTTCGATAGCATCAAAATCGCATGTGTTATGCTTTTTTCAAAAATGACTCCTCAAATTTCGTTTCTCAAAAATCGAAAACTTTTTTCTTTTTAAATCGTTCTAATTCGTCTTTTATGGATATTTGAAAATAATTCTGTACATATTCGATGCTGTTGGTGATACTCTTTCGATCTGCCAAGTTCAAAAATTTTTTTACAAAAAATCAAGGATGATAAGGCATTTTTTATAAACAATAAAAAATGCTTTTTTCTCAAAAAAGCCATCTTTTTTTTACTCAATTTTTTTTATAGATAGCTAGTCTCAATACCTATATGGTCATATACATGACATTTGGAATATTTTTGTTTTTTAAGAGATATAAACGAAATAAGAAAAAAATTTTATGTTCCCCCATAGCACTGTCGTGCAAGAAAAAATCCTATGTATTTTTCCCTTTTTTATGATTTTTAGACATTTTATTGCTTTTTCTAACTTTCCTGTTAACACTATTCTTTGAGTTGATTTTCTTCTTCTTCTGTTTCTCTTTATTTAATAATTTTGTTAAAGAATGAAGAGCAGTTCGACCTGTATAAGATTTTTTCTTTTTACCTACATTTACTTTCCATACATGGGTTTTCTGAATGCCGTTATATTTAGGAGCCTTAAGCCACTCTTTTATTTTATTTTGTCTAAAAACTTCAATATCTTCTTTTGGTAGTAAGATTAGTTTAATATTATTAGTATAAGATTGAACTTTTGTTACAAAAGCATTGGCATCTTGTATTGATTCAATATGACTGTTCTGAAGATTATGTCTAGTTGCATAGTGTTTGACTAGTCCGCCAACACCATTACATGCACCTTTCGCGTGACCTGTAGCTGAAAACAACCATTTTTTATTGATGGAAGCATTTTTCATTTCATACAATTGAAATCGATTTTTAAAGTGGCTTGCTGCTCCATCTGTTATAATCGATATTTGATCTATTAAATCGGTTGAATCATTTTTCATCGAATCAATTATTTTTTCCATTGCTAACAAGGCATGGGCAGAATCATGTTTTCTATCATCACTGATGACAGCAAAAGTTTTTTTAGTTTTCCTTGATAACAAACTGCTGTGAAAATAGAGACCTGTTGATTAACCCAGTGAGTACCTTGAATAGGGTTACTGTGAATCACTGCCCAATTTTCAGCAAAATCACCATGCAGTACTAGATGACCTGAGTTAGCTGCAGCTATTTCTTTCTCTTCTTTTATAGCTTTTCTTTGTATATTTTTAATATTTAAATGAACGCTTGTTTTGACTGTCCAAGAAGAAAGATCGCTAAAAAAATTGGAGATTGTTAATCTTTTCTTCACAAGATGGCCAGTTTCCCACATAGCAAAAACAATCTCCTCATGTTCATTAGTTGTCTCTAATCCAAACAAACTTAGGTTGATATTTTCAGAACCTGGGCATAAAGTACATTCTTGAAAAAGACACTTATCGGACAAATTGGAGCAAACAATTGCCGATAAAAGTGTAGAACGAACTCTATCGAGGTCTGAATGTTTGCCTCCTAGGAAATTATTTAGACTATTAACGTATAAATCAAAATTTGCACAGTAAATGCACAGACACACTTCCTTCGACGGGCTCAACATAACAAACTTTGGTTTTAATGTATAAAACTTTGTTATACCGATTTTTATGTCTGGGTTTTCTTGTTTGAATAGTTTATGTGCCTCTTTTAAACTGCGTGTCAAATAACGTTTTATTTTTTTTTAATTTTTTTCCATTTTGTTGAACAGTCACAACATCACATTTATTAGGGCTTTCACGTGTACAGTTAAAGTCATCGTTTAGAAAATATTCCATGGCAATTTTTGTAGACTTTTCGTCCAATGGATGACCAGTATACGCGTCAGGTTCAGAATATATTCCCTTAGTTGTTACAAGCATTCTTGCTTTGTCAATCATATAAACAGTTACTTCGGGAAATGCTGATAAAATACTAGATTCTGTTAATGACGAAGGAAGCAACGTTAAAATTCTAATTTTCTCATTGATACTGTCACAATTTTCAAGCGCTACTCGCAAGTTATTGAACCATTCATTGCAGAAGCATTGAGTCAAATCATCACGTGATTCATCAATGCAAACATTGTATGCTTTTGACAATTTTGAGCTAGTTGCAGATGAGAATGAAGATACTAGTTCTGATTTTTTTCTAATAATGTATCTTTGTACAGATGAATCATCAATACCTCTTTTCCTTTTAAGTGGCGAAACATTACCAAAAGAACTTGAAATTAAGGTTTCGTTTAAATGCTCAATCCACTCTGGGGTGCTAGCTCGAAAATCATGGTCTTCAGTATCACTGTCCAAGTCAGTATAATTGTCTGAATGAATCGCATCAATTATTTCCTTTGGTTCAATATTTTTAACGCGTTCATAACAATTGAAGCATACATAATCCGAACTCTGCACTGCTTTGTTAGGAAAACTTTGTCGAAGAAGTTTTGCTAAATTCTCCAATTTTCTAAATTTAACAGTGGCATCATATACGTTTTTTGTGTGATCCAAAAAAGTTTGGACCCTTCCGCCTCTTTGTTGAATAAATTTCAGTCATAATTCAAGAGAAATCTTAGTATGTATAAGTAATACTATATATATTAAGATAACTAGACCGGGTTCCTTAAATAAGTTAAAATAACTAACATTATCTACGTGATAGCAAAAGATGAGTTTTAGCCACCTTGCGGAGAATTCTAGTACCATGCGTTATACTACTCTATGGTGTACACACACACATATATAAATAATCGTACACGTATTCGCCTAATGCAAAGATTCTTGCTCTGCTATATACGTATAATCATTATACTTAGGGGTACATAACATTTTTTTCTTATTTCGTTTATATCTCTTAAAAAACAAAAATATTCCAAATGTCATGTATATGACCATATAGGTATTGAGACTAGCTATCTATAAAAAAAAATTGAGTAAAAAAAAGATGGCTTTTTTGAGAAAAAAGCATTTTTCATTGTTTATAAAAAATGCCTTATCATCCTTGATTTTTTGTAAAAAAATTTTTGAACTTGGCAGATCGAAAGAGTATCACCAACAGCATCGAATATGTACAAAATTATTTTCAAATATCCATAAAAAGACGAATTAGAACGATTTAAAAAGAAAAAAGTTTTCGATTTTTGAGAAACGAAATTTGAGGAGTCATTTTTGAAAAAAGCATAACACATGCAATTTTGATGCTATCGAAAAATCAAAAAATACTTATACGCTTATTTTCCGAGTAGAATAATATACTATAATTTGAGCTGATTCGGAGAGATAGGTGCTGTCGGCCTGCATGATTTGAGATGAAATCGGTCAAGTATTAATTAATTACGGACATTCATTAATTCTTAAATACTTCTTTTTTCGAAAAGTGTGCTTATTGTGATTGTATGCTGAAGCGGGGACAGCTTTTATTTTTACCTTTCAATAATTACTTTTTTTTAAATAATAAATAATACGCGCGAGGCATAGTAGAAATCTATTGTCGGTATCCCGCGTCTACTTAAGACGGTTCGACAGTCATTTCAAAATTTTAAGTTTGCTCTACAATATATCAGATAAAGGAATTATAAAATTTTGTTGTAATAAATAATAAAAACAAAATTATGATAAACCACGACATAATTCCCCTTCGTTATGTAATTATCAATCATTTTATAAAGTTTGAAGTTTACTTGTAAATATATCGCCTAATTGCATTTAAATAATATTTAAAAATCATATTATTCAAATACCATTCTGTAAGAAATTGAAATAAAAACTTTAAATTTTTTAAATTGATAGATAACTACATAACAAAGGATAACTAAATTGTGGTTTATCATAATTGTTTTATTATTATTCTTTATAAGCAAATAAGTGATTTTTATATCTGATTGTACTTGTTTCTTCACTTTCTGTGCAGTTGAAAAAGTTATTTCATATTGTCTTTATAACTTTTATTTACATTAAACAATAAAAATGAAAATCTCAAAGTTAAAAATTAGCTTAATTATAAATAAATATTATTTGAGTTGTAAAATAATTAAAAAAATATCTGTAAAGTATAAGTACAATATTTTCAATGCTCGGCAGAAAGATAAATAAACTTTTTCTAGTAGAATAGATTTCTGATTTTTGCTGGGAAATGTAGGTTATAATATTGCTTACAATATTTATGGCAGTCACAAAGTTTTGTCAATTTATTCATGAGTATCTAAAATTTTAAAATTTAATCTTTTACATTATTACGTATTATGAATTGGTTAATAATTAAAATCATAATAATTGTGTTGTAAAGCGTGAAAATAAGCTTAAAATACATTCACGTATAATTAATTTTGATTTAATAGTAAAATAAGAAACAATATACATGCGAAAGCATATACATATAATATTTTGAATGCTTGGAAGGTTGTTATAACGTATACGCAGTTATGCAATATATGCAGATGCCTATTAACGTACAAAGTTACAACTACTATTATATTGACTTTGTATTATGGTCTTGAAGGACATTTTATAAAAATCAAAGCAACTCTGATAGTGTTTACATTATGCTGGGTGCCTTTTAGTTTTATGCATAGTCGAGGTAGTCTGTTTCCAAGAATCACTGTCGATTTAGTTCTATACGAGGAAACATATATTTTTACATCTCGTTCCTTATGTATTACTTTCATTATTAATCAGTCTTACATCGTTTTAAGTTGTTAAATTTACAGGTAATAACTCATTTATAATAAACTTAATATACCCTGGTAGAAAATTATCTAGTTTTATCGAGGCCCTCGATTATTCCCATGGAAAACTAGATAGATCTACATAGTTCTAGATTAATTTTCCACCAGGGTAATTTTAATTTATTTTATTTAATTTATTTAACAAACACTCATGCTTATAATAAATTTATTTAAATATTAAAAAAATTATTCCATTATTTTTATTGAAGTATATTTATATAAATTTATGTTGAATAAGATGTATTAAATCTTATATTTAATTAAAAAGTTGCAATTTAAGGGTTGGATGCAATATTAAGGACCTTAGTGCTCCAAAATGACTTGAAGCCTTTTGCACGCTGGAATTTTTGGGACACAGCTTGAATTTAGATTTGACGATTTATTCTTTTTATTTATTTATTTTTGTATATTTATTCTTGTAGAAAATTCTATAGCGCATTTCTTCCTTGAATTGTATTAGTATAAATAAACATAAATTTAATAATAACTAATCTATATGTTTTTATTATATGTAAGCATTTGAGAGATCTATATATTTCAAAATATGTAATACATTAAATTTTGTATTCTTATTGAAAATTTTATAGAAATATTTTCACTTTTCTGCTCAGCATTAAAATTATTGCAATTATGCTTTAACAAACACTTTCATTGTTATATTAAAATATTCATAATATGTACACTTGACGTGGAAAACATTTGATTCTAACGATTGAAATTTTTTTTAAATACTGCAATTTCATTTAATCGAATGCATGTTTTAGCTAACCGCAATAGAGGATTACAAAAAAAATTCAACTCGTTTGAATCAGACGTTTTCCTCGTCAAGTGTACTTATCTTAAAATCTAATCTTAAAATGAGAAAGAATAAGAGTTTGATCACCTGGATCAGTATAAAAAAAACATGGATATAGAATCTTTTTAATACAAAAGTGCTTGTATAACTCCCAGAACAAGCATCGATCATTTTTGGATATAAAAAAATGCGTTTAACTTTTGAAGTCTTAAAATGAGGCCTCTATGGGTTTGAAAAAAATATACTTAATATTATAATTATTTTTAATTTTTGCAGGAATATAACCGATTATTAATACATTTTTCGATTTAAACTACTTCAACAATTATTTTATCTTTATATTATAAAATGTTGACTGAATTAGAAAAACTTATTGTTATTGGTAAAAATAACTACTCATGTGATAAAAGTATGTTACTAGATACACATATATTTAAATTCAATCAAATACTTAAAAGTCAAACATCATTTTCGATGCAATCATTACTATATATTCAAAAACCAAATAATATACAACCAGTTCCGATTGATTCAGAGTATATTCAGATTCTTTTTTCGGGTCATAACAAACATGGACATTTTAAGTGTATTTGATACTCTAATCGTGTTCATAATCCAATTAATGCTCGTGAATTATTTGAAAAATACAAAACTCAGTTTTATCCGCCAACAATGGATGACGAAGAAGGCGTACAATACGCACTAAATATAATAAATAACATTTTAGTTTCGCATGGTTTTTCAATAAAAGATTATAATTTACCAGAATTAAATAATACATATACATTCGATTATGATATTGAACGTAATATTAACCCTTTCGTGCACATAAGAGTTACAGCTATGGTGCGGGGAAACTGTTTACATTTCATAGGGTCCCGAGTCGCGCTGAATCCGAATCCGAGGTCAGATTTTGAAAATTCAAGATAGCGGATCCAATATGGCGGACGGGAAAGTCAAAAAATCAAGATTTTGAAAAACAAAAATTTATTTCGTATTCTACGTAAAAACACAAATAGAAACTGTTCTTGTTGTTTTTTCTATATCTCTCTTAGTTCTTGAGTAAAAAATTCATTTTCGGGTTCAGCTCGGCTCGAAGTTTATGAATTTTTTACCCAAAAACTAAGAGAGATATCGAAAAAACAACAAAAACAGTATCTATTTGTGTTTTCACGTAGAATACGAAAAAATTTGTTGTTTTTCAAAATTTCGATTTTTTTACTTTCCCGTCCGCCATATTGGATCCGCCATCTTGAATTTTCAAAATCTGACCTCGGATTCGGATTCAGCGCGGCTCGAGAACCCTTAGAGCATAATCAGTTTCCTACTCATGTGGTTGCAACGCTTATGTGCATGAACGGAATAGACGGCAAATAGGTCTGCGTTATTTTCAAAGTTTATGAATTTTTTACCCAAAAACTAAGAGAGATATCGAAAAAACACCAAAAACAGTATCTATTTGTGTTTTCACATAGAATACGAAAAAATTTGTTGTTTTTCAAAATCTCGATTTTTTTACTTTCCCGTCCGCCATATTGGATACGCCATCTTGAATTTTCAAAATCTGACCTCGGATTCGGATTCAGCGCGGCTCGGGACCCTATGAAATGTAAACAGTTTCCCCGCACCATAGCTGTAACTCTTAATAGCACGAAAGGGTTATTAATAATGATAACAATTATATATTACAATTAAATAAAACTGATATTTTAAATCAAAGAATTGCAACTTTGTCGGACGCACAAAGAATTATTTATAACATGGGAATAAATGCTGTAAATAAAAAATTAAATGATAGCTAATTTATTATTAGAAGATGGGAAAACTGTACATACAACATTCAAATTGCCACTTAATGTTAACGAACAAAGTACGTGTAATATAACTCCAAATAGTAATAGTGGTCAGATGATGAAGCTTGTTCAAGTTATAATTTGGGACGAAATAACAATGACTTCTAAACATGCTTTTGCAGCAGTAGATCGTATGTTTAAAGATATATGCGAAAACAACAATATTTTTGGTGGGAAAATCGTTATTGTGTCTGGAGATTTTCGACAAACATTGCCAATTGTTAAACATGGAAATAGAACACAAATAGTTGAAAACTGCATAAAAAGAAGTTATATACGGTACAATTTTAAAACTATGAATTTGAAAGAAAATAAACGTGTACATGAAACTGATAAAGAATTTAAAAAGTGGCTTTTACATATAGGTGATGGAAAATTTTTAAACACGTTTGAAAAATAAAATGAAGTAATTAACGTTCCAGAAGAAATGTTATCAAATGGAAATATAATCGAGGAAATTTATAGAACCAACATCGATCCAAATAATTATGAATATTATGAGAACATTATTTTGGCGCCTAAAAATTCTGATGTTTTAGAAATTAATAATAAAATTTTATCAATAATAAATGAACCAGAACGTGTATATTTAAGCAATGACTCAGCAGAAGATGCTAATAATGAAAAATTAGATATAATTTTACCTACAGAATTTTTAAACTCATTAACACCTAATGGTTTACCACAGCATAAAATTAAATTGATAAAAGGAGCTAGTGTGATGTTATTAAGAAATTTAAATTTGAGCGAAGGGCTTGGCAATGGCACAAGATTAATTATAAATGAAATGAAAGATTATTCAATTTTAGCACAAATAATAACTGATAGTAGGGCTGGTTCTGATGTCGTTTTGCCAAGGATAAATCTATCTCCATCCGTGGAAAAAGTACCATTTTTCATCACAAGAAGGCAATTTCCTATTAGACTTGCCCACGCTATGACAATTAATAAGGCTCAGGGACAATCATTCAAAAAAGTTGGGATTTATCTTCCATCTCCAGTATTTAGTCATGGTCAATTATATGTAGCTTTATTCCGAGCGATACATAAAAAATATTTAAAAGTTTTAATAAATGAAGATGCAATACTACGGACTGAGAAAAAAAATAAGAAAAATAAGAAAATTAAAAGTCAAATTTACACTAAAATATTGTTTTTCATGAAATACTATAAATATTAATTAATAGTCAATATAGTAGCGGCAGCTTACTTAAGGTAGTTATCCCTCAACTATGTAAGTTAAAACAAAACTGAAAAATAAAAATCTCAATGTACATGAATTTCTTTACATGTAAAATAAGAACAGCACAAAAGAATTATGTTCATGTTGATTTAATGCAATTAAAATTAAAATTATATAAATTACAAACGAAACATCATTTTTTGACTCACGTAATTATGATCAAAAATAAGATTTACGATCTTTGGATTAATATTATTTCATAACTGTATGGACCAGCTTCTAAAAATTAAAATATATGCTTTATCAGGGTTTCATCTAATTTTTCCCGCATTTCCAGACATTTTTCGAGACTCTGTCAATTACTAGAGCTGAAATGAGCTCATATTCGTTGTTTTTCTTTTGAAGTCGCCGCAATTTGTTGAAAAAGACCCAAAATGAGTGAACTTTGGATGATTATAACTCAAAATCTATACGGTACAGCGATCTGAAATTTTGCAAGGATATTTTTTGAGATAAAAATTGATTTTGCTGAAAATTTCAGAAGTTTCTGAAGGCTTTTGATTTCAGGGGATAACTACTTTAAAACCTAATAAGGGTGATATGAATTATAGCAGCAGTATATTATCTTAATAATACATTTATCATTAATAATTGAAATCATGGTTGCAATAGTACTGTTAAAACTTTTTGATTAAAACGAATGATATTAAAACAGACGGCTGTTAATTATAGCGGTAACCATATACTGTTTTTATTATAAATTAACCCTCCTGCGTAAGCATTTACCCGACTTTGTTGTTCTCGGGTACATATATTTTTTTTACATTTCCGCAAATGTATAGTTGATCTATTTTTTCAAGAAGGAATATGTAAAAATCAGAATTCCAACCAAGCTTATCATAAAGAGCAAGTTTTTAATTTTAATTTGCGTGATCGTAGGTACTCTAAAAATGTACCAGTCAAAATTTATGGCCGATATTAGCTATAAATATCATGACGAGATATCTCGATTTGACCAATTTTGTTTTGACGAGATATCTTGTCGTTGTGCACAGGAGGGTTAATTAGAAATTATAGAAATGACGGCGGTATCATTCAAACAGAGCGCTGCTAATCATAGGGGCAGTCGTATATTTTTTGATAATACAATTATCAGCATTCCTAGAAATAATGGCTGCAAATATTATTCGAACAGACCGCTGCTAATAATAGCGGCAGCCATATATTGTCTTGATAAAACATTAATTAGTCACCATTTCAATGACGGCAGCAAAACTGTTAAAACTTAGTAATTTGGTTAAAATCAATAGTAGTAAAATAGAGCGCTGCTAATCATAGTAGCAGACATATATTTTCATTATAATATTTCCATGAACAATCATAGAAATGATGACTACAATAACAATGTTAACAATTATTGATTTTGTTATAGCAAATAGTATTCGAACAGAGCGCTGCTAATCATAGCGGCAGCCATATATTTTTATGATAATACATTAATCAACAATTATAGAAATGATGACTACAATAATACTATTAAAACTTATTAATTTGGTTATACCAAATATTATTCGAAAAAAGCGCTGCTAATAATAGCGGCAGCCATATATTACCTTGATACTGCATTAATCAGTCACCATTGAAATAACAGTTGCAAAACTGTTAAAACGTATTGATTTGGTTAAATAAATATTATTAAAACAGAGCGCTGCTAATCATAGCGGCAGCCATATATTGCCTTGATAATAAATTTATCAACAGTCATAGATATGACGACTACACCCTGATAAGACAAAACGGTATTAAGACGTCATTAAGACGTCTTAAAAAATACGACATAACGTCTTTTTTCAATGTCCAAAAGGACGTTATAAAAACGTCTTTTAAACGTCATTTTGGCCGCGGAATTTTTCCAAAAAATCTTTTATAGAAGCCTTTAAAGACGTTCTTTAAACATAAAAAAAACGTCTTTAATATGACTCCATATCAGGGAATAACGTTTTTAAGACATTTTTATATCTGAAAGTAACGTTCCAGAAACGTCTTATTAACGTCATTTAAAAGTATTTTATTAATAGAAGCTCTAAGTAAATGAATAACTGTAGACGTTATAAAGACGTCTTAAAGACGTTTTTCCAACCTAGTATATACGTCCATAAAACGTTATAATGACGACAAAAGGACGTTTTTATGACGTCTATATATATATATATATATATATATATATATATATATATATATATATATATATATATATAGATATATATGAAAAATATGTATATATATGTATATATGAAAAAAAAAATTTTTTAATCAATCATTATACTTTTATTTATTGAATGACTTGGTACACAGGATAAATGATCATTTTTTCAAATATGTAAGAGGATATTTATTAATTTTAAAAGCGATTATACAATAAATCACCTAAAGAATCTTAATCATTAATGCTTAAACTTAAGTTACATTCAATGTTACAAAATATCTGCTTACTAGCTTGCTATTATAATTGAAGGCTCGATAATCAGGACTTGTTCCGGTTTGTTCGACATCCTGATGCCGTCGACTGTTGAGCAGCTTATCTGCGTAGACTGTTCGACGTAACCGTCGCCGTATCCGCAGACGTCGCGCGCTCCAACGTCCTCGTCGTCGTCGCTGCTACACTGCTGCCGCTCGCTTCAGTTTTCACACACCGCTTACTTATCTCTTTCTCGAACCACCGGAAGTGCTCGCGCGAGCCCGAGTCGCAGAGAGTCGAGTCAGGTGTGCGAGAAAGAGACAGAGAGCAAGAGAGAGTGAATAGAATTTTAAAATGGAAATTTCTTTTCATAATAATTTGGCATTAGGACACAAATATGCCTTATAATTCCGGGTTTTATCACCAGATGGATGCAAGTTTTTTGTATCCATATACAAATTTATCATTTCTATTCCATATATTTGACCAACTCTGGAGTATCACTTAGCGTCTGTAATAGGTACTTGCCAGCATTGCACTGACGATGGCTCACTGGCAAAGTACTGGAGCCGAAACGTTATTATATAATTTTATAATTATTTCTTAATAAAAACTTATTCTTAACTTTTATTTACATTCAAAATATATATTCATTTTTTTGTTGTCAAACTCTCCTCTCTTTCGGATGTTATTTTCGCATTAATTCTCTTTCGGAGGGTAAAAGACTGTTATAATACAGTCACCTATCCGAATTGGAGAAAGCGGAATGACAAAAGTCCGTTTGAGTAGTATAAGGGTTTATAGCTCGTAGAGTCCATTAGATTCTCTTTAAAATACTTGTGTATTAGTTTTCTGTTATGGTCTGTAAGGGCATACTTTCTACAGTGTTGAAGTATTTTTACTATATAAAGTTCTGAAAAATAATTTCAATCATAATATATTATGTTTAGGTGTTTTATTTATGTGAAAAATAAATTACGAGGAATTAAAAACGGAAACATATTAAATTAAAGAAAATGAATAAAATATCATTAGCTGTTTTTTTGTATGTATTTAATATGCCCGAGTGCCGATTTTGATAAAAAAATTCCAAAAATTACGTGAGTTGACCTTCGCACATCCACGTTTTCGTACACCTACGCACACAAAAAATAATAAAAAAAGGGTCGCGGATTCGTTATCAGCGTACTCAAATCTGTCCGAGTGCCGAATTGCATAAAAAATATCTGAAAATTACGCGATTCGACTTTCGCGCCTCCACTCTTTCGTACACCCACAACCACAAAAATAAATAAAAAATAATCTACGGATTCGTCTTCAGTGACGTTAAATGTCTCCGAGCATCGCTTATGAATAAAAAATTCTGAAAATTACGAGATTTGACCTTCGCACCTCTACGTTTTCGTACACCCACGTGCACAAAAAAAAAGATATCCGCGGAGTTGTCACCAGAGAAGTGATATGTGTCCGAGTACCGATTATGAATAAAAAATTCTGAAAATTACGCGATTCGCGCCTCCACTCTTTCGTACACCCACGCGCACAATAAAACATAAAAAATAATCTACGGATTCGTCTTCAGTGACGTCAAAGTCTCCGAGCATCGCTTATGAATAAAGAATTCTGAAAATTACGAGATTTGGCCTTCGCACCTCCACGTTTTCGTACACCCACGTGCACAAAAAAAAATTAAAAAAAGATCCGCGGATTCGTCATCAGCGAAGTAAAATGTGCCCAAGTGCCGATTATGAATAAAAATTTCTGAAAATTATGAGATTTGACTTTTGCGCCTCCACCCTTTCATACACCCACGCGCATAAAAAATAATAAAAAATAATCTACGGATTCATCATCAGTGACGTCAAATGTCTCCGAATACCGATTATGAATAAAAAATTCTGAAAATTACGAGAATTGACTTTTGCGCCTCCACCCTTTCATACACCCACGCGCATAAAAGAACAATGAAAAAAAAAAAAAATGTTTTATTTACCCCTTCACATAATTATTAACAATAATTATTAACAAATGTAGTTGACTGTAGGGGAAAGATATTAACGATCAACGGTGACTGAAGAAAAAAAAGTCTGAATGATGCTCGTTAATATAATAGAGGAAGAGGATAGAGGATTAGTTCTTTTGATTGCTATTATGTCTCTAGTTTGTAATTATCTTATTTTATGTATTTTTTGAGGTTTTGAATAACGTGTTCGAAATGTCAGTTATTTAAAGGTCGGAGAATATAAAAAATTCGTTTAATTATTCATTTGTTAATGTTCAAAAATGTAACTGATCTCAGCGGTCGCGTCGGTAAAGAGGATAACTCCTGTATTCACGGCGTGATCGTTCCCCACTTTTTCTGTACACGGCAGTTGCCGTCTGACTCCCGACGAGTAAGCATCGTTTGTGTGAATAAAGTTTGCCTTACACATATTTTCAGTGTTTTTGGTTTTATTTATTGCACGTCTCCCAATATTTTGATCCGAAAAGCAACAGTATCTGTACTCTTATTCTGGTAAACCCATAGTTTTGCTTGCTCTTTGTATGATATTTCTAAATATTTACGACTACTGACTCGCTCACGTTACAGCGTATTTAGATTAGCCATTGTCTTGTATTTAGTTTGTAACTATTTATTTACTCTTAACGTAGCCTTGATGGCTGAATAATTATTTACCTAATTATAATTAAAGAATATTATACTTGAAATTCAGCAGAACAATCCACTATAAAAAAAACAAAGAGTTTTTGTTGTTTTGTGTGGTTGTTTAAATAATATTCGTTCAGATACAAAAGCGTCAATATTTAATTAAAATTATTTTATTTTAACAATATAATAAATATTCTATTTTTACACTGGTAGTTTATTAACATAAATTTTTTTGGAGGGTTTGGATTTGGATCCTTCTACGTATGATAATTTTTTAACATTGGGGATTATTGACACGCTCAACACTGTTTGGGCTTTAGTAACATTTTAAATTAAATCCAATTAGTGTATTACTCGTATTCTTACAATAAACATACTGACTTATCAGTGATTTTTTACTACTATATCACTTGTATTTGCGACTCTTATTTATACGAGCATTCACATAATTTAGGTAGTATTTACTAAACGGTTTAATTAATTTAGTTTTAGGTGCAATCTGACCATTAAGCTTATATTTAAATATTATAGTACAATATTATATTCTCTTTACTTAATATTATTGTTTGTATAATATGCGCACATTGTAGTCATATGAAAATTACTTTTAATAACGAATCTTATATATGTAAATAAGACTACATTTGATCGATGATTTAACGTATAGTTTGGAATATTATTGTTGTTTTACATTTATTCTGTGATACATCGGTATTGCAATTGATATAGTCCACAAGTATTATATTAAGATTAAGATTCAGTTACTTTCTCACCCTCTCATTGAGTATATTGAAGGCCACATTACTTATCAATAGTAATGTGGCCTTCAATATTTTTATGCTAATGTATATATGTTCCGTCGCAGACGTCAGTGGTATGTGGCGCCACCTTTTCTCGCAGACGCGATGCGAGCGGCGCAAACAGCGAGCCACGTTTTCGGCGACCGATAGAAGCGAGCGCGGTGGGGGTTCGCGAGAGCGCGAATTACAGGCGCGAACGCGCGAATTCGAGTCAGTCACTCTTGAGCAATCAAGCCACTACGTGCTTTTGTGCAAGAGTCCGGCATCTTTCTTTCGCTTTGTCCATATAAAGTGTAAGATATTCTCGTCCGTCCGTCGTATTATAACTTCAGCATCTTGTCGGGTGTGCATCGTTTTTTTTTCTATTATTCGGTTAATGGGAAACAAAATCATTGGGTCGCGTTTGTCCGGTACACGGTAAGCGGAATAGCAGCGCGCGGTCGTTTTATAAAATAGGTGTTCTGAACACCATCGACGCGATCCGTGACTAGTGCGAATCCGTGTGGCCCTGCCACTACCGACGCAATTCACCAGGTGAATTTGTGTGGCCCTCGCCACAAATCGCGATCGAAAGATCCGCAGGAGGCAGCGCAGCCAAAACCGACGCCCGACAGAAGTGGAGGCAGCGCGAAATTCAAATAATGTAATTTTTACCCAAAAAAAATATATCCAAAAAAATTTTTTTATACCCTGATAAATTATCTTAAATCACAAGTAAACAAGTTACAATGACAGAAATAATTATTTATATTTCTTTATCTATATTTTTTCAATTTTAAAAATCCATCATTGTAACATGATTTCTTTTAAAAATAGACTTATTGTCACTTAAAAATATTAAAATAAGATAGTTTAATGATGTACATAAAGTATGCATTCGATATAAAGTGGAAATAATTAGTTATTACCGTTATTAAAGTAATTATAAGAATAATGAGTTGATCACGCTTCAGCGCTACGTCGTTTGCCGACTCGGCAGGTAAAACAGCGTGGATGCTATAGTTTCCGTAAACTCAGGTAAGATCAGACGCCAGATGGAGGCACTCGCGATTTCTTTAAGGCTTTTCATTATGTACTCCGATGTTGATGAATTTTTCAATATCTGATAAAAGCTTTAATTCACCTAATTGTTTATTTAATATCAAATATTTTTTTTTCGGATAAACAACTAAGTGTCCTTGTAAATTGCATTTATTTCTGTGTACACAGATAATTACAAAAAAATTAATTTTTTGATAAACTAATAAGTGTTTTTGAGTAAATTGAATTTTTTTTTTTTTTTATTATTATTTAACGTCGCCATGTTTGTGCTTCCATGTGGTGCTAATCGACGACGGGGGTCTGCGGTGTGTTTGTAAACAAAGCACATGTAATTTTTACAGAGGTGCTTGTATCAATCGGCAGAGACTAGGATTCGAACCCGGGTCACCGGCGTGGGAATCCGACACTCTACCGACTGAGCCGCCGCAGGCCCTCAATTGAATTTATTTATGTCTAAACTAATAATTCAATAGAATGGGGGTTTCTGCAAAAGTATGTATATGAGTATGCACATAATTAGAAAACAATGTTTTTCATTGCCGTGATTTCGGACTGTATAGGATAAAGTATGTGCATAGTGCAAAAGTCTTTAATCACGGGGTAATGGTTTATATAATATAATATAAATATTTTTTATAACTAATATGTGTCCATACTTAGACTTCATTTATTTCTGAATACGCTGATAATATACAAGTCTACGAGATGCCCCGTGCCGATTTTCAGTCTGCAATGAATGTACATAGTTAAAGTGCAAAAGTCTTTTATTCGCGTCATTGTTCACTAATATTAAATAATTGATTTTCGGATAAGTCGCTAAGTGTTTTCGATTAAATGCATTTATTTCGGGGCGTGCTAATAATTTGAAAACAATGCACTTCATTGCTGCAATTTTGCAACTGCATCGAATGAAGTATGTACAAACTGCAAAAGTCTTTAATCGCGGGGTAGTGGTGCATATAATATTAAATAAATATTTATTTGAAAGTAATAAGTGTCTTTGAGTAAAATGCGAACTTTTCTGACTACGCTGATAAGTACAGGACTGTATGTACTCGTATTACCACTGCGATTCTCAGGCCGCATGGAATGTGTACAACGAAAGCGCAAAAGTCTTTAATTGGCGTAATTGTTTATTGCGAATTATATTTTTTTTTATTAATAACTCAGTGTAGTAGAGTAAAATGGATCTATAAATGCATTTATTTCGGGGCGTGCTAATAATTTAAAAACAATGCACTTCATTGCTGCAATTTTGCGACTGCATCGAATGAAGTATGTGCAAACTGCAAAAGTCTTTAATCGCGGGGTAGTGGTGCATAGAATATTAAATAAATATTTATTTGCAAGTAATAAGTGTCTTTGAGTAAAATGCGAACTTTTCTGACTACGCTGATAAGTACAGGACTGTATGTATTACCACTGCGTTTCTCAGGCCGCGTGGAATGGGAATAACGAAAGTGCAAAAGTCTTTAATTGGCGTAATTGTTTATTGCGAATTATTATTTTTTTTATAAATAACTCACTGGAGTACAGTAAAATTGATCTATAAATGCATTTATTTCAGGGCGTGCTAATAATTTAAAAACAATGCACTTTATGGCTGCAATTTTGCGACTGCTACGAATGAAGTATGCTCAAACTGCAAAAGTCTTTAATCGCGGGGTAGTGGTGCATATAATATTAAATAGTTATTTATTTGAAAGTAATAAATGTCTTTAAGTTAATGGCGATTTTTTCTGACTAAGCTGATAAGTACAGGACTGTATGTACTATGACAGCGATTCTCAGGCCGCATGGAATGTGCACAACGAAAGTGCAAAAGTCTTTAATTGGCGTAATTGTATATTTTGAATTATATTTTTCTTTTTGTTATAAATAACTCAGTGTAGTTGAGTAAAATGGATCTCTTCTGAGTATGCATATGATTAGAAAACAGTATACTTCATTGATGCGATTTTCGGACTACATCGAATGAAGTATGTACAAACTGCAAAAGTCTTTAATCGCGGGGTAGTGGTGCATATAATATTAAATAAATATTTATTTGAAAGTAATAAGTGTCTTTGAGTAAATTGCGAACTTTTCTGACTAAGCTGATAAGTACAGGACTGTATGTATTATGACAGCGATTCTCAGGCCGTGTGGAATGGGAATAACGAAAGTGCAAAAGACTTTAATTAGCGTAATTGTTTATTACGAAGTAAATTTTTTTTATAAATAACTCACTGGAGTAGAGTAAAATTGATCTATAAATGCATTTATTATGGGGCGTGCTAATAATTTGAAAACAATGCACTTCATTGCTGCAATTTTGCGACTGCATCGAATGAAGTACTCGTATGTACAAACTGCAAAAGTCTTTAATCGCGGGGTAGTGGTGCATATAATATTAAATAAATATTTATTTGAAAGTAATAAGTGTCTTTGAGTAAAATGCGAACTTTTCTGACTACGCTGATAAGTACAGGACTGTATGTATTACCACTGCGATTCCCAGGCTGCATGGAATGTGCACAACGAAAGCGCAAAAGTCTTTAATTGGGGTAATTGTTTATTGTGAATTAAATTTTTTTTATATATAACTCAGTGTAGTAGAGTAAAATGGATCTTTTCTGAGTACGCGTATGATTAGTAAACCATATACTTCATCTATGCAATTTTCGGATTTCATCCAATGAAGTATGTGCAATGTGCAAAAGTCTTTAATCGCGGGGTAATGGTTTATATAATATAATATAAATATTTTTTTATAACTATTTTGTGTCCATAAGTAGACTTCATTTATTTCTGAATACGCTGATAATATAGAAGACTAGTGTGTGCACTACTGCGATTTTTAGTCTGCAATCAATGTAGATAGCTAAAGTGCAAAAGTTTTTCATTCGCGTCTTTGTTCACTAATATTAAATAATTAATTTTCGAATAAATTTCAGTTCAGGGTACGAAATAACACTCATCTTGAGAGATTTTCCCGTACGGGTTTACTTATAGAAAATCTAATTGTTATATGCGTAGTGAAAATTGAAAATGTTTGCGCATCACAATTCCTCGATTTCTTCGGTTCCGTAAATTACACGGAATATGCTGCAATAATTTTTCCAGAGCTAGTGATAAACTTTTTGCCCTTTTTAACAATTATTTGTTAATTAGGGAAAATTAAATTGCTATGCTCAGTTGACTGATGAAAGATCTTTACACTTTCGATACCCCCGCTTTGGCTTCTCCGCATTGACAAAAGTGTACGATAACAAGGGCGTAAGAGGTAATGGCACAAGTTAAATATTTAACTTAAAAAGAAAGTTGTTGATCAATACATTAATATAAAAGGCAATCCAATAATTTCCTTGTTAAAAATTTTCTTAGTATATGCATGGTATAAATGGAAGATCTTTGCGCTTTCCCGATTACCCAACCTAATTTCGTTAAATTGCCCAGAATATCCTCCCTAAACTTGGCATGGACATTTTCTATTTAGGTTATATAAACTAATTGATAATTTTCCGTAAATTATCCGTAAATTATGCGTGACGTCGAAAAATTTGCCACGGATTTATTTTTAAAAATAATCGGGTACCCTGCTAACTTTAGAAAAAGTTAGCAGGGTACCCCCTTAAAACTACCAAGGAAGCATTCCACGTCATTGGGACAGGGCTTAAAATTTGCCGCTTTTTTGTCGTAAAACACCCCTGCACTCAGATTTAGACGAAAATTTTTTTAAGCGCTCATAAGCGCCAGAATACTCTAACTCAACATGAAGTTGGCAGGGTACTCCCGTAAAATCCACTAGACTAGATCGTACACTATTGGGTTAGGGCTCAAAATTTGCCGTAAATTATCCGTAAATAATTTGTACAGGCGAAAAAATTGCCACAGATTTACTTTTAAAAATAACCGGGTACCCTGCTAACTTAGGGTTAAGTCAGCAGGGTACCCCCTTAAAACTACCAAGGAAGCATTTCACATCATTGAGACAGGGTTTGAAATTTGCCGCTTTTTTGCCGTAAAGCCACCCTGTACTCAGATTTACTTGAAACATTTTCTACCGCGCATAAGCGCCAGAATTTTCAAACTCAAGATGAAGTTGGCAGGGTACCCACGTAAAATACACTAGATTAGATCCTAGACTATTGGGTTACGGCTCACAATTTGCCGTAAATTATCCGTACAGGCAACGAAATTGCCGTGGATTTATTTTTAAAAATAACCGGGTACCCTGCTAACTTAGGGTTAAGTTAGCAAGGTACCCCCCTTAAAACTGTTAAGGAAGTATTCCACGTCATTGGGACAGGATTGGAAATTTGCCGCTTTTTTGCCGTAAAACCACCCTGCACTCAGATTTACTTGAAACACCCTTTACCGTGCATAAGCGCCATAATTTTCCAATTCAAGATGAATTTGGTAGGGTACTCCCGTAAAATCCACTAGACTAGATCCTACACTATTGTGTAGGGGCTAAAAATTTGCCGTAAATAGTCCGTAAATTATCCGTCGAAGCGAAGAATTTGCCGCGGATTTATTTTTAAAACTAACCGGGTCCCTGCTAATTTTGGAAAAAGTTAGCAACTTACCCCTCATAAACTATCAAGGAAGCATTCCACGTCATTGGGACAGGTCTTAAAATTTGCCGCTATTTTGCCGTAAAACAACACTGTTCTCAGATTTACTCGAAACATTTTGTACCGCGCATAAGCGCCAGAATTTTCCACCTTAAAATGAAGTTGGCAGGGCACCCCCATAAAATACACTAAACTGCGTTCTAGCCTATTGTGTAGGGGCTCAAAATTTACCGTAAATTATCCGTAAATTATACGTCGAGGCGAGAAATTTGCCGCGGATTTATTTTTAAAACTAACTGGGTACCTTGCTAACTTTTTCCAAAATTAGCAGAGACCCGGTTATTTTTAAAAATAAATCCGCGGCAATTTTTTATCTCGATGGATAACTTGCGGATTATTTACGGCAAATTTTGAGCCCTTACCTAACAGTATAGGATGGAGTTTTGTGGGTTTTAAGGGGGTACCCTGCCAACTTTATCTTGAGTTAGAAAATTCTGGCACTTATGAGCGGTACAAAATGTTTGGAGTAAATGTGAGAACAAGGTTGTTTTACGGCAAAAAAGCGGCAAAATGTAAGCTCTGTCCCAATGATGTGAAATGCTGCCTTGATAGTTTAAAGAGGGGTACCCTGCTAACTTTTTCCAAAGTTATCAGGGACCCGGTTATTTAAATTTAAATAAATCTGCGGCAATTTTTTCGCCTCGACGGATAATTTTCGGATTATTTACGGCAAATTTTGAGCCCTAACCCAATAGTGTACGATCTAGTCTAGTGGATTTTACGGGAGTACCCTGCCAACTTCATGTTGAGTTAGAGTATTCTGGCGCTTATGAGCGCTTAAAAAAATTTTCGTCTAAATCTGAGTGTAGGGTTGTTTTACGGCAAAAAAGCGGCAAATTTTAAGCCCTGTTCCAATGACGTGGAATGCTTCCTTGGTAGTTTTAAGGGGGTACCCTGCTAACTTTTTCCAAAGTTAGCAGGGTACCCGATTATTTTTAAAAATAAATCCGCGGCAAATTTTTCGACTTCACGGATAAATTACGGCAAATTATCTATTAGTTTATATAACCTAAATAGAAAATGTCCATGCCAAGTTTAGGGAGGTTCCAGAATATGCTGTGGTAATTTTCACAGAGCCAGTGATGCACGTTTCGCTCTTTTAAGAATTATTAGTTACAGAAAGAATTAAGTTGCTATGCTCAGCTTACCGATGAAACATCTTTGCGGTTTCGTTACCTCCGCTTTGGATTCTCGGCCTTGACAAAAGTGTGCGATAACAAGGGAGTAAGCGGTATTGGCATAATTTGAATATTTTACTTGAAAAAGAATGTTTTTGATAAATACATTAATAGAAATAATCAAGAGAATAATTTCCTTGTTAAAATTTTTCTTAGAATATGCAGAGTAAAAATTGAAGATCTTTGCGCTTTCCCAATTACCCGGCCCGACTTCTGCAAATTACCCAGAATATGCCGTGGTAAGTTTTCCAGAGACAGTGATGAACATTTTGCCCTTTACAATAATTATTTGTTAGTGAATAATGAAATTGCTATGCTCAGCTTACCGATGAAAGATCTTTGCACTTTCCTTACCCCCACTTTGGCATCTCTGCCTTGGCAAGAGTGTATGATAACAAGTTAGTAACAGGTAATGGCATAGGTTAAATATTTTACTTAATAAATAAGTTGTTGCTCAACACATTAATAAAAAGAACCAGGACAATAAATTCCTTGCTAAATTAAGCTTAGTATATTCAGAGTAAAAATTGAAGATCTTCGCGCTTTCCCGTTTACCCGGCCCGCCTTCCTTAAATTACCCAGAATATGCTGTTATAATTTTTACAGAGACAGCGACCAACATTTTGTCCTTTTTATCAAACACTTGTTTATTTAAAGTTAAATTTGTTTACCAGGATTTATGATTAAAGATCTTTGCGCTTTCGCTACCCGCCGCACAGTGTGACATTTTGGTTTTTCTTGTTTTAAAATCAAATAACTTTTGATCTAATCGATGAATCGACGTGATTTTTTTTTAAATTGAAGCTCAGGTAATCACGAATCATGGATAAATATTTAATAACACCTTTTGAAGATATATAGATGAGGAAAAATTGGCGAAGTTGATAACTTTTGCAAATATCTAAAAAGACTTACTTCATCTTAATGAAATTTGTATTTTATAATATGTAAACCTAATATCCGATGTAATAGGTCATACTTGACTTGCTTCATCTTATAAACGTTTCCTGGATCTTTTTTCTTTTCAATGAATGAGCAGAACTGTATAAAAATGCCAAAATTCTGATTCTTTTCAATTTCTGAGAATCTAGTTTCATTCTGAATACCTATTAAATTAATTATGAATAAAACATTTTTAATTAATAATTATATACATACTATTGAATTCATAAACTCCTATACACTGTAAATTCATAACCTTAACCTCGACAAACTTTAATCCCGTGATCCTTTAAATCCACAAATGTTGAAACTTATCAATTTCTATACCCATAAACTCCTAATACCTTGATTCTATAAACTCTTGAATACATACCCTGAACCTCGCAAACCCTTAATCCCGTAAATACAGTAAACTTGTAAACTCTTGATTCTATAAACTCTTGAACCTATAATCCCTTAACCGTTAACCTCGCAAACCCCTAATCCAGTAATACAGTAAACTTGTAAACTCTTTATTCTATAAACTCTTGAACCCATAATCCCCGAAACCCTTAACCTAGCAAACCTTTGATCCCGTAATAGTATAAACTCTTGAACCTATAATCCCCTTAACCCTGAACCTCGCAAACCCTTAATCCCTTAATACAGTAAACTCATAATATAAATCCTTAAATTCGTTTGCCTTCAAACTCGTAGACCTTTCCATCATTAAATTTCCAAACCCATAAACCCCTATTCCTGTTAACATATAAACAGCTGAACCCATAACCTTAACCTCGCAAAACTGTAGTCTGATAACCCCTGTAACCCATAGAAATTTAAAATTATAAACTCCTATACCTATAATCTCCTAATTTCTTAATCCCGTTAACCCTTGAATCTATAATTTCCTATATTAATATCCTATATAATATCCGATGTATTAGGTCATACTAGAGTTGATTCATTCTGTGTATAAAATTTTTTTCAATAAATGAGCAGAAATGTATAAAAACGCTAGAGTTCGAGTTTTTTCATCTGCTCAGTATTTGATGTAACTCTGAATACCTGTAAAACTCGATTATTTTCATCATCTTAATTATTCTTATTTTATTGTCGAATCGCTAATTATGAAGCTGCACTCTACTTTTAACCCTTTAAAAAATTGATATTACCAAAGCATAAACGCGTAAATTTTAGAAATTAAATGCTAATACTCTATTTTTCGCTTTTCAAGATTATGTATATTAATTGTATACATACACGCGTGCACACACAACCCACACAGCATGAAATATTTCCGGAATATTTCCGAAATATTGGCACAAAGATTTGAAATTTTCCAGGAATCTTCCAATGAAATATTCCTGGAAGAAATGTATGTCTCCGAATTTCTTCCATTAAAATATTTCACAAAAAACTTCCAAAATATTTCTGAAATCTTTCATGAAATATTTTTTTGAAATATTTTTGGAATATTTCCGAATGATTTCTTGACCTCTAATTTACTGAGGATTTTTCGCGAAATAATTCTAAAATATTCCACCAATCTTCCAAAAAATATTTCTTTTAAATATTTCTCAATTATTTGTTAATTATGTCAGTGTTAAATATTTACCGAAAATTTTTAATAAAATAATTCTGAAATATTTAAAAAATCTTTCATAAAATATTTCTTTGGAATATTCGGAAAACATTTCAGAATTATTTTAATGTTTGATATTTCTGAAAATTTCTGGTGAAATAATTCAGAAATCTTTCATGAAATATTTTTTTGGAATATTTCTGAATTATTTTAATTATTATTAGGAAATTGTTGCATATAATTCAGTAATATATATTGAAAATCGATTAAACGGCCAATGGGAGAAACCAGTTACTGTCGAAATGAATAGATATCTCAGACACAAGTAAATATCATTTATTTTCAGTGATTGTGAAATATTCACATTTAAGTAAGACCTTGTGTCAGATTTGGTGTAAGATCTTAAGTAAACCATTAACAAAAAAAATTTTTAATTCACAAAGGCACGATCTTGCATAAGATCTTACATAGGATCCTACACAAGACCTTACGTAAGATCTTACGCAAGATCTTATACACGACCTTATACAAGATCTTGCTTTCATAGACATACGGATTGTTTGTTGTTGATAATTTACTCAAGAACTAACACCAGTTCTCACACAAGATCTTGCATAAGATTTTACAAACAATTTTATATAAAATCTTGCACAAGATCTTATTTTTATTACCTTATAAATTCATTTATAATAAGTTACTCAAGGTTTTGTACCAGATTTTATACAAGATCTTGCGTAAGACCTTGAGTTACTTATCATAAAAAAAATTTATATGGCAATGAAAAAGAGTTCATTTCAAAGGTCTTATAGATTATCTTGTGTAAGATTTTATGTAAGGTCTTGTGTAAAGTCTTGTATAAGGTCTTGTGTAAGATCTTATACAAGATTGTGATTTCATATACCAAAAATATTTTTTGTTAATGGTTTATTTAAGATCTTACACTGAATGGGATACAAGATCTTAAGTAAGGTTTTACATAAGATCTTGCATAAAATCTTAGATAAGATCTTACGTAAGATCTTAAATATGATCTTAAAACACATCATTATTTTTTGATTGTAGTCAATATCTTATGTAAGATCTTATGTGCTTGGTTAAAAATCAATGATAAAATTTTATATATTACTTTAGGCAAGATCTAACGCAAGATCTAATACAATATCTAATGCAAGATCTGATACAAGATCTTATGTAAGATCTTACGTAAAATCTTATGTAAGGTCTTTCGTAAGAACTTACGTAAAATCTTATGTAAGATCTTACGTAAAATCTTATGTAAGATTTTGAGAAAAATTTTCAATAAGGCAGAGATTGAAAAAATGATTTTTATTCTATACAATTAGCCATTTTCTTTCTATAAAAATAAGATAGACAAAGACAGAATTTAAATGTTGCCCTATTACTTTTTAGGCAAAATGTTGAACACGAAGAAAGTATTAGTACTCAAGATACCATTGTTGGTCCAGATTTTCTTGAAGATTCTTGTAAAAAATCTTGAATGTATACATATAGTTAAATTAAAATTTTATTACTTTGTTATTCGATGTTATTAAAAAAAATGTGTTAAGGTCTTGTGTAAAAAACATTTAGCAAGTTGTAAAATAGGGTCTATAATTGTTATAAAATAGAATAATTATTTATAAGTGTGTTTGAATGCAAGGGTGAGTGAAAGTCGATTGGCCGATTGGGATCAGGTACTTATAGGTTAAAGGGGATAGAGGTTTATGGATTAAAAAATTAATGATGAAAAGGTCTACGAGTTTACTGTATTTACGGGATTAAGGGTTTGCAAGGAGAAGGATATGAAGGATTATGGATACAAGCGTTTATAGAATCAAGGTTTTAGGAGTTTATGGGTATAGAAATTGATAAGTTTAAGCATTTGTGGAGTTAAAGGATCACGGGATTAAAGTTTGTCGAGGTTAAGGTTATGAATTTACAGTGTACAGGAGTTTATGGATTCAATAGTATATATAATTGTTAATTAATAATATTTTATTCATAATTAGTTTAATAGGTATTCAGAATGAAACTAGATCCTCAGAAATTGAAAGAAATCAGAATTTTGGCATTTTTATACAGTTCTGCTCATTCATTGAAAAGAGAAAAAATCCAGAAAACGTTGAGACGCTGAAGCAAGTCCAGTATGACCTATTACATCGGATATTAGGTTTACAAATTATAAAAATACAAATTTCATTAGGATGAAGTAAGTCTTGTTAGATATTTGCAAAAGTTATCAACTTCGCCAATTTTTCCTGACACACTTTTGCCAAGGTAGAGAAGCCAAAGTGGGTATAACGGAAGTGCAAAGATCTTTCATTAGTCAATTGAGCATAGCAATTTAATTTTCACTAATTAACAAATAATTGTTAAAAAGGGCAAAATGTACATCACTGTCTCTGGAAAAATTACCACATTATATTCTGAGTAATTTAAGGAAGTCGGACCGGATAATCGGGAAACGCAAACATCTTCAATTCTTACAATGCACATAACAATTAGATTTTTTATAACAAAACCTGTATGGAAAATCTCTCAAGTTGAGTGCTATTTCATACCCTCAATGATAAGCATTCGTAAATGAATTACTTAATATTAGTGAACAACGACGCTAATGAAAGACTTTGGCTTTTTAGCTATTTACATTCCATGCGGCAGAATCGCAGTGGGAAAACATGCAGTTCTGAACTTATCAGCGTAGTCGTAAATAATCGTCATTTACTCAAAGACACTTATTAGTTTTTAAAAAATATTTATTTAATATTATATACACCATTACTCCGAGATTAAAGACTTTTGCAATTTGCACATACTTCATTCGATGCAGTCGCAAAATTGCAGCAATAAAGTGCATTGTTTTTAAATTATTAGCACGCCCCGAAATAAATGCATTTATAGATCCATTTTACTCTACTACACTGAGTTATTAATAAAAAAAATATAATTCGCAATAAACAATTACGCCAATTAAAGACTTTTGCGCTTTAGTTGTGCACATTCCATGCGGCCTGGGAATCGCAGTGGTAATACATACAGTCCTGTACTTATCAGCGTAGTCAGAAAAGTTCGCATTTTACTCAAAGACACTTATTACTCTCAAATAAATATTTATTTAATATTATATGCACCACTACCCCGCGATTAAAGACTTTTGCAGTTTGTACATACTTCATTCGATGCAGTCGCAAAATTGCAGCAATGAAGTGCATTGTTTTCAAATTATTAGCACGCCCCGAAATAAATGCATTTATAGATCAATTTTACTCTACTCCAGTGAGTAATTTATAAAAAAAATTTACTTCGTAATAAACAATTACGCCAATTAAAGACTTTTGCACTTTCGTTATTCCCATTCCACGCACCTGAGAATCGCTATGATAATACATACAGTCCTGTACTTATGAGCGTAGTTAGAAAAGTTCGCATTTTACTCAAAGACACTTATTACTTTCAAATAAATATTTATTTAATATTATATGCACCACTACCCCGCGATTAAAGACTTTTGCAGTTTGTACATACTTCATTCGATGCAGTCGCAAAATTGCAGCAATGAAGTGCATTGTTTTCAAATTATTAGCACGCCCCGAAATAAATGCATTTATAGATCAATTTTACTCTACTCCAGTGAGTAATTTATAAAAAAAATTTACTTCGTAATAAACAATTACGCCAATTAAAGACTTTTGCACTTTCGTTATTCCCATTCCACGCACCTGAGAATCGCTATGATAATACATACAGTCCTGTACTTATGAGCGTAGTTAGAAAAGTTCGCATTTTACTCAAAGACACTTATTACTTTCAAATAAATATTTATTTAATATTATATGCACCACTACCCCGCGATTAAAGACTTTTGCAGTTTGTACATACTTCATTCGATATAGTCTGAAAATCGCATCAATGAAGTATACTGTTTTCTAATCATATGCATACTCAGAAGAGATCTATTTTACTCAACTACATTGAGTTATTTATAAAAAAGAAAAATATAATTCAAAATATACAATTACGCCAATTAAAGACTTTTGCACTTTCGTTGTGCACATTCCATGCGGCCTGAGAATCGCTGTCATAATACATACAGTCCTGTACTTATCAGCTTAGTCAGAAAAAATCGCCATTTACTTAAAGACATTTATTACTTTCAAATAAATAACTATTTAATATTATATGCACCACTACCCCGCGATTAAAGACTTTTGCAGTTTGAGCATACTTCATTCGTAGCAGTCGCAAAATTGCAGCAATGAAGTGCATTGTTTTTAAATTATTAGCACGCCCCGAAATAAATGCATTTATAGATCCATTTTACTCTACTACACTGAGTTATTAATAAAAAAAAATATAATTCGCAATAAACAATTACGCCAATTAAAGACTTTTGCGCTTTCGTTGTGCACATTCCATGCGGCCTGAGAATCGCAGTGGTAATACGAGTACATACAGTCCTGTACTTATCAGCGTAGTCAGAAAAGTTCGCATTTTACTCAAAGACACTTATTACTTTCAAATAAATATTTATTTAATATTATATGCACCACTACCCCGCGATTAAAGACTTTTGCAGTTTGTACATACTTCATTCGATGCAGTTGCAAAATTGCAGCAATGAAGTGCATTGTTTTCAAATTATTAGCACGCCCCGAAATAAATGCATTTCAATCGAAAACACTTAGCGACTTATCCGAAAATCAATTATTTAATATTAGTGAACAATGACGCGAATAAAAGACTTTTGCACTTTAACTATGTACATTCATTGCAGACTGAAAATCGGCACGGGGCATCTCGTAGACTTGTATATTATCAGCGTATTCAGAAATAAATGAAGTCTAAGTATGGACACATATTAGTTATAAAAAATATTTATATTATATTATATAAACCATTACCCCGTGATTAAAGACTTTTGCACTTTGTACATACTTCATTGGATGTAGTTCGAAAATCGCCTAAATGAAGTACATGGTTTTCCAATCATATGCATACTCTGAAAAAAATGAATTTTACTGTAAAACACTTAGATGTTTAAAAAAAATTGTATCCAAAATAAACATTTACGTCAATTAAAGTCTTTTGCACTTTAGCTATCTACGTTAATTGCAGACTGAAAATCGCCGCAGTGCATCTCGTAGTCTTCTATATTATCAGTGTATTCAGAAATAAATGTAGTCAACTCATCGATAAATATTAGATTACAAAGCATATGTATTTAATATGATAGAAACCAGAACCCCGCGTTTAAAGACTTTTGCACTATGCACATACTTTATCCTATGTAGTCCGAAATCACGGCAATGATAAACATTGTTTTCTAATTATGTGCATACTCATATAAATACTTTTGCAGAAACCCCCATTCTATTGAATTATCAGTTTAGACATAAATAAATTCAATTTACTCAAAAACACTTATTAGTTTATCAAAAAATTAATTTTTTTGTAATTATCTGTGTACACAGAAATAAATGCAATTTACAAGGACGCTTAGTTGTTTATCCGAAAAAAAAATATTTGATATTAAATAAACAATTAGGCGAATTAAAGCTTCTATCAGATATTGAAAAATTCATCAACATCGGAGTACATAATGAAAAGCCTTAAAGAAATCGCGAGTACCACCATCTGGCGTCTGATCTTACCTGAGTTTACGGAAACTATAGAATCCACGCTGTTTTACCTGCCGAGTCGGCAAACGACGTAGCGCTGAAGCGTGATCAACTCATTATTCTTATAATTACTTTAATAACGGTAATAACTAATTATTTCCACTTTATATCGAATGCATACTTTATGTACATCATTAAACTATCTTATTTTACTATTTTTAAGTGACAATAAGTCCATTTTTAAAAGAAATCATGTTACAATGATGGATTTTTAAAATTGAAAAAATATAGATAAAGAAATATAAATAATTATTTCTGTCATTGTAACTTGTTTACTTGTGATTTAAGATAATTTATCAGGGTATAAAAAAATTTTTTTGGATATATTTTTTTTGGGTAAAAATTACATTATTTGAATTTCGCGCTGCCTCCACTTCTGTCGGGCGTCGGTTTTGGCTGCGCTGCAGGAGGTGCGCACTCCTTGTTATACACGCGTGCACGCAAATACACACACACACATACACACACATACAAGGATCCATACCTCAATTTCTCACAGTTTGTATATCGACAACGAGGGGGGTTTTATGCCGCAAGGCTTTCCCCTCTCAGAGCCTAATAAATTCATCTTTTTGTGGCTCAAAATTCGAGTTCTTTATTTTACCCTCTCCCTTTTCCCCTTTTTCCTATAAAAACAAATATCGGGATTTTCCCGCGTGTTGGAAAATCTCGACCACAATTCAATATATGGCAAATACAAATCTAATATGTGTTCCCATTTGTAAATCTGCACAAATGAATAATTCCATCACTGTTAACCTGTGACTACTTATCTTACTCATATACATATCATCGTGTGGATGTACATTTAAAATTGAATTCAAGTCTGGCGCCAACTTATAGATAATGGATCGATATTTACCCATCAGGTTCACCGAGCTGGCCCTGAGGGTAAAAACCGCACCTCGCTTTTGCATATCGTCAAGTTGCCGTTCTGATTTCACTTAACTTCAAGCCATAGTACAACAAAATTCACATAGATCCATCACCGAGGCGATGCGAATGGGTACATGCCACAGGCAACTATAGCCAGGCGTAACCTATAAAAGGAGAAAAAAAAAACGACGCATTGCAAATCACACGACACAGTGTATAGTGGAGACGTACCCTAAGGCCGCAGGCAGAAAGGGTTCGTTTTGTTATAATGAGACATGAACAAAGTTCCTAAAATGACAACTTTTAAGAAAACAAATACAAAAATATTTACAAAATTCGGTACTGAATTGACAACTGATAGTATACATTGGAAAAACTACAGTGTAAGTACAATGATAAATACGAAATTTTTTGTTATGATATACATGTGACTTATAAAATCCACGTGTTAATAACGTTATATATGTTATACCTTAGTTATATTCTTTTACATGTATAAATATATGTATAATAATATCATGAATGTTACATATGAATTTTGAAAAGTAAAACCAATAAAATATATGATAATTGATTGTAGGCATCTGTTCTTGTTAAAGAATTTGGACCAATTGACTACATAGATTTCTCATCCATAGAACCATATCACTTTGCAGTTACATGCTCTTGTCGAATTCAAGTTTATAATCCCATAACTAAATTAGTAACTAAAAATCTGAACAGATTTAAAGAAGTTGCTTATGGAGGTACTTTTCGTAAAGATGGACGATTGCTTTGTGCTGGTGGGAATGAGAACAATATAAAACTATTTGATGTTACTACAAGAAGCCCTTTGAGAATATTTACTGCGCACACTGCATCAGTTCATAGAACATTCTTTACTTTAGATGGAATGCATATAGTCTCATTTTCAGATGACAGAACTACAGCTCTGTGGGATATACCCAGTGAAAAAAAAGTGATTAGTTTTGAAGATCACATAGATTATGTGAGGGCAGGTAGTGTTAGCCCAACATCTCCTGATATATACATATCAGGGGGTTATGACAAAATAGTGAACATGTATGATACAAGAACAAATAGAAAAGTGTTAAGTATTAATCATGATGCTCCTGTTGAAAGTACTTTGTTTCTACCTAGTGGAGGAGTATTCTTATCAGCTGGTAATAATATATATATATATATATATATTTATTAATTACAACCCTAATGGAAATGATTTTTGTGTCAAAGTTTGTCAGAGTATGCCAAATCTCGGAAAAACGTATATTTATTTATTTATATATTTATTGTTCAATTAAATGGGCGTATTATCTCTTTTACAAAATTATACAAAAAAAATTATTTGGTGGTGCATACAAGATCTCTGATTGTCTATAAGTAAATAACAAAATTTGGCATATTGGCATGACCAGTAAACAATATAGTATGATAGGATGTATAAAATCACATTCGTTCCAAAAATTAGGTCAATATTACAATTGGTACAAATTTAACAGGCTTGTAAAAATAACATAATAACCATGTTCACTGACATAGTGAATCCATAAATAATTTCATGAGAGTAATTAATTTGTCCATCTTTAAATAACTAAAACCTGACAAAAATAAGCCAATTCTAATCTTAAAAACCCCTGTGGCTGTCTTGTTCCTCATATCGTTTGGTATAGAGTTCCAGGATCTTTTAATTCTATTCAACCATGAGTAAATTATTTTACAGAGTTCATGAATTTATTATTTATCTAATTGGCTAGTACACAATCATGATATTTGTGAAGTTTTTATAGTACGAATACTTAGCTGACGCGACACTTCCTCATAATTGTGATCCATCTGGATCATGGGCTGCCCTGGTTTGAAAGTTGCATATCTAAGAAACTTGTACTGGATCGATTCCAGTCTCTTAATTTGAGTCTGTTAGTGTGGAGCCCAAATTTGTAAACAGTATATAAAGTGTGGTAAAACTAATGAATTGTATAAATAAAGTATTGCAAAATTAATAGTAAAACGCTTAATAAAAGCAATCAAATAAGTTGTCTTAGAAATAATGTAATAAAGATAACTGTCAAATGAGAGGCTTGAATCGAATCACACCCCTAAGTCTTTTTTTTACTGCATTTGTTCTTTGTATTATTACACCTTCTAGAGAGTAGTCGAATAACAATGGACTCTGGCTTGGATTGAAAGAGATATAAAAAGCATTTAGATATATTGAGACAGAGTCCATTGACTTTAGCCATTCCAAGACCTCATTTTATTTTATTTATTTATTTATTTATTTATTCATTTATCAACGGACAAAATCCTTTTAAAATAAATATAAAAAATAGAATATAGTAAGTAAAGTTGTACAAAATTGTTTGGCGCATTCATAGTTGGGTGGTAGCAGGCATTAAATAAAGGGCCGATGTTATATGTATGGCAGAATCAATTTCAAACGTTTCTGTCATATAAATAGCAGAAATGGCGCGCTTATTTTAAGGAAATTGTTGGCGCATTTATAGTGGAGTGTAGCGGGCATTAAATAAAGGGCCGATGTTATATGTATGGCAGAATCAATTTCAAACGTTTCTGTCATATAAATAGCAGAAATGGCGCGCTTATTTTAAGGAAATTGTTGGCGCATTTATAGTGGAGTGTAGCGGGCATTAAATAAAGGGCCGATGTTATATGTATGGCAGAATCAATTTCAAACGTTTCTGTCATATAAATAGCAGAAATGGCGCGCTTATTTTAAGGAAATTGTCGGCGCATTTATAGTGGAGTGTAGCGGGCATTAAATAAAGGGCCGATGTTATATGTATGGCAGAATCAATTTCAAACGTTTCTGTCATATAAATAGCAGAAATGGCGCGCTTATTTTAAGGAAATTGTCGGCGCATTTATAGTGGAGTGTAGCGGGCATTAAATGAAGGGCCGATGTTATATGTATGGCAGAATCAATTTCAAACGTTTCTGTCATATAAATAGCAGAAATGGCGCGCTTATTTTAAGGAAATTGTCGGCGCATTTATAGTGGAGTGTAGCGGGCATTAAATGAAGGGCCGATGTTATATGTATGGCAGAATCAATTTCAAATGTTTCTGTCATATAAATAGCAGAAATGGCGTGCTTATTTTAAGGAAATTGTCGCCCAAATAACAAATAATGACCTGTGTTAAAAATAATTTGTCACAAGATGTTATATATAATATTAACACGGATTAATAATAAAGTCTGTAGGAAGTCTAACCTTTAATAATAAAGTCTGTAGGAAGTCTAACCTATAATAACTGTCAAAGTAGGAGCAATATGTAAGACTAGGTAAATTTAGAGAAGCAGTGTTTGCAGCGCCATAATGGTAGCTGATAACTTCAGAGTGGTTGTCGTTTCATCAATTACAGCGCCATTCTGTTAGTTCAAATTCAGATATATACGTTCTTTGTAAAGTATTTACAAGCAAATCTCATAAACTCACAAAGTGATAAAAGAGATTATCAATCTTGAAAATGACGTTCATCACGAATATTGAAGAGAATTTCTACCTTTGTGATTTTTTGAGTACATACAATTCTGCGATAAAAATGGAAATTGATGTATTATAAATATTTGTCTTTATTTAAATGAAAAAACTTTGAGATACATAACAAATACCATTTTAATTTACATTACAGAATTATATATATTTGAAGAATATTGAAAAAATTAGAATTTATCATTTATATATAGAAATTTTGTCATAACTTTAACTTATAGAAAATGAGTATTCCAAGTACTAAAAGATCTAAAATTAACCCTCGATAAATGATTTCATAAAATCCAGATTTTAATTCAAAATATGTGTACAGTGTATTGAAAGTTCTTATATTTCTCAGGTTCTCTATTATAAGGTATTCAAAATAAAACTTGTACTACGTACACCAAAATTACACCACACAAAGAGAATCGTACTTTCAGATCACCTGATCTGAAATTTGTTGCATTTGCAAATTTTTTTTTATATACAGATAAAAAAAGTGTTGCATATGTTATTTTTCTGTAGGAACAAAAACTTTGTTGTAAGAAGTTTTTTAAGGAAAAATTTTAGTCTAAAATGCAACCAATTTCAGATCTGGTGATCTCAAAGTAAGATTTTTTAATTGTAGTGTACTTTTATATTATAAAATACAATGAGTACCTTTATTAAGACCATATATCACTATGTTTATAATATAATACAATAAAAATTCAAGGAGCCACGAAAGCATAGATACATATATATATATATACACTATTGACAGTCAGAAGCTGCAAAGCAACACCACGTGAACGATGACAATGGTCGATCATGGTATGCACTTTACACTGTACTTACATAAGATTTTCATAAGATTAAAATAAAAGAACTTTATATGAACACAAATACAAGAACAGTTTTTTTTGGAAATTATTAAGTTTTTATGATTATTCTGGTTTAAACTAATATTAAAATTAATTTATTAAACTTCTACACTTTTGATTATTGTATTCAATATGAGTTAATTAGTTCGGTTATAACAAAGCTCGTGCGTTGATTAAACAAGTTATATTTTAAGTGAAATCTTCACGTTTTAAGTTAGGTCTTCGATAAAATTAATCATGAAACAGTATTATTCTTGTTTCTGATAAATAAAACACATTTCTTATTGTACAAACAATTAATTAGTACAAAACGGTTTGTAAGTTTAGTCATCATAATAATAAGACAGTATTTCAAACACGAAGAAAAATAACTAGAAAGCTACTTTTAACGCAGAAAATTTACTATGTTGCACTCGATTTTCCCCATGTACCTTTAAGTTAACAGAACAACTAAGTTCACGTATGCTTCATGCACAGTTTTGAGACTTTCACAGATGTACATTACCAAAAAGCAATGTAATAGGCGACTTTTCCGGATACTTGCTTATATGTCAGACTTGCTTATCCCCATAAAAAATAACCCAAATAACCAAAATTACTGTCCCCACTGCATTGCGCTCGCTTTTCCCCATGTACCTTTGAATTAACAGAACAACTAAGTTTACGTGCGCTTCGAGCACGTTTTTGAGGCTTCCGCTAACGTACATTATCAAAAATCAATGTAAAAGACGACTTTCCTGGATAGTTGGCTATATGTGAGACTTGCTTATCCTCATAAAAAATAACCCAAATACCCAAATTTACCGACGCCACTGCGTTGCGTTCGCATTTTCCCCATGTACCTTTGAATCAAGAGAACAACTAAGTTTAAATGCGATCCGCGCACGTTTTTGAGGCTTCCAGCGTCGTGCAGTACCAAAAAATAATATAAAAGACGACTATCCCGGATACTTAGATATATGTCAGACTTGCTTATCCCCTTAAAAAATAACCAAGAATTACCGCCCCCACTCCGTTGCGCTCGCTTTGTCCCCATGTACATTTGAGTTAGCAGAACAACTAAGTTTACGTGTGCTTCGAGCACGTTTTTGAGGCTTCCGCCGACGTACATTACCAAAAATCAATGTAAATGACGACTTTCCTGGATACTTCGTTATATGTCAGATTTGCTTATCCTCTTAAAAAATAACCCAAATACACAAATTTACCGACTCCACTGCGTTGCGATCCCTATGTACCTAAGAGTTAACAGAACAACTAAGTTTACGTACGCTTCACGCACGATTTTAAAACTTTCACGGACGTACATTACCAAATAACAATGTAATAGGCGACTTTCCGGGATACTTGCCTATACGTCAGACTTGCTTATCTACTTAGAAAATAACCCAAATACCAAAAATTACCGCCCCCGCCTTGAGCTCACTTTCCCAATGTACCTTTGAATTAACAGAACAACTAAGTTTACGTGTGATTCGAGCACGTTTTTTAAGCTTCAACCGTCGTACATTACCAAAAAACAATGTAAAAGACGACTTTCCTGGATACTCGGCTATATGTCAGACTTGTTTATCCTCTTAAAAAATAACCCATATACCCAAAATTACTGTCCCCCCTGCGTTGCGCTCGCTTTTTCCCCATGTACCTTTGAATCAACAGAACGACGAAGTTTACGTGCGATCCGCGCACGTTTTTAAGGCTTCCGCCGCCGTACATTACTAAAAAACTATGTAAAAGACGACTTTCCCAGATACTTTCCTATATGTCAGACTTGCTTATCCCCTTAAAAAATAACCCAAATACCCAAAATTATTCTACGCTCTTAAAAATGAAGGCCCATAACCTCTTTAAACAAATACTTTTATCTCATATATAAAATTACTTTTAGAGCCAAATGTTGTTTCTACCTTTCAATTATGGGTGTCTTTTACTAATACAATTTTTTTATCAAGTAAATATTATGTATATAAATTGATATTAGCGAAATTTCGCCATGAGGTCTCACAGACGCCACGTCGCAGCTTACGTTACTAAATTTCACCTTGGTATTAAAGGGTTAATTTTGCTTCCTTTTAGAAACATATTTTGGGACGTAGAGAATCAAAATACACTATTTAAAAAGATATTTGTATTTATTGATGTGTTGATATATATATATATACACACACACATATATGGGTAATTCCACGTCAAGCGAACAGGTGAAAAATTGTAATACTCTAAATTTTAAGAAAATGACGTATTTGAACTCGAATTATGTAAAATAAAATTCAAACCCCTACTTCTATTGGTTCAAGATTTACGCCAATCTAAAAAATATGAGTATTTGCATATTTTTAATTTTTCTCAAAATGTATGTATATTTATCTCGAAAACTATAAACGATTTCACTTCTTTTTTAGCCTTCATTCGTGATTAATTTGTATAAAGCTATATTTTGTAGTAAAAATCTTTGACTATATAATTTGTATTTGTTATTTTCAAATTCATTTGTAAATATTTGCTATTAGTTAAAAAAATATATTCATCGGCTTATTGGTTGCATCACATTATATAAATCGCTTTGAAAGATAATTTTATTTGTTTAATATTAACAAATTTTCTTCAATTTATGAATGGAGAATAATAAAACTTAAACTTTCCATAATTTTACTTTTTCTAAAAGTCTTTATAGAGAGATAATGTATTCTATGTGTTTATCCTATTTCATGTTGAAATAAAAAATAATACCGAAATATTTACAGTGTCGACCCTTTTTATGTTCTTCCCGTAAATTTGTATATTGAGATATGTAAGAATATTATCACAGTAGATACCAAGTATCATAAAAACAGTTTTACCTATATTCAGTGATAGTTTATTTAGTCCAAGCCATTTAGAAATTTCATCAAGATAATTATTCATCTATATTTCTACTCCGGACAATTTCTGTTATCTTTCTCTCGTAACTGAGTTACAGTACCATTCTGATCCTTGTTTTATCTTAAAATATACATCTAAAACTATCATTGAAATTTTTTCAACAAAATTGTTTGTGGCGCCCAGCGGAAAATTTCATTGGTGCCTGGGCAAAAATTTGGACCAATCAAATTTTGTGATGCAAAAATACTATGATAATCCGCATCAAATTCTCTTTCCAAAACACACGGACTAAAGTACTTTATCGTTTATAGTTCTCAATATAAAAATACATACATTTTGAGAAAAATGAAAAACATGAAAATAATTATCTTTTTAAGTTTGGCATAAATCTTTAACCAATAGGGGTAGGGGTTACAATTTTTTTACATATTTAGGGTATAAAATACATCATTTTCTTAAAGTTGCAGAATTTAAAAATTTTTCACATGCTCACTTGACGTGGAAGCATCCACATTTATATACATGTATATGTGCATATATACGTGTGTATGTGTGCGTGTAGAACGATTAATTAAATTTGGGGGGGAGCTAAGTGACAATGAATTAGCAGCGGTTTTTGTCATTGTATTGTTTTCTTTTTTGTGTATAGATGTAGCCTCTAAACCTATTTTAAACATAATATCAAGTACATTCATCATATATATGCGATAATCATTTTGTAAAGAAGGGCGATATAAGTTAGATGTCGCAGTTTCTTGTTGAACGCTATTTGCTGTGTTTCTATCGAAAAAAAATAGTATAATATCGTTACGTCACAGTTCATCAGCGACTCCCCTCTACCCCCAACATCACAAAACATCATATTTTTGAGAACACCCACCCACTCCTTAAGGCGTTGCGTAGTTTTTGAGCGCCTCCTTGTACAAAAAATGTTCTTTCAAGCTCATTTGAGCTTTCTTACGTAAGCGAAGGTTTATAATCTTGAACGCAAAGGTCCTCATTGTAAAAAGTACGGTACAACCATGTTTACGTAAAGTCTGCAATTTGAGAATCTATGCCCTGGTCCCTTTCTTGCGGACTGTTGCACTAGTTAAAAATGGGCCTGTAAAATATATTATCCACGACTGTCGCGTGTGTGCCCCCATTTAATTAATTGCTACACGAAGAGAACCGATGTTATAATTCTTATTAATATACGAGGTCTGTCCCAAAAGTATCCGACCTACCTCGATTTCTCGGCGCTTGATTTATTCTTCGTCATCCGGGGGGTAGCATCCTTCAAAGTAGTCCCCACTTGATTGAACAAGACGCTCATATCGATGTTTCCACTTATTAAAGCACTCTTGAAAGTCAGACTTCGGAATCGCCTTTAGTGCATTCGTTGCATTAGTTTCAACAGTCTGTTTATTGTCGAATCGATGTCCTTTAAGCGGCATTTTCAATCGAGGAAACAGCCAAAAGTCGCAGGGAGCTATATCAGGACTGTATGGAGGCTGGCGGAGCTGCGCAACACTGTGTTTCAATAAATACTGCTGCACAAGGTTTGATGCGTGCGCTGGAACATTGTCGTGATGAAGAAGCCAGTCACCGGTTTCCCAAATTCTCGGTTAAAATTCGCCAAACAGTACTTTTTGGTATTCCAAGTTCATCTTCCAGTTCTCTCACAGTTAAACGACGATCTTGTTCAACTGCGACACGCACACGCTCGACATTATCCGACGATGTTCCCGTCGAAGGTCGACCAGAACGAGGATCACTGTCAACAGATGTGCGGCCACTTTTGAACCGCCTATACCACTCTTTTATTTGTGTTTTGCCCATACACTCATCTTTAAAGGCCTTTTGCAACATTTCAATAGTTTCCGCACAACTTTTACCGAGATTAAAGCAAAATTTTATGCAAATTCGCTGTTCGGTTCGTTCTGCCATTTTTAGCAATAAGCAAATTGCGACGACCGCAAAAAAGTCGTTGTAAACAAATACACGCTGCGCGGGAACTAAGGCGTTTCATCGGTATCTCAGGCTACTGACGAGAAGGTTAGGAGTTGCTGGTGACGTTCGTACCCTCCAGAGGTCGCCTGAGTATCTCCGCGCGAAGATATGAACGTAGGTCGGAAACTTTTGGGACAGACCTCGTATGAATGAATTTTTACTATTTTCTGTTGTAATGTTCGGACTTGTATTTTATCAATTTTTACTATTTTGTGACATGTGAAATGCCACAAGTTGAATGCTGAAATAAAAAGGCTGAAAATAGTCATTGCTGAAAAGAAACATAGTAAGATTAGGTTAGTGTAGATAAGGTTTGGTTAGTAGGAACAGGATTGTTATTATTAAAAGTTAATAATTGAGAACCGGACGGAATCACGCACGGATGCACCACCACTACCGAACGCGCGCTATTTTATTAATAATACATTACTAATCGGGTACATTGACTATTTTATGTTTCACGGGGGAGACCGACGGCGCTGCATATACACACACACCTACCACCAGCAACACACGTCGTTAGCAGCACAGCAGCCGACTCAGCAACGAGACAGCAGCCCAGGAAAAGTTGAGCAGCACTAGGCAGACGGGCGGCCAGGCACCGCGGGCCGTCGCAGCAGCAGCAGACGATGATACACATACACACACCTACACTCTACCCGTGGAGGGCGTGACGACAACACAAGAAGCCGGTGAACGTCGTCCCCGGGAACAACGATGGGAGCAGCCGAAATGACGCCGAGCGCCAGCCATGCAGTCGAAGCTCAGCTGTGCGTGTAAGGATGATCGAGTTCGAGAGTCGAGGGAGACGTGCGCGGTAGGAGAGGGGAGCAGGGCGGATCTACAATGAGCGCGTGTTCAGGTATGCCTTCATGAGTAGTCCAGACCGACCGGAAAGATAGGCACTCGATTGGCTACCGCGGGAACGGACAGGTATACGTATGGACCATATAGCTGACTGTTCCTACATAGCCAATCGGCCATTATCTCATCAAGCTTATCGAGTATAGAAGTATCTTACCGGAAAATCTATACAGTATAGAGGGCGCTGTTATTAATATTTATATGAGGCGCGTCTAATATAGGCATCCATGTTGGATAAAACTCGAGCAGTACTTAACCTCCGGTTAGTACTCGAGTGGAAATCGAGTGTGGGCCTATAGCAGCAGGCGTGTTAGAAGGAGAGAAAGAATCGAGGAGACGACAGCAGTTCTTCCGCCCTGTCCATTCCGTCCGGAGCTCTCTAGCAGTGCAGTCACATTAGTTTGAGTACCTTTCGGCAGGCGTCATTACATTTTTGAGGTTAGCGTCATAGCGTGGCAAAGTACTTATTAGAAGACAGCCATTGTTCTTATTGAAATTTTAAATTATAATTTTGGACATATTTTCAACGTCAGTGGATTATTCTGTTCGGCGACTCTTTGCCAACAAAGCGTCCGACGTCAGGAAATATTCAAGAGAGTTTATGTAATTTTAACTTAAAAACTACTTGGTGAGAGTTTCCGTTACTTTGTTTCTGTTTCAGCTGGAGTTGCTGTAATATTTTATGTGTTTGAGACTTGGTGGAGAGTGGAGCAGGGTGTGTTCGTCGTTAGGGTTTTCTTTATTATTCCAGGTTAAGGGTTCCAGAGGCCGTATTATTTTGTTACAGGGTTTATATTAGTTGCAGCATAGCGCTCGGCTACCGGTGCGTGCGAGTGAGGGCAACAAGCGGCTATTTTAGGTGCCTGACCGCATGCGAGAGTTACTATCGAATATCGGCGTGCCGTTATTATTATTAAAAAGGGACTTAGTAAATTGTAAAAATCCAGAGTGATTACTGTTAAACGTAGTGGTAATTAGCAGTCAAAATATATTACGTAATTACACGGGAATAGAGGATAGGTTCAAGGAAATTGATACTTGATTTGTTTACTCGAGTCTCGGGTTTACGAATATCTTAAACAAATGCATTAATTAAAAGAATTGCTTTCAAAGTCATATGTAAGACTTCATGTATATGATTTATTTATGTTTTGTAAATAAATAATAATTACTTGTAAATAAACCCATTTATTGAAGTAGTTAGAACCGGCATGCATGCAACCTGTAATTACCATAAATTGAGTAATTGTTGTTAAGGGGTAACACCACATTTTAGTAGGCGTAGTAGTACGTAGGGATTTAAAAAAAATCAAATTTAAAAAATAGGTGCACAATTAAAAAAAATTTTTTGTCAAAATCGATCCTTTTTTTTAAATGTGCACCACTCTTTTAAAATTTGATATAAAAAATATCCCTACGTACTATTACGCCTACTAATATATACTTTAAGAAAAACTTTGTTTTTTTGTTCTATGGTTCATCATGTACGAGAAAACTGTCCTCCCGGTTGAGCGTCAACAGAAAAGTAACGACCTACTACAGGCTCCCATGGCCGCCATTTTGAAAAAAAAATTTTTTTTACACAATTCATTGTACAATAAAGATCTTTAAACGAATTTTTCATTTCGCTTATTATTTACCCATAAAAAATCGTCAAATATTGGTGTACCTAGAGTGGTGTTACCCCTTAATAAAGAAAGGAATCGAGATTGGATCAGCATGGGTTTCGCCGAGTGTCCAGGCGTCTAGTTCAGCGAACTTCCTCGAAAGATACCAGGAGTCTGGGTAGAAGGAAATTGCTAGTAAAATTGAGATCATTGATTTACTAAATAAAATAATAGTGTTATTGTAGGGACAATTAGGAATAGTTGAAAATACAACATCATAAATGGCGCCTACGTAATGCAATGCTGAAAACGCGATCCAATTTCGAGTAGTAGGGACAAAGTAGGAAAATTTTTTTTACACTACCACGTTAGTGATTTAGCCGCAAACGCCAAAATACGGACTTAGAAAATTTTTGGGAGTTGCGGACGTAGGAAATTTTCAGAGATTCCAGACTTAGAAAGTTTTTGCGATTGCGGATTTTAGAAATTTTTTTCTTTTGAACGCGGGACTTTTTTCCATTTTTTGAACTTAAAAAGTATTTTATAAAATTTTTTTTAGGTAGTGCGAAAGAGGACTTGAACCTTAAAGTTTTTGTGCGTTTTAATTTCTTTTAGCTGATGTGAAACAGGGCAAATAGAAACAGATTATATTTCGTTTTTCACGCTTATTTAGTTTGCGAGGATTAGTACGAGTACTAGTATTTAGTACTAGCGTAAATTTTACGAAATTATAACGAGCAGACGAATACACACACTCTCCAACAAGTTTAAAGACTCAGTAAGTTTTTTTTAGTACTCTCAGTGCGAATACTGAGAAATATCATTTATGTAAAAATATTTTTAACAATATTACATAACGATAAAATTGTTATTATTTCTTTTGTGATTGTTACTTATGTGGTTGCGGTTATATATGATTGATAATTATCGTGTTGTGATGATTGGTGGAGAAAAATTTATCTGGTAATCGTACGGGCTCCATAACAATTTATAAACCCTATATTCAACAACCAAATATAGCACACACACAGATTGTTAGGAGTTATTGATTTTTGACTGCGGCATAGACTATTCGGGATCTGTTTTACTGCCCGTTACAGGTGGATAATTTATCTGTTACAGGTCTACAGATCTTTTTCAGACCAGGAGAATTTCTTTACAGGTTCCACAGGTAATTTTCTGTTTCAGGCCAAGAAAATTTTCGGTTTCAGGTTCACAACCAAGAAAACTTTTCAGGTTTTACAGAAAAATGGGCTATTCAGAATTCTGTTTCAGGTCAAGAAAATAGCGATAGTGGGGCAGAAATAGAATTGCGTAGACCCTTGAAACGTAATTAGTGCTTTTTCGTGTTTGGGAAAGGCTAACTGAGATAGAAGAAAATAGAAGGATACGAAAATAGAAAGATGAGAGACATCATGCAGAGGTCGAGGGAGTTTACAGGCACACCGCGTGACATTCGGAGAATATCAGAGCAGGAGTTAACTGCTCGATTGCAGGAACTGAGGTTGAACATAAGGGGCAGTGCGCATGTACGACAAGAGAGACTATTCCGAGCGGGACTGATCCGCACGGGAATGCTGAACGACGTTCCGTGGTATCCAGACGTCGAGGAGGAAGAAGCGGCAGCAGGGGGTACCACATTGTACCCCCGGTGGTAGAATTTTCGGACGAGGAGAATAACGGTCGAGGGGACGTGAGGGAAATCCCGGTGGCATTACAGTGGGTGGTAGATCAACCGACAATCATCAAGTAGATCGGGGAATAGCACCGGATATTATGACTACTGCATCAGCCACTACAGCCACGAATTCAGCGACCACGACGGCGCCACGAACGGTTACCACCACAACTAATAGCACGTCCACCAGAACCACAAATGTTGCAAGGACAGAGGGAGACCTACTCCAAAATAACTTAACAGAAACAAGGAGAAAAGAGCTACCATCCAAGTATCCGTTGACCAATAATTTGTTGGAGCAACTAGAGACGGCTTATGAGAATCTCAATTTACAGAAGCCATGTAACCGATTAAGGCCGAGACACAGATTATCCCCGTCTCCCAAGTTCGAGTTCTGAGGCGAAGAGGAGGACAATTCATCGAGAAAAAGGAGAAATAACGCAAGGTGGGAGTTAACAGCACCAAATAGAGAACCACGAGTACCACAGCAACCACAAAAGAAAACCATGAACAATAGAGTAACTATGGATGAGGAGAGAAATATTAATCAAGATATCAGAAGGGAAGCGGAATCGAGATGGGGAGAGATTAGGAATCAAAGAGATCCTGTTCCAAGCCAACATCAGAGAAATAAGAGTCCACCCAGGGACAGAGTTATCTCTCGAGAGCGAGGGCAAGAGGGGAGCAGTCGCAGATACAGAAATCAATGAAGCACGTCGAGAGACAGTCGTAGAAGCAGACACCATCGCAGCACTTCGAGAGACCATTACAGGACAATAAATAGCAGAAGTAGCTCCAGAGATAGTCGTAGGAGCAGAAATAGTAGAAGTAGCTCGAGAGAAAGACGCAGGAACAGAGACAATCGTAGCAGCTCGAGAAATAGCCCTAGAAGTAGAAGTATTAGACGAGCCAGTAGCAGGAGTTCCGAGGAAGACTATGAGAGACGACGTAACCGAAACTGTCGTCGTCGGGACCATTGTCGAGGCAGGAGCGATAGCAGTGAGTCAGACCACAGTATGATCGAGTGAGACGAAGAGGTCATGGAGGACATAGAGGTCAACGTCATGGGGCACGGCCGGCCAGCTTATCAAAACGTTTGGTGCACGAAATTAGAGGCGGAAGGGTTCATAGAACAAGTCAGCGACTGCAGGAGAGAAAATTGCGAACTTCATATCGTGTTTCAAACTTATAATTAGTCACTTCAGACCGCCGCCTTCGATGCGAGAGCAGCTGTCTATAGCTTACGAACGAATAATGTCGGAGTATAGGAATTATATAAAAGATAAAAGGCTAAGAAGTTTGGAGGACATCGAACATTATGGTTGGGAATGGGAACGGCACAAGGAGTTGAACGAACATTGGGACCCTCCGCTAGTCAAAGAGAAAATGAAAATTCAAGGAGCTGCGTACGTACCGATAACAAAGAAGGTTAAGTCAAGTCGAGTGGTGTCGGTAGAGGAAGATCAATCGAGGAAAGGGAAACCACAGACGAAGGACCAGACACGGAATTCGGAAGTAGCAGCAGTATGAGAGACGCCGGTACAGGCAGCGATACAGATAGCGCCGCAAGCATAAAGGTCTATGTCAACAAATAACACCTATGCTCAAGCAACACAAGGAGCCAAGATGGAGGGCAAAGCGGGCAGACGGAGGTGCAGCAATCCAGTTTAGGCGTAACAGTAACAGATGGTGATAGGAAAGGGCAAGCTATAGGAACTTACTCACCTGGGAATCAGAAAAATCAATCGTTTTACGGACCCTGTTCCGAATCCAGAGGAGTAGGGCACAGGGCGGCGGAATGCCCCCAAAGAAAATGCTTTTGGTGTAATCAAGTAGGTCATTACAGTACAGTATCGAACAGTTGGTAGAAGAGGAACAGCGATCTCTGTCGCAAGCACCTCGAATCAAGGCGTGCGGAGAAGGAACCATCAACTTAGGACGATCAAGGGAAAATAAGAGGAGATCATTCTATGCCAGGTTGTCCGAAAGTGACTCGGATGAAGAGGAAACCCAACCAGCAGACACTGGTGGGACTGACAATAAATCTCCATTGCAATCACGTCGAGTAGCGGTTCTGGAGTCGGGTGGAAAAGATGCAACCTGGAATGAAGAAGCGGATGAATCAAGAACTATTTTTGCAGTAGAAAGTGTTCCAGCACCCATCTGCGAAGAATTTTCAAGACAAGGAGTAGATGCGAGACAAGAAGTAAAAGCGAGAGCAGAGGAACGGAAGGCAACAACCACGCCAACGGTCAAGAGGCCTGTCAGCATTGAAGGTGCATCTGAGGAAAGGGAAGATTATCTCATGCTTGCAGAAATAGAGAAAGGTGTTGAGTTGTTATTGCAGGATATGGGGGTGACGTTACCATGTGGCCCAGCGAGCAACCTGAGTTCGGAGACTGTTTCCTTGCTGGGTCATTGTGGAACTGACGTGAGCGGCGAGCCGTGACGTACAGTTCAGGAGAGGGGTGAGACCGTACCACGTACGGTAGTACGCTCTCCCGCGGTAACTCTGTCACCGGACCGTACGTCTATCGACCTAGGTTGGAAAGGTTGACAAAAGATGCAGTGGATGCCTCAACAACGGATAACAGAAACTTCATGCGAATGGTGTTTTGAGGATGAAGCTATACTGCTCTGTACGATTCAGGCTCAACGATATCGCTGATAGGGCCAAAGATAGCTGAGACACTGCGAGACGGGTGGCAAGACAGTAATACGTATGTCAGGAGTATTACAGGAGACTTGTCTGAGGTCCTAGGTTGTGTTAAAGTCATGCTCGATGTGGATGGGAAAGTAGGATACCTATCGTTCAAAATCATCCAGAATCCAGTTCACGAGATGGTACTAGATTTCTGCAGAGACTTCGATATCGAGTTGATGAAGAAACAAACAATATGGAGGATTCCGGAGGGAGAATGGCATCTGATCTATAATGGCGATAAAGGAGAGGCAGTCGAGTTGTACGCAGATACTCGAGATGGTGGTTAAAAGGTGGCTTTCGGAACAACCCCCAGAAACGTTTGGAAGCACGAACCTAACCGAGCATACTACAGAGATAGAAGGTACGCCGCCAGTGAAGCACAGTCTCCGCAGAATGTCGCCGATAATGTGGCACGTAGCCAAAGAAGCAGTAGATAAGATGTACAAACACGAAATAATCGAAAGATCGGCGAGCGATTGGTGCAGCGTCCCAGTAGTGATTAAGAAACCAGACGGCAGCAATAGGTTCTGCATCGACTACTGAGACCTGAATAAACGGACCAGGACGGATGCGTACCCAATACCAAGCAAAGATTCCATCCTGGACAAGCTGAGGAAAGCAAAAGTTATTTCCAAAATTGACTTAAGGCAGGCTTACTTTCAGATTCCCATGGCAGCATCGAGTAAGAGGTACACGGCCTTTGCAGAGCCAGGATCTGGCCTCTGGCAATTTGCTAGGATGCTCTTTGGTCTAACAAATGCAACAATGACCTTCCAAAGGTTAATCGATGCTTTGTTTGGTCCAGAATTCGAACCGTTCATTTTTGGATATCTAAGCGATATAATTATCGCAACGAAGACGTTGGAAGAGCATTTAAAGTGGTTGGAGATCGTGTTAAAGAAGCTACAAGAGGCTAGATTAACAGTGAATCGAGATATGTGCGAGTTTGGATATTCGAGAGTACGGTACCTGGGCTATCTACTGAACCAAGAGGGACTGTGACCAGATCCGGAAAGAATTGCACTCTTGTGGACCATCAAGAAGCTCTGACTGTACCTGGAAGGCTATCAGTTCGCGGCTATAACGGATCACACGGCGCTGAACTGGCTTAGCAACCTCAAAGACCCCACTGGCAGACTCGCCAGATGGGCCTTGGAGATGCAACAGTAGGACTTTGAGATCGAACATCGCAGAGGGGCCATACATTATATGCCAGATGCGCTGTCAAGAGGATTCGAGTTAGGGGACGATAAAGTGGCAGCGTTCGACGAAATTCAAGATGAGTCGTATCTACAGAGATTACAAGATGTACAAAAATTCCCAATGAAGTTTCCGAACTGGAGAGTGGAGATATCATGCTGTATACATTTCGTACTGATCCATTGTTAGATCCAATTACGAATCGAAAAGAAGGGTAGAGACTGGTAGTTCTATGGGAAAAACGTAATCGAGTAATGGAAGATGCACATCGACAGGATTCATACGGTCATTTAGGAGTTGAGAAAATCTACGATTGGATTATAGTAGAATATTATTGGCGTGGAGTGTGGCACGATGTGCAAGAGTTCGTACAAGAATGTGATGACTGTCAGCGTTACAAAACGGTACAAACCAGGCTACAGGGTCTGATGGGCCAGAGAATTGTCGATAGACCGTGGGCAGTGGTCGCAGCCGACATGATGGAATTCCTCAACATTTAAGGTCAATCAAAATAAATCTTAGTATTCCAAGACTTGATCACTAGATGGATTCAGATAAAACCATTTCGGAAAGCGGATGGGGAACCCCAGATTATCTGTTCACAAACAATTGTAAAAAGTTCGATAATAAACACCTGAATACTACGCTAGAGGAATATGGGGTCAAACATGTGACGACACCACCATATCTCCCTCAAGCTAATCCGGTGGAGAGGAGTAATCGAACGTTGAGAACAATGATAGCCACCTTGGAAGGAGACGAACACCGGACCTGGGACCAACACCTCCACGAGATCAGGCATGCGGTCAATACGGCCATGTAACCGAGTATTAGGGTATCGCCGTCGTTCCTGAACAACGGGCGGCATCTGTCAGCAGTTAAAAGTCTCCGGGGAGAGGTCGAGAATAGGGACCCAAAGTTTCAAGTAGACCCCACAGTGTGGGTCGATCTAGTAAAACGACTAGATGCTTTACGAGATCTAGTGCTCAAACACATAGATCAGACCGAAAGAAACAGACGAAGCATTACAATAAAGGAAACTGTCACGTATCGTTCCATATAGGAGATCTGGTGATGAGGAAGTTGCATGTTCTGTCAAATGCGGCCAATAGGTTCTCAGCCAAACTAGCCCCAAAATATGATGGACCCTTCGCGATAATCGAGATTAAATCCCTAACGGTTTTCTTGCTCGAGACCACGGATTTGAGAGAAATGCTAAGGCGCACGTTTCGGAGTTAAAGCGGTACATTCCCCCGCGAGACCACCCCGCATTAACCTAAACCTGTGATTGTGTCGTCCTCGCGAGCATGTTTAACTAGTGTTTTCATTACAGATATAGAACCAGTTCACTGTCGGCGAGGGGGTGATGCAGAGAAGTACGGACCGTAACCGTAACCGTTTCGAACCAATGTACGACGGACCCTGGGAAATAATCGAGTTACGGGAACACGGGAGACACTTATTGAGGCATTTAAATGAAGAATCGAGTATAGTAGTGGCGCAATCAGCGTAGTTGAGGCGTTGTGAAGTAACCCCAGTACGTTGAAAATGGTTACTGTTCGGATAGTTAGGTACCCCCACTAATCGGTCGTGTAGACCCTTCGAAATCGTGTGTTGTTGGGTTGTTTTCGCCGGTGTTATTATTTTCAGTGTCATCGTCGAGTTAATGAGAAGTATTCTACCGTGTGTTGTCCAGTAAGCTAGTTAGAATCGACGAAAGGTGGCCGAGTTATTCTATGTTTCAGATGTTGCATCAATTACGCAGTCGTCGCTCAACGTCTCGGGAAGCCAGCCCCCGCCACCGCGCCGACTTGGGTTTTGTCCCACCTCCTTATGTAAGGGTGGAACAAAATGGGAGTTATGTGGACGAGCTGGCCTCCATTCTGGAGGAGGAAATGCGGCGTGAAGCCCCCATCGGGGAGGAACGAGCACCTGCAGCGAGAATAGAGGGACCAGCGGCCCTCGGGGAAAGGCCAACGGGGGAAGTAGTAGGGACTCCCCCCCTAGGGGAACCGGAGCGGACTGCGGGTACAGCCGTTGACGAACTCCGAGTCCCAGCCATCCCTGAGAAAAGGCCGTTGACGCCTCCCCTTGAAACACCGAGCACAGGATGAGACCCTGCAGTATCCCCGCAACTTCCGCCGACTCGTCAGTCGGCCGGCGATATGGCTGAAAATAATCATTTCTGAAAAGAAACATAGTAAGGTTAGGTTAGCGTAGATCGGGCTTGCGTAGTAGGAACAGGATTGTTATTATTAAAAGTTAATAATTGAGAACCGAACGGAATCACGCACGCACGCACGCACGCACCACCATCACCGAACGCGTGGTATTTTACTAATAATAAATTATTAATCGACTACGTTTACTATTTTACGTTCCACGGGAGAGATCGACGGCGCGGACGTGACACACACACACACACACACACACACACACACCTTTCAGCAACCAGACAGCAGCTCAGAAAAAGCTGAACAGCACTTCGAAGGACCGACGACGGATCAGTTGTTGAGCCCCGTTTCTCTTTCTTCTGTTACAGATACCTGCAGCCTGCAAGCGATAGAAAGAGAGAGAGAGAGAGAGAGAGAGAGAGAGAGAGAGAGAGAGAGAGAGATAGATAGATATACGATTTATTTGTCAATTTTGGCAAAAATACATTACATAAAAATTGTTATTTTGTCATTACATTAAGTCTTTGATCACTATCACAGTTCGTCAGTGTATAAATATAAAAATTGTTGCACAAATTTGTCATTATCTAATATCACAGTTTGTTTATATCACAGTTCCATAACAATTTCTGAAGTCTACTCATTCTTGCATACACGTACATCCATCACGTAATAATTTAAAAACAATTACAATTCAGCCGATACATACACTCATCACATACAGATATATTTACTCTTTATTAAAATGTACTCTTTATATTTTGTACATTACAACATTTTTCACGACTAAGAATACAGAACACGGGAGAACGGATAAATTAAAATAAAAAAATAAAAAGATACAATTAATAAATAAATAAATAATTAAGTAAATAAATAAATAAATAAATAAATAAATAAATAAATAAATAAATAAATAAATAGATAAATAAATAGATAAATAAATAAATAATTAAATAAATAAATAAATAAATAAATAAATAAATAAATAAATAAATAATTAAATAAATAAATAAATAAACAAATAAATAAGTCAATAAATAAATAAATAAATAACTACCCATGTATGTGAATTCTCCGTCATCATGAAAAAATGTCAACTTACTCACCGTGCAGTTGTCTGAGGTGCCTGCCTAACGCCGTTTTAAATTTACATAAGGACGGCAGATACCTCACACTGCAGGGGAGGGTGTTCCAGAATCGCGAACCTTGGGCTCTAAACGAATAGAGACCCTTATCAGTCCGCGATCCCGGAACCGAGAGCTCTTTCACACCGCTCCTACTGGAAGTCCTAGCTGTGTTTTTACCAAAGAGAGCCGCAAGGTACGGAGGTTGTCCCATATTTATTGCCCTATACAATAATAACCCCGCAAAGTACGCTCTTCTTTCCTTTACTGTAAGCCAGCCAAGATATTTCCTGTGAGGAGTGATGTGCTCATCCCTTCTAACACCACATATGTATCTCACACATGAATTTTGAAGTCGTTGCAACTTCGTCTCGAGCTCATCAGACACATCAAGGTGAACCACGGAACAATAATCTAAATGTGGCACTACCAGCGCGCATGCAAGCTGCTTTCTCAACGCCTGAGTTGTGCATGAACTAAAAAATCGTAGGCTGTAAAGAGCACGATTTACCTTTTTTCCAACTGCATCAACCTGCAGTTTCCACGTGAGTTTAGAGTCCATGACAACACCAAGGTTTGTGACCGAGTCAGAGAAAGGCACATGTACACCTTCCTGAAACTCAATGCCGGGCAAACCAAGATCCTGCAACCGATTGATGTTGTGCTCGGAGCCGAAAATGATCGCTTTTGTTTTGCCGACATTGAGTCGCAGTCCGGATGCTTCGGCCCACTCCGACACTGCCCGCGCAACAGCCGACATGCATCTGATACCCACATAAAGATCTCGCCATGTCACTTGAGTGTAAGTTTGCAAGTCGTCCGCGTATAGCAAGTGTTTAACATCACCACCAGTCAGTACGTCTTGTAAGTCATTGATATAAAGACTGAATAGCAAGGGCCCCAGGACTGAACCCTGTGGCACACCTAGATTGGTGGTTAGCCAATCAGATTCCCCGTTGTTGTCAGTTATGACTTTTTGCCTGCGGCCAAAAATGTATGATTTGATCCACAGAAGAACACTCCTGGAAAACCCCATGCGTATCAGCTTACGAAGTAATTTAGATGGTGATATAGTGTCAAACGCCTTACTAAAGTCGAACAGTAGTAGTATAGTCATTAGTTTCTTATTGTCGTTTATCCCAGTTCGTATGTCCTCGGTTAGTTTTAGTAGAGCTGTCTGGGTGCTGTGATGCTGTCTGAAACCGGTTTGCAGAGGATCCACGATATTTTTGGATCTTAAGAAATCGGTAATCTGGTTGTGTACTATCTTCTCCAGCACCTTGGAGAGAAAGCTCAATAGTGCTATTGGGCGAAAATCTGATAAAGTAGATGGCACTGAAACCTTTTTTAGAGGCACCAAGTGAGCCCCCCTCCAAGCCCCTGGGAAGACACCACCAGACAAAGAGGAGTTGAAGACCCTCGCTATATGATGACTTATATACGGGAGAGCCTTAGCTACAACGCTTTGGGGAATACCCTCCTCACCCCTAGCCTGCGACGAGAAATGAGCAACAGCCAGGACTACGTCCGTCACTGTAACGTCTTTGAAAACAAAGCCGTCGTCACTGGCCGAGTCCAAGATGCTACCCAAATCAACGTCACCTTCACTCTGGGAGACCGATACCCCCGCAAAGTGCGAGTTCAGCTCACTCATGCAACCCCCCTCCCCGTGCCCTTGGCAGGAGCCCCAAGCCCTTTAGTTCTTTCCAAATATCCTTCTTATTTTCTAGGGCTTCAAAAATCTTATTCTGCATGTAAGTCTCCCGCGCGATTTTCATGCGTTGTTCTGCTTCGACCGCGAGAGACCGGTACTCCTGCCAAAGATTACCGTTTTTTGTGCGCTGTAGTCGTCTGCGTACGGCGTCACGTTTTTTTTATTATGTGAGCCAGATCTGCGTCAATCCATGGAGGATTAGCTTTATTTTTTGGTGTAAATTGCTTCAGTGGAGCGAGTTCATCTATTGCCCCCATGAGATTGGCGCTGAGCTGTCCCAATAAATCGTCCATGTCGTTGTTGTCCAAGCAATCAAACGCCGCCCAGTCACATTTACTCAGGTAAGATAGAAGATCTTCCTGTTCTATTGTTTTAAAATCTCTGTAACTAAAAGTATCGGTGATGGGGCTATTGTTTAATTTAAAATCTATTTCAACATCTATAATTGTGTGATTGCTGGCAAAAGGCGCCGCCTGATTGCTGGCATTCAGCACCACGTCGTTGTCATCTGTCATAACGACATCAATCCATGTGTGAGACCCCTCGAGGTGATGAGTCGCACCATGCTCTATTATTTTTAGATTTAAATCGTTGGATAATCGCCTAACGAATCTTGCATCAGCCAACGTCTTCAACAGGTTCGCATTCAGATCACCTATCAAGATTTTATGGCTATAGTCCTGCGTGTATGTAGCTAGCTTATCAATTAGGTCTGAATTTTGCAGGAATGGTACATGCGGTGGCCTATAAATTAGAGCAACGAATACGGGGGGAAGGTCGCCCTGTTGCACACTACACATAATATATTCAGAAATGTTCGGCGTACCATCCTGGGTGGTACGTGAGCGGCTTAGTATGGTTGCCTTAAAACTATTGTGTACATACAGGACTAACCCACCCCCAAATTTATTCCTACCTAATCTTAAAATTGAATAGCCCTTGATCTGAATGCAATTGTCGTCAATGTTTTGAGCAAGGTGCGTCTCAGCAATTCCAAAAAGGTGGTAGGAAGGACCAGAAAGAAGGTGTTGACGGAGTGTACCAATATGACAATCTAGAGAGGTCACATTGGTAAATCCTGCTCTCAGTCCCCTACAGTGCACCCCCAGAGAGAGAGAACGAGAGAGACAGAGTGAGAGAACAGACGGGCGGCCAGCGCCGCGGGCCGTCGCAGCAGAAGCAGACAATGATACATATACGCACACACCTACACTCGCATACACGGGTATCCGTGGGGGGCGCAACGGCAGCGCAAGAAGCCGCTGAACGTCGTCCCCTGGAACAACGACGGGAGCAGTCGAAATGAAGCCGAGCGCAAGCCATGCAGTCGAAGCTCAGCTGTGCGTGCAAGGATGATCGAGTTCGAGAGTCGAGGGAGACGCGCGCGGTAGGAGAGGGGAGCAGGGCGCGTCTACAATGAGCGCGTGTTCAGGTCTGCCTACATGAGTAGTCCAAACCCAGCGGAAAGATAGGCGCTCGATTGGTTACCGCGGGAACGGGCAGATATACGTACGTAGCGTATAGCTGGCTGTTCCTACATAGCCAGTTGGCCATTATCTCATCAAGCTTATCGAGTACAGGAGTATCCTACCGGAAAATCTATACAGTATAGAGAGCGCTGTTATTAATATTTAAATGATGCGCGTCTAATATAGGCATCCATGTTGGATAAAACTCGATCAGCACTTAACATCCGGTTACTAGTCGAGTAGAAATCGAGTGTGGGCCTATAGCAACAGGTGTGTTAGAAAGAGAGAGAGAATCGAGTTATGGAAAATAGAGTGAGCTACGGCGCAGGGACGCCTCGAGGAGACGACAGCAGTTCTTCCGCCCTGCCCATTCCGTCCGGAGCTCTCTAGCAGTACAGTCGCATTAGTTTGAGTATCTTTCGGCATGCGTCATTACATTTTTGAGGTTAGCGTCATCACGTGGCGAAGTGCTTCTTAGAAGGCAGCCATTGTTCTTATTGGAATTTTAAATTATAATTTTGGACTTACTTATGCTCAAGAGAGTTTTTGTAATTTTAACTTAAAAATTACTTGGTGAGAGCTTCCGTTACTTTGTTTCTGTTTCAGCTGGAGTTGCTGCAAAATTTTAGGTGTTTTAGAGTTGGTGGAGAGTGTAGCAGGGTGTGTTCGCCGTTAAGGTTTTTTTATTATTCCACGTTAAGGGTTCCAGAGGCCGTATTATTTTGTTACAGGGTTTATGTTAGTTGCAGCATAGCGTTCGACTACCGGTGCGTGCGAGTGAGGGCAGCGAGCGGCCATTTTAGTTGCCTAACCGCATGCGCGAATTACTAGCGAATATCGGCGTGCTGTGGTTATTATTAAAAAGGGACGTAGTAAATTGTATAAATCCGGAGTGATTATTGTTAAACGTAGTGGTGATTTGGAGTCCAAATATATTACGTAATTATACGGGAATAGAGGATAGGTTCAAGGAAATTAATGCTTGATTTGTTTAATCGAGTCGCGGGTTTACGAACGTCTTAAACAATTGCATTAATTAAAAGAATTGCTTTCAAAGTCATATGTAAGACTTCACGTATATGATTTATTTATGTTTTGTAAATAAATAATAATTGCTTGTAAATAAACCCATTTATTGAAGTAGTTAGACCCTGCATGCATGCAACCCGTAATTACCATAAATTGAGTAATTGTTGTTAATACAGAAACGAATCGAGATTGAATCAGCGTGGGTTTCGCCGAGTGTCCGGGCGTCTAGTTCGGCGAACCGCCTCGAGAGATACGAGGAGTCTAGGTAGAAGGAAATTGCGAGTAAACTTGAGAACATTGTCTTACTAAATAAAATAATAGTGATATTGTAGGGACAATTAGCAATAGTTAAAAATACAACATCATAATTTAATATAGCAATTTTCTAAAATATTAAATATTAATTTTAAAATTCACATTTATATAAATATTTTTTTAATTTAATGTTTCCCTGGTTGTTATTTATTTTAGATATTATATGTTTTATATTTGTACACTTTAATTTTAAATAAAAGGCAAAGAGTATGTTGACAGACGCACAATTACCTGTAAAATTCTGGGGCAAAGCAGTGATATAATTAATGATTAAGTGATTAATTCAGTTTATATAATTAATGTATCTCCAACCAAGGCTTTGTACCGTACTACACCTATGGAGAAATAGTCTGAAAGAAGTCGGATATGAAACATATCAAACTTTTTGGATGTTTGAGTATGGTTCAGGTACCATCTGAAGTAAGAAGAAAATGGGACTTGAAATCCAAATACTGTACTTTCCTAGGTTACTGTGCAGAAGCAACGGATATAGACTCATGGAAGTTGAGTCGAACAAGATTATTAAAGCAAGATATGTAGAGTTCTTTGAGAACGAGAAAGGGCCTCATTCAACAAAAACAAACCAAACAACGCAAATGATATAAATTTTCTTACCATCAGTGGACGAACACAAACCTGTAGTTCCAAACTCAGATGATCAACAAGAAAAACAAGTAGCAGAGCAGCAGAAAGATCAGCCTGTCAATCGAAAGGATGCCAGACAGGAAGATAAGCAACAAGAAAACTTCGAATCGGAAGAAGATGTTTTCTTAAGTTTTGATGAGTGTATACAAGAAAAGGTACTTTCAGATAAATAAAAAAAACAAAAAGAAGATGTAAATAACGTAAATAGAGAAAGTACTGCTAGCACCTCAACTCCTCGTCAAACAACCAGGAAACCTGCTGCAAGAAAATTTGAAGGTTATGTTACTTACCTGTCAGCCTCTGATTTCACACCAATGACCTACAAAGAAGCTATAAAGGGACCTGAAAAAGAAAAATGGATTAAAGCTATGGATGCTGAAATAAATTCACTGAAAAAGAATAAAACCTGGATACTCTCCGACTTACCTGAAAATAAAAGAACGATAGATACAAAATGGGTATTCAAGAAGAAGAAAAATTCAAATAACACTATCACCTATAAAGCAAGGCTAGTTGCAAGAGGTTTTGCTCACCAGTATGGAGAAGATTACTTAGAAACTTACTCACCTGTAGTGAGGCATAATGCATTGAGATATCTGTTTGCATTGGCGGTGAAGCAAGAATTGAAAATTTGGCATTTAGATTTGGAAACTGCCCTTCTTTAGGGCGAACTCCAAGAGGAAATCTACATATGTGAACCCGAACCATATGTGAATCAAAAAGCAATCAGTAAACTGTGCAGATTACTCAAGGCTATGTATGGTCTGAAACAAGGAAGCAGATCATGGAATTTGAAGCTGACGTCAACTCTTAAAAAATTGAAAATGATTCAATTAAAGGCAGATCAATGTGTTTTTCATGTCAAAGAAAACAACAAGATATTGATTATTGCAATATACGTGGACGATATGCTATTTTTCTCCAATGATGAAAATTTAAAAAATAAATTAGCAGATCAGTTAAAAAAGAAGTTTTATATGAAGGAATTAGGAAAAATTAAGCAATGTCTAGATATGAACATTGACAAGGATGAATCCAAATTAACAATAAGTCAGTGTACTTACCTGGATGAAGTTATACATACATTAATTTGCAAGATTGCAAAGCAGTGTCAACTCCAATGGATGCTAACCAAAAATTGGTAGCAAATGAAAGCCCGGAGAAAAGTGAGAATATGAGAAATGTTCCACATCAAGAAAACATAGGTGCTATGCTATATGCAAGTCAGATTTCGAGACCTGACATAAGCTATGCACTAAGCTTATTTAATAAAAACCCAACTGAAACTCATTGGAAAGCAGTCAAGCGGGTTTTAAGATATCTCCAGGACATCAAAGATGTTGGAATTGAATTCAATAAGATTGGAAATAATAAAATCATTTAATATTGTGATACTGATTGGGCGAACTCCGCAGAAGACAGAAGATCTATCTCTGGATTCATTTTACGATATGAATGGACCAATCTTCTGGAGCACCGCAAAGCAGAGTACTACAGCATATATCTGAGCGCAGCGGTTCAAGAAGCAGTGTGGCTGCGACAACTAGCCAAAGAGTTGGATCCTTCATCAGTCACTGAACCAACAGTGATATTAATGAATAACAAGTCCGGTATTGACTTACCATATACTTCAAACTATAAATCCAGAACCAAGCATATTGATATGAGACATCACTTCATAAGAGAGAAATTGGATGAGGGAGAAATCAAGATTGAATTTATCGTCACAGAAGATATGGTAGCGGATTTTTTGACGAAGCCTTTGATCTCTCCGAAGCACGAGGCCTGTATCAACGGCATGGGATTGAAGAAAATTTAAGCTTTATTAACCATCTGTTATATATACATTCATACATCCTATATTTATACATGTTTTATTGTATATTTAGAGTTGTGTGTATGTGTGTGTATGTGTACTGTATTATTCCCACTTTAACTTTTCTTCTCGCCTACGTGTGTACGCACTTTCTACTCTCCCTTAATCTCCAGCTTTGTGCCATCCGGTTTTCTCCCTCCTCCTCTTCCTTGTTCGTTCGATCCCCTTTAAAAATTAAATTTGGGCTCCCTCGAATCCAGCCTCCGTAGCCACCCTCTTTATCTCCGTTATTGCTTGATGTCTAACCCTTCTTTCTACTATCGATCGCGACTCTTTAATTTCTACAATCTCCTTCCTTCTCATTTCTTTCCTCACAATCCATAGCATTTTCTTTTTCTCTGTGTCTTCGAACCACACTTTTACCACGTTGCTGTTTCTTCTATCTTTTACATATTCAATTGACCATCCATCTCCCAGCTCTTCCGTCAGCCAGTCTTGAAACTCCATCCCTATTTCCCATTCTCTTCCTCTTTTTACCATAAGGACTTTTTCTTTAAATACCTCCATTTTTACTTCTCTTCTTTTCTCCATGTCTCTGCCTCTTCCCACTTTCATAACCTCGCTTTTTAATTGCTTACTCATCACCTCCTCTTCTTCCCATTCACTGTCACTTTCTCTATTCTTCTTTTCTTTTAAGAACTTCTCCACCCACTCCATCCTCACCATCACTTTCCCAATTTGCTTTGCCATTTTCTCTTTCTATTTTCCCACCTTGAACTGCCACTCATCCTTTTTCTCTTTCCACGCCTCTTCTTTTTTTTTCCATTCTTTTTTCAGTTTGTACAGTTCTAACTCCTGTCCCCAATCCAAGTAAACAGAGTCAACCTATTCACTGTTATTTAATGCTTCAGCAATAAAATTTGTATACAACATTAGGTTTGAAATCGACTATCTTATCTTAACAAAAAGCCATGTTGAAAATCGTTATGATGTAAGAAACGAAAAAGTCAGTTAACTTATTTGCAACAATGCAATCTTACAACTTAGGTATACAACTAATAATTGAAATAGATTTATAATTAAGGGTGTGGAAACAAAAAGGGCGCATAGCGTGATTTCGACGGATAATTATTGCCTGACTTGATAATTTTTGACATCAAAATTAAATTTTAACAATGGATAAGGTAAAGTAGCCTATTATGACACACCGCGAAAAATGGCTCCCTTTATGAAACACTCGTAAAATATTAGATTTTATACAAATTTTACAGTAATAAACATACTAAAGAAATATACGTATTATCATTAAACATTTAACTTTACAATAAAATTAAGATAATTGCGAAATACATTTTCAACAAAGTGAAAAAAATGTTTTGCTAAGCGCTCTTGAAAACGGGTGTAAAATAACCGAAGAGGTGACTTGGAATGGATGAATGATGCAGATTACTATTTCATTAATTTGATTGCCTTTACGCTGTTTTATGATATAAGAAATAGTTAATATGATGGATAAGCGACCAAGTAATCGATTAAAATCGCTATAAAGCCTTTTAGTCCAAATATAATAATAAATAAATACTTCTTTCACAGTGGGTTCTTATTTTTATTAGGCACCTATTTGTGAAACACAAGAATTGTGTATTTTAAAGCTGTATTTTCATATAAAAATTAAATGTAATTATTATTAATTGTTGTATTTTTACGTATTTGTGTTTCTTTTTTCTATAAAAATTTTAAGTAAGAACTGATTTTGTTAATACGATTTATCGAACCTAACTTATAAAACGTTGCCCTAATGAATTTGTCTACACATAAACGGATCTCGCATGTAGTGTAACCTTCTTTGAATTATCTCTTTTACTATAAATTTAGAGTTTTTAAGATTAAAATTTTTGGATTTTTATCATTGTACGAGGGTAGTTCAATAAGTCTTTAGAATAAAGTATAAAAACAATTTTTTTTGGGTAAATTTTTTTTTATTTTTCAACATAATCTCCTTGGAGCTCGATACACTTGGTCAATCGCTTTTTAAATTTTTTTAATCCTTCAGAAAAGTGCGTTTTCGGAAGTTCCTCAAAATAAGCACTTACAGAGGCAATGACGTCTTCGTTGTCCGTAAATCTCTGTCCACCGATCCATTTTTTCAAGTTTGGAAATAAGAAAAAGTCACTGGGGGCTAAATCTGGTGAATACGGTGGGTGTTCGACCAATTCGAATTTTAGTTCTTCAATTTTAGCCATTGCAACGAAGCATGTGTGAACTCGGGCGTTGTCGTGATGAAAGAGAATTTTTTTCTCGCCAAATGTGGTCGTTTTTTTTTAATTTCTTCTTTCAGCTGCTCTAATAATGATGCATAATACTCACCAGTAATTGTTTTACCCTTTTCCAAGTAGTCAATAAGTATAATTCCACGTGCATCCCAAAAAACTGTAGCCATAACCTTACCAGCTGACTTTACGGTCTTTGCCTTCTTTGGAGCTGGTTCGCCTGTGGAAATCCACTGTTTGGATTGTTCCTTTGTCTCAGGAGTGTAGTGGTGTATCCATGTTTCATCCACAGTCACAAATCGACGAAAAAATTCCTCAGGATTCCGACTTATGCGCGCCAAAAGAGCCTCAGAGGCGACCACTCTATTGCGTTTATTCTCAGCTGAGAGCAAACGCGGCACCCATCTTGCCGATAGCTTTTTCATGCCTAATTTTTCATGTAGAATTGAAACAACTGCACCTATAGATATCCTTGTGGCCTCAGCTAACTCACGCACTTTTAATCTTCTATCCTTCAACACCATATTGTGGATTTTATTGATGATTTCGGGAGTAGTTGCTTCTACGGGCCTTCCTGAACGTGGTTCGTCACTTATTGATGTACGACCACGCTTAAATTCATTTACCCAGTTATAAACCGTTGCTAAGGCAGGGGCAGATGTGCCATGAACTGAGTCCAATTCATTTTTTATCTCATATGGAGTTAAACCCTTTAAATGAAAATGTTTAATTACCGCGCTGAACTCGTTTTTTTCCATTTTTCTTAACAAGCAATTTATTTTTTTTCAATTGGTTATAAAAACACGTAAACTTAGAAGATGTGGACTGTGACTGCACCATATATCTAGTCGGGAGTGGTGCTGACTGAAAACAGATGATTTGGAGCGATTCGCGCGCCATCTGTTGGTCATTCTAAAGACTTATTGAAGTACCCTCGTATTACTCCACGTTTTACGTATATTGATAATTTCAGTAAAAAATTACGAATAAATAGTATTCAAATATCAATTTAATCGTATTTCATTGTAGGGGTATGCAATATGAAACATAGGTACTAGTCCAAAAATAGCGTTTCATAATGGGAGCCGAAGATTGCTTACTATTTTGTTTATTAAATACACAAATATTGCAGTAATTTAAAATCTGAAAAAAAGTATTAAATCCAAAGGAAACAGCGAATTGACTGATATATGTTAATATACAATTAAAGGTGTATATTGAAATTCATATTAGGACTTGAAGAAAATGTACCCGAAAATCGTCTCATAATAGGCTACTTTAACTTATTCATACAGAATTTCATTGCGCAACTGTTGAGTGTTGAAACTAAATTTATATGTTTTTTTTTAGTTTTTAGTTACTTACGAAAATCGAAAATTTTAACCCTGACAAAATAGGGTGCAATTTTCACTTCTACTCGCCGAATCTTTACCAAATATGAATATTAACCTTTCAAACTTTTACACAATATTCTTCAATATATTCTTCGAGATATAAAATGTTAACAACACTTATAAATCAATTGAAGGCCAAATTGCGAATTTCTCAAAATATTTTGTAGAAATCAGGAATTGATTTTTTTAATTGCAAAAGTTGTGTTACTAATTTTCAAATTATTAACTTTTACCTATACTAAAATCTTTATTATGAGTTGAAGTTTTTCGGAACGATGTGAGATCTCCAACTTATACGTTAAAAAGTATTGGCGATTTTTATATGATCGTGGCTTTGCGCGGTCTTAGCTTAAAGATTTATTAAATAGTATTTTTAAAGGCTTAATAAGGAAACATTCACAACTTTTAATTAAGAAGGCAAGAATTTGATCAGGTCATACACTAACTTTATAATTTAGTTTTCTTATTGCTTGTAGAATATCATCATTACTTAGAATTAGATTATCTAAACGACTATTATTATCACAGTTAAGTTGGAGCGCAGAGTTAGACTTTTTATGAACAGACTTTAAGTGGCCAACCAATAAGTTAGCAATATCGACTGAATTATTAGCTAACCCTGTATTTCAAGAAAAGATTATTCGGAATATTATTCGAATTTTTAAGACTATTTACATAATACCAAAAGGCTATAAAATAATATATTCCTTATAGCCATCCCTTGAAAGTCTTATACATTTTGCTCTTAGCTTTTTAAATTCAATATAATCTTCCAAAAATCCAAACTCTAGCCAAAGTTTATGCATTTACTTTTTCGCAATTATACAATTTATTAAAGCTTGCGTCCTGTACAATCGTAGTATCAAAATGTTATATAGCGACTATATGTGATGAAGTACTAATGTTTACTACTAGTCTTGCTAACATCAAAATAACGCATCTGCTAAACGTCCGTCACAATCTGCCGGGCAATTAAGCGTATACAACAATATTTGTCAATGCTGCAGACATAGTAATATAGTTGTAACGGGGCAAATTAGCCGATTACAACCTAACACTCGCGCGGCTGATAGACAGCCGAAGCGAGGCAGTTAGCCCACGCCCGCTAGCGAGGATGCGAACAGCCAGCGAGGCGTTGGGAGATGCAGCACTCGCACACACACATACATACACACAAGCGGGCAGAAGTAGCTGCGCGTGGCCTACGAATTTCGGCAACGCAGCATCCCAGCGTACCGCTAGAGAGAAAGAGGGAGAGAGAATAGGAGAGGGGAGCAAGGAGCCGACAGCCGAACGAGAGCGAGGCGCGCTAGCCTACCAGCACCTGTAAGCGGGCCGATGCGAGGCGCCGCAGCTGGGGAACCGCGAGGCGAATTCGTCCGTAAGTGTGGAGGGATGATTGGTAGACGAGTGAGTACACATCAATTATAGTATGCGAATGCCGCCGAACCCGAGCCGCGATGGGCCGACATGTTCGGCAAGCTTATCTTTTTCTCTCTAAACTCTCGATCTCTGAGCCGATGCGAACCACGGCCAAAAGATCGCATGACTGAAGCGATGCGCGAGTCCGGCAAATGAGCCGGCGAGTTTCGGAGCAGATTATTTGTTCGAGTCGCGAGGCGACTACGCGCGTTCCCGTTTCCGCGATGAGCCAGCATGGCTACCTTCTTGTAAATCATTGTGAATATTAGTTTTAAGTATCTTAGAAAGAAATAAGTATCTATGAGATTATTAAATATCATTCTGTTGTCACCCGAAATTATTTCGAGTCCTTTATTACTCTTGCCTGCTATCTTTGCTTGTATAGCCTTCGGACTCGTGGGCCCAGCCACTCTCCGCGATCAAATAAACTGAGCCTAGCCGGAGCCCATTCATTTCTGTGCGCGAGCAACTCTCGACCCCTCCGTAGCAAGAGGGGCAGAAAAGGCAATATTATTCAAAAATAAATTAGTTTTCGCCCGGAGGCGAGAGATGTTCGTCATAGATGGCGCCCAACGTGTAAAATAAATTATAAATAATTATAAAATCGAACAGTAAACTCATTTTAGAGTTAGGGCGGCTGTCCGTCATAGATAGCGCCCAATAGTTAGAGGATAAAACTGTTTAAAAATATGTTTTAATAAAACAAATTTCGTGTTATGAAAATAATGGTGACAACGGAAGTTAAAAATAACCGTAATTATGCAAGTAAGACTTAGCATTAAGGTATTCAGAATAATTGCTAGAATAAGATTATTATGTGCATAAATTTTGTCTGATTATAAAGTCAGGAAAGCTGTAAAATCAAAAGGAAAAAAAAAAGAATATTTTATATTAACGCCATTGCAGGCATATGAAATAAAATTTTAAAGGCAACGAGCCGAGAATTTACAGCATTTCTGGCCTACGCAGACTAATACATGCCTATAGCAATGTTAAGCAAAGTCACGCGACAGGCTGGCTTAACTCAAATTGAAAACAAAGGCTACAGAGCCGATCCGACGGCACAAGCCGTACTGAAGGAATTTCACCGAGTATGAAATGAAATAAATGGCAACACAGCTAACACCGAGTAAATGAGAATTTGAGCGTAAATCGCAATAATATTTCAACGAAATTCCTTGACTAAAGCAAAAGCAAAAAAAAAAAAATTACTTCCTTTTTAGACTTAGATTGCGTACGATTTGTCAATCGTTGCTGACGAGTAATATTTCCTATGATTCCTATATAAGGGAAATAAATATAAAAATTAAACTGAGATGACTAGACTCATAGCAAAAAAAAAAAAATACAAGCAGGGCTATACATGCGTTTTTTTTTTGTTTCTTTCAAAAAAATATAATAGTACTCTGTCGGAATTAAGAGACAGACATAAAGCAGAAAAGCAATAAATTTTTCTGCAGGATTGCTGTCACTTAAATAGAAAATTTAACAATTTATCAATTCTAAACATAAATAAAAATTTTGGATGCTCGTTCCGAAGTTGAACAATTTAAATAATTGTACTTAAATAATTATACTTAAATTTTTTTTTAATTGTACCGAGAGGTTAATTATAATTTTTTAATACGCCTAAAAAGTAAATTTTATAATGTCGGACATAGAGGACGATATTGTAGAATTAACCCGCGAACAGGTAAACACCTTTTGCGATAGCTTAGACGCGGACGCGCTAGAAGCAGTAGTAAAAAAATTAGAATTACTGACCTGGGACCTAACTAAAATAATAGCTTCATGGAATATATCTTTTAGCGGGAAAGCATCGGAAAAAGTAGAAGATGTTTTAATGCGCGTGAACAAACTCAAAAATTTAGCAGCATTAAGCGATGCGGAGCTATTGCGGGCAGTACCGGCATTACTTAAGCCACCGGCAATAAATACGTATAGAGTCAAAGGGTCGACATGGCACACATGGGCCGATTTCGAACGCGATTTGAGATCTCAATATCGAGATCAATCATATGCAATCAAACTAGAAGACGAGGTGCGATTTCGAACACAGGGGGAAGACGAACCAATGCAAAATTATCTAACCGCGATTAGGTTCATTTATAGTAAGATGGCATTACAGCCACCAATAAAAAATCAGATAGAAAGAATGTACCTAAATATGCGTAAAGAATTTCATCCCCTCATAGTGGAATATTTAGAATCAGATCTAAATACATTTTTAGAAAGAGCGATACAATTAGGAAACGCATTTGAGGCAAGTAGAGATAGGGAGTCACCGCCAAGACCGGAGAAAAGCCTACTGCCCGAGGCAGCATATCAGGGACCGCGTCAATACACAAACACGCAAATAGCGACTATACACCCGGAAACATCAAATGAAATCGCAAGCCTAATAGCAAAAGAGATAAATAAATTAAAAATCGATTTAATGAATTTTTGCAAAAATCAAAACAAAACAGACACGCAAAGCGGAAATTCAAACCCACAAATCGGTAACGCTACAAACGACGACACACGGAAAAATTTTAGTAAACACGAAAATAGCACGAAAAATAACTATAAAAATTACGGAAACGGTTATAACAAAAAAGCATGGCATAATAATAGCAACAAATCACCATACGGCAAGCAAAATCAAGGAGTCGAAAATAGCCGCGACAAAAATAATTATAGCCACGACCGTAACCAAGGTTACAAAAAATCGAACAATTATAGAAATAAACAGTATCAAAATAATAACGGGAATTACAATAGAAATAATCAGAATAATAATAACGGCAACGCTAGTACATATACAAATAGAAATAATTCACGTAACTATAATTCGAAACAATATGAAAATTCGAATTATAACAAGAGTAATAATACAACATATAGCGCGCAAAGTAAACAAGACGCGCGGGGAAATTTCCACGAGGCAGCGTAAAGGAGACGATTACGCCGCCTATTAAAAGCCATAAAGTCTCAATCGTACAAAATAATAAACGGGCCGAATACACACAAAGAGCCGATAAGGCTAGCGAGGCTAAAATACATCTGTCCGAGGTAAAATCAGACGTCGAACACGAAACGATCATAAACGTGCCGGATACGGACAAACCAGTAGCGTACCCTCGTTACTGGTTAAAAATTAAAATCGGTAAAGAAAAAGTAAAATCGCTTTTAGACTTGGGTTCAGCCAGAACTATATTAAGACGAGGTTATAAGGAATTTTTAGAAAAACTAGGCACAAATATACAGCCGTCAAAGGTGAAGCAAGCCCATATGGCCAATGGGAGTGTAGAGCCGGTGCTAGGAGAAATTCACGTGCCGACGGAGATTGCGGAAATCACTAGATTGGCGCCAGTTCTCGTAATCCCATCATTACCATTAGAGTTCATTTTAGGTCTGTACGTAACCCGAGATTTCGGAATGATTATAAACACCAAAAAAGACACTTATTCATTAGCAGACACGAAAAAACCCGTAGAGTACGCATTCGATTTATGGGCGGTGGATATAACCGATTACAAAGTTAACGTCGCAAGTTGCGGGATTGCACAAACAAGCGATACAGAAAATAAAATTATAGAAAAATTAATAAACGATATACTACCGCGAACCGAAAACGAAGCCGATCAGAGACTACCCGCGACGGATCTGATCGAGCACGAAATATCATTACTGAGTAGTGCACGACCAGTAAAACAGCGATATTACCCGGTTTCGGAAAAACTCGAAAAAATTATGCACGCGGAGTTAGAAAAATTACAAAAGAAAGATATCGTAGAAAAATCACATAGCCCATGGAACAGCCCCGTAGTTATGGTTAAGAAATCAAACGGAGATTACCGGATGTGCATAGACTGCAGAGTAGTAAATAAATTATCGGAAAAAGACGCGTATTCGTTGCCATATATGGATGTAATTTTAAATAAACTGAAACGCGCGAAATACATATCAACGTTAGATTTAAGCGCGGCGTATCACCAAATTAAATTAAAGAAAGTATCACGAAATGTAACAGCTTTTACAGTGACAGGCAAAGGCCATTGGCAGTATAAAAGACTACCAATGGGACTAGCAAACGCAGGGGCATATTTTCAAAGATTAATCGAAGAAATAATTAATTAATAAATAGGCGATCTCCAGCCGAACGCATACTCTTATCTCGATGATATTGTGCTAATTTCCGAAACTTTTGAAGAGCACGTAGACTTGCTCAAGAAAGTACTTATCAGAATCAAAAGCGCGGGACTTACAATAAATCGGGATAAGAGTAAATTTTGCTGCAATGGGGTAAAATACCTATGATTTATAGTAAACGAGCACGGCTTATTGATAGATCCAGAAAAAACGGAAGCAATTCGAAATTACCCCCCACCAAAAACTATTAGACAAGTACGTAGATTTATAGGGATGGCTTCTTGGTACAGAAAATTTATAAAAGATTTCGCAAAAATAATCGAGCCGATAAATTGGCTAGTAAGAAAAGAAGTTAAATACGTATGGGGAAACGAACAACAAAATGCTTTCGAAATATTAAAAAAATTATTAATCGAAGCTTCACTATTACACCGCCCTGATCCGAATTCGGTATACACTGTCCAAACAGACGCATCTCAAACAGGTTTGGGAACAGTACTCACCCAGAAAGTCGGTAAAACAGAGAGGGTAATAGCTTACGCGAGCAGAGCACTGCAAAAAGCAGAGATAAATTACACAACCACAGAACAGGAGTGCTTAGCGGTAAAAATTTATAGTTATCACGGATCACAGCGCTTTAAAATGGCTTTTCGATAAAAAGAACCCCGTAGGAAGAACTGCGAGATGGGCACAAGAGCTGAGGAGCTATGACTTTCTTGTCAAGCATAGGAAAGGAATATTGAATAAAGTGCCGGACGCACTATCGCGAATGTTTGAGGGGGACAAAGATATCGAAGTAGCATCGATCACGTATACTAACAAAACACAAGATAAGTGGTATAGAAATAAGCTTTTTCAAGTTAGTTCAAACCCAAAGAAATATAGAGACTGGAATATAGTCAACGGGAACCTATACAGGTATAAAAACGCGAATAATTTAGACGACGAAATTGAAGACTTGGATGCGTGGAAATTAGTAGTACCAGTAGAAAACAGAAAGTATATACTATCTGAAATGCACGACGAGCCGACGGCAGGCCACCCAGGGGTAGATAAAACTTTCAGAAAAGTCGCACAATTTTATTTTTGTCCAGGAATGTACAGGGATGTAAAATCATATGTAGAGGGCTGCTATAAATGCCAACAGTACAAAGTAGAAAAAAAGGGCAGATAGGATTTATGCACTCACGCGAAATAAACACGCCATGGAAATCTGTAGCAGCAGATTTAATGGGCGAATTTAGACGCAGTAAAAAAGGTTTCAAATATCTGCTAATATTTGAAGACTTATTTACGAGATACATAATTTGCATTCCAATCAGAAATAAAACAGGCATAGCAATTAAAAACGTGCTAGAAAATACAGTAATGGCAACCTATGGGACCCCGGATGTATTTATTTCAGATAACGGCCGAGAATTCGTAAATAAAGAACTCATAGAATTTTTCAAAATAACTCTATAAAACACGAGAAAACCCCGGCTTACCACCCACAGAGTAATCCGGTGGAACGCGTGAATAGAATAATAAAGACGAAAATCGCGCAATTTATTGAAAATAATCATAAAGAATGGGACAAGTATATCTCACAATTTCAATTCGCACATAATTCGTCAGTACACGCAGCGACGGGTAAAACGCCTGCGTTTTTGATTTTCGGTAGAGAACTGAAACCACCGAAACTGTGGAAAAGAAAAGTAGAAATGCGTGAAAAACCAATTAACTCGGTACGAGATATCCAAAATAAAATAGAAGATAAGTTAGAAAATAAGATTGTTGGTACAAAAAATTGTACTAAAAACGAAGTGATTGAGCAATCACAAAACCAGCATAACCAAAATAAAATACAAAATACAGAAAAAACCAATTACGAAAATGATAATAAAATTGAGAACGACCTAATTAATTGGTCAAAACGCATGTCTAACCTTACGTTTTGCCATAGTAAAGCAGCTGAGAAAAGTAAAGCTGAAAAAGAAAGACATAGGAAATATTACAACTCAGGAAAAAGAAAAGTAAATTTTCAAATAGGCGATAAAGTCTGGAAGAAAAATAGAGTCTTATCGTCCAAGGCGAACGATTTTACGGCTAAATTAGCGCAGCAGTTTACAGGGCCTTGCATAATTACGGCGAAAGAAGGCAAAAATATTTACAAATTAGAAAAAAATAATAAAAATATAGACTGTACGTACCACGGGAAAGATTTAAAACATGTCAAATCAAGCCCGTGGCACGGTAGAAATAATGTAAGCGCGCAGCTGACCGAGTGACCGATAGCACAGCCGAAGAAGAGGAAGAGAGGAAGACCGAGAAAAACGAGGCCCCCGCTAGCAACAGGTATACCGCCGGCCCCAGAGAGAGCCAGCGAGACAAGGTAGTCAACGGCCGAAGCGCGCGGAGCACCAAGGAGCGAGGGAGAGACCAAAGCTTCTCCTCCTCCCTCGTCGGACCGCACGAGGGCAGAGTCTGAGTCGAGGAGCAAGCAGCAATACGCACGCAGTAGCAGCTCCCTCAAACACAAACAATCCGCCACACAAAGAGACGCCCCAGCGTACAGAACGCGTTCGAGGACTGTCGTTCGAGACGGGTAATTATAGTGAGTGCAGTGTATTAAGTGCCGATAAGACCTCCGGGCCGATAAAAAAAAAAAAAAAAAACAATCGTGAAGAACAAAGAGATTCTGTGCATTTAGTAATAAAAGCAGTGCGGTGTGACAAATAAAAATGACCGGACATAATAGAAAAGTCAAGGGCGACGAGATAGAAGCCGCGGTGCGCGCGAGCTTCAGCGTCGATCACGAGACGATCCGTAAGCCGTGGAACAACATCGACTCGGCACAAGCACAGCCGGATGCCCGGCGCACTTTGTCATATCCATACGCCCAGAGGGAAAGCTAGTGATGGGAAGAGGGTGCACATGCGCCAACCCAAACATAGCTGAAGAAGCCGCAGGGGCGACGGAAGCAATGATTAATCTACAATTAGTCAAGAAACTGTCTAAGCAAAGACAGCACCTGCGACAGCTCCAAGCCGAGTACGAGGAGCAAGAGGAGCAGATACAGGCACGCTACGACAGAGCCGTAAGAGACGCGGCAAATCGAGCCGAGCCGACGGAGACAGAAAAGGCCGATTTTGGAAATCAGTTCATAGAAGCCAAAAAGAAAAGAGCGAGAGAACACAGAGTAAAATCGGCGGAACAAAGGATTATAGAAATGGCAGCGATAAAGAGGGGAATCGAGGGAGTGCAGCAAGGTAAACAGAAGCACATCGGAGATAAGCTGCAGGAGTGGAGAGAAAAAGAAATAAAAGATTTCAAAAGGTGCAAAGAGATAGAAATCTCGTGGAAGCTGACGCGAATGACGGCCGAAATGGACAAGGAAGCAGACAAAATATACAAGCAGGAGAAGTCAGACGAGCTGCAAATAGACAAGATCAAGGCAGACCTGCAGCAAGAAAAGTTAGAGGAAGAAGAAAAGCGGAAGGAACGGATGCACCAGCGCCAGCACCGAGAACATACGCCTCAACGGCCACACCATCAGCGAGCCGTAAGCCCGCAGCAGCTTAGCAGAGGCCATAGACGGGCCAACGAGGAACATTTCGACACGTACACCGGCAGCGAGCCGAGAGGGCTCGCACGCAGCGACGCATCATCACACCGCAGCGCTGGCAACAGAGTCGACAGACCAAGCGCGGCGGTATCGCCAACGCAAGCAGCTCGGACGGGAGGACCCCATCAGCGAGCCGCAGTGGGAAGAGGCTACCAGCACCACTCGCAAGTGAGAAAAGGGACGAGTTTCGACGACCACTTCAATAAAAAGAGGGAGCATCGAACAGCCCATCTCAAGAATTTTTGGGTAAAATACGGCGCAGCAGACAAGTACAGGGGAGAAGAAGAAGAGGAAGAAGAGTTAAGGAAAAAATAAGGTCAGCTCGGCGCATAAGCTTAAGTTAGGTAAATTTAGAATGATAAGCAAGAAAAAGAAAATGTTAAATATATTATAAACATAGCGTGCGTGATACGATCACGTAATAAAAGATAAATTTATTAACTTTAATAATTAGAGAAAATAAGCAATATTGCCATATTTAGAAAAAAATATCTCGGTAAAATAAGAATTATTGTCTTAGTTTTTATTAATTATAAGTATTAATGATAATTTGATAAACTCTTGCTTTAAGAATAATTATTGCTATTAATAATTGATTTTTCTTTTACATAAGAATTTTCTACAGTCAAACATAAAAACATGTTTGTTATTTTTTTCAGTCAAAGAAAACAAAGATTAAAATTTGAATTTAATATAATAATTGGTAAAGTAAATTAAAAGAACATTTAGTGATATTAACCTAATAGAAAAAGGATTCTAACTATTAACTAAATACATAACGGCAAGGCATTCTAGGGGATGTGTGTGTGAGTGCGCTCTCCCCCCGGTTCGAGTTCAAGGGGGGGGGGGGGGGCACTGTAACGGGGCAAATTAGCCCATTACAACCTAACACTCGCGCGGCTGATAGTCATCCCGAAGTGAACAGAGCTGCTGTTGCTAGGTATACGGAAAGTCATCCCGAGGTGAACAGAGCTGCTGTGGCCATGTGTATGGAAAGTCACCTCGACGTGAACAGAGCTGCTTTTGCCAGGTATGCGGAAAGTTATCCCGAGGTGAACAGACATACGGTTGCTAGGTATACGGAAATTCATCCCGAGGTGAATAGAGCTGCGGTCGCCAGGTACCAGCAAGATAATCCTGAGGTAATCAGAGCAACTAGGTCTCGATATGAGCAAATTAATCCTAGTCGACAAGTTGAAAGACGAGTACTTCCATGAAAGGTAAAGGCTAACTCAGGCATGTCGTACAATCCAGACCTACCTTATGAGGCAGATCCCACTATAGCCCTGGATTCTATGAAGCTCAACTGCAAGTACTGCAATGCCTTCAAGTGGAAGGAAGAGACCCTCAGAATGTACTGCAATACTGGCAAAGTGCAGCTTTCATCCTTCGAGACTTTGATAGATCCTCTCTACAGCCTGCTTATGGACATACACTCCGAATATGGTCATTTCATGGACCTTATCCGGAAATACAATGGTTGTTTTCAAATGAAATCATTCGGAACTACGAAAATTGTAGTAGAAGGATTTATGTCGACTTTCAAAGTTCAGGGATATGTGTATCACTTGGTAGGAAGTCTCATGCCTGCACCTCAACAGGAAGCCCAATTCATGCAAATTTATTTTGTAGGTGAAGACCAAAGGGAAGTATGTTTAAGATGCACTAACTTTCCTGACGTCAAACAAGGATTGGTCAAACAACTGCAAAGGATGCTCCACGAAGAAAACAAGTATATCAGAGAACTCAAGACCACTATTAATGCAGTACATGCAAGCTATAAAGATATTAAAATTGTCATTCATGCGGACAGAAAACCCGCTGATGCTCATAGAGGTCGCTTTAACACACCAATAGAAAATGAAATAACTCGGGTAATTGTTGGTCAACAATTTGAAAATAGAGACATCGTACTCCAAAGCCACGATAATAATCTGCAGCGCATTAGTGAGATCGCCGATCATACGACGCTCTGCAGTACCCGCTTATGTTCTCTCATGGCGAGGATGGATAGTCTATTGACATACCATTGTGTAATCCAAATATTAAATTGCTTCTTAAAAAAGTCTCCGCAGCAAGCTTCTATACTTATCGAATTATGGTTTGGCCAGATGATGTTATCCATATTGTACATTTCCGCTTCCTCTTCAGTCAATTTTTGGTAGATATAATACACAAAATAATAATGAGTGTTACAATGGCTTGTTGTGGCACTTTTCTCCAAAACACCTCCATAGTGGCTTAAAAACGATTGAACTGGCAAATTATTTTGCTGTTGGAATTTTTAATGACGGCTTTCGATCAATATTAAGTGTATTTAAACCCATGGGAGTGATTATTGGACCCTGTGCTAAAGATTATGTCGACAAGCGCGATATCATGCGCATCCAGCTAGCGAAGAAAAGGCATCAGGACGATTCAAAGGAGGCTCGGACAGCTCGTAGGAAGTCTGCAGCAGGTCAGCAACTACTTTTTGAAAAAGAGAAAGGTAAATTGTATGGGTTCGGAACATAACATAAAAATCAGTAGTTAAAACTTTAAGGGGTCACTCTACAATCTCAGCAATAATTTTCAATAATTTTTGTTTCATAGAAAAATTTATTTTAAATATTCAAACTTTTTACACATAAAAGAAGAGGTTTCAAACTTATAAAATATATTTTTTATTTTTGTTTTGTATGTAAAATCTGGCTGGTCCGGCTGCCTGAAGTTGACCATACTACAATCTGGTTGACGTGATATCTCCACTTTGAAGAGCCTGAAAGCAAAACAGCCGGTAGCTCAATAAACAAAATTTGATGAAAAATAACAAAATGTCGGACATTTGAAATTTTCGACCCTTTTCGCAACTTAAATTGTTTGAATAAATAGGGTAAATATTAATAAAGAATTATAATTCTGCTAGGAGCTATAACCACACGTATGTAGAATATGCTATAAAAACGTTGTTTCGAGAAAAACGCGATTTACTTTTTTTCATCAAAAAATGTACCGTAAATCTAATGATTCTTAGCCTATTATTAAAAAATGGCTTCATACCTTCAATCAGCCATGCCTGCTCTATAGATTTCACCTTCAACTTCCTCGTAGTAGTGTTCTGCTTCCAATCGGGTATTCCTAAGGGCCATCCTTTTCTCCTTAGATGCTTCACGGCTACGTCGGTTGGCAGTAGAAATACGCTTATCGTCACTTCTGTTCACGAAGTCCGCTACAATTATGCCGATAGAGACGTTCATGGTTTCCATAATTTTTAATATAGGTTGGAATCCTATATTAAATTTACATGCCGCACAGTAAGTTGCAATTTCAACTATTTTCTTCCCCGAAAATGTATGTTTCGGAGCTAGACGCCAGACGCATGAGTTGAAGCTCTCGTTGTTGTTTTGAGTGTGCGCGCCGACACATCTTCGGAGCAAATCATCTGAAGATAAGTCTTTATAGATAGGTTTTAAAAGTTCTTGTGTCTCCACGTCGAGAGCTGAAGGATGCTTGTAGTCCTTCAAAGAATTTGCTGCCACTGCCTGACGATACTTGTACCATGAGCTGGCCCCCGCTAGGCAGTACGAGTGTTGCGAGTTAGCGTCAGTAGAGATTTTGTGATAGAAGGTGGCCCATATTTCTTTCTTCGTGTCCTGTATAGAATCTTTGTTTCTCAGAACGGCTAATCCATAATACAAAGAGAGGTTCTTCATCAGATTGTTGGTAAGCGATGTAGTTTTCACAACTTCAGTTTTTGGAGCCTTCACTGTAGTTTTTCTCTTAGATATCACTGTCTTCTTTTGCACTTTCACGTTTTCGGCTTGCTTTGCTTCCAAAATTTTTTTAAATTTTTTTAACTGAGTAAGATGTTTTTTGACATCTTTTGTACGTATAAACATTCGCTTTTTAACGTGCAAAACACACTCCTTTTTCTCGACTTTCAAAGCATCGCCATATGGCTTTTCATCTTGCAATAACTTGAATGTTTTTGTGTCTCCATTGCCGATATAGTATTTATAGTACACTTTAAAGCATTCCACTGATCTTTTGAACATTTCAATAATACTGTTTACTTCCATCATGCCGGCATCTTCCCTCGTGATTCACATCGCAATCCTTTTCATGTGTTTCATACCACGCAGCATACTCTACACTGTCTTCTTTTCCGGCCCACTGTTCACATGCTTTGCATACACTCGATTTCACAATAACGTCAATTACTTTGCCTAAATATTTTCCGATTAAAGATGTTATACCAATAAGAGAAGAAAATCCTCTTTTTGCCCATGAGCCATCACCAGACACTGACAAATAATTTTTCACACTATTTTGATTTTTTCTTGCTCTTCTTTGTCTGCTTGTTGAAAAACAAGTTTAGTAACTGCTTTTACTGCAATCCAAATATGATCCACTATTTGATAATAAGTGTTCAATGCGAAACCTTTATTAATATCCATCAATGCGAGAAAAGTATTCAGGCTTTCAAGTTCAACACCGAGCATACGTATTACGAACAAAATCTACGATTGATTTCGTAAGAGTTATAAATTGGCGGACTCGTTGGAATACGAACTTCCTCTTCACAGCCACAAGACACAGTTAATAAAAAACCTAATCCTTTTTCAATTCGTTTTAAAAATTTAATGTCCTTTTTACAAGTCTTGCAAATCAAAACTTGTTGTAAAGTTAAAAATAACGTGAAGTTTATAATACAGTACGATATACTTTCATCAATGTTCACTTCGCCATCCGTGCCTTTTTTTGTAATTTTTTCTGCCGATGCACTTGTTGCGATTGTATTAGCTTCAACTGTGTGCTGGTTACCGTGAAATACTCTTTTTCGCGTGCGATCTGCTCTTTTATTAGACTCTCTTGTACTTTTTAATCCATCGTTACTGCGTTTTTCGATATACACTTTAGATAGAGAGCAACGGTTTGTAGAGCGTTTACTAACTGTACACGACCGTTCCAAATGAATTCTAAAACTGTTCTGTTTCGAAATTCAAGCAACGTAAACATCTAGCCGAGATTTACGAAGAGGGGAGGGAGAAGCGAAGGTATACCGCAGGTCTCGCGCGTCCGAAACCCTTCGCTTGCTCCGCGTTTCTACACCTGTTTTCGAACTTTCTGACCAAAATATTTGTGTCTACATCTAATCTACATATGTCTAGTATAAGAATCTGTAGCTTTTAGAAAATCCATTTTTTCAAAATGAGATCGTAGAGTGAGGCCTTAAACGCGTTTTCTCGAAACTTCATTTTTCAAAATGACTGCAGCTCTAACTCGCGAACAAATCGATGAATCGATTCGAAATTTTTAGGGTATACTCAGCACATGTTTTATATACCATGCACTAGGATCTTTATGATCCGTTTTTTGTTGCAAAATTCGAAACTGTTTTTCAAAACGCCGACAATTTTGTCAATTTTCAATATTTTTCACAAATCCGACTTCATGGTGTGCAGAATGTTATCTAGTTTAACGCCTTTTTTGATTTTTTTTTTATTTGAGGCACTCTGATGACACTTACCATTGCAGCCGTTTTGCTACTTTTCTTTTATGGATCTCCAAGAAATGGCTTATACTCGGTTGTAACTCCATATTTCAACGTGAATAAATTTGTAGAACTACATTAAATGATGCTAAATACAGTCCAAAAAAATCCCATAACTTTTGCTCGTATAGTCTAGCCCCTTAATGATATTCTTCTTAAGTCGTTTGAGGGAGAAGAAATGGAATATAGGTGTATAGATACGGTACTCCAAACAGACTACGCAGTTTACTATCCTGTGGAATTCCTCAACACACTCAATCCTCCTGGTTTTCCAGCACAAAAGCTTCACCTTAAAGTAGAAACTCCAATCATGCTGTTACGAAACCTTCATGCACCCAAACTCTGCAATGTTACCAGACTGTGCGAAAAAGCTCTAAAAAAATGTCATTGAGACAACAATAATTACAGGATGTGCTCAAGGAGAATCAACCTTTATACCGCGTATACCCCTTTTACCATCAGACTATTCTTTCGAATTTAAAATACTACAGTATCCTCTCAAGGTATTTTTTGCTATGGCGATAAATAAGTCACAAGGGCAGTCGTTAAAAGTGGCAGGGATAGACTTGAGCGAGAACTGCTTCTTACATGGACAGTTCTATGTGGCATGCTTCAGAGTGAGTGCACGTAGCAGTTTAGTCATCCTCGCACCTGACGGAAGAACCGCTAACGTGGTCTATAAAGAAGTGCTTCGATAAACAAAATATTTAAATGTTTAAAGCATTTAAATATATGTTATCACTAATCCTAAAACTGCTGCTTCAATTAACACACACGCACCATTATCAAATAATAGATATCATTAAATTGTGAGTTCCACGCACTATTAGCACGGGCGAAGCCGTGACGTGGGATGCTAGTTTAAATAATAAAATAACAAAAGAAAGAAAATAATTAATGATCAATTTAATTGTAATAATGATTCATAAAGCCTTATTTGGCAAATCTTATTTCAGCTACGTGCTACCCACGCCGCTTTCCAAATTAGCGTCGCAGTCACATCGACACACCTCCGAAACCTAACCTGTAACACCGAACGAAAGCCCCAATTCACGGTTAATTTTTCCAATTACTACAATATTTTGCAACACTTAGAATTTTATATACAATTAGAAATTAACATTGTCTGACAGAATCCTGAAAAATGATTTATTTTAGCAATAATAATAATAATAATCCTAAAAAATAGAGAGAGACGACTAAGTAATTATTATGCATTAATTAAATGACAGAGAGACCCACCAACCTTAACAGAAAATTTAATTGCCAGGCGCTTGTTCGAAGAGACGCCAGGCATAAATTAAACCACTCACCGTATTCGGTATTTTACTCCAACCAATAAATAAAAGTAAATAAGCCACGAAAATATTATTAATAACTTATATAGTACAACCACAAAATACAAAGATTTATGCGTCCGTACTATACGATAGTCCAGCAGCGAGTGAATGAGGAGAACGTCGTCCTCGCAATCGCTTCCTGCGGCTTTTCCGACTCCTACTTGTGGCAATTACCACTACATCGGCCTCCCTATCTATTAACATTGATAGGGGTTTCAGATAACCCACGTAGTACCTACAGATTAAGTACTACATGATCTCAGATCAATGTCCGGCTCGATAATTCTGTATTGCGACAAGCGCGCAATTTAAATTAATTAATACGCGCGAGAAGGTATTGGAGAGTGCTGCCATCTAGACCAGGAGCGTAGCTATGCAGAGCCATTTGAATTAGGGCGCTAGTACGCCCAGGGCCGCGGGAACAGGGAAAAGCGCGTGGCCCGGTTCCACGCTGTGGGCGGTGGCGCCGCGTCAGCTATATTCTCCCGCGCGCGCGAATCTCTCGTGCCGTACAGCCCATGTTCCACGGTGCGCGGCTGTTGCTTTCGTCGCGCGCTGCGGGCTTGGCTTGCGTTCGTGTACGCTCTTACTACTACCTACTCGCTCTTTCTCTCTCTCCCTCTCTTGCTCTGACTCTATTCCAGAGTATGGCCTGCGGCGTACTCTGGTGTCGCGCTCGACGCCATCCGCGCTGTCCGGTTTCACGGGTGTGAGTGTGTAGGTATCTAGTGGCGCAGGCGTGCATGCACGCTGTCTCGCCGTCTCGCTCCAGCGGTCTCGTCGGCTGCTATGGTCGGCACGGCCGGGTGGTGATCGTCTGTCTCTCTCTCGTCCGCGTTCGATCTGACTCTGGCTTACTGTAAAGGAGGACACAAGGAAACGTGCACATCGTCGTCATCAAGGCTGCTCCGTCAGCTGTTCTGCTCTGCTGCACTCGCCCTCGTCGCTGCGCCTGTTGCTGTTATTAGAAGTGTGTGTGGTTGTTTGTGTTGTGGTGTCGGTTCTCTCTCTCTCCCTCTCTCTCTCCCTTTCTCTCTCTCTCCCTCTCGTACCTGAAAACAAATAAATACGCGTCCCGTTAAATAAATAATAATAGTTTTTGTTTCGGTGCGGTGCTCCGTCTGGGTGAGACTCGCTGCTGTTACTCTATTATTAACTAATAATTGATATACTTAAGTGCAGCCTGTACTTGCCTAACATAACCCTATCTGTCGCATCCGCTGTATATATCTCTTTTTAATTATATGTGAATTGAGTATTTGGATGTTTCATCAACAAAAAAAATTATATACCACTTTCCACACGTCACAAGGTTTATAGATGAATTCACAACGTGCAGAATGCAAATTTGTTGTAAATTCGAAATATTATAAGTAAAAAAACTAAAGCAAAAGCATGTACGTATTATAGAACGCTGTTTTCGCAGCTTGTCCCTGCGTTCCAAACTCCATATCCCTATTATGGAACGGATAATTACTACAGAAATATGACTTTATATATATATATATATATATATATATATATATATATATATATATATATAATCTTTATTTTAGCCTATTAGCCCAGAACTAGACTTGGTTTACAATGTTTTCTTAATTATTATACACATACTAAACATACATCATACTATTTCATGCATAATGTTAACAATCTCTTTTTACAAGTATTTAAGACTGAGTATTTTAGTCAGCTTCTGCTCGAGATGTTAACTCATCCGATCATACTGTTGCGGCTCTGCCGCATGCACGTAAAACATTTTTCGTATTTAAACATATAAATCCTGCAAATCTTACATCGATTTTTATACAAGGGTTTTATTATATTATTTTAAAGTCCCAGAGTTTTAACATTTTTTATTTACTCACTTGACGTGATACATTATTTACTCACAAATTTTATTATAAGGTTCATTTTACTACCTATATTATAAAGTGCACTTTTAGTCATTATTTTTCTTTTATATCACCTTTCCTAACTTCCAGTTCTATTCTCCTAAAAACCTTATACATTTCAAGATTTTCCCCACTGTTGGTAAGAATCTAATTACATATTTTGTATCATCTGGGAAAATTTTCGTCCATTCCATAGTAGAGACGCATTCTTGTAACAAATGACCTAAGCTACTCCATTCTAGTCTAAGAACTGGTTACAGAGGGTGCAACATGTCTCGGTGTAGTCGAGATTTGACGATCTCATCTAACCTCAATAACAACAAGAGAAAGCGCACGAATCGTCAAAACAATCTTCCAGTATCAAAGAAACAGCCTAATCTCCGACAAAATAGCACCACATTTCAGCACCGTCCACAGTAAAATAAGCCTAAATACTTACTCCTTCAATAAACTGATCATTTACTATCAAAATGTTCGTGGAGTCAAGACGAAACTGGACGAATAACGCAGAAATTTTATTTACTTGACACCTAAACCTGATATTATAGTTTTAAAGGAAACCTGACTTCTACCCGCAATTAAGGATGCTGAACCTGGATTTACTGGATACAATATCTTTCGTCATAATTGATCAATGCATTCTAGTTCGTACCGCCAAGGAGGTGGTGTGCTTATGGCAACAAGCGGTTCTCTCTCTTCTGTGAGTGTCACTTCATCCGACAAAAAACTCTTAATTGGTACCTCTTACATCCCACCAGACTCTTCTCCACAATTATACGCTGATCATATGTTGGAGGTTGAAAATAATGTAAATAAATACAAAAACCACAATTTACTGCTTTCCGGCGATTTTAATCTACCAAACATGGAATAGAGAAATGATTCACTTAATTAGAATTTGATCGGCTACGTGAAATCTAGCCTGGAAGACTCAACAGCCATAGTGTACTAAACGTCTTTTCTCTCTGGCTCTCAATTGATATCTGCACATCCGATGAAGAGATATACTCTGGACCTTCTTTTCGAATCATCGGAACTAACCAAGCTAAAAAATGCATGGATGAAATCTTTCCCACTGACGATCATCATAAGGCAATCAATCATAGAGGTCAACGTCGAGTCCAATACTACCGCAGAATATTGTGTTCAAAAAAGAAACTTTTATAACGCGAATTATGATATTATAATAGACACCTTGTTGGAAAAGTGCTGGTCCGATATTTTTGATAACCACTGTATTAATTCTTGTGTTGACAAATTATATTCTATCCTTGACTCCGCCATAGAGTGGTATGTTCCAATCAAGTGCGTTAAGACCGGCTTCCCGAAATGGTATAATTTAGAACTTAAACAATGAATTATTGTAAAGAAAGAAGCACACTGTAAATTTAAAGCCAGTAATGAACTAATCGATTATATTAATTTTAACAAAAATTAGAGCGCAATGCCTTAGATTTTCCGAAGTTTGTTATAAAGACTATCTGAGTAATATTGAAAATGCAGTCTCTAAAAATATTAAATCATTCTGGGCGTATGTAATAAAGTTGAATGACAACAGTGACCTCCTGCACTCAATGTATTGGAATAACCAGAACTTTGAACACTCAGTAGATATCGCTAATGGTTTCGTGTGCTACTTTGGCTTGGTTTATAAGAAGATGAAGGTCGCCCGATTGCCCAGAATTGATTCGGAAACCATTATTGACAATGTGCCGATAGCGTGCCAGATTTCTTCGTAAAAAAATGTGCTGATTCTCTTGCTGAACCTCTGCTCCTGCTTTTCAATATATCTCTATAGTCTGGGATTTTCCTTACATGATGGAAAACTGCCTTCATTCAACCCGTTTATAAAAACGGGGATCGTCATAATATTGCAAACTATAGGCTTATCTCTATCATTAGTTGAATTCCAAAACTGCTTAACTTTATAATTGTAGGTAAACTAACTGATAATCTTTATAAATTTCTCATAGAGCAACAGCATGGGTTCATCCAGAGCAATTCAACATTAATAAACTTAATTTTATATTGCGATTATATATCAACAGCTCTGGAGAACTCGTGGCAGATATACTCAATCTACACTGACTTCTCCAAGGCCTTCGACACAGTTAACCTTGACAGACTCCTGGATAAGCTGTTTAACTATGGAGTTCGTGGGAAATTTCTCGCAGGAATAGAATCTTACCTGACCAACAGATGCCAATACGTTCGTTATGAAAACTCGATATCCGTCCCCAATTAAAGTTTTGTCAGGTGTCCCTCAAGGTTCTCATATCGGCCCAATTTTGTTTAACTTATTCATAAATGACCTTGCCCAACTACTTAACCACTCTAATTTCCTACTATACGCAGATGTCTTTGTTTCTTTATGTACCGCATCCTAGGAGTACAAAAATCTAGTTATAGAACTCAATGGAAATAATCGCTTTGTACTTTTTCTAACTCTTTCATCTCTAGCCATCCCCATATCTCTACTCCGTAAGATATTACACTTTTTACTAAGTAATTGTAAAATATACATTGTAAAATATACATACTAACAAGGAAAGTGTACGAAGTACGGGTCGTGAATTTTGATGAGGTTTTGAGAGCTGTTTTCTGGTGCCTAAAAATGAACCCCAGCACCCGCCGTTTTGTCTACTGAGCCACTGATATCTAAATATATCCAATTATGCCCCAAATACCCGTTTTTTAGTGATAAAATGGTACCTCTACTTCAGATCATAACTCCGCAAGTTTTTACTCAGAAAAAATAATTCAAAAATAGTTAAAAGTATAACGAAAGACCTTTAATTTCCGCTTCGTTTCGTATAAAAATATTAATCTCTTGCAAAATTATTAACTATCAAAAAGAGTAATAAGAAATGCATGGAAAATCAGCGATTTAAAATAAAATTAAATTCTTCAATTTTTCATGTATTTTTTTATTACTTTCTTAGACAATTAATAACTGTGCAAGACATTGATATTTTTATATGAAATATAACGGAAATTAAAACTATTTCGTTCTACTTTTACCTACTTTTTAAATAATTTTCAATGTAAATCCTTGTGCCTGACTGTCTGTTTTTTCATCTCATTACTTCTGCTTTCTCTGTACATCCCCATTTAGCTACAATTACACTCCCGTTTTTCATAGCACTGTCTATTACTATTTTTATACCTAATTCTTTACTTATGAAACTTTCTACCCATTTCTTATAATCTACATCCCCTGGATTCACCCCTTTAAATTACTATGTTATTTTGCTTATCTTTCCTTCATTTTCTTAACATCTCTATTTTTTTATTTTCTTTTTTATCTCCAGCAAGCATCTAGACTTGCCTAGTACGTCCTTATTACCACCCTGGTCTCCTGTATAATTGAAATGGAAGACAAGATTTGAAAAAAATGATGTTTGAGTAAAAAAGCAGATGTTGAATGATATAGTTTCTGTTAATAAGATAGCAATAGATAGCAATGGATCTATTAATAAGATAGTGTAAAAACTGATTAGGTGACAAAAAATAAACCGTATGTGTGATCGTAGTGATCGGTCATTAACGGAAAGAAGTTGGAATTTGAAACATTGAAATTTGAAAGTGAGATGTATAGAATTATCCCTTCATATAGGTATATAAAGTGAGGTGTTTTTTGACTCTCAAAAAGCAAAAAAACGGCTTCCCGATGAATAAAAAATTCACTATTGCCCTTAATATAGATTAAAAGGATGATTAAAAAATATAATAAGAACGACTAGGGTAAGTGTGGGTATTGCTGCGGAATTTTTAGTTACGTTAGATGTGATTCCTTTTCTAGATCAAATCTAACCGTTTCAAGAATCGATTCACAAAAAAAGAAAGGTTCCAGAACGTATAGTTTTTTATTAATTGATATAATTACATTCACTATCACTACTCTGTATTACTCGGTGCTGATTACTCTGTATACAATTTACTGGTTAGGATCCACAGTATTACAAGCATACCACAGGTTAGAAGGTTCGAGCGTTCCCTGAACTCAAGGTTAAGGTCATGAATGATATGATGAAATAAAACAAATATGCGTGCAATTTGAATTTTGAAGAATAGCTAATAGAGATTAATATATAAAAATGAAATATTGTGGAAGTTGTAAAAGAAATTGAGCAAAAAAAAGTTTAAAATTTTCCAGCAAGAACAATTACTTTTTTAGATATAGATAATAGTAGGTGAACACATATAGTCTATTTGCCCTTGAATTATCGTCGTTCAATGTTTCTTTTCGTGATTTTACACTTCACAACGCTGTACCTAACCTCCTTAACTTTGCCTTCCCAAAATTATTTAATTTTCACAAATTCTACGTACTAAATTACCTAACTTTATAACTTTTCTTAATTCTTACATAAATCTGTACTTACAATAAGCGCAATTTCAATAAAGTTTTGCTTATTGCCTATCTGAAAGCCGTTTTTTATTCAGACTTGCAGCGCACACGTGCATCCACTCAGCCGCTCTCTAACCAAGTGCTAAATATGACTTTATTTAATAGGTTTTATTTGTCTTTACTATATAAATGAAAAATGACAGATAGTAGGTGGCGCTGTAATATGCACTTAACGAATTGTCGCCCTGCGAATAATTAATCATTTACAGTTATTAAACAATCTTAAAATATCTATTCATAGTTTAATATTGTTCAGCAGAGAATTCTACACAAGATGAGATACAAACCACCAAAATACCTGTGAGTAAAACCTCATTGTACTCCAATTTAGAGAAGATCGAATCTACTGTCCTTGTCTAATTACATTTTTGCTATTTATTCAAATAGTAGTTTGTTAATTGAAAAACTAATAGTCGCCCCCAATTCTTCGTAAACTAAGGAATATTTTGAGACCTAAAAAAATATTTAACATTATTTTCTTTCCAAGAATACTTTGAAACCCGAAAATTGAGGTTAGTATTTGCGTTTCTAACTATTCTCGGAAAGGAAATAATATTAGGTACTTTTTTAGGTCTCAAAATATTCCTTATTTTAAGAATAATTGGGGACGACTTCCCAAATAAATTAAAATTTCAATTAACAAATTACTATTTGAGTAATTAGCAAAAATGTGATTAGACAAGGACAGTAGATATGGCTTCCTCTTAAACTCGGCCGCGTGGTGCCTTGCCTCGGTTGTTTAATGGGGCAAACGACCTTTAAATTGTCAAAAAATCGATTTTTTTTTATTTACCTTATTTATAGGAAATTTCCCGTAGAATAAGCTCTCGAAAACCGCTTTAAGATATCATAATTCCTTTTAAAGTTACAATATAAATACTGAGACAGCTTTTTTGCCGATTTTGCGAAAATTCGGTATTTTATCAATTATTATTTATTTTATTATTATTTATAACTAAATGTTTGATTGATTATTTTATTTAGTTATAAAGCAATAAAATATAATATAATAAGATCCATGCTTGTATATTCAAATATTTGCGCGTTGTTATATGTAATATTGGCGCATGTGCGAATTACGAGTAACGTGACATGTCATTACGTCACAAGATAAAGGTCGATAAATCAGATCGAATTTTTGACTAACCTTACCCGTACATTTTTGCTACTTTTGACAGTTGGCTTTTATGTTTACAAACCACCTGTTAGTAAACACAGCTAATATTTTTATTGTACTGAACTTATACAGTGTTTTAATTGCATTTAACAATTTGTGAATGTGTGAAAATCAGTGTAGTGAAAATGTCTTCTAAAAGAGATAAAAAAGGAAGATTCACAAAAGAAGCCAAGACTATCCACCAGCTCAGCGAGGAAACTCCAAAACACAGCTAGAGCTAGAGACACTAGTGATACAACAAACAGAATCATTGACACTTCAATTTTATTTTCTAAACTTAGAAGTGTTCTGTGTTGTAATCGGTGCCATGGCAGTGTTCAATTAAGTGAATCTGGTGTGCAGGGTCTTGGTTTCAAAATAGATATTGTGTGCTCAAAGTGTGGTGAAATAGCAGCGATCAACTGCAGCAACAAAGTAGGAACCAAAGGAAATGCATATGAAGTGAACAGAAGATCTGTGCTGTCTGCTCGTGCACTTGGACATGGACACGCTGGCCTTTCAACTTTTTGTGGGATTATGCACCTATGCAAGCCAGTTGCTCAATTGGCTTTTGATGAAATAAATAAGCAGTTGAGTGAAGTGTGTGAAAGTGTCGCTCAAGAGTTTAGTATGATAAGTACAGTTTACTCAATTTATTCATTTTTGTGTTTTTTTTTTCATTTCAGGTTATTCAAGGAGGAGGAAGACTCATGGGACTCCACGCACCAGAAAATATTGATGTACACTGCTGCAGATGTTTGTCTGCTACGTTGAAAAGAAGAAAAAAGTAGTTGCAATTGATAAGATGAGTATAAGTTATATCTATTAGAACTTGTAACTTAATTGTTAAATAACTCTAAATGTTGTTTTTATCAATTTTAGCTTACTGTCCGTAAGATTCCAAGGGAACGCATGGACAGATTGGGCTCAAAATTTATGGAGATACTCATTATAGTAGTACTTTTCATATGAGCGTAGGGATTTTGATTTGAACGAGTAGAAAATTTTTTACATCTATAAAAGTGATAAAATTATTAAAAAATAAGTGTTATATTGACAATGTTCATATAAAAAAATACTTCTACTCGTTCAAATCAAAATCCCTACGCTCATATTAAAATATATGATATGAATCATACTACTATAATGAGTATCTCCATAAATTTTTAGCCCAATCCATTCATGCGTAGACTTGGAATCTTACGGACAGTGCTTAAAGTCCTCGAAAGCAGTCTGGTTTGCCATGGAGGCATAGAAGGTCCAACGAAGGTAAAAAATATACAAATTGGTAGGTTTTTATGTATACTTTCAGGAAAAAAAACCCTTATTAAAATAAATATCAAAATAAAAATTCTTAATTAATTTTTTTGTTTCAGATTTTAAAGGTGCTGTGCCTCTTAAGGAGGCCAGCCTCAGTTAAACACGAAAAACGACTTTCTTTTTTTCATGAACCGATACAAATCTTTCCTTATAAAGCAACCATTCTGAAATTTTTTTTATTATACATCCTTCATAATATCTTTAATTATACCATTGAAAAACCTCAAAATCTTGCTCCTACGAAAATTCACAATCACAATCGATTCGAATTACTTATTAATAATCATTACAGCATAACTGTATACTTAGTCGTCGTTCATCATCATATAATAGTACACACGCATCCATCCATTCTGTTCACGCATTCCTCAAGAATTTACAAACAGTACGATCGTAATCCGTTAATAAATGCTAGAATTCAACCTTCATTTTATGGATCGAAATGCTCTCAGTCAAAAGAAATTGATAATTAAAATTCAATATATAAATTTGCATACAATGATTAAATACGCGATCACTACAATAATATAATTGCCTATCAAATTTACAGAGCCGCGCGCCCACGTGTTGTGCAATATGACTCGGATTCAGCGTATTTTTATCTATCTCTCTCTCTTCCTCTAAATATAACACCAATTACGCAATACGTAGCTTTTAGAATATAGCCTCGGAGGCAGGCAAGCACTTCCTGCACCGATGTACTTTGATGGAATGGTACATATCGCAGGCGCCGTAAAATCGACGTCGACTCTAGATCGTCTTGCCAGTCCATACCTTTTTTCACTGCGTCTACTGCAGCGTATAACTTGCCCGCTGCTTTCCCGTATCAGCGGCTATACAAGAAAAACCTATGCGCAATGAATTTCGCTTAGTCGCACAATTTATTCATCTGCGCACCCATAATAGCAGAATCAGTGACTTAACCCTTTCAGGAATGGTATCGCATGTGAAGAGAGAGAAAGAGAACAAGACAAGACGCGTCTTGCTCGACAGCAGAGCAGCCTGTACCTCGCAGGCCTCCTTGCTCTGTTCTAACGGACGGATGAAGCCGCGCTTGACTCGAACTGCCGAATTCCAATTCTCGCGCATACGGACACACTCACACTATACTACTCGGTCAGATGTGCAATTGCGCGACGCATTACGCCATCAGCCGAGCTTACCGACAACGCTTTGAAAAATTTCTCCAGTGCGCTATATATATATATATATATATATATATATATATATATATATATATATATATATATATATATATATATATATATATATGGACGATTCCACGTCAAGTGAGTAAATAAAAAATGTTAAAACTCTGGGACTTTAAAAAGAGGATGTATTTCATACCCAAAATATGCAAAAAGAATTCATACCCTTACCTCCATTGGTTCAAAATCTATGCCAAGCTAAAAAACATGATTATTTGCATTTTTTTTTTCATTTTTCTTATAATGCATGTATTTTTATCTCAAGAACTATAAAAGATAAAGTACTTTAGTCCGTGTGCTTGGAAAGAGAATTTGATGCAGAATATGATAATATTTTTTGCATCACCAAATTTGATAATTTTGACTGTTCCAAATTTCTGCCAAGACACGAATGAAATTTTAAGGTGGAACTCCAGTGATTTTTAAAATATCTCTCCCTTTCGTCCAATAATACTAAAAATCCGATAACTTTTTGTGTCATGATTGAAGAAGGTTGTAAAAAAATGTAATAAGATAAATTTCGATTTTTTGGTAAAAAATTACTGGAGTTAGATTAGATTAGATTAGATGTTTATTTTGTGCAAGACAAAAACAATAAAACTACATTCAATAATAATACATATTTACAGAGATCATTAGTATAGTCAATCATATCACAGCTCGACATTGCTCGTCATTAACTTACATATATTGCACAATATTATATCTGTCGTACATCAATCACGTCATTACACTTATCACATATTATTATCATTACAAATAATACATTTTTTTGTGACTATCAAACTTCAATTTCTATTATAGTCAACATTCGTATGATTAGCGTCATTCTACATTAGATATACATGGTCCATGTCCCTGGACTTACATAGCAAATAGTCGCAAATTGTCGCTTTAAATCTGCGTAGTGAGGGCAAGTGCTTAATACGTCGAGGGATCGTATTCCATAGGCGCGCACCTTGGGATTGAAAAGATATCAACCCTGTATCGGTACGCGACGATGGAATCGAGAGCTCCCTAGAATCAGTCCTACTAGAGGTCCGAGTCTGGTTTTTTTGAAAAAGGGCTGCAAGATACGTGGGTAGACCCATGTTAATAACTTTGTATAGTTGTACCGCCGCAAAATACGCCCTTCTTCCCTCAAGATCAAGCCAGCCAAGTTTACTCCTATAGGGACTGATATGCTCATACCTTCTAACAGTACATATGTACCTCACACATGAATTCTGCAATCTTTGCAGTCTCATTCGGAGTTCACCTGACACATCAAGATACACTAAAGAGCAATAATCTAAATGAGACAGAACAAGAGCACTTGCCAGCCGTTTGTGTAACGCCTCGGTGGTGCTGGATTAAAATGACTTAAGCCCATGTAGGGCCTTATTAACCTTTCGACTAACTGCATCCACTTGCGGTTTCCACGTTAACTTCGAATCCATAACTACACCGAGGTTAGTAACTGTGTCAACAAAGGGAACAAAGACGTTACCCTGAATCTCTATGCCAGGCAAATCCATACTCTATACTTTCTTAATGTTAGATTCTGACCCAAAAATAATTGCCTTCGTTTTCCTGACATTGAGACACAGAGAGCTGAGCCCCCTTAAGCTGAGCGCCAGAAACATTTTTGTTGAAAAAAATTTCAATGATAATTTTAGATGTATATTTTAAGATAAAATAAGATTTAGAATGGTACTATAACTCGGCTACGAGAAGAAAAAAATAAAATAAATTGGCTTATTTTATCAAAGTTATATTCTTATGGGATTTAACATAAAAATCTGTTTCTGATAAAATAAGTCTATTTCTTTTATTTTTTTCTCGTAACTGAGTTATAGTATCATTCTAAATCTTATTTTATCTAAACTATCATTGAAATTTTATTTCAACAAAATTGCCTTTGGCACTCAGCTTAAAATTTTATTCGTGTCTTGGCAGAAATTTGGAACAATCAAAGTCATCAAATTTGGTGATGCAAAAAATACTATCATATTCTGCAACAAATTCTCTTTCCAAAATACACGGATTAAAGTACTTTATCTTTTATAGTTCTTGAGATAAAAATACATACATTTTGAGAAAAATTAAAATAATGCAAATAATCATGGCTTTCAGCTTGGAATAAATCTTGAACCAATAGAGGTACGGGTTTGACAGTTTTTTGACATATTTTGGGTATGAAATACATCATTTTCTTAAAGTATAAGAGTATTAAAATTTGTCACTTGTTCACTCGACTTGGAATCACCCATATATATATATATATATATATATATATATATATATATATATACGTCAACCAGAACACCGCCCTGCCCAAAATTCTTTACAACCAAAAATTTTTTATGTACTTTCGATTAGCGCGTGTCTATTTTTTAAATTTTGTTTTCAGACGGAGCTAACCTTAAAGAAATACTACTTTACGCAATGATCAAACTGTTAGAAATCACAGGGGTTCCGAAAAATTCCAAGCAACGACTATTTTTATGTATTTTGAACTGCTGAACACGAATCTGACCCTCTTTTTTACCGATACCTCAAGCGTTCGTCCCTGACCTCAAAAAACACCCCAAAATTGCTGTTTCACGCGGTTGAGAGGTAGGTATTGTGATCTACGGGAGGATAATTATTAACAGAGAGTATTTTTATGAATTTTGAGCCGCTAAACACGAAGACGAATCTAATTTTATTTGGTTTCTATTAGTTGAGTATATATAATTCAGGGAACCAAGCTCTTTTAAAACCTAAAAAATTAGATAGTATTACCTTTAATTTATACTTGCTAAAAACTTTTTTGGTCCTTCTCTGCCATATCTGTTAAGCGTATACTAATTCATGGATTTGTATACTGACCGTAGGATTCCAAAGAAATAAATGGATTAAACGGTGTTATTCCTTTTGGAAAATGATTTACATACCTGTGATTTTGGTATTTAAATAACGTAATTAACCTGATTACGTGAATCGTTTAGTGGTTTCAATATGGCGCTTATAATGACTGAATATTGCTTAATTGAAGTAATCAAAACAAGGATCACGCAGTAATTAAACTTATACTAAAAACCATTAGTTGGGATATTCTATTAATTTACTTTCTCGTTATTTCGACATTTTCTAATGTTTTATCGTACTATATCCATTTATAACTTAATATTACTCAATTCTAATATTACTCAATAATTATTACTCAATTCTAATCACTTCTGAGGTGGAAAACATCTTCAAAAAATGTAAAAAAGTCTAAAAAATAGCAATAAACGGTAAATTGCTATAAAATTATATTAAAAATTGTAAAGAACCGTAAAAAATTGTCAGAATTTGGAGTATGCTTTACAAGTTTTTACAGATTTTTACATTTCGTAACATTTTTTAAAGTTTTAAAATATATAAACTCTCCCGTTTATAACATTTTAAATGTTTATAAATGTATAAACCATGGAAATGTTATAAACTGAAAAAAATTGTATGGAAATGTGAAAGAAATGTATTAAAAAAATGTAAAAAAGTGTATAAATGTATGAAAAGCTGTAAAGCATAATCCAAATACAAACAATCTTTTACGGTATTTAACTATTTTTTTTTAAATTTTATAACAATTTATACCTTTTTACATATTTTAATATTTTTACGATAATGATTTCCGCAATTTTCCTTGATATATTTTATACGAATTTGCGCTTTATTCATAATTATTACATTTCTGGATTATGACATTTACTAAACATATTTCTTTGTTATTTTATCATTATAAAACCATTAGCTATATATTATTAATCAATCCTCATTAGTTTTCTTTACGTATTATATGCGAAATAGCGCTTTATTCCTAAATATTATTTTTCTTAAGTATCCTCAATTTGCCAAAAAAAAATGAAATCTATTCATTTAATACTTTATTATTTATCGAAATATTTCTAAATTATATTATCTATTGAAGGTGTTGCCAAGATATTATGTTGAAAGTATGTTTAGCATAATACGCGTTATAACGCCATTACCAAATTTATCAAACTTTGATAATTTTGATACTTTTTGTATATGTTTATTCGAATATATAAGTTATAAAGCCTTGTCATCGGAACACCTTCCCTTGCTGTCCAACGCAACTAACAAAAATTTTAAAAAATTTTCTATTTATAAAATCATGAATAGTCACTATAATCATTAATATTATTAGTACGATCGTGCTCAGCAACTGAAAATACATAAAAGTAAAGTGATCTTCACTCCAGCACAGGGTACTTGATTCCCCGTACATACGCAGCAGCGTGCATCACCGAGCCCGTAGTACCCCGCTAGGCGGCGACGACACCAGTTTTCGTATCCATTAGCGGAGTACCGTTCCGAAACGCATATAATGATGCGCTAATCCATGAATTTTTACCGAACTTTTTCGTGTTGTAAATGTTGCCGTGTTAGAGATCACGTTTGAGTGGCAGGCTAACGGTTAGATATTATTTTCTCCATAGTTCAGTTTTGTTTCAAATTATATAACATTAATTCGCTGTTACTTTCCACGTAGTATTTTTCATGACAGAAAAATTAATTTGAATCAGACACAATTTACTTTTAAGTTGATATAGCTTTTGTATACTTGTATACTTGCAGGCCAAAGCTACTGACGCGATTTTAAATTCAAAACAACTTTATGACTGGACGAGACAAAAGTTCCAAACAATAACATTCTTTCACTATTCCCAAAAGGATTATGAAAAAACATCAAGATCACTAAAGAAAAGATTCTCAACTGCACCATCTGTTACAAAAATTTCAGAAGGACACGCGTTTTTAGTTTCTTCCGACAAAAAAATTACTGTGTTTAGATATTCTCATGCACCAAATCCATTATCAATAATACAATATTAATAATTGAATTTTAAAAATGTTAAACAAAATAATACAAGTATACAAAAAATGACAATAATTAAAAAATTAAAAACTTTAAAAAAATTAGAAATTACGAAAAATAAAGAAAGTAATGCGTAATAGCTATATATTAGTAAGCAGTTATTTTAACTGAATATACTTGAGTAGAAGTAAACAAATAAAATTTAGCTTCGTGTTAATATTCAGCGACTCAAAATTCATAAAAATAGTCTCCGTCGATAATGATCCTCAATAGACTTACGTTTTCTACCGCGTAAAACAGCAATTTTGGGGTGTTTTTTGAGGTTAGAGATAAACGCTTAAGGTATCGGTAAAAAAGAGGGCCAGATTCGTGTTCAACAGCTCAAGATACATAAAAATACGCTCTGTCAATAATTTTTCCCCCGTAGATCACAGAACCTACCTCTCAACCGTGTGAAACAGCAATTTTGTGGTGTATTTTGAGGTTAGGGATAAGCGCTTGAGGTATTGTTAAAAAAGATGGTCGGATTTGTGTTCAGCAGCTCAAGATACATAAAGATACGCTATGTCAATAATTTTCCTCACGTAGATCAGAGAACCTACCTCTCAACCGCGTGAAACAGCAATTTTGGGGTGTTTTTTGAGGTTAGGGACGAACGCTTTAAGTATCGGTAAAAAAGAGGGTCGGATTCGTATTCAGCAGCTCAAAATACATAAAAATACGCTCTGTCAATAATTTTCCTCACGTAGATCACAGGACCTACCTCTCAACGGTGTGATACAGCAATTTTCGGGTGTTTTTTTAGGTTAGGGACGAACGCTTGAGGTAGCGGTAAAAAAGAGGGTCGCATTCGTGTTCAGCAGCTCAAAATACATAAAAATAGCCGTTGCTTGGAATTTTTCGGAACTCCTGTGATTTCTAACAGCTTGATCATTGCGTAAAGTAGTATTTCTTTAAGGTTAGGGAACGTGCAGCTCCGTCTGAAAACGAAATCTTAAAAATAGTCATATGCGAATCGAAAGTACATAAAAAATGCTAAATATCCCATATTTTTAAAAATTTTTAGGTCGAAGAATTTTGTGCAGGGCGGTGTTCTGGTTTACGTGGAACGTTATATTATATATATAACATATATATATATATATATATATATATATATATATATATATATATATATATAACAACATATAGATATATATGGGCGATTCCAAGTCAAGTGAACAAGTGAAAAATTTTAATGCTCTGAAATTTTAAGAAAATGATGTATTTCACACCCAAAATATGTCAAAAAACTGTGTGTGTGTGTGTGTGTGTGTGTATATAAATATATATATCATAGTTCTCTTCCTTACAAGGTATTATAATTCAGATGATCCTATGCGTATCATATTGACGTTCAAATTGGTTAGGCCCCCCTAAACATGGGGTAACATTCGTATGATACCTCACATTTCGGAGGGCCTAAGCATTTTTAATGTCAATACGATGCGCGTACGATTATTCAAATATAATACCTTTTCCAGGTGAAATCTCAGATAGTACAGTCTTGAACGAACAATTCAGATAGTGTCGTTTCCAAGCGAGCTCCCAGATAGTATCGTGTTGAACGAAAACTTCAGATAGTACAGTTTAGGTCTAAACAGACGATATGTACTAAAACTTTTATGGTTTACTTTTTCGTTAAACAATTTTGTTATTACTTTTCAGAGAACAAACCAATATTTTCAAAATAACTAAGATTTTTTTTTTAAATTGGTTTGTACTTCGAAAAATAATGATAAAATTTTTTTTTAATGATAAAGTAAACCGTAAAAGTTTTAGTATATGCTAAAAAGAGTTTAATTACCGTCGGAAAAATGTTTGTTGTTGATCGTGCCCCCTAGATATGTGCACACCGCAAAGTTTTTGCAATAAATATAGTATTTGCTTTCATATCCCAATTCATTGCTTACAAAGATTATGAAACCATCTGTCACTTAGACTTAGAGACTGTGCAAATTTAAGTGTGTAAATAACGTGTGTCTTTAGATTACTTGACTCTTTGTCACAATCATGAAGTTATATTAAGCTACCTTTATTATACTAATTATCGTATACTAATTATCTTATACACTAATAGAAAATTATTCAAATGTTTATACCAATTGTACTTTGAATCATTGATGCAATATTTCGCTATGTGCGATAGCTGCGTTTTTCTACTATTTTTATTTAGTATATACTACTGTAAAAGGGCATTTTTGCCACTTAAAACATAAAAAAATAATAAGTAATAATGCACATAATATACACAAGGAATGAAGTAAACATTGAATTTACGTTGTTCTTTGAAAGTTCTTTAATAACATAACACGATCATATCGACGCTCCCTCCGAAAAGTAACACCTAAATTCATTTTTTATGCGAAGATTAATACATTCGTGCGAAGAAGACTAATACATATAATGCTCTGCGGCGAAAAGTAACAACTTCTATACTTTTGCGGCGAAAACTAACACCCATAAAGCTTATACGACAAAAACTAACACTTGGAATGATTTTGAGACACCTTCTTTGTCCTACAATAATCAGAATTATTACTTTTGCAACTTTGCAATTTTACAACGTTGCAACGTTATAAAAAATGCTAGTTTTCGCCACAAATTCATTCAACGCTTTTCGTTGGAAAAAGCTGAGTCGTGCTGTTCTTCATTGGAAAAATATAAATGGTATTAAGGTAAATGTTCCAATACCTTGCCAAGTCCTGGTACCTGGCCAAACGCTCACATGTTTGGCTTTGTTGCTTTAATATACAGACCACCACACGTACCGTTTTTACAGGGCTCTGACTTAATAGACAAACTGACGATACATACTCAAGACTTTAGTCACAAAATTATTATGGAAGATCTGAATGCGAACCTACTCGGAACGTCAGCCGATGCGAAATTTGTTAGACGGTTGGCTGATGATCTTAACCTTCAAATAATTGATCATGGTGCGACTCATCATCTCACGGATTCTCACACGTGGATTGATGTGATTTTGACAGATAATAATGACGTTGTACTGAGCAGGGACAATCGGCCGGCGCCTTTTCCCAGTCATCATAACATCATAGAGGTCGAGATTGGGGTCGAAACTGCTGCATCCCCTGTGGTTGAATCTTTCAGCTACAGGGATTTTAAATCGATCCAGCAAGACGACCTCCTGTCTCACCTAGCTGACTGTGATTGGTCGCGGGTCGATGGTCCCGCGGCGGGTGTTGACAGTCAATTAGAGTGCCTCAGTGTCAACCTCATGGCTGTGATAGATAAAATTGCACCGTTAAAAGAATTCATGCCGAAAAAGAAAACAAATCCACCATGGGTTGATGCTGAACTAATACATCTTTACAAAAAACGTGACTCCGTACGAAGACGCTATGCGTGGACCAATGACGACATACTGTGGCGGGAGTATCAGGGCCTTGCACCTGAAGCTGAATTACGAACGAAGGAAACAAGGGAAAGATTTTTACAAAATAACATTTCTGAAGCGATTGATAATAAGAAAGATATCTGGAAAGAGCTCAAGGCTCTGGGCCTTCTGCCAAAGACAAGAGAGGAGCTTCATGGTTTCTCACCGGAAGAGCTCAATGCCCACTTTGCAGGGGTGTCGATCTCCCAAAATGAGGGTGATGAAGAACTTGACAACGTCCTGACCACTGCCAGTGATAATGGTTTTGTTTTCCGAGAAGTCAGCTTCTCGGACGTGGTTCTGGCTGTTGCCCACTTCTCATCACAAGCCAGAGGGGAAGACTGCATTCCCCAAAGTATAGTGGCTAAGGCTCTTCCGTTTGTGGGAGATCATATTGTTAAGATATTTAACTCCTCTCTGTCCAGTGGCATTTTTCCGGGAACTTGGAAGGGAGCTCAGTTGGTGCCTTTGACGAAGAAGCCTGTCCCATCTACGGTGTCAGATTTCCGACCAATTGCCCCACTGAGTTTCCTTTCTAAGGTCCTTGAAAAAATCGTACACGACCAAATAACTGACTTCTTACGAGAAAATAATACTTTGGATCCGATGCAGGCTGGTTTTCGACAGAATCACAGTACACGGACAGCACTACTGAAACTGACGGAGGACATAAGATCAGGCGTTAACAACAACAAAAAACTATTGACTATTTTGTTAATGTTTGATTTTAGCAAAGCATTCGACACCATCTCACACACTAAACTGCTGCGTAAGCTTTACGGCAAAAAAACGGCAAATTTCCAACCCTGTCCCAATGACGTGGAATAATTCTTTAACAGTTTTAAGGGTGGTACCCTGCTAACTTTTACCAAAGTTAGCAGAGACGCGGTTATTTTTAAAATTAAATCCGCGGCCATTTTTTCGTCTCGACGGATAATTTACGGATAATTTGCGGCAAATTTTGAGCCCTTACCCAATAGTGTAGGATCTAGTCTAGTGGATTTTACGTTGGTACCCTGCCAATTTTATCTTGATTTGGAAAGTTCTGGCGCGTACGCGCGGTAAAAAATGTTTCAAGTAAATCTGAGTGCAGGGTGGCTTCACGGCAAACAAGCTGCAAATTTCAAACCCTGTCCCAATGACGTGGAATACTCCCTTGACAGTTTTAAGGGGGTACCCTGCTAACTTTTTCCAAAGTTAGCAGAGACCCAGTTAGTTTTAAAAATAAATCCGCAGCAAATTTTTCGACTTGACGGATAATTTACGGATAATTTACGGCAAATTTTGAGCCCCTACACAATAGTCTAGAACGCAGTTTAGTGTATTTTATTGGGGTGCCGTGCCAACTTTATCTTAAGTTGGAAAATTATGGCGTTTATAAGCAGTACAAAATGTGTCGAGTGAATCTGAGTGCAGGGTGGCTTTACGGCAAAATAGCGGCAAATTTTAAGACCTGTCCCAATGACGTGGAATGCTTTCTTGATAGTTTATGAATGGTAAGTTGCTAACTTTTTTCGAAGTTAGCAGGGGCATGGTCAGTTTTAAAAATAAATCCGCGGCAAGTTCTTCGCCTAGACGGATTATTTACGGCAAATTTTGAGCCCCTACACAATAGTGTAGGATCTAGTCTAGTAGATTTTACGGGAGTACCCTACCAAATTTATCTTGAATTGGAAAATTCTGGCGCTTATGCGCGGTAAAAGATGTTTCAAGTAAATTTGAGTGCAGGGTGGCTTTACGGCAAAAAAACGGCAAATTTCCAACCCTGTCCCAATGACGTGGAGTACTTCTTTAACAGTTTTAAGGGTGGTACGCTGCTAACTTTGACCATAGTTAGCAGAGATGCGGTTATTTTTAAAATTAAATCCGCGGCAATTTTTTCGTCTCGACGGATAATTTACGGATAATTTACGGCAAATTTTGAGCCCCAACACAATAGTGGAGGATGTAGTCTAGTGGATTTTACGTGGGTACCCTGCCAATTTTATCTTGATTTGGAAAGTTCTGGCGCTTACGCGCGGTAAAAAATGTTTCAAGAAAATCTGAGTACAGGGTGACTTCACGGCAAAATAGCGGCAAATTTCCATCCCTATCCCAATGACGTGGTGTACTTCTTTAACAGTTTTAAGGGTGGTACGCTGCTAACTTTGACCAAAGTTAGCAGAGACACGGTTATTTTTAAAATTAAATCCGCGGCAATTTTTTCGTCTCGACGGATAATTTACGGATACTTTACGGCAATTTTTGAGCCCCAACACAATAGTGTAGGATCTAGTCTAGTCGATTTTACAGGAGTACCCTGCTAACTTCATCTTGAGTTAGTGAATTCTGGCGCTGTTGAGCGCTTAAAAAAGTTTTCGTCTAAATCTGAGCGCAGAGTTGTTTTACGGCAAAAAAGCGGCAAAGTTGAAACCCTGTCTCAATGATGTGAAATGCTTTCTTGGTAGTTTTAAGGGGGTACCATGCTAACTTAACCCTAAGTTAGCAGGGTACCCGGTTATTTTTAAAAATAAATCCTTGGAAAATGTGTCGACTTCACGGATAATTTACGGATTAATTACGGCAAATTATCAATTAGTTTATATAACCTAAATAGAAAATGTCCATGCCAAGTTTAGGGAGGTCGATTTTATCTTCATCGATTTGCAACGGACTCAAGCAACGCTAGTCTTTCTATTGGAAATACTGCGTGCTGGTGCAGTTTTTCGAGATCATTTCGAGTGTAGATCCTGTTTTCCATAAAATCATCCAAGCTCTCGTACTGTCAAATTAATCGTGTTGTCGGCTGGATTGTCTGAGGAATTATCACCAATTGCCTTATTTGAAAGCTGACGCTACTTTTGGTTTATTTGGAAATCAACCGGCAGGAGAGGATTACAAAGTATTGGTATCCCCGTGTGGGTGATAATTCTCGTTTCCGGTCTCAAGAATACCTCATGGTCGTCACAGATGACCGGCAACTCTAGATAACACTCAGTAACTGGCCTCAGTCTGCAGGTCGTAGCTTCGCATGGATTGCATGCGCTGCCTCTTCAGCTGCTACTGTGGTGTATCACCTCCGCTTTATTATGCGGAGAGCGAAGACGTCTGGTTGAGTCTCGACAAGTGGCATTGAAGCGAGGATAACTTGCCGATAAAGTAATAAATAAAGTGAAGTGAATTGTTTACGAATGTTATTTTCAAGATAAGATAACTTGGTGTTGAAATATGCTCTGAGAAATATATTTTCGGGTGATAATGTTTTTCTAGATGCAAACGACTTCTTGGATGTCGTCTCTAGGATATACAAATGTGAGCGTTCCGTTTTTACCAATTTGTAGCCGCAGAGGGCTTCTTCCCCCTTGAGACCAAGCCAAATTTGATCTCTTGGGTCGTATTCCCGAAATATGCCATATAATAGGATTACGGTTGCATTTTCCTGCAATTTCTCCGATGCCTTCGTACAGTACTGCAAACAATTCCAAATTACTAAATTCTGTTTTTATCGCGTGTCCGTTGGCATTAATAGTTCATTCTGATTTGCCCGATGTTTCCTAATTATTTCGGAAAAGAAAAGTTACAATTTAACGGTTACCACTACATTTTTATACTCTTGTTTATTAAATATTAAGATTTCCCGTTTTCACTTAACGATCCCGCACTGGTTATTGATCTATAGTTTATGACGTCAGAAATTAAGTCTCTTAAGGGGGCAGACCAGCTTCGAACCCAAAAACAAAACTTATTTGTATGAATCCATAAAATTTCTTTCATTCAAAAGCAGTCATTCTGAATCTCTTTTTATTTAGTTATTCTAGTTATTAAGCTCCTAATCCACTGTCCACGGGATTCCAAGCGGTCCCGTAGACCAAATTTCTCCAGGTCATGGGATATTACTTTTCAATGCATTAGTTATGGTATGAATACAGGATATTAATTTTTACTATGTAGAAAATCTTTTACGTACATGTTATTGACTTATTAATTAATTATTTAATATTATTAATTAATCTTACTGTGTACATGTACGTAAAATAAATGTATGTAAAACACAACACGCACACATATATATATACACACCCACACCCACACACACGCACGCACGCACGCACGCACGCACGCACACACACACACACGCATATATATTATTGAAAACACTAAAAAGTTAAATAAAACAATTTTAAAAAATAGAACGAACTTAAAAAAGACACTAAAAAGTTAAAAATAATGGTTACTGTAATAAAGTGATTAAGGAAATAATAGAATTACGAGCAGCTGTTTATGATCTTCATTGAATAATCATCCAACATTTTGGTTATTTAAATTCAAAATACAACTATTTGGAGTTGGCGACAAAATTTTTAACAAATTACTAAATTTTGACTACATAAATGTTGAAGATTATAAACATTTGATCGTAAGCGTATTATTTTCTCAATCTATTTATTACAGTAACTATTACTTTTGTGTTTAGTGTTTTATTTATTTATTTTTTTTAATAACATATACGGGCATTACTGCCCTCAACTAGGTAGCGGGTTGCAGACCAGATCTCCGCCACTGAAAAACCAGGAGAAACATTTAAGATGTCCCTGAAAAATTCGGACTGACGGGGATTTTTTTTTTATTTGTTTAGAGTTTTTTTTATGTCGGTTGTATTTTTTTTTTAAGTTTTATTTGGTTCCAAATGAGCGATACATTATCACTAATCTTGAAGGTACACGGATTTAGCTTTTGATCGTAATACTTCTTACATTTTTCTTTGGCGTTAATTAAATTGTCCCTAGCTAACCTCTACATTCCTGATAAATGATCCTCCAAATGCGCTACATAATCAGCATAAGTTTCCATCAAATTCTCGTCTATGTCTACTACGGGAGAAAGTACGCTGTTTTGTCGTATACACAATCATACGGAGGTAATTTTGTTCCTCTCATGGACGCTGGTATTATATGTACGAAAACGATTTGCTTCAAAATGGGTTTTCAAAACGTCCAATATTGTCGACCAACTCAAGTCGTCGATACTCTCTGTTTCGGAAAGTCGTATAGATCTCAGACATAGATCAGTGCTTGCTGCAAGTAATGATTATATGCATTCTTTGAAAATTTCAGAATCGACTCTATAACGCAAGTTTTCTTTAATTGGCATGTCTATAAGAAATCGCCCACTTTTCTCAGATACCTTACACTTTCCAAAGGATGCATCCTATATATCTGGCAATTAATAATGTGTTACTATAAAATTTTGCTCCTGAGTTGACTGATTCTTTTGTCAGATTCTTTTGTGTAACAAAATATGCCTAATTACCTGCATTATTCATGACAAATAAGTCCCCAGTATTAATCATATTTGGAGCTATTTGAGGCTCATTTCGGTTATTTATTTCATAATTTACATGCGCGGGGTACGCCTACTTTTGCTACCACCATTGGTTGATCGTATTGCTAATTCTGATCTTTGATCATTATCTCTAGATTCCTGACTGTCTAAATCTACATTTAAATTTACATTACTATCCTCTCCTAAATGTTCATTTACATTGCTGGTGCTTCCTTGAACGTCTACACCTGGATAAAAAAATCTCATTTTCGTTAATTCGGTCGTTTGGTGGCGTCTGGTCATCAATTGAGAATGAATCTGACTGACAAGAACAGCGATCCTGCGCAACTCGGATTTTGATGAAGCTTTGAGGGGTGCTTTCTGGTACCAACAAATGAAGTATAGCATCCTTAGTTTATTCTAATGGGTCCTTGTATTCGAGATATAAGCTATTTTACTCCCAATATACATTATTTTAGTGAAAAAAGGTACCTCTTCTAGTGATTACGATGACTAAAAATGCATAAAAAATGTAGGAAATGTTACCTAAGGCACACCCGACTAGGTCCGCACAGCCGGATAGTGTGGGGCTGGTTGGGGACGCATCCGCCGTGTTTATAATATAGAACGAAAAATAAAATAAACAATAACGCGAAAAAATTACACAGCCGTTGCATTGCAAACCGACCCACTAAAACCTACCACCCTTTCCTCTTCTGGCGGAACCCACGCTGGTACCGTTTATCACATTACCTCAGAGTGGTGCCATTCTGGCGTCATCTGCACGACCGCTTCTGCCTAGATCTGAAACAAGTCAAAACAGTCATCGTTAAAGTCCCGCGTAGGGTGCTTAGATCTAACCCGTCTTATTCATACGCGTGGACTCCGTACGGAAGGAGAAGCTTCCTTATGCCTTCCCGCGATATTTATACAGCCAGAGAAAATGGTGCGTCTCCGGTTAATAAAACGTCCCATCATCTTAAATCACATCCCTTTCTATGGGATCATCCGCCATCCCTGGGTTATGATGGGAAAAACGTATGAAACGCGTCATCGCAATCAGCGCAACAGAAGATGCACTTCAGACTCCGAACCTTCCCCATGTAGTTGAGGAAGGAGCAGAAGTACCCGCGTCATCTCAGGAATTTGGTTAGGTATTTACCCCCCCCCCCTCCCTATGGTCTCTGTGAATCCAAGGATCCAGCTGGTCTATCAGCCTGGCTGCCCACTCGCCCTTGGTTGTAATGGTCCAGGGTCCTTGCCACGTTTCCATGGTACGTTTCCATTCCACTCTACGGACGGTTGTTCTGTCCTCTTGTGTCTTCCTCCGTTAATAGATTCGCTTGCGCTCCTTTGCGTGTAGGTCGATCGGGATGATTCCCGCAGTAACAAGTACTGCGGGTCCCGAGACCGTGCGATAGGCGCTGGTGACTACGAGCTCCTCCACGCTGAACTGAAAAAATTCGATTCCGGTATGATTTCTTCTCCATTGCATCAGTCCATATTTCAGAACCGTATAATAGGATGGGAGTGACAACTGACATGAGAAGCTGTCGCTTCGGTCCACTCGTATTTGCCATGAGACGGCTCAGCTGTGCTGTCTTTTTTGCCGCTTTGTCCGCTGCATACGCCAGGTGACGGAAAAAAGTAAGCTTAGCATCTAGTTTGAGTCCCAGATACATAGCCTCTCTCCTTGTCGTAACCTCTGTCTTCCCCACTTTCATGGTGAAGATGGTCTGTATCCGTTTGCCGGTGCAGGGCACGATCTCTGACTTAGCGGTTGCCAAGTCAAGACCGTGTTTCTTCATCCACCGCAAGATCCTGCGCATCGCCTGGTTAAGCAGATATTGTGCTTTCTCGTAGTCACGCGCGATGATGACTAAAGCGACATCATCGGCGTAAGCTATCATATACACCCCCTCCGACAGCCCGAGTCTCAACAGGCTATCTTAAAGGATGTTCCAAAAATTCCTGCACCACGCCGGCGCTGAAATATTTTTTGCATTGGCCTGATTCTGTTTCGTAACGGAGGATACGGTCCTTCAGATAGTCCCGTGCTACCCGCATGAGATACTCTGGTACTCTGAACGCGTGTGACGCTTCCAAAATGTCTAGCCACCTGGCCGAGTTGAACGCATTCTTCAAGTCTAGAGTTGCAAGGATGGCGACTTTTCTGGATAAATGATTTCCAGACCACGCCTTCTTCCCCTGCTGTACCACCTCTCTTATAGCGTCCACTGCAGATCACCGTTTTCTGAAATCGTACTGGTTGTCAGCTAAGTCGCCGGCAGCCCATACAGCTCCCTGCAGCCGTGACTTGAGCAACCTCTCGTAAAGCTTCCCTGCGTCATCCAACATACACAGAGGCCTGTTGGACGACGGAAGCCGGGGATTACCTCCCTTACTTTTGCCGATCAGCACGAGACACGCAACCTTCCAGGGGGTGTTAAAGACACCCGCCTTGAAGCACGCGTTGTACATATTCAACAACAGAGAGGGTGCTCTTACCGCGATGATCTTCAATATCTCATCTGGTATGCCGTCGGGCCCAGGCGCCTTTCCGCTCCGCATCTCTTTCCGTGGTTTCCTCCTGGTCCTGCCTTAGCGGGTGCGTAGGGAACAGTGTCCACGATTTGAATCATGGTGTCTTCGTCGAAAGGGGACCTCGGGAGCGCGTAGAGTTTTTTGGTCACGATCTTGTAGACCAAGCCCCACAAGTCCCGATTGCCTTGCTGCGGTTGATTTCGCGTTCTTTTCGCTCTTCTTCTGAGGCGGTTCCCTTTTGCCCTCAGTTGCGCGATTCCGCTGGTTCACCAGTGAGCTTGGCGTTTTCCAACGTCGCGATCTCTTATGCGGTATGGATGCATCACAGGCTCGGTGAATGAGACCCATGGTCTCCTTTACTAGAACCTCTGCTCCGCCCCTGCTCACTGTGGAGTTCGTCGTCGGTAAATTTTGTTGGCCTTCTAGCAGCACCTCGACTAGTTTGTCGGTGTTCAGCTTTGCCAGATTCTATCGGGGTGGCTTTCGCGCGACTTCTTTCTGCGATTGGGTTTTATCGCTCAGCTGAAAGGTGATGTACTGGTAGTCGCTACCGTTGTAATCCTCTAGTACCCGATGCTCTAGACGCTAGATTTTCGGATACAAAGGACACGTCGGGAATCGTCCCAATAAATTCTGGCCGTCTGAAAGTCGGCGTCTTCCCAACATTGAGGACTATCAAGTCGAGTTTGAATACCATATCCATGATTGACCTTCCTCTGTTGTCCGGCTCTGGCATACCCGACTCCGATGCTCGCGCATTGAAGTCGTCGGCGACAACGTTTTCGTCTTTCATCTCGCGGATCGCATCTTCCAGCTCGTCCAGACTCCGCCTTAATTGCTCAATACGGACGTTTGGGGAATAATAGCAGCTCACATAAAATACGTCTCTGCTTTTCACCCACATGAAGCCACTTCCGGCTCAATGTTCATCAACTCTGATGGTTTGGGGGTCCACGTAGACTGCTGCAGTACCCAGTTTGTCTGGATACCAAGTAGGTACATTGCAATCGAGGTACTGCTCACTGATTAGTAGCACATCAGGTTTCTTCTCAATTTTATACTGAGTCAGAAGTCTGTTGGTTAAGTCGCTTCTGTGTAGGTTCGTTTGAAGGACCATTATATGGTCCATCAATAACGCTTTGCTTTAATCTGCCTAAGGGTATCGCGAAACGCTGTACACTGTCCTGATTTTGGGGTGTGGCCCAGATGAGCTCGACCTACTCCAAGTACCGTGCACAATACGCACTTTGCCTCGGCGGCTCTGCAGGCTGATCCTTTGTGGCCTTCCCTGCCACACTTTTAAGAGGCCTTACTTCTATCTGGGCCTCTGCAGTCGCGTGCCTGATGTCTGTAACCCAGACATCTAAAGCACCGTTGCAGCCGTAGCCACCTTCTCAGTCGACAGTTCATGTAACCGACTCTCAAGCGGCTCTTCTCGAGCAGTAACTCAGCTTTTCCTGGTCCATCTATATGATGGCCAGCCGCTGATCTCACCCACTGAATTTCCCACCTCGTCAAAGAGCCTCTTCAACGCCGCTTCCACCTCTTCTTTGGTGGTGAGGCTATCGAAGTCTCTGAATTCGATGCTCGTTTTCAGTGACAGGTTCTTCAAGCCCCCTGTATCACCTGATGTCCCGGCTTTCTTGAGGGAGTTTCCGAGGCTTTCCAACACTGCTCATTGGTTTTCAAGACCAACGCTACCAGGATATCGCCTGCCCCGGTTTTTCTGATACGTACACCAGTTTTTGGTTACTCTGATGGAATCTTGTCGCGAACATTCGAAAGAACGTCCGTGTAAGAGACTCCATCATTAGGGCGGATACGGACAGCATTAGGTCGCATCCCGCGCATCCTAGGCGTCCTCCTTCTCCTCTTCTTCTTGGGAGACTTCTCAGAAGTCTCTGTTTTCTTGTTCGCTGGTGTCTTGGCTGTCGGTGGCTACTGTTGTTGCGGATAGTGATACAGCTGTTGTCGTAATTTCTCCCGCTCTTGCTGCTCCTGTTTGCGCCGCAGTTATAGCTCCTTCTGCTGCTGCTGTGATTTCTTAGCACCAGCTTGCTCCTTCCTGGACTGGATTGTTACAAAACCGACGATTTCCGACGGTCCATTGGTCCTAGCCTTCTTTTGAGGCCGGCTTGAGGTAGCCGCGGCTCCCAAAGTGTCTGTTGGGCTGCAGACTTCGATGTTCGGGAAACAGGCGGTCCTTCCAAGAGTCGAAACGTTCGACGAGATAGGGTATGGAGTACTTGATAGTGTTATTAACTCCGAGCTACTTATCCAACGCTTTTCCCATATTGTTGAGGATTTCATCTATCACCTTTATGAACTCATCAATGCTACTTACTTCCGGGCGGCTGAGCTGTTAGTGCCGCTTGGTAGCGATTTTAGCGCTAGCTGCTCCATTACCACCATCGCTTCTGGGCAGGTTTGTTGTTGACCTGCCTTCTGGCTCATCACTTGGTTTTGTAGGGACGTTTTCTTTCTGATTGTTGACCGGCGCATCGTGCGTAGGGGGCCTGTCCAAAATAGCTGGGAACGGGTGCACCCTCGGATACTTTGATCCTACCCCAGATCCCTGAGGCCCAGCCTTCGTTTTCCCGGTCCCGGAAAACACGGACGGACCAGGGCTCGCCTGGAGCAACAGGAGTTCCGATACCCCTGCCCAATACATACTTCCTGATCAGGGCCCGAAGTGGCCGGCTTCTGATCCCGCGCCGGAACTAACCACCTCGGCAGAGCTAGGCTCACATTAGCGTTTCGCCCATGCCGATGGGAACAACCGTCAGGAGTCTGGACGCTCCGTGCATGTCCCGGCGCGGGTCGGGCGGTCTTCTGTGCATATGCCTCACGACTAGCGTATCGCCCGAGAGAAGGTATTAAAGTATTTTGTTGAGTGGAGTGGGTGTGATAAGTGTAGGATAATAATTGTAAGAGAAAATGTGTGTAGAGTGTGTTCCGTTACCATTTATTCACCTTCTCAATTCCAGGCGAACTGGCAAGTCATCCGACTACAAGCCATACCGGGAGGACCGCTGCGCTTCCTCGTGCTAGGAAGTTTATGGCTCGGCCATGGGTCAACCCAGGCAACCGCGGAGGGAATAATATACAGTAGGGTTCGATATAATCCAAGTAATCTAGAAAATGAAAAATCCATCACGTCCGTCAGATAGAATATCGACAAATAATCGACACTTTCTTTTTGCAAGTAACCTATTCACGCCTAGTCAGTTCGTCATTCACGTCTAACCGTTTCTTGTTTAGAATCGCGATTTTTGATATTTAGCACTCAATTGATGTACGTCATTAAAGGCTCAGACTGCCCTTTCCGAATGGTGTTTAATCTGCCCTTTAAATTATTCAGAGTTTCGGTCGTCGAAAAGACTATTTTACACGGTCAATAAATTCATCAAGCATTTAGTTTCCCCCACGAGCATATAGGCACTGTCATGCATTTTATTCATTAAAGGATTAGCTACTTCGCGTTCTAAGTGAGCAGGTATAATATTCAAGGCCCTCTTACAGCTGCGTATGAAACTCAACAAATTTGTCCCGTCGGAATTATGCGTGTTTGATAAAGCCTCCATTACTAAGATTCTAGTAAGGTCGTTGGTCGGTTCACTCTACGCTAGAATTTCATTTATACTCCATAATCGGCAAGGTTCTGTAAGATGTGAAGATCGTGAACTATGGATTGATCATTGCTTTGATTGAAGTCCTGACCCCCCAAACTATCCAAAATAGCTAATTTCTCGGTTTCCGGCTTTTTCCTCTGCCAGGGCCTGCAAAGCTTCCCTCTTTACCTTCTCCGCTTCCATCTGCATTACCGGTAACAGTTACTAACCCGGGACAATGGAGACCCCTACCTTACCGACCGCTGACAATTCTACCACATATGGTAACAACACGAATTCCCTACCTAATGCACGCAAATTTGCAATTGATGTATGTACAAGTTTATTAAGCAAACCCTTTCATTCAAGTAGTTGTCACTTTACTATGGCCGTCAAAACAAACTATACCTTGACCTCAGAAGACCGCGACTGGCGCCAGTGAGCGACACTTTGCGCCAACGGGGTGACATCTGATACTTTCATGACTCATCATATATTATCTGAGTAACGCATGATTCTAAATAAATCTCTTCTCTTTTAAATTAATTTTATTATTTAAAGAAAAAAAATGAATGTAATTTAATTGTAATATTTGAATGAAAGTATCAAAAAACATTTTTTTATAAAAGACTTTAATCATTAAAATATATAATTATAAATGGTGTCAAGAGGAAAAGGACAAATAATCAGGTTAATAAAAAGAAGGTAAGTGCAACTAAATTTCCTTATTTATCTGATGATAATTGATTATTTAGTACATCTGTTATATTATACATATGTAGAGATCCGAGTTGATAAAATACATCTATTATATCATGTTTACAAAGAGGAATTTATTTATTCCATTCCTTTGAACGTGCTTGTACGCTGGTGGTTATAAAGTAAATTACATTATCGTCAACTCTATTTATAACGTCTTTAACTTGCATAAGACTACTTTTATCTACAATAAATTCAATAACTTCATCCGAAGCGCAACTTACATTACCCTCTATAGAATTTAAATATTCGAGGCAAGCGTCAATACACTTTTTCTACGTATCCGATAAGACAGTCAAAAGTAACTTTCTTCATAATACAACTATGCCGAAAACGTTTATATACAATACAATAGATTTTCCAGGTCTCCGATCCTCTTCTATTTCAATAGCTTTATATTGATGAGTATGTGTACATTTTAAAATCCAACCATTACCGTAAATCTTTTGACCCCTTAATTCCTCAGCGTCCCCACGGAAATACTTGACAATATCAACAAAAGTTCCTTTAAATTCTTGCCAATCACTGATTAAGAACGCTATTCCCTGAAAGTCAGTAAATAGCAGTCGTACAATTGTACGGTAATATTCGTCTTTGTAACTATCGTTTTCTAAGCCAACGATAATCTTCTTGGTGAAGGACTTATTTAGTCCATATAACGTGTTGAATGTCTGATGCGGATGACGAATTATTCTTGGTTGGTCAGCCATGTTGTCGTTTCTCTTTAAGTGGTTAGAAATGACTGATGTAAAAGTGTTACCTTACCAGCTCTTAATATATCTTTCAATTTAGAAGTGGAGGTGGAAAGTGCAAGTATTGTAAAAGGGGGAAGGGTATCACATACCAATAAATACTTACATTCCGAGAAGACTGAGGAATATTGTGTCAGACGACGTGGGGGTGTCATGTTTTACAAAGATAGCAGAAAAATTATCCAGAAACTTCTTGAAACCTGATACGAGCGAAAGAATGTTGCATCGGCCAGATGATATCCTGTTACAATACTAACATTTTAAAGCTGCACTTTTGTAAACATCTGACAATACAGCCATCTCTGCCAATCAAAATTCTATCAACATTTTTTTTATATCTTACAAAGCGTCTGGCTATACTATCATTTTTCTTCAAGTCGATAGAAAAATTGTTTAGAAATTTCTGGAAACCCAAACCTATGCTCATGTAATATAAGAACATGATACAAAATTGGCCGCATACATCGGACGATTCACTCTGTAATGGCGTTACATTCCAACGAAATTGGTTGACAATCACGTTATATGAACTAAACAAGTCCTTCACCAAGAAGATTATTGTTGGCTTAGAATAGTGTAGTTACTGTTCTCGTCATTACTGCCCAATTAAGAGCCGTGAGAAAATATACGTATTTCGAATCACGCGCCGTCAACTGGCCGCCATCGCTGCTCAATTAGCTAGACCGACGCCAGCGCCGCTCGGGTGTAATTATTCAAGCGTGCTCGCGTACGTACTCAGTCTGACAGTTATTGCTGGGTGACAGGTCGCTCAAGCTTCTTTCTTAAGGAGATCGAGCTTTCTTTGTTCAGTGCGAAAGAATTGTACGTTGTCTTTTAGAACGGGTCAACTTGTCCCGCGTTCACGTAAAAGAACTCTTCGCTGAGTGTCGGCGTTTAGTCGAGGGTGAATGCGTTCTTTTCAGAACGAATCCACCCGGCTCGTGTTCGTGTGTAAGGCGATTTCGGCGACGCAGTGCATTAGCGATCTCGAATGTTTGTGTCTGAGTGTGTATGTATGAAATCCTCGAGGTGATTTTAGTTTCGGGAACGTTGTCTACGTGCGAATCTTTCGACGTGACCGTTCCAGGGCGAGCGTATTGCGCGGCAACTTGAAGTTGAGTTGCCCGGCACCTCAGCGTTGGCTCCCCGAGACGTCGGGGCGCGCTGTTTGCAGGCCGCGGGCCATTTTCTACGCTCCTCGGGCTCGACTTCCACACGCGAGCGGTACGACATCGCGGCAACCCTGCTTCTTCGCTTGACGCTGCAACGTAAACGTTCTTTGTCTCAGCGACTTTGTAGCAAGTTTTTAAGTATTGAATGATCATTCAACTTTCGGTTCTTATTTATACTGTGCATTCAAACTTATGGTTTATGTATTTGATTATCTAGAAAATAAAGACTTACCTTGTTTCGGCTTTTCCCTCTAATCCGCGAGGGGTTTTACGCCAAAACAAATTTTTTGCCCTTTTCCACGAAAGCTGTGTTTTTATGTATCAGACCTCTCCTCACTCATTCTTCCTATTTAATAAACTCACTTTTATTTCTATTATTTATTAATATTTGTTGAGAATACGATAGTTATAAAGACGAATATTACCGACCAATTGTGCGACTGCTATTTGCTGACTTTCAGGGAATAGCGTTCTCAATCAGTGATTGGCAGGAATTTAAAGGTACTTTTGTTGATATTGTCAAGTATTTCCGTAGGGACGCTGATAAATTAAGGGATCAATCATCATTTACGGTAATGGTTAGACTTTAAAATTCACACATAGACATCAAGATAAAGCTATCGAAATAGAGGGAGACGGAGCCCTGGAAAATCTATTGTATGTAAACGTTTTCGGCATAGTTGTATTATGAAGAAAATTACTTTTGACTGTCTTATCGTATACGTAGTAAAGTGTATTGACGCTTGCCTCGAATATTTAAATTCTATAGAGGATAGTGTAAGTTGCGCTGCGGATGAAGTTATTGAATTCATTGTAGATAAAAGTAGTCTTATGCAAGAAGCGCAATTACAAGTGTTTGCACCTGGTCTTTTTAAAGACGTTGTAAATACAGTTGACGATAATGTAATTAACTTTATAACCACCAGCGTACAAACACGTTCAAAGGAATTGAATAAAGAAATTCCTCTTTGTATACATGATGTAATAGATGTATTAATTAAACGATTATCATCAAATAAATAAGAAAATTTAACTGCATTTACCTCCTTTTTATTAACCTTATTGATTGTCCTTCTTCCTCTTGGAACTATTTATAATTATATATTTTGATGATTAAAGTCTTTAAAAAAAAATTTTTTTTGATACTTTCGTTCAAATATTACAATTAAATTACATTAATTTTTTTCTTTAAATAATAAAATTAATTTAAAAGAGAAAAAATTTATTTAGAATCATGCGTTACTTAGATAATATATGATGAGTCATGATAGTGTCAAATGTCACCCATCTGGCGCTAAGTCTTGCTCACTGGCACCAGTCTGGGTCTTCTGAGGTCAAGGTCAAGTTTGTTTTGTTGGCCGATAGTAAGGGGACAACTACTCAGGCAGTAATTTATAATTCTAATTTTATTACTAATTACTAATTACTAATTTTCAAAATTCAAGAATTTGCCTACAAAAAATAAGCAGATAGGCATAACTTTTATTTTACTAAAAAACTTTTTAATTGGCATAATTTATTTATTAATAACTTTTTTCAAATTTTACAATAACACATTCCACCGTCGCTGTTACCACTGTTATGGGCGTGTCTAGGTGCAAAGGGATTGTTAAGGTTTAATCACCGAATTTCTCCGTTCTAAACATAGGTGAGATATACTATTAATTTAAACTTTACTTGTACTATTATCTGTTACGTTTTACCTTTTATTTTTTAATATGGGCACAGTTATAATGTAAATAACCGCACATAATTTTACTATTTTTAAAATGAACGTAAATTTTTTCTTAATTTTATTTCTGCGTTTATAATCTAGTTACAGAACTACAATTAATGATCTTATAATTCGGTTATTTCCGCAAGTCGTCTTTTACAACGGTGAATTATTGTGACGGAGAACGTGCTTCGCGAAATTAACGTGATTACAGGTTGAAGGCGGCATGGACAGTCGCGAAACGAAGCACGCGAACTTCGCTTTCAATATTGGAAGTATTTTCAATAAGATGGTGCGGGTTGTCTTGCAGACAGTTGGCGTGCAGCGGCCGCAAATTGGGATAGAATCGACCAAAACGCTTGCAAAAAAGAAAAAAAATTTGTTTACTTTTGTAACGGCACTATGTTTTACTTTATTTTTACTTTTTCAACGATGATTTAATAATTTTTTTCGAATATTCAAATAAGTGACAATCTGATCTTTTATTTAACGAGAATTCATTTGATAGTTTATCTTTTTTCTATACATATTTAATGTTATTTCCATTGGCGCCAAATTCTAATATCTTTTTTCTATTCATATAGACGAATTATTAAATTGTGGCGTTCTTTCTTCAAATTAAAATTCGAATATTAATTAAAAAAGTACAGATCTTGAAAAGTTTATCAATGTTTATTCTACAACTTGTAAGATTAGAGTTTTAGAGATTTAGAAGTTAGATAGTAAAAGGGTATATCTACACCAATCCGGCTTGCGCATATTTGCGCTGTTTCGAGAAAATGCATTTCTTAATACAGGACTTCGCTTATATTTAATTTGATGATAAATACAAAATATCAATATACATATCTTTATTTAAGTAACATACACAATTATTTTTGTTATATACTTGTATGCCCATCTGAACTAAAATGGCCATTTTTTCCCAGAAAAGCGAAACCAAAATATTACACTTTTAGTCCGCAAAAATGATGAGCGGGCAAAAAATTACCTTTTTCCCGTAAATCACTTTTTTTCTGCAAATGCAGGAAAAAAGTTACATCACTAGAATCTACTCCAAATTCCTTTATATCATCAAGTTCTACCAATAACCCTGATTTTCGATTGTCTTTTAACAATATTGTCTTTAAACAGTCTATTATATTAGTCCCGCTATCCGAGTCAAAAAGTTGAAATGGGCATGAAGTACTATATGTAACTCGAGAAAAAAGTCGATTTTTCCTGCGGGAAATATATTCGACTTTTTGCCTTTATTACATAATGTACTATTTTCTACTAGATACGCATTTATTTTACTTTAATTGGATATTTTAATCTATTTACCATGTACTTACCTTTTTCTGTTCCTTTACCTGTTCCTTTACCAAAATCATTTTTTACATTGTTTTGTGGATAAAGTAACAATGAGGAAGAATAAGCCAAGTAAAACCCATTCTATTTAGTTGGAAATGTATATTAAAAATATTTTTATGTTTAAATTATTTTTTTTTAATATTCGCAGCATAAAACTTCATATTTTAGTAGGTAATTCCTGCATGTTAACATAGTAATTCTTGAAGCCGTCGGCGCCGAGTCCGTGACCGCATATATAATTGTAGTTATTATATTATTATATGATATATATTATTATAATTATATATGTTATATTATTATTATATACGTTATAATAACTTGTAACTGCGTGATTAGGGGGGGGGGGGTGGATACAATATTCTTCCCATGCTATTTCCCCGGCTCGTTCACTATAACACGAAGTGCGAGGTTCCGAGTCTTCGCTCGGAGAACTCGCTTTTTGCCGCCTGCGCGCTAACTTATAAGCGTGTATCCCACGAGTTCCTCGCTAATCACAGCAGGTTCCTTACATGCTTTACGTATCCCGCCAGCTTCTCTGAAAGTCCGCGTTAGCGAGGGTAAGCGGGAAGGAATAGGATATTCTATGCGAGTGATTACACGGATGATTCTATAGTAAGCGTATATTGGACGTTTATATAATTATATAAAAGACAGGCGAGCGGGTCCCCCGGTATGCTTACTTGCTTAGTTTCGCGTCGACATGCGCGCTAGAGAATGATGACCCGCGTGACCCTCACCCTTTCAGTTACAAATCGCCGCTGAGCAAAAAGCCAAGCGCACTTCTGCGTCTGGCGTCGTTGCGGTGGTTCTCGCTCGCTCTTTCACGCTCGATCGGCGGGCGTGCTGTGCACGTGAGGAAGATGGCGAGAGAAGTTCTCGACGGTAGTGCGGATGGCCAGCAGTCCGTGGCCGCTGACTGGCAAGGGTCCCCCCTCACGTTCAGGCGCGCACAGCCCCGATTTTCTCCCACACTTTCATAACACACACCCGTGCATACCTCACACCAGATTCCCCTAACACATGGAGGATAGCAGTCACCGATTGCGTCGAACTACGAAAGTCTATCGCGCTGGCGCCACACGTTTTTGGTGTTTACAGTGTGACGCGAATGTCGCGTCAAATTATTATTTAAATAAACGTGGCAGTTGATCACGACCGAACCACCGCCGTCACCAGAGCTGAGCAATTAGAGCTTTATTTAACATTGTTATTAACGGGGGCAATTATTATATTGTTTGTTGGAGGGAATGAGGAGAAGGAAATCGGGACCGAGGAGAACACGGACACTCACACACACACACACAGCTAGTTGCCACAGCTGCCCGACACAGTAGACGCGACTTGGTCGGTCACGAGCAGCAGAGAAGTCCTGCACAAACACACACACACACCAATGTACACACTACGTCAACGACGACGACGAAGAGATCGCGATATGAAATACGTGGTTCCCGCAGAGGCACGCAGACGTCCAGGCTGGAGCTGCTTAGCGCGTACAGGCTCGCGTCGTACCCGGCGATCACGGCACTTACCGCCGTCGCATAATACATAGCAACTCTCTCTCTCTCTCTTTCTCTCTCTGTGTGTCCCTCGCAGCCGAGGATGATGAAGAAACTCATACATACACACAAAGACGGTCCACGATACTCTCCCGATGCACGTGGACGCGGGAGGAGAGATCAGATGCAACCCTAGCGGCAAATTTAGTGCGCGGCAATTTAGTATAATTCGGTATAATTCGGATATTACATCGGGACGTGTATTGGGGAGCATAGTAGCCACATACAACACAGGCAAACAAACCGATTGAAAGTGGGAAATTCCGGTTGCAAGTGGGAAATTTAGAGAGGTTACATATCGGTCATTTGAGTTTGGCTCGAGCCGTTGTCCAGAACTGACGTGTTATGAGTGTTCGCTCGTAATTGTTACTGTCGTTTAATAGACGTGTTTTCTCACATATTATGGGAGCGTTTTTTTCTCCAAATCCGGGTGTGTCTTTATTGTTTTAGTAACTGAGGGTAGCAGGTGCTTCTCTCTCAGGGGCACTTGCATTTCTGCCTCACCCAGAACTTCTTACTCTCAAGCTGCTCAACAAGTTTTTTTTCCACAAGAGAACAAGCAATAGTTTTGGAATCTGTGGATGGCATCTGAGTTGAAGAATATGTGGTGCAAATTGGTAAAATTATTGAACCCAAAAACATCAGATTTATGTCACGCATATCGAACGGCCGCGTGTGCTTATATTTGAATAGCAAGGAGACGGCTGATAAGCTTACAGACAACTCAACAAACATACACATTGGCTCTCACGTGCTTGAAGTTAGGCCTCTGATATCAAAATTAAAGCGTATTATAGTATGTAATGTTTGTCCTATAATACCGCACGACGTTATTCTAGCTGAGTTGGAAAAATTTGATATTTCACCAAAGTCTCCAATCTCATTTATAAGAGCAGGTATGAATGACCTTGGTTACGCTCATATTCTAACCTTCCGTCGACAAATGTACATATTACCCGAGGACATATCCAAACTACCACCATCGCTAAGAATAAATTATGATGGGACGGACTACTGGATTTACCTTACTACAGACAAAGTTTCTTGTTTTATATGTAAGGAAAAAGGGCAGTTGCTAAATTTTGCAAAAACTTAGAAATTCCTTCTCAAATCCAAACCCCAATTTCTAATAACAAGTTCAACGATCAACCTAGCCACGTAAATTTGTCACAGACTGCAGTAATCGAAACAGTTCAAAATACATCTAAAATGTCTGTTATGCCTATCGACACCGTAGGGGGACTCGGCATGTTACACATGTCTCCTCTAACTGGAACCACCACTAAAAGACAGTTAACGAACTCTCTTTCCTCGGGCTCAAGTCAGGACTCGGGAAATAAATCTCAAATTGATACTAAAGATAGTAGGCGTAAAATTATTCCTAAAAAACTGAAAGTATCTGAGCAACCCTCATGTTGTTTAAAAGAAGTAATAGCTCAAATTGATCCCGCCAAATATATCATTAAAAGCAAAATAGATATTCACCTTCTTGATTTCAATAAAACAGCTGAGATTTTACACGTCACGTACAACAATCAGAAAATTTCCGAAATTGCAAAAATGTAAACAGAGAATATTCCTGCAATTGTGGACCTACTTTCTGCCATACGCGATACTATGAGTGAAAACAAACTGAAAAATTTTTATTAAAAGAATCATAAAACGTCGCGAAATCCCAGATCTTGCGGATGCCTCTAGCGAAACTTCAAGCATCGCAGACGAAGAGTAATTGATCCCGCGAATAATATGTATAAAGAAAAATAAATAAATAAATCCCTAAACGTTTTTTTTTGCAACTCAAGAAGTGTTAGTCAGCATCTTCAAGATATTCAAGCTATACAGAATGAATTTGACGTTATAATTTGCATCGAATCCTGGCTCTCTCCAAGCGACAGCATACATCATTCGGGCTTCGTTACATTTAAGAAGTTCGTTACATCAAAAAATCTTTAGCTTTTGTAGAAATTCATAATATTGTATCACCCGACCCGTCGGTAAAAATTTGCGGAATACATATAAACAATGTTAATCCTGCGCTCGATATTATAGTCTGTTACAGAACCCCAGGGATCACACTAACGCAAGATCAATGGGATGCCATAACAAGTAATATTGTAAATAATAACTCTTTATTTCTTGGAGATTTTAACGCGCATAATATAAATTGGAATTGTCGTTATACTGACAAGAACGGCGAAATATTTTTAGAATCAATACAAAAACACGATGTTTGCTTACGTAATGAGAACTCAAATAATCATATAGATTATTATCGCAACATTAAGTCGAATCTTATTCTTGTTCTTCTCCACTACATATTTCCGACAAAATCAATGTTGATGTTATTGACGAGATTTGGGGTTGTGACCACTATACGATTTTTCTTCATATTTGCGCCGAAAAAAAATTATACAAAAAGAAAACCTTCAAATTAAAATACCATTACTGGGCCTGGGACCAGCCAGATGGGACCAACCTCCGTCGGGGAAACAACCAAAGTGGAACGGCACAGGGCCTCGTATCGCAGCGAGTACGGGACCAGAATGACAGTATCTAATTCCTGTAGCAAGTTAATCAGAACGACACCAAAATTATTCAGGCGGGAAATGAAGAACAAACAAGTAGGCCAGTTATAAGGAATAAGTTGGCCAGGAGGATAGTACGAAACCGAAGAAGAGAGAAGAACGAAAGCGACCGGCGACATGTAGCTCCGCCAACAGCGTAGAGGTTCATAGATAAAACAATAAGAAAGTTAGCAGCGAGAAGGAAAACGAAAGCTCAGGAGTTGGAGTTGTAGTAGCATATCTAGCGAGAGTAGTAGCATAGTTAGAGACAGTAGCAGTACCAGTAGTTCATCGAATTCTGATAGCGACTGTGAAAAGAGGAACAAAAAGCACAGACAACACCGCAGTAGGAAACATTCGACATCGTCTAGCGACTCAGAGGATAGAGGAAAGAAGAAAAAACAAAACTATAGACGAAGACGTTCAAAATCGGATCGTGCCGGCAAGAATGTGAAAACACTCCAGAGCTGGAACCTAAAGTTCGGTGGAGACGACAGAGAACCAGAAGAATTCTTGGACCGACTTCAGGACTGCAGGTTCAGCTCAGCCATGAGCGACAAGGAATTGTTAAATGCGCTGCCGTCAATATAAACACGCACGGCCAAAAGATGGTACCGCTCAAAGCGACCGGACCTCGACTCGTATAAAGATTTCAAAAAGGCATTCAGGAGGCAATACCTGGGTCATAGGGACAAAGAGTACGAGATGGAGGACCTACGCAAGTGAACAATGGCAAAAGGAGAGAAGATAACGAATTATATCTCCTGTCTTAGGTATATTATCGACCATTTCAAGCGCCCCCAGACATGATAACATTGGTCAGACAAGCATACAAGGGACTGAGAAAATACTACCGACATTTCATTGCGGGGAATAAGATTAAAACGCTAACGGAGCTAGACATGCTAATACGAACTTGGGAAAAGCAGAGGGAATTAGGTGATCTATTCGATGAGCCTTCATCCAAGGAGAAAATGAGCATCCCGGGCGCCTATACGGGCCTATATAGGAATAACCCCGGTTCGAAAAGTCGCAGAAGTATAAGAAGAGTCAAATAAAGAGAACGACAATGGCGACAATATACCAGCGACTTAAAAACAAGAATGGAAAAGAAAAAGATTTAGAAAAGGGAAAAGTAAATAAAATCGGGCGAATGCAGTAGCCGCTGCTAGGGAGAATCAAATGATCAGGGCCAACGTCTAAGCGACCCCGGCTAAGTCAGCACAGCTCCATCGGACTGCAGCGATGGCTCACAGCACATCGCTGAATTCGTTGTAGCCGAGCTTCGTACCAGCTTGGCAGCGGACTCCTCCCCAGAATACTGGCCCATATAATAAGCCATATCAGGGTAGAGGAGGTGGCCGGAACAAACGATTCACAGGCCAAGGCGCGTATCAGACGAATGGGAATAGAAACCAAGGGAGTCGCCCTAGACAGGACCCACCAGTTCACGGCGCTCGCTATACATGTCAAACCGTATGACACACAGCGATAGATTGTTCACAATGGAAATGTTACCTATGTAGGGTAATGGGATATTATGCTAATGAATGTCATAATAGACAACCGGCATGGTAGGCCAGCCAACTCAACACGGCTGTGGGAAACGGAATGAAGGGGGGGGGGGGGCAGAACAGTCTCCTACCGCACACCACCCAGCAACCACCTGCGGGGCAAAACTGGCAGTAATGAACAGTATCAGCCATCAGAGCGCCCCAGTGCCCATAGAAAAGAGGAATATAGCGGCTCTTGAGAAAGCGAAAGCAACTAGCAACCAAGAGCAGAGTGGGTTGATGGTAGTAGAGGAGTCCGGGAGTGTTAAGCCAGTATTGTCAGATACGGAAAACCACCTAGTACTGAGTAAGACCCCACCTAAAACTGAATTGATAAATTCAGTACCATGAGCGACCACAAATAGATTGCAGAAGAAGAAAAGTAAGGAGTTTCAACGGAACACAGCGATTAAATTGATTGAAAATGAGAGCGGACATAGCGATGTGAGCGTAAAAGAGAAAATTCGAATAGTGAGAGAAAATGTAGAGGATATTGAGAAGAAAGAGAGCGTATTAGAGAAATTACGATAAGAAAGAGAAAATTTGGAAGATACAGAAAAAGATGAAAGCAAAAGCACAGAAGATTAAGAAGTTGAAGCAAACGTAGAGAAGAGTGGCAATTATGAGGAGAATGAGAGAGTAGCCAGCAGTGGTCAATTCTATTCTCAGCAGAGCATCCACCGACTCCTACGACAGGTGACCGACAGAGTGACGACCATACCGATTCTCGAATGGTCCGACCTAACGGCGCTTAGTCCTGCGGCTGACGAGCAGCAGGATTTTGAGCGCCTAGCCTTCATACCTGAAGCGGTTAACCTTCTGGAAGGATCGCAGGCACTCACTCCCCCTTACTGTACTAGGTACGCCAGAGGACGACAAATGGAGGTACCGGAACCTGTTGAAGATGAAGTTGCAGGGATGAGCGCAGAAAATCGCATTTTTACGAAAGTCATACTAGGTGGCAAACCATATAGGGCCTTGATTGATGAAGGGGCCACGGTGTCACTAGCAGGACCAGCGATAGCAGCCGAGTTTAGCGACCAATTGCGACCAGCGAATTCCGTCATTAGGAGTGTGTTAGACCCTTGCAACCATTACATATTACTGGGACAAGACTTCACCACGTTATGGGACGTCGATGTTAGATATGGTAGGCGTATGTGGACAACTAATGACGGAACGTGGCAGCAATCTTGCGATGACGAAGAGGCCAAAGCGACCGCAACTTATGCCGAATGTGCTGGCATTATTGAGGTAGACGAGGGGCAGAGGAAAACCGTAGAAGACCTAGTAACAAAAATATTGCCTCCACCATTGGACAGCATAGGAACGACCATCCGAGAAGTATGTCACCTAATCTCCTTCAAGTGGTCCACGAAGAAATAGAAAAAATGTTTCGGGGGGGGGGGGGGGGCATAATAGAGCGATCAACAAGTGAATAGAGTAGCGCCCCAGTAATCATCAAGGAACCAGATGGAAGTGACAGACTCTGCAGAGATTATCGCAACCTAAATAAAGTGGTTGGACTATGGATTAAATATTGAACAAACTGCGGAAAGCCAAATACTTGACCAAAATCGACCTTAAGCAGGCTTATTTTCAAGTGCCTATGCAGCAGAATAGCAAGAAATACATAGCCTTTGCAGTACGGGCTCCGGATTGTGGCAATTTGTAGAAATGCCTTTCGGATTGACTAACGCACCCACGACCTTTCAACGACTTATCGATGCTCTGTTTGGCATCCAGTATGAATCACATGTGTTCGGATACCTGGACGACATCATCATAGCGACCGAGACCTTTGAGGAACATTTCTACTAATTGAAGTCGGTTCTAAAGAAGCTGGTGGAAACAGGATTGGTAGTCAACCGAAAGAAGTACGAGTTCTGCTTCTCAAGAGTGACTCACCTAGTGTTTTTGTTGGACAGAGACGTACTGCGACCTGACCACGAAAAGGTAGCTCCGGTGACCGACTATCCACCACCAAAGAATGTCAAGCAGCTATGGCGTTTCCTGGGCATAGTAGACTGAAGAAAGCGCTAATGGTAGCTCCAGTCCTGGCGAGACCAGATTTCAGTAAAACGTTCACGGTCCAGAGTGATGCGAGCGGATTTGCTATTGGGGCGGATTTATTACAGGAAGGGGATGATGGAGAGCACCCCATCGGGTATGTGAATAGGGTACTCATTGCGGCTGACCGAAACTGTACCACCTCATAGAGAGAATGTTTGGCGCTGTTATGGGCGATCAAAAAGTTGCGACCATATCTAGAAGGATATGAATTCAAGGTCATCACCGACCATAGCGCCCTCCAATCGGTACGCAACTTAAAGGACTCTACTGGACGACGAGCTCGTTGGGCACTGGAAATACAGCAGTGGGACTTCGAAGTAATCCATCGTAGAGGCACGCTACTGAAAATGTCTGATGCTTTGTCCAGAATGTATGAAGATGGTGAAATAGCCGAATTTGAAGAAATACAGGATGAACGATACCTAACTAGAATGAAGGAAGTACAAAAACAGCCATATAGAGGAGCCGGTCATGGCCGGTCAGGTAGCCGGATCGAGGGAGGTGCCGTATCCTTCGGCCCTCTTGGCTCGTCACCACCGGTACAATCCTCGGCGCCAGCTGCAACTGGATGACTGAGTCTGTAGTTGCGGAGAGAATCGCTGCCTTATGTGCGGAGTCTCCGCCTCTCTAAGCAGTCAACAACCTCCGAGGGCAACCGAATCGATGGAAGACCACAGGACGAAACTGACGGGGATAATGTTCAGACATGGGCGGACCCTATCCGATCGGACCCGCTTCTCGACTCTCCGGATAGTGCTTGCAACAACTGCTGGCAGAGAGGGCACATCTCTTCGCAGTGCTAGAGACCCTGCCAGTTCACCTGGTGCTAGAATTGCGGCAGGCGGGGTATCAAGGTGACTAGCTGACTCAGGTGTAGTAAGCCCCATCAGTAATGGGTTTGCTGGAAGTACGAGGGGGGACCAGCCCCGCGGAACATAAGTCTCTGGGATGAGGCATGTGACTCTGCCGAGGAGGGCCTCTTCGCTGGCGGCGGCTAAGAACCCGACCCTGGCCCGGGTAGCAGTTCCCACACCGGCACCATGGCCATCGATGTTGACCAACACCCACCAAAGACCGCGTGGGTCGACCACACCAACCCCAGCAGCGCGTCACGCCACGTCGAGTCCGTTAACGCGGTCCCACCACAGGCCAACACAACCCGTTCTTCCTTCACCGCCCCTTTCACCAGGAGCCTCCCCCTGGACATCCGCCCAGGAAGAGGTTATCCGAAAGTCTCGCGGATTTGCCCCCGCCAGACCGAGCCGCCCTGCTGCGGGCCGTATTGGAGGCGCATTATCTCGAAAGAACCCATCGAGGTGGCCAGTAGAGGACGAAGAAGGGACCACACTAGCGACCATCGACGAGCAACCACGACGAGACTCCGTGAAGTATGGGCCCTACCTGAGATCTCAATTATCGACCGATAGTAGGGACGGAGGCACACCCATGCCACAGTAAGTTGCATTTAAACTTTTTTCCTGTAATATGGTCTTTACATTCGTTATTAGATGCGCGATCTATGAGCGTTGTTGCTCTGTGATCGGATTAGGTGCAGTAAGGTGGAGGTACTAATTTTTGTATTTGTTTTAGCCATTTATAGTTTCTATAAAATTATTTACTTGCGACAGCTCTGGTGACGAAGGTTGTTCGGAAATCGCGTTTGATGGGATGTAATGGCCCAATTAGCATTGTTTTCGTTATTTTGAATAAGCAGTCCACTCCTGGCGGTGTGTCCCGCTTAGGGGGGAGGGGGGGGGGGCTTTGTCACGCATAATTCGCGTCAAGTTGACTGAATAATTAGAGCTATATTTAACATTGTTATTAACAGGGGGAATTATTATGTTGTTTGTTGGAGGGAATGAGGAAAAAGAAATCGCGACCGAGGAAAACACAGGCACTCACACACACATACAGCTAGCTGCCACAACTGACCGGTACAGCAGACGCGACTTGGCCGGTCGCCAGCAGTAGAGAATTCCCACACACGTACACCAATGGACACACTACGTCGAAGAGACCGCGACAAGAAATACGTGGCTCCCGCAGAGGTAATACAGACAGACTGGTAATAAAGTATTATTAATATTATCATTATTATTAATTGTATCATAGGGATGTAAATTGAGAAATGGTGGTGTGACACTTAATGAGAAAATTCAATGCGCGGCAATTTCCTATAATTCGGTATAATTCAGATATTACATCGGGACGTGTATTGGGGAACATAATAGCCACATAGAACACAGGCAAATAAACCGTTTAAAAGTGGGATATTCCGGTTGCAAGTGGGAAATTTAGAGGGGTTACATATAGGTCATTTATTATGGAATTATCTCGGAAACGCGTGGTGGTTCAGCCGTTCAAAGCGACGCGCGCGAGCTTGCGTAGCCATCTTTAGATGTGCGACCGTAGAATTAAGATAACTGTGTGTGTATATATATGCAGACCGTCGAGATTTAAAATAAAGCCTAGGTACTTAAATGCTATAACTTAAGTTGTCATAATTTATAAAACGTATTCATTCTTATTTCCTATACCTAACGGAACCTCCTCGGTAATAACTCATGCAAAACTAGCCGTACTTTACCTGGCGCCCTTTTATTATAGTAGATAAATATAAATTTGGTAAGGTATAGTAGTAATCGTTAACTAAACAATATATACGTAAACAAGTGCTATTTTACAACAGGAAGGAATCATGAGCAATGAAAATACGCGATTTCCATTTTAAATTCGCGAAAAATCTCCAAACTATTCCGCGTCGTTAGCTGCATCGCGAAATATTCAAGCGTTGAATATTTCAAGCGCTTAGGTGCGAGAGAACGTGCGAGCGAACGGCACATGCAATGAAAACGTAATCTCTACACGCGAAGAAGTTTTGTGCACTCGTTGCCCGGGCTGGTATCACAGTTGCGCAGAACTCAGAAAGTTCTGTACTCCAATACCTATCGTACAGTTCCTCTCTCATTTTTGTACGTCTGCTGCCCAAAAGTCGGACATGCGCAGTACGAAATCCATGTGAATTGTCGGGTTCTATTACACGGGAATGCACTATACAGGTGAATAATACGTTTGTCATACATCGCGTTGTTCTATCTTTTTATCGCCATAATGCAAGATGGATAATTTTATGAAGAAATATAATAAGTTTGAGAAGCTGCATTCTACCTTTGAAAGTATAAAGTGTAAAAAATGGATGTATTAAGGTTGTCCCTTTAAAGGATATTTTATAACATCTCATTAGCTGCTTAAAATATATAAAGTTATATTTCGAAGCTTTTGTTGAATACTATTTTATGAATAAATTGTGGAAAATTGTAACGAATAATTCCAATAATTTATATAAAATATTACCTAATAATTGTACATCCATATATATATACACACCATTAACTACAAATCAGGCTAAACCTATTATATTGTTTCTTACTTTTATTATAGTTCATGTTATAAATTCATTATTTATTTTACGTTATTATGTAAATATGAAAAGCATATTTTCCGTTTTTATCGAATTATATTTTTTTATATAATTTTATAACTTAAAACAAAATATTTTAACAACCTTCAATTGTACTATGTATAATAGACGTCAAAATAATTTTGTGTTTATTATATGCACATGCACGTTTTAACTAGCATCAAAATGTTAATTCTAACCTCATTTTTCTATACAAATTGATTCGGTTATTGAGAGTTATGATTTTACTCATGGGGCGATCTTTGTCCTATGTTTGCATGCATCAGCAGTACGGCGCGATGTGGAGAGCGGCTCTCCCATTTGATTTGGACCCAGTTGCCCAAAAAGTCGAGTCATTGTCATACGAAACTAAAGAGCGCCGCGTTACTAGCGCTAGCGGTCGAGCTGCGCGAAACTTATTTGCGCGTACTTGCGTCGTGCCGGAGCAGCCAAGGTATCGGCAGCAGGGAGAAATACTCCAGGATTATTTCGAGACCACGAAATAATATTCGTAGCGGCTGCCGATATTCAATATGCATAAAAGGCGAATCGAAGCAGTGTCTAACGGGCCTTCTGAAGGCAGTATTAAAGTGCCCTTCGAATTGCAGATTGTATATATAAGCGCACATATTTCTCACACAAAGCAGAGCAGTGCTAAACTATAAACATGTATAAGCGTATATAAGTGGAAAAGTATAAACATACAGTGCACGCTTGCGCGTGTTAGAGTATGTGCGTGTGCGATAAGTCCCTATAGGTTTTTTATTATGTGTGCTTTCAGCTGTATGAGTGATCGCGTATAATATTGTCATGAGAGTGCCACCGAGTGAGGGTGCGTGACAGTAAATACGTGTATGAAAAACGAAGCACAAACTCTGCGATGTTTGTGAGTGAAGTACAAATCGTGCAAAGAGTGCATGTATTTTAGATAATTTTGTCTTCGGGTGAGAGTATTAGTGGGATCGCATGCATCATAGTTAATGCAAGTTAACTCTTTTCAATTACATGATTTTCCATGCATTTTCAGTCTCCATCTTTAGTTGTTAATATCTTTGCGTCAGAATAATATTTTTATACGAAACAATAAATCTTAAATTATAGCTCTTTTCACCTACTTCCTTTAACTTTTGCGTTAATTTTTCGAGCATAAAACCTTGCAGAGTTGCTGTACAAAGAAGAGGTACAATTTTTCATTAAAATAACACATATTTGAAGTAAAATACCTTATATCTCGAGAACATCGGCCCATTGGACAAGATTAACTGTGCTAGACTTCATTTTTAGGTACCAGAAACCACCTCCTAAAGTTTGTTTCCCAGAGGTTCTGGACTCTCCTTGTAAGACGCTCTAATCTCGGCTGTTACCAGATACAAGCGTAGAAGGTGCTGAGACTGTCTAAACCGCACGTCTATCGATTGACAGAAAAACTGACTGAGCGGCAGGCGCCGGCAATGGTTACAGTCGTAGTTCAGGAGAGCCGTGCTCCATAAGAAGAGCAATGAAGCTACGGCAAAGACAACGGCCGGGCTCGAGTAAGGTGAAACGAGCTTTCGATGAGGAGAGCTGTGCAACATAATGTGCAAGAGTAGCACAAAGCCAGCTCTCAGTGGGGAGGGCTGTGCACGGAGTCTGCCACAGCCAGAGGTTTGCAACGCGGACAGAGCGCCTACGAGCGCGCAGAGTGGCGCGAAGCGCATATAGCAGATTGTGCGAACGGCGAGCATGTAGAGCTGCCCGTGCGAAGAAGGCGAGAACCGGATTCGCGCCACTGCGAGAGTCACCAAGAACTTGAGAGAACCTAGCTCCTCGCTGAGAGGAGACGCGAGTTTAAACTTCTCGCTACTGCGCAGCTCCAGGTGAACAAATGAAGCTCCCAACAGTGCAGCAACAGGCAAGTTCGAGACAACGCCGAGTGGGCATGCAGTACACCACAGTGACTGACCGCGCCAAACAAGTCTATCTGACGTAAGCGACTGCGAGTACGCAATAAGGCACTAATTAATGCGAAGCTGCCCCTCGAACTACTGCAAAGAGTGGGTACCAGGTACCAGGCTACTCTTTCTATAGGGTTTAAGAGCTAGTGGAAAAACCATGCTTCGTGTTCGGTGGAGAAAAATAAGAAGAGTGACAGGGGTACGTTCCTTAATGCATGCTTTAAAGAAACAAGCAACGTAGTAGAAGCTAACACGCGACCGCCATAATAGCGAGCAGAACGTCGCACAGCGTACTCTGTGCGATCTCTGCGCTTAGCCTGGCACGAAAAAGTCACCAGTCATCGAGCGGAAACCCGAGCGGAGCGTATCTGTAAAGAAGGGGCGCTCCACCGAGCCCAAGAGCAGGTAGAGTGCGCGCGCAGATGCGAACAGATGACTAGCTCTGCGTGCGGATCGTGACGGCTGGCGCGGTAGGAATACACTCCTAGCTGGAGCCGCGGGCAACACGGCGTGCACGACCAACAAACATGGTTCGCACTGCAGGCACACAGGAGTATTGCACAACAGCTAATTTCTCAACGTGCGCGAGCACGAAACCAGCACGCTCGGCTTACAATAGTCAATTTCTTAATTAGTATTGAAACCCCACCTGGTAACCTTGCGTCCCCTAAGTAAGTGACAGAGCCGAAATCGGGGTGATACATCGATTCCGGGGGGAGGTGCCATTTTCGGGAATAAAGTAAATTCTCAATTTCTCTGGCTTTCCCACTTTTTGTTTTAATTTTGAACTATTTCTTTCTGTATTAAGGGTGCCAGCCGCAGTTGAACTCGAAAAAAGAAATTTTTTATAAGCCAGTAAAAAAATTTTCTAGAAAAGCAATGATTCTGAAATTTATTTTTCATATAAATACTTGATAATATTTATAATTTTACCGTTGTAAAACTTCAAAATCGTTCTCCCACGGGACATCAGATACTACCGTTATCAATACTATATTTATTGGAAAAACTTAGCTGTGTGCACTTTTCTAGGTGAGACACTCAACAATAAAAAAATGTGCTACGGTAATTTGACTCCTTTCGGTATATACTAAAACTTTTACGGTTTACTTCTTCGTTAAAAACTTTTCTACTATAATCTTTTGGAGAACAAACATTTAAAAAAAATGTTCTTTCTGGTTTTTAAAAAATTAGTTTATTTCTGAAAAATAATGTTAAAAAATTTTTTTAACGAAAATGTAAACCGTAAAAATTTTAGTACATGTCAAAGGAGTCAAATTATCGTCGGAAGAAAAATTTTTTGTTGACCGTGTAACCTGAAAACGTGAATGCAGCAAAGTTTTCCCAATAAATATAGTATTGACAATGGTAATATCCTGTATAATGTGGGGAAAAGATTTTGAGGTTTTACAACGGTAAAACTAAAGATATTATCAAGTATTTATAGCAAAAAAGATTTTCAGAATGATTGCTTTAATGGGAAAAATTTTGATTGTTAAATAAAATTCTATGTGCAACACAAGAATAAAATCGACTGTATTCCCTTTTTGCATAATGTATCATTACGCTCACTAATTTGGCAGCAGGCGTAAAGTAAATTATTTTCCGCTTATCTTTTTATCGCCCACCAGTCGGAAAACGACCCCTTTAGTCCCGTTATATAGGCATTAAAAACTCGTTTTCGTGCACGTGAGAAGAAATGATTGTGCTAACGTTTTTTATTTAATATCATCTAAAAAATCTAATACAAATTTTTTAAGACCAAATAATGAATATTTAATTGTTACCAAATCATTGTTAATGATAACCTGACCATTTTCAAATATTTTAACCAAAAAATTCATAGTTAGAAGATAAATAAACATAAAGTGCTTGAAGCTGTTTGAGCGGGCATACTTGAACTCCCAACGAGATTTTCAACTGTACTGTTTGGCGTCTGGCTCCGAAACACATTATTTCCGACTTAAAGACAATCGAAATCGCTGCATATATAGCTGTTCGTGCTTTCAACGGAAGCTATTTTGCAATCATGGAATTGTTGGAGTTAAAAATCGACCCGCAGTGCAAGAATAATGCTTTTATATGCGTACGACGCGAGTTGGTTGTAGCGGCAGCCTTAGCAGTACCAGAGAGGCTCGAACTGCTCACAAATTGGAGCAAATCAGATAAAACCAGTTTAATGAAGACAGTCAAGGTCTACTGTATAGCACCGGAATTGCAGATTAGTATTTCGTAGCTGTAAGTATCCGAAAAGTCAATTTTCTCTGAATTTCCGTAACCGAAAACATAAATCGCGGTTTTCTCGAAACAGCTTTTTTCTCAATAAATTTTCAACGAATCAACTTAATTTTTCTTTAACATATGTAAAATTAGATTGTGGTAATACTGAATCTATAACATTTCGAGAATTATAACCTTATCAGCATTTGATCGCAAAATGAAAGCTGAATATTTTTTGCAAAAATCATACTTTCTTTTAATTCCCGCTAAAGTTTCATTTTATACTTTTTTATTGTTTATTGAGCTGCAGTACCTCCATACTTTCATACTTTAACTAAATTTGTTGTTTTCTTTCAGACCGCTTTTACGGATGCTTGAGTGTCTGCTAATTGAGGGTCTTGATCTCGAGGCCACTGCGTACAATCGCTGTATACCTCTATATATATATTTTCGGAGATTTTTCACAAAGAAACTATTTATTTGAATCAGTCGAAACTTTTTGTATGTATTTATGAACTCATAAAAAAGTGAAAACAATTTTTTATAATGCATTTTAATCGATATATATGTGCATAAATACACACAAAAAGTTTCGACTGATTCAAATAAATTCCCCCCTTAATATTTTAGTCCGTCGCCAGATAGTATAAGCATCTAAAAATGTAAAATTGTGATGACATAAACAATGACGGTCATTTGAAAATGAACCCTATACCAAACTGTACCAAAATCTGCAGAACTGTGCATGAATAACTATAATTAAATTATAACTATAGTTTTTATCGATTCAGCATATATTATAAAATGCTTACACTTTTAAAAGAAGGAGGAATTTGCAATATTGCACCTCCAGAACAAAGCTATCCAAGTTCAAAATTCTATGCTTATATAAAACTATTCAAGTAACGTCAATTTTTCACGAAATAAAATTTAATTATTTGAATTTTATTATTATACTAGCATCCCTATTGCGGGGGATCATATGAAGACTGAACTTTCGTATATATACTGTCCAAATTTCAAATCGCTAGCATCCCTCGTCGCGTTAATGAGTCAGTCGGTCAGTCAGTCTGGACATGTCCTTATATATATGGAAGATAGGGGTTGGATTTTGGACAATTAACCTGCGTAAGTGTTAATTAGGGAAAAACTGTGAAATTACTTTTCAGAAGTTAGCATTAGTAAGCTTTCTAAACAATAACTAAGTTGATATATCATTGCAATTTATAACCAGTTTAGGATTCGAAATTTGAAAAATTTATCGACTTAGCGGTCGATTAGGGAGAAATTCAGAAATTACTTTCTAGAAATTAGTATTGAAAAACCTTTAAACTCAGTGAAAAGATTAATAAACCGATTGAATCTGATTTGAAACTGCCAAACATGAACGAAAACTCCATTTTTGTAAAACCAACAAATTCATATAAAGTACCAAGAATAATTAATCATTTGAAATTAAAAAATGGTGGTGTAGATAAAAATTAGTGCTAAAACTATGAAGATAATCTTTAACTTTATTGCTGAACCACTAACGCATTTATTTAATTCATGTATTGAAAAAGCTATCTGGCCGGATGCACTAAAGAAAGCGGAAACTGTACCTATATATAAAACTGTTGCGAAACATATTGTCTCCAACTATAAACCTATTTCATTAATATCTAATATAGCTAAAATATTTGAAAGAATTTTATACAACAGAATTTTTGATTTTGTTAAAAAGATAACATAATATCTGAACATCAATTTGATTTTTTTATATATATATAAAAGGACATGTCCCGACTGATTCACTGACTGGTTGACTGACTGATTGACTCATCAACACTGAGCAAAAAACATTAAACCTAGCGTCTTGTAATTTGGATGTTATATTGTTTTTATATTGTAGGCGACGAATATAAAGGGATTTTACGAAATTCTAACTCTAAAGAGGTAAATTTTAGGGCAATAAAAAGAAATCGATATTTTTCCGTCTATAATCTATATATATATACTGACTATGTTGATATTGTAGTCGGAACAGAAAATGATTGCCTTTGTCTTGCTGAGATTGAGTCGCAGGTAATTCTCAGGACACTGCACGTGCCGCAGCTCACAGACGACTTATGCCCTCAAGATGATCACCTCTGGTAACTTGAGTGTAAGTTTGCAGATCGTCCGCGTATAGGACGTTGACAGTTTTGTAAGTGAGAACTTCACGTAAGTCATTAACGTAAAGACAGAACAGAAGTGGTCAAAGTACGGAGCCCTGTAGTACGCAAAGATTTATTGTGAGCCAATCTGATTATATACTTATATCATTAGTACATGTATACTTGGGATATATTCTTCAGATGTATAGGTATACATTAGAGCAATAAAAAGAGATCGATTTTTTCCGTCTATAATATATATATATATATATATATATATATATATATATATATATATATATATATATATATATATATATATATATATATATATATATATATATATATATATTATACACGGAAAAAATCGATTTCTTTTTATTGCTCTGATTTCTTTTTCTATATCGTGTCCATAATCTTGTGATTGACAGGACTTTATGTGATTATTTAAAGTATGTAATTTATGTACAATTTTATTTACAATTTTTAAATTGATATGCTGTGATAATAGCTAACCGTTTTGTACCTGTAGACTGATTTTTGTACTCTGAAATTAGTTTAGTCTTAAGTATTGCGACTATTGCACATACTGTACTTTATCTTGTTATTTGATGTATGTACAGATACAATGCGCATCAAGCAGGGGGTGTAGCCAAACTGTAAACGCGTTTTTCTCGAAACGACTTTTCTTAAATACATAGATAAACGTAGATTCTGAAGGTATTAAACCTGTAAAATCTTAAGAATTATAACACTATACATTTTATCGCTAAATGAATGCTAAATTTTTTTTTAAATCGTATTTTTTGGCCAAAATTTTATTTTATGTCTTTTTATAGTTTCTTAAGGTTTAGTACTTCCGTACTGTCATACTATAACTACATATTTTCGTTTTTCTTCTGTTTACGACCACTTGAACGAATGCTAGTGTCCGCCGATTAAGGGTCTGGACGCCAAAGCCACTGCGCATGCCCGCTGTATATATATATATATATATATATATATATATATATATATATATATATATATTTATATCCATCAAAATGTATTACAAAAAATTGTTTTTATTTCTTCGAGAGTGCATAAGTACATACAAAAATGTTTTGATTGATTTGAATAAATAGTTTCTTTATGAAAAATCTCAGAGAATCACCTCTGCTTTTGTCATCAATACGGAATGCCCCCCTTAAGTGTATGAAAGATTTTTATTTTAGTATGAGCCATTTTGCTTACAAAAGTCGAGTTAAAAAAATTTTGAATTGCTCTAGTCTTGTTCATAGATAGGCAAAATTGTATATACATAGAACTTCTGCATGTACATATACTTGCACTTTTAGCCAAAAAGTCCGACTTCTACAGTTATTAGTAACACAGAAAAGGATATACAGTAACATAATTGAGCCTTTATTTCTATTCTTTATTTCCGAGAAAAATTTTTTTTTTATTACAAGTACTTGTACTCGTAGAAGTACTTAAAACCAAAAGGTACGATTTTGTACATCTGTGGTTTTGGTAGAGGGATGTGATATTATATTTTTTTTCGATTTGGCAAATACAATACCCTCTTTTGCAGAGCGCAGTCTGGTAAAAAATGCGTAAAAATGCAAAAGAAAAATTATACCATATGGTCTCCTAATATTTCAGTGATATTCCAGCAATATTATTTCATTTTTTATTATTTTTATTTTAACGTAACGCTAGTTACATATATACATGTAATAAACGCCTGTCAATAATCGTTCATACGCAGCAGCTTTGGAATGACACACATTATCATAATATTTGAACCGTCCTTATATAGTAACTGAAGACGCCATCTAGCGGCATTCTTGAGAAAATTGACTTTCAAATGATGTACAATGACAATAATCGGTTGCTCTCGATTTGTTTTTACATAAACCTTAACTAACTACATTATTAAAACATTTTTACATTTATAGTCAAGATTACTGGTAAAATAAAGCGATAAAATTAAAATTTTATCGTTAAACAAATGATGATTGATTTATTGCCATATAATATAGTAGAAATATTTCCACAGTATTAGTTTGAAATGCATCCAGGAATGTCATTCTGTAATCTTGCAGGAATATAGTTGTAATATGTTAAAGTAATAAATACGCCATATAATACTATTAAAGAATATTTCGCATATATTTCAGTTTGATGTGTAACAGTGTAATATTATACAAATATTTCATCGCATTATTTATGTGAGATGCATTGAGAAATATCATTCTGTAAACTTGCAGGGATATTACTATAATAATTCCATGCGAAATAATATTTCTATGTCACAAACAATATTAAAGGATATTTCGCGTATATTACATTGTGATTTGTCACAGTGAAATATTGTAGAAATATTTTGGTAATATTAATGTGCATCTAGAAATGTCATCCTGTAAACTTGAAATAATATTGATGTAATATTGCAATGTAATATGTCACATAACAATATTGCCGTGATGTACTACGTATATTACGATGTGATTTATCACAATGTAATATTGTAGAATTATTGCAGCAATCTTGCGTTGTAATTTATCATTACGCAGTGTTACAAGTATATCACTGTAATATTACAATGTGATATATCGTAATGTAATATTATAAAAAGCTTGCTGCAATTCTGCAATCTTGAACATCATAGTGAAATATCACAGAAATATAGCTGCAATATATCAACTTATCCGCAATATCACAGCAACGTTGAAATATCTCTACAACATTCCTGTAATATTAGGTGCTATGTGGGCTAGTACATTATAAAACAATTTCTGCTTTTTTTTAACGGTTTATTCTAATAAAAATGCTTGTACTTGAATATATTATAAAAAAGGTTTAAGATTATATATTTTTAGACATAGTTTAATACACTATAAAATCAAAATTTCCATCTTTTACTGTTTTTTTGTACTTTAAATGCCTATAACTTGAAATCTCCTGAATACAGCTTTGACATTATATTTTTTTTATTTAGCGTAAAAGAATACATCAGAAATGATTATTTTATTTTAATTTTTTTGTGTTCAGCCACATTTTATAAAGTATGATTTAAATGGTACAAAATTTATCATAAATAAATAACTTACAGGTTCCCTGGTGAAATTTCTAAAATCTCTGTATTAAATTTTAAAAATCTGGAGCTTACATTGAATATTTGTTATGATTATATAAATTTGCATAGCAATTTTCAGATTTTTTCAGCCTTTATATTTAAAGTTATTCAGCATTATGTGATATTTTGCAGTATAAACGGGCTATATTCAACATAACCCTCGCTCACACCACATTGCCATGCACTTCTAAAAAAATTCAATCATATTTATATAGGTAGAAATAGCTAATATTCGATTTAATTTGACTTGGTTATTTATTACATAGCTCTGAAAAATATATATGTAATATTGTTTTAAAATTAGTATATAAATATTGTTATTTTATTAAAAATTGTTTTATGGATAAACTTCAAAGTATCAATTAATAAAAAACGAGCGAATTTTTGTTGAAAATACCTTAAAGAATATATTTTCAAAGTTTCAATAATTCTTTTAATTTTTGTATCCGCGAGGATCTATTTATGTCCAAATTCAGGACTTTGATAAGAACATTCATCGAAAGGTGCCTATGACTAAAAAGAAAAACTGTTAATTTACAAAATATTTTTTTTATACATATAATAGTAGTTTAGAATAAACTAAATTGTTTTCAATGTTAAACAGATGAATAAGTGAATAGTACTAATGAAAGAAAATGAATAGAAAAATTTGTCAAAATCATGAATAAATACCAGGGAGCCTTCTTAAGGGGGGGAGGGGGTGTCGCATAGATAGTCAACAAAATTAATTTTTGCTTCCTCGAAGAGGAAGATTTGTGATAGTAAGAAATTTTCCTAAAAATATGTTAGAAACATGTTTTGAGACTAAAGGTGGCCCTCTAGTAAAATTTGACAAAAAAACTCGATTTCTTGCATCTTTATTGCACTCAATCCAGCGTGTTCCTACATTAACTGAATCCTAACCTGTGACCAAATCTACTCTTTACTATGCAAGCAAGCTTCAGAAAACATAGAAATTATTAAAAAACAATATGATCGATGTGTGGGCAATTTTCTGTGAGGCCCATCTCCCAGTCGCCACCGTCAGGTGGCACTAGTTGCACGCGTTCTTTTTCCCCTTCGAGCGCCGACCGCTGAGAAACGAGTGGAGCGGTAGCCCAGTGAGTCTCGAGCCCTCCAAGCAAGCGGACGCATGTCTATTCTCAACCATCTGTATCTTGCGACGCTTAAAATAAAATTGAAGTAACACAGTATCTTTGGTGATCTTGGATTGTCTCCCTCACCCCCCTCTCTCCGCAACATTGGTCCTCCGAGCCGGATTACGGAACACAGCGCCACGCAGGTCCATATCCCAACAGGAGGAGGTCGGTGATCGGGAGCGGTCAGACAACCTCGGAGTCGCAGCCATCGCAGCACTGCGTACGTCAGCCGCTCACAAGTTAGCGATAGACTCGCGATCAGGTATGTCAGTGAACATTGCAACGACGCGCGAGCAGGCGCTTCTCGCCATTTTCGGTAGTGCGCGTCCTTTTCTCTCTGATGCTCGCCGACGTGCGAGGAAGAGACGGCGCCGAGGTCCACCCGCCGCGGGGCTATCGGTGATCGTTCTCGGCGTTCCGCGATGACAGGCGCGCGTCCAGGCGTTGCGGCGCGATCATTGCGACGAGGCGTGGGTCGGTGCTTCCCACCATTTTCGGTAGTGCGCGTCCTTTTCTCTCTGAAGCTCGCTTTCGTCCGACGTGCGAGGGAGAGACGCCACCGAGGTACACCAGCCGCGGGGTATCGGTGACAGGCGCGCGTCCAGGCGTCGCGGTGCGATCATTGCGACGATGCGCGGGTCGGCGCTTCCTGCCATTTTCATTTGTGCGCGTCCTGTGTCTTTCTGACGCGGTGCATCTCCGCGCGCTGCGTGGGCTCCCGCGGCCACCGTGTTGCCGTTTGCGCCTCTCTCTCTCTTCCTCTCTCTCTCTCTCTCTCTCTCTCTCTCTCTTCCTCTCTCTCTCTCTCTCTCTCTCTCTCTGTCTCTCTCGTTCCCCTCGTGCGGCCGGTGCAGCGATATGGCGGTCCTCTAATATCTGGGCGGTGCGAGTTGTAAACATATAGGACTGTGCTCACACCTTGCGCCGCGGCGTGATCATTGTAGCGACGCGTGAGCGGGCGCTTCCCGCCATTGCCGGCAGTGCGCGTCGCCTTCTCTGATGCTTGCTCGTGTCCGACCGAAAAAAAAAAAAGTATTGGGTTATTTGTTGTTCTCACGCGCGGCGGCCTCTCACAGTATCCCCCCTCCCTTTTCTTTTCCTTCCGGACCGCCAACGACTGAATCGCTTTCATCTCGTGATGAACTCGTCGCCCTGTGGACGTCCCACTGCGCGGGGAACTGAATCAGTCGGTCTCTCGCCGTGTCCCCCCCTTCCCCGCCCCCGGACCGCCAACGACTGAATCGCTTTCAGCTCGACAGGTTGGCTCACATCGGCACGGTCTCTGACCTCAGATCGTTCTCGCATCTCACATGATGAACTCGTCGCCCTGAGGACGTCCCACTGCTCGGGGGACTGAATCAGTCGGCTCAACCCTTACGACTAGGCACACCGCCACCGCGGCCTGACGTGCCTGAACACAGGTTCGGCTTCGGTCTCGCCTCCCACGGCACTCGAAGGATCGGTCCGCCCCTGGAGAGACTCCACCTCGCATCCAATGCGGCGGATCTACTCCTTGCGGCTCATACGACGGCCTAATCTCTTCTGAATATTGCAGGATGAACATCGTGGCGGCTTAGAGGGCGCTACGTGGCGTGGTGGCACGCACAGCTCAGACAATCGGGACCGTATCTCAGGATGAGTGGACCGAGGGTCTCGTCCAAAGCCGCCTTGAGCAGCTTGAAAGTTACTGGAGCGATTACCAGGCCAACCACGTGACACTGCTGCAGCGCGACGGTACGGCCGATGACGCACACAATGAGGGAGAAGTATGTTCAGTAAAATTTTTGAGTCTTAACCTTTTTCTTTTGTCGAGAAAAAATTATTTTGTAAAGAAGATCGATTATCTTTCTTCGACGATAACTGAAGTAAATCGGCAGCATTTTATCTGAAACTTTACAAAAAGGTAGCTTTTTACTATCTCATTATCTGAAGGTTTCTTCAAATCCTAATATAATTTATTTTATGCGATGTTTATTTTATGATATTTATAGATATTTATTTTTTGAGGTTATTCGTTTTCTGAAAAGGCTCTAGCGAATAAGTGTATGAAAAGTGCCTTTGCAACTTAGGCGTATCTCTAACCTATACCATCCGAAATGTACTTACTAAATATGACTTCATGCAAAATTTCAGCCCCCAAGACCTATTTATAGGTTAGGTATACCTGAAAACAGTGTTGTTTGAACTTTGTTTTTTTCTTTTTCCTCTATTAATAATGTTTTAACCTTCGAAAAGATTCCTAGTAGCTCATTTTTTAACATTAAAACGTGCAACGGCGGTACTAATTTCATATAGGCGGTAGGTTTATATATATATATATATATATATATATATATATATATATATATATATATATATATATATATATAGTTGATTAATATGCGTCCGAAAACATAAGCGAATTTATATGGGCGTCAGCTTATGTTTACTGCTGCTAAAAATTCCGAAATGTTATCGTTGCTAACAATTCCGAAATCATGCAGAGGAAACGGGGAAATGATCTACCAATAAAGACTCGGTGATTACTTTTCAATTCGATTTGTTTTATTTCTAATAACCTAGCTATATACACATTTCCCTAGCTAATCAGCGTACTGCTGTACCCACGTGCGCGCCTACCGCGACACTAACTCCCGAGCTAGATGTAATATAGAGACGTATATGTATCTCGAACCCGCGAGTGGCGTTAATTAATTAATGAGTATTACTTTATTATTTCAGCTCCTTTACGCGCGTATTTCCCTCACGGCACTCCCGAGCACACTTCTATCTCTGGTCGCGGTACACCAGCTAAGAATGGCAAGAGCTACGAGCGTTCGCGCTAAACGATTTTCCGGCTCGTATTAAATTGCCCATGCACCGTCTATTGCTATGTATCTCTTTCTCTCTCTCCCCTCTGCTGACTTTTCTCCGGCATGGCATGGCCGGCAGGTGCTGCCGCCACTACTACTGCTTGCTCCCGGCTTCTCGTGCCCCGCCGCACAGATGACGAGTTTGATGGTAGTTTAATGGTGGTGCAGTACGCAATGCACCGTCTGTGCACGGTACATTGTGCCCCCGTAAATAGTGCTGTCGGATGCTCTCGTGATACGGTGTATTGTGTTTTCGTGTTTCCACCGTCGGATGCTCTGCCGTGAGCGTGTGTGTGCACGGCACGTACTCCTAGTGTACCTCGAAATCAGTGTAAATCTGCCCCCGTTCAATGTTAATAAACAATTATTATACAGCTCGGGTGTAGCTAGGCGCGCGGAGGACTTGTTGGCTGGCTTATTCTTCGTTTTATCATTTCCCCTAATCAAGTGAAGTTTTACTACGTCACAAACGAAAGAAGAATTTTCCCGATCCTTACTTTATAATTGTGAGCCTAGAAAAATCAGCACAGTTTTAAAATTGTTGTGGTCGAATGACAATGTTTTCATCATCCGCTATCTTTCCATGCCGATGTACAAAAATATGTACTACCCATTTTTGAGAACTTGTCGAACATCAATCTGCTACAGAGATGTTTGGGCGGCAACGCTCAAAATCCAAACGAATGCTTTAAAATAATTTTTTGGCGTTTGGCTTCAAAGTACCTCAACTCCGGCTTGGTGACTATCGAAATCGTCGCACATATAGCTACTGTTGACTTCAAATGAAGAATATTTTCTTATCCTCAAAATAATGGAACTGCTAAAATTGAAAATTGGCGTGCAGTTCAAAAGTTATATAAACGCGTACGACGCGGCACAGCTGCAGCAATTGGAGCGATGCAGCAATTACAGGTCCAAATACAGCAGTACTTTGATTAGTGTGAACGAGTTATATAGCCCCGGAATTGCAGATTAGCATTACACAGCTGTAAGTATCCGAAAACTTTAAGGGGGGATTCTACTTTAGGAAGTTCAAAAAATCGATTTTTTTATTGTTTAAATCGATACCTAAGATATTTAAGAAAATATACACAAAGTTACAGAGTCCAATTCTAAATATTTCCGAAGATACAGAGCCGAAAAGCCAGACTCGAGCGCGCGCTCCGCCCCTCGATCTTGTACTCCGAATTTCATACCTGAATAGGTTCAACGGTCTTTCAAAATAATATTTAGAGTTTGTAGTAGTGTCGTGTTGAGCCATAATACTGTTTATTGAAGTATAAAGATGTATATTACGTCTCTGTGTGTTCTAGCATCAACGGTTAGTTTGTTCTGATTCTACACGTCGTAAGAATATCATGGCAAGTTATCCGAAAGGTGAAAAATCTACCTCCGAACGTGCTTCGAACTCGCGTAAACGTAAATTTCATGGTAATCGATTCACAACTCAATCAGGCGATGAAGAGTTGGATACAAGCAGTAGTGCGAGAAAATTGTCAACTGCTAGCACCGAAGATATAATTGTGACTCCACTTCATTGCTATAGAATTATTGAATTTTTCACAGTTTTTCATGCGATTACTGATATCCTAATCTGCAGATTGTGCAAACAAAACGTAACATTTGCAGAAAGTGGACATCGAGGCCTAAGCCTTTAAAATTGTTCTATCGTGTAAGTGCGGTCGAAGAGAAATCAATTCAGGACCATTGATAAATACCGGTTGCGAAATAAATAGACGGATCGTGTTCGTTATGAGGTTTCTTGGTGTTGGACGAGAAGGCATCGATATGTTTTGTGGTCTCGTGGATCTGTGTCAAGGTTTGTCGAAATCAACGTACGGTAAGATAGTGCAGCATCTTTACTCAGCATCGGAATCGATGTTCAATATTGTCAGTAAGAAAGCTGTCAAAAAGAAGCGAAAAAAGAATGTAGAAAATGGGAGAACGGAAACTCATTTGAAAGTGTCCGGCGATGGATCCTGGAAAAAATGTGGCTTTACTTCATTGTACGGTATAACAACTCTCATTGCGTACTACTGTGGCAAAGTAGTCGACCTCATCGTGAAAAGTGCATACTGTCACTCTTGTATCCTAATAAAGAAAACATTACACGACGACAACTTTGAAGCATGGTATGAAAAGCACAAAGAACCATACTCTTCAAATCACGAAGGTTTAGTACGGAAGATGGAGGTGGATTCTAGCGTGGAAATGTTTTCGATATCCGAAAAAAAATTTGGCGTGAAATATACAAATTACATCGTCGATGGCGATTATAAACTTTTGCGTGTATTATGAAGATAAATCCATGTGGTGATGATTGTCATGTTACAAAAAATGAATGCGTGGGACAAACGCAAAATTCCAACCAGTCGTTCAACTCGACAGTCTGGCGCATGAATCCGAAACATCTGCATTCTGGTCAAGAAGTCACTGAAATTCCCGCCTACATGGCTGCAAGTATGTTCAATGAAGGGTATTTTGCGGTTTTGAGTACCATGCAGTTGCTGAAGTTGAGTATTGGCCAGCAGTGCAAACTCATTTTCCAGCAAGGAAGCGTGTACGGCTCGTAGCCTCGAGAAAATTAATCAAAATGAGTTTCTTGAGGAAGCTGAAGGTCTATTATATGGACGCGATTTCTCCAGTTTTCATTTTTACGATTTCTCTAAATTGGTGGGCGTGATTGCAAGAAAACTAAACAGCTTATTGGAACAATTCAAAGCTTGTTATCTTCAGTATTGTATCTTCTTCTATTTGAACTGAAAAGATTGTTGAAAAAATCTGTTTAAACAACATTTATAACAAGTTAAATAAATAAATTTGAATTTTCATCGGAACATCCGAATTTAAATTTCCTTATTATGTTTTCGGCACTCATTTTGTTGAAATCCTTTTTATTATAAGTCTCCATGATTTTTTCAACCAATATTTGCATTTAAAGCTTTTTTGAGTTTTGAAATCCTTTTAGATTTTCTTTAATTATTTTATTTTTTTTATGAATGCAGTTTCGGAGTTTATCCTCAATTTTCCTGCCTCATGATTACTTCTATTCTAATGAATAACTACCTCTTTGGGATTTACATTTATCCATGGAAAGATTTTGTTAACGGTTCGAGACGGTTTGTGTCATCTTTCAGTAAATATTCCCGCTCGACCTTGCTCCATTTGTTGATAATGTTATTGAAAACAATATATTTGATTGTCTCAATATAAAAATGCTAAAATTCATTTCAACTCAAAATTTACTTTGCATGCAAAAGTATTTGTTCATTCATATTGCAAATCATTAAAGAGCATTTTCTTATAAAAAATTTTAACAAAAATCATATTTATGCTACCGACATAGTCATGTTCAATATTGCGAAAGAAATCCATTTGAATTTATTCTCTAAATAAAATGAATCATATTGTGTATTTTGCTGATATGCTTTCAATTTATTATATTAATTTCCTAACATATAATATTATTCATGGAAAAATCAACTTTGATATATATATATATATATATATATATATATATATATATAATAAATAATAAACAAATTTTTATTATTATTCATTTTTCAAATTTGTTTATTTACGTAATCTCATTATTTTATTCCACTTTTTTTTTTTTTTTTTTTTTTTTAACGTCGCCATGTTTGTGCTTCTATGTGGTGCTAATCGACGACGGGGGTCTGCGGTGTGTTTGTAAACAAAGCACATGTAATTTTTACAGAGGTGCTTGTATCAATCGGCAGAGACTAGGATTCGAACCCGGGTCACCAGCGTGGGAATCCGACACTCTACCGACTGAGCCGCCGCAGGCCCTATTTTATTCCACTTATTCGTTTAAATAAATTATATTTTTAGTGTTAAAATTCATTTGGCTTCTTCTCTTATATTAACATTATATTTTTTTATTAACTCACACTCTAAAATTTTAAACATTTTGTCCAATATGATTAATGTCGATATTCCCTTTATGCTTTGATACTTTTAATAATAAATAAAAAAATATCAAGTCCGAAAGTCGAAATCAACACATGTTGTTCTCTCCCGTATTTAAATGTTAATTTATGTTATTTATTTTTATAATTATAACTTATCTGTTTTACTAGCCATATATAATAATTCGAGTAACTAGCCAAAATAACTAATAAAATTTTCATTTTTGCACATTTTTCATACATCACTTTTTTCTTCTTATATATACCTCGCGATCTGAGGTTATCAATAAATTATTTTTTATCTTTAATTTACTATTAATTAACAATAAATTATTATTAACAAAGCACTGCTAAAACCCTCCACAAACAATGAACCCGCCGCATCACTTCACGCGAGCTAAGCGTCTCTCTCCCACTTTGAACGGGAACTCGCGGCTTCCCTGTCAGAAAACGCGCGAACATTTCTCCAACGCTTCGACTCTCTTAATTTTCCTTCATACTCAGTTTTCTATCACTAGATTTTTTTTATTTAAACCTCGAGTCCCTGTTCGGGCGTCATTGTAAGGATTCGTAATTTGTTATTATTATTCAATTTAAATATTATAACCTTTTATTATAATATTTAATTATTTATCTCTCCCCGAGGTACCTAAATGATAGAAAGTCATAAGGAAATTATAAGATGAGTATATATGTGCATTTGTATAGGTTTATAAATAAAATGATATATATTATTTGTATCAAATATCAAGTTCAGGACTCGCATTTATTTAGCTTTACAGTTCCATACTATCAAAACAACTTGCGCTTACTCATATATTCGCCAACAGTAAAAGTAAACTGACGAATATATAAGTTAACTATCCAAATCGTTTTATAAGAGCAGGAGGACTGAAAGTCCTGCTTGCTAGGCGGCTGTGCGCTGACTGACCATCCTCCGATCGGCAGCCAGCTCAATCCTTTCAGTTGCTCGGCCTCGCGACTTTCTTCGGCGGCTCGGCCTCGCACCGCTAACGTCGCCTAGCAACCAGGCTCCCACTTTTCTTACCCTTTCCATCAATCATATCTCACATGGCTGTAGACACACATCCTTATTCTCCGCGATTTCTCTTTGTGCGGATATTCACTTCGCGACGATGATCCTAATGCACAAACGCGATTTTCAATTCCTTTACTCATCTTCACTTTATTTATTCTTAACATTCATTCTTTGCATATATCAAGAAAACATTAGTATATAACAGTATTCTAATAAATAAATAATTTAAATATACCCATATTCATACCTAACCAATATGGACCGTTACACTAGATATCCCCATATCCATGGTGTAATAATAACCAGGTGTACTCGTGTGTGGTTGACCAAGCAGCCGGTCGTTTTTATTCCCATGTATTTCTTATGAGTCTAAAATGGTTCGCAGCTTGGTCAACCCAACGCGAGCATACCTGGTTATTATTTCACCATGGATATCCCAATGTCTGGAAAACTAACCTAAAAGTAATAACTCTCCAATTTGAGAAGACGTGTGTATGAGGCGGGACGAGGCTTGCAACTTCTCGCTCTAGTTTGTTCAAGAAATTCCCTTGTTTCTTTCATGAAACTACGATACGGATTTTTTAGAAAGACCAGCATTAATAACAATAAAATTATTATCTGAAATTGTGGCTTTTGCTTCCACCATAGGCATGTCCAATCATATCTATATAGATCAACAAATTAATTTCTTTCGCCGCGATCTTCGCCTTTATTGTATAACATTTTATAAACATCACTTGTTCTTCGATTATTTACAACAACAAAAAAGTAAGTAGAGAATCTTAATTGCTTAATTAGATATTTTTGTATAAAGTAGTACTTTTGTTGTTTCTTTGGATTCAATCTTATTTAGCAACAGAGTCAAATGTCGCAAAATAGTAGTTCAATTAATTGATAATTAATATTTACGTAGACAAATTAATTATAGAATAATTAACATTCTATATTTATCAACTGAAAATTTATATCTGCGTGCTTACAAAAAATAAATGTTTAACTCAACCCTTTATACACAAAAATTTAGAGGTTATTTTTGAACTATTTTTCACTTGTATACACAGTCATAATGAAGTTTCATTTTGTTGCTAATATACAATTTGCTATTTAAATAATAAGATGACTTCTATTTTCATTGTGAGTACTTTTGTCTTTCAAACCAGAAAAGTCAATAAGAACTGTGTCATTAGTTTTTATAATATAGAGGAAAACACATAATAAAGAGTATTTATTTTGTTTATATGCAGACATGGATATGAATAAAAGAAATAAATATCATGGGCTTGTTCAATACAGATGGTTAAGTAGATATTGATATCGTACCGAGTTCCGGGATTACATATGATAAAATAAAGAAAACTTATATGACTGCATATCCAGAGCCTCTGTACAAAAACAAAGTTTTTGACCTTATACAGTGCAGAGTAAGAAATAATGTAAGTGCAATGAAACATTGGCCAACTATTACAAAAGGAGGAGCAAGTAAACGAAAACATATTAATGTTTATTATACAATTTAGAGTGCAGTTGTCGTGTGTTATGTGTATGTATAGTTGTCTAATATGAATAATTTTGTTTAGCTGGTTCATAAACGTTATGTAACGCATAAAGCTCAGAAACTTTCGAGCGACAACATTTATCTGGACAAATTAAACAATAACGATTTAATAGGTAAAGTGAAAGTAATTTCTGTAAATTTATAAATTAATTCTTTTCATTTACTGTTATATTGTTTTTGTAGCACATACAGATAAAACAATCGACAACATAACCATAAATGTTAATCAATTAAATAGCAATATATGGAAACCATCTACTTATGCTCAATGACAAGATACATAAATAATTATCGTAATATCTATACAACCAAAAAACAATCATCCACTTCAATCAGCAACTTCTACTGCTTTGACTGTACTAAACTTTTAAGGTAATTTTTAACACTCCACTACACAAAATTTCTGTTCAAATTTTCGTTTGTGCATTTATGTACAGTTTAATTATTATTTAAATAATTTATTCTTTTCAGATGCTACAGTTATTTTGACAGCTGTAACTCAAATTAAACTAACGGTGGAGAATATTTAAAGGGATGTTATTGATCGAAAAAATCAACTAATAGGATCAGAAAAAGAAGTTTTCCATTTGATGAAATCGATTCCTTTAACTATAAAATACAGAATCTGAAAAATACTAGTAATGTTAAATATGTAAAATTTAGAATGCCATTTCCTCTTTCTTTATTAAATTATTAAATAAATTTTGTTAATTTTATTTTGTCATACCTATTCTTCTTGGTTTGTAATGGTTGTAGTGCTAGCAATCTTCATTTAATTAAAAAATAATAACTTTGATATATCTGCTTTGGTCTTAGCTTTTGATTTTGGTGTTAATATCTTGAATTCGGTTTTTAAATAATCGCAAAATGCAACGTCACTAGGATCAAAATCATCACTCTTAATAGGCCCAGTACTATTTTTTCTAAACTACTGCATACTGATGTAAGAGAATCAAATATTTTATTATTCATGTCTGATGTTGACATCTTAGGCTTTTTCTCAATGTGCAAGGTCTTATCAATAAAGTCTAAACCTCTTTTACCAGTGCTTGTACTAGCCAAATCATTATTATCCTCATTAATAAACTCTACGTCGACTTCTTCTAAAATATTTGGATCTACATCACCTAATTTAAGCACCTTTCTTTTCTCTTGAATATAACACTTCACTGTAATATGAGTCTCTCTCTCTCTCTCTCTCTCTCTATATATATATGTATATAAATTTTTTTTTCACACTATCTGGCAGTTTTCATTTCCTTTCGGATATATATCTATATATATATATATATATATATATATATATATATCACGTAAGTGTTACGTAATAAAAAATTATGTTAACTAATGACATTTTTGCACAATTTTCTTACTTTTATCTGCTCTAAATATAGATATTTCCTGGCAATTTAAAACATTTATTGAGTGTTTGATTTTTATATATTAATTTAATTATAATCCATTCACTACCACATAACCTCATAATATCTGAGATCAACAAACAAACTATTGTATTACATTTTATATTATTTGATTTGTTGGAAGAAAATTCTTCTTTATATTTAGATCATATAAAAATATATTTATAAAAGTTATGATCAAATTCTTGACAAATCTATTAGAAATAGCTATATCTTTTTACTATTATTTTGTAAGGTTTGTTACAAAGTACAAAATGGGAACTTTACGAAGTAATTCAAATTTAAATGTAATAAATAGCTAAGAACAAGGTATAAAATACTCTTAAAAATACTCTTAATGATATTTTCTCTTGACGCAGTACAACAATGAATCTGAAGATTGTCTGAAAAAAAAGTAAACAAAACTATATTTCAACGTCTCTTATAAAGATTAACACATTTCAGATTTCTCGGAAAATACTAGTTCTTATCAAGAGCCTCCTGCGAAAATTAGCAGTTTTTAAAATCTCTGACACAAACTATGAACTTCTTAAAAGATTTAAGAAAGTGTTAGTATTTATCAGAACATCTAAAAGTGCTAGTTTTTTATAAGAAGCTTCTATAAAGAACTAGGTATTTTTGAGAAATCGATTTGTAATAATTGTAATTTCAAATACATATAAATTTGTAAATCCGACAAAATTATTTCTAGTTGTATCCATTAAATGTAGATAGCTAGCATATTCTGCGCAAATTATTCGTTTTGCATTGATAAATTCTATCAATATCATAAGCATTGTTACAAGAATAGTTGATACCATTGTAGAGAATTTTTTAGTACATAAGATTGTAAATTTAAAATATTACAGGTGTTGGGAATAGGTGTGTAGAAACTATTTATGTAGAATTAATCAATGCAGAAAAATAGCTTGACAAGTTTTGAAATCCAATGCCTTAAATAATTAAATACCTTCCATTCTCAAAAGATTTATTCATTGGATCTTAACCCTGTATGGCCTGCATCCACCATCTTATTTTGCCAAGGGACAGCTCCTTAATAGGGTCTAAAAGTTAAAAAAAAAACATTACAAGTATGTCCAAAATAAATTAAAATTTTTTAGTTAAAAAGCAAAACTATACCTTTATTACTCGGTTCTGGTATAAAATCAGTTATCCTCTGAAGACACACTGGTTCTTGCCTCCAGTGTCCTTCTACAATTACACCCTGCTTAATTGTACTGTCTGAATTTCCTGAAGGATTGTACATCTTTCTTTCGGCATACCTTTCTTCTTCTAATATAAAATTATACAGGCATACATTGCCAAAGCCACATTCTCTACAAATACTGATGTAGCTTGGAAAGGTAATTTGCAATCCGTTGCTCTCTTGTCAAATTTGCTCCAGGATATGGTCGCATAATGTAATTTGTCAAAGGAAAAGCCTCATCACCAACTAAAAAATGTGGCAGGCTAATATGACTTTTTGGTAGTCGTTTATTTGGAGACACCTTCACATGTCCTGCAGAGAATTTCTTGGCAAATGTTGTACCAGCAAATATACCTGCATCATTGTCGGATTATAACTGGCATTACAAATTACCGTCATGCATATACTGTGGTATCTCTCGTAATTGAAATATAAAGATCCACCTGAAAATAAAAATAAATAAGTTTAATGTTTAAGTTATTGTAAATAGTATTATTGTGAAATATAGTAAATTATACAATAAAATCTTTTTATGAAATTGTAAAATTTTAATTTTGATTGCTAAAGTTTAGGTGGTCAAAGGATACATCAAAATTGAATTATTTATATTTAATAATAAAATACATTGAATTAAGTGATAAAAAATACTATCTAATTTGCATCTAATTATCTCTCAGAAACACACAAACTTAATTACTTTATATTTTATAGTTCTCGGAATAAAAATTCAATGAGTCTGAACAAAATTTTTAGAATCAAATAATTCAACTTTTATGTCTCCTTGATTTTTTATCACCTAAACCTTGAGGTATGACATTCTTTCCCATATTTTGTATTTTTCAATAATCCCTTTGACCTGAAATATCCCATTATATATAATTAATAATTTAAAATATCATTACCTTTTGGGGGACATTGAATAGAAATGTGTATTTTATCCAGAGCTTCAATCACATTGGGATAGTTCCATCGGCTTTCATACTCCCGTGCTATAATTATCCGGTCTTGTACGGTGGGATCCTTTAGGTAGGTAGGCTCGAGAACTGCATCAATGACTTTACAGGTCTCTAGAATAATTCTCCTTGCAGTTGTTACACCCATTCGATAGCTCCAAGCAATACTTCGAATGCCATGACCGGTACTGAGATATCTAAGAAATAATAAAAACTAGTAATATTTATATATATAAATATATAAATACTTATATTAGTGGTTCAAATTTTTGAAAATAAAATTAGTTTCTCACTTTAATGTTAAAGCTGATCTCTCTTCCGGTAGAATAGTTCTTTTCGTCATTCTCCTAATTAGCTTATCTTTTACCAAATTTAAGTGTTTGATGAACATTTTCAAATTCATCCTAGTATATAAGAAAAATTACTCTTCATCATGTTTTATTTCTTGAAATAGATTATTAAACTCTCCTTTATGATTTCTTTCTCGGTGTATAGGGCGAATTAAGAACCTTCACTCTCGTTGATTATTGATTCCAAATGCTACTAAAAGTAGCATCGATGCTATTATCAATAAATCTTCAACGTCATTATCCATTGTTTAACTTTTAATTCTTCTTGTAAAACATATCATCTACTTAAAAACTAAATCATATATAAGGTAGAAGTGTAATTTTAATTAAGAGTATTCTCTAAAAATTTTGGAATGGAAATATTACGAGGGTAGTTCAATAAGTCTTTAGAATGACCAACAGATGGCGCGCGAATCGCTCCAAATCATCTGTTTTCAGTCAGCACCACTCCCGACTAGATATATGGTGCAGTCACAGTCCACATCTTCTGAGTTTACGTGTTTTTATAACCAATTGAAAAAAAAAATTGCTTGTTAAGAAAAATGGAAAAAAAACGAGTTCAGAGCGGTAATTAAACATTTTCATTTAAAGGGTTTAACTCCATATGAGATAAAAAATGAATTGGACTCAGTTCATGGCACATCTGCCCCTGCCTTAGCAACGGTTTATAACTGGGTAAATGAAGTTAAGCGTGGTCGTACATCAATAAGTGACGAACCACGTTCAGGAAGGCCCGTAGAAGCAACTACTCCCGAAATCATCAATAAAATCCACGATATGGTGTTGAAGGATAGAAGATTAAAAGTGCGTGAGTTAGCTGAGGCCACAAGGATATCTATAGGTGCAGTTGTTTCAATTCTACATGAAAAATTAGGCATGAAAAAGCTATCGGCAAGATGGGTGCCGCGTTTGCTCTCAGCTGAGAATAAACGCAATAGAGTGGTCGCCTCTGAGGCTCTTTTGGCGCGCATAAGTCGGAATCCTGAGGAATTTTTTCGTCGATTTGTGACTGTGGATGAAACATGGATACACCACTACACTCCTGAGACAAAGGAACAATCCAAACAGTGGATTTCCACAGGAGAACCAGCTCCAAAGAAGGCAAAGACCGTAAAGTCAGCTGGTAAGGTTATGGCTACAGTTTTTTGGGATGAACGTGGAATTATACTTATTGACTACTTGGAAAAGGGTAAAACAATTACTGGTGAGTATTATGCATCATTATTAGAGCAGCTGAAAGAAGAAATTAAAAAAAAACGACCACATTTGGCGAGAAAAAAAATTCTCTTTCATCACGACAACGCCCGAGTTCACACATGCTTCGTTTCAATGGCTAAAATTGAAGAACTAAAATTCGAATTGGTCGAACACCCACCGTATTCACCAGATTTAGCCCCCAGTGACTTTTTCTTATTTCCAAACTTGAAAAAATGGCTCGGTGGACAGAGATTTACGGACAACGAAGACGTCATTGCCTCTGTAAGTGCTTATTTTGAGGAACTTCCGAAACGCACTTTTCTGAAGGATTAAAAAAACTTAAAAAGCGATTGACCCAGTGTATAGAGCTCCAAGGAGATTATGTTGAAAAATAAAAAAAAATTTACCCAAAAAAAATTGTTTTTATACTTTATTCTAAAGACTTATTGAACTACCCTCGTACTCCAAATACAATACGTGACTGTGCTATCATGATTTTATAGTAGAATTTCACTCCAAATTTATGAAAACAGTCATTTATTCTATTTGGAGTAATATTTCCACTCCAAAAATTTTAGAAAGTATATATCTGTTTAATATTTTCAAAATGAAGTTTATAGTGATTTTAGAATCTATGCATGATATACTTTTATATAAAATCTAAACATTTAAATAAATTGACTTATGTAGTTATGTCTTGAAGCCACATTTATAAAATTGAGGTGCTTGATAACCAAAGCATACAAATGGCAATAAATTTAATTATTTTTTTTTTTTTTTTTATTTAACGTCGCCATGTTTGTGCATCCATGTGGTGCTAATCGACGACGGGGGTCTGCGGTGTGTTTGTAAACAAAGCACATGTAATTTTTACAGAGGTGCTTGTATCAATCGGCAGAGACTAGGATTCGAACCCGGGTCACCGGCGTGGGAATCCGACACTCTACCGACTGAGCCGCCGCAGGCACCTAAAATTTATATATAAAAAAAAAAAAAAATTTACAGTATCTTTTTCCAATATCAATAATTTTTTATTATCAATGATTTTACAAACAATATACATTTAAAAACTTTTATTAATATGATTAAAGTTAAATGATACTATGAGCAATCTACACTGCAAAGCATAATACAAATATAAGTGCAAAAACTTACTTACTAGGGAAGTTTGCAATATTCCAAATCTTGTTGATGTATGTGGGTACCGGCGTACTCAATCCCACCGGCGAGCGTCGGTCGCATTGTTTGATACAGGAAAATTGCAAATAAATCACCTTTGCTTTCGGCTTTCCGTACACCCATTGAGAATGTATATTTTTTTTTTTCAGATCTAACAAACCGACACGTGTACGAGGCTCGTAGAGAAGCCAAAGCTTCTTCAGCGGTAGTTTCAGCGGTGTGATTTTGCTCGAACATCCCACCACGATACCGAACACGCCACTATATATTTGAGAGAAATTTCCGGCATAATTCGCCAGCGTATTTCAAACGGTCACGTTGAAACCTATCGAGTGAAAAATGTGTAGAGCATCCGTCAGACCGAAAACCCTAAAATGGATTCCTGTTTGCGCATGCGTACGAGTAAGAAAGGAGGAGAGGGCGAGAGAAAGAGACGGCAACGAGTGCACACAGAAAGTTCTGGAAAAGTCAAGTTCTGAACGGCGCTGGTATCGGTGTCAATGATTGTAGTACTACGGCGCGACATACGCATGCGCACGAGTAAGAAAGTAGGAGAGGGTGTGATAGAGAGAGACAAAGATAGAAAGATGGCGTCGACGACGATGGTAACGATGCGTAAAGCAGTATGCAGAAAGTTCTGGACTATCAAGTTTTGAAGGGCGCTGGTATCGTTGTCATTGACTACAGCACTACAGCGCGACACACACAGGCACTGGCCCGCTCACCCCGAATTGCGAGAAGTAAGTAACAGCTTTCACGGAAATGTGGGACTCTGTTGTCATGAAAAATAAACTGAAGAGGATTACAGAACCAAATACAAGAAAATGGCTTCCCGCTCGCGAATGCGTACGAGTAAAAAAGTAGGAAATGGTGAGAGTGTGAGAGAGAGACGACGTTGACGACGATGACAGCAGTGACTGCTGCAATGCACACAAAAAGTTTTAGACTATCAAGTTTTGAACGGCGCTGGTGTCGTTGTCATTGTCTAAAGCACTATGGCCTGGCACACACGAGGTGATCTGTATACTATGATACGTGAGATGAAACTAACAACTTTCATGGAGATGTGGAGGGCTCAGTTGCCATGTCAATTAAACTGCAGACAATGGCGGAGTGAAAAATCAAAATGCCTGATTGGCGCATGCGCGAGTATATATAGGAAGTTCTTCTACCGCTCGACGCGTCAAGATTGAGCTGATTGACCGTGGTGAATGAAGCTGATTGGTTGATTGCCGCGCCACCATTAAGTGACCTTCTGTGAGTAACCAATCAAATTTTAGGAAAGAAAGAAAGAAAATTATTTTACAATCCAATGTGTAAAGGCATAGTAGACTCTGATCGTTGCGCAAAAGAGACTTGACAACGACTGACGTAAACACACAGAATGCTCAAGAAATCCGAGCTCTGGAACTAAAGGATTTCACGGGTAGAGGGGATTTAGTGTTAACTAAAGAGAGTGGGAGAAAAAGAGAGGTGACAACCTGTATACGAGTTACGAGCAAACGCACACGCACACGCACACACACACGCACACGCACGCACGTACGCACGCACGCACACGCACACATGCGCACACGCGCACACGCGCACTCACACACACACACACACACACACACACACACACACACACACACATCTCCGAACAAATTGTTTGGTCGATCGTCGCGCTCAATCTCACCTCATGGGTGGCGCGACGATCGAACAAACAATTTTTTCGCCATGGTCGATCAGTTCAGTGGTGGCGCGTCGAGCGGTAAAAAACTTCCTGTGTACACAGGTTCGCATGTTCGGAGGTGTATGTGGGTACGCCAGTGTACACAAGTTCGTGTATGAGCTTGTGTATATACGTCTGTGTGTGTTTAGATTGTTGCAATCTCAGGTTTTCGTTCCGAAGGAGGTGGAAACTGAAAGGTGCAGTAATAATGAAATCAAGTGTTACAAAGTTGATTCTAGTTTATTAATGTAAGACAATAGCAATTAGACAGTGAAATGAGTAAAGAATAATATTGAAATATGATACAAATACGGAGTGTCGGTGTAGCCTCTCTCGATCACGTCCTCACGCCATGAAGTCCGGAGCTACTCTGCCCGAAGCTGCCGTTCTCTCCGGTGGCGCCGGCGAAGCGCGGAGCTACTGGCGCCATCTGTCGGCTTCTCTCGCAAACCAGCGCGCGCATTTCAAACCAACAATCCGCCCGCTTCGTTTCTTGAATGAACATCCGATGCCGCCCGCCGTGACCGATTTGTCCGATCGTTGGGCAGCGGTGATGAATCTATTGAGGCTGTCTCAGTCACGGGCAATCGTGACAGCTTGGTGATAGGACGAGTGTACACCCCGCCCGCCGTTCTCACAGTCGCCGCCCTGACGAGACCATCAGGGCCGGGGTGGACGTCGGTGACACGGCCCAGTGGCCACTTGCCATTAGAGCGAAGGAGGGTGGCGTCCAGGACAGCCACAAAATCGCCGATTTGGAGGTTTGGACGTTGTTGAGTCCATTTGTGTCGTTGCTGGAGGATATTGAGATACTCTCGGCCCCAGCGATGCCAAAACTGGGATCGCAAGCCAGCTACGAGCTTCCAGCGGGCAAGATGGTCCACATGAGATGACTTAGTAATCAGATCGGGGACGGCAGTAAGCAAGCTGCCCACCAGGAAATGTCCGGGGGTGAGCACATCCAAATCCTCGGGATCACCCGTGAGTGGAGTGAGTGGCCGGCAGTTTAATATCGCCTCGATACTGACCAGTAGAGTGGTGAACTCTTCGAAGGTTAGATGACGAGGTCCGACAGTACGTCTCAGATGAGTCTTGAAGGACTTAACGCCGGCCTCCCAAAGTCCGCCGAAATGTGGAGCAGCCGGGGGGATGAATCTCCAGGAAATTCCGTCTTCAGCAAGTGTCTCAGAAACTCGAGGCCAGTCAAGGTTGGCCTCAGCCAGCGTTTTGCGGAGGTCTAGGTCAGCGCGATGAAAGTGAGTTGCGTTGTCGCTCCAGATCTCTGCAGGACGGCCTCGTCGTCCGCAGAAACGGGTCAGCGCTCCCATGAGGCTGTCAGTAGCGAGATCTCCGACCAACTCCAGGTGTATTGCCTTCGTGACAAAGCAAACAAATACTGCGACGTAGGCCTTTGTTGTACGGACCCCTCGTCCTTTGGTAGCCAACACGTGGAATGGCCCTGCGTAGTCCAATCCTACACGGGTGAAGGCACGTGTCGGTACCACTCGCTCTGGGGGCAGCGATGCCATTTTCTGCTCCATCGGTCGAGCGCGGATCCGTGCGCAGATGACACATTTGTGAATGTGTGCGCGGATGCGGCGCTTGCCGCCGATTAGCCAGATCCTTCGAACTGCGAAGACATACGTGGACCGGAATCCACCATGCAGCGACCGTTGCTGGGCTCAATTGATGACGAGATTGGCCAGAGCTGAGGCTCCGTCCACGATCGGTGGGTGTCGCAAGTTGAACGGAAGGGTGGAGTGACGTAGTCGACCACCAACTCTCAAGATACCGTCGGGGCCGATGAAGACGTCGAGGCCATGCAGTGGGCCGCGTACGGGCAGCGGTGAGTTCTTTTGTAGCAACTCTATTTCCCTAGCAAAGGACCGTCTCTGACTCACTTGGACACACGCAGTAAAGGCGTCGTCTAGTTCTTGAGCGGTGATGGGGCTCACGACGTTGATCGTTGGGATCCGAGCCAGATGCCGGCGGACCCACCGGCGCAGTCGAACCATAAATCGCAGCATGACGTTGAGATTCGAGAATGCAGTTGTGGGATCAGTGGGGGCGCTTCGGGTCAAGCAAGTAAGGGCGCCGGGTATGGCCAGACTAAACTCACCAGGCGATGGGTGGGGATGGTCGTGAGGCCAGGTTGCGGGCGGGTCGGCCAGCCATGGCGGTCCATCAAACCACGCTCGAGAGCGATGAAGCTGGGCAGGGTCAGACCCACGACTGGCTACGTCTACTGGATTGGCTTGAGTGGGAACGTAATGCCAGACACTGGACGGAAGTAGCTCCTGAATGTGACACACGTAGTTATCCACGAGGGAGTTTCCCACAGGCTCGGAGGATCGGAGCCAGCTCAAGACTATCTGCGAGTCCCCCCAGCCAAAGCATCTATCCAATGGCACTCCTAGCTCCTCTGACAGGGATCGAAGCAACCGAGCAGCGATCAGGGCGGCTCGCAGCTCCAGGCGGGGGATGGTCATCCGCGGATTGGGTAGTGTGGCAGGTTTCAAGCTCCGGATCGGTGCAAGCTTAGTCTTGGCCACTAGGAGGTTGACGGCAACCGACGAAACACAGCTGGATACTCTAATGTAAACGACAGCTGCCATGGCTCGACGACTTGCATCTGAGAAAGCCTGGAGTTGAGTGTCCCTATTCGGCCCCGTTTGCACCCAGCGCGGGAGCTTGATGTCGGGGAGCACCTGGAAACCGTCCTTGATTCCTTCCCAGCGACGCGCAAATGAGGGGGGCAGGTCCTCATCCCATTCGAGCCGGGCTCTCCAAAGATCCTGCATCAGGAGTTTAGCTAATAATACAGCTGGGGCGAACCATCCACAGGGGTCAAACAGCGAAGCTACGGCCGCAAGAATCTCTCGTTTGGTTTGCTGTCGGCCTTGAATTGAAGGAGAGTCGAGGCGAAGGCTGTCATCCGAAGGGTTCCAGCGGATTCCAAGTTCAGTGACGGGGCCATTGGTTCCCAGCTGTCGTCCTTCAGGACGGAGACAGTCCTCGCTCGGAAGGTCCTTTAAGAGCTCCTGTGAATTGGCAACCCATTTTCCAAGTGGGAAACCACCCGCCTTCAGCAGCCTAATCACCTGATCTCTCAGTCGAAGTGCTGACTCTACATCATCTGCGCCTGTGAGTATGTCATCCACGTACCGATCCTTGAGCATAGTCTCAACAGCTTCGGGGTAAGGGCCACCTTCGTCGTGACACAGTTGCTCAATCACACGTAAAGCCAGATAAGGAGCGCATGATTCTCCATATGTTACGGTGAGCAGTTGCAAGTGCAAGGGGGGGTCTCGTTCTTCAGGGGCCCATAGGATGCGTTGGAGATCAACGTCCCGTTCATCGATCCAAATTTGACGATACATCATCTTCATGTTAGCACAAAATGCCACTCGATGTCTTCGCCAGCGAGTAATCACGCACCAGACCGAGGTTTGGAGCTTTCGCCCGGTGTAAAGGGTGTCATTGAGGCTGCGTCCGGTGCGGGTGGGCCTGGAGCCGTCGAAGACGCCTCTCACCTTGGGATTCTGATCACCACGTTGCCAGATTGCATGATGAGCGATGTAGTGTACTTGTGACCCTGGTAACAGCTGTTTGTCATGGGGCACCACTCTCATGTGACCAAGGCTCAGGTAGTCGCTCATAAACCGTCGATATTCTGATGCCAGAATGGGGTCCTGGGCCATGCGACGATGCATGGATCGATAAGCAGCTTGAGCGCCTGACAAGCCGTCGCCGAGGAGTGCTAAAGCACCAGGCTTGACAGGTAGTCGCAGAATGTATCTACCGTCTTGGTCTCGTCTATGAGCGTGGAAGATGCGCTCACACGCCTCCTCGTCCGGGGCTATCCGCACCGAGCGGGGTATGTCTTCCAATTCCCAGAATCGCTGCACAGCCTGCAGCAACTGTGGATGCCAGTGTGGATCCGTCTCGCTTTCTGCCGCCAGACACGAAAAGTTGGCTGACCTGGGATTGCGCTGCGGGGCACGTCCTGAGATTGTCCATCCAACAGCCGTGCAATGGGCCACGAGACCGGCGCGTTGGAGAAAACCTGGTCTCATGATGTCGGGGAGAACATTCGCACCCAGGAGCAGCTCAACCTCCCCCGGAATGCCGAACTGAGAGTCTGCCAGTCTGAGCCCCTGCCATGCTCCTTTTGACTCTTCGTCCAGCTGCGACGCGGGTGTGAAAATCATGAGATGCCGGAGGCAGTGAGCTTCAAACTCGACCAGGGGTGTTAGGCCAGATGATTCCAGAGTGTAGATCACAAGGCGAGCTTTCAGGCGAGCTCGCTCAGACGTCAATCCCCCAACGCCGGATATATTTACTGCACTCCGCTCTGGGTCAATGTTGAGACGATTAATGAGCCTGAGAGAAACGAGTGATATTTCTGAGCAGGCATCCAGTAAGGCACGGGCGATGATTGTCCGTCCGCGGCCGCCGCCAATGCGGAGGGACGCCGTAGGCAATATGGCCAGTCAGGACGTCAGTGGATCAGGTGGATCTGAGGACACAAGGTCGACATTGGGAGCCGTCGGTTTTGCCTTCTTTGAGGGTGCGGGTGAGGCGCCAACCGACGCAGCGCGTTTACGATCACTGTTATGTAACAGGGTGTGGTGCAAAGCTTGGCACACTTGACAAACAGACTTGGAGAGACAAGCTCGCGCTGAATGACCTGACCGAAGGCAGTTGAAGCAGAGACGCGCCTGTAGCACCGTGTCTCGTCTCACATCCGGTGACATGCCCAGGAAGCGTTCGCAATGCCCAATGTAGTGAGCCCCCTGGCAGGTGGAGCACGAAGTAGCCACTGCCCTGGTGGCGAGGCTGCGGAAATTGCGGCTGGAAGATGGACCGCTGCCGTGAGCACCGAGGGATCGCCCTGGGGCGGAACGGGAACACCCTGAGCTCTCCACTGAGCTCATCATGTGGCACCTGCGCTGGAGAAACTCGGCTAGAGTGGAGAAAGTGGCCAGGGTATCATCCGCCTGAGTGGATTCGGCTGCCGGACGTGTCACATCGAATGGACTAGGGCTCATCTTCTCCAAGTCATTCTCCCAGGCTCTGCGGGTCAAGGGGTCCATGCATGAAGCGGCGATGGAAATGAACCAATCGTCCCACTGGTTGACTGGGCGATTGAGGGCCTGCAGCTGATCACGGTGTCGGTTGAGTGTGTCATGGAGATTCTGAAGGCCGGTCGACGTCTCATCTCGCAAGGGTCGAATGTTGCGAAGGGCCGTCAGGTGATCTTGGACAAGCAGCCGTCGGTGCTCGTAGCGAGACTCAAGGAGGCGCCAAGCCGAAGCATAATTGCTGCTGGTGAGTTTCAGAGTCTCCAAAGCTGCCCTTGCCTCTACATGGACGTGGGACTTCAAGTAAAAGAACCTAGCGACGTCACTGAGGCGCGGATCTTCATGAACGAGAGCTTGAAACAAGTCTCGAAAGGACTCCCAATCCTCCCGACGCCCAGAGAAGGTGGGCAGATCGATCTGAGGCAGCCGAGAGAGCCCAGTTCCAGGATCCAAGCGGGCTTGCCCTAAATGTTCGCCTTGATTGCTGATCGCATTGACAGCTGGTGCCGGATCTAAACGCCGTTGGGTATCGAGGAGCGTTGATCGCCCGGAAATGTATGCCTGCTCAATTTCCGCATAGACGCCTCCGTGGTCATATTCGGCTGCTGGGACAGCGGCAGAAATCATCTCAAGATGGTTGCTTTGGAAATCAGCCCAGTACCCTTGCAGTACCTCCATTCGGGCCTGCACCAGGCCTACCGTCCAGTCGTCAGGGAGAGTGGCCTGCAGCGTTGTTACGAAGTTCTTGATGACTACCACGTGGGCATGTTGGGTGGCCACCAGCTCAGCCATTGCACCTGTAAACAATAACATGCTTAGCTCGACGCTCTTCATGAGCGGAGGCTCGACTCCGCGAGGCAGCGTTATGGCCAGCGAGAGGCGTGACAACCGAGCGGCCCTCGAGCTCTGTCCCGACGACATTGTAATAGAGCGAGGGTTAAAAGGAATCAAGCACCAAGGTCGTGAGGATGCAATAATTTACGCGGACAAACTAAATCAACCTCAAGCCTCCACTGACGCAGCAGCGCGGCAAGATGCGCACCGACTGGGTGGCTGATGCGAGAGGCGAGTATGCGCGTCCTCGAGCCTCCCCTGATGCCGCAGCAGGCCGAGACATTAGTTCAATGGTACATTGCGTGTATGCCGCGCGCGAGTGCCGTCCTCGAGCCCCACTGACGCTGCATTGGGGCGAGATGCCAGTTAAAAGGCAACCGACGAGTGACAGGCGAGCGAGCGCCATCCTCGAGCCCCCGGTGGCAGCATTGGGGCGAGGAACAGATAGCAAGGCAGCTTACGTGGTTGCACCGACCTCGAGCCAATGCCACGCACGGCGCCGTGGAGCGCTTGCAACAGCACTAATGGCGAGAATAATCTTCATCAAGGTACGCCTCCCCTCCCGAGCGCAACATATGATGCGTATGAGTCGGCGAGCGACGCCGCTGTGTGCCACGTCGGTAGACCGAGATCAACTTCGAAATGCTCTAGTTATAACTTTCAAACGCGTGGTTAGTATAGGATAAAACCTCGTCACATGCGCGTTCGGACTTGAGCGGTCGGCAACAGAGCGACGTGCAGCAACATAAGGTTGACTGCGATCACGCGTCTATCTCGAGCAACTCCACCCGATCGATAATGTTGCGTGAATCTGCCGTATCAAACGGCAGCGTGCCGAAACCAACCCGAGAGATTACCGACCGGTCACTCGACGAAACTATATCTTTCATCCAACGGACACGGGCGCGCTACGTTATAAAGCCACCACGAACTATCGAATACCTTGCGAGCCTAGGGCGAAAACGTCGGTACATGCGCGATGGATAGGAGCGGTCACCGACTTGACTGCCACTGCGACGACGCGCCACGCCAAAATCGATATGGACGCGAGTGCACTTCCGCCGCGAACCGCATGGTTTCGTGAGGATACGACGAGCACTGTTCGATGCGAGATAACAGCACGCCGCGCTAGATCCGAGCGGCCACCCGACGACGCGCCACAGCACACAAGATGGACGCTGGCGCACTTCCGTCGCGACCCGTCATGTGGCGATGCACGATAGGGCAATGAATGGCTGCCGCGCGTGTTGGAAATGTTCACTTCGCGAAATTTCATTACACTGCACTATGCACACTGGACTAACCTGTGTTCAGCGTTCTTCGTAGATTAGCAGGCACCGTGATGTATCCGGCTCGAAGGACCAAATGTTTAGATTGTTGCAATCTCAGGTTTTCGTTCCGAAGGAGGTGGAAACTGAAAGGTGCAGTAATAATGAAATCAAGTGTTACAAAGTTGATTCTAGTTTATTAATGTAAGACAATAGCAATTAGACAGTGAAATGAGTAAAGAATAATATTGAAATATGATACAAATACGGAGTGTCGGTGTAGCCTCTCTCGATCACGTCCTCACACCATGAAGTCCGGAGCTACTCTGCCCGAAGCTGCCGTTCTCTCCGGTGGCGCCGGCGAAGCGCGGAGCTACTGGCGCCATCTGTCGGCTTCTCTCGCAAACCAGCGCGCGCATTTCAAACCAACAGTGTGTGTGTGTGTGTGTGTGTGTGTGTGTGTGTGTGTATTTTCGTGTGCGCATGGTTCTTCATCATTCTGAGAGTTTTAACACTAAATCTCCTCTACCCGTGAAATCCTTTAGTTTCATCTCGCATGCACGAACGAGCAATGGCAACTATACTAGCGCCATCCGGCGCAACGATCAGAGTCTACTCTGCCTTTGCACATTGAATTGTAAAATAATTTTCTTTCATTCTTTCCTAAAATTTGATTGGTTACTCACAGAAGGTCACTTAATGGTGGCGCGGCAATCGACCAATCAGCTTCATTCCCCACGGTCAATCAGCTCAATCTTGACGCGTCGAGCGGTAGAAGAACTTCCTATATATACTCGCGCATGCGCGAATCAGCAATGAAGACGACACTAGCGTCATCCGGAACTCGACTTTCCAGACAATTCTGTCAGATTGCGTCAGTCATCGTCAAGACGTTTTTGCGGAACGAACAAAATCTCCTCTTGCTCTACAGATTGGTTTGTAAGGTTATATATCTTTCTCTTTCTAAAACTTGCATGCATACTCGCAGAATCGCACTAAATGGTGACACGAAGATCTATCAATCGCCTTTTTTTTTCGCGACACCAAATCTGCTTTGACCGTTTGAAATACGCTGGCGAATTATGCCGGAAATTTCTCTCAAATATATAGTGGCGTGTTCGATATGGTGGTGGGATGCTCGAGCAAAATCACATCGCAGAAACTACCGTTGAAGAAGCTTTGGCTTCTGTACGAGCCTCGTACACGTGTCGGTTTGCTAGATCTACATTTTTGTGGATCTGTGTAGACATTTGTTTTTCAGAGAAGCTTGAACAGTATTATTCGATGTTGTGTTGATTCAACTAATACCAAAAAATCTTTTTCTCGACGCGGTAAAAGTGATAGTGAAACGCAATAATACAAGATGCTCTAAGAAATATGCAGCCTTTAAAAAATCAAGATTTTAAAAATCTTTAATTTTCGCAACAGGGTTCGGTAGTGCGTTTGTAAAGAAGTATACACCGAAAACAGTTTAGTACATCGGTACCGCTAACATGACGATATCAGTGACGCATCAGTTTGAAGCATCTGGTTCCCTTTCATGGCGTAGATTGTATCCGCTTGCCGGCAACACCGCTGCTCGCTGGGATTTGAGGTTATGTTTGTGTGAGCGGCGGGAACACTATGGATGAATGCTGCGCTAAAAAGTTGGCACCAGATGCTCCAAACGAAGGTAGACGAGTTGCACTTCAAATAGAGCAGCTGATGCCTACTAGAGGATAGCCGGGGTGCTAATCTCTTTTCAATGTACAGTCCAAGAAATCTACCCAATAACTTGAACACTGGCATTGTTAAAAATTGAAAAAAAGGGGTATATCCGCTCAACGATTATTAAAAAGAGTGATGGGTAAAATCTGAATACACGATTAACAATGGCTTATATGTAGCTACAAAAAAGTGTAACCCCCCGAGCTGATCAAACTATAAATTTGTGAGATATCAATTATCGTTTGTTAAAAAAAATGCGATGTGCAAAATCTGAATACACGGTTAACAATGGCTTATATGTAGCTACAAAAAAGCGTAATTCCGCGAGATGATCAAACTATAAATATTTCAGATGTCGATTATCGATTTTTAAAAAAAAGTGATGGGGTAAAATCTGAATACACGGTTGACAAAAACTTATATGTAGCTACAAAAAAGTGTAATCCCGCGAGCTGCTCAAATTATAAATTTTCGAGATATGATTATCGATTGTCAAAACAAAAGTGATGGACAAAATTTTAATACGTGATTGATAAAGGTTTATATGTAGCTACAAAAAAGTGTAATTTCGCGAGCTGATCAAACTATACCTTTTGAGATCTCAATTATCGTTTGTTAAAAAAATACAAGGAAAAGAAATGGATTTTCCTTGTGGTAAAATTTTGCCCTAAGCCATTACCTCGATCACTATACCGGTTTCGAATTGTCGTTAATGCAATAAAGAAAAAACATTGAACAGCAATTCATTTTTTCTTCGGCTTGCCACGAACACGAGAACGAAATCATCTGTGAAGATGGTGAAAAGGTTATTCCCAATATCTTCAATGGTGAACGAGCCGCTCAAGGGGAGTTCTCTTACATGGTGGCATTGGGATAGCAAGCCGACAAAGACAATCCTTCTCTCATCCGGTACTATAATGGCGGTGATATTGACGCGAGCCAGTGTATATCAGGTTTCTCTCTTACCGACATTATCGCTGTAAATTATAACTGGAATGCATGGGAACGAGCAGTTTGTCGGTAGCCTCGTGGTTTGGGTGGTGGACTGCCACTCAGGCGTACCCAGTTCGATTCTCGATCTCCGCGTTTTTCAGGTACAGCCGATGAATAAAAAGGTTAGTTTTTATAATTATAATTATAGATAAAGAAGAAGAGTGGTAGATCTGCACCACTCGCTTATGTATATGTATATATGTGTGTGTGTGTGTGTGTGTGTGTATGTGTGCGTGTGTGCGTGTGTGTGCGTGCGCTCTTATACCGCACCACGTGTATGTATATATATACACATATATATATATATATATATATATATGTGTGTGTGTGTGTGTGTGTGTGTGTGTGTGTGTGTGTGTGTGTGTGTGTGTGTGTATGTGTGTGTGTATGCGTGTGCGCTAGTGTATGTCTCTTTCTCTTCCTCTCTCTCTCTCCCTCTCTCTTTCTCTCTCTCTCTCTCTCTCTCTCTTTAGAGCACGCGCACACATATATACACAAACGAGTGGTACAGCATGCACTCACGCACACACGCACATACATATACTCACATACACAAGATATTTAAGAGAGAGAGAGAGAGAGAGAGAGAGAGAGAGAGAGACAGAGAGAGAGAGTGAAAGAGAGAGAGTGAGAGAGAGAGGGAGAGAGTGACAGAGAGAAAGGGAGTACTGGTCCTGAAGGAGGAAAAGGTCTGACAAAAATGGATCCAAAATCAGGTTCTACGGGTGTTTCTACATCATTTATAGAATCAAAATCTGAAAGAATCGAAATCCCAGCTGATCCTGTTCGCGAAATATTGACAGATATCGACATTTTTATGGCACCTATGTAGTAGACATTTAAGGTGATTGGTAGTAATGATCTATGTCCAGTACAATGAAGAGAACCTCATGATATTTCCATGGAAAATGATGAGAGAAATAAGGTTACTATCAGTGAGGCAATGTCAAATGATCAAAATAGAATTGTTATTTACAGGATTGATGAATAATCTAATCGATTTCGCTGTACTGAAAATCATGATTTTATGTTATTATTATATATTGAACTTTGAAATAAGCTCTGCAAAGATTCGATGTTCGAAAAATATAAACGATATAAAGTGAAATTTAAAACCACATTTTGCTTGACCCGGAACCAACGACGGGGACGTAGTGGTTAAATGGCCCAATTTTTTGCCGTGGATTTGCCCTATTTATTCAATAATTTTTATTTCATACAAAAAATAATCTTTATTGTTCAATCTTTTTACATATTAAAATACACAATTCGAAGATATAAATTTTTTTTTTTACGGATTTTTCTTGACAAAATGGCCGCCTCAAAATTATTTTTTTGTTTGACTGTCGATACGATATCTCACCAAGGGATGATCTGAAATCAAAAAACTAAAAAGATTCTTAAAACTTATAGTTTTGGCTATTGCATGATCTAGGATTATAACGATCAATAAATTTTTCAAAAAGTTATAAACAATTTATGTTGCAAAAAAAGAGCCAAAAAATTAAAAGTCCGCCATTTTGTTTTTTTCCGGTAAAAATGAAATATCCTAGACTATGCAATAGCCAAAACTATAAGTTTTAAGAATCTTTTTAGTTTTTTGATTTCAGATGATCCGTTGGTGAGATATCGTGTCGACAGTCAAACAAAAAAAATAATTTTGAGGCGACCATTTTGTCAAGAAAAATCCGTAAAAAAAAAAAATTTTATATCTTCAAAATGTGTATTTTAATATGTAAAAAGTTTGAACAATAAAGATTATTTTTTGTATGAAATAAAAATTATTGAATAAATAGGGCAAATCCACGGCAAACCTGCCTTAATGGATATGATTTTTTAACGTAAATATACGTGCTGATATACTAATATGTCGATATTTCGCAAACAGGATCAGCTAGGATTTTGATTCTAACAGATTTTGACTATATAAATGATGTAGAAACACCCTGTGAAACCCGATTTTAGATCCATTTTTGTCAAACCTTTTCCTCCTTCAGGACCAGTGTGGGAGAGAGAGGGAGTGAGAGAGAGAAAGGGAGAGAGAGACAGGGAGTTAGAGAGAAAAAGGGAGAGAGCATATAAGCAAGCCACTGCTAAACTATCGCTGTGACAATCTCTACCCGCCACTACACTCTTCTACCTACTCCACCACAAAACTGTTGGGGGAGGAAGGGGGAAGGGTGGGGGATTGTTGTGTCTAGCGATAGTGTAGCAAGTACAACTTCTAAAAATTTATAGTAATATACCTGTATATGAAACAAGTATACAGTAAAAATTTCACGGACTTTTATAGCAACTGAAAAATTACTCATATTAATTCGTTTACAGTCCTAAAATGAAGGATTTTATGAGTACTTTATTGTATAAAAAACTCGCTTCCCAGAAATCATTCCTGCATTGAAAAAATTCAAAAAACCAAAGATTTGAAAATTTTTAAATTTTTAGAAATGGCCATAAATAAGTATTTCACTATTTTTGTTTAGACTTTCAAGCATACACCGGATATTAATATCAAACATCTGTGCGAAGTTTGGGAAAGTTATACCGTAGAATGAACAAATGGTGATATACCACACTCACACACACAAAAACACACGCACGCACACACGCACGCACGCACGGACGCACGGACGCACTTACATACAGACATTTTTTAAAACTACTCTATTGGGACTCTTCAAGGCATGTTTTGACGCTGAATAAACACAAATGAAAATTTCATCATCACAAAGCTTTCACTTTGAGAAAGCAAAACGCCACAAGCCAATATAGAATGGAAAAATTTTTTGTTTGCTTTTCTAAATGTTTTGAGCATATATTTTCAAGTATGTACTATGATTAGAAACTCGCAGAATAGTTTATATATCAATTATATTTTATTTGAGTCATCAAAATCGAAAAAAACGTCAGAAATTAAAGAATTGTTTCTAATTTAAAGTAAATTGGCTTGAGCGACCTCTTAATGTTAACCTCAAGTAGAATCCAAAAGGGATACCTATATTTTCGTATTTTGAAAGCTTTCTAAAGGGTTACGCATACGTAAATCGAAAATTGTATTTTATTAGTCACCCTAATAAGTAGTTTATTGCTGTTGTGTAAAAAAGCTACATTGCAATATTTATAAAGTAAAGGTTTATGTACGCTCGTCAAAACACACATCTACTAATTTTAGTAGCCAATTATATTTATTATGCTCTGATGTAATGAAGTGTCACATAAGTGTCATGACTGTTAACATATTTACTATTTTAGTATTGTAGTTAATGTGATTGTGCTGGAAAGAAATCATGCGAATGTTTTAAATTTATGTCAATCGTGCATAATGTTATCAGTAGTATTTTTCTATCGTATACAAAAAGGTTAAAATGCATTATTTATAAAATACTGTAGGTCATGTTACTGGACTTTTACCCATCTTGTTCGAAAACTAATTATTAAGATCTTAATAAAATAATTTGTTAAGACCCGGAAGAAAAAACAAAAGCTGGTCGAAGTTCCTTCAAAATGATTTAAACACATTGCATCAACCAAACAGAAACGTCCAAATTTAGGTCTAAAGAAATGCATGCTTATTCTACAGATAATTTACAACAAAAAATGTTGTTACAACTTTTTCTCTAAAATGCACCTTATCTGCGTTAAAACTCATTGAATATTTGATTTTTTGTAAAAATTAATAAACAGATGATTTTTAATAGGGCCATATCTATAAATATATTGAAACTTGGGGTCTAAAAATTTATATATATATACTTTTCTGGCCATACTTAACCCATTTCTTAAACGAGTTTTACGTTAATTTGTGGAGCGGCAGTATGTAGTAGAGTGGAGGAGGCTGGAGGAAAGTGGAGCGATTCAGTTGAAATTTCTTACTTACAACTATATTATATAGGAAGATATATACAGTTATTGAAGGTCAACACGTCAAAACTTTATTTATATCGTATTTGCTAGGGGTGTACAGCGACCCGATTGACATTTTTGGAAATCGTTCGATATTGCTTGTTTAAGGTAAACAGATAGCTCGGTTATGACAAAAGTATAAAGTAACATAGCCAATTGAAAAATTTTACATGTTTGCGAATTTAGAAATCCTCTCTAAACAGTTGAAAAATCTCATTATTGTATGTCGAGTCCGAAAACCCAGACCCAACCTGTAGACCCGACTTAGGTTATGATCTCTTTCGATCTGCTCAGGCATTTCTGTAAGTCAAGTTTATTTATATAATTGACTATATCACTTGATAAATAAAATAAAATTTTTATCTGGTTCGTACGACCTGTATTCAGGTCATTGCACACACCTAGTATTTGTATATATTTATTTTACAAATTTCCATTTACATACAAATCTTATATATCACTGTTGTTTTGTGAACGAATAAAATTAATTTTAACATTTTTTGCAGGTGGAACAGAAATTAGAGTATGGGATTGTTTAGCTAACGGTAGACTTTTGGCGAAAATTTCTCAGCATCATAAAACAATAACATGTTTACAAATCGCCTATAATGGTCAACGAATACTATCTGGATCATTAGACAGACATGTCCGAATTTATGACTCTGGAACATATAAAACATTATATACTTTAGACTATCCCAATTCAGTTCTGAGCATCGGAATAAGTGTAAATATTTAATATTATTTATGATAAAATAATTTAATTTATACATGAATATTATCTAGATAATTAAGGGGTTATATCCCCGAATTTTTTTTGTTTTTTTTTCCATTTTTTTTTATTGGCTTAAATCTTGCCAAAACAATCCTAGAATCAAAATCTACAACGCCCAAGTACCGATTTAAATTCAACATTTTTTTAAATTCAATTTTTTCCAAACAGCTTTGATGCTCCAAAATCACAATTTTCACTTATTTTAGCGATGTTCGCTTTTTTGAATTTCGCGGCTTTGGAAATTAGTAGAAGTTACCTTCGATCGATATCGTGTTTTAAATTTGAATTATACAGGTCGCTACATGACATTACGACGGTTAAAGCGTCTTTACAGCACGTGTTTACTCACACTTGCCCTGTGGTTAGTTAATCAGCCGTTCTCGTTGTTTGCGTTGTTATTTTGAGTTTTGCTTTACTTTTTAACTGTGAATTATATTTACAAGTACTTAATTATGAGTGAAAAGGTGTACGGTGGCCGCAAAGGCAGTAAAACAAGAAGTACAAGTACAAAACGGAGTAAAATTAGTAATCGACGCCCGCCTAACCGCCATTCGTTCGAAGGCGATTCGGAGCACGTTAGTACCTCGGCTAAGAAATTGAAAACTACTGATTTAGACCTTGACCGCGATGTTGATAATAATTTCGGCTACTGTTTCGTCAATTTTTTCGCTGTATTTACTGCTCTTTCTGAATTAGTAGTATGCAAAAAATGTAATGGTGACGTGTGGTTTTTAGAGTCGAACAAGCGTGGACTAGGCTTCAAAATTATTGTGTCTTGTTCGAACTGTGGTGATGCTGATATTAACAGCTGTCCTGTAATAAATGGTCGTGCTTATGAGATCAACTGCCGTATTATTTTAGCTATACGCATCATAGGCATAGGCATCAACGGTATAAAAAAGTTCTGCTCTATGATGGATCTTGCAAAGCCTGTTTTTCAAACAACTTACAGTAAGATCATATCTAATATCGCCACTGCTACTTCATCTGTTCGAATTATATGTATGAAGGTCTCACGGTGTCAGGTGATGGATCTTGGCGAAAGAGAGGGTTTACGTCTTTGTTCGGATTGGTGTCTTTGATTGGTTGGTACACTGGCAAGGTATTGGATGTGTGTGTAAAATCTAAGTACTGTAAAGTGTGTGAATATTGGCAAAATATAGAAGGTACTGCTGAATACGAAGAGGTATACCCTTCACACAAACAGAACTGTGATGCCAAACATGAAGGTAGTGCCGGGAAAACGGAGATCGATGCAGTTATAGAAATGTTCAAACGCTCAGAAAAACTTCATAATATCAAATATTTGAAATATATCGGCGACGGCGATTCAAAAACATATAAAGGTATAGTCGACTCAAAACCTTATAAAGATTTCATCGTCGAAAAAAAAGAATGTGTCGGACACGTTCAGAAGCGCATGGGAACGCGTCTGCGCAATTTGAAAAAAACAACGAAAGGTCTTGGCGGCCGAGGAAAGTTGACCGGAAAGTTAATTGATGAACTTTCTATTTATTACGGACTTGCTATTAGGAGAAACTACGATTCAGTCGAAAATATACGTTACTTCATAAAATGTCGACGAAGGAGAATACACAGCACGAGAAGTGTCCCGTCGGAGTAGCCTCTTGGTGTTCTTGGCAGCGCAGTACAGCGCTTGGTACACTTGCAACGTACGAGCACAAGAGTCCAATTCATGAGGATGTTTTTAACGCAATAAAACCCATTTATAATGAACTCAGCTCCGACAACCTTCTGTCACGCTGCTTGGGTGCATATACTCAGAACAATAACGAGTCGTTTAATGCTGTAGTGTGGTCAATTGCTCCAAAGACGGTGTCAAGCGGTAAGACTATAGTTGACATTGCGGCTGACGTAGCCGTTATTATCTTCAATGACGGCTTCTCGGGTCTGTTTGCCGTTTACGATGCTCTTGGGTTGACTGTTGGACCAAACATGTACGAGGTTTGCGTGAAAACAGACGCCAATCGCGTCAAAACCGCTGAGCATCGTATGTCTGATATGGCGAAAGAGGCCAGGCGCAGCATTACATCAGGCAAAAAAAAAAGAAGAGGAAATGAAGGCCCTGGAAGGACAATTATATGGTGCAGGGATGGCAGACTGAAGGTAAAAAAATTATTATGGACTATATTTTTGCGATTCTTAAGATTTATAGCATTTTCAAACGCGTTTTTCTCGAAACCATGTTTTCAAAATCGACAATCAGTAGAACTCAAAAAGTTTACATCCAATTGTCTTAAAATTTTAACAGTAGCTTCATTGTTTGATTATCTAGTGAAGTACACACGATTTTAGCGATTAATTAACAAGAAAAAAAGTTATAAATAATTTAAGTCGATTTTTTTCGTCGAAACCACGATTTTTTGTTAAAACAATCGCCATTTCGCGAAAAAAAATTATAAAAATATAATCATGTGTACTTCACTAGCAAAACTGATGTAGATAATAGAAAATTTTTTTTTGTTATAGGTGGAGTTGGACGAAACTTGTACTGCTCGCTTCGGAAAACCTTTTTGAAAAAGCGGTTCACGGTAATCACTGCACAGCCGCCATTTTGTAAAAAAAATATCAATAAAAAAATTTGTTCTCTTCTTCAAGAGTTGCTTAATCCAATGTTATATTATTTGTATACCTTTAATCTCGAATGTCCTTTAAAAAAAATAATTAACAAAGCCTTGATTTTAGAGCATGAGGGGGATATAACCCCTTAACCCTATAGAGAAGCATTCTAACCACGAGAAAGGAAAGTAATAGTAGTATATATACGCGCCGGGCGAGACGTCGTGACGTCATCACCCGACGCGTATATGGGGGGCATGTAAACAATTAATTAATGTGACATTAATAGTTTTTTAATTGTTTGTTTACATAAACATTCAATTAAAAAACCGTAAAAATGAAAGTAATTACCTGCAGACACATAATAATATTAAGTGTATTTATTGGTAGATAAACAATAAAATGTTTTTATGGTTTATTTACGTAAACATAACGCGCATCTAAATCCGCAATGTTGGAGTAGCGAGACGGCTACTCTATATATATAAGCCAGGCGCCAATGGGCGCTCCCCTCTACCTAGGCCCAACTGCTGTAGTTAGACGAGATTCGTGAGTGAAGCTGGGAGCAGCGAGAAAGACGAAGAGAGAGAGAGCATAGCGCGCGCGGGGCCCTCCTCTGTCCGAAGGAGCTGAGGCCGGCGGCTTCGTACAGCGTGGAAGAAGAAGAAAGAGAGAGCGTGCATAGCGCGCGGGGTTCCCCCCCCCCCCCCACCAGCGCCTAGCCGTGGGACTGGTGGCTGCGGTATCGACTGGCAGCGACGGAGCTTCATAGGTAGGAAAGCCGGAGAGAGAAAGAGAGAGAGAGAGATAGATCCTACTACACATTGCCGCGAAGCTTACTCTAAATTTCAGCTTCGGGGATTAATTACTGCACGAGTGTGTGAGAAAGAGAGAGAAGCTAAAACTATGTACTGACGTTGACCTGTAAAGGATTTGTTCGGGTTATTTAAGCCTTTGGGGGAATTTGAATTGCGCGGCGTAGCTCGCCGACCGCCGCGTAATACAATCGGCCGAGTAGATTCGCGCGCCGCCGCTTATCGGCCGAGCGGATGCGAGCGCTGCGAGAGCGGAAGTTCTCGCGCGCCTTATGCACGTGCGAGCAGTTCCGATTTCTCTCCCGCAGAGATCGGTCGACATTTTCTGGCGTGATTCCAGGCAGCGCATCGGACCCGATACTGGATTTTTTAATATGTTGTACGAGAAGCTCGGCACGTACGTCCTTATCAGGACAGTCGCCTTCTCCCTTCATTAATTGTCTGTGTCGGATGTGTGTGTGCGTAAAGCGAGTCGTGTGTGTCTGTGTGTGTGTTCGGTGCTAAGGACGATTGGGAAGGTCCGGCCAAGTGCGAGCTCCCTCGACGTGCCGACTTCCACCCGGCGATCACCTACGCGGCAGGGCCAAAGGGTCTGCCCGTGGTCCAGGTACGGTTCCCTCGAGACGTCGAGGCGCCCTGCGACCAAGGCGGTGTATCCCAACCACTTGCAGCCAGGACATTACGTCGCGCTGTCCACGTTTCTCACGACTAGTATGAGAGCTCTCTTGCTCGCGTTAACGGTACCTCGCAGCGTTAGGTTATATGCGTTTGTCACCTTCTCTCTCCCTTCTTTTTGTTCCTATATTAGCATCTCTTTTTTATCTATAATTTCCTCTTGATGAAATAAATTATTCGCTTGCCCCGGCTTTTCTCTCTGCCTCGTGGGAGTTTTTACGCCGAGACAAGTTGTCTTATTTTTCCCGCGAATAATTTTGTATTTATTTATCTACCTAGCCTTCCCTCACTCATTTATATATATATATATATATATATATATATATATATATATATATATATATATATATATATATATATATATGTGTGTTAAAGAAATATCTTTAACAGAAGAGAAAGATGACTATGACTGCCCTATTCACCATATAATTGTATAAGTGAATTCCAGAGAGCGCGCGCGTACCTCCTTCGTCGCTGAGGGCTATCCTCGAAAAATCTGATTTTAATAAAAAGTGTCATAAAAAAGTGTATTTTTATAAGATATAAATTTGTTAAATATTTTAATATAAAATAGTTTTTGTAATAAATTTTAAGTTTTTACAATAATAAAAATAATTAATTAATTAATTCTTATTACAATATAAAAATGTTATTGTGCTTCAATCCTGAAGAAAATGCTAGTAATTAAAATATATTTATATATATATATATATATATATATATATATATATATATATATATATATATATATATATATATATATATATATATATATATATATATATATATATATATATATATATATATATATATATATATATAGGATCACTTTGTGATCCTAACCTCAAAAGATATTGAGAAATCAGGACTTTATATTCATATCGCGAATTAAATCATTAGGGACTACTTATTACTCATGTTTTTGGGATCGCTAACTAGTAAATTAAAGTCGGTTTAATAGTAACATGTCACGTTCTGATACTAACCTCAAAAAGATTTTTTAAACCTCGTAATGCTTCACATTCTTAACCTAAACTCCAAAAAGACTTGACCTACTAAATCATGTAAAAATTGAACAACTTGATTTAATCAGTGCACCGTCCAACCATAACTTTAAAGTCACAATTAAAATCAATATTCCCTGTTTAAAGTATCAATTTAATTAAACACTAACTGAAAACAAAGAGCTATTTCGACGTAAAATCAGCGAGGATAGGAAATTTAATAAAATAGAGAGGACAATAATACCCAGGATTGAAAAGGGGCACTTGCTGGACCGTGAGGCTGCAGGTGAGTAAATCCAAATAAATAATAATAATATTAATAGTAATAATAATGTTTTCGTAGTCGCTGCATCGTAATTTGAAGTTGTTTAATAGAGTCATATCATGTTCCGTATTTAGCCTTAGGAAACAAAATAGAAGATTGACATTCTTTATTCACATCACAGTATGGATTCTAAGATAGTAGTTATTACTTCTATTGTCGATCTCGCTGAATTCTAATTCGCAGTTGGATCGGTAGTATGATTTTTCGTCCAAACTGCAGATACTTTGAGCACTTAAGATTCAATTGAAAATATACATCACTATCCATCACCAAGACTGGAGATTTATTGAACCCCTAGATCTTAAATACAAAATCCATTTTACTTAGCCTCACATGATTTTTTTTTTTTTTTGTAAGAAGAAAGTAAGTAGGTTTTATTGAGAAGTAAAGTATGGCATTAGTATTGTAATTCTTCTGAATTTTCTGCATTAGAATATCTCTTTATCTGTAACTTATTAGCAGAAATAGGAATAAATGCATGATTCTTTTGTATACCGGGCACAGCTGGCACTGTTGTATATTTCCGATTGAGGAGCTTCTGAGTCCTGTCGTGATCTCCTTTGCTATAATGAAATATTTGCATATTACTAAATTTGGTTCTAGCCCAATTAAAAAGAGATGTTGAATTCAGAATTGCTTTGTTTGGATCAGCTTGAAGACTATAACGAACCGCTTCCCTCTTCAGAATCGCACTTAGACCATCGCATGGGCCTTTCCCATGAGCAGTTGCATGGAAATGCCACTCAGCTTTTATGTTAAAATCAGTCTCATGGTTCATTAAATTACACATATTAAATCTATTTTTGAAGTGTTGCTTGGCACCATCAGTTACATAAATAATTTTCTTGACTTTGGGGCAAACTTTTATTATTTCTGGTATCACAATCTGCTGCATCATATATACAGATGCTGTATCATGAGCTGTGCAATCTGAAAGCAGAATGATGCTGCAATGATTCGTTTTTACACCACAACGATAATAAAATACAATCGTGAATACTGTGCACTGATCATTGTTGTAATGGAATGCCTGTGCGGCGTTTTGTGCAACGTAAGCATAATTTTCGGCAAAATCACCTGGAAGTAGTACCTCATCTTCTTTTAAAGTTTCTTTTTTTTTACTTACAAAAGTTGACTGAGCCTTTGCGATAAAATCATGAGGGATAAGTTCTTCTAGGCATTGACTTAATTTATCAGCAAAGTCTTCTGAATTAAGACATTCTTGCTTCAATGTACATCGATCAGTAGCTATCCATGTACTAAAAATGACTTGCTAATATTAGATTTTCTCAGTAATCGTACTACCAGATCACTCGAGTAATTGGCAAGCAACTGTTTTATTCTTACATAGAACATAGTCTATGCAGTCTTTGTAGTCATTTAATATTACTTCTGAGATTTCGCTTAATGTCTTTAGCTAAGCTGCATCAAACATCGTTTTAAAATTTTCATGTTTTACACAAACACAGACACTGTGAGTCCCAGCTTTACCAGCAGTGACGCACCACTTTGGCCGAAGTTCAGCAAACTTAGTTAGTCCAATTGGATGTTCTTTGAATTCTTCTTGGAATTGTGCATGAAGGTCTTTAATATCACACAGTAACAAACGCTTTTGCGTTCTTTTTTTACCATCATCATCATACACTAGAACTGTTTCTTTTTTATGTGGTATCACTCTACTATTCACGTCACTCTCATAAAAACCATATACTTTAGAAATTGTCTCATCAGGTAATTTCTTCCCTTGTTTGACTGGTGGAGATGCTGACACACCATCGGACTTTCTCAGATCTTTTGCTTTTTTTGCCATATGATAAGAAGCACCAAACTCTTCGGCAGTTTTACGAATACTCCAACAGTCAGGAGCTATTGTGAGTATTGATACTCTTAGCGGATCATTATCCGGTAAGCTTCGAAATGTTTGCTTTACGCCTTCCAGGAGTTCTTCTAATTCTTCTTCCCGTGACAAACATTGTTTTTAGAGGGCGAAACATCGACATCTTCGGTCGAGTCTTCGGTAGACTCATTCAAATCTTGACTGATATTATTGCCAGAAGTATCTTGAGATCTAATTTTACTGTTGCATAAATTCCTGCATTGAGAGCAAATTTTAGAATTTGCAGAAACATGTGAGAACATTTTAAGAAGATTTTTTGAGTCGTTTCTTAACCCTTTGCCAACGTGGCCTTCGCCACCGAATGGATTAACACACCTATCAGCATGCACCTCCATCTGCTTGCCTCTGCTCTGCTTTAAATTAGCTATGATTATGACGAATACAGTTATAAAAGAGTTTCCCCAATGTGTCTCAAAATCAAGAAGAATACCCACGTGACCCCAGAAAAAACAAACACTGAGAATTTCAACCAACTATCCTGAAAAGGACTGTTGAGAAAATCACAGCGCAACACCGCCAACCAACACTGAGAATTTCAACCAACTATCCTGAAAAGGACTGTTGGGAAAATCACTGCGCAACACCACCAAGAAACACTAAGAATTTCAACCAACTATCCTGAAAAGGACTGTTCGGAAAATCACAGCGCAAAACCGCCAACGAACACTGAGAATTTCAACCAACTTTCATGAAAAGGTCTGTCGGAAAATTCACAACGCAGCATGAACGACAAAAATTGAGAAATCCCGAAAACTATCCTTCTAAGGGTTGTCGGATAAGTCGAAAACGTAACGATACTGCTGTGCAAAAGGGAGCACGCTATTACAATCAATACCGGGAACTAAATGTTAAATAGATGTCCTGAAGTGAACCCTTAAGTTCAAGGTGTAATATTACTCTACAGTACCTCCAGCGACAACATTAGATTTGAGTGGTTCAAACTTAAATTGTTGTTTAAAACACATCTAGTTATAAGTTAGCTAAATAAAGTAGATATAGATATAGATATATAATACTTGCTTGTGGTCAAATAGCTCTATGTTTTTAAGTTAGTTTTCAATTAAATTGATACCTTAAACAGGGAATATTGATTTTAATTGTGACTTTAAATTTATGGTTGGACGGTGCACTGATTAAATCAAGTTGTTTAATTTTCACATGATTTAGTAGGTCAAGACTTTTTGGAGTTTCGGTTAAGAATGTGAAGCATTACGAAGTTTAAAAAATCTTTTTGAGGTTAGTATCAGAACGTGGCATGTTACTATTAAACCGACTTTAATTTACGAGTTAGCGATCCCAAAAACATGAGTAATAAGTAGTCCTTAATGATTTAATTCGCGATATGAATATAAAGTCCTGATTTCTCAATATCTTTTGAGGTTAGGATCACAAAGTGATACGATACTATAGATCTAACTTAAATTTATGATCCATTGACTATGAAAACATACGAAATGACTACCCTAACTTGTTTTGTCTGTAAAATCGACCATTGATCTTTGTTTGCATAAAAATGTTGTAATTTATGGTTTACTAAGCAGTTATATAGAGACGGCCATCTTGAATCATCTGAAAATAACAAGATTTATGAACAGCGATCTCGAAAGCTCCATTAAAGTCATTTGGAGGCGAATTCATCAATAATATGTTCACTAGAGGTAGTTAATTGGATGGATCTTGATTTTTTGTACACTTCCGGGCGCCATATTGGGCCGCCATATTGGATTTTCGAATTCTGCCACATAGCATCTTAAAGTACTTGGAAAGACAGATTTTTCAGCCAAAAGTCAGTTTTGTAAGTGTCCCCAAATTTTGGCAAGAGCCTTGATCGATTTGACGTGAAACGTCCCATATATATTTATCTATTTTTTAATTACTAGCATTTTCTTCAGGATTGAAGCACAATAACATTTTTATATTGTAATAAGAATTAATTAATTAATTATTTTTGTTATTGTAAAAACTTTTTACAAAAAATTTATTACAAAAACTATTTTATATTAAAATATTTAAAAAATTATATTTTATAAAAATACACTTTTTTATGACACTTTTTTTTAAAATCAGCTTTTTCGAGGATAGCCCTCAGCGACAAAGGAGGTATGCGCGCGCTCGCGCGCTCTCTGGAATTCACTTATACAATTATATGGTGAATCGGGCAGTCATAGTCATCTTTCTCCTCTGTTAAAGATATTTCTTTAACATCGAGTTTTAAAAAAATTTACATTTTATAAAAATACACTTTTTTATGGCACAGTTTTATTGACACTTTTTTTAACCTCAACGCTTTCATGAATTCATTCTTTAGTGATACGTCAAGTGGTTCTTCTTCTTGATTAATCTCTTCTTCCTCGACAACCCTCGGCGATGGTTGATCCTCGCGGGGAAGCACTTAAAAGGCCCGTGTCTTCCGGCTCCGGCTAATCACCCGTAAACGCGCAGTTGCACGCGCGTGTCCGGCAGTCATTGCATCGAAAGCGGTTACACCGCGCACATCCTATCCACTTCACTGACAGTCGTGTATCACGATGATGGTGTTTATTGCAAACGGCACATTTTTCTCCTGCTTTGATGTAATGGAGCAATTCAATTCGAGCCGCAGTGTCGTACTCTCTTAAATCATCGATCTGATTGTAGTATTCGTTAATACTATCAATCATTTGGTTCATGTCAGTTGTCAATCTCTCGATGCACTCTTTAATATTGTTATACAATTCTGTTTTTTTATACAATTTTTTCTTTATTTGATCACACTTTTTTTCTTTAAGTTCCAGTTGACTCTCAAGAGCAGCGATCGATTTTGAACGCATGGTCATATATAATAGAAATTTGGACGCTTCTGTACTATCGAACGCCTAAAATCAATCTGAGATGTCGCCGGCGAAATCGACGACAACCCCACTACAAAATCACTGATAGACCACCCAAAAGAGTATTCTTTTGTGTTTAAAAATTACTCATATAGCTATATAAGAGAATTCAATGAGGCAGTGTTTGAATTCGTAGTAGGTAATAAAAATCCGCGTAAAAATGAATTTCTTTTCACGAGTATAGGCATGCGCTACTCAAATCTTGAGAACGTTTCTTTCCATATATGGTTTGTATTCTGTAAACAGAAAAATACATCCGTTAGCGGTGGCGTCGGCAGTTTACCCTCCGCCTCTAGGAAATTTAGATCGGTATGCGTGGGATATTTTTTTCGACTTTTTTCACTATCGAGCTTCGTAAAACAAAACGTGTGCACGTGCTACGATCTGAATTTAATAGCTTTGCTAAGAAGTAAAGCACTCGCGTAAAAATGAATCAGTGGAACCGGAGCATAGTCCGAGTTTAAGAGTTATATTCTCTTTTACACGGCAGCTGCCAAAGTTGCCACTGTCGCTGTCACAGCCCCTTTGTACATGAAATGACTCGAACATCAAAATTTGCGGCTGGATCGTTTTTTCCGACAGCACCCACCACTTTTAAGTATAGCTCTGTAGAGTATGTGGCGCAGGCGTGTTCCTACGATGACGCGTGTAACATTAGAGCACGAGTTAAACTTTTTACTGAACCAGTGTGGATTTCGCAGACTGGCACGTTTTTTTGCGCAAGGGGTTTTCAAGCGCACACCTACATCTATAATTTTAGTCGGTCAGTTCATCAAAAGAAGGAATATGCAAAATATGAGTATTTTAAAAAATTTAATGGATGCATACAAAGAGGAGCATGGTTAGTAAAAAAAATTTTAAAAACATTTTTTATTAATAAAAAATATTTAATAAAATTAAATTTTTTAGCTTTTAACAGATTACTTGCTGATATTAGTGATGACAGTGATACGACTTTTTATGAAGACACATCACGTGATGAATGGAGTGATAATGCGGTAATCGGAACGAGTAGCAACCCTTCCTATGCATCGGATGAAGAGGAGGGTGAGGGGGAGCTCGAGCAGCGGCTGCAGCAACAGCACGTTGCGCGCAGTATTCTCGCTTCTCTTGAGTCAAGTGACCCATTGGTAGTGGGGGAAGGTGTACGTGTAGAGGAGGAGGGAGGGTATGAGGAGGAGGAGGAGCAGCAGCAATATCGGCTACCTTCTCAACAAGATGAACAATAACAGCAACATCATATAATTCCTGACTCCGATAATGAAGGTGAAAATGGAAAAAATGTGGTATCTGCAGAAAAATTAAATGTAGAACAGGATGAAAATGGCAGCCCCAGTAGCAGCGATATGTTTTACGAAACATCATCAGACGAAGATAATGATGAGGTATCGCGTCAGAGATTGCAATTTGGTCGAATAATTGCACAAAATTATCGAGAGCCTAGAAGTGCTATGCTGCGGCTTTTAGCAAGCGAGACCCCTTCTACGAGCAACAGCAATGACAACGACGTAAGTGATAGCGAAGCTGCCGGACAATATCGCATTCATGCGCTTACAGCTTTTTACATGCGTCGTCCTTATCCAAGGGAAAGAATGTTTCATCGTGTCAGTGAGGATGGACGGAGAATGACATATCATGCTTTCGATCAACGCAGTCCATTGGATCGTCGAGTAAATGAATCTAAGTTTAAAAATAAAACTACATTTATTATTTTAATTTTTTCATTGATATATATATATATATATATATATATATATATATATATATATATATATATATATATATGAGGCATTCTTTGTGAACGAATGGCCCCCCCTTGCCCAAAATTTGAAGAGGCGTAGGAGAACCATCAATAGCTTAAAATGTTCGTATTGACAAGAGCTACAAAAAGTCGAGTGGCGTTTTTGTCCATTTTGAAAATGGCGGCTTCAAAATGGCGTTAAGCACCCCTAAAACGTGAAGAGTACAGATAAAAATGCCCGTAAAAATTCAAAAAAATAATCACGTTGAACTTTTTTGACTCAAATTTTAGCTACCACTCATACTTCAAAAAATCACGTGGTAGGTTACCGAAATCCAACATGGCGGATCAAATATGGCGGCTAATATGTCGATATTTTTAAAAATCAACCGAATTGGCCCAAATTTGGTATATGGGGGTTTTTCTGGTTGTTGATGATGAATTTAAGGTCAAATCTGCAGAATTTAAAATGGCGGATCCAATATGGCGACTAATATGCCGATAAGATATGGTTTTTACTCCCGCCGTTTATTTATGTATCCATGATTTCTTCACGATGACATTCTTCATTTTTTTAAATTTGTATACCTTATCAGCATATTAGTTGCTATTTTTAGTGGCATTTTTAGTTCCAATATGGCCGTTAGAAGCTCGTGACCCATACTTTTTTTTACCATAACGATTATAAAACCAGCTACATGAAACCGATTGAGATCTATGGTGGCTTAAATGAAAGGTCTTGGAATCTACTTTCGGAATTCGTATAAAAAAAATTTTTTGATACTGCTACAGTTTTTACTATCCAAAAACAGTTAGTACCTTACCTTATCAAGAAGCATCATGCAAAAAAGCTGATATATTTTACTGATGGTGCGAAACAACATTTTAAAAATAAGTACCAGATGATAAATCTAATGCAGCATGTGGCGGATTTTGGTATATCAGTTGAATGGCATCATTTTCCAACGGCACATGGTAAAGGTCCATCGGACGGTCTTGGAGCTGTATTCAAGAGAGAAGCGGCACGATATAGCCTGATTTGCAGTCCAAAAGATGCCATTTTAACCTGCGAAAAACTCTATGAATGGTCTAAAAATAAATTTGCCGATACAATTACTACATTCTATTTCAGTATCAAAGATTATCAGAAGATGGTTAGGCATTTAAATAGAAGATTTGAAAATGCTGTAGCTGTACCTGAGATATCAAAAAATCATTGCTTTCTTGTTGAAAATAAAAAGTTGATAATTAAAAAGTATTTTTGGTAAGTATTTAAATCTTTTTTGAACAAAATGGCGGCCAATATCAAACAATACGGGTGATACATGTCTCGTTAGACCCAATAATTATTTTTATTTTCGGATATACTTCATATTTATGTGTCAGTTTGATATTTTTTTATACGAATTCCGAAAGTAGATTCCAAGACCTTTCATTTAAGCCACCATAGATCTCAATCGGTTTCATGTAGCTGGTTTTATAATCGCCGATTTCGCTCAAATTTGGAGGAAAGTTTCCAAATGCAGAAATATGAAGAAACCCAAAACTTTAGACGCCAACGAAAAAACCACAAGAAGTTAGAGCTCCTTAAGAATCATATTTAACGTATAACTGTATATCTATATATACGTATTCCATAAAATATTAAAAAAAAAAAAAAAAAAAAACTTAACGTCATGTTTAATATTAGTAAATAAGTAAGAATTGATAAATTAATTAGTAATTGAGTAAAGAAGTAAGAATATTATATTTTATTGATACAATAGTTCGGTATGTTTATTCGCATTCGAATACTTTTTAATTATCAACTTTTTATTTTCAACAAGAAAGCAATGATTTTTTGATATCTCAGGTACAGCTACAGCATTTTCAAATCTTCTATTTAAATGCCTAACCATCTTCTGATAATCTTTGATACTGAAATAGAATGTAGTAATTGTATCGGCAAATTTATTTTTAGACCATTCATAGAGTTTTTCGCAGGTTAAAATGGCATCTTTTGGACTGCAAATCAGGCTATATCGTGCCACTTCTCTCTTGAATACAGCTCCAAGACCGTCCGATGGACCTTTACCATGTGCCGTTGGAAAATGATGCCATTCAACTGATATACCAAAATCCGCCACATGCTGCATTAGATTTATCATCTGGTACTTATTTTTAAAATGTTGTTTCGCACCATCAGTAAAATATATCAGCTTTTTTGCATGATGCTTCTTGATAAGGTAAGGTACTAACTGTTTTTGGATAGTAAAAACTGTAGCAGTATCAAAAAAATTTTTTTATACGAATTCCGAAAGTAGATTCCAAGACCTTTCATTTAAGCCACCATAGATCTCAATCGGTTTCATGTAGCTGGTTTTATAATCGTTATGGTAAAAAAAGTATGGGTCACGAGCTTCTAACGGCCATATGGGAACTAAAAATGCCACTAAAAATAGCAACTAATATGCTGATAAGGTATACAAATTTAAAAAAATGAAGAATGTCATCGTGAAGAAATCATGGATACATAAATAAACGGCGGGAGTAAAAACCATATCTTATCGGCATATTAGTCGCCATATTGGATCCGCCATTTTAAATTCTGCAGATTTGACCTTAAATTCATCATCAGCAACCAGAAAAACCCCCATATACCAAATTTGGGCCAATTCGGTTGATTTTTAAAAATATCGACATATTAGCCGCCATATTTGATCCGCCATGTTGGATTTCGGTAACCTACCACGTGATTTTTTGAAGTATGAGTGGTAGCTAAAATTTGAGTCAAAAAAGTCCAACGTGATTATTTTTTTTGAATTTTTACGAGCATTTTTATCTGTACTCTTCACGTTTTAGGGGTGCTTAACGCCATTTTGAAGCCGCCATTTTCAAAATGGACAAAAACGCCACTCGACTTTTTGTTGCTCTTGTCAATACGAACGTTTTAAGCTATTGATGGTTCTCCTACGCCTCTTCAAATTTTGGGCAAGGGGGGGCCATTCGTTCACAAAGAATGCCTCATATATATATATATATATATATATATATTATATATATATTAAAGTCATTCGAAGAAGATTAAATAATTCAGAGGAAATACCAGAAGCATTATCTAATCCGGAGTATTTGATGGTTTAGATGCAACGAGTTATGGATGTGCCTCGCGTAATAGAGATTAGATGGTTTCACGATATGTCTGAAGACGAAAGTTCTGCTCTGTATACGGAGACTAATTTGACAGATCTTTTTGAATGCGCTCGCGAAAGTTTTAATCGCTCTTCAGAACAATGACTTTAATGAAACAATAAATTTAATAAAGATTTGTATTTGTAAAAATTGATTATTTCAAATAAAAATTTCAGTCAATGATGCATCAAACGATATTTCTCCGAGTCCAGAAATACCTTTATCACCCTCTTCTACGGACTCTTTATGGCCTTCTTTACCGCCATCGCCAGAGCCTGCATATTCACCACCGCATCAGCAGCAGCAGCAGCCGCTGGCAGCCAGCTACGGGTTGTACAGCGATGTATGTGTCATCGAGCAGCAAACGAGCGAGCGAGAGAGCGAGCGAGAGAGAGATCCGATACAAGTAGGTGCTGGAGCTACTGCAGGGGCTGCAGGGGCCCCAGATCAAGATGCGTACGATATACGTCCCCCTGGTAATAGGTTCGTCATAGCTGAGGAGAGCGAGCAATATGTACGAAAGTTTAACGAGACAGGTAGACGATTTTTACTTCGTGTAAACGATCCACCGTCAGAACGTATAAATCCTGCTATTTGGTTAGAAGCGGTTATGCGCGACATTCATGATTATTTATGCTCACTTGCTTTGTCCGAAAATGACTTGATAGGGGAAAGTGTGAGAAGTGAATATTTTGCACATGGTGCCGCTGGTCTATCGTTCAGACCTATCGGGAATTTTACGAATACTGTGGGAATTGATCAGTAATTTGACTCAAAGTAACGAGGAGTTTCAAATTGATAATACTTTTGTTTTACAAGCGGTTTTTATAGATATGCCGGTAGGATCCGGTGCACGTAGAAAAAGAAATTTAAATATCGATAGTGTTAAAAAGTCATCGATTGTAGCCATTCAAAATGACGATATTTTGTGTTTACCGCGTGCACTCGTAGTAGGTGAAGCTCAGATCGCGTTAAAGATTCACGATACGGAGGAAATAAAAAGTGCTTGGCGCGTGATTCGTCATGGGCGTAGAAAAATGCAAAAGCAGAGGGCGGAGCAACTCGTGCTCGATGCTAGTGTTATAATACCCAACGGAGGTTGCTATTTGAGCGAAATAACAAAATTTCAAGATTTTTTTTACCCAACGATATAGCAATGGTTTTTTAGGATAAAAATAATTTTGGAAGCGTTGAGCCGACTTTTTTGACGGGCGCGACGATTTGATCACGGTTGATATCGAGTTTCATGGAAATATTAACCTTCTTTATGATTCGGAAGCATGCCACTTTGACACAATATTAAATTTAACTGGGATAGCGAAAACAAAGTCTTTTTGCTTCTTTTGCAACAAACGCTACTATCACGTTGATCAACACGTGTTTAAGCAAATTTTTCCTTACTGCTTCGTTTCACTCGCATGTAAACCCGAAAGTATAAATACAATTAAATGCAATTCATGCAACCGAGATTTCATTGATAAGGCTTGTTTGAAAACCACAAAAGAGACGGATATTACAAAACAAATAATAAAATTATGTGATGTTTTGAAAATGTGTAGAAAATGTTGTAAGTTGACCCATTGTAATCGCGGTAAGCATGAATGCGGCGTTTTTTGGTGTAGATTTTGTGGAAAGCGTCACAGAGTTAACGATATGTGTTATATGCGACCGATAAATGGCGATGACGGTAGAAAAAAAACTGCGCAGAACCAGCCACCAGCTCTAAAAAAATACCTGTTTATATTTTACGATTTCGAGACACGTCAGGATACTGCTTATCGAAATCACAGAACGACAAAAATGCACATACCTAATCTCTGCGTATCGCAGCAAGTGTGTACCGATTGTCTAGATTCGGACGATATGACACAATGGTGCAATACTTGTGGGATTCACGAATATATTTTTCGCAAGGAACCAGTAAAAGAATTAATAGAAATTTGCATTCGTGAAAAGTCGACATTTGAACAAATAATATGTATAGCGCACAACGTACGCGGGTTTGACGCGCAATTTATTTTAATAGAGATAACAGAGCAATCGAGCCAAGTTTTACCGAGTGTTATTCTTAATGGTCAAAATATCATTACGTTGCAACTCGGGCGAACAAAGTTTATAGATAGTTTAAACTATTTTCACATGAAGTTGACCGCGCTACCAAGCACTTTTGATTTACCTGTTAGCATTAAAAAAGGTTATTTTCCGCATCTATTTAATAAGTATGAAAATCAACATTACGTAGGCCCACTACCCGCACCCAAATTTTACGCACCAGATTCAATGTCAGATCGCGATAGAGATACATTTTACGCTTGGTATAATGAGAATGCACTTCATTATATTTTCGACTTTGAACGAGAAATTCTTATGTATTGCCGCTCTGACGTTGAGATCTTGAGACGCGCATGTTTGGCTTTTAGAAAAATATTTCTCTCTGTCGGGGATACAGATCCTTTTGTACATGCAACCACGATCGCATCAGCTTGTTCACACGTATTTACCCAATAGCATAGGTATAATTCCACCAACCGGTTATAGACGCGCCGACAGTCACTCACAGAAATCCATCGAATGCTTATTGCAGTGCGAGCGTGAAATAGGTCGTGAAATAATACACGCGGGAAGAGCTCGAAGTTTAGGTTTAGCGAGGGATTTTAGTAGACGGGTATTTACGGAAGCTGCAATTCACGCTCATGACAGGGGTACAGTTTCCGAGTTCCAAGGCTGCTACACGCAGGGATGTCCAAAATGTTTTAAAAATAATCGCGATAAAATTTCAATGTATGGTCGATCTTTTAACGAATCTTACGAGGGACAATGCACAGTAAAAACAGTAAAAACGGTAACACGGAGTTAATAATTTCCAATATAGGTGAGGCCATTTATACCTGAATATATAATGTGCAGTGTTCAGCAGGGCAGCCTTCCTCCCGTCTTTGTTGCTTTGGTATACAGACCACCACACGTATCGTTTTTACAGGGCTCCGACTTAACAGACAAACTAACAACACATACGCAAGACTTTAGTCATAAAATTATTATGGGAGATCTGAATGCGAACCTACTCGGAACGTTAGCCGATTAGTTGTCAGGCGGTTGGTTGATGATCCCAACCTTCAAATAGTTGATCATGGTGCGACTCATCATCTCACAGATTCTCACTCATGGATTGATGTGATCTTGACAGATAACAATGACGGTGTACTGAGCAGCGACAATCAGCCGGCGCCCTTTCCCAGTCATCATAACATCATAGAGGTCGAGATTGGTGTCGAAACTGTTGCATCCCCTGTGGCTGAATCTTTCAGCTACAGGGATTTTAAATCGATCCAGCTAGACGACCTCCTGTCTCACCTAGCTGACTGTGATTGGTCGCCGATTGATGGTCCCGCAGCGGGTGTAGACAGTCAATTACAGTGCCTCGGTGTCAACCTCATGGCTGTGATAGATAAAATTGCGCCGTTAAAAGAATTTACACCGAAAAAGAAAATTAATCCACCATGGGTTGATGCTGAACTGGTACAAAAACGTGACTGTGTACGAAGACGCTATGCGCGGACCAAAGACGACAGTCTGTGGCGGAAGTATCAGAGCCTGGCAACAGACGCTGAATTACGAACTAAGGAAACAAGAGAAAGTTTTTTGCAAAATAGAATTTTTTAGCTATTGATAATAAGAAAGACATCTGGAAAGAGCTCAAGGCTCTGGGCCTTCTGCCAAAGACAAAAGAGGAGTTTCATGGTTTCTCGCCGGAATAGCTCAATGCCCACTTTGCAGAAGCGTCGATCTCACAAAGTGAAAGTGATGAAGAACTTGACAACGTCTTGACGACTGCCAGTGATGAAGGTTTTGTTTTCCGAGAAGTCAGCTTCTCGGACGTGGTCCTGGCTGTTGCCCATTTCTCGTCGCAGGCTAGAGGAGAAGACGGCATCCCCCAAAGTATAGTGGCTAAAGCTCTTCCGTTTGTGGGAGTACGGTGGTCCTCGGCAACATTCAACCGAAACGTGTTTGCACTTTGGATTTTCCTTTTGCATATGATTTGAGGCCCTTTCAGGACCACATTTCAATAGAAACTAAAATCGAGGAATGAGCACTTTTTATTAATTCAATTTTGAAAATTTTGTATGGGTAGTCAATGACGAAAATTTTTTTTCATGGGTAATCTAGAAAATTTATTTTTATTATAGTGTTTAACAATTGAATTATACATTAATTACATGTGTACAGCACAATTTCTCGCAAATATATACAGAAATAATCACAATTTATGCTGCAATGAAAGCATAATAAGATTAATAAGTATAAGACAATTTCAAATGTGTTGTGAATTATATTCGCAGACTGCTCTTAATAATTTATTTGCATAATCTGGATGTTTTTTTGATACTTTATACTTAGTCTATGTTTTGGAAAAATCATAATGCACTGCTTCCATAGCTTGCTCATAAAAGCCGAGACCGATATTATGTTCAACACAAAATTCTTTTACATGAAAAATAACTGCGTGGACTTTCGGTGTTACAGGTATACCTAAAGATAGATACGCATCTTTGAACGCATCTATATATTCAACAAATTTCGAATTTAAAGAAACAGTAAAGCAAGAGTCAACAACGGTTTTGAACTTTTCAAATACATCCAAATATTTCAAACAACCCAGGTAACGGTTGGATCGCAAGAACCTTTTTTAACAAATTGGAAGCTTTCTGTTCTTTAGATTTCAAATCTAGTGAAGTAACACAATATGACTTTTACCTGCATGTATTTTAGAAAAACATTTTGAGCAGCATATCATAACTGGATGTTTTCTTTTTTTTTCTTCATTCAGCTGAGACTTACGTTGAGTTCCAAAAACATTATTGGGAATAACTTTGTCCTTGCCATTCTTTCTTGCTCGTTCACAAAAAAAAAACAATTACACTTTGCACTTGCATTTGATCTTGTATCTTTCTTCAACCTATATTGCGAAAAATCTATTGGCGAGATCTTTTTTTCCTCGAGATTTTTACGATATAAATTGGACATGCAAGATGCACACATTACTTTTGGAAGGCACTCATTTTTTTTGTCATAACTTTTAAACAGTTTACATATTTTATCTCTCAAAGCTGATGGTATGTCAGTAATCCGTTTACTTTTATCCCAACAAAGTAAGCAAATAACAGAGCGATTTCCCTCATGAGTACGCGCGTGATTTTTTATAATAATCGGCGGCATGGTCTTAAATAGACTGCTACAAAAGGTCTGACTGAATTATTGTACACTAACATCGTTGGAATTTTCATATATACAAACACATGCTCGACAACACACTCACGAATATACGCGACACATATATACGCTTTGTTTACAAATGGTTTTGATCTTGACTGAAGGTATATTGCTATACACATTTTCATCCTTACAAGGTACTTATAGAATGTATTAGTGCCCAGTAGTATTCAGTTTCAATTAATTTTTTAAAATACTTTGAAAGTATATGATTTATATTAACTTTTACCACGATAATATTTTCAACAGAAAAAAAACATCATTTTAAATTTATATTTATAATGTAACATACACTTCTTTATAAAAATATTATACATAAATATTATACATAAACACTATAATAAAAATAAATTTTCTAGATTACCCATTAAAAAAATTTTCGTCATTGACTACCTATAAAAAATTTTCATAATTGAATTAAAAAAGTGCTCATGCCTCGATTTTAGTTTCTATTGAAATGTGGTCCTGAAAGGGCCTCAAATCATATGCAAAAGGAAAATCCAAAGTGCAAACACGTTTCGGTTGAATTTTGCCGAGGACCACTGTTCGAGATAATATTGTTAAAATCTTTAACTCCTCTCCGTCCAGTGGCATTTTTCCGGGAACTTGGAAGGGAGCTCAATTGGTTCATCTGAAGAAGAAGCCTGTCCCATCTACGGTGTCAGATTTCCGACCAATTGCCCTACTGAGTTTCCTTTCTAGGGTCCTTGAAAAAATAGTACACGACCAAATAACTGACTTTTTACGAGAAAATAATACTTTGGACCCGATGCAGACTGGTTTTTGACAGCATCACAGTACACAGACAGTACTACTCAAACTGACGGAAGACATAAGATCAGGGATTAACAACAACAAAAAACTATTGACTATTTTGTTGATGTTTGATTTTAGTAAAGCATTCGACACCATCTCACCCACTAAACTGTTGCGTAAGCTGATGCGCATGGGTTTGTCCAGGAGTGTTCTCCTGTGACTTAAGTCTTATATAATGGGGAGACGACATAAAGTCGTCACTAATACAAAAGGGGATTCAGGTAAGCATACCACCAATCTTGGCGTTCCACAGGGCTCAGTCCTGGGACCCTTGCTTTTCAGTCTTTACTTTACATACTATACGCTGACGACCTGCAAACCTACACTCAAGTGACCCTGGAAAGTCTTTGTGGTGGTATCGGTCGCATGTCGGCTGTAGCACGAGCAGTGTCGAATTGGGCATCGTCAGCTGGCCTGCGCCTCAATGACAGCAAGACAAAGGCGATTATCTTTGGATCTGATCACAACATCATACAGGTTCAGAGCCTTGACTTGCAAGGCATTGAGATACACACGGGCGTACACGTTCCCTTTGTCGATACAGTTACCAACCTCGGCGTGGTGATGGACGGAAGGTTAACATGGAAGCCGCAATTGAATGCGATCAGTAAGAAAGTTAATAGAGCTTTGTATAGTCTGAAATTATTCCGTTCTTGCGCCACGGAGATACTACGGAAGCAGCTGGCATGTGCACTGGTACTACCTCACTTAGACTACTGCTCAGTGGTTCTTCTTGACGTGTCAGGGGAGCTTCAGACACGACTACAACGTTTACAGAATTCATGTGTGAGATACATATGTGGTGTTAGGCGTGATGAGCATATCACCTCCTACAGGGAAAGACTGGACTGGCTGGATCTGAACGTGAGGAGGGAGTATTTTCCAAAAGTAGTGTGTGCATCTTGCCAGCCTAAAACGGCGTTAGGCAGGCACCTTAAACAATTACATGGTGACGGGAATACACAGAAGTGAACTTTTCGAATATTTATTTATTTTATTTATTTATTTAAAGATCAGAAAAATTTACAGAAATATACATATCTATAAATTCTGCAGAGGTAAACGGGTTACCTGTTCGCAGATCCGGTATCAAAATGACATACGAGGACTGTCCCAAAAGTATCCGACCTACGTTCATATCTTCGCGCGGAGAGACTCAGGCGACCTCTGGACGTCACCAGCAACTCCTAACCTTCTCGTCAGTAGCCTGAGATACCGATGAAACGCCTTAGTTCCCGCGCAGCGTGTATTTGTTTACAACGACTTTTTTGCGTTCGTCACAATTTGCTTATTGCTAAAAATGGCAGAACGAACCGAACAGCGAATTTGCATAAAATTTTACTTTAATCTCGGTAAAAGTTGTGCGGAAACTATTGAAATGTTGCAAAAGGCCTTTAAAGATGAGTGTATGGGCAAAACACAAATAAAAGAGTGGTATAGGCGGTTCAAAAGTGGCCGCACATCTGTTGTCAGTGATCCTCGTTCATCAAGTCAATGTTGATTGTTTTTTCGATTATGAGGGCGTTGTGCACCATGAATATGCCCCTACAGGCCAAACAATCAATAAAGAGTACTATGTTGAAGTTTTGAAAAGATTACGTAATGCAATCAGGAGAAAACGACCGCAACTTTGGGAAACCGGTGACTGGCTTCTTCATCACGACAATGCTCCAGCGCACGCATCAAACCTTGTGCAGTATTTATTGAAACACAGTGTTGCGCAGCTCCGCCAGCCTCCATACAGTCCTGATATAGCTCCCAGCGACTTTTGGCTGTTTCCTCGATTGAAAATGCCGCTTAAAGGACATCGATTCGACAATAAACAGACTGTTGAAACTAATGCGACGAATGCACTAAAGGCGATTCCGAAGTCTGACTTTCAAGAGTGCTTTAATAAGTGGAAACATCGATATGAGCGTCTTGTTCAATCAAATGGGGACTACTTTGAAGGATGCCACCCCCGGGATGACGAAGAATAAATCAAGCGCCGAGAAATCGAGGTAGGTCGGATACTTTTGGGACAGACCTCGTATATAAAAAATATTTAAAAAATAACAATATATCGATATACTTAAGAATTAAACTTAGAAACTAATAACTTAATACTACAGGTCTTGTTTATGACCATATCATTTCTTAAATCATTTCTTAGCATATAAGTAAAACAGAGTAACACAATAACGCAACAGCGGTGTTAGTTATTTTATATATAAAAGTTTGATTTTAACCAGCTTTTTAGCTTGTTAATATGAGATACTTTATCAATATCTAAGGTTTTTAGATCACTTGGAAGACTATTAAAAGTTACAATAGCTTTCGTATAACTATTCTTATTACTGACTTTTTTCTTATTACTTGGTATAACTAGGTTTTTTTTCCTCGTAATACTTTTAGAATTGAGGTATTTAATCTTGAGACTAGTGTAGTGGTATCTTAGTGCTTCAAAAGTAAATAGTTGTTTAAGATTCATTGGTTTATCTTGTATTACAAAAGTATTCTTATTCACCATTTTCAGAATTTTATTCTGTATTCAAACTTTACAATTTTGGAAACCTACGAAAATTCTGTTTTTGTTTTCTCTGATATGTTTATAAATTTCAGATGGTATTTCCATTAGTACAGTAGTTAGATTGTTTACGCTGTTCTTATACATGTATAAAACTTGACCTCTTGTTGAGAAATTGCTGAAATTTCTAGTGTTTATATCATTTTCTATTTCTTCTTCAGTCATATCAGTGTAATTATCTATACCCACAATTTTTATTTTCGGGTTAATAAGTTCCTCAGTTTTTATATCACATTTACCACTCAATTCCATTTTTAATAAATTTTCAGTCAATTTAACACTGTCATTGTTACAACAGCTAATGATTATTTCATCCTTCTTCCTTGTATTAATGTGTTTAGTTTGTATATTTTTTTGTTTAGTCAAACAATCAGTTACACTTTTTTAATGTCAAAATTTCTGTCTTTATTTGTACTGTTTGTTTTTTTCACCAAGATTCTTGGTACTCTTTTTTGTTGTGGTTTATGGTAACTAATCATTTCTGAGTATGAAATATTCTTAACTTGACTATTGTCTTGGCTTCCTTGTATTTCGTCTCTTAAAAGTTCATTTTTTTCCTTTAATTCACAAACCAACTGTTTTAGTAGAATATTTTCAGATTTCATTCATTCAAATTCACTCTGATTTTCAAAGACTGAAGCATTTAGAATTTCTTGTGTTTTATTTGTCAGATCAGATAATATTTCACTTCTTATGTCTTCAGAATCTCTCAGTTTTATTTGTGCTATTAGTAATTTTGCTGGTGTACTCAGTGTTTCTTCATCAATTTTTGAGGTTATGTCGTCATGTTTATGTTCAGGACATATAATAATCCTTTCACTCACATACTTGTATTTTTTTGATTGCTCAAAACAACTTTGGTGATAAACACTATCGCATATAATACATACTACCGCTGCATTTTTTGTTCTTGGGTGACACGTATAATAATTATTACCAGGCTCAGGAGGAGATTCCTCTCCTCCCATCTTGCTCTTTTTGAAATAAATTTGTATATCGATTAATAAATTATTTTGTTGATTTCTCTGTAGTCCTAATCTATCTCTAGTATTTATTTAGGTTATTTATTTATTTAAATTATTTATTTATTTAATTTATTTATTTATTTAAATTTATTTATTTATTTAATTTATTTATTTATCTAACTTATTTATTTATTTGATTTAGTTATTTATTTAATTTATTTTACGTGTTAAGTGTTAAGTATGAATGTATTTATTAGCGTGAATTGTAAGAGTGTCATATGAATGAGTGTTTTTATTTTTTTGACGTGATAGAGTTACGTACAATTTTTCGTAAAGTGTGTGTATGTATTCCTTTTATTTTTATCGTATTTTGTTATCTTTATTATATTTATTTTATTATGCATTGACGAAGCGTATTCTGTGATGTGCCATTTGACTATGACTAGTTCATTATATTTAGATTTTATAAACTGAGGAACTGCTACAGCGAATAATGTTATTTTTTATATAAGCAACGCAATAATTGAATGTTAAATGTGAGATAACAAATGTATAAACTGATTGATATTTTAATTATTTTAACTATATATGTACATGCAATTGTAAGAATTTCATCATTGATGAATAAATAGTATATCTATCCATCTATCTATCTCTTTCTCCTTTTTAAGCTCTTTTTATCATCTTTCACGCTCAATCGTTATAAAAATTCGTCATCATTGCTTTTTTTTATCAGTTACGAGAATGTATACGCGCTGGAACCATCCGTTTACTTGTTGCGTGTACGGACCTATGGGTTGCAGTAAAACATTTTTCGTAAAAAGATTTCTTGCTCACTTGACGGCGGGGGCGACCGCAGGCGGGATTTGCGATGCAAGCTTTGATCGAATACTGTTTTACTATGCAGAGTGGCAAGAGACGTACCGAACGGAGCTCAGACCTGGCGGCGCCGCCGCCGCCACCACCACCGTCGCCGCAGTACCCATGCCAGAGCTCGAATTTCGAGAGGGGCTCCCGCAGCCGGATGACTACTCGCACGATAATGTCAAAAAAAGCTGCTTATTCTCGACGATCGGATGCCCGAGTCATCGAGCGACATAATTCTCGATTTATTTACGAAAGGTAGTCATCACAAAAATATAAGCGTTATCTTTATTACGCAAAATATTTTTCATAAGGGAAAATCGCAACGCGACATAAGTTTAAACACAAAATATATGGTGATTTTTAAAAATCTGCGCGACCGTGCATAAATTCAACATCTTGCGCGACAAGTATATCCCGAGAATCCTAAATTTTTGCAAAAAGCTTATCTCGATGGGACTAGAAATCGTCACTCTTATTTGTTTCTCGATCTTTCGCAGACTGCTCTAGATGAGTTTCGCGTGCGTACTTGCATATTTCCGGGCGACGAGTTGCACGAGTTGTTTATAAAAAACGAACGAAACCTCTATGCATCAGTCTATCAGTGACAATGGCTGAGACAACATCGAAGTATTGCCCGAGTAAACGCGGAGACCCGCTACCCAATAATCATTTTACGAAGAAAAACGCGCTACTTTTGTTTGTTATGAGGCACTGTGCTGACGGTGAACTGCGAAAAGCCCTGCTTCGATTGGCCGATAAAGCTACGATAAAGTGTGTATGTGAATGTGTTTTGAACGTTTCGCACGGCGTTGTCGAACTTAAAGAGTAAAAAAAAAAGCATTTGAGCAGACACAGGCACGTTCTGCGTAAATTGGTACATAATAAAAAAAGTACAAAATCGCACGCAAGTGTACTAGGTTGGCAAAAAAGAAAACGAATTTTACTGCAAAACGGTGGTGGATTTTTACCTCTGTTGCTAGCATCTATAGTTGGTACACTTATTTTAAAATTATTCGGCGGTAATTCACAGTGATTAGTGGTTGTGGGGGAGGGAGAATGGATCGAGCCCGGAAGATGATTCTTTTGCCGAAGAGTCGATCGAACGAATGAAAGGCGCAGCGGGGCCTACGAAGCCACCAATGCACGAGCCGCTGACGCCGCCACCGCCGCCGCAACCTCAGTCAGCCTCGACTTGCACTAATGAAAATTTCATTCAGACCTGTGGCGATAATTTATCTAAGCTGGACTCTGAAATGCACGATGTCCTACATTCGAAAAAAAATTTTAATGAACGCGAAAAATGTATGAATTATTTGTAAGTTTTACGGCGACATTTATTTTTTAAAGAGAACGAACGTATCAACCAGCGTGATTGAGAGCGCGAGCTAGATGAGATCTACGGCGCGCTTACCCCGCTCACTCAAGAAGAAATACTATAAAGCGTGCCTAAGACTTACGAGCAAAAAGCAAGACTTTTACTTTGGCACTGGAAATCTTCAGCTCCAGAACGAATAAAGTGAGATCATTCCGGAGTGGTTACGATAGACGGGAGAAAGGTCGAACGATCGAATATCATTGAGTTGGTCAATGATGCTGTTAAAAAGTAGCAAACAAATAAGAAAACGGATGGGGAGGCAGGGCTGGGCGAGGATCACGCACCCATCGGGCGTGCTGAATTCGCAAAATTCATCAAAACATCGGATACTCCGAGCAATTTAATAGGAAATATGGAAGTTTTTAAAATCGCGCAGAGATTAACAGTACATTTAAATACCGCTAAAAGACGCTTAATTAAAACATATTTATACAGAGATCCAATCGTATCACCCACGTTGACGAGGACCGCTGTAAAGGAAACGGGGCTGAGATTGGACATATAAAATGTATTATGAAAAGCAATATTACGATCTCTCGCACGAGGCGGGATACGCGGGTGCGCGAAATCTCGTACTTGTCAACAAAAAGGATAAATCTCTGACTAACGAACAAGAGAAAAAAATAATTTATGTCCCGTACGTCGAAAATTTCCTAGATTACGCTATAACGTTACAAATATCGACGATTTATGGGAATACGATTTGCTACAATTAACTACAATAAAAGAGTATAACGACGGCTACTGTTACCTTCTAGTCGTCGTCGACGTATTCAGTAAATTTTCGTGGGTTGAAGCACTGCGCGATAAAACTGCCCATAACGTGGCAGCGGCGTTTAAAAAAATTCTCAAGCGAGCGATAGGTCGAAAGTCCCTGTTTACAGTCAGACCGAGGCAAGGAGTTCGTCAGCTTGGCCTTCCAAGGCCTTCTAAAGAAACACGATATACGCTTCCGAGTCGCGAGAAATTCCGCTATCAAAGCAGCTGTAGTAGAAAGGCTCAACAGAACGATACGCGAACGAATGTGGCGATACTTTTCGCATAAAAACACCAAACGTTACATCGATGTAGTGCAAAAGATTATTTATGCTTACAATCACACTTTACACACAGGCATAAAAATGAGACCCTCGGAAGTTAATATAATTAATGCTATAAAAGCAAGGGAAATTTTAAAAGACGCATCCGGCGATTATGTACGCATCAGTCGAACTAAAAACATATTTGAGAAAGGTTATGAAAAAAATTTCAGCGAAGAAATATTCAAGATAAAACACGTATCAAAAGGTCAAAATTTGCGCACATTTATCTTGGAAGACTTGAATGGCGAGGTAATTGACGAATTTTTCTATACAGAGGAGATGCCGCCCGTTGGTAAAAGCCGCATGACAGCCGATGACGTTTTCAAAGTAAAATGTGTCATTTCTACAAAAGGGCGCGGATCGAATAAGTAAATGCTCGTAAAGTGGCAAGGTTATCCGGATAAATTCAATTCTTGAATAAAAGCGTCTGATCTCGAGAGTATTTAAGAAAATGGAGAACACCGACGAATTCTATCTTGTTTTATCCTGAAATAGCAGCCTAATGTTCTACAACGATAATGCAACAAGCTGTTTTACTACTCATTTGTCGTGCGATATAAAACTAACAGGTGATGAGGCATTTTACAATTTTAAATTGGATAATAAAGAGCGCGAAAAAATGTATTTTTTTGCACACGGTATTTACGAAAATATTGACCAATTAGCCGCAGAAATAAACAAATCGAATGGGATTCACAATCATTTAATGCTCGTATTCGGTTTTGAGGATGCTGTGACAGAGAACGGAAATCGGACATTTAATCCATTTAATTTTCGAACTTATTCAATTAATTATCTCTCTCTGTATGTCTACAGTGTAGAAATTCCGAATAAACCTCTACAGCCACGATTTACAGGGCACTCTGAACTACATATGGACGCCTTTCACACACTTTTTACCGGCACAAGCATACTATTTCTCAACGAGGGAATCGGAATTAATCGTTATAATTATTCAAGAGGTAATTTCCTTACTGCTTTTGATCTCACGTCTGATTTATCGGCTCACTGTGCCACGCACTGGAATCTCGTGTACTCGGGTAGTGGGTTTTGAGCAGGCACTCGCGTCGACCATAAACTGTATTATTTATGCTGAGTACGTTAATGTTTTAGAGATTGACTCGAACAGGGAAATCATAACTGATTTCAATGTGTAAGATTTTAACGACTTTGACGACGACGGCGAACAAACTGGTGGGGACATGAGTATATTAGGCCTAAAACAAAGCACAATCAGATCAGTTTCTCGCACAGTAGTCGTAGCTAATACACACACCTATCAAAAGCTTAAAATGGATTACGTTATCGACATACAGGGATTTCGTGATGCATATAAAAACTTCTTACCGAAAAAAGTTGCAGCGATATCACTACAAAATCGCGTCATCAGACATTGGATAGTATGTGCACCATGCGGTTTTAATGATTTACCTACGGACGTCCGTCAAACTAACAATTACTGTTCGCTCGATGTGCACGGTCTATAATGGTTTGAAGGCGAAGTTTTTCTTCGCCAATTACGACGTCACTTATACAACATAGCGAGGGATGTACGCAGAATATATGTACGAGGGAGTGAAAAAGCCATGTATCTGGAATCACTGATGGCACGCCGCATTATAAATGTCGAACATTACGATGCACCGAGTTTTTAACATCTCGAGCAGACGTTTTCAGCTGTGTTGATGTGTATAATACACAGCGCGCAAAAATTTGAGAATAAAAAAGATTTTTGCGCAATGCACAGAGTTTATCAGATCAGAAAGTTGTTTTACACGCTTCTTTCAAAAGATACGCTCAGCCTGTCTGTTATACAAAGCGAGGTCTTCTACGGTGCACTGCTAGAATACCATCGACAGCAGAGAGTGAAACACCTACGATTCGGGGAAGAGGGAGGACAGGACGTAGTCGACGGAGCGATAGAAGAAGACGATCAGCGGCAAAGCGAGGAGGTCTATTACGACGAAGTGGACGACGACGACGACGAGGACGACGAAGTACCAACGTCAAAAAGCTGTATATCATTGACGAGTCGGACAACACGGATGATGAGTGTGAGTGTGTGCTCAACTGTTTAAAATGAACACGAGCCAAATAATGAGTACCATTAGAGGGCGAAACGCCAACTCGATCGGTGTTTATGCAGCAGATCACGTGCCCGAATTTTTAAGTCTCCCTGCTGCTATTGTATCAAACACCGATACGTCGGATAAGCCTGGTTCGCACTGGATTGCCATTTACATCGACAAAAATGGCTACGGAAACTACTTTGACAGCTACGGCGTCGCACCTTTCTCACAGCATCATCTCAATCGACTCCGAAGTAACTGCGTGCGATATCAATGGAATAAAAAAAATTACAAAGTGTTGATTCGCAAGTGTGCGGAGAATATTGTGTTATGTTTCTGTATAATTTGTGTAATGGTGTTTCTCTACGCTCGTTTTGTAACATCTTTTCGCGAAATACGCGTAGCGACGATGCATCAGTTGCAAAATTTTATAAATATATTGTTAAACAATTAAAAAGTAAGAGGTACGTTCGTCAGCAAGTTAATGTGTTTCCGCGCGAGAGCTCTGTTGGAGCTGTATCAGACGATCATGTACTTCGAAAATGGAATGTTGGAATGGAAACTCTCTTTTTTTGTTTCTAAAAAATATTGTAATAAATTTAATCACATGATATTTTAATTTTGTGTGTTATACTTTTATTTCTATCCTCGATCGTTTCGCTTGTTTCCTGATTTTTAAAAATTTACCCATACATGAATATAAATATGTAGTTATTGTTTCTTAAATAATTTATGTTCTTCAATAAAATATTAATTTAAACTTTTCGATATTTATTATACTTTTTAACATTTTAAGACGTGTACTTTTATTTAAAAAAAAAAGAAAACCCGACATTTTTTAACGATAACTTTTTTATGTGTTTTGTTTCACAGCTGTACTTATTTCATATTAAAACAAAAAATATTAAAATTAAAATAAAATTTTTAAGCTATGTGTCTCCTTTGACTAAACAATTATTTAAATAATTGAGAATTTTATTAAATTTTGGTCATTTTTAATCTCGACACACTGAATATTGTATTAATGGAATTATTTGCTTATTGTACCTTTAATTGTAACAAATTTATCCGAAATTATGTTTTTTACTTAAAATATCTTTATAAAAAGAACTTGTACACTATAAAAATAAAATAAAAGCTAAAATTGTAAAACAAAGACACAACTCATTTTACCTCAACCATAACCTTTTAATTTTTCCCCTTATTTTTAACACATTTACATATACTTTTATAAAATTAATAATACATACACACACACACACACAGTCAAGGTGTATGTGTTTTTCTCTGTTCGTGTACGCGCTATGAGAGCATTCATTCACGATATACTACATTACTACTCTTTCAAGAACATTCATAAATGTGAGATGTAGAAAAATTTAGTAGGGCTGGAGGGGTCGTTGACGAAGCACTCGCTTCAGTTTTGCTTTGGTCGCTCTGAAGAGTGTGTACTAGCTGATATACGTTTAAAAGACAGACTAGAAGGATTCTCATGGATCCAAATTGTTAAAAACATCAACAATGTGCATCGAGAAGAGAGCAGAACTATGCTGAAATACTTGAAGAACGTACTACCGAGTTATCGTGTGGAAGTGCGTCAACAGATCGAGTGTCCACATTACCCACCCCGGGACATATATCACATCGCGGGACAAACCATGAATTACGGGTGTTTAAATAATGCCTGCGTATATGGTACGCGGTATTTTGTTAATGACACGGTCCGAAACAGATATGCTCGTGTACATTTTCGAGCAATTGAAAATATAAAGATCAGGCACAGTAGGGTACTCAACGAATATTTGGATAGTATCCCTAATGCAGATGGTTTGCTTGGCGCTCAAGTATGATTTAAGTACAAACACAATCAAAGCGCCATTCAGATTTTTGATAGCATTGGCGCGGACAATTGATGTTACAGAAATATCTTTAACAGAATAGAAAGATGAGTATGACTGCCCGATTCACCATGTAATTGTATAAGTGAATTCCAGAGAGCGCGCGAGCGCGCGCGTACCTCCTTCTTCGCTGAGGGCTATCCTCGAAAAAGCTGATATTAAAAAAAAGTGTCATAAAAAAGTGTGTTTTTATAAAATGTAAATTTTTAAATATTTTACTATAAAACAGTGTTTGTAATAAATTTTAAGTTTTTACAATAATAAAAATAATTAATTAATTAATTCTTATTACAATATAAAAATGTTATTGTGCTTCAATCCTTTACAGGTCAACGTAAGTATATAGTTTTAGCTTCTCTCTCTTTCTCACACACTCCTGCAGTAATTAATCCCCGAAGCTGAAATTTAGAGTAAGCTTCGCGGCAACGTGTAGTAGGATCTCTCTCTCTCTCTCTTTCTCTCTCCGGCTCTCCTACCCACGAAGCTCCGTCGCTGCCAGTCGATACCGCAGCCATCGGCCCTCGACTAGGCGCTGGGGGGGGGGGGGGCGCTATGCACGCCCTCTCTTCTTCTTCTTTTTTTTCTTCCTCGCTGTACGAAGCCGCCGGCCTCAGCTCCCTTGGACAGAGGGGGGTCCCGCGCGCGTTATGCTCTCTCTCTCTCTCTCTCTCTCTCTCTCTCTCTCTCTCTCTCTCTCTTCTCTCTCTCTCTCTCTCTTCGTCTTTCTCGCTGCTCCCACCTACACTCAAGAATCTCGCCTCGCTACAGCAGGCGGACTTAGGTAGAGGGGAGCGCCGATTGGCGCCTGGCTTATATATATATAGAGAAGCCTTTTCGCTACTCCAACATTGCAGATTAAGATGCGCGTTATGTTTACGTAAATAAACAATAAAAACATTTTATTGTTTGTCTACCAATAAATACAATTAATATTATTATGTGTCGGCGGGTAATGACTTTAATTTTTATGGTTATCTAATTGAATGTTTATGTAAACAAACAATTAAAAAACTATTAATGTCACATTAATTAATTGTTTACACGACCCCCATAGACGCGCTGGGTGATGACGTCACGACGACCATCAATATTTGTTTGAGCGTATTTTTCTATTTATAATTGACGTCATGTTTACTGTTCTCGACATGCTATATATAGCATGTCGAGAACAGTAAACATATATATATATATATATATATATATATATATATATGGGATATTCCAGGTCAAGTCAGCAGACCAACATTCTTTAATCTCAGAACGAACGGTAAAATTGTCGCAAGTTATTATGAACATATACAAAAAAAACCGCTGCCAAATCATTGGCATTTAGTTTCCTCAAAATTTATGAATTGTTCCAATATGAAATCCCAACTATAGGTATGTGTGTGTATATGCTTGCACATACGCTATAGCAGAGTGGCCGAGCCACACCACGGGTGATCTAGTAATTGGATGGGTAACCGCCAGGGAACCCCGTGACAGATACAAATACACTGACCATCCCAAAGCAGATTTCATCCTCATAGACGTTTTCCCCACTCCACAGGCATACTCCTGAATAAACGCGGGATGTGATTAGGTATAATAATATAAAGGTATGAACAAATTACTATGAGACACTTGCTATGCCAAGAGGCTGCAACAAACAAAAACATACAAAAATAATTTACCTTAACGATTTCAGAAAATCGTAAAATAAAGAAAATGGTGAAACAAAATGAGTCGATAAATCTTTACTTTTCTTTTTAATTTAGAATCTTCGTTGAAAAACGAAAAAACATGAGCCCTGTTTGGTAAAAAATAATCGTGTCATTCTCGAGATATAAATGATCAAAAAAATTTTCAAAAAATACATAACCTAAAATATCTTGAAATATAAATGTCGATTTACTGTAGTTATCGTTGGCCCTAGAAAAACGTATTTTTTTTACAAAATTGTTCATTCTCAAATATAAAAAAATAAAATGACCCAAAAATTTTAATGAATAATCTTCTCCATTGCCCTAATCACCTCAAATTTATTAAAAAAATTTCCATCATATATTTCAGAGAAATCATTGTTAGATAAAATGATGTTTCCGTGTATAACAAAAGAAAGGAAACACCTTATCCAAAATTAAAGCGTGCCTACATTGTGGCAGTAGAAATTGAGAAGAATCCGACCACGATGAGTTCATAGAGATAAGGTCTCCAAGCGATCGTTTTATCCACGATTTCGCACTGCAGGTATAAGATCCGAAATTTCACTTAGATTTTCCGAAAATTCTAATATAACACCGATGCAATGGTTAGAATCGGTTATGCAAGATGTACACATCTATTTAACTTCTTCATGTACAGCGAACGATATTATCGGTTTTACATTAGAAACTGGTGGGTTAACTCGAGGTAATATTTTTGTCTTTTCGGCCTGTAAATCAATTTAATTTTGAAGAAATATGGGAACTTATTTATAAAGTGACTCAAAGAAATGCGGAACTTAACGTGAATGATCCCATAACTAAAAATACTGTTATTGTAAATCCAATCATAGGCGGTGCGCGAAAAAAGTTGATGCACGAAAACGTTTTTAAAAGATCTATTTTAAATATACTGAATAATGAAAATTTATGTTTTACTCGCTCAATTGTCGTGGCCCGTGTTCATGCTGAAAGTGGTAGTATTAGGACCGGTGATTATGCAGGTGGGATGCCATCAGAAGACCTAAAGGTGCTCTACAGAAGCGCTTAGCAGAAGAACTTGTGAGGCAAGCTAATATCGAGATACAAAAGGCGGGGTGCGAAATTCGTGAGATTAAAAAATTTCATAATTCTTTAGCATTAGAGTCAATAGTCATAGTTGTATATAAATTTAGAAGTTTTGGGCGCGGCGATGATCCTATATTTGACGTCACTCCGATTGTTTTAGCTCTAAAGAGTAAAGTATTGCATACTCTTAAAATTTTATTTTACGAGAGAAAAAAACATCAGTCTATTTTAAATATATTACAAGCTACCTGTAGCCAAGGCTATTGCATAACGTGTAATAGATCTTGTAGGTTTGAAAATGAACATCGTTGCTCATTTAAATGCAAGTCTTGTTTCAGAAAACGAATCTGTAAAGATACTTGTAGAATTAAGTGCAATGTTTGTTTTCGAACTTTTATGAATAGCGATTGTTTTGAATGGCATAAAAAAGAAGGGCTTTATATCTGTATTAAAAAATGTAAATTAGGGGGGGGGGGGGGGTATTTAAACATTTTATTTTGCATTTTTTTATTTTTTTATTCGAAAGTACAACATTTCAAGATTATTGTTGAGAGAATTTCAGATCAATCGGAGCAAAAATGACGGAGATATAGAGCATTAAGTGTAAGTTTCTCCGCCTCGGTTTCGTATACCCGCTCGACCGCTGTGCAGCGTATTTAGGGTTTCTTATTTAATGCATTTTCGATACGTTTTTATACAGTCTGAACGTAAAATTTGATGTAATGAAACATAAATAACTTATACAAATATATATGTAATTAAAAATTAATTATTTATAGAAAAAAATATGTAATTGAAAATTAATTACGATTGAAAAATCGTTCAAGTTGATTGGCGCAAAATTGACGAAGTTATATATACCTGAACGACCCGTTACTCCAGACAAGGTTTTTATACCTTCGCGACAGCTGTATGGCGCACTTATCTGGCGCGCTATTGTATTCATTTATAATCCCTAAATTTATTTCTCAATGGAAGCGTCCTTTCAGGTAGTGTTGTGTATATTCGAGGCATGGTATATACATTAGTTGTTCGCTGTATGCCGTGCTGAGCAGAAGCAAGTAACGCTAAAATTTTGGCTGTATTTATATTAGTGTTCGTTGTATTTTCGAGTGTTTTGAACTGTGTTTGTGTTTAATTTTTGCTGTTACTACATTTATTTTTATTCAAAATGCCGCGAAAAGTTAGCAGAGACGACCGTAAAAAAAGTGCTGATAGATTAGACCGATAAAAAAAAATAGTATCGCCTCAAAAGCGTAAAAAGGACGAAGTACAAGCTAACAGCTCGTCATAAAAAAAAATTAAAAATAGTCGTACTATACAGGTAGAAGAAGACATTCAAAAACATTATAGAATAATAGAGTTTCTTGTTGTTTTTTCAACAATTTCTACTTTAGTAAAATGTGTAATGTGTGATGGAAAAGTTGCTTTCCAATCATGCAAAAAAGAAGGTCTTGGTTTCAACATTAAAGTGACTTGTGAAAAGTGTAAACAGCCTAATTATATACCATCTAGTGAAAGAATAGAGTCTGGTGCATACGATGTCAATTATCGATTTTTTTTCGCAATGCAAGTGTTAGGCTTAGGTTTAGCCGGATGTAATAAGTTTTGCGGACTAATGGATTTGGCAAGTGTGAATCTATACAAAATGTTGCCAAGAAGTTTTTTGTATCGGCTGTACAAGAAGAGAAAAAAATCATGTGTGAAGAAAATAATTTACAAGAAACGTCAGAATTGACTGTATCAGGTGACGGCACATGGAAAAAAGATGGTTCTCTTCGTTATTTGGCGTTGCTTCTCTAATTGGATATTATACTGGAAAGGTATTAGACTTTTTTGTAAAGATTAGTTACTGCCACGATTGTACGACTTGGAAAAACAAATTGGATTCTGCCCAATACGAAGAGTGGTACGAAGAGCATGTGAATAGCAGAAATTGCAAAGCCAACCACGTCGGACCGTCTGGAAACATGGAGGTATCAGCAATTATAAAAATGTTCAAACGATCGTCGGAAAATCTTGGAGTGAAATATCGTAACTACATCGGAGACGGTGACTCGAAGACGTATAGCAACGTTGTTAATGCAAAACCTTATGGTGAAGATTTTGTAATTAACTAAAAAGAATGCACAGGGCATGTCCAAAAAAGAATGAGAACGCGTCTGCGTGAACTAGTAAAAACAGGCGTAGTTGACACAAAAACGAAGGCCGGAAAAATCGTAAAAAGAAAAAGCAAAGGCAAAGGAAAGCTTACTGCTAAAATGATCGACAAATTGGTTGTTTACTACGGACTAGCTATTCGATGTAATCATGAATCAGTTGAGAAGATGAAAAATGCTATATGGTCTACTTATTATCACTACAATTCAACAGACGAGAACCGACAGCACGAGAAATGCCCGAGCGGCGAAGACTCCTGGTGCGAATGGAAGAATGCTGCAGATGCAGATGCTCTACAATCATTCGAACACAGCTACGCAGCCCTTCCTACTGACGTTCTGGAAGCCATGAAGTCCATTTACGAGGACTTGAGCAAGGACGCACTTTTGTACCGATGTCTTGGAGGTTTCACTCAAAATAATAATGAAAGTCTTAATCAGCTTATTTGTGAAAATCTCTGCAAAGTCAGTGAGTAGCACCGCTAAAATTGTTGAAATTGCAGCTAATGTAGCTGCATGCACTTTTAATGAAGGTTATTTTGCTTTATTGGCCTTTATGCAAGAGATGCACATCAGTCCAGGGCCAAGTTCTCACGAATGGGCACGTCAAGTTGACGAGTTGCGAAGTAGTAGAGCAGAGGAACAAGCGGCAGGCGACATAAAGCAAGAATTTAGCGTAGACAAGGTCAAAAACATGCTCTAGATCATCTTTATGAAAGCTGTGTGCTCTATGGACCTGGCATCGACGATTCTATGTGAGTATAAAAAAATTATCGACGTTTATTTTGAATTTTTTAGTGTGCAAAACTGTAAAGCGTTTTCCTGAAACTTGTCATTTTTGAAGTCCGTGGATAGCATAACTCAAAATCGACTGGGCCGATCGTTTTGAAATATTGCACAGTTGTTCTTCAAATAATTCCCCAGGTAACCCTAGAGCGTTTTTTATTTTTTTTAAATAATTATTAATTTTACAATAACACATTAGTCGATTTTTTTTAGCGAAAATCGTATTGTTGGCTTCCAAATGCTACCAAAAATTCAAAAATCGAAAAAAAATCCCCCCAGCGTTACCTCAAGAAACATCTCCTTTATAAAACCCATTTTGAAGTTCTTGTGACAGATGATTCTCTCCAGAATATAGTTCAAAAGTTGTATTATAAGTTAGATATTGTCAAAATAAACTAACAGTACCTGTATCGCCAAAATTTAAGAGTAATTATGAATTCCGTTTTCAATAAGAAATTTTATCCTACTGTAAAATTGATGTAGATATTTTGAGATGTGCTTACTTCAAGTTTCCTGAATTACTTTCAACAATAGGAGATACTGATCCATTTCTCGAATGCGTAAAATCGCTTGAACCTGTATGAAAGTTTTTAGGAAAACGTTTTTACGCCGATGGTCAATCGTTATTTTACCAGCTCACAGTTATCGACGGGTAAATAATCAATCAAAAAGGGCAAACGAGTGGGTACTTTAGTATGTATTCCAATTTCATGGGTGCTTTTGGCATGGATGCACTCGTTGTTATCGTATCAATCGTGATAAGAAATTAAAAAATCGCATGAAACGGTGGATGATCGTTTTTCGCGAACTGAAGCCATATCAGCCAAAATTAGAAGTTTTCGTTATAACATAATACAAAAATGGGAATGCGATTTAGTCCGTGAAAAAAGATGTTAACCCTCAAATTGACGAATTTTTAAAATGGCAATAAAAAATTACATTTGAACCTCTATATTCTCCAGATGCATTTTACGGTGGTCGGAATGAGAACACTGCAAAACTGTATGAAGTAGAAAATTCTGAAAAAATGAAATACCTAGACGTTTGCTCATTATATTCTTGTATTATATGTTTGCAAATACGGTAAATTTCCAGTTGGCTATCCTAAAGTGTTTGTTGACTAGGAATGTAGAATTTTGATAGGTAACAAAAATAACATTAAAAATGTAAATGGTATCGTCAAATGTAATATTTTACCACCTAAAAATCACCCTGTATTTCCTATCAAAATGCACGGACGTCTATTATTATAGCTATAAAGGTTTCTGTACACATGAATTAGCAAAAGGGTGCTCGTTTAATGGAACATGGGTATCGGATGAATTACAAAAAGCTGTTGAAAAAGGATACACAATTTTAGAAATTTTTTTAATTTGGCAATACAACATAACAAAATATAGTCCAAAATTGAAAGAAGGTTGCTTATTCGTAAATTTCATTAATACTTTTTTAAAGATAAAGGCAGAATCCACAGGGTGGCCAGCTGATTGTATCGATGAACAAACAAAGAAGTATATTGATGGCATTTTATAAAGTAGAAATGTTTTATTAGAGTTTCCAAATATAAAAAAAATCCTGGTTTACGTTTTGTAGCTAAATTGATATTAAAATTGTTTTTGGATAAATTCGGACACGGAGGGAATCTTACAAAAACAGAAGTTGTTAAGACTAAAGCTCGTTTCATGGAATTAATGACAAGTACGGAAATTGACATGGTAGGGGTACTGCCTGTTAATAACTTGAATATCTATGCTTCTTGGTTTTATAGGGACGATTCTTTTGACTCATTGGATATAAGTAACATCGCTATAGTTGCGTATACAACAGCACAAGCACGTCTTAAATTGTACTCTTTTTTGGAAATGACATATCAATGCATGCTCTATTATGATACTGGTAGCTGTATATATGTAACAAATGAACAATCAAGCGAATACGAGCTTCCTCCAGGCACTTTACTGGATGATCTTACAGACGAATTAGAGTGTCACGGAGAAAATAGCTTTATTAAATGTTTTGCCTCGGGAGGTCCTAAATTATACGCGTATATTGTAAAAAACTTGGATTGCAGTAAAGTCGAAATTTGTAAAGTTAAAGGCATAACACTCAATTGTAAAACTAAGAAATTAGTGAATTATTAGTGGATTCGAAAATTCGTGACCGGTGAAGACGAAAATTCTCATACCATTGAATTTGACAGCAATCGACGTACACCACCTGTGTATGCAACCAACCTGTGTATGCAAAGAGATGGTTTGTGAATAATAAAATACCATACCCTTTCGGATGTAAGAAACATTTATAATATCAGTGTACACTTTTAAATTTTAATAAAATAGAGTAAAGTACAATAAATATTTTTTGTTAATTTATTTAATCAAGTTTTTATTTTAACGTCTTATTATTTGACATATAAGCTTAGATCTCGATCGCTATATAAGCTATTTCAGCGATCAAATAATAAGCTATTAAAGCACTCAAATAATTATCTGCTCACCCCTCGCGCCGCCGCCATTGCAGCATGTCTAAGCTTATTATAAATATTACTATATTAAAGAAGCACTTAACTTTTACCTCTCATTTTAAGAAATGGATACGAGATGGAAACATCTATTGACAGCTCTGTGCTGCGGCCCAATGTCTTGTGGAAAAACAACATTTTTTTTTAAATTTTCTTAAATATAGAAATAAAATGTGCGATACCATTTTGACAAGATTAATGTTTTATTATTCTGAATGACAACCTCCCTATGAAGAATTTGATGAGAAAGTTGAATTTTGTGAGGGTTTACCACTTTTATCAGATTTGGTGAACGATTTATAACCAAAATTGATCATTATTGATGATTTTATGCTTGAATAGGGAAATAACGTTATTATTGATTTATTCACAAAAGGTAGTCATCATAAAAATCTTAATATAATTTTTATTTCTCAAAATCTTTTCTATAAAGCACAACGAGATATTTCATTAAATGTATCATATCACGTAGTTTTTATAAATCGTAGAGATCGAGCACAGATCCAACATTTTGCGCGACAATTATATCCTGAAAATCCTGTGTTTATAAAGGAAATTTTGAAAGATATAACTGCGAAACCTCATTCATATTTACTTATTGATATGACCCAAACTACAAGTGACGAACTTCGTTTTCGTACTTGCATTTTTCCAAGGGATCAAAATGAATCCGTATACATACCAAAATGAAAAATATAAATAGTCGATTTTCATCAATTAATCATCAGTCTATAATTTGTCATTACAAATCATAGACTGATGATTAATTGATGAAAATCGACCATTTATAGCTCAGAAAGCACGCTCCCCCTTTGCAAAAAAATACGTAACTGTTTTGCACGCCCTCTTTTATCTTAATAAAGAGCAGAAAAACGCACTTTTACGAAAAGAAAAATTGGACCTTATAAAATAGATCGAGGGGGCACGTTAGAACTCTTCGCAGCTTGGTTCATAGTAGTGGTACATGAAATTAAAACAAAATTAATAATTATTAACAAAGTAGGTGGATATTTTTTGTCGTTCCTTTCAACTTCAGTCCTTAATTCTATTCACGATATTGCAAAATAATGTGTAAAAATCATGGAACACGCACGTAAAATGATCCTTGTTCCAGAAGAAAATTTCAAACAGAATCATCGTGTAAATAAAAATGATAAAATATTTGAAAAAGATGTGAAAAAAAGTGAATTTTCTGAATCTGTACAAATACGTGGAACAGTCTGTTCACGTTTAGATAAGGAGATGAGTACAATTTTAAACTCTTCAGATATAAATAAACACGATAAATGGCATCTTTACTGTCAAGGTCTACAGAAATACCTTTATTTTGTTGGCGATATTCGAGTATTAAAACTGGAAGAGAAAGATAAAGAAGAAGTTGAAATAAAACATAACGTGGGATGAACAGGACAGAGTTAACATAAATGGCGAACCGATTGAAAACTCGAATATTGTAGACTTAATCGATGAGTCTATGAGAGCAAGAAAAACGCGTATTACAACTAGACGCACTCAATTTGCAAAATTACTTAGAGAAATAGGTGTACCAAGAGAATTTGTAGGTAATAAAGAGCTGTTCAAAGAAGGCCAAATTGACTTGCCGAGAGTAAATTTAGAAAAACATTTTCACAATGCTGATAGCAAATTACAATTTTTGAATGATAAAAATGATTTATCGAGTATTCAAGTAGAAGAAAAATAAAAAGAACCAGGTGAAGAAGAAGAAGAGGGAAGTTACAACAATCAGTGCAGACAATTACCATACACCGCTGTCTAAAAAGAGGAGAACTTGGTCTACTCTTAATTTGCCGAGAAAATTAATACATAATTGAAAAGCTGTAGTACGATCCTCGTCAACCTTCATCATATTATGGCCTCAATAAACTTATTCATAATCAAAAATCTGTCAAAGAAAAAGTTTTACAAATATAGGTACTATAATGGCTAGTCTCAGAATGCATATACACTACACAGACAGCGACGATTAAGGTATCCTAGACGAAATTATGATGTTACCAATATTGACCATGTTTGGGAAGCTGATCTTGTGAATCTTAGATCAATAATATCACATAATGATGGTTTTTCATATATTCTTGTTGTAATTGATGTTTTAAGTAAATTTACTTATGCTGAATTATTACGTGATAAAACTTGTGCATATGTAGCTTCTGCATTCGAGCTTATTCTTAAAAATTTATTAAAAGAAAAAAATATTAATTTTGAGAGTTGTTAGAAGTCCGGATGTAAAAGCTACTGTAGTTGAAAGATTTAATCGTTGTTTGAAAAATTGTATCTGGAGATATTTTACAAACTTAAATACTAAAAGATATGTCGACATTTTACAAAGTTTAATAGAGTCTTCTAACCATGGACAACATTCAGCAATAAAAATGGCTCCGAGCCAAGTGAATCTACAAAATGCGTACGTAGCCCGAGAAAATTTCGAACATAGATACGCTCAAAATTTTACAGGAAAAAAGTCTAAATATGAGGTGGGTGATCCCGTACGGATCAGTAGTGTAAAGAACACCTTTGTGAAAACATATGAGGGAACTTATTCAGAATAACTCTTCAAAGTTATTCGCATTTCGAAAACGCTAGCACCATTTACTTATGCGTTGGAAGATTTAACAGGAGAAGAGATCAACGATATATTTTATGAACAAGAACTATCTCGTGTTCGTAAGAATCTAGAGAAAGATACGTTTATTATAAAAAACATTATACGCAGTGAAGGCAAAGGTCATAATAAAAAATATCTTGTTAGTTGGGCTGGTTATCCTGAAAAATTTAATTCCTGGATACTTGCTAGTGAATTGTGAGATATAAGATGAAGGACGAATTTACAGTTATATTATCTAGTAACGACAGCATAAAGTACTTTCCTGAAAATGGGCCTTCACACTTTACCTTACGATTGCCTTATGAAATACAAGTACAGGTCGTGTGGAAAGTTGCACTTATTGAAATTCAGTATCCACAGACTTTATTGCTTATTTCACAACGGTTAAATAAAAATTGGATTCAAGTAACGACTTAAAAAATTGCACTCGAAGAACAGGAAGATTTTAAGAATTATTTGCACGTGCCAGCAGCATTGATGAATACAACTAATGAGTCTTATTCTATGGATGTTACAGAAGAAACTGTAACGGAAACAATTAATAAACTCACGATTTCGCATGGCAACTACAATAACATGGAAGAAAATTTAGACGAAATTAATAATTTGAAAATTATAAAGGGCCATTTAAGATTTAAAATTATTTCTGGACGATTTGTAAGAATAACTGAAATTGCAAAGAAAGTTTTTATTACACAATAAATATGCCCAAACACATTAAATGGATATTAGATTCTCTGTCCGTAGAACCTATTTATATGGATGATAAAACAGATTACACGTTTCAATATCCAGCATCAATAAAAAATGGTTTATCATCTATGTTATTCATATATTCAGATATAAGCGAGCCCTGTATTATCGGCGATACTCAATTACATTTACTTAAAGCTCTGATAGTTATATAATTATGGTTCGAGCAAAACCAAAGAATTAATGTGGCTTAACTATATTCCATTACAGCGCTCCGAATTTCAGACTATAGAAATCAATATAAGAGATCAGCACAGTGAAGCTATTCCATTCGAGTACGGGACTCCGTCTGTAACATTACACTTTCAAAATTTATATCAATAATGTCTTATTACGAGGCGTATTTTGATGCTCAAGTAGGTCGAGGAAAAGATTTTTCTCATAACTTAGAAACTGTTCATGCTCAAGACAGATCACAAAAAGGATGTGGCATTGGTAGATATTTAAGAGGAATATATAGGAGGGTCTTACCTCTTTTAAAAATAGGATCTCGGGAAGTCGGTAAAAAAGATGTTCTCGCTGGATTTAACATAGTTAATGATGTTGCACATAATAAAATACCTCTTAAAGGTTCGCTTAAGCATCGTATACAGCAGTCAGGTTTTAATTTAAAAAAAAGTCGAAGAAAAATGGATAGATTACTCGATGATAGACGTTATAAGAACTTAAAAATTTCTCGAGATCCACATTTGGCTTCGGACATCGGTGAAGAACGCATGGTGAGCGAAGACGATAAACCAAAAGTTAAGAAAGTATATCTTAAATCTGAACAAAAAATAAAAAAGGCAATAAAAAATCGAAGAAAATGAAAAAATCTAAAAACAACTTACGACCAATAACGGATATATTTAAAAAATAAAATGGCTTTTTACTTAGCTCATCTTATGAATGTTTAGAAGAAATATCTTTATTTAACATTTAGCCCACACAAACGACAATCGAGAGCTCGCAATGAGTTAATTATAAAAAGCATGGTATACAATGGTTCGAAGGTGATGTACCTGAAAAGTATCTATTTGCTAATCTACGCAAATTATCGAAACGAGGAAGATTAATTTACACGCATGGACGCGTAAAAGTAAGTCTACTGCAACAAGTTATGGCAACAGAAATTATAAATTTGGAAAAAGATGAGCAATTTCCGACATTTGATATACTACCATCATCGGATGCATGCTGCAATCTACATTGTATGAAAAAAACTTTAGAACAATATAATGCATGCGAAAATTTTGTAATGTATTCACAACAGATTTAAAAAAAAACGATAAGATAACATCAGATTTTGCCGCGCGTGGCAATTTCTTCTGCTGGGATGTAGTGGGGTTGAAAATTTTTATCATAACGAATATGTAATTATATTGCATAAATTCTAAATAACGTTTTGTTGGATATTCTCTTGGCCTACTGCAAATTGGTCAAGATTGAGTAAGAAAGAAAAGGATTTTAAAAGATACATAACACATGGTCATAAAATGAAATCGAGGTGGAGCATCACTGAGCTCAGGTGATGTATAAGTTTTCGGGGTCGCTGATTACGATCCCGGTGTCCATATGACCTCATTACGTCTAGATCAAGGTCAAATGAAGGTCAAACACCTTAATTCGAATGATATAATTTTGTTGACCCCGGATTCTGAAAGAACAGGAAATTTCACGTCCAGATACGCTTTGATCTCTTAGTCATTCACAAAAACTACCGGTGCCACTTTTCATTTCTAGCTACCCGCGAATCATCCTGAAAGTTTCAGAAAATTTCTGGAGCCGCATGTCTGATACTCTCCTCGTTAGTCATACTCTTTCCTATATGCCGGAACGTATTAGTTGTTCGCTATCTGTATATATATATATATATATATATATATATATATATATGTGATCACTGATTACTGATGATAAAATTAATATATTTACAATTTATATACATGTATATTTCAAAAAGACTTTTTCTGCAATGCTAAACAATTTATGATTGATCACTACTAATTACATACAGGTGCATCACATCAGTGCGCCAGTACGAAATGTTTCTAAAGAAAAACTGCATTCAGTTCCTATCAAAACAAAACCTTGTGTACTTATTCTCTATAATAATTTGAATTATCTGATACAAATAAAACCTTTTGTACCTGCAAAATATATGCGGAATTCTAAAAGAAATTGGCTGATAAGTGGTTTGAAAAGTGACTAAAAATAAATGCTGGGGCACGGCTCTGCAACATGAGTTCTCTTATTGTATAGATCCTCAATTATACGAGAAAAATTTCCAACAAGCAAAAAACACCGTGTGATACATTTTTTATATATAAATTTTTCTTATAGGAATTTAACAGGGGAATTCTGGATTAAAAATGGTTATCATTAATATAATAATCACTTGACTTCTAAAGATGCAAAAAAATTTCTCACGTGATACAATGCAAAGTACAATCGAAAGTTATAAACGACCAAAGATAGTGAATAAGCGCAAAAACCAGCGATATTTGGCGTTAGCATCTTTATAGGCTTACAGGCTTCCTTGAAAACGCCTAGTAATAAAATTTCATAAGAATCAAACCTAAACCTGCAATAGTTAGTTTTTGCGCCTCCACCCATGCATCAGTTCCCCATACGCTAAAACAGCTATATCTGACATTAGCATCTTATAAGACTTCCTCGAAAACCCCCAGAAATAAAATTTCGTAAGAATCAAACAGAAACCTGTAATAGTTAGTTTTAGCGCCTCCATCCATGTATCACCCCCACATATGCTGATATGAACATCTCGCACACGTGTCCCTACCCACTTTAAAAAACGTACTCTACTTTAAGGGGGGGGGGGGGTAAGGTTAATTTGTGCAAAAAAAGGCACATTTTTGTGATTTTTTTTCACGACTCAGTTAAAATTTATTTATTAAAACTAATGTTACATTATTGTAGTCCATTTAAATAATATTGTGGAATATTTTCATGACAAAATATTGAAAAATACGGCAATGGCATCAATTATTCGGAAGCGTCTCAGAAAAAAGTTGAATTGCGGTGCCCCTCATAACTCGATGCTGGATCATCTAAAATCAAAAAACCAAAGTTCGTTCGTCAGATGATGGCTTTTCCCAGGTAACGCTGGGAGAGATTTTCGAAATTTCTATTTCTCACTTTGCGGGAACACTTTACATGAAAAAACGCGATTTTTGTCAAAAAACGGCTAATTTGTTATTGTAAAATGAAAAATATAAACGAATTTGGAAAAAAGCTCCAGCGTTACCTCATAAAGTATGTAAAGAAATAGTGTTTCAAATTTCGAAAGGATCGGTGCAATAGTTTTGAAGTTATTATGGGCACCGACTTTGAAAACTTGAGTTTTGGGAAAGACGCTTTAAAGTTTTGAACACTAAATAATTTGGAATAAAACGTTCAAGAGCGAGATTTATCGGCTTACCTCACACTGAATCATCGATCCCAGGTCCACAGAGGATGTTGCTGTCATCTATGATGTCTAAAGCATCTTTTTGCTCCTGTCTACGACGAATCCTACCATCTCTAGTTTGATTTTCAGCTTCCAGCTCTTCTCGGTTTATACGAATGTGATCAGTTGATCGCGCCCATTCATGAGCGCTTGATCCAGTACTGATTCCCATGGCTTGCATGAAGGATAGTAGAGCAAAAGAACCTTCATTGAAGACACAGGCTGCCACATAAGCCACAATCTCAACTATCACAGAGGTTCCGCTCAAGTGCTTTGGTGAGATTTGCCATATAAGTTGGTTCAAACTCTCATTGTTGTTTTGCGTGAAGCCTCCGACACATCGCTCCAAGAGAGCATCTTTGCTTAGATAGGCTTCTTCATAGTTAGGCTTGATGGTATCCAAAACATAATTTGGAAGAGCACTGTACGTGTGTTTGAACGAATCCAATCCATTAGCAGCTGCAGCTTTTTGCCATTCGCACCAGGAGTCCGCGCCGCTCGGACATTTTTCATTTTTTTAGCTGACGCACTACTTGTTGAAATGTCTTCTCTTTTACGTTTTTGTGGCCGTACAATCTTTCTAGATCGATATAACCTCGAACCACTTGATTTTCTATCACACCTTTTAACTTTTTTGGCATTGTAGCAATAATTTTTCACAAAACTTCACGAAAATGATGCGAAAAATTGGAGCGCACGTGTACGTCTGTTCGATAGAAAGTTTACTGCTAAACTAAATTATATTCTCTACACTGACTAAATATACGGTACAGGTATGAGCATGTTTATACTTGTCTTCAAATTTCTATAAAAGAAAGTGGGAGGAACGGTTCGGTATAATATAGGGAGCGTAGCAGCTGCCAGGTAACAATAGCGCGCTCGAACCGAGCAGGTATGAAAATCCAACAAGTAGGAAAATATTCATAACACCTGCAATTTTGCTCCGATCGACTTGAAATTTTTACACAATATTCTTGAGATACTCGTACAACGCAATCTGTTTCAAAAATAAAAAAAAATAAGAAAAAAACAATTTAAATACCTTACCCCCCTTAAACTACAGAAACGTAGTACTTTAACGTGAGATACCCCAGTTTCTCTTGCAGGTAGTGAAATGCAATCACCGGACTTGTAGGATTGATTCTTTGTTTGGTTAGGTTGGAATTAACATAAAAAATTATCAACTGTTCATCTGCCATGTAACAACCCCCCTCGGATGCTCAAGAGCTTAACCAGGGTTCGATTCGGGGGGTTAAGGAGAAGGATTCTTAAATAAATAATTATATGTGTGTTTATGGAAAACAGACAAACATAAAATTTATTCGAAAATAAGAAAATATGATGCAAAATAATAATATGAGGAATTAACTTATATAATAATTAAGGAATTTAATTAATATTTCAACATAGCTAAATCCGCTCTGAATCGTCCGAGTTCTCAGGAATCTATAACATAAATAAAAAGGAACCAAAATAATCATACTAGAGTATTTTTGACTTACAACTATATGAATTGTGTTAGTGTGAATGTTAATTTACCTATTTGTAATAAGACTCTAATACTCGTTTCGTAGGGTATTTATAGAAAAAAGATTCTATTGACCGCTGCGAGTAAACATTAAAATAAATTAAAAAAAATTATTAATTCCCGAACCTTGAAGGCGAACCGCACTTTTATTGCGGAAATCTAAAACAATCGAGGGGGAATATACAACAAATAATTTAACGGAAAATGATGACTACTGAGGTTAACAAAGTGAAATTAGAATAAGCGTTTCGCCCCGGTTTATCTGGTGGGCTCGTCAGAAAGACGCCAGATAAACCTGTCTTTGACGAGTATTAGATTCTTATTACAAATAACACTTGGCACTTGACCACGAATGTGTCCATATAGTTATAATATTTTAATTTTTGATTAGTTGTTCATCTAAGCCGCTAGATGGAATTCCTTTCCCGCTAGTAAGGTACACTTTTAAAAGTAATATATTCTCAGCAACCGGCGTATCACTTTCGCGTCAAAGACAGGTTTATCTGGCGTCTTTCTGACGAGCCCACCAGATAAACCGGGGCGAAACGCTTATTCTAATTTCACTTTGTTAACCTCAGTAGTCATCATTTTCCGTTAAATTATTTGTTGTATATTCCCCCTCGATTGTTTTAGATTTCCGCAATAAAAGTGCGGTTCGCCTTCAAGGTTCGGGAATTAATAATTTTTTTTAATTTATTTTAATGTTTATTCGCAGCGGTCAATAGAATCTTTTTTCTACAAAAGTTAATTTACCTAGCTTAATTTAATGCTGTCGTGAAATCCGTCTTAGTGTGTTAGCATAATAACACTGGAATACCACACGAGGAGCGCCACGAGGGGTTTTCAACAGCGAATCAGATACGGGGGCGCCCTTAAATCTGTCCGGTGAATTCACTATTCTATTGAGTTTATTATTATAAAGGTATGCACACGATTGAGGAGCGCCTCATGTCACGGACGGCTATTTAAACTATACTTAGAAGTAATTGCACGTGATTGAGGAGCATCTCATTTGCCGACAGTAATCCGGGTGCACTTGGCTTACTGTCTCTTTGCACTGTGTGTATCTGACTCACCGTTCGAGGAGCGCCTCAAGACGGTCACCAGATACGCAGTGGTCTTGAACACGACGAGAAACTACTTGTCAGGGTGGCGGGAGCGCCTGCACAACCTAGCTCGGCCGTAGTGTACAGGAAGCGGGATCTGAGGTATCGGAAAATATACGCATTTATTCGCAGTTGGACCTCGTGCGAGATTTGCCTCGCATGATATCCTTCTGCGCAGGTATGCGTATTTAAGCGTCGTCCACGTCAGTATTCTGACCGAGGAGCGCCTCGAGTCAGAAGGCTAGAAACTGGCGTGAGTCGCATGCGTAGCCGAGGCTCATCTACTCGTGGGAGCGATCGGATGTAGTGGTGGGCCACCAGTCCGCTCGAGCTTCCGCGGATAGACTGCAGCCTCCGAGCAACTGCAGTGAGGCGACACGATTTTCGCTCTCTTCCCACGGCGCGCTGCGCTCTCGGCGCTGCGAGAGCCACCGGTCGGCGCTGGCCTGTACAGCGCGCGCGGCCGTAGAATCCTACTCTCTAACTTCACCCGCCGTGCGCTGCCCGCCTGGCTACAGCGCGAGACTTTTGCCTATGCACAGCACAGGCCTAGCCACCCCGCTTCCTCTCTCTCTCTCTCTCTCTCTCTCTCTCTCATTCCACCTCATTCGCTTCGCGCTCGCAAGGGTTTCCGAGCGACAAAGCGAATTTCGATATGCGTGCACTTTCAATTCTTGTGCACGCAACTAACTTTAATGCAAAGCACTTTCGTCGCAGTCTTAAAATTACATGAGTCTTAAAATTTAATATCGTCATTGGATTCCTGGTCGAAAATTATAAATCGATGGGTCCTAAGTCGTAGATTAGATTTGTACTTAGAAATTTTTTATTTGCTTATGGGGCGGGGGAGGGGGGCTGGAGAAATATTTGGCTACAATTGTTATAAACAATTAATTAATCAATTTTATTGATCTTGTACATAATTGTACATAACTCGTACAATACATTACTGCTTTAACATTTTTGATTTGGCATATGGGGGGCTGGCGAAATATTTCATCAGCCTCCAATTTTGTTTATTTATATCTTGGTTTAGGTGCTTATACAAAAATCGTTTTTGGTTGTACATAATTGTACATAAAGTGTACATAATTGCCCCATTGTTTATTTTCAATAGGACGGCCGGGGAAATGGCCATAACAATGTTTCTCTTCGAGAAAGCAAAAATCCAATCTTTTGTTTATTTAGATTTGAAAAATTTCGTTCAATTTTATAAAACGATTTAATCAACTAGGTATTATCCATGCACTTTTTTGAATCCCTTCATTTAAATACAAAAATATGCTTTTTCTGTGATAACTTTTAACACAAATTTGTTGTAACTTTCTCTTATAATTAAACAAATTATCGAAATTTATGTTATTGGACGATATAGAGAGATTTTCTAAAAATCACTGGAGGACAACCTTAAATATAACAATGACGTGACAAGATTGAATTATAGTCCTTACAAATTCTCTGCATATCTTATAATATATGTTTTTTAGGATTCAACCTAGGTTGCATCCCTTAGAAATAAAAATGAATAAAATGTTAATGTTACCATTTTACTTAGAGATAGACTTTCAGCAATTGCTTCTGATTTAACCACCACTGATTTAGGAAAATTGGACAATTTAGCAATAGCTATTCCATAGTGATCTATTTTTGTTACTCCTACTTTAAGTCGATGTGTATATATTAACGTCATAGCTTCACAAATTCTTGGATGACAATCGAAATACAAGCTGAAAATTAAAATTGGTATTTCATATATTCTAAAATTAATATACAAAGTTTATCAATATTTGCAGACAAAATAGAGCCGAATGGTTACCTAAATTTGTGTTTCATTGAACAATAATACCTTAAGGTGCTCCTATAGTAGATGTTAGAAAATTTGCTAGTTACATGATAACATTTTTTTAAATTAGTGGTTAAAAAAATTAATGTTTTTCAAAACTATCCTTGCGCATAGAAATGTAACTATAGCCTTTAAAAAAATTATGTGTATTATATATCACCTGTACCACACAGAACTGTGAACACCAAATTTAAAAAAATACAATTATGAAGAAAAAGATAATTATATTGAATTTTCATTGTAAAAATAACATAAAAATACGAATTTATTAACTCTATTCATGGGTAACACTTTCTTAACAAATTTTTTTTTAAATCTGAAATCATGATTGTAATGTGAATAAGTTGAATAAGATATCGTTAATGGTTTAGATTAATTCATTCTAATTCTATGCGCATAAGACTCGCTGAACGTCGGAAAACCGCACATAGAGAAAACCGCACTTTTGTAAAAAAAAATAAATAATTTTCTTATGATTTTAAAACAATTTTTCTATCGCAGTATGTCGATCAAAATTTTTTTATAATAATTTCTATTTTTTCTGAAGTTTCTCTGCATAGTATAGAGTAGATTTAGACACGGGTTTGGATTCGATTCGTGTAGGAACACGCTGGATTGTATGCAATAAAGGTCGGAAGAAAAATACGTATACATAACTATTAAACTCATTAAAATAATTTGTATGGCCAATATTTCCAATACAAAATTATTTTCTATTCTAAAAATGTAAAAAGTATCAGAAGATAAAATAAAAAAAAATCGAGTTTTTCGTCAAATTTTACTATACGAGAGTCGTTTAATAAGTCCTTAGAAAATCCAAGAGATGGCGCTCGTAGTATCGAAAATGAATTTTTCTTAGTGAGCAGCACTACTTACTAGACAGCTGTTAATGTTTCAGCTCTATCCATTACATAGTTTCATTTTTATTGTCGATTAAAGTAAACAACTTTCGTTTATTCATAACAATGGAAAAAAGTGTGTGTTCGAGCGTTGATTAAACGTGTATATTTAAAAGAATTAACACCGAAAGAAATCAAAGTTGAGTTGGATAAAGTTCATGGTACATCTGCTCCTGTGTTTGCAACTGTATACAATTGGGTGAATGAGTTTAAACGTGGCCGTACATCTACAAAAGATGAACATCGTTCGGGACGTCCAGTGGAAGCGACTACCCCCGGAATGATGGACAAAATCCACGATATGATTTTAAGTGATCGACGAATGAAAGTTCGCGAAATAGTTGAGACCACAGGCATATCGCAAGGTACAGTCATTTCAATTTTGCACGAAAAATTGGTTGTGAAAAAAATCTTGGCAAGATGGGTGCCGCGTTTGCTCACAGTGGAGAATAAACGCAATCGTGTGGTCGACTCTGAGGTTGTTTTGGCGCTTTTTCGTCGCAATCCTGGGGAGTTTCTGCATCGATACATAACTATGGATGAAACGTCGATACTCTACTACACTCCAAAGACAAAGGAACAGTAAAAACAGTGGATTTTTTAAGGTGAACGGGCTCCGAAGAAGGCGAAGACGGTGAAATCGACAGGCAAGATAATGTCCACGGTCTTTTGAGATGCACACGGTATCATTTACATTGATTACTAGGAAAAGGGAAAGACGATGACAGGAGAGTATTATGCGTCGTTATTTTACCGGTTGCGCGAAGAAATCAAGGAAAAACGTCCTTATTTAAAAAAGAAAAAGATCCTGTTTCACCAAGACAATGCACGGGTGCACAACTGCGCAGTTTCGATGACCAAAATTATGGAATTAAAGTTCGAATTATTACAACATCCTCCACATTCACCAGATTCGGCCCCCAGTGACTTTTTTTTATATCCAAACTTGAAAAAATGGCTTGCCGGACGACGGTTTCCGTCTAAACAAATGCCTATTTTGAGTAGCTTCCTATATCCTATTTTTTGGACGGCTTAAAAAAATTGGAAAAACGTTTGAAAAAATGTATAGAGGTATAAGAAGATTATGTTGAAAAATAAAAAACAATTTACCCAAAACAGATTTTTTTACTATCTTTTTCTAAGGACTTATTGAACAACCCTCGTAGGACCAGCTTAAGGGGATCTGACCACCAATTGTTCGTCATATATTTAATTTCTTTTTTCGATAAATTTATATACTTTATCGAAATATATTGGAAAAAAGTTTTTTTTTTGGTTGTTTTTTGTTGTTTACTTTAAAAATATACCGAATAGAAACTACTCCTTTTTCATCGTCGACATTATTTTGAGAGTTCTAAGCATCGGATTTAACTTTTCCAAATGTTATTTTGTTCAAAATACATGTAATTCTGACATGAACGAAGGAATTTGTATTAACAATTCACAGACATAAGTTATAGCCTTTCAAATCCAAAATTTATGATAAAAACATAAAAAATAAAATGTGACATTGTGATATATATAATCAATTTAATTAAAATTGTAAGGTGGTCAGGTCCGCTTCACAGTCTCTTATTCATAACTGTAGAGGTAAGATGTGCTTACATAGCGTGCGAAATACAAGTTTACGAGTTATAATCAAGTCAGCACGCTAAACCAGACATAACATCTTGTCTTGTAGCAGTTCTAATATTGGTGAACTTATTCAGTGCAAACCTACAAAATGAATAGCGAGTACATCTCAAAACAACTCAACAAAAGTAAAAAATTAAGCCAAAGCTATTAAAACCGACAGCTTACCGAAGGCCGAATAAGCGATTATAATAGATTCAATTGAAGGATTCATAGTTTGTGAGCATGCAAGTGAACTGCTAAAATTAACAACTCCCGTCAATATGAGATTTATTCCTAGAATATCTAATAATACAATATACGTATATCTCGCATAACAAAAATTGGCAGACGATTTTATTGATTCAAACAACACTATTAAACTAGGAGAAGCAGTCCTATCAGTACGCCCGTTAATATCGTCCTACAATTCCTCAAGAAACATTGAAAGAGTTTTGATACCGGGCTGTTGTGTGACATTTTTAGTTTTAGATTACAGACATGTACTTCCCGATGATGTGTTATAATACCAGAATCATTCCAAGTAACATGTGAGGAGACCAATTATAGAATTTTCACATCCACAGAATCTGTGACATGTTTTTTATTTAAAGAATCCAATTAATACCCGAAGTACTGACTATACAAGCCAATTATCCAGGCCGAGCAACATGTAAATGTGTTTTAATTTAATTGATGTAAAAATACAACAATAGTATATTACGACCTGCACTTGTCAACCAAACAGTACATGACAACAATATACACACTATCTCTAATGAGAATAATGACAATACGTACACACAAACCAATTTAAGGGGGTAAACCAAATTAGGAGGTTCATAAAATCGGATTTCTTTTTATTGCATAAGTTGTTAGTATAAGTATTCAAGAATACGATGCAAAATTTCAAAACTAAACTTCTTTTCGATTTTATGAGCCAAAACCGAACGCCCATTAGGCCAGCGCTCGGGCGCACAGCAGGTAACGTGGAGCGCATCATTTTCTTTTCAAACGCGCTTTTCTCGATACGACATTCTTTTGATTCACGGGAACTCTGGCTCAAAAAGATATGAACCGATCGTTATGAAAATTGAAGTCTGTTTCTTTATGATACTACAAAGAACCTGAACCAACAATTGGGATGATATCATAATATTAAGGGTGTTTTTTATTAAAAATAAGTGAAAAAAAATGCTAAAAACTGAAACACTTTTTTCAAGCACGTGTCAAAACTTAAATTTTCACAATTTTTACCCGCAATGAGGTTCATATTCTTAGAAAACGTTAAAAATGCAGGAAAACAACCATTTTGCTTTTAGATCAAAATTGCGATCTTCATATTTCCCGTGAACAACCAACTATGACGATGATCTTCGGAGGACAACAGCCCATAACTTCGGCATTTTCAACACAAATGACTTGAAAAAATTTGTAAATTTAGTTCAAAATATTAGTACTGATCTAATACGAAACAATGCTTAAATTCTACCTCTTTTCACGCACTTTAATTATCTTTTGGGTCAATTTTTCTATCATAAATGCTTGCATAGTTATTGTCAAAAGATGAGGGACATTGTTTCATTAAAATAACGCATATTTGAAGAAAAATACCTCATATCTCGAGAACAGGGGCCCATTGAAAAAAATTACTGATGCTATGCTTTATTTCTAGATACCAGAAATCACCTCCTTTATTTTGATAAAAAATCGTTTCTCACAAGGTGTCCACTCTCTTTGTTAGTTGAAACCACATACTTATTACTATGAACAATAATGTAGATTTGTTAAAAATTATGAAATATAAGAAGCCTAAAGAAAGTGTACAAATTAGCCTTATTTACTCCTAACCCATGTCCTTTGCGTTTGCTGATTTTAATGTCCAGTTTATGCGTCCAATTATATCGATCTCGAGCCATGATATCGCATACAACAATCACAATCAAATTGCAGAATTGAGTTCGGTTTGAACCACCGTACAGTACAGACGTGTTTACGTTCTCGCGCGTGGTGATGAGTATATCATCGAGTGCTCGAAGTATAATCGGCCGGTGTTTAACTATATTTCGTTATATTATCGGGCTTTTGCCCGGTAAGTGAAACTAAGTGAAAGCCAAGTATTTCTGACAGCAGGAATACTTGCAACTACACTTTAAAAATGAACTCTCAAACTACTGTTACTAAAAATCAAGTCAAGACTTCATAGTCACAGATAATGCAACAAGTGCAAGTACCTACAAAAGAACAAGCTGTAATTCTAGATGCAATCAAAGGAATTCCAGTATCAGAATATACACGTGCAATTATGAAGAAAATTAACCCAGCAAATATAAGATATGTATCTCGTGTATCCAACAATCGTGTGTGCCTGTTTGTAAACAGTAAGGAGACCGCTGATGAATTAATAGATGTGCACAAGAAGGTAAACATTCATGTCAATGAGCTAACGTTTCGGCCACTTATTTCTAGAGCGAAGCGAGTAATATTATCAAGCTTTAGGCCTTTTATTTCCAACGATTTAATTCTACAAGAACTCCAAAAACTGCATATTACTCCAGCTTCTCAGATATCATACATTAGAGCAGGAAATACTGAACAGGCTCTTAGTCACGTTCTATGCTTCCGCAGACAAATATATATAAATCCCGAGGATATGTCTAAGATACCTCCGTATCTCATCATTCGATGTGACGATACAGACTACACATCTATCTTTCGGCCGAAAAACTGGTGTGCTTCGTATGCAAGGAAAAGGGACACTTGGCTAAATTCTGCAAGCAAGTCGAGTTATTCTCACCTCCACCAACACAACAAGAGAACTTGGACGGAAATAATGGGCTCCAAAATACTTCATCATCAACAGCACCCTCAACAAGTAACGAACCAATAGAAAAAACGTGCACCGCAGGAACCTCTGTCTCTTCTCCTTTGCAAATTGATATGCCCCCGCCTAAAGCGGTAGTCCTTAAGCGGGGTGCAACTAAATCATTCTCTACAGTTAGTTCAATTACCGACGAAGTGAATGAAAAAAACACAGAGGCGCAACCAAAAAGTTCTCCAAAAACAGTTCAAAAATCCAAAACGGAATCAACAGCTGAATACTTCTTAAACGACATAGATGACCAAATAGCACCTGCCAAAGAATACATCTTAAGCAACGAAAAGCACCTACCACTCAACTTGACACAAATAAAAGAATTCCTTCACGAAACCTACAACAAATCAAACGTTATAGAAATAGTAAACAAATACACAGAAGACTTTGAACTACTTACCTCGATGCTCTCACAAATATCCGACCAGCCTATTGAAAACAAATTGAAAAGTAGAATTTTAAGGATTAAAAAAAAACTGCAAAATCAACTCCGTGGCGACTCAAGTGATTCCTCACTCTCTACGGACGAAAAAGAAACTAGAAAACTGCAGAACCGCAACTAAAATACAAGGTAACAGAAGACAAATAAATTCAACTACTGCTCTATACTTCAACCCACTACGTAATGAAGATTTTGTATTGGAATACAAGAAGCATAATACAGCGCAGAGAAAAACTACCAGATCTACTACACGACGTCGACATTTTCGTTGCAGTAGAATCATGGCTAACGCCTAAAATAACTAATTTTCAATTTCCTGTCTTTGTAAGTTTTAGAAAAGACAGAGATTATGCAACAAGAGGAGGGATTCTCGTTTTGATTCGACAAAACATAGCTTATAAAGAAATAAAAATGTCATATCTCCCGATAGAACGGTCGGGTTGTGTGGATTACAAATCACACACACGAATCCCTCCTTCAATCTCTATATTTGCTATAGATCTCCCGGGCTAGTCCTTAGCTTGAATGATTGGAAAAAAATATTCTCTAACATGAACCCTAGCGAAAATAACATCATAGTAGGCGACTTCAACGCCCATCACGCCAGTTGGAATTGTCAAAAAACAGAACAAATCGGCATAAACTTGTTAGATTGCATAGAATATTATGATCTTTTTATACATAATATGGATACTATTACACATGTTGATGCTACCTCTCAATTTGACCTTGGAATATCAAATATTGACCTTGGAATATCAAGCCGTAACATTGTAGATAAAATTGAAAGCTATATTTCTGATGACACTTTAGGCTCAGATCATTTTCCAATTTCTCTAAAATTGAACATAAAAAATCGCTGTACACAAAAAAATCATTCAAGCTAAGATCTACTCGAACTGACTGGATACAGCTGTATTCCAAGCTTGAAAGCTCTTATACAGACTTTTTTACTGAGCAGTATGACAGCTTATCTGTCGACGAAAAGTATAACGCTTATATTAAAATAGTAGCAGAAGCTATAGCGGATAGTACGCCGAATAAAAAAAAAGTAAGTGAACAAAAACACAGAAACCCTGTGTCTTGGTGGGATGAGGAGTGCCAAGAAATGAAACAAAAAAGAAAGTTTGCTTTCAAAAAATGGGAAGATACTAACGAAATAAATGATTTAATAGAGTATAAAAGAATAAGCGCGGTAACGAAAAATTTTTTCAAAACTAAAAAGAAAGAAGACTATAAAAAATAGGTGCAGTCTCTTAACATCAATGTAAGCACCACATACACTTGGAACAAAGCAAAAATACTTAAAAATAAATGGATTAAAGTCTCTCCTTCCCACCTTTCCGAAAACTTACAGAATGAAAATAAGTTAAAAACTCTAGATAAAATCTGTCCACCTTGGGTTCCCACCGATCCCGAGTGGATCCCAAAATGCAAGGAGAACAAATTCTTAGAGTCTGGCTTTACGTTTACTGAATTTAACTTGGCATTAGAATCGCGAAAAATTACCTCCTCACCTGGTATCGACGAAATCGATTACTTCACTATAGAGAAACTACCTATTAATTATAAACTGTTACTACTTGACATTTATAACGATATGTATAAAACAGGGAAATTCCCTGAAGACTGGAAAAAAACATACGTTAATTTTGTCAGTAAACCAGACGGCATAAACTTCCGACCCATTGCGTTAACGTCGGCATTATGTAAACTGTTCGAGACCAAATAATCGAGACCACAATAATCAAAGTGGAATTCGAAAAGGACTCAGATGTACTGATAATCTAGTTAATTTAACAATTAATATTAACAAAAGTTTTAAAAGAAAAAAATAATTTTTTGCAGTGTTCCTTGATGTATGTGCTGCATTTGATAATGTAAAAAGCGACTTGCTTATCAAAAAACTCGCAGAACTAGGGTTTTTTAATATTATTATAAAATTATTAAATTAAGGTATTATAAAATTTGTTAAATTTTTAACGCACGAAATATTTGTCTCACTCATTTACTCGAATTTAATCACTCACTCGTGTATGTACTGACTCACTCTGTTGGGTATATAATTACTCACTTATTCACTCACTTGCGTCCGTACTCAAGGACTCATTCTCGCTCTCGCCTACGTACTCACTCACTTGTTTACGCACGCACTCACTCACTTACTCACATACACACTACCTTACGTACACACTAAGTACACGCGTATTTTAGCCTTTAAGCTTTACGATAAACGATTACAATCATTCTTCTATAAAATAGATTACTTTTGATAATTGAGAACTGTGCATGCCTCTCTGCACGCAGTCAATACTGCACATAGATGTGTGCACGTAGACACTACTGCGCATTCTTGTCTGCACATGGGCACTGCGCATGCGTGTGTGTGCAGTCATTACTCCACAAATTTAAGTGCAAGTAGACACTATTGCGCATGCGTGTATGCATGTGGACACAACTGCGTACACCCCCCCCCCCACCTTTTCTTACACCCACCGCTTTCTATTCTCAGTAATGACTCTGTCAAAATGCCTGCAATTCCACATGCTCCTCTATCTCGCCCATTTTACCCCCGCATTGAGCCTGTCACCACCTGTTCCTCCCACTCCACCTTCCACCCGCTACATTCATCCACCCTCTTCCTCCTATGCTTACGTTACTTCCTATCTTCCTTCCAAAGGCCTTGCATTTCCTTTTTCTCTGCGAGTATATATATATATATATATATATATATATATATATATATATATATATATATATATATATATATATATATATATATATATATATATATATATATATATATATATATATATATATATATATATATATATATATATATATATATATATATATATATACTCGCAGAGAAAAAGGAAATGCAAGGCCTTTATATATATATATATATATATATATATATATATATATATATATATATATTGGTATATCTCATACGTTCATTTACAATAATTTTTTCCGACCCCATCCACGCCCACCATCGTCTTCCTCGCTCCACCGAGCTGTACTATATTCATTCTTTCACGATCCTGGTTCTTCTAGAGCCCTTCACTTGAGTCCTTGAAGCACCATACAGTAGAAAATGAAGTTTTAATTATACCACTATTTTGAAGAACAATAATTCCTTCACGTCCCCCATAACCCACCTACTTTTCCCATCAATCCTAATGTTACCTCCTTATACCCACACACCTCTCACTCTCTCACTCTCAACCCATTGGTCATCTAAACACTACATCGTAGTAAACGTGCACATACTTCTACATAATGGTTTTAGCATAATGCTTATATCATTCTTTTGTTAAGAAAAATGCCGCCCCTACGTCCCCCATAAACCCCCAATTTTCCCCACCTATTGTAATTCTATCTCCTTGCACTCGCATATCCTTCACCCTCGCCCCATTGATCATCTAAGCACTATGAAGTACACTCGCGCGTACTTTAGAAGTGTATTAAAATTGTATAAAATATTCATTCAAAAGATGTAATTCTACTACGGGCTATAGCCAATGGTTTGCAAATGTTCCTCAAAAAATTTCATACCGATTGGCTAAATACATATTTTGTATCCATTCCTTAAATAAAGAAAAAGGGATTTCCAGAAAAACGCGTTTAAAGTTTTCGGTACTGATACTACCGCGCTGAGATGCGCTCAATTCATAGACCCATACACCAATCGACAGGAAGTTACGTCAGCTTTACGGAATTATGAATATTTTTGACATATCAAACGTATAAAATGACCTAATGTATATTTTTTTTTCTAATTTTTACAAAATTTAAATATTCAAAATTGTAATTTTTTAATAAAAACAAACTCTAAAGTAATTGTAAAATATGCTATCGAAAGGAATTTATGCGAACTCTACGGATATATGCATTTTGTTGACATATCAAACGTATAAAATGACAAAAATAGTTTTACAACTTTACAAATTTGAAAAATTAGAAATCGTAATTCTTAATAATAACAATCTTTTGAGTTATTGTCTCTCGTAAAACAGAAATTACGACTAATTTACGAATTTATGCATATTTTCGACATATCGAATGCATAAAAACATCTTCGGTTTTAAAAAATTTTGCTAAATTAAAAATTAGTTAAAATAATTTGTAAATTTCGACGATTTGTTTGTAAAATCTAATCAATTCTATTGCGGGTCATATTTGATATACGTACAAAATTTCAGCCCGAATTATATTGGCCTTCAAAAGTTATGGTAACCACAAAATTTTACAGTTGTTTTATATTACTATATACCTTTTTTAAAATCTGTTTTATATGTAATTCGATAAAAATAAGAAGAGATAAGAACTCATAGTTGCTAAGCTTTTACCTTTGTAAAAGGTTAGTTTTAGGCAGATATTATTCACTAATATATTTAAGTAATTTTTTTTATTTCTACACATCACTAGCAATATGTTGGCACGGCCTGGATTTCGTATTTGGCTATTATCAAATAATTTAGACCGAACAAAGATAAGAAATGCCTAGAATGTTATGTCCGAAGAAAATAAATTTTTATTTTTAATTAATATCGAAACATGAACGCCATCTAACTTATCATCCTAATTCCAATAGATTAAGTAAATTAACCATAAACTACAGCTCTCAGCTGAACCTTATTTATGTGTCTCGTGTTGTAAAAAAATTTTGCGCTTTAAATATGGTCCCGGAATTCAAAAAATCTTCTAATCAAAGCAAATTTATCAATTTAGTTGTTGCGACGTGTTGTAAATTATCAATTTAAACTTTAATATTAGTTGTTGACCAAAGGACAAAGAAAATGATCCGTGTCTCGTTCATGTGCCCCCCTCATTATATGTAAATTAGAATTTTGTTATGCATAATTTTTAAAAAAATTAACCAAATCTACAATTTTATCTAAATCGGTTTGATTCCATGTGTGATCAGATTTTATTATCATACGTAAACATATAAACTAAGCGGCGTTTGCTCAATTTATAATTTTAAATATTTAGCACGTTTAAAAATTTAGTAGCATCCGAAAATAATCAATTTAGTATGTATATAAACACAAGGCTATTCGTATGGATAAGAAAATATAAATGGGCCGTTTCGTAAAAATAAGGCATGTGAATGAATTCTTTTTATAAATGGCTTTAAAAGTGTGTCCAAAAATTTCCTATTATGTGCCTTCAATTTTTATTTCAAAGTTTTCTTTATGCAGAAAGTTAGAAATTCGGCATTTTAGCCCATATTTAAATCTTGTTATATTTTAAATACATTAAGAATAAATATGTATAAATCTATGTATGATAATTTAGCTTTTTAAGGACGGCTGTTTTTAAAATTGTTGCATCTAAATCAATAATTTTTGTGAAATAAAACGTAAAATTACGCGTAAATACTAAAATACAGATGTTTGTACTTAGCTAATAAAAATCATTTTAAAATTTGCAGAAAAAATGATTTGAATTAAGGTGAGATTATAAGCAAAATTGAAGACTTTTCAATATTCAATCTTTTTTTTCCCAAACTTTGTACTCAAATTTGGCATCAAAAGACAAAATTTGGAGAATTTTTTGAGCAATTTTTACTGAAAATTTTAAGCATTACTACGAATAATGCATTAATGTTAAACAAAATTGCACAAATTTGCTCAAGTCTTCTGCGCGCTAGATTTTAAAGCAGACCGACAACAAAATTTGTATGTTTTCTTCAAAGCAAAGTGAACACTGTATCATGTAAGAATCCCAGAATTTTTTTATACCCGAATATTTGTTTCAAAAATACAGAGCAGTAATAAACAATTTAATTGACAAAAAAGTACTACTTTTTATTATATATACATATGCTACGTTCTTTAAAAAAAAAATAATGTAAAAATCCGAGATTGTTACTATGTTGTTATTATGTTTAAGAAACTAATCCGAAAGTGTCAGCTCGATCCGTTGAAACCTAATGCGCAGAAGACATGTAGAGTAATGCAAAATGTAGTTTTGAGACAACGAAAAAGATATTTTCCAAAAATAATCCTTATTTATACTTTACAATCATCATTGAAATCATATTTTACTTTTATTTATATACAAATATACTCTTCTTTGGTGTAAAAATGTCCAAAAAATAAAAAAAAAATGAAAAAATTTACTAAACTTCACTGTAACTCCACCTGAAGGTAGCTCCCTGGTGAAATTTCTAAAATATCGGTATTGAATTTTAAAACTCTGGCTTACATGGAATATTTGTTGGTATTATATGAAGTAACACAGCAATTTTTTGAAATATCTTTAGCAATATATTATATATTATTCAGCATAATGTGTTATTCTTTAGTGAAAATTGGCTATATTCAAAATAGCCTTCGCACACACCACACTGTTATACACTTCTAAGAAAATTGTATTATGTTTTTGAAGCAAAATTGCTACATAAATACAGTTATTTTATTAAAAATTGTATTATAAATAAAATTTAAAGTATTGTCACGCACGTAAGAGAGCATCCGTGACGCTGAACACACGTGTCCTGTATCCAGCGGATAGCGCGCCTGCGACGCTGACGCTGTGCGATCTTTTTCGTGCACCGAATTTGCGGCACACTGCGAGCGCATCTCTCGTCAGTTCGTCCTGAGCTGAGGACTAACACACACCTCGCTCTCTCTCTAGTACAACAATAAAGGCATTTTTTCCCAAACTCCTCGCCTTGTACTTTCTTTCTCCACCACTCCAACCACCGAAGAACTACGGAGCTTAATTGCTCCGTGTAAATAACGCGAACTACGATCCCTACGCACCCACGCACGGCGACTATCCTGTCCGTAACAAATTGGCATCCCTTGTGTGTTTTCACGTGTGTGGCACACGAGTGCATTGGACTGTGCTTTGACAAGTTCATATCGGCGAATTCAAGAAGGAACTGGGTGATTTGATACACAATTTCAAGAAAGAAAATCGGACTGCTGAGCATTAATCAGCCCCTCGAGCAACCCTTTCGACCAGCCCAAGGAAGAAACAGGAAGGACGAGAGGCCCTTTGACTCATTGAGATATTTGACAGGAAAAACGCACAAAGGCCCTTCTTGCTTGAATGCCCAGATAGGAGGGAAGTTCAAGGGCCATTTTCTTTTACATTTTGGAATTATTGTCCTCCGTGGGGTATATCGCGTCCGGAAATTTATGTACACATTATAGTATCACCAGTGTGGAGATAATACATATTGCCTGAATTTTTAGTTAACCATACATTTATTATTGAATTACATGCTGGGAAATTGGGTCAAAGATAAAATGTCATTATCGAATCTGTTTGGCTCCAAAAGCGAAAAGGATATATACCGATCCAGTTTATCCAGTAAATTTGGGAGCGCGTCAAGTTTAAATAGTGATGTAGAATTTTTAGATGTGGTAGATCCTGAATGACAGGAAATATTCACGGATCTCACTTCGGAAAAACGGGCTCAGATAGTGAAAAAAGTATCGCAACAACGGTATAGCGCGCCCGCGGTAATGAATTAGTACGATACGCAAAAAACAGGTGCGACAGCTTCATCTATCAGTCAACATATCCCGCGCATGACCGACACCTCGGATGGTGCCAGTGGACCCAATACTCTTGATATGGCTGGTGCCATTAGCGTGCAGGCGTCCAAGCACCTGTAGATGTCTTCGCCCGAAAGCTCGCGATGGCCAAAGCACAGGAATTTTCTCTAGATCCCGAACAAATAACGAACAGTGCAGCCGTTTCTCGACTTTTTAGAGCAAGACCGTCAGCTAAAATACAACCGTGTGTTACAATCAGAAAATAAATATAGTTCTTATACGCTAGATTTCGAACCGTCGCGACTTATAAACAGAACAACAGCCACACAGGCTAGCTATCTGTCAACACTAACTTCACAGAACATACAAAGCATAACGCTAAAATCCACAACACCATACACGACCACATCAATTGACGCACAACCCAGTGTACCGCACGTTACCTGGGATAATCACGTCACGCAACAAACATACTCACCCCAGTACTTCTCCATCCCAAACAGTGAAACGCAAAAACCAAAAACACGCACAACAAATTTTCAGAAGTTTTTACATGTGGGAATATCTACATCTGCCCAAATTCCGGACTCGCATTCTTTAGGCAACAATGTGCCCAACGCGCGCTCATGCACCCTCACTTTTCCTCGAGAACTAAACTGGATTCCACAATTCGATGGGAATCCAGACCGGTTAAATTTATTTTGTATGGCGGCGCGACAGGTGAAAGAAATGTTTGGTCCGCAACAAGAACTTTATTTTACAATACAATAATGTGGGTTTGGCGGACGATGTTTTTATGCAGATTAAAGTTATTAATCGACGGTTGGGCGAAAGAGCGGGCGACTATGGTTTGCGTGCGCAGAAATTATTAAACTAATTACTGACGATATTTGACTCTGCTCCAGATCTGAGCGATAGTGGTAGAGAAACGCGCAAACACGGAGCTAACGCGGATGCGTTATAACATTTCATGTTTGGTTTACCACACCTGCTAGACCATCAAGTGCGCAGCGAGCACCCGATCAGTCTAGATGAGGCGATAAAAATCGCAATGAATTTAGAGTGCAAGCAAAGCGCTCGACTTGCCTGTAGCCATATAGCGGTGCAGCCTCGGATGACGCACGCGCAAGCCAACTATGCGGCCTCACAACCGGCGCCGATTCAGCAGGCTCCGCAACTCTCGGCTCTCGAAGAGCAACTGCTGAATCAAACGAGAGCAAATATTTTACTAGCAGCATCGGCGACTGCAACCGCATGTGGTTACTGTGGTCCCACTACACATATAGAGGAAAGTTGCAAGAAGAAGCGCTACGAGACCCTAAAATGCGTATACTGTAATAAACCAGGGCACGTGCACAAAGACTGTTTCAAATTAGAAGCAGATATAAAAATAGGGCGCGTTAAGGCCGGTAATGGAAATAACTGTCAACTTAACAATGACAGTAATAATCACAAATGGAATAATAATAAAGCCCGTTCCAACAATAATTACAATAACAATAATAACAGCAACAATAATTACGGCAATAGTTATGGGTTAAATAGAAATAATTAGAACGACGATCAGTGCGGAGATTAGATTAGATTAGATTAGATTAGATTAGATAGATGTTTATTTTGTGCAAGACAAAAACAATAAAACTACATTCAATAATAATACATATTTACAGAGATCAGTAGTATAGTCAATCATATCACAGCTCGACATTGCTCGTCATTAACTTATATATATTGCACAATATTATATCTGTCGTACATCAATCACGTCATTACACTTATCACATATTCTTATCATTACGAATAATACATTTTTTTGTGACTATCAAACTTCAATTTCTATTATAGTCAACATTCGTATGATTAGCGTCATTCTACATTAGATATACATGGTCCATGTCCCTGGACTTACATAACAAATAGTCGCGAATTGTCGCTTTAAATCTGCGTAGTGAGTGCAAGTGCTTATACGTCGAGGGATCGTATTCCATAGGCGCGCACCTTGAGATTGAAAAGATTTCAACCCTGTATCGGTACGCGACGATGGAATCGAGAGCTCCCTAGAATCAGTCCTACTAGAGGTCCGAGCTTGGTTTTTTTGAAAAAGGGCTGCAAGATACGTTGGTTGACCCATGTTAATAACTTTGTATAGTTGTACCGCCGTAAAATACGCCCTTCTTCCCTCAAGATCAAGCCAGCCAAGTTTACTCCTGTAGGGACTGATATGCTCATACCTTCTAACACAACATATGTACCTCACACATGAATTCTGCAATCTTTGCAGTCTCATTCGGAGCTCACCTGACAATCAAGATACACTAAAGAGCAATAATCTAAATGAGACAGGACAAGAGCACTTGCAAGTTGTTTGCGTAACGCCTCGGTGATGCTGGATTGAAATGATTTAAGCCCATGTAGGGCCTTATTAACCTTTCGGCTAACTGCATCCACTTGCGGTTTCCATGTTAACTTCGAATTTATGACTACACCGAGATTAGTAACTGTGTCAACAAAGGGAACAAAGACGTTACCCTGAATCTCTATGCCAGACAAATCCATACTCTGTACTTTCTTAATGTTAGATTCTGACCCAAAAATAATTGCCTTCGTTTTCCCGACATTGAGACACAGAGCGTTCTCAGAAGCCCACACCGACACTGCTTTGGCCACAGCCGACAAGCATTTCATTGCCAAGGCGCAGGCGACAGCCATGATTATTTTGACAGAAATCGCGACACGAGGCAGGATTATGTTACAGCAATGCAATCGGTGCAGGAAAGAGTGATAAGAATTTAAACTAATAGATTGCTCAGCGCAGTCCTCAGGCGTTGAGCGAACCGGAGCCCCTGCGAATAGTTTCTATTAGATTTGCGGGTTCAGGGCGCAAGCCACTCATTGTGACCCCTTTTCTGTGTTTTTTAAGGGTATGTAGGAAATGCCACCTAAGGCACACCCGACTGGGTCCGCGCAGCCGGATAGTGTGGGACTGGTTGGGGACGCATCCGCCGTGTGCATAATATAGGATGAAAAATAAAATTAACAAAAACGCGAAAAACTACACAGCCGTTGCATGACAAACCGACCCACTAAAACCTACCACCCTTTCCTCTTCTGGAGGAACCCACCCTGGTACCGTTTATCAGACTACCTCAGGGTGGTGCCATTCTTGCGTCATCTGAAGTAGATCTGAAACAAGGCAAAACAGTCATCGTTAAAGTCCCGCGTGGGGCGCTTAGATCTAATCCGTCTCATTTATACGTGTGTTCGAACCAGCGTCATTTATATAGCGAGAGAAAATGGTGCGTCCCCGGTTAAGACCATTAAAAGGCAGCGAGTTACGATACATCACATATGATAAGGAGTTGCTCGCGGTCATATTTGGCAAAGAACAATTCAGGCATTACCTTTACGGCCGAAAATTTACAGTGGTCACGGATCACTTAACCCTGAAGTCTTTCCACACATCCAAGAAGCCGGACTTTGGGTTTGATAGACTGAAAGGAGCTCTACGTGGCTACGAATTTGACATCGTATACAAGAAGGGAGTAAAAAATGCCAATGGTGATGCGCTCTCGCGCAACCCAGTAATACCAAGAGGTGGATACGACCCAGAGCGCTCTACGAGCTGGCAGACAAACAGGAGCTAGATGATAGCGACGCAGAGCTGGACTAACCCCCAACCAGAGTGTTTGTAGCACAGGTCATAAAATAGAAGGGCATAGATCGAGACAAAAAATAAAGATATCCAAAACAGACTCGAAAAAATCCAAAACTGCTAAACCTCGCAAAAAGGGATGCCCTGATGACCAGCCGCTGTATTTCAAAGACGAATTTCTGGCATTGCGCAATACGGCAGACAGTTTCTACTTGTGTCAAGTGAAACAAGATATTTATGCAGACGACAAACAAGTAAATATAGTTTGGCTCACGCAACAAGTAGGCAAAGATAATATTTACTTTTGGGAATTACATAGACACCACGCTCTGCGCCTGCATTTTGACAGATGTGCAATTGATAATTTTAGAAGATTGTAAATTTCAGCTGAGAAATGAAGAGAACGCCCACATTCAGGGAGTTCTGACGAATCAATTGCATCTGAAAAAATTCAGGCGGAAGAGCAGCTGCTCGAGCAGGGTTCAATAGTGCTTAGAAATCAAAAGGACAAAGAGAAACCAAAGGTCACTACGATTTCTGAGGCAAAAGAATCCTTTGGAGAGGGCATCACAGATGATCCATGATTAACGAACAAAAAGACAAGAAAATTGAAGCTAGAAAAGAAATCCGAGCTGCATTAACCTTACAAGCCTCCGTCTGCAACCGACGTTGATGACCCAATTCTTAGTAGAGCGAGAAAGGATGAGGGATTGACCCACTTGCGCCAGGAGCAAGGGCGTAAAAGTAACTAGTACGCCAGTTGAGGCATTGGCTAACCTGCTCCATAAACAGGGCGAAAATGGAAAACCAATAAAACATCAAGCATTAAATAGGTCGCACCCGGAATTTCAATACACACCGGAAAGTGCAAAACTCCAGGATCAAAATTTACAGCCGCTGGAGATTGTCGCGCTGCAGCCCGAGTTAGTGCAGCAAACATAGGCAGTCGAAGCTCCGCCGGTAGCTCAGCTAGAAGCGAGTACAACGACACCCGAGCCGGCAGATAACATGCCACTGTGCTCGCAGGTGCAGCAAAGCTGCAGTAAACAACAGTCGCCGCCGACATCGGTATTGCGCGATTTAGTAGTCAAGCTACGCACTCGTCTAATTGTCGATATCGTCGAGTGCGAAGTCTTGGGCAGGAATGCAATGCAGATCAATTTATGGGAGGCAGAAGCCGAACCGGGTACTGCCCCAGATTTTGACCACATTGCACGCAAGGACTTCGGTGGGAGGAAACCCGAGGCTTAACGAAGTTCTGCGTCTTTGTACCAGTGAAAAATGCGAAATCATTGGAAGTTATTCCAGCATTCACGGAAAAGTTCATATGATATTTTGGCCCACCAGCTGCTGTGCTCTCAGACCAAGACACGCACTTTTTGAATAAAATGCTGAAGGGATTACATACATTAACTGAATATTTAAAAAATATTCAGATAATTTAAGTGAATGGAGCAAATGGGGGCCGATTTGGTGTTTGGACAGAGAACTCGAACACCATCTAGCTTTCCCCTAGAGGGAAACTTTTAACATATGGGGATTACATCGTCAACCTCATTCACAATCAATATACAAATTCAAAACGGCGTTAGGTGGGCACCTTAAACAATTACACGGCGACAGTATTCCATAAAAATGATTGTACTTGCGTCCATGTTCCGTATAGTCCTAAGTTATTCTACGTGTTAAGTGTAAAGTGTGAGTGTAATTTATTGGCGAGAATGATTGTAAGAATGAATGTGTGTTTTATACTTTGACGTGATAGATATATGTGCAATATAAATGTGTATGTGTATATATTACTTGTTATCTATTATTTTTATATTATTAAGTTGACGACATGCTATGCTGTGATATACTGACTACATTATATTATGTTAGATTATATTGACGACCTGTGTTAGCGAACCAAAAAGAAATTTGAAAATGTAAGGACTAATAATGTGATAACTTATTTTAAACAGAATGTACATACAGTTATAATTTTTGTCATAAGTGATAAATAAAAAGTATATCTATCTATCTGTCACAACCTTTCTACAATGCAAACTCAAGCTGCACTAAATTTAGTACATGCTAAATATAGTTCAAAATACTATTACGATCGAAAGCAAAAAGGCAAATATGATAAGGATTACGAAGGCCCTTATGATATAATCGGTACAAATTATCATCTTAAAAAAGTCAAACTGAGAAATGGTGACGTCATCAAAGCGATTAACCTCGGCAAGTTGAAAAGAGCATCGGCTGTCAAGGACCCTGCTCAACACTCAAATAAATAATGCATGAAGTAAATTAAAGGATAACAACATCCCTATTCTTTTTTTGATTTTCTTTTCCGATCCCACGAACGTATCGTTACGCGATAGTTCGGGAATCGCACAAGATGGTTCAAAACGTCAGATCACTTGGCCCAAAAACGCATCTCAAAATACTAAAAGAAATTGTAAATTATTAAACAAACAGCTATGGAAAATTATTTTAATTTCAAAATAATCTGAGTCATTTTAGCCCATGTTTATCTCAAAATGTCATAATCATAAATTGTTATTATACAAAGTTGAATATTAAAAATTAATTGAGTTTCGAAAAAAAATCAAGTGTAAAAGCAATCACTTGGCCCAAGGAACTAACTTCGAATGTTAATTAGTTTACATAATATCAGAAAAATCAATTGTTAAGAAAATTACTTAATGCTAAATTAAATCGACAAGGTACTAACCATTTTACCCCATAATCGACCCAAAATATTATGGTCATGAATTATCATTACATAAAATTCAATAGCCAAAATCAATCGAGTTTCAAAAAGAAACTAGTGAAGTATCATCAATCTACTTGTCCCCAAAAACTCATGGCAAGGTCTAGTGCAAAAGGAATTTTATTAAATGAACAGTAAATAATTAATAATAATACTAGTTCACTGGGCTCCAAGAACTCACTTCAAAAGTATTAAAAGATGTAAATTATCAAATAACTAAATATTGGAAAATGGTTTGAGTTCCAAAGCAAATGGGCAAAATCCAACTCATTTTGCCCCAGGTTCACCGAAAATATCATAATAGTGCATTGTTATCACACAAAATTAAATAATCAAACTAATTGAATTTCAAAAAAGAGTGAAAATACAATCACTTGGCCCAATAAACTCATTTCAAAACATCAAGAAAATGGTAAATCATTAAACAAACAGCCAAAAAAATAAATTATTATCCGAATTCTAATATAACTGGGCCAAATCCAACTCATTTTCCTCCAGGTCATTTCAAAACATTATAATTATGGATTGCTATTATGCAAAATTAAATATTAAAAACCAATTGTTTAAAAAAAAAAGCAAGTGAAGATACAAGCACTTGACCCAAAAAATACTGATTTAAAAAACATTCAGAGATTCATAAATTATCAAACAAGCAGCTATAGAAAAATTGTTCAAATTCCAATAAAAATAGGTAAAGTCCTTAAAAAAAAATGCAAACAATATTGCTTGCCCCAAATCTCAAACAGAAAATGATCATTATCACGAGTCATCGTGTAAACAGCCGTGGACGAATTATTTGTAGTCCAGAAGCAGCAGGTAGTAGTCCAAGTCAGTCTGCCCCAGGTTTCAGCTTAATAGTAATCATCATCGCATATCAATACGATAAAATAAATCTGTTGAAATTTCAAATGCGAATAATATAACTTGGCCCGAAAATTAACTTCAAACGTTAGAAAAATTTTAAACAGAAACTATTGAAAATATCGAACAATTGAAATTTTAAAATTTAAATTTAAATTAAAATGGCAACAATTAGAACATATCAACATATTATACATCATAATTTGATGCAAAATTTAGTTTAATTAGTAGGGAAATTTCGATAAGAAAGGGAAACAACATAAAAAAGTCACTGTGTTCAGTGAATGTGTTTTATATGAACATAATTACACGATTTACAACAATTATATTAATCGATCGTCAACACAGGAGAATCAAACGCAAAACACTAAGCACTGCACTATAACCACAAGCACCGTTGATCTTAATCAGTTGTCCATGAGGTGGATTGCGCCTCCGCAGTGGTGGTGCGCACCGTCACGACAGCAAAAGACCGTGACAAGGGCATCCCAGGTACCCCTGATAGTTGACGCCGTCGTCGGCCGCAAGGCATCGAATCGAAAACGAGGCTAATCCTCGGGCAGCTGTTCGAGGTATGGATTATGAGGACGAATGGCTGTAATCATAACAAAAAAAAGGTTAGCCGTCGCGGGACGCCTGGCAGATGTGAAACATCGAATTCTTATGTGTAGAAAGTATAAAATAGGATCGATGATCTATTGGAGGAATGGTAAATGAAAAGTAATTTTTTTCTTATTCATTTTTTCATTTTGTTTTCAATGGATAGATCTTTTTATTTCATTCAAATAAAATTAATAAAAACATATTATATACTAAAATATTTAATTCTATTGAACATTAGGAGATGTTTCATCAGTTATTTCCGTGATTGTAGCAGTTGACGTTATTTCCGATGGTATGAAGGTGATGATTGGTCGGTGATAACTAAAATATGCGACGAACATGTTTGACATAACGTTATCAAGATATCTTACAAATATAAGTTTTTATATAAATACATATATAAATATATATTTATATATATATATATATATATATATATATATATATATATATATATATATATATATATATATATATATATATATATATATATATATATATATATATATATATATATATATATATATATATATATATTGAGACGGCCTGTACCTATACCCTTATTATCAAGAACGGTACCATTAATTATTATTGTTAATGTTAATATGATATTAACATTAGTAATTATTATAAGCAAAATAAATTAGTTAATACATTTAGGATATAAAAAAAACGTAGTATTAATTAAAAGTTAGTTTGTTATAAGAAATCATTTAATTAATTATTTAATTATTGCGGAAATGATTCGGTTTTATATTTGTTAACTAAGATGATACGGCGGGGCCAACGTAATGGCTAAGAACGCGCGCGTGTGCATATGCACACACGAGCGCGCAGACATACGAAAGCGTGTTCAGCGAGGAGCAACGAACTCGCGAATATTGGAAGAGTGGGGATTCGCGAATATCGTGAGAAGGAGGACGGGAGCGAGAGAGATGGAGAGAGTGGGCTCGGGTATATATCGGCGACGCACAGCCGAGGAAGCACTGAGTTTTCTCTGACCTCTCAAGCCGTGGCTAGCCAGCGTGCAGGCCTCGCGCTCGGGATACTAGGGTTAACTCGGGCCGCTTCTTGTGGTGAACACACGGTGATGTGGCGAATCCTCGCCTATCTACCGCGTGTAATCTCTCTCTTTCGCTTCCCTCTATCGCAACTCCACTCCTCTTTAATTGTACTGTTACCCTCAATAAAAAACCAAGTTTCACACTAATAATTATAACTCATTTTTCCCCGCCTCCACCTATTATTCGGGTGCGCCGGACGTCCTTCAGTAGCCACTGGAGGGGGAAACGCGCTAACGAATTTCATAAAAGGCATAGCTCGGTGTGGCCAACGCGCTGCCCGAGACTACGTCTTCAGGGTTTTACCCGAGAAAAGCGCGCTGGTGCCTTTCTCGGGGTTTTGACTGCTTGCCCGGCGGAGAGCTAACGCGCCCTCCTGCTGGTTCGAGTTAGCATACCAAAACCCAAAGCACAGTTGCACTTCTGCAGCTCCGACCTCGGCGGCTGCAGGAGCGTAACTATCAGGGGGAATTCCGGAAGAGGTTGTTTCTCGCGCACTTCTTCGGGTCCGTACGCGAACCGCGTGTAACAAAAACACAACTGGAAAACGAACTCTCCTACGTTGGAGTAGAAGAACGGCTTAAGTCCGTCACATTGGCGCCCGAGAACAGGGACTCGAGGAAAAAAAACACGTAGAAACAGCCTTAAATGATTCCGGAATGGGACGGGACGTTCACAGAAACGCGTATACATTCGCGTATTACAGACACGCAAAAATTGATAAATCGGTTAATTAAGATTGATGAGGAGAGATGGGGAACGATATTAAGTCTTGACGAGGAAGTACGAAATTTAAAAACAGAGAATGATAATTTAAAGAATAAAATTGCACATCAGCGTCAAGACATGCAAAATCTATGGAAGTCGTTAGATGAGGCGATACAAGTTGTCAACAAATTAACGATAAAAACCGAAAAATTGAGTTGCCATCTGGGAATAGTTACAGGAAAAATGATAACAAAATTCGGGAAATTCGAAAAAATACAGCAGGAACAAGATGATAAGATCATTGAGCTCACGCGCCGTATAAATTCTTTAAAAATTGAATAAATTTAATGAAGGGAAAGGTCAATCCATTTTTTGCAAAACGAGCGAAAATTTAAATGATAGATGAAAAATTAGGTCATTAAAATTATGATTTCTGGCGGATATTTATATCAATAAAAATATATTATTTATAAAAATAAAATATTTTACAAGTATTTTTTTTATTAATATTTTTTCTTATAAAAAAAATACAAAATGCCGCAAAATAAAAGGTTATCGGGGGCGTTTATGACAGACATCGAGACGACAGCTCCCGTGGAGAGTCTCGATGATGAGCAACGTAAGCACCGCGATTGGGAAAAGGCAGTTTCCGAGGAATTAAAATGCCTAGATGAGAGACAGGACGAATTAGAAAGTAAAATTACTAATTTAGTTAAAACTCCGGATGGACTAGAGTCACCTCCTTTAAATACTTCACGTATTGAAGCGATAAATACCGATTTAGTTGCACGCATAAATGCACTGTCAGACTTGTTAAAAAAAACCCAAGACGCGAGCACCGCAGAAACGCAGCGGGGCGCGAAACTAGAAGCGGCCGTGAAAGCCTTAGAAAATCGTGTCAAAATACTGGAAACGGAAAATGATAATTTAATAACGGAAAATACAGAGTTATATTCAAATTACGAGAAGTTGAGTAAACAATTTGAAGATAGTGATAGCGGGGGAGAATTGAAAAAATACTTAATCGCGCGATTAGATGAGGTATATGAGAAAAACGAACAGGCGGTTAAAAAACTCGAAAATTCGATAAACAAACACAATGCGGGGCGTGCCAGTTCGGCAGGGACCAGCGGAAGTGAAGCATCGAGAAAAATAAAATTAAATATACCTAAATTTAAGGGGTTACCCTCGGAAAGACCGATGAAATTTATATTTGAGTTAGAAAACTATTTTACATTAATACGGCCGGATGCTGATGAAACACTATGTGTAATTTCGCAGGCACTAATAGACGATGCTCATAACTGGTGGTACCTGCAGGAGGGCCAAATAAAAGATTACGACGATTTTTTAAACAAATTCAAAGAGAGGTACTGGAATTCGAATATACGACGAGTGGCGAAAAGAAAAGTAGAGTTCGGGCAGTGGTATGCTTCAGCGTCCATGAATCGCGTAAATTACGCGATTTATATCCTGGGATTAACGAAAGAACTTGAACTCGAATTACCCGAGGAAGACCTGGTATTAAAAATCGGCGAGCATTTTGAGAGGAGTATCAGGTTAGCTATAGCAGGGCAAAGGGTAAAAGATAAAAATAGTCTATTGAAAATACTAGCAGAATACGACAGCGATGATCAACGCACAAAAGGCGACCGCGCGCCCGTTAACATGGTAGAAACAAAAAAATTCACGAGTAACGCGCCGAGCCAATCCGCGGCTCCTGTTGCAAATACGGAAGGTAAAAAACCTTGGCAAACGAAAAATATAAGTGCCATGCAAAATGCGAAACCAACCGAAAGTCAAAGAACCGGGAATAATACGTATAAAAATCCTAAAAAATGGGAAAACAACCAAACCAATAAGTGGAGAGATAAGAAAGATCAATCGGACATAAACGTGTTCGATATAGATATCAGCGATGTTCGAACCCCGGGAAACGGGGATTAGTTGCGTCACGTAATTCGGATCTAGAAGTAAAAAATAGACGGGGCGCAACTGAGCACTTAAATGTAGCTTCTATAATAGAAGACCCGCGGGAAACATTATTATACGATGTAGAACCCGCTGGAGAAAATACCGAAACCACGTGTTGTCCGGAAATCAGCATAAGCGTATACGGAAACGAAGTAAAAGCGTTAATCGACACGGGGAGTGAAGTCACGGCGATTTCAGAAGAATTTTATTACGCAAATATTAATAAACTTAAAGAATGCCCTACACTACCTATAAGTGGAAAAGTCATTAAAGGCGCGACGGGGGCAAAATCAGCGAGATTAAAGTTCCAAATACTGCTAAGTATAACTATCGGAGGATTAGAGGCAAAATTAATAATTCTAGTAGTGCCAAAATTGGTAAAACCGTGTATCATCGGGTATGACTCAATAAAAGCGTTAAAAATGCTAATTGACACGGTAAATCAAAACTTATTATTTCAAGTAAATCAGAAAGACGGTGTTATCGGTTACACAGATAGGCGGTTCGCGTCGAACGAATATACGTCTCTGTGCATCGAGCATGCAAATGAGTACCTCGAAAATGAGGTAGATCTCAGGAATCACTTCGACGAGGACGATGGAAAAGGTACGGAATCCCGCGAAGAATCGTACGATATCTCAGTAGAAGAAATCGACGATAAAGTAAATTTATGTGAAAATCTAAATGAATCACAAAAAACAAAATTAAAAGAATTACTTGTAAAATATAAAAAAGTGTTTGAAAAAAAACCCGGTTTGCTAACTACCTATGAGCACGAGCTAATTTTGAAGGACGATACACCCTTCTATACTAAGCCCTATCCTATACCACTAGCATATCGCGAGCAGGTAAAAAAGGAAATAAACCGAATGTTGGAATTAGGAATCATTAGGCGCTCGACCAGCCCGTATATTAACCCAGTAGCCGTAGTTAAAAAAAAGGACGGTTCTGTGCGATTATGTTTAGACGCTCGAAAACTGAACGCGCGGCTTATTGATGATTACGAGGGGCCGCCAGGCGTTGAGGAGGTATTGCAAAGATGCGCGGGAAAGCCGATAACAAGTACCTCAGACTTCACGTGTAGTTATTGGCAGGTAAAGCTCGCGGAGTGGTGCAAAAAATATACGGCTTTTAAGTGTGATAATCACATTTATGAGCATAACGTGGTACCCTTTGGGATAAAAACTAGCGGATCAGCCTTAATTAGAGGACTAGATCAAACAACGTCAGATTTTGACGAATTTTTAGTATTGTTTGTGGACGACATGGTGATAAAATCAAAAAATTTCGAAACACACCTGTCGCATTTAGCTGCGCTGTATGAAAGACTCTTAGCCCATAATCTAAGATTAAATTTTAAAAAATCAAACTTTATGTGCGAGGAAATCGAATTTCTAGGCCACTTTATATCAGCACACGGAATCAGGCCGGATCCCGAGAAAATAAAAACAATAAAAAATTTTAAAAGACCCCGTAATGTAAAGGAGTTACAGAGTTTTCTGGGGTTTGTCAATTTTTACACTAAATTCGTAAAAAATTATTCGCACCACACAAAACCTTTGATTGAGCTGCTTAAAAAGGGTTCATTTTTTGATTGGACCGCAGTGCAACAAAGAGCTTTTAACAATATAAAAGAAATTTTTGATGAAAACATTATTTTAAAATACGCAGACCCGAAACGGCCTTACATACTTTCCACCGACTCTTCGGATTTTGCGTGCGCCGCGGCACTATCGCAATTAAATGACGAGGGTGAAGAAGAAGTCGTGTGTTTTGTAAGTAGAACTTTAAAAGGGAGCGAGGGCGCATACTTTACCACTGAGAAAGAAATGGTTGCATTAGTATGGGCATTAAAGAGATTGGACACGTTTTTACGGGGGGCAATAAATATTTACGTGAGGACAGATCATGAAGCTCTGGCCTTTTTAAAAACATGCAAGTACCGTAATTCCAGGTTACAAAGATGGAATTTAGCTATACAAGACTTTAATATCGACCCGGAATATATACCGGGCAAAGAAAACGTCGTCGCGGACTATCTAAGCCGCGTCACCGATTTAGAGCCGAACCGCGCGGAAAAAACTGAAATAATTATAGCCGCAGTGGTACAACAAAAGCCAAGCCCGGCGTTAATCAATTTGTGTAAAAATATGGATAAATTACAAAGAAGTGAGCCATACGCGTCTCAGATTATGGAAAAACTAAGGGCTGGGGACGCTAAAATAAAAAAGAAATTCGAAATTCGAGAAAATATATTATATAGAATTATGATTAATTGTGCAAAAATATATATACCAGAGGGGAACTTAAAACCACTTGTAACGGAGGTACACGTGATATATGGACATGTGGGGCCGCGAAAAGTATATAAAATAATTTTAGAGCATTTTTACTCACGAAATTTACGAAAAAGGGTAGCTGAAATACTAAAAACGTGTGATACATGCCAAAAAACTAAATATTTAACGCAGCGATATGACGAAATCACGCAACCTATATTAACTAATAAACCGCGAGAAATGTTATCGATAGACTTTTTTGGTCCCTTACCCGTGTCGAGAGGTGGTGTAAAATACATTTTAACTACTATAGACGTATTCAGTAAATACGTAGTATTTTATCCTCTAAAAAAGGCGAACACGACAGCGGTAATTAGAAAATTAATGAATGATTACATACTAACTTATGGGAAACCGGAGGCAATAATATCAGACCATGGGACGCAGTTTACGAGCAAAAAATGGATTGATACATTAAAAAACGAGGGGATACGCATAATATATTCATCTATCAGACACCCTCAAAGTAACATAATCGAGCGTGTACACCGAGAATTGGCAAGGTTTTTACGCACTTTCGTAAAGGATAAACACGGCGGGTGGGCTCTGTATATTCGAAAAATTCAAAACATTATAAATGAAATCCCTCATGAAACGACGAACCAGCCACCTATCTTATTGCATATGGGCCATAAGCCAACAAGGATATGGGAAAAATATTTAAAAATACCAGAAGAGGACAACGATGTGTCCCGCGACAATAGAATATCACTAGCTCGCGACTATGCGCACAAATTCTTAAAGAATAGAGCAGCGAAACGGAATGCGAATAAAACACACTTTAAATTTAAAGACGGCGACAAAGTGTTAGTGAAAGCTTTAAACGTATCGGATGCGGAGAACGGCAAAATAGCAAAATTTTTTGATGTTTTTGAAGGGCCATTTATCGTGCAACAAGACGTGGGAATCGATACGTATTTACTTTACGACCCGGTATTAAAAAGAGAACGGGGAAAATTTCACTTGGCAAATTTAAAGCCGTATTACAGTGAGTAAGTAATCAAAAGAAAAATCTATTATTGAAACAAAAAATTGACAAATTAGATAAACTAGAATAAACGTTTATAGTATAAACTTGTTTTTGTTCACACGAAAATAATCATAAATTGGGCAAGTGAAATTTGATACCGTTAGGGTATTCTCTCTCTGGCACGGTCAAATAAAATTTTCAAATTTTTTCTCAAAAATTCAAACTTTTTTTGGGGGGCAGTAGGGAGAGAGAAACACACAATAGAATAGAACAGGCTTAAGAGTTTATAAATTTTAGATTTAAACAAATGTAAAAGAGCATAACATGTAATTAAGCGAAAAACAAAAACACATATGTAAAAACGAAATGTAATTATTTAAATAATGCAGAACAGAACATTATAAACAAAAAGAGGCACCGTGAAATCGGCCCAATACATAATGAAGGTATATGCATTATTAAAATAAATTAAGTAAACAAAGAGACACTTGAACCATAAAATAATAGAATACAATAATTCAATGAGTGCACGTATATATTGGACACCATCGTGTATACACGTATACGGGCAAACATCAATTAAAACAAATTATAAAATTAAAAATAAAAGAGGCACCGTGAAATCGGCCCAAAGAAAAAAGAATATGGTTCAAAATACTCTAAGAAAGCAATGTAGCGAGAAAGAATAGAATTAAAAGGTAGATAGAGATAGGGACAAGAAGAGAGCCAAATCGAAGAAACATGCGATGTTTTCGGAGAAACACAAGCAGGGAGGACCGCAGGTCCGGTACGCGCATGGGAGAAGTCAAACGTAAACAAGGAGCTGGCACGTGTGCGAAAATTCGGCAGAAGGGAGGGGAAAAGCCGAGGTGACGAGTCAAGGTGCAAGACAAAAGGACCTCACAGTCGATTTAGATCGAGCATCATGTGCGAAACCCGAAACGCGACCCGCGACGCAGCGACGAGTACCGAAAGGCACGTGCGATTCGGTATGTGCGATCAGGAGACGGTCGTGTGCGAAAGAGACCTAGCGCTGGGAAGCGGGTACCATAGGACGGTGCCATATAAAACGACACGCATCTCCTGCGTACGCTTTAAATGCGCAAGGAAGGGAGGATTCCAGCGAGCCGAGGGACCTGCTCGATGGAACCCACCCGGAGGGCCAAAAGAGGACAAGCGGCTGGGCCCGGACACAATGTCGAAGCAGAAGGGAACGCAGGTGGCCGGAGACATGGAGAAATCCATACGGAAACACCGAGGGTGGGTGTTTTTTGGAAGCGCGCAAGCTCGGCGACCCGGAGCTTCACCAAGGAAGCCCGAATTTTACGGACCCACTCCAACAGACATCGAACTGACACCCGACCCGGAGGCAACGCAAGCCCTAAAGAAGGGCCGAAAGAGGAAAAGGGTAACGCATTTACTACCATCTCCCACTGCGCTAAGCGACATGGAGAAAATCGCAACGGCCCAAAAGGCCTTACCAAGTCTAAGCGACGGCGAGGAATACGAGCCCAGAGCCATAGACCAGCTAGAAGACAGTTCCTGGAAACTACAGGCACGCCAAAACATCATAGCGAGGTACGCAAAATTTAGCACAAAACGAGGGAAAAAAAAAAAAAAAAAAAAAAAATCGGCTTTTCGGGCATTAAAAAATAAAAAACATGCGTAAAACAGGCAAAAGGCCAGGGAGGGACAGAGCGATGTCCAGGAGGGAAGTTCAACCGATAACCCCGAGCAAAACCCAATCTCAATGGCACACGATATCGGAGGATCGGACGTCGACAAAGTATTAGCAGAGCTAGAGGCCCCATGCCAACACCTTCAATCAGACGCCCTGATGGATGCCATCAACGACTTTGAAGAGTGGCTTCAACAAGTCGAAAATTAGGAATTTTATTTTTTTTAATATTTAATTATGTGTTATTTCGATTATTGTTTCATGTTTTTTTTTATAGAATAAATAAAAACAGAATACGTTATCTGACGCGTTACTTTTTTATTAGGAGAGCGAGCCAGTAACGGTATACGCCGCCTAGAAAACAAAATAAAATTTTCAAATTTGGTTTCCAAAATTGAAACTTTTATTGGGGGGCACTGAGACGGCCTGTACCTATACCCTTATTATCAAGAACGGTACCATTAATTATTATTGTTAATGTTAATATGATATATATAATCGGGCATTAATAAAAAAATCGGCTTTTCGGGCATTAAAAAATTTTGGCATTGGAAAACGAACTCTCCTACGTTGGAGTAGAAGAACGGCTTAAGTCCGTCACAATATATATATATATATAAATAAAATATATTTATATATGTATTTATATAAAAACTTATATTTGTAAGATATCTTGATAACGTTATGAATATATATATATATATATATATATATATATATATATATATATATATATATATATATTCATGTATAAGAGAGCGAAAGAGAGAGAGAGAGAGAGGGAGACAGAATGCAACATACATCTACATTGCACGTTTGTATGTATTTGAGACAAACACATACAACTTGAGCACGTGGGTAAACATATCCCGCATGGTTTATCTGCGCGCATCAATTTCAAACTTCGTACGTATAACAATATAATGAAATAATCATGTCATGAAATTAAATTACCTAAGATCTGAATCACTTGATTGTGTAGCGTTGATTTGTTGAGCACGTAAAGGCGGCATTTTACTTGTACTGGGTTGTTGATCATCGTGAAATTCGTTTTTTTCTCTTTTCCGAGGAGGTATATCATCTCTAAGTTCCTCACTGTTACTATCACTCATATTTTAAATAATTAATTCACTGAATATTATACTATATATTAATCTCTCGTCTGTACACTAATCTTTCGTTCGTAAACCTATACAAACTATACTGCGCATCAGTATAGGTATATCGGTTACAATTTGCAAAGCAGTAAGTAAGGAGACGGACTGGAGAAGAGACGCGCGCCGTGAAGGGGGACGCTCAGCTAGATGCTCGTGAGAGGGCACGCTTGCTGAATAACGAAGCTATAGCTGCGCGTGAGAGGGGACGCTTGGCTATAGAGAGAAAGAGAGAGTGGGAGAGAGAGAATGACGCCGAGTGTATATAGCTATAGCTGCGCGTGGGGACGCTTGCAGATGCTTGGCTAGGGAGAGAGAGAGGGTGGGAGAAAGAGAGAGAGACTGACGCCGAGTGTAGCCGAGCATTGCCGGAGGTTCACGATAAATCTCGTTTCATCATTTTAGGCGTCGTTTCATTTCGAACGCTTTCACTCCCGTACCGCGGCAAAAGATGTTTCACATCAAAAAATATTCTGGTTAATGCCAGATTCGAGTAGGTACAAGAAAAACATACACTAGTCAAAAACAACTTACCTTGCCGCTTGGACAGTAATACCGCTGCAACTCGAGACGACCACACGCATAATGGTGCAAATAGCGCTCCACGGATAAACCATACACGGGCGCTGGAGAGCTAGAGCGCCCATGCTCAAAATACCGTGTGCCGCTTAATAATCTCACAAAAAAATAGTAATGAAAACAAACAAAAACCAAGACATGAACTTACATAGCCGTGGAGGAAGCAGTGCACCGAATAACGCGTCACCTCCTTCGTCGACACCAGGAAGCGCCCGCCAGATGTGTTAAAGTGTCCACTTTAAAATTAAAATTAAGCGTCCGCCCCACCACACTTGCTTGCTCACCTCTTCGGAGTACCACATTTTGATGGCCTATATGAAGATGAAAAGAGAACATGTGCAAAAATAAGGGAAACTCGAACGAATATTAACGCGATCGCACAAAAAAGGGGGGAGACGAATTAAGAAGAACTTGCCGGTGTGCGAGAAAAAGAAGATATCTAATGTGCTGACTATACTTACGGTATAGCACGCCTTATGGCGCAAAGTCTCCTGGTGATGCAAGCCAGGCATGAGGACGAAACGAGTCTGGTCCTCACACGTAAGCAACCGTCTGCTCACGTACGTTTCGTACGTACGGTAAGTATAGACCCGAAAAAAAGCTTGGCGCAGCTTCCAGATTGGCCTCATCTTCAGGTAATACTGCACATCTCTGAACAACACCGAACAACAAGAGTAATAGCGAGGCGTCAGAGGTATCGTTCTAACTCGGTCAAGAGCTGAACTGCGACTGCGGTTTAGCTGTCGATTAGCCGCTGCATGATAGCCGCAGAAAGGGCTGAGGCGATAGATCTCACGAAGGAGGCTGACGTCACGCGCGATAAGGACTGCTCTGCAGCCTCTGTAGCCTGACTCGCTTGTTCGACCGCAGTGCACATGCACTTAACTACATATTAATACGCAAGGATTTAAAATTATTTTAATCCTCCAAGCCCGAATTGTTGCCGTAAAATGAAATCTCATGCTCAGTTATGACACGGAATTATTCCCGAAACACGAAGGAAGAATCTTAGGTCGGTACCTGCCCGTGTGCCGTGTGGCTCTCCTTCCAAAATAAATAGAAATAAAGTAAATCTATGATATATAAATGAATATCGGTCGCAATCTGCACATGCTAGCCAAGCATTTCGCTAAAAATATTTTCAAATAACACAAGTTTTAAAATAAGTCAAAACTATTAAAACCAATAAAATAAAGTAAATTTTTTTGGATATTATAATAATACAATTCTAAATTACGCAAAACTATTAAGATGAACAAAGATCTTATACATTTTCAAACACGGCAATTTCAAAATACAAATACTAGAATATCAAGTAAGTTCCTTTAGATTTTTTTTAACAACACAATTTTGCAAGTTTTTTAGATTTTCAAAACAACGCAATTTAAAAAAAATAAAATAAATAAAGAAGTTAAAATCAATTAAATAGAATAAATTCTTTTGTATTCTCTAATAATACAATTCTAAGACATGTAAGCTGTTAAGGTCAATAAATGTCTTTTTAAGCTTCAAACATGGCAATTTCAACAAATTTAATAATCTAAAATATCAAGCAAATTCTTTTGTATTTTCGAAGAATACAATTTAAAAATATTTAGAACTGTTGGAACCAATAAAAACATAGTATATTCTTTGTCTTTAAAAAATACAAATCAAACTATTAAAATAAAATAAACTACTAATAAAATAAAGTAAATTATTTTTGTATTTTCAAATAATACAAAATTGAAATATTCAAAACTGTCAAACCCATATAACGGAGTAAATTCTTTTGGTATTTTCTAATAACATAATTCAAAAATATTTATAACTGTTAAAATCCATGAATATCTTTCGACATTTCAAATGCTAAAATATCCAATAAATTTTCTTATTTTAAATAACATTACTCTAAGATTGTCAAACAATTAAAACTCAAGAGACTACGAGTTCATATTTCAAACAATAAAATATCCAATACACTTTTCGACACGGCAGTTTTGAAAATTCCAAGTCGGACGTACAGTTGGTTAGACAAAACAGTCTAGCTCTGCAAAATTAGGACGCAGTCTAACATCCGGTTTATCCCCGAGAAACGAGATAGCCACCCGCGGCAGCGACGTACGGAGCCGAGGGCCGAAACGATGACGCACCGCACACGTGGATCGGACCGGATTACACCTTGATGATAGTCGCGCGCTTGCAATAAACACTGCGTGAAGCCTAATACATACTGGCGTAAACGTTACTTTAGCATTAATATTATTTCTATGCATTACGGTGATTCTAGAATGAGAATTAACTCGAATAAATTATGAATTGAGGTATTATTGATCGGCCCTTTTTTTGACATTTTTGTTGCAGGCTTCTGAGGCAAGGCCAAGCAGCGCCGGCATCGTTTGTCGAAAACTTAGCCGATAATCCAGGTTTAATGTCCGAGAAAATAGTCCCACTGGCTACATCCAGTACAGACTGGAAAATAATACAAAAAGTAGACTTAGCACCATACTTTCTGACTAGCAAAAAACTAACTAGAGTATGGAAGGACGTATCCGGCCAGTCCGCGAGTATATTGAAAGGGTGCCTGCATAAGGAAGCTTTAGATATTGCGTTCGATCAGATACAGGACGCGCTGAAGCAAACGAAAAAAATTGTAGATCTAATCTCGGAGCAAGAAACAACATGTGAAACGCGAGCGCGCAGGTCGATACTCCCGGTTATAGGCAGAATAAGCCGCTTTCTTTTTGGCACACTTAACGTGAGTGCTGAAATCGAATTAAAAAAATTTAATAAACAGCGTGTTAAACGACACACGGCAAACAGCTAAACTGCTAGCTAATTTAATGGAACTAACAAAAGTACAGTTTGATATTGCCGACGGGAAGATATCAAATTTAGAAATTCTTATGAGCAACATTTTAGAGTCGCAAGACTATAATAGGCAGATAGCTATGTTAAGCTTGGCCGTCAAATTGCTGAATGAAGGCATCCTACAGCACAAGCTAAAGACGGAGATTATCACGGATCTAATCCTATTCGCCTCGCAAGGCATCATACACCCGCGCTTCATGCCGCCTAGTTTAATTAAAAATTCGGCTACGCTTGTCAAGGACACAGTCATTGACGCGCGATTCTCGGAACCAGCAAACTAAATTCGATTTTAAAAATTGTTAAAATTTTAGATCTTTTCATATTCTTTTCAAATTATCAGTTTATATATCACCTGTCCATACCATTGATGAACTTGCAGAACTTTATGTTGCATAAAGCATCCGCAATTCCAATTAGACAAAAAACAACAAATAACACCAACACTTTTGCATATATTCGACTCGAATCGCATTATTTCGCGATAAGCATTGACGATAGGTCATACATGCCGATATCAATTGAAAAATTAAATAAGTGCAAAATTCTTGATAATCTGTATGTATGTAAAGATACAGAATCGACATAGCCGATTGCAACATAAAAATCACACAATTGAACGATACCTATTGGATGAGATCACACGAAATTAATAAGTGGATATTTTCGACTTTGGGTCTAGAGACTATCTTTGTACAGTGCCACAGGGCAGTACAAATTACGTTCAAAGTAAACGGTACATGGATATTAAGATCAAACCCGGGATGTACAGCATACACTAATAATGCGAGAATGTCGGCTTCACGCGAGTTTAGAATGCTATCATCGGAGATAGCGTTCATAAAAATAAATTTGGATGTGCCCGCAATATTCGCTAACTTTTCTAATATCCAAAATTTCTTATATTTCGTGGAAAAAAGAATCAATGAGGATGTCGAGAGAAAGACAAATAACCGACACGGCGTCCACATTGAGGCGCTCAAATCCGGAACTAGTTTTAGGGAATTATACAAATGGCGAAGACCCTGGCGGAATATAGGTCACTGGGAGATAGAGTCAGTGCAGTGCACAGTACGGCCATGACCCTATCTTATTCAACGATAGGCATTGTCGTAGATGCACTAGCGATATGTGTATATATTTTTCCCTAGGGGTCCAGATGTTTCACCCGATGTAGGCAGATTGCAGGAGTGGCGAGACCGGCTGAACCAGGTGCCGTTTGCATGGAGACATTCGAGATGGCGAGGCTGCATCCGGTCAAGCGTTCGACAAACACACCGAAGCTACACTATGTATCCATGGAGGAGCTCGGGTTTGCACCGAGAGTTGCGCTGCCGATAACGAGCTAGGCAGAGCCCAGGAATGCGCTGACGCCGGCTTAAGAACTGCAGTAGGTTACGAGGAGAGACCAAGAAGTCTTCCCGACCCCCAGCTAGCTCCGCAGCGGCGACTCCAACCGAGTGTACGACAGCAACTTATCATCGAATATGACAGACAAGAAGAAGAGAAATGATTAAGCACAAGCAGTACAAAATTTAGAGTGACTTTCACAAAAACTATTATTTTACTACAATATTTTAAGAGTATTCATCTCTTATTTTGATCGTTTATACACACTTAAGAAGACATGAGAAAATAGTACACATACAACACGTACACTATTAGCTATTAGCTATACTTCTAAACACAATTTTTCTTTTCTTTCTCAAAGATAATGACTAGAGTTTGTATTTTTAATTTTATTTTTAATTTTGAATTTTTAAACACTTTGTGCATAAAGTTTCTAATTTTGGATTTCAAATTTAACCTTGATTTTGTATTTTAAAATTTTTTTAATTTTAACCTTGAATCCATTTATTTTCATGTGTTCCATTAAAAAAACAAATGTAAAATACAACACTAATGCATGCAGTTTGCGTCGCCGTGGCGTCAACGTAAGATCCATTAACGTGTCACGTACGTAAGCGAGCATCCGTGCCGCTGAACACAGGTGTCCTGTATCCAACGGATAGTGCGCCTGCGATGCTGACGCTGCGCGATCTTTTTCGTGCACCGACTTTGCGGCGCACTGCGAGCGCATCTCTCGCCAGTTCTGCCTCAGCTGAGTTTAATTCTATAAAAGATCATTATCCATTTTATAGACGGCAAAATATTTTGACGCCATCTAAGTTGATGCAAGTTTTTACATCTTAAATATGTATGTTATATGTGATTTTGTCACGACTTGGACCCTTTTATGCGGTCTTTATGATATCCCTAATAATACGCTTAACTTCATTATTGAATTTAATTAAGCCTTTACACCATTTATCACGGGTTTTCGAATCAGGTGGTACAAATTTCATGGCCTACGACGCTTTTACCTATTCTTTAGAAGTATACTCATGGAATTAAGAAGCTACATTTCTTAAAAAAGATTATTTCCAATTGTTGTAAATGAACTTTTTTTAAAAATAAAGTCCATACATGCATGGAACAATAGGGATGCTATTGTTGATAAAGTTAAGTCCAAGGAGGCTTAAATTATAGTTAAATATAATATATTTTGAAACAAATAGTTTAAAAAGTTTGTCTCAATAAAAGAAAATAAATTATTAATGAGCAAAAATTATGGATTTTTACACGTGTCAAAAGTGGCTTTCCCCTTAAATAACAGTACAGACTTCTTCTTTTTTTCTTATATATTTTAGTACTCTTAAAGTACAAGAAAATGTATTTTTTTTTTTTAAACTAGTATTTGCACGTTAAAATGTTGCCTTCTAATATAAATGCCTTGGTCACAGAGATGATCATAGGCGACTGGATTAACTAAAACAAATGAAACAAAAAGATTTTTATTTTTTATGAGCATAGGTATCATTTGAACTTGGTAAAACGATTATTGGCACAATTTTAAAAATGGCGGCCTATGAATATCAAAAGTACATAAAATAGTTCTTTTTTTCATTTAATTGAGTTTAAAAAATGAAAAAATAACGGTCAATCATTATAATTCTAGTTTATGCGATAGTCACTAATGTGTAGAATAACATTAAAATTTTGGATTGATTCGTCGTCTAGATTTCTTTATCACGTCCGCCACAAAAATAAGTTATATCGAAAAAAACGCATTTAAAGTTTTCGTGTTCTGTAAGTACGCGCAGATGTAAACTTCACTTTAGAACCATTTAGACATGGAGAATCAATTTGTAACTTTGTGAATATATTCTCCTGATTAATAACGATTAATTTAACGAAATGAATGAATTTTTAAGCAATGCCCCCCCCCCCCTCGTTAAAGGGGCAGGCCTGGGTTAAACCCAAAAAAATATTTTTGTTTATGAGTCTAGAAAACTTTTTATGTTAAAAAGCAATCATACTGAAAATTTGTATGCTATGAATGCTTAATAATATCTTAAATTTTACTGCTGTAAACCCTCAAAATCTTACTTTTACACGTCACAATAAATCACTATTTTCAATAACATATTTATTAAAGTAACTTTGTTCCTCGCACGATTCTAGGTGACATGATGAACGAAATGTTCTTTCTCGGCGGTTATTCGACTTCATTTAATATGTATTACAAAACGAGAGGAGCACTTTTTCGTTAAAATTTTGTCTTTATTCTTTTTCGTAGATGCAATCAATTTCGTTTTAAATATTAAAAAAGAAATTTCAAAAAATCGATTGGATCTCCATAAAAAAATAATAAAAATAATTTTAATGTAAAAGTGCTCCGTACTTTTTGTAACACATGTCAAAAGGAGTCGAATAACTATAGAAAAAATTCTCGTTCATCATGTCACCTAGAATCGTGTGAGGAAGTTCCTTTAATAAATATTATAAAATTTCAGATATTATTGTGTACTGATAACATAATAATTTTTAGAATGATTTCTTTTATACATAAAAAGTTTTTTTGGATCTAAAAAGCGATTCTAAAGTGCTTGTTTTCCGATCGGCGGGCAAAAAAGTAGCTATTTTTGCTCAGCGATTGATTTATTTATTTTAAGTTTCTATTCTAACATGTGTCAAAAAGTATGGTGTGCACCAAGGGATAGTGGGCTTTCTTACCTCGTGCGTTTGCCGTACGCGTCTTCGGCTCGTCCTCGCTCGCCTTCAGCTCGTACTGCAAACTTCACACTCGGTCTAAAAAAAGCCCACTTGAATATATGCATAACTGTAAACTTTACTCTAGATCTGTTTAAATGTCGAATATCATTCTGTAACTTAGGAAACGTACTCTACACGTAAATAGCTACTGATTTAGGGAATAAAAAAAATAATTTTTTTTTAACTGAGAAAGTAAAATGTTTCCTTAAAAAGTAAAAACTTTTATTTCACGTAAAACGCAAAAAATAAATTTTGTCTTATGCCATTTTCTTTGTGTTTAAATTTTCGTAAAAATTTGGTTTTAACATTATTTTTTAGAAAACAAACTACTTTTTGAAAATTGATTGGAATTGCGTGGGAATTTGCGGCATAAATTTATTTTGTGGAATTATGGAATTAGGCCAAGGACTAAATATTAAAGTTTATTATGATATAGTTCAATCCATATAGTGACGCGCGTTTCTGATGATGGTTCATATATATGTATATATATAAACACACACATATATATAGCTAAATCCAAACTTTATCGTGTTATAAATTTATATTACATAAATTATAAATGTTTGGGTTTCACTAAATTTCCATATAAAAATTTATAACTTTGATTCTCACCGCTAGGTGGCTGCGTGCTTTCTTCTATGATAATAGAGATGCTTTTGTCATATAAGACGATCAGATTTTAGATGCTTCTTGGTTGCGTTTTGGATAGTTTTGATATTTTCCGTGTTAGAGATCACGTTTGAGTGGCAGGCTAACGGATAAATATGGCATCTTCTCTTCCAGTAAAGAATTGTGAATCCATTCATTCTAAAATGGATCATAAGTGTAATCATGAGGAGAATAGAATGAAAATTTGGGCGCCATGTGGTAGAAAAATAAGTTTCAAAGGAAAAAGATCACAAGATTTTTTGATAACTAAGTCTCATGAAGGACTGATTCGAAAATACATAAATGAAGATTTTGATCTATCTAATTCGAAGTTTCCATTAAGTATTTGAGAAAAAAATGTTTCAAAAAAAAGACCTTTACAGAGTATGCCAAACTATGAAGATGTAATTTTGCCTAAAAAACTAGAACTTCTGATGAGTGTAATTGTTACGTGTGCATAACAGCTCGCTCTACAATATCATCATAAAAAGTAAAAAAAGGTAAAGGAAACATACTGAATGTTTCCATTTGTATTGATGAATCGAACGGTCTTGATGGCACAAAAAAGAATCTGGTCAGAGAAACCGAAAAAAGTATAAAGGATTGAAGGAGTTCATTTGAAATTTGCAAAACTTGCTTTCAGAAAGTAGGTAAAGGTATATATCATGCATGCGCTACTGCTTCTACATCTGATAGTGCTGCTGGTAAAAATGTAATGAAAATAGTAGAGCAGCTACCTGAACGACAACAAAATCAAATTGCGAGTTCTATTTTAAAGCGGAATCGATCAAGCAGTGATAAAAATAATGAAAAAATAACTTTAAATACTTTTGACTCCAAAGTTAGAGTAACTGTGAATCTAAAACCGAGTAAGGAAGTTTTTTTTACTGCTGAAAGTTTGGACAATTATCAAGTGAACACTGATTCTACATGCAATCAAATGAAAAAAATGACAAATTTTTTAAGGAGTGGCGCAGGGAGAAACTCCGTTCCTACATCCTACGAGAAAAACATATCCCAAAAATTTAAAACGTTAGAGGACATTTACAAGGATAATATTTTTCAGTTCGACACTGCAAATGATAAAAAAGAAAATAGGCCTGTCATTTGGGCAGATGCTGAAGAGCTACTCGACTGAGTCATAGACAAGCGAAACCAGATTGGTATTCCCAAGATAAAAGTAATGGCAGACGGAGGGCAAGTTTTTTTTTAAATTTGTATGTCAATTTTGACAGAAGATTATGCCGCAGATACTGATTGTAATGAAGCAAGTACTAGTAAAAAAGCTAAATTAACCAGTGTTAATAGACTTATTTTGCTGTGTGTAGTTCCTCTAATAAAAGAAACTTATGAAAATCTTGAAGTTTTAGTTTCATTAACTCAACTTAACAATATACCGTTCAGATTCGTTTCAGATTTTAAAGTTTTACTGCTGGCCACTGGTCAGCAAACTACATCATCAACTTATCCTTGCCCTTATTGTTTCGTTACATTACACGAGTTACGTAACTTACAAAAAGAGACAGATACAAGTTCTGAAGAGGTCGATGATGACTCTGTGAAATTGAAAACTTATGGAGATTTGAAGAAAGATTATGAAAAATTCGATTCCTTACGCAAGGATAAAAAAGGGCTAAGGAATGTCATAGCACAGTTAACCGTCCTCTCTTTGAAGAGAACGATGATGTTTATGTGATTCAAAAGTGTGTAATCCCCGAACTACATATTCTGCAGGGATTTGTCAATCATCTGTTTTGGGACGGGCTAGTTTTATTTTTAGGAGAAGAGAAAGTTAAACTTCGGCCAATATAGTTGGGTTTAATTTCAAAAAATTATCAGGGCAGAGTTATTGAAGGCAATGCTTGCCGACGACTACTGAAGGAAGCAGATAAACTTTGAGCACCTGATATTTCTGGGGAAGTCGAAAATAGTTAAATAGAGCCTTTCATCTTTGCTTTTACAGAAATTAACAAGATTGTTGAGTCTTGTTTTTCCATAACGAATTCCGGAGTTGATTTGGATCAAAATTTGATTGCATTGTCGGAAGCTTTTAAGAGCACTGGAGTCTCTGAATCGTTAAAAATCCGTGTACTTCTGAAGCACTTAAAAGACTGCCTTGCATATTTGGACAATGATGATGGGCTAGGATTATGGTCTGAGCAGGCTGGCGAATCAGTGCACAGAACATTTTTGAAACTTTGGGAAAGGAACAAAAGCAACTCTATTCAGGATCCTACTTATATTACAAAACTAAAAAAGGCTGTCGTTCAATTTTCTTCAGGAAATATATAAAGAAATATAATTTTTTTCGTTAATAATAACTGTCTGAACAAAATTACAAGTTGTGGAAAAGTACGTATTATCAATATAATACACTTACACATCCAATGCACCAGCCTAAATATGACTTCTTATTTAAATTATATATTTATATATGTATATATATATATATATATATATATATATATATATATATATATATATATATATATATATATATATACACATCATTCCATTTATTTGATAACCAGGTCTACATGTATATACAGAATATATCATACTTATATATAATATACATGATATCTACATATTTTGTATATCCTCGTTGATTATATAATGAAGTTCCATGCATTCTTGAGGTACAACTCATTCGCTTACATCAATAATTTAGCTAAAATACGTAAATTGACGATATCTCGAAAACAGGAGCCGATCGGATTTCGATTCGAACGGATTTGAGATGTACATTCATGCCCGAATACCGCCCCGCAACCCGATTTTATCGTCATTTTGGTCAAACCTATTGCTCCTTCCTGCCCACCGTGCAGTCAGAAGGCATTTTGTATGGAGCAGGCATCGCTGATTAAGCTTAAGTAATTTTTTTACGATTTTTCATTAAAAAAAATTTAAACGCGTTTTTCTTGAAACAACGTTTTTAGGCCGCTCGTAGTAAAAATCTCCGAAACTACTGAATCGATCCTTATGAAATTTTAACCACATATTCTGTACACTTATGGCTCTGTCGCATTCTAGGGTTTTTCTAAATTTTTCACTTTTACTATTTTTTATTTCAATAAACGGTAAAAAAAAAGATTTTTTTTAATTGCCCGCCATTTTGTTATTTTTGCATAAATTTAAAAAATCCTAGAATGTGATAGAGCCAGAGTCATACTGAATCTAAAACTGTTGGAATTTTTGTTTCAGATGGCCCGTCTTTGAGCATTCGACTACGACGCACACATACCTTCTTTTCGAGGAGTTACGTTTGCCTGTCATTTTTGTGTATAAAAATTGTTTAAAATAAATAAAAAAAAATTTTCTTATGTATTTCGGCAGTGTACTATTTAAGTTCAACATATCTTATATCAATATTTAAAGAAATTCACAAAAATAGCCTTTTTTAGCGTCCAAAGTAGAATGTTCCTTTAAGCAATTCACTTACCACAATAGATACTCATAAATATCCTCGTAGTCGCTTTTAATAGCGCATACCATTGAGTGGCAATCAGCCTCGTGGTCGCCGATGTCGTTTTGCCTCGCAATTTCCTTCGTACCTATGACGACCCGGTCGCTAACTAACTTTAACAATCCCTCTCGCTGCTTTAACTTTAATAAACCCCATTAACTAACTATCAATACTTCAACAATCTAACTAATAACAATGCTAACTCAACAAATAATAATAACAATGCTTCTAATATCTCTTTCCTGGACTGTGTATGCTCGTAGGTGCGAGCTATCAATGCCAGCTTCCTGGCTTGCTGAAAATTTCTCCAAACTTTTTTCTGTCTTGTCGTTGTATTTATCCCGCACACACCTGTTGCTGTTCTGTTATCTTGAATCTCATTGGCCTTGATATCCCTCAAATTTGGAAATCAAGGCTAGGTCCACTTTTATTTGTGTCACTATCGTTGATTGATCCTGGCGCCATCCACGCGCCATGCGCGCGGTGCGTATGAAATACAAATGTATTAATTACGTCTGGAATATGCTCGGCAAGTATATCTATATATATGACGAAATTTTAGAAAAAATATACTTTTTTAGGACCGGATATCGAAAAAAAAAAAATAATGCAGGGGTTTCCAAACCTACTCGTATTTTATCTTGTCTTAGGGTCCAAATTATGAAGAAGAAAGGGTTTAAACAATGAAAATTGGCCATCTGACTATGTTTTTCTGACACATTAGATGCTTTTTATATATAGCAAAAAAGGGGTTTACTGCGCAGTTAATAACTGAACACGAAGGTGAAAATTTTTTTTTCAAAAAGTATGCTTCGGTGCAAAGTTATGACCAATTGAAAATAGGGTAATAATTCGTTGAAAATAGGGTACAAACGAACGAATTTTGCATTTTTTATTGCCGAATCTGAGATTTTCGACGAATTATTACCCTATTTTCAATTGGTCATACCTTTGCACTGGAACATCCATTTACAACAAACAGAAACTCAAATTAAAGGCCTTTAATTCAGCTTTTATATACTTTTTGAAAAGAAAATCCACCTATGGTTTCACAGTCATTAACTGCGCAGTAAAACCCTTGTTTTGCCATATATAAGAAACACCTAATTTCACATAAAAACATAGTCACATTGCCAATTTTTATTGTTTAACCGCGTTTTTCTTGATACTTTGGCCCCTGACAGAAGATAGAAAAGGTTTGGAAACACCAGCATTAGCAGTGGTCCCGCCGCGCCAGTGCAGTTGGAAGCGTGCTGCTGCTAGCCAGGTATAGCCTCTCTGGTGCACGACTTCACACAATCACACAGCTTACTTCTTCGTCTGCTCGACGCTCTGCCAGGACTATCAAGCGACTTTCTGCGCATCGTCTGGGAGAAACTGCTCCACGTTCGCGTGTGTACTCACTCCTCCCGCATCCGCATTCATCGGGAGACAGCTGCAGAGAGTGTTTATACGGATGGTGTGTGAGACTGTGGCGAGAGAGTGCTGAGCTGTATGAATGTTCGAGCGGCGAGTACACGCCGGCGCACGTAAACTCGAGTAGGTGCGCGCACGCACGAATGTCATATCCAGCCGAGGCGTCTACGTGTCACGGGGCCCGATACAGGTATACTCTAGGGTCGCTGGTAACGTCGTCGTCGTCGTGGTTGTCATCTTCGACGTGTGTGAATTAGTGTGCGTGTGTGTATGTAAGTTTTCATTCATGGGCGCTGAATGTCAGCGGTGGTCGTCTACTGGTGTCTGTGCATGTATGTATGCGCCCGCACTGAGAAAAAGGAATGGGTTTCACATCAATACTTTTATATTAATATGATAACTATACCGGTATTGCTTGAGAAACCGAAATATTGCTGTCGTAGCTATATTATAGTTGCCGGTGATATTGTATGGTTGTCACAGCAAAATAATAATGCTATGAGAGCAATGACAAAGTATTGTTGCAGCAGTAATACGCAGTTTAGTTCGATCAACTAGAATCTGGATACTCGAGCAATAGATTTTTTTCAGTGCGTGTGTTTCCCTTGGTCGCGATCATCTCATTTTCCCGTTCCCTCAAACAATAAATAACAAGCTCCCCCCGTTAATAAAAAAAAATATCAAATAAATGGCTCATCCTTGGTGACGATGGTTGTTCGGCCGAGATTAACTACCCTTTTAAGGTAGAAATTCCGTCGGAATCATGGAAATACAGAGAGAAATTAATTATGCAGCGTGAAGGTGAAGGTCTTATAAATTGTTTAAGGATTCTAAAAAGCATCGGAAAAAAACGTAAGTTTGAATATAAAAGTCTGTTGGGTTGTAAAGGCGCGTAAATTTCTTCTTACTCCAGGTATAAGCACATTTCTTGTTATTTTATTGTTATTACATTTTTTCGTAAATAGAAACATTTTATCTAATCAATGCTGTGTAGTGATTTAGCACACCATATGTCTATTACAGAAAAATAATGTTTTCAGTACTTCCATTACTTCGACGGCATTTCCTCCTTAATTAACTAAATAAATATCTTACTAACTCTCTATTCGACGCGAAATACGCATTGGATCTCTGAAAAAAAATAATAAAATCTTTTTTTACCAAAACGTGTCTCGCTTATTTTGTAACACATGTCAAAAGGAGATGAATAACCGTCAAAAAGAAAAATATCATTCATCATGTCACCTAGAGCCGTATGAGGCACAAAGTTCCTTTAATAAATATGGTATTAAAAATAGTGAGTTATTGTGGTGTGTATGATCAAGATTTGGGGGTATACAACGATAAAATTTAAGATATTATTAAATATTTATAGTATATATTTTTTCAGAGTGATTGTTTTCAAACATAAAAAGTTTCCTGGGCTCTTAAAAAAATTTTTTAAGAGCCACAACCTTTAGTATTTATAAGCAAAAGCCACTGCCAATTAATTAGCACTTAGCTTCCTCAAATTTTAAAAAATGTTCCAATGTGAGATTATTTATTCTATTTAATACTGGGGCGAAGAGAAAAAATGACAGAACTAATTGTATTGGTACAAAAAAACATTGATTAACTAAAAAATGTTCTACAGTCTTCTTTTATTTTGATCTTATTCAATATAATTTTTTTTACAACTTACTGGAGTAAAAGCATATTTTTGTGATAAAAACAAGAGTATTAAAGAACATTTTTTACGCAAACCTATTAGACAAAATTTAGTTTAAAAAATGTATCAACTATAAATAATCCTATGCTAAATATAGTATTTAAGAATCTACTTAAAAAGTTTTGCATATCAGGTTACATATTTATCAATTGACAATAATAAATTTTGCAACACTATAATTCTGATGAAGATATAAAATAAAGAAGAATTTTATCGATTCATCTTTTTTATAACTTTGTTTCATTTTGATGATATTCATTTTTTATCAAAACATTTTTAATAGCTTCTCTCTTGAGTATTATGAGGTAATTTGTGGCCATTCAAAGCTCTATTTTTATTTTTTTTTATGAAGATTTGAAATAAAAAAATAATTAAGATTCATCGATTTGTTTTTCTTTTATACCGTTTTTTCACTTTTATGATATTTTTGTAATAATTGAATCTGTTATTCATAAACTCGAACAAAATTACGAAAAAAAATTATTTCTAAAAGTAGAGTGCATTTACTCATATTCATGAATAACACTTAATCAACAATTATAGTGTTACAAAATTTATTATTGTCAATTGATAAATATGTAACCTGATATGCAAAACTTTTTAAGTTGCTTCTTAAATACTATATTTAGCATAGGATTATTTATAGTTGATAAATTTTTTAAACTAAATTTTGTACAAAAAAAAAAATTTTGTGTAGTATCAGGAATAACAAAAAACATTTCAAAAAAACGTAAAAATGTACTGAACCTTCGTTTAAACCTTTTTTAAACTGATTGAGGCTCTTAATTTTCAAATATGAATTTTATACAAAAATTAAAACATACAAAAGTTTTCAAATGTGTGAAAAATCACATTTCACACTGTGGGAATCTCATGTAGGTCGAATTCCGATGATGTGGGTAAACCCATGTTTTTTTATGTTTAACACAGAAAATCACCACAACGAGGTATGCATTGGATTGCAATATATGTGTCAAGAAATGGTATTGTTCGGTATTTTGATAGTTTCGGTATACCTCCACACTTTCCTGATCACGTGAACCGTATATACAGAAATTGTAAGAAAATTAGATGGAATAATGTACGGTTAAAAAACACTTTTTCTAATGTTTGTGGTAATTATTATATCATATATCTATATAATATGACTTCTGGATTGGGTCTACGAAAATTCTTACAAAATTCTCCTCGAACTTGAAGAAAAATTATAAAATAGTGAAAAATTGTAGATAAAATGCAATACGATCTTTTGGAGTGTAAATTTGAGAAGCGAGTCAGCAGTTTGTAAGCGAACACCACTTTTATCGTTTTGTCGACATAGAAAAATTCTCATTGGGTCCCCATCACAAGAAGATTGATGCTATTGGTCTCCCACCGCTAGACGTTTGATGCTATTTGTGTTACCACCACCAAAGTCTGTCAAGTGTAGCATATAAGTCGAGTATTTTTATGGTGTCGTCACAGAGTCTCCAATAGTTTTCATCATTGTTCATCCCAAGTGATAAAAGATAGCTAACCCAAAGTACCGTTGCCATTAGCTTTTACCCATGACATATGGGTTGAATAACTCTTTTGGCAAAATCATCCATGTTGGTCTGGAAGATTCTTCTTCAGGTGTGCAAGATTTTCGTCCCGTAGTGTGCATCAGCGGGCCTGATTTCTACGGTTTTTCATTCTTCGTTGACACCTGAGAGAAGTTCCAAGAGCAGTTTAAAGAGATTGGCAAGTTTTTCTTTGCTTTCAACGAAGAACTATTTGATCACCGAATCAGCATTCCTGGTTACACGATCCGATTTATGATAAGTATCTCGGATAGAGCGTTTGAGTTATTGGAAGAGGATATGTGAGAATTTGGTAAATCGTCATCAAAGCGTGTTCACAAATTTTCTTTGGTGTTTAAACTTTCGACCGATTAATAGCGTTGACAGATTGTAGAATACAGTATTTACTTAAGATAGAAAAATCTGTTAACTTTGTTTCGAAAGAAGTTGCTACTAACGCCAAAACTAAGTTGGAAGGTGAACAAGATTCACAATATTATTACTTTACTGCTAATAACGTGCAACATGTTATGCGAGATTCGACGAAAGTATTGTAAATAATATAGATAAGACTAAAAGATAATAATCTAAATTTAGGTATAGAAGATATTTATGTTATAGTATACGAGTTTATTAACTTACATTTATATAATTTAGTATCATTTTTTAATGATATTGTTTATTCTGATGTATGACTTCTATTATTGTACAAGAATGAATAAATTGGGTTTAAAATATGTTTCTGTTATTACTTACCTGGCAAAAAAATCAAAGGTCTCGGAGGGAGAAGTAAATATACACTGATATTAACTGACAAAGTGATAAATAAGAATCAAATACGAGTACTATGGTTTAGGGATGACAACACATCAAGATAATGTAGATGAGATGTACAATGCAATTTACAGTTCAAGCGATAAGGAAAGTAAGCATGAAAACTGCCCGGCCTGTGGCTTGAGCAACTTTAAGCACTATTATCGTCCTTCGAACTCACAGGCTCTAAAAGATTTAGAGTCAATTCAAAATAATAGCGAAAGTTATAATGGCTTGTTGTTGCACGTTACTCTGAAGCATCTCCACAGTGACTTGGAAATAATTGAACTGGCAATTTTTTTTGCTGTTGGAATCTTTAATGAAGATTTTCAATCAATATTAAAAATATTTAAAACGATGGGAGTAATTATTGAGCTCTGTGCAAAAGGTTATGCCGACAAGCGTGATATGAAGCGAATTCAACAAGCAGAAAAACGGTACCGGGATGCTTCAAAAGAGGCTCGGACAGCTCGTGGGATAGCTGCAGCGGCTCAGCAAGTCTCTTTTGAGTAAGAGGAAGGCGAATTATATGGGCTTGTAATAGCAGAATAGTTGTAAGTATGATACATTTTATTTTATAACGCAAAAATTGATACTTTAATCTTTAAACGCAATTTTCTCAAAACTGTATTTCTCAAATTTGCCTCAGTAATAACTAACGAACAAATTAATGAATCGACTTCAAATTTTTAGGGCAATACTCAATAAATGTTTTGTCATACCATGAACCAGGATCTTTTTAATCCATTAATGAATGCCAATTTACAATGCAAACAACGGGCATGTTTTTTGTTAAATTGGAACACATTTTTTCAAAACACCGCCACTTTGTTAATTTTTAATACTTTTTAAAAATCCTGCTTCATGGCATAGGAAATATTATCTAGTTTAACGTCTATTTAGTTTTTTTTTTATTTCAGGCATTCTGTTATCACTTACAGCTGAGGCAGTGGGACTACTTTTCTTTCATGGATCTCTGAGAAATGATTCATATGTCGAGTATAAGTCAATATTTTGACGTGGAAAAATGTGTATAACTGTATGAAATGATGCTAAATATATCCCTAACATTTCAATCCATTTGGCTCAATAGTTTTCTTTTTAAAATACCCGGAAATTCCACCTCATTGTTGGGAGTAGACACTAGTAAGCCCCTTAACCATTTACACAGGTGGTTACATTTTGAGCCGTTACAACAATAGCAAACCTGCCATGTTTATTCAATGACATCATAAAACGCGTATTTGAGGCACTTTAGCTACACAAGCATGAATTTTAGTTAAAAGTTAAATTATTTTAGAAGAATATAATAGTACTGGAGGGCAGAGTTTGGCCACTTTCACAGGAGGCAGTGGCATTTTAGTCGTCAAACTAGAAACAAACTTGCATTGACTAGTACTGGGATCAGAGACAATCTGGCACTTCGGATCGTCACAATAACAAACCTGACCTTGACTATTCAATGGGATCATAGACCGCAGAGACTGGGGTCACGTGAGGTCAAGGTCAAGTTTGTTGTAACGGTCCCAGGTGTCACATTAATTACTTTCGCACATCAACCATCATCCATCGACCACCAACCATCGCACATCACCCATCACCCATTAACCAACAACCATCGCTCAGCAACTATCACCCAATAACTCATTAACCATCGTCTATCAACCATCGCGCATCAACCATCGCCCATCAACCATCTTCCATAAACCATTGTCCGTCAACCATCTGCCATCCACCATCTTCTATAAACCATCGCGCATCAACCATCACCCAATAACCCATCAACCATCTCTCATTAACCATCATCCATTACCCATCATCCATGAAACATCGCGCAACAACCGTCACCCATCAACCATTATCTATCACCCATCATCCATCGCCGGTCACTAATCAACCATAATCTATTATCCATCGCCTATCCATCACCGATCAATCAACATCCATCACCCATCGTCCATTAACCATTAACCATAGACCATCGCCCATCACCCAATAACTCAATAACCCATCAATCATCCCTCATCAACCATCATTCATCACACATCGCCGTACGCCCAATAAACAAAGATATGTATACGTTTCAAAATTTCATAAAAGTACAAAAAGCACAAAAAATTATAAAAATATACTTACCATTTCATAAAAACGGTCGAGTGGGAGAATCAAGCAAAATCGACGACCATTAAAACCAAGAAAAAAGTTGTTCCAAAAATACAAAAAGTATGGATCACAACGGGAACTTAACAAATACAAAATACATAGCGTAAAATAAATGTTGGTGGATAATCGTGTAGAGATGATTACAAAAATATTTTGAAAGCTGGTGTTGAATTATTATTTTAATATGTAGGATAACCTGACCCTTTTGCAGGCATTCTAACGTAAAAATTCGTATTCAGTAGGTCATAAAACATAAAGTAGACCTAGTTTGAATTGTGAACATAGAAGATGCTACGAAATTATACTGTGCGCCTAGACTAGCGGCGCGCCGCAAGCCGGCAAACGCTTCCTCCACCTAACCCGCTCACTCGCTACGAATGATTTTCGTATGCACTTGCGACATTTACCGATTTTGGTTTCGTATATTAATTTTTGCATACTAACATCGATTTACATATTGCTTCTATGTACAGTGAACTTGACTTAAGGGGTATGGCCAGAGTAGCAGACATAAAATCATGTGCATATTCAACCTTTTTTTATATGCAAAAAAAGTTTATTAATAAAAGTAAACAGTGGTATATTAAATACATGTCTTGAAGTATCAAAAAAATTTTTTTTTTAATTTTTCCAAAAAGAAAATGGCCATCTACAGCGCGTTTCCGGCAGTACCTTTGCTCAATTACATGCGTAATTTTGGACCTGGAACAAAATAAATTTTTTCGTTATTTTAAATCTAAATACTTAGAGAAGTTTGACGTATGATTCTTTGAAAATATTGATTTTTTCAAAAATGGCGCGCATTTGAAGTTAACACCTTCATTTTTTTCGAAAAATTTCGTATAAATTTGGTCATAAAATGAGAAGTTTTTAATTAATCAAAAAACTCCTACGTACTTCTCTCCAAAATTCAATTACAAAGATTGTGTAAAAATTTGAAGTCGATCGGATAAAAATTGTGTCCTTAATTTTGCATGCAGATTTAAAAAAATGCTGTTTTGAGAAAAATGCGTTTAAAGTTTAACATACATGTTTTTTGTTGTTAAAATGAAGAAATCGACATAAAAAAAATCTTACCATTAGTCTGCGATGCCAGCACCATAAAGTTGCCCTTCCAACTCAAGATTTTGATCCCCTTCAGATTTGCTCATCGATTTTGTGATCGAGCGCGCCTCTTTTACCGCGTCAGTTAGTGAGCGCTCAGCGTAGTTGACGCGCTGTGTGTCGACTTCCAGGCAATAATTTTCATGATTTCCATGACACTGCTGAGGCCATCATTGATAATGCACACAGCAATATCAGCAGCTATTTCAAGAGCCACTTTGCCACTCGAAGTGCTCTTGGGCGCCAAGCTTCACACGGTCTAGTTGAAACTTTTGTTGCTATTCTGTGTGACACCTCCCAAACAGCGAGTACGCAAATCGTCATTCGAAAGCTCTTCATAGATGGGCTTAAGAGCATTGAAAACTTCCATATTGATCGGCTTGTTATGGCGGTAAAAATCGAGAGTATTCGTAGCCTTTGCTTTCTGCCAAGTACACCATGAATCGTTTTTTTTTCACGCTATAACTCGAATGGTAACTTATGTCTATGATAATAAAGATTAAAAACAGCCATAAAAGAATTTTTCGATTTTTTGAAAATTCTACTGTGGGTATACTCCTTAACAATTTTTTCATATTCAAAATCAGTATTAGATTTACATTAGATTAAATAGATTTAGCCACTTAGATAGATTTAGTCATCTTTAACACCGATTATCTCGGGCTGTTAAACTCATCACGAGTTGATTTTTTAACGACTCGTTTTTTCGATTACATTTGGGATATGCTAACCTTTTTTTTTCAAAAATCAAAAGTATTTCAATTACATGCTTTTGTTTGTAGAGCAAAAAACTACTAATCTTTTGTGACGAACACACCACCGCCCTGCGTGTTCGAAATTTAAATACATGAGGAAACGCGGACAGGTAGAATATTCAAGGCTGTGGTGCGTACACCACGTGGTCGACCACGAGTTTCTCGTATTTTGCTAGCGAGATCAAGCGGTAGGTGTGTGTGTGTGTGTGTGTGTGTGTGTGTGTGTGCGTGCGTGCGTGCGTGCGTGCGTGCGTGCGTGCGTGCGTGCGTGCGTGCGTGCAATCACAGGATAATTCCAGCTTATAAATACACACACACATCATAAAACAATAAGAAGTATAATGACATTGTTATTTATATAAAGTATCATACGTAGCTCGTCAGGTTTATAATAAAATCGTACATACATTCACGCAGTCACGCGTTCATTCATACGTATAAATACACTCACACCGAAACACAGAGACGTTAATAAATAAATAAATAAATAACTGCACAACAAAGGACGCTAGTTTTACAGACTTTGTAACGTTATATTATTATGGGTACGTAAGTACCTGCACATCGCTGTCTTAAATTTGCGGAGTAGTGGCAGGTACTTGATACTGTGGGGAATGCAGTTCCAAAGGCGCGAACCGTGGGCTCTCGAAGACTAAAAGTCAAGAACAGTACGCGACGCTAGAACTGAGATATCTTTCATTGATTCACCCCTGCTGGTGGTTCTGGCCTAGTTCTTCTCAAAAAGTTCACTGAGATAGGTTGACATAGTCTTATAATTTTGTACGTTAAGAGCGCGGCAAAGTATGCTCGTGACGCCGCAAATATATCTCACATACGAGTTCTGTAGTCGTTGTAGTGTAGTCTGCATTTCGTGGGACACATCAAGGTAAATAACTATGCAGTAGTCAAGGTAAGGGAGAATCAATGCACTTGCAAGCTGCTTGCGCAGAGCCTCGGTAGTGCAGGATCTAAAAAAAATTTAACCCAGAAAGAGCGCGATTAACGCACTTGGTATCGTAATTTACGTGCTGTTCCCACGTCAGCTTTGAATTCATTACAACATCAAGGTTCGTCACTGTCTCAATGAAGGGTGGGAATACGCCATTCGCCACTTCAATGTCTGGCAATTGTAATACTCTTAAGGAGTTAATATTATAATCAGATCCAAAAATAATAACCTTTGTATTATTGACATTGAGGCGTAGACCCTCAATTTAAGTCTGTCAGTTCGACTTGCGTATAAATCTGTAAGTCGTCAGGGTATAGTAAGTGTTTGATGTGAGTCGAGTCAAAAATTTCTGCCAGGTCATTAATATATAGACTGAAAAGAAGGGATCCCAGGACCGAGCCCTGTGGAACTCCAAGATTGGTTGTGAGCCATTCCGACTGGCCGCTAGTTCTGGTGGTGACTCTTTGTTGCCGACCCGTAATGTAGGATTTAATCCACAGGATTACTTTCCTGTAGAGCCCCATTATAATCAGCTGGCGAAGTAACCTTGTCGACACGATGGTATCGAAGGCTTTACTAAAATCGAAAAGAAGTATAATGAACAATTTTTTATTTTTGTTAACACCATCTACATTCACTTTAATGCCGTCAATACCACCACATATGTCCTCAGATAGTTCGAGTAAGGCGGTCTGAGTGATGTGGTACTATTTAAAGCCGGCCTAAAGAGGATTAAGGATATGTTTTGACGTTATATACTCGGTGATCTAAGTGTGTACAATATTCTCTAGGGCCTTAAAAAGAAAGCTCAAAAGGGCTACTGAACGGCAATCCGTGACCGGTGATGGTATGGTTGTGTACTTTAAAGACACCAAGTGAACCCTTTTCCAGTTCCCTAGGAAGACGCCACGTGAAAGCGAGAGATTGAATAATTTGGCGAGATGTGTACCAATAGCCGGAAGAGCTCTGGCTACTACCCTTTGCGGAATGCCTTCCACCCGACCGCCTTCGACGAGAAATACAAGACAGAGAGAACCACATCCGTTGAAGAAACCTCCTTAAAATTGAAGCCCTCCTATGAGGCCGACGCCGCGATGTCACCCAACTCCTGATCACATTCACCCTGAGAGACCGACACACCAGAAAAGCGCGAGTTAAGCTCCTATGGGATAAATCCGTGAAGATCTTATTTAGCGGCAGTTAATAACCCTAAAGAACGCAACTCCTTCCAAATATTTTTTTTATCATGTAGCGCCTCGAAAATTTTATTTTGAAGGAAGGAGCTGCGGGCCTGTTCTGCTCTCTTCTCCACCTCAGAAACTATGTATAAATATTCATGTCATAGTTTAATATCCTTCGTCCTCTTGTACCGTCGCCGTCAAGCGTCTCATTTATTGTAGAGGAGCGTAATGTCAGCATCCACCCATGGAGGCTTAACATTTTTCTTAGGCGTAAAACTTTTTAGTGGTGCTAGTTTATCTATAGCCTCTATGAGGTTCGTGCTTGTACACTCTAGTCCATCATTAACGTCGCCGTCCAAGCAATTCAGTGGCGACTATTCACAGTTCTGAAGTATAGAAAGCAAGTGAGTTTGATCAATGGATTTATAGTCTCTATCTGTAAAGTTGGATGGTTTTTGTGGTTTAAATTTGTGTGTTTTTATTGTAACATTAATGATATTGTGATGACTAGCGAAGGTCGCCAATCGATTGCCAGCACTCAGTACCTCATCGTTATCGTCGACAGGTATAACGTCAATCCATGTGTGAGATTCATCGGTGCGATGAATCGCACCATGTTCGATGATTTTAAGTAAAAGATCGTTTGATAAGGACCTAACGAATTGCGCGTCTGCAGATGTCGATAGCAGGTTTGCATTGAGGTCTCCCATTATTATTTTGTGACTAAAATCTTGCATACACGTAGAAAGTTGCTCCACAAAGTCTGTACCTTTGATGATATGGATATATAGAGGTCTATATATGACAGCAGCGAAAATGGGAGCTGATCGACACTGCTGCACACAATAAAATAAATATTCTGGGTCATCAGGGGTGCCCAGTTGTGTAGTCTTAGAATGCGAGATAATTTTAGCCTTGAGAGAGTTGTGCACATATAGGGCGACTCCGCCATCATTCCCGTTACGATCCTGCCTAAGTATTGAGAAACCTTCAATTCCAACCCGTTTATCAGAAATACCCGCATCTAAGCGCGACTCAGCGACCGCAAAGAAACGGTAGGAGGGACATTCATGAAGATATTGCTGGACTTGTTCAAGATGCGCTCGCAGCGAAATCACATTAATAAATCCAGCTCTCAATCCTCAGCATCTTGCCGCTCCAACAAGCTAACCTAGTCATTCGGAGTTGGGTACTTCGGTATTGCTATTAAGCAGTTGTTGTGACGGTGCCTCACTACCTAGCGCTATTTCTGGATTTGTATTCGCATTGGGAGTAGGTGGGTTTACCGAGTAGGAACCCAGTATAGTCTGATGATCTGCCGCCGTAGAACAATAATAGGACACATCACCATCTCGTTTCTTGACCATGAATCTACCTTGCCAATGCCAAATATATTTATATTTTAGTCCTTGTGCAATGGACTTTAGGCTACGAAATTTTAGAAATAAATCCTTCTTGAGATGTTCATTGACAAAATTTTTCCAACGCTGAACGTCTGTAATTTGTGTTAGCAGTAGTCACTATTTTAGTTGTTTGTGCTTATGTTGGGCGAAGCAGGCGGGTGCATACAATGTCTTCCGGTTTGAGTGAGGGGAGGACCGTGGCGAGGACAGCATATGCTACGTCATTATATTTACTTACATTCTCGTCAAAGATATTCGAAATAATTATGCTATTGCCCTCGCCCCGATTCTCGCCCGGTCCAGTCGGAGCCCGCATGCTTCGCACTTGTAGCTGTTCCCTAGTTGAAATACGCACAAGTTCTGTGCCGGTAGTGTCATTACCCTCACTACCAACAGGGTCCGCATTTATAAAGTGTTTTACACCACTAACATTATTGTTACTATTTGTATAATTTACAAGCTATCCATTGCAAGTATTACCAATAGCTTTGTCGACCATGGTTGATACATTGTTTAAAAGTTTAGTGAGTTGCTGTTTTATAACCATATTTTCTCGCAGTAACATTAACCGATCATTGTTTAAACCTACCAGCTGAGAATTTTGCACAGTAATACGTTCCTCAAGTGAAGAAACCAGATTCGAAAGATCCCTAATCGACTGTTCCATTGCTGGTATGGCAGCCGATGAAGTTAAAGTAGAATCGAGTTTATTCACAATGAGGGACTGTAGATCAGTCACTAGTTTACGTGTCAGTTCAGATTGATTATCAATGTAATCAGACATGTCACAATCGAATGAAGTACTATAGCTTCATGTCGAAGGAGTAGTTGGTTGCCCTTAGTAAACGTCGAAGGGGTTAAGTTTTGCCCGAAGAGAGCGATGTCGTATTTGAATGGCGTTGATGTTCGCAGTAAGTCGCTGACCGTCGATGTTTTCTGAACATATAGCTCCATCAGTAACGCAGATCCAGGTCGAGAAGAATGAAAATTGTCTTTAGCTGGCGTTGATATGTGGGGAGATTCACTGATTCCGAGCTGAAGAGTGGAGATTCAGCGCCGTCGTACCTGTAACCCACTGTACAGTATTGTTAAGTTTATTTCTTGCATGTATTGTATATATCGACCATAAGGTAGAAATACTGCAAAACTGAATAATTATTAGATTAGTTGTAATTTTTGTAGCTGCGAAATTGTCATTAATTTTAGTGACAGTATGTACCTGATGCACACTTTCTGAGTTTAATGTTTAAATTTAATTTATGTTTAATGTAAAAAGGGCGCGCGTCATTTGTGATTGTAATTTCCAAGTCTAGTTTATTTATTTTTGTGCATACATGTGTTTCATAGATTATCTAGCGTTAGTATTATTTAGATGAGTCTGTACCAATATTTAGTACAGCTTGTATGATCTCATGCGGTGGTTGTTGACTGCGGTCAATATCGATCAATCATCTCATGTCAATTAATCCGTCCATAACCGTCGCTATCTGCTGATAAGTAATCAGTATTTATCTTGCTGAGCTTTTGACACTTGTCAAAAGGTGGCCGCTCTTTGTCAATTTGCGGTATTGTGCACTTTATACTATGACCAAATGTGCCGTGTGTGATCAATCAATATCACGCAAACCCAATGATTCTCTGTAGTGCATTTTATGCGTGAAATTGTACCACACCGGCTGCTCCAACCCTTCTTGGTATTTTACGTCATCATCTATCAAGTGTTGTGCACAATCCCTGCAGCCTATTACGGTGTCTTCGCAAGTAGTAACAGCTGACGTGTTTCAGCGTGAAACAACTCCTCGCACGCCGACCACGCCCGTGTGTACATTTTTTCGTTCCGTGCCACCAAAAGCTCCATCTGGTATAACGGTTGCTAAGCGCGCTAGGTCCCCGACTTCCGACGTTGCTACACAAGCCACAAAACACCCTCGTGCTCGTAAAAGTAGAAATTCTACGGACTCTGCCACTTTGAACACCACACTTGTCAAATCGAATAGCATCGCGTCAATCACTAGTTGCGACTTGAACGCTGAAATGGCAGACCAACGGCCGCCAGACTGGTTTAAGAACTATGTTAATAAGTTTGACAAATTCGTAGAGGAAACCAGGGCTAATCAATCCGACAACTTGAAAGCATTTTCACAGCAAGAGGCTGCAAATAATAATAATCTCTCTGAGCGGATCACGGCACTTGAATATTCAAATAAAGCTAAAATTGTCGAGAATCGCGCAGAAATATCGTCGATTAGGAGCGAACTGAACACCCTTGCCCAAAACAGAGCGGAGATTGACATGTGTGAAGTTATCATATCTTGTATCCCGCGAGTGCCCAGTATACCTGATGCAGTGGTAACTGAGAAGGTACTTACTGCTATAAACCTGCCCCACTTAAAAAACTTTATTATCGAATGTCGGGATTGGTCTCCACCGATAATTGCCTCTGCTCACGACAATTCAAATCTCGCGCAAGAGCCACCACCCGCCGGAACCTCTTCGGATGGAACGCGCTCTCCTCACTTTCGTGCCATAGTCCTGAAATTCTCGTCGACAACGACGCGCGACACTGTCATTAATAGTAGCGGTAAACTGAACGGTCTTGAGTGCAATGCCATTCTTGGCGCAGGCGGAAACTCGCACATCTTTATTCGCCCCCTGTGGCCAAAGTCAGTTTTTCAACTATGGCGCAAGGTAATGGAAGCCAAAAAAGTGCTGAACTACGCACGGTCCGTTGTTCGGAACCTCTCTGTTTTTATGAGAGAAACCAAGGACTCACCGCTAATTCCAATTCGCTCCGAAGCTGACTTCATACTGCTCCGTGCGCGCCCTCCACCTCCACGGCGCAGTCCGTTAGTAACAAATAATATCACTCCCGAAGTCAGTCAGAATCAGCAATGACAGAAACCAGGTCGGCCGGATCGACGGGCGTGTAATGACTATCTCTGTGGCTCATATAAATGTAAATAGACTAAAATCTCATTTTAATCTTCTATAGCATCATTATTCTGAGCAGTTCTTTGATATTATTGCAGTCACAGAGACGTTTCTAGCGCCGGTTGAAACAGACTCCGTAATTTCTCTAGAAGGCTTTAACTTTTTTAGAATTGATAGGGTAGGCAAGGAGGGTGGCGGCGTGGGTATCTATGTTAGAGATTATTTTCGTGTGAACATTCTTGCTTATTCTGACCCAACTTATACATGATAATACACTTGAGTTTCTTATTCTCGAGCTCTCAAGTGGTTGTAACAAATTCCTTTTTTCCGTAATGTATCGTCGCCGCTCCGCAACTTATCCGCATCAATTTTTTAATATTTTGTCAGATTTCTTGCCTTCCTTTAACAATGTAATTATAACGGGATTTTAATATGAACATGGCCATAGAGAGTGGCGCTTCAGACTACTTAAAATCATGTATCGAGACTCGCTCATTGTTTCTCGTTCCTTCAGACTCAACGCATCATACTATGTACAGAGATCGCCCCTCCCATACGTGGCTAGACTTATTCATTGTGCATAACTCGTCGGTGCTGAGGGAATACAATAAGTCAGTAGCTCCCTTCATTGCTGGCCATGACTTTATACACGTGCGATTCAATTTCCACAAACCCCCTCTTATAAGTAAAACATACTTCTGCAGAAAACTCAGAAATATATCGGAGGAAGCGCTCAAAACTGTGATTTCGCGTAATCTCGAGTGTTTTTTCCCTGCCATCCCCACTCTCCCGTGGTTCTGGCTGTTGCCCACTTCTCATCACAAGCCAGAGGGGAAGACGGCATTCCCCAAAGTATAGTGGCTAAGGCTCTTCCGTTTGTGGGAGATCATATTGTTAAGATCTTTAACTCCTCTTTGTCCAGTGGCACTTTTCCGGGAACTTGGAAAGGAGCTCAGTTGGTGCCTTTGAAGAAGAAGCCTGTCCCATCTACGGTGTCAGATTTTCGACCAATTGCCCTACTGAGTTTCCTTTCTAAGGTCCTGGAAAAAATAGTACAAGACTAAATAACTGACTTTTTACGAGAAAACAACACTTTGGATCCGATGCAGACTGGTTTTCGACAGCATCACAGTACACAGACAGCACTACTAAAACTGACGGAAGACATAAGATCAGGCATTAACAACAACAAAAAACTATTGACTATTTTGTTGATGTTTGATTTTAGCAAAGCATTCGACACCATCTCACACACTAAACTGCTGCGTAAGCTGATGCGCATGGGATTCTCCAGGAGTGTTCTCCTGTGGCTTAAGTCATATATTATGGGGAGACGACAGAAAGTCGTCACAATCACAAACGGGGATTCAGGTTGGCTAACCACCAATCTTGGCGTTCCACAGGGCTCAGTCCTGGGACCCCTGTTTTTCAGCCTTTACATAAACGACTTACAAGACGCACTAGACTTAGATGGTGTAGAACATATACTTTACGCTGACGATCTGCAAACCTACACTCAACTGACCCTGAAAGGTCTTTGTGATGGTATCGGTCGCATGTCGGCTGTTATTTATTTATTTGTATTATTTATTTATTTAATTTATTTATTTATTTAAATTTATTTATTTAATTCAATTATTTATCTAACTTATTTATTTATTTGACTTAGTTATTTATTAATTTATTTATTAAATATGTTAAATGTTAAGTGTGAATGTATTTATTAGCGTGAATTGTAAGAGTGTCATATGAATAAGTGTGTTTTTAATTTTTCGACGTGATAGTTATACGTTAAAATTTAGTAAAGTGTGTGTATGTGTATTCTTTTTACTTTTATCGTATTATGTTATCTTTATTTTATTTATCTTATTTTATTTTATGTTTTTGACGAAGCGTGTTCTGTGATGTGTCATTTGACTATGACTAGTTCATTATATTTAGATTTTATAAACTGACGAACTGTTACAGCGAATAATGTTATTTAATACATAAGAAATGCAATAATTGAATGTTAAATGTAAGATAACAAATATATAATACTGACTGATATTTTAATTATTATAACTATACATGTACATGCAATTGTAAGAATTTTCGTCTTTGATGAATAAACAGTATGTCTGTCTATCTATCTATCTCTCTCTCCCTCTCCTGCGTTAATACAAGTCTTAATCGTCGAGGTCTTATTATTACAAGCACCTGCGTGCTATGTATTTGCAGGACTTTTTGTTTGTGACCGCGATGCTAGGATATTTGTTCTAGAAAAGCATTTATTAAAGACGTATTTTTTGTTATCGTCATGTTGCTGTTTGACAGCCAGTTTCATACACCTTATGACTGTGTGATTTGCATTTTTCATAGCTAGACGGAGAATTAGTGCGCAGATAATTATAGCAGACTGGACACGTTGCTCGCCCCATGAGGTACTGCCCTCTTGCGGCAGAAAAAATAAACACCAACCGCCAAAGATATATAGAGACGAGGTGCAAAATACCATAACTTATGTTAGTTGATTAACGCAAAGAGCCTTTTCAGCGTCCCATGCAGTTGCAAATAGATGCACGAAACGATGCAAGTACTGCACTGCCAATTCCAAAATTTAGCAGAAAAGCCAGCCTACACACCAACGCCCGTGAATCGTCCACACCAGGCTCGGCCAAGGAAACAGGGCCATAAGAAAAATACTTTGTAGTGGGAGCAACACGTCTGACACAATGGAGGGAACCGGAGAGAAATAGAGAGAGAGGGGGGTATCGATTGTGTATTTGTGTGTGTGTGTGTGTGTGTGTGTGTGTGTGTGTGTGTGCGTGTATGTTGTGGGTGTGTGTGTGTGAGTGTGTGTGGTCAAATTTTATGGTCACCATAACTTTTTAAGACAACGGTATTTCGAGTTGAAAATTTACAGGTACATCAGATATGACTCAATATAGAACTGATTAGATGTTGGAGCTATATGGTCGAAACTTTCTCCTTATTTTTGAAAATTTTTAATTTGTTAAAATTTTATATGGAAGTGACTCTTTTTTTCGTAGGTGTAAGCAATGGAATGAAGAGGCTAAATCGACCTCCACGAACTATCCTTTATTTATTTAGGCCAGTTGCTGACGTTTCGGGAGTCTTTTAATACTCCCGGCTTCAAAGGCTGTATAAACATAATAATTATATAGAACAATAATTTAAATAACAAATCACCGCAGATACAAACATTAATAACTAAAAATTATTTCAACATACCTATGACATAAAAAAGATTAGTATCTCATTGAGACCGACGCAACAACAATCAAAAACGAAATGGCACCCTTAAGAAATAAACAAAAATTTATTATAAAAAATAAAAAAATCACTGTTGACAATTAAAAAGAACAATTAAACAATATTTTGAGACTCACTACGGCGCAAGAGCACACCCAACGTATGTGTAGCTCCGGAGGCCGACATGCGAGAAAGATGTTTAAACATTACATGATGTCAATTGTCGGCGTGTCCGGGCACTACTAACGCACAAATCTTCGTAGACCTGACAATCCCCCGAAAACTCCAATAATACATAGTAGTAATAAATAGATAAATAGTAGAGTAGGTTACAGAGAAACATAAGCGTGAGGAGGTGGCGCGTAGAGCAGCTAATAGCTTGCAGTGGTGAATCCCACGGCCCGCGAGACACACCAGCAAGCTATCCAAGCGACCTGTACACGTCATGCACGCCTGATACACACTACTCTCTCGGAGCCTCTGTCGGGAGATTAAAAGACCCCCGAAGAGACGGTTGAGGAGTTTAGCAATACCTCTATAGTGGTTATGACTACTGGATATAGACTCGTATGAATCTCGGATCATTTTAGATGAACAAAAATCGGAGCGAATGCAAAAATGAAAGACAATATAATAAAAGTAAAAATAAAAGTAAACAAAAGGCTAAGAAGTAGTTTTATTGTTAGTAATTATACAAGATGTTTTTTTTAAAGAAGTTAGTGTCCTCCGTTTTATTTAGTATATTATTGTAATAATAAATGTTAATCATTTCTGAGAAAGCTCTTTTGCTCCAATTTATTTCCTTATCCAAAATTTTAATGTTGACATATCAATACAATGTTTAATTTTTTTGTCCTTCTTATGTTCGTATTGACGCTTAGCTAATCGTCATTTGGCCATGCCAATGTAAGTCGCAGAACACTGCTGGCAGTCTATTTTATAAAATAAACAACGTTACTATTGTCAAGTTTATTTAATCTTTCCTACCCTAGTTTGATCATGCCGTTAAATATATGAATCGTTTTATTAATCGGTATCACATTAAACTGTTTTAAACCATGATTAATTATCGAGGTGATATGTTCAACGTAGGGAAGGACCATCTTAGGATATCTAAATCATGTACGTTTATGGGAATTCATTAAATTATTATTATTACTAGCAATTGAATTAATAAGGTGTAATTTATTCTTAATGTGCTTGTCTATAAACTTTTCAGGATAGTTTTGTTCAAGAGATATGTTTTTGTAATTAATAAATTTTGAGAGTGAAAAGATAGATCTGATAATTTTATGCATTTGTCAACTAAATTATAAATTATGGCAATTTTTTTTAAAAGAGGGTGGTGAGATAACATGTTGATGTAACGACCCGATGCTGTAGGTTTTCTGTACTAATTAATTATAGCATTCCGATTATCTTTCCTTGCAATTTCGAGGTCCAAAAAGCTCAATTTTTTGTCTCTTTCCACCTGTATAGTAAACTGTAGTTCTCTATTATAATTGTTAAAAGTATCAAGAATTTTATTAGTATCTGTTGATGTATTGATTAGAAAGCAGTCATCAACATATCTCCTAAACAACAAAATTCTGCTTTTTAATTTATTTAGACAGTTGGTTTCTAGGGCCTCTAATGTTATTTCTGCAAAGCAAGGGCTTGTACAGAATCTCATCGGTGCCCCAGCCATAAAATTTCATATTGAACTGTAAATAAGTAGAATGTAAAAGAAGTTTAATCACCTCAAAAAACTCACTTTTAGATAAAGAAATAATAGGTTTAAGATATTTCCACTCTAGCAATAAAACTCATTCTTAGCCTTTTGTTTACTTTTATTTTTACTTTTATTCAATCTTCTGACAGATGCTCCGAAAGAGTAGAGTGTATCATGAGTGCATGACGTGTATAGGTAGCTTGGATAGCTTGCTGGTGTGTCTCGCGGGCCGTGGGATTCCCTGCTGCGAGCTACTAGCTGCTCTACGTGTCACCTCATCACGCTTATGTTTCTCTGTGGCCTACTCCGTGCTTTCGGAGCCGCTATCCCTTCTCTGATATTTATTATTGGAGTTGTCGGGGGGTTAAATAAATGTTTTTATAATTTAATAATCAAGTACAAACTAAATAATGAGAATATATTTGATACATTTGTTAAAAGTAATAAACAACTAACAAAAATATTGCTTTATAATTAGACACTATTACAATTTCAAAAACTATGACTATTGCGTATTCACAAATAGCTTTCAATAGTCTGTTCGCATATTTGGTATAATTTTTAGACACCTTGTACACTCAACTACAGTGCAAACTATCAGAGCGCCAAGCACAAGACCGACTATTTTTATAGACTGAAAGAATGAGTCATTTTTATTGATTATGTAAAGGTTCTTGAAATCTTGATTATTGTACTATAATAACTTCTAGGAGAGGATAGGAGATAGGTAAAAATAAAATAATTAAGACATTAATATAGATTCACGTAAGCGAGTACAGCATCTCGCATTTATTCATATACAGTTCCACTCGTGAGAAATGCTTTGCGTCTATTAGTTTTATCCCTGGGGCTCTATTCTGCTATCTAAGCGTAGAAAGATAGAAAAGTAGAGGGAGCTCGAGATGCATTTTCGAATTAGGGAGACTCTTTTCCTCTTACTCCATACTCTTTTCACAATTTTGAGTAGGAAAGTGATTAATTAACTAATAAAACACTGTTTAATTGATATTACAGTAATAATAGTGCTTTGAAATGCATATTAGAGCGTTTTCTTAGGTTATGTCGGAAAAATTTATATTCTAACGTGTCTATAATAAAATTTGCAATCACGTGTATAAATACATACATAAATACATTTTTATATATACATGTACTTACAACGTTTCTATATAACCTAAACGATCAATTTAATACACATTTGAAAGTACTATATTATTACTTTAATATCGATTAAACAATATTTTACTTGTTAATTAATCACTTTCATACTTTAAATTGTAGTGAAAAGCATGTCCCGAACGGGAAAATGCATCTCGAGCTTTAACTCTCTACATTTTTGTCTTTTTACGCTAAGATAGCTGAATCGAGTCCCAGTAGTAAGATTGCAATAGTTGCAATCGACAGCATACATAGAGCGATGAAAACGGAGCCGCCGAAAATGCTTAGCAATCAGATCTCACTCTTGTCATTCGCTCTAATTTATATCTTACATGGATGTAGGTACACATCCTTCCTTCTCATCCGCGATTCTTTTTCGTGCGGATATTCGTAGATATGCAACAGAGCTTTTACGCGCAAAACGCAATTTTCAACCATTAAAATCAATGATACAAATTATCTTATTTATTATTATTATACGTCACCTTTATATTAAATATAAAGTAATGTATAAATAATTTGTAAACATTAATTATTATTAAAATAATTTAATATTCATACCATAGTCATATAGGGTGTTAGTTAGAAATTAAAAATGTGTATGCATTCTGATAGATGCACCGTAGCACCCTAGTACTGTACTAACCAAGATCTTTTTGAACGTGTGTACTTTAGATGTAACTTTTATACTTAGGTTTGAAAAACTTCTAGGAAATTAATTTATATAATCATTAAACTTTAGACGTTAGAAATTGGATTGGATTGTAAATGTCACAAACACAGAGTCAATAATTTGTAAGGTGTTACTACCTCCGGAGTTAACAAATATATCAAATATAATCTCATTATTTTGTTTGTACTTAATTGTCATAGTAATAAAAACATTTATTTAACATTTAGCCTTTTATGTTAATTATTTTATTGTAACACCTATATACTTGTTATCTTCAGCAAATGGTATTGAAAATAACCTATTACACTATCCTGATATAATAAATATTTAAAAATGTAATATCTACCAGAAATTATTTTAATCTTTGCTGAATTTCTATACCTAATTTACGCAAAGCGATTTTTTAAACTTGGAACTAACTTTTCTCGAAAACGGCTAGTCGAAAGCTTTTGATTTTTGTGTGAAAATACTCCTGAAAGGTACATGTATCATATGGATAATTATTTGAGAACAGGTCAATCTTGTGAAGATTTCGTGTCTGTTTTAATATTTTTAATAAAATGTGTTTTTTCACGTATAAACAGTATAACTTATTTCAGGTTATAGTAAATCTTTAAATTGTCTTATATAAAATTTCAAAATATATCTCTTATAAAGAGATATGAACTCTCACGGAGTTTACTGAAAATAAGGGGGATACGTTTCATTGTAAAAGTTAGCTTGAAAAAAAAATTCTGTCAAAATATCATTTCAAATTGTTCGATACTAGCCAAATAAAGGTATCTCGTTCGGTGAGTAATGCCTGGAATAAGATGATAAGTATTTATGAAACTCTTAAATGGGACGAAAATGGTTTAAAGACATCCATGGAGTTTACAATTTCAGTGTGAAACTGGAGCGGGTTTTTTTCGGTATAAATTTTTGTAAACATATGCTGCTGCCCAAAGATCAAAAAAGTGTTTTCGTTTAAATAAACATAGTCTAGATATGAATTTGATAAATATAATAATAAATAAATATAATAAATATAATAATAAATAAATATAATAAATATAATAATAAATAAATATAATAAATATAATAATAAATAAATATAATAAATATAATAATAAGTAAATATAATAAATATAATAATAAATAAATATAATAAATATAGTAATAAATAAATATAATAAATATAATAATAAATAAATATAATAAATATAATAATAAATAAATATAATAAATATAATAATAAGTAAATATAATAAATATAATAATAAATAAATATAATAAATATAGTAATAAATAAATATAATAAATATAATAATAAATAAATATAATAAATATAATAATAAATAAATATAATAAATATAATAATAAATAAATATAATAAATATAATAATAAATAAATATAATAAATATAATAATAAATAAATATAATAAATATAATAATAAATAAATATAATAAATATAATAATAAATAAATATAATAAATATAATAATAAATAAATATAATAAATATAATAATAAATAAAAATAATAAATATAATAATAAATAAATATAATAAATATAATAATAAATAAATATAATAAATATAATAATAAATAAATATAATAATAAATAAATATAATAAATATAATAATAAATAAATATAATAAATATAATAATAAATAAATATAATAATAAGTAAATATAATAAATATAATAATAAATAAATATAATAAATATAATAATAAATAAATATAATAAATATAATAAATATAATAATAAATAAATATAATAAATATAATAAATATAATAATAAATAAATATAATAAATATAATAATAAATAAATATAATGAATATAATAATAAATAAATATAATAATAAATAAATATAATAAATATAATAATAAATAAATATAATAAATATAATAATAAATAAATATAATAAATAAATATAATAAATATAATAATAAATAAATATAATAAATATAATAATAAATAAATATAATAAATATAATAATAAATAAATATAATAAATATAATAATAAATAAATATAATAAATATAATAATAAATAAATATAATAAATATAATAATAAATAAATATAATAAATATAATAACAAATAAATATAATAAATATAATAATAAATAAATATAATAAATATAATAACAAATAAATATAATAAATATAATAATAAATAAATATAATAAATATAATAATAAATAAATATAATAAATATAATAATAAATAAATATAATAAATATAATAATAAATAAATATAATAAATATAATAATAAATAAATATAATAAATATAATAATAAATAAATATAATAAATATAATAATAAATAAATATAATAAATATAATAATAAATAAATATAATAAATATAATAATAAATAAATATAATAAATATAATAATAAATAAATATAATAAATATAATAATAAATAAATATAATAAATATAATAATAAATAAATATAATAAATATAATAATAAATAAATATAATAAATATAATAATAAATAAATATAATAAATATAATAATAAATAAATATAATAAATATAATAATAAATAAATATAATAAATATAATAATAAATAAATATAATAAATATAATAATAAATAAATATAATAAATATAATAATAAATAAATATAATAAATATAATAATAAATAAATATAATAAATATAATAATAAATAAATATAATAAATATAATAATAAATAAATATAATAAATATAATAATAAATAAATATAATAAATATAATAATAAATAAATATAATAAATATAATAATAAATAAATATAATAAATATAATAATAAATAAATATAATAAATATAATAATAAATAAATATAATAAATATAATAATAAATAAATATAATAAATATAATAATAAATAAATATAATATATATAATAATAAATAAATATAATAAATATAATAATAAATAAATATAATAAATATAATAATAAATAAATATAATAAATATAATAATAAATAAATATAATAAATATAATAATAAATAAATATAATAAATATAATAATAAATGAATCAATGTAACTTTTACACATCACCAATAAATGGAGAGTATGAATAATGCGTTAATTTAAGAAAATGATGCATCAGGCACAAGAGAATAGTTGGAGAGAATTTGTGGGGAAGGAGAGCAATGAAAGCCCACGGGGAAAAGTTTACAGAATATGTAAGAGAGTGGACTTTGCTTGACTTAAGGTCCCTCTAAACTTCATATAGATAGTAAATGGAAGAAATATTCATAGTAAATAGTAAAAATGATAGGTTTCTTAGCACCACTGATTTTCATTGAAAAAATTGTATTTTGCGAAAGCAGAAACTAATCCCCTCATTCTCACAGGTCATGGGGTTGGATTTGTGGTAGCAGTGGTTGACGCCCACATCGCGAGCAGGGGTTGAGTAAATGAGTCCAACGTGTGAGTTACGTGTCTTATGCAACACCTTGGGTAGTGGTCTGTCAAGTCGTTAGGAGTGTTAGATGGACGTAGCCTCCCACGGAGAGGGTCATAGAGGCTTACCTTTATGTGAAAAATCCACAGTAACTGTTGATCAAACGGATCGTCGCTGCAGCGCTAGAGCGGTTTTGACCTCGGTCACCGAATATCTCACTTTGTGGCAACTTGTCGTGGTATCCCTTGTTACGCGCTGATTAAGCGTACCCTAATCCCGCACTCATAGGAGCCGCGTGATTAAAGACGCAAGGCAGACATCGCACGTACAATACTCAAGAGACCAGATGTCTCTACCTACCTATTTTTCTATGTATAATGATAAATAAAAAAAAATCATTAAACAAATAAGTCTCAGATTCATTCTCACAAATTATTTTACAGGAAAATCCAACGATTATTTTAAAACTTATATATTTTACAGGCTGACAGCGAAACTATAGTAGCTGGAATGGTTAATGGAATGATTTCGATTAGACAAAGAGAAGACGCTAAAAAAAAATCATTGGATCTTCAAAAAATATCTTATCGATATGCAGGTGACAATTTACATTCTCCGTTAATTGATACATACGTACGTGAAGTTACTAAGGAGGTCATGGGGAAGCATGACTTATGTTTAAGAAAATTTCAATATTCAAAAGCACTTGACTGTGTATTAATAAATTACATTGTAAATAAGTGTCCTCATATCACAGTTGCACTTTTTCAAGAATTAGTTCGTCGACAAGGTCTTATTCAAGCACTATCTGGACGGGATGGAAAATCTCTGATTAATATTTTAAAATTTGTTATTCGTCATATTGGCAACATCAGATTCGGACGAGTATTACTACACATAGCAAATGTTCTGCTGGGTATGTATGTGTTACTAAAGGGACTTTAAATTAATTTAAATTAACCATTTATAATTTCAATTTAAGATTATTATATTTAATTTTCTAGATGTTTATGAAGAAAGACTCGATGAATTAAATGTGGAAGCACAAACAATGTTTAGACTTTTAGTTAAAAAGTTAGAAGAAGAAGAAGAATTAATATTTTCTTTGATAGAGTTACAAGGGACAATTGAAATGATTCTTTCAGCAGCAGAAGCAACAGCTATTTTTAAACATTCTGATAATTATACACCGTCATTAACAGCAAAAAAAGATTTAATTTTAAATCTATCATGAAAAAATAAAAATTTATATTTTTTACTTTAATCTGCGTTTACGCTTTACATTATTTCTTTTCACGACTTTTAAAGAGATAACAAATTTATTTCGCATTTCTTAAAAGAGCAAATGTGTTTTTTGTAACATGTTATCCATGCAGTTGTAGATCGTCCGTTAGGTATCAGTGAGCCAATTGGCACTTCTGATCCTTCAGAGATATTTATATATTCATCCCATACTACTATGAAAGACGAAAATTTAATTAATACTTATAATTGTACATACCTATATACAGAGTGGGACATTTTAATCTCCGCACCTAAATTTCTCCGCTCCTAAGCGTGGTATCGAAAAAAAGTTGAGACAAAAGTTGACAAGGGCAAAGGGGGTCAAACATTGGCGACTTTGAACTTAACCTTGAACTTGATCTTCAAGGTTATTTCAAGGTCAACTTGATTTTTTTAAAGAGAAACCCCTAATTTTGTTCCCGGAATTGAAAAGAGCGGAAAATTCTACATCGAAAATGTCTTTGAGAAAATTTCGTTTTGTGACCTTAGAGAGGTCAAAAATCAAGGTCAAACGTCTCAAAAACGATAATATGCTTTTTCTCTGAATTATTATGGATTTCTGGTCGAAGCAAATAACCTCTCTACCTCAAACATTAATCACAACAACCTTACTTTGTTTCGTGACCTCCAGAAGGTCATTTCCAGGTCAGAATCGTACAAACTTGTGTAGTTTAACCTCATAATTGCCATTTTTATCGTTATTGATGGTGAGACCTTGTAAAGGTCAGTTCAAGGTCGAACCCTGAAATTTCGGCTGACCAGAAGAGAAAACAGTGAGCACATTCGCGTCGGATGGTGTAACGTTCGAGTGCGAACTAAAGCGAAGCTGGCCATTTTAATCTCCGCACCCAAATATTTCAGAAAGAAAGCGGTCAACAGAAAAGAAGTTCAGACAAAAGTGGTTCAGGACAGAGGGGGTGACATTTCTGCACCATTGACCTTGACCTAGAGGCAATTCTTCAAGGTCATTTCAAGGTTATGATGGTTTTTTTTGAATGGGACCCTATAATTTTTATCCCGGATTCTGACAGAGAGAGAAATTCTCCGTTGCAAATAGTATTTAATAATTTTTACCCCTTGACCTATCCAAGGTCAAGTAAAAGGGCTTACCTTACCTTACTTTTAGCACTACCCAGAAACAACGACGTGGACGTAGTAAGTTCTGTTTCCATTGGGGTGCTTGATTAGCGTGAGTCCCCTTGCCTCTCACGATGGGGTGCTTCATTAGTGTGAGTCCCCTTACTGCCCACTACTGTAACCATTATGGTTGTTATCTTCACAGTAAATGTTCAAAGCAGGTTTGTTGAAGGCACAAATTTGCTCCACTTTGGAAATGTCGTGTGAATACGATTGACCATCCATTACCACCTGTGACCATGTTTGACCCTCTATTTCTATCTGTTACCACGATTGACCAGCCAGTACCACCTGTGACCACGATTGACAATCCACTACCAACTGTTACGTTCGACCCCCTATTTCTACCTGTGTCTACAATTGACCATTACCACTTCTGATTACAGTTGTCTATCTTGCTTCTGTCAATTAATGAACATCCTTTACGACTAATACACCACGTTCTATTGAATGCTCGCAAATGGTGAACTTTATTTAAATCGTGTCCGAATAAATTTTGAAGTACCCCGTTACAATATTTTTTTACGGCATAACAAGTTTTTAAGAAATAATAATTTCTTTTAAAATTTTTAGATATTTGTAATAAGTGTTCTGCAGAGGCCTTTGTAATTTCTAATTTGTATTATTTTCTATTAATTAAAAATATTAAAGTTTGTTTTTGTTTTTTGAGAAGATTCAATAATAGTATAAATATTTTAAATTTGAATTAGGTGTCTTATGAATACTCGTATGTAGTTTAATGGTTAAATCAATACGATTTTTTCACGTTTGAGTACACATTCGATGTTGCTACTTTTGTGAAAGTCTTTCGAATTATTCTTAACATTTCCTTATTTTAATATTATTAAAACTAAAGCAAAGTTTTCAATATGGCCGATTATCTAGCCAATGAAATTGTTGATATGATAATGGTTTTAGGAGAATGTAATAACGTTGCTCGTGCTGCGGCAAGGCGTTACGTTGAATGCTATCCAGACAGAAGACACCCTGATGATAAGACAATTCGTAGTTTAACTGAAAGAGCTCGCGACGGTCATCTTACTCGCCAACGCAGGCGTCATGAATACAACGAAAATGATGCCCGAGTTGTGACTGTTCTTGCAGCTGTTTATCTTGATCGTCATATTAGTAGTCGTCAAATTGAAAGACAAATTGGTATACCAAGAAGAACGGCTTTGAGAATCCTGAAAGCCCTTAAATTTCATGCGTACCATATAACTTTAGTTCAAGAATTACGACCAAATCATACCCAAATGCGAGTTGAATTTTGCCAATGGGCTTTGCAAATGATACGCGAAGATCCTCGTTTTTTTTTAGGTATGGACTTTTTTCTGATAGGGCAAATTATATAGCGACGGACATCTTAACAGCCGCAATTGTCATTATTGGTCTGATGAAAATCCGCACTGGTACAGAACTGTAGACCATAAAAATCGTTGGAGTCTTATGGTATGGTGTGGGATTGTGAATGGTCATTTATTTGGTCCTTACTTTTTTGAAGATAATGTTGATAGACACAGCTATTTGGAGTTGCTATGAGATCGGTTACCAGAACTTCTAGAAAATTTTGACTTAGCGATACGACAAAGGATGTGGCTTCAACAAGATGATGCTGCGCCGCATTTTGCATTGATTGTACGTGAGTTTTTGAATACTCATTACACTGGTAGATGGATCGGACGAGGAGGCCCAGTTGCTTGGCCTCCTTGTTCACCTGACATGACATCTCCAGATTTTTATTTATGGGGCTTTTGAAAGAATGTTGTATTTGAAGAACGGCCAAAAACTAGAGAAGATATGCAAGACAGTATTACCCGAGCTTGCGCAGCAATTCCTAGACATACCTTGTTACGAACAGTACGACATTTCCAAAGGCGAGTAAATTTGTGCCTTCAAGCATTAGCGTGAGTCCCCTCGCCTCTCACGATGGGGTGCTTGATTAGCGTGAGTCCCCTCGCCTCTCACGATGGGGTGCTTAATTAGCGTGAGTCCCCTTACCTCTCACGATGGAGTGCTTGATTTGCGTGAGTTCCCTCGCAGTAAATGTTCAAAGTGGCCGCCATTTGTTTGAAGGCACAAATTTACTCGCCTTTGGAAAAGTCGTACTGTTCGTAACAAGGTTTGTCTAGGAATTGCTGCGCAAGCTCGGGTAATACGGTCTTGCATATCTTCTCTAGTTGTTGGCCGTTCTTCAAATACAACATTCTTTAAAAAGCCCCATAAATAAAAATCTGGAGATGTCATGTCAGGTGAACAAGGAGGCCAAGCAACTGGGCCTCCTCGTCCGATCCATCTACCAGTGTAATGAGTATTCAAAAACTTACGTACAATCAATGCAAAATGCGGCGCAGCATCATCTTGTTGAAGCCACATCCTTTGTCGTATCGCTAAGTCAAAATTTTCTAGAAGTTCTGGTAACCGATCTCATAGCATCTCCAAATAGCTGTGTCTATCAACATTATCTTCAAAAAAGTAAGGACCAAATAAATGACCATTCACAATCCCACACCATACCATAAGACTCCGACGATTTTTATGGTCTACAGTTCTGTACCAGTGCGGATTTTCATCAGACCAATAATGACAATTGTGTCTGTTAAGATGTCCGTCGCTATATAATTTGGCCTCATCAGAAAAAATTCCATACCTAAAAAAAAACGAGGATCTTCGCGTATCATTTGCAAAGCTCATTGGCAAAATTCAACTCGCATTTGGGTATGATTTGGTCGTAATTCTTGAACTAAAGTTATATGACACGCATGAAATTTTCAGGATTCTCAAAGCCGTTCTTCTTGGTATACCAATTTGTCTTTCAATTTAACGACTACTAATATGACGATCAAGATAAACAGCTGCAAGAACAGTCACAACTCGGGCATCATTTTCGTTGTATTCATGACGCCTGCGTTGGCGAGTAAGATCACCGTCGCGAGCTCTTTCAGTTAAACTACGAATTGTCTTATCATCAGGGTGTCTTCTGTGTGGATATCATTCAACGTAACGCCTTGCCGCAGCACGAGCAACGTTATTACATTCTCCTAAAACCATTATCATATCAACAATTTCATTGGCTAGATAATCGGCCATATTGAAAACTTTGCTTTAGTTTTAATAATATTAAAATAACGAAATGTTAAGAATAATTCGAAAGACTTTCACAAAAGTAGCAACATTGAATGTTTACTCAAACGTGATATAATGTAAATAATTAAATATCCCAAATAAAATAAACGTGAAAAAATCGTATTGATTTAACCATTAACCTACATACGAGTATTCATAAGACACCTAATTCAAATTTAAAATATTTATACTATTATTGAATCTTCTCAAAAAACAAAAGCAAACTTTAATATTTTTAATTAATAGAAAATAATACAAATTAGAAATTACAAAGGCCTCTGCAGAACACTTATTACAAATATCTAAAAATTTTAAAAGAAATTATTATTTTTTAATAACTTGTTATGACCGTGAAAAAATATTGTAACGGAATACTTCAAAATTTATTCGGACACGATTTAAATAAAGTTCACTATTTGCGAGCATTTAATAAAACGTGGTGTATTAGTCGTAAAGGATGTTCATTAATTGACACAAGCAAGATAGACAACTGTAATCAGAAGTGGTAATGGTCAATTGTAGACATAGGTAGAAATAGGGGGTCGAACGTAACAGGTGGTAGTGGATTGTCAATCGTGGTCACAGGTGGTACTGGCTGGTCAATCGTGGTAACAGATAGAAATAGAGGGTCAAACATGGTCACAGGTGGTAATGGATGGTCAATCGGGGTCACAGGTGGTAATGGATGGTCAATCGTGGGTACAGGTGGTAATGGATGATCAATCGTAGTAACAGATACAAATAGAGGGTCAAATTTGGTCGCAGGTAGAATACAGGGTCAAACATTGTCACAGGTGGTAATGGATGGTCAATCGTAGTAACAGATACAAATAGAGGGTCAAATTTGGTCGCAGGTAGAATACAGGGTCAAACATGGTCACAGGTGGTAATGGGTGGTCAATCGTGGTAATAGATAGAAATAGAGGGTCAAACATGGTCACAGGTGGTAATGGATGGTCAATCGTATTCACACGACATTTCCAAAGTGGAGCAAATTTGTGCCTTCAACAAACCTGCTTTGAACATTTACTGTGAAGATAACAACCATAATGGTTACAGTAGTGGGCAGTAAGGGGACTCACACTAATGAAGCACCCCATCGTGAGAGGCAAGGGGACTCACGCTAATCAAGCACCCCAATGGAAACAGAACTTACTACGTCCACGTCGTTGTTTCTGGGTAGTGCTAAAAGTAAGGTAAGGTAAGCCCTTTTACTTGACCTTGGATAGGTCAAGGGGTAAAATTATTAAATACTATTTGCAACGGAGAATTTCTCTCTCTGTCAGAATCCGGGATAAAAATTATAGGGTCCCATTCAAAAAAAACCATCATAACCTTGAAATGACCTTGAAGAATTGCCTCTAGGTCAAGGTCAATGGTGCAGAAATGTCACCCCCTCTGTCCTGAACCACTTTTGTCTGAACTTCTTTTCTGTTGACCGCTTTCTTTCTGAAATATTTGGGTGCGGAGATTAAAATGGCCAGCTTCGCTTTAGTTCGCACTCGAACGTTACACCATCCGACGCGAATGTGCTCACTGTTTTCTCTTCTGGTCAGCCGAAATTTCAGGGTTCGACCTTGAACTGACCTTTACAAGGTCTCACCATCAATAACGATAAAAATGGCAATTATGAGGTTAAACTACACAAGTTTGTACGATTCTGACCTGGAAATGACCTTCTGGAGGTCACGAAACAAAGTAAGGTTGTTGTGATTAATGTTTGAGGTAGAGAGGTTATTTGCTTCGACCAGAAATCCATAATAATTCAGAGAAAAAGCATATTATCGTTTTTCAGACGTTTGACCTTGATTTTTTACCTCTCTAAGGTTACAAAACGAAATTTTCTCAAAGACATTTTCGATGTAGAATTTTCCGCTCTTTTCAATTCCGGGAACAAAATTAGTGGTTTCTCTTTAAAAAAATCAAGTTGACCTTGAAATAACCTTGAATATCAAGTTCAAGGTTAAGTTCAAAGTCGCCAATGTTTGACCCCCTTTGCCCTTGTCAACTTTTGTCTCAACTTTTTTTCGATACCACGCTTAGGAGCGGAGAAATTTAGGTGCGGAGATTAAAATGGCCCATCCTGTATATGGGTCATTCTTATACTTTTTTAAAATACTTAAAATGCTTTATACTATTCATTTTAAGATAAAGTACACTTCTGAAGAATACTTAAAAGCCTCGGTGACCATGAAAAATGCACCGCCTGATTAAAAAACACGTGTTTAGTGGTTAAGAAGGCTTAAATTCAATAATATAGATTAGCGAATTTTCATAGGACTTATAAAGACCACTTAGAGGGGTCTAATTCGTGATAAAATTACATGAAACATACATATTTAAGATATAAAAACTTGCATCAACTAAGATTATGTCAAAATATTTTTGCCGTCTATAAAATGGACAACGACTTTTACAGAATTTAACTCATGCTTGACCCCTTAAGTTGAAGTAAACATACGAATGGGTGCTTATGAGGTCGCGCCATCGGTCCAATCGTCTTCACAAGCACCCATTCATATATATATATATATATATATATATATATATATATATATATATATATATATATATATATATATATATATATATATATATACATATGGATGATTCTCTGGGAAATCAAGATAAAAAAAATATCTTTTTAATTTCAGAAAAAATGTTCGTTCTCGTATGTCGAATACATGTAAATTTTTTTAAGCTCATAGGTATAAAGTTGTTCGGAGCTAAATATGACCATATATCCATATATATGGGTGATTTTCTGAGAAATCGACAACAAAAAAAAAGAAAAATTTGTTGTAATAATGTTCCTTTTGGTATGTAAAATGATTGTGAATTTTTTCAAATTTGTTCAAGGCTATATATTTAAAGTTTTTTGAAGCTAAATATGATCTTAGTGCTAAAATGTGCATTTTAATAATTCTTTTAACAATATTTCATGTTATTTTGATTTTTTTAATATAAATATTACACTTCTGCCATTTTGTGACTATTGCAGTCACTTTTGTACTGAGAAAAGCTAGCTTCATGATTTTTGGTGTAATGGTTCGAGTCATCAAACTCACTTTTTTCAGGTTTATAAGTTTTAAAATGAGTTTAATTAATCGAGAAGGGCATTAAAAGATTTTGGAACAATTTTTTATGAAAAATTTAGAAAGTTTGCTAAAAAAAATCCATTGTTGCTATTTTTTTAAAGAGATTTAATTTTGTTGAATAAATGAAAGTTGAAAGTTGCTAAAAAATGTAAAAAATGACTTTGACAACTTTGAACCTAAGGGTTTCAACAAATCTGAAATAATTCACATACATTCTACATACCAAGAAGAACATTTTTACGGAAAAAAAAATTTGTGATCTCGATTTTCCAGAGAATCATATATATAATATATGAGACAGGCCAGCCAAATTCGACAAATCGGTATGCACCCATGTCTAAGCTTTTTCCGATTTATTATATGAAACTACATATCAAAAGAAACCCAAGAACTTTTTTGAGCCCCTAAGGTCACCCGTACGACCTAATAGAATATTCTAAATTTTCAAAAATGTCAAAAACCGGCTATTTTAAAAAATTATACGGAGTTCCCAATATTACCATTTTAAACGTACCAAAAAAATATTTCTTCGTATTTTTACCAGCATTAAATAACAAATTTAGATCCTCTTGGCAGATCAACGCGTCACCCCTACAGAACTGAATGTAAACACAAAATTTTGTATTCTTTGGGTTATGTTTGATCGCTTGCCACATTACGAAATCGAAACGATTTTAGATATACCGCGTCTCAAATTATTTGTTTTGAAAAGACCTCTAATTAAATAATTATTACATGAGGTCGCGCCATCGGTCCAATCGTCTTCACAAGCACCCATTCATATATATATATATACATATGGATGATTCTCTGGGAAATCAAGATAAAAAAAATATCTTTTTAATTTCAGAAAAAATGTTCGTTAAACATCTTAAAAGATGTTGTCAGATAAAAATGACAGGGGCGCCAACTTGACGATTTTCGAAAAAGACCTAAATTTAAAGGACTCAGTCCTTTAAATCTATGTCTTTTTTCGAAAATCGTCAAGTTGGCGCCCCTGTCACTTTTATCTGACAACATCTTTTAAGCTCTAACTTTCAGAAACAATACTTCAAACATCCCAGAAAATAAAGCACTAGGTCTAGTTCTTTATTTTCTTTTTCTTTTTTTTTTCTTTCTTTTTCTATTTCTGATCGGGCTTCTTTTGATATGTACTTATATATAAAACCGCTGCCAATACATTGGCACTCAGCTTCTTCCAACCTTATTAGTTGTTTCTATATGTATTTATTTGTTCTATTTACTTCTGCGTTCAAAAGTCAAACCGACAAGCCCTTTTTTATATAGATTGATTTAAACTTTTAAATTACCATTTAAACATATACAAAGATATTATGAAAAAATATTTGAATTGTATAAAAACTTCAAAAGGTTTTACATATCAAATAACATTTTTTACAAATGACAATAAATTTTGTAATACTATAAAATTGTTTATTTAATTTTATGGAGACAATTTGCACTCTAGTTAGTGAATTAAAGATCTAGTTATTAGAGTGAATTTTGCAGTATCTAACACGAAAGTATATATATATATATATTTACTCTAAGTATAATAAATGGGAAAAAAGTTAACGCCTTTGAGTCCTTGGATTTAACGAACGAAACAATATTAAGTATTCAAAATATTGTAATTCGTCATGTATTTGCAAAAGAAATTATTGAAATTTTATAATCAGTACAGCTGTTAAATTGTAAAAATAGAGTTTCTTTTATTTACTATGTATATCATAATTTTTTAAAGACAAAATATTGTTAATATTATTACATACAAGAGAGCAAAATGTTAATTTTTTTCTCATTTATTATATTTATAGTTAATATATCTACAATTTCATGAAGCCATAATAATTCGAATTAAAAATTGTTATAATTTTTTATATTTATTATTATGCAAATGGGGATATCACTGGAAGCAAGATTTTATTTTAATTATGTAACACCCAAATAGGTATATATCTATCTAACAATTAAAAGTGAATAAAACCTTTCTTTTAAAAAATATAATATATTTAGAAGCCATTTATAAAATTATTTTATTACCAATTACCATTTTTTTTATATTTTTGCAATAATTACATAAAGATTATATAAAATAAACATTTTATGTTTCTTAAAAAATAACGTGCTGCGATACCTACCTCATGGTAGCGTGGAAATGATATCAAAACACTGATTTACGCTTTCCACGAATGTAATTTAATAAACATGTTAATCTGTTGTCAGATTTTTAAAATTCAATATGACGAATCCTATATTGTTGACCAAAAAATATTAAAAATTTCGTCTACCATTTTGAATTTTGTATTTTTTTTAGCGGATTCTTGATCAGCGACTCCAAAAAGACCCAACAACTTTCAAGCAAATACAGTTTATAATATAAAAATTAAAAAAAAACAGTTGCAATATTAAACTTTTTGTTATAATATGAATGCTATTTTAAAATAGAAAAATCGTTATAAAACAAAAACCTATCCAGGCATCTTTATTTATTTTTTCTGATTTCGTATGCTTATAAAAAAAGAAAATAAGAATTCGATTGTTTAATAAAAAATGACCGGAACATTCTCGAGGTATAATCAATCAAAATTAAAAAAAAAATATAACCTCAAATATTTTAAAAGATAAAAGACCTCATAGTCTGGACAAAGAGCTCAGTCAAGATATAGAGAAAGCCACCTTTTCCAGCACAATTTATTTTAAAGATTTTCCATCATATGGGTAGGACATATGGATATAACAAAAGAAGGAAAATAGCTTGTATAAAATTTCGTGTCGCCCACATCGCGATCAGGGGAGAGGGTTGAGTAACATGAGTCCGGTGTCTGAGTTGCGGGTCTTATGCAACACCTCGGGTAGTGGCCTGTCAAGTGGTTAGGAGTATTAGATGGACGTAGCCTCCCACGGAGAGGGTCATAGAGGCTTACCTTTTGTGAAAAATCCGCAGAGAGCTCAGCCAAGATATAGTAGAAAGCGACCTTTTCCATCTCAATTTATTTTAAATATTATCCATCATATGGATATGACATATGTGTATAATAAACGAAGGGAAATAGCTTATAAAACATTTCGTGTCGGGGAAGATAAATAATTTTATGCCCATCTCAACGAAAATGGACACTTTTTTCCCTGAAAAACAAGACCAAAGTAACACTTTTTCCCCGCAAAAAGGATTAGGGGAAAAAATTTAAATGCGGGAAAAAAGTAATTTTTTTCTCGCAAATGTGGGAAAAAAGTGACTTTACTAGAAACTAGTTCAAATTCCTTTATTTCACCAAGTTCTACCAATAACCCTGATTTTCGATTGTCTTTTAACAATATAAGTTATGTTTTACCCAATAAAATTAAAACGTAGACATTTTATACAAAATATATTAGAAGATTCAATATTTAATACGAAAAACTATTACTTAGGAAATAGAGCAGCGTTATCCACACCGTGCACCGACCACGTTTTCAAACATTCTACGTCAGTCCATTAGTTCCGCTTTCCAAGTCATAAAGTGGCCACAGTTGAGATGGGCATAAAACACTATATGTAACTCGAGCAAAAAGTCGATTTTTTCCTCGGATGATACTACCCTAGCTTCACTTCGCTCGCTCGGGCAGTAAACTCACCCGCGGGATAAATGTTCGACTTTTTGCCCTTGTTACATAATGTACTATTATCCTCTTTCAAATTTATTTATACTGAAGCGATTATATTATTTCTACATACCAAATTAATTTACGACATTGATTTTAGAATAACGTAAAATAAAAAAATTGTTGTAAAGCAAAAACGAGTCGATGAATGTTAAAATTTCTTCTTAATTCAGAATCCTCATTAGGAAATGAAAAAGATTAGCTCCAGTTGGCAAAGAATAACCGTGCCGTTCTCGAGATATAAGCGAAAAAAATAATTTTTCTTTTAAAACATAACCTCAAATATCTTGAAAAATAAAAGTCCTCATGATCTGGGCAAATAACTTAGCCAAGAGATAGTTAAAAGCTACCGTTCTGGAAATTTTCAAAGAAAATAATGCCGTTTTACTCAAGTTATCGTACGACATAGAAAATCGATTTTTTTACAAAATGATTTTTTCCTCGAAAGCAGAAAAGTGTTAAGGTGATGCTAAAGCCATCTATCACCGACAAATACGAAGATCCACTTTTCTCATAACATTTTCAATTTTGAGTAAATATCTCTATGGAAATTTGTTATTCCAATCAAAAAGAACAACTTTCCATAGAGATTTTGTCTTAAAATTGAAAAATGAATGAAAAAAGTGGTTCCCCGTATTTACCAGTAACACAGGGTTTAACATCACCTTAAGATTCAAAAATGTTACTGAATATTCTTCTCCAAATTTTTTCAATAGATTTCCATGATACATTTCCGAGATATAACCATTTAAAAAAATTACGTCTTCGTGTATAACAAAAGAATGGAATTACCTTATTAAAAATTTCGGGTCGGAAATGATAGCTAATTTTAAGTTCTATCAAATGCATTTTACTGGATCGATGATATTATTTCTAACGTACAAAAAAAATCGAAATACCGCATAAAAACAAAAACTAATCCGAAAAACTAATAAAATTATTACGGTGCCCACTTGGTGTAAAAAAGAAACAAACAAAATGAGCCTTGGAACATTAAATTTGACGGTGGAATACTCGAGATACAGAGGGATACATATGCACACACGCACATACACACACTCACAGAGATCCATACAGACATTTTCTAAAGTAGGGTATTATGATTGCCAGTGGCCCAAAACATATGTCTAACATGTTTTTAAGAAAACTTTTCTTTTTACTATTACAAAGCTTCCTCCAGGAGGAAGCAAAAATCGGCAGGAAAAACAGATATTTTAAAGGTATTCATATATGATCAATTGCGTGTCATTTGAATTATATTTTGCGAAACGGGAAGGAGCTCAAAAAATCAAATAGACATCTCTTATGTATTTTGTTGACGCTGAATCGAAATAAAATATAATTTTAATTCTGCCTTCCAGAGATTTCAATTTATAAGCGTTTAAGTGCAAAAAATCAGAAAAAAACGGACTATTTGATGTTATAATGTACAACCTCTAAAATAAAATTTTATTTTAATATAGTAATTACTTATCTATTTTTGTATGCTGAATCGAAAAAAAAAATATAATATGAACCCTGCCTTCTTAAAATCCTTCTAATATATTTAGTTATAAGCATTTTTATGAGAGAAAACCGATAAAAGATAGCAAAAATTATTTTATAATACAATAAACAATACGGAATAATTCTTTTTTTGTATTAAAATAGTAATTTTTTTATGTATTATGGTGCGATAGCGTCGGACGTGGATGAGGTGTCCGCAAAGGCTTGCAAGAAAACCAATAAGTGTTTGTCTAAAAGGAAGGTGTCCATAGTGATGTGAATTTTTGGTGAGAAGGTATACAGTGCTAATGATTAGAGAATTAAGTAAGCCAAAATATATTAGTAGTGTTTTAGTAATTTGTCCTGAACATGGTCACATCAACCTAACCTCAAAAACCAATGAGAATAGCCTAAATGAAGCTGCATAAACAATAGTTTCACAGATTAAATCGACGAAAAAAGATTAAATAAGACGCGAAATCTTAAGTGAGATCGCTAACGAAATCCATCATAACGTTACAGTATTGGAAGAAAACAATCACTGTGAAAATTTCAATATTGAAAATATATTACTGCGACAGCTTAACACCGAATTACAAGACAAAAAGGCACTATTAAAAGAACTGATAGATAAAGGAAAGAAGGAAAATGTCAATGTCACTAAAACACTTTTGCTGATATAACCTCCAATATTATCAAACCTCTACCGAAACGAGTTTCTAGAATAATTGTGAAAAAAGACAGACAATAATAGTAAAGAAAACATCAAGCATTATGTCACACAATTTCTAAGTAGAGGGAAGTATATACAAACAAAAACAATTCATATAAAAAACGATGATGAAGTTATTATCAACCATATTGTTCTAAGTTAGAAGGAATGTCTTGTATGACAAAGTTATTTTTATTGATGATTTTTAGGATTTTTTTTTGTAAATTTTGCACTAAATCACGAGCATTTTTATATGCTCCACCCCAGGCTATGATGCCATAGTTTATTAAACTATGAAAGAATGCGTAATAAATCAATCTAAGCGTTTCTGTAGACATTGATTTACCAATTTTATAAAAAATATATATTAGATATTTTGTTTTATTTATTATGTATTGAATGTGTTTGTCCCACTTTAAATTGCAGTCAAAAACTACTCCCAAATATTTGTAGTTTTCCACTCTGTTTATATTTCTATCCTGTATCTTTACATTTATTTGTGTAGGCACACTATCGATATAGCTACCATACGTCATGCAAACAGTCTTATCAGCATTTAATGATAATTTATTTACCGCTAACCACTTATATATTACTTGTAAAAACATATTCATATTTTCTTGCGCTTCATTCCAATTATTTCCAGTGGCTATTATTGTAGTGTCATCTGCATATGATATTATCGATTCCAGGGGGATTTCCTTCAAGATATCATTAATATACAGTACAAAAAGCAGAGGTCCTAAAATCGTACCTTGAGGAACTCCCGTATTTATTAATAAGTTATCACTTTCATGACCATCTATTTTAACTGCTTGATATCTGTTATTAAGTTAACTTGAGAGTAAATCAAGCGCCTGTCCCCTAATTCCAATACAGAATAGTTTATCCAATAATATTTTATGGTCCACTGTATCAAACGCCTTTGCTAAATCAAGGAAAGTTACTAATATAGGTTTACTGTTATCCAAATTACTATACAATATATTCGTTATATAATTCAACGCATTCTTTGTACCTATTTTCTTCATGAATCCAAATTGATGTTCAGATATTATATTATCTTTTTTAACAAAATCATATATTCTATTATAAATAATTCTCTCAAAAATTTTCGCAACATTAGATATTAGTGAAATAGGTCTATAATTAGTGATATTATGTTTATCACCTGTTTTATATATTGGTACAATTTCCGCCTTTTTTAGTGTATCAGGCCAGATGGCTTTCTCAATACAAGAATTAAAAATATGTGTTACAGGTTCGGCAATATGATTACATAATACTTTCAGGGTTCTAGCATTAATTTTGTCAACACCACTACTTTTCAATTTCAATGTATTAATTATACTTATTATTTCGCTCGCACTTGTTGGCATAAGAAAGATGGAATTAGCATTCATATCAGGTAATTTGAGTTCAGCATTTGTAGGTTTAACAATATTTTCGCTCATATTTTGACCTATTTCACAAAAAAATGTATTCATATTTTTAGCTATTTCAACTTTGTCTGTAATCTTGTTATTATCAACTTCTATATAACTTATAGTATCTTTATATTTTGTTTTTTTTCCTATTTTAGAGTTAATAATTTCCCACAGTTTTTTGGGGTTATTTACATTATTTTGAACTAGGTTTTTATCATATTTGATTTTAGCATCCTTAATTACCTTATCTAAAATTTTAGCATAGGTTTTGTATTGTGATTTAAGTTGCTCATTATTTACATCCATTTGCCATAAATTATACAATAATTCTTTTGTTTCGCACGATTTTATTATACCATCTGTAATCCAATTTTTCCTTCTATTCAGTTTATCTTTTTTTTGTTTTGTTTTTGCTAATTCTATGCATTGTTTAATTTCGCTCAACAAATTATCAGTAGCTAAATTAGGATCATTTATCGACATAAATTTACTCCAGTTTTTTGTCTTAGCAATGTTTATTAATTTTTTATAGTTTAAAAATACTGTTGGTTCATTATATTCTTTTGTCATCTTATCTACAGCAATAAAAATTGGATAATGGTCTGTTAAAGAATGTTTAAGTTTGTATGTAACTTTAAATATGCCTACAGGAGGCTTAGTAATGCCAAGAAAACCAGGGATATATCCTTTCTCTAAAGAAATTACATAGGAATTCTTGACTCAAATTATCACATTCTAGTAAATCTATATTAAAATCTCCTATTACTAAGTGATTTTTAACATTTCTCTTATTAATTAAGTATTTATTTAGATCTAAAATGAACTCACTCTTTGGTATACCATGAGATCTATAAATAGCTGAAATTTCGAGACTACTATCATCATTAAGTTTAATACATATATTTATGATTTTGATCCTTCCAGATTCAACAACTTCAGTATTATGTACTAAATTATTATCAACAAAAACAAAAACTCCATCATTTTTATTTATCCTACTATCATTATAGTAACACTTATATTCATAGTTTGACCCTTTTAAGTCATATAAATTATAATTAACTTGCTGAAAAGCTTCAGTACATATAATGACAGATGGCTTTTTAATTAAACTTTCAAATAAAATTTTAACTTTATCAAAATTAGCATTCATACTCCTAACGTTTATATGCATAATTATATCATTTTTATTGTTTATAACTTTGTTAAAATTATCGATATTACTGCATGTTTTCTCTTTCTGTATTGAATTTTTTTGTGATCTATCCAAGAAATCAAAAGAATCCATTTTTAACTATTTGACGTTTTTCGTTCTTTTACTTTTTCATTCTTTGTTCTTTGACTTCTCCTTTCTGCCTGCGGTACAGAAATTTGTTGTTGAGAATTTTGTTGCAGTAATACTTGTTGTTGTTGGTTTGTAGAAATCTGTTGATCTAGTTGTCGATGATTTGCAGTAGTCGGTTGTTCTTGGTGTTGTTGCCGGTTTGTATGGTTCCTTGTTACCTTTGCATCTGTCGTATCAATCTTCCTGTTTGTTACCTTCTGCGTATGATAAACTGTATTAAACGATGGTAAAGAAGGTCTCATCGGGTAATTAGTGGACTCAATGTATTTATTGATTTTTCTCTTCAAGATAGTGCACATATTAAAGTCATTAGCAAAATGATTGCTGTCTAAATTTGTATTGTATTTTGTATTGCTATAATCACAATTAATGCACTTTTTGATATTATTACTGCAATCATTAGACTTGTGTATTCCAGCACATTTAAGACACCTAGAATCAAAAGTATACTTTTTTACACTGTGACCATTCCTACCACAGTTACTACATGGTCTAATATTAATTAAGTCATAGACTTTGCAAACTTGAAAGCCAACACAAATTTTGCTTTTGTTTTCCTTAACATGTTTATATATGTCAGCAGGCACTTCCATTAGAACCGTACTCATGTTGTTGAAATTATTTTTTAGTTTTTCCTTCAATAAATCGTTTTTTTCTTTTAATTCATTGACTAGTTGTTTCAATAACATGTTTTCGGTTTTCATAAATTGAAATTCACTTTCATCTTCATTAATATTTGATTCATGTAAATCATGGGTTTTATTTGCTGTTTCAGCCAATAACTCCTTCCTTATTTCTTCAGATTTTTTTAATTTTACCTGTCCAATCAAAAATCTAGTTGACTCACTTAATTTTTCATTATCAAGTTTAGAGGTTATGTTAGTCTGGCTATGCTCTGGACAAATTATTAGACTATCACTTAAGAATTTATAATTCCTGTGATTTTGTGTCAGGCAACTATAATGATAAGTTTTGTCACATATAATACAAATCACTGTTGATGAAACTTTTTGTTTATGACACGCAAAATAAGCACTCTTGTCGGGAGGCTTCCGACCTCCCGCCATCTTGGAGAGGGAATGCATTTTATTATATATTTTAATTATCTCTTGAAGGTAATCCATCCTGATGAAATTTTGTCTTATGCAGATGATACTGCAATTATATCTACTGGTGATACGTGGGAGGAAACTCAGGAATCTATGAACAATAATTTTTTACTAGTCGATAACTGGTTAGCTGTAAATAAATTATCGTTAAACGTTGATAAGACTGTATGTATGACTTTTAGTAACTATTATGATAGTGATCCAACGCAAATAATGTAAAATTAAAAAATTAAAAATTAAACAGAATCGTAAGTTGCAAGAACTTAGGAATCATATTTGATTATAACTTAAAATGGTATAGGCACATTCAATACATCATAAACAGAACCAAATATTTAGTATATATATTCTTTAAAATCGCCAAATTTATGTCAACTGAAATGACGAGAATGATATACTATGCTTTTTTTCATAGTTTGATAAATTATGGAATAATTGCTTGAGGAGATGTTTATAAAAACAACCTTGATTTATTGCAAATTCTGTAGAAAAGAATACTTAAAATTGTTAATAAAAATAATTTCACCATCCATGATAATCCACTGAACTTGGAATAACTATTTGCTATTGAAACACTAATATATCATTATCCTAATTACCAAAAGCAATAACAACTTTCAATAAATTACCAAATGATCTAAATACACTAGAACTAGATAAAATATATCTGAATTATCTGAAGTGCAATTATGTTAAATATATGTATATACAAACACTATTTTTGTTATTAGATAAGTTAACTAAATTTTACAACAATACCAGTTTAGTTTACACTTTATACTATACTAGTTTGATTTTTAAGTTAGTTTTAAGTAAGTAAGTTAGGTTTTAAGTATTTTCTGTTACTTTAGTTTATGTACCGAACCTGCGCACAGGTAACTAGTTTACCTCTATGAGATTTGCATTATTTTGTGAAACTCTATGTATGTAAATCTTCTCCTGGTTAATAAATTTGAATTAAAATTTGAATTGAAATTCCTCCTATAGGAAGATTTGTAATAGTAAATAAACAGTTTTCTTAAAAACATGTTAGAAATATGTTTTGGACCATTGACAATCAAACTGCAGTATTATTAGAAAATGTGTATGTGTGTGCATGCGTGCGTGCTTGCGTGCGTGCGTGCACGTGTGTCATTTCTTTTGTATTAGACGTACGAAGGAGGCTGACGAATAAAACTTTTTATTTTTCGATGCTTTTTTGTAACGATATTTCAACTTTTTGATTTTAGTTTATTTGTTTTTTTAAGGTTAAAATTAATATAGTCAATTCGAATGAAATGCATTGATTTGATAGAGCTTAAAATTAGCTATCATTTCCGACCCGAAATTTTTTATGAGGTATTTCCCTTCTTTTGCTATACTTGAAGACGTAATTTTTTTTAAATGGTTATATCTCGGACATGTATCTTGGAAATCTGTTGAAAAAATTTGAGGTGATTAGGAATATGGAGAAGAATATTCAGTAACATTTTTGAGTCTTACTGCTTTTCTGCTCTCGAGGAAAAAGTAATTTTGTAAAAAAATCGATTTTCTATGTCGTACGATAACTTGAGTAAAACGGCATTATTTTCTTTGAAAATTTCCAGAACGGTAGCTTTTAACTATCTCTTGGCTAAGTTATTTGCCCAGATCACGAGGACTTTTATTTTTCATGATATTTGAGGTTATGTTTTAAAAGAAAAATTTTTTTTTTCGCTTATATCTCGAGAACAGCACGGTTATTCTTTGCCAACTGGAGCTAATTTTTTTCATTTCTTCATAAGGATTCTGAATTAAGAAGAAATTTTAAGATTCATCGACTCGTTTTTATTTTATAATGATTCTTTTATTTTACAATATTCTGAAATTAATGAGGTAAATTATTTTAGTATCTAGAAATACTATGATCGCTTCAGTATAAATACATTTATTCAGGATAAATTTATCTATCTTCCCCGACACGAAATGTTTTATAAGTTTTCCTTCTTTTGTTATACACAAAAACGTCATTCTTTTTAAACGACTATATTTTGAAAACATATGATAGAAAATCTTTATAAATTAATTATTATGAAAAAGGTTTCCACTATCTCTCGGCAGTCTTGGCTGAGCTCTTTAACCAGAATATGAAATCTTTTATTTTGCAAGATATTTGAAGTTATATGTTTTTATTAATTTTTTATTGACTTTCTTGGGTATTACACGGTAAATTTTTTTCGAATTGTTCATTTTTATTGTTTTTTGATGAAAATAAATATTTCTTTTTTAGTTTCATCGACTTGTTTTTGTTTTATAATAATTTGTCATTTTTATGATTTTCTTTTTTAATTTGTTCGCAGACATCAATATATAGATCGAACCAAACAAATATACCCGTTCACCAATCAACGACGTAATTTATCCCCTTATCCCTATTCTCGAACAAACCTCACGACCATTCAAAATATTATCAGAAGCACCAAACAAAGTCTTTTAAAGCATACTCGCAAACCTACACAATAACTGCCGAACACGATACCGACTTCCACAATATTATTTTTCCCATAAAATCACACCTATTTTCCTTTTTTTTTTATTGCCTACAGATGTACCGCATTTTTATATTCGCACATCTTCTGACCATCACCCAAGGCCAGAGGCTTGATAACATAACCACCGAACCATCCAACATTCTATCAAAAGACTTTCGGCTGGTGTACTCTACCTTGAACGTGGACCGGCTAATACTCAATGAAGGCTACATCGAGACCGAGATAGCTTTAGCTCGAACAGAATGCCCTACTACATCAAGGGTTTGTCCTCTTGGTTTACCAATAGTAGAATACCTAACCACCCTACTCAATATTTCAAGAAACCTGCAGCGAGAAATCATCACTAACACAGAAGACACCCCGGGGGACTCTAGAAAAGAAAGTTCTGAAATATTAACGGTGAACTTTAATAAGATAACAGCCATAAGGGACAAAGCAATGATACTCCGATCATCCACGCCGTTTCCTCAAAAGGGAAAATTCAAGGGAGAACTGGATTTCGTCAAGAGCGTCAGAAAATGGATTTCAATTACAGAAGCAGTCCTGAATTTCCACGTCGACGTTGTCTTTCGTTTCTTTTTGGACACTCACAAACACCCGACACTTATAAATCAAATCGACCTATAGTGCATGTATTCTTGTCAAACCCATCCTACGTAGTTGCATGTAATACTAAGTATATTGCTGTAGTAAAGCAAAAGTTCTACCTTAGTACATGGGACATAGGAAGAAGAAAGAAAAAAAATATATATATATACTTCACAATGACCATTGGTTTCATCAAATGGATTCCATAAACAAATTCCACCTGTTACTGGATCTGGAATGCAATTCCACACTGGAATCCTTCCATTTGAAGACATCCAAAGACAATAAAAATTGTACGCTATGCCGACGCCCAAACAAAAGCAGACCCTTTTTAACGTTAACCTCTCTTCGAGGACCTGGTCTGGTATGGGTAGTCCAGTGGCAACTTAGCTGGCTAATATATAAACTAACAGAAGAAGAAATCGACTGCCTACGTCCCCACCTGCGCATGCGACCATCACGAACCTCCACGCTAGATAATGGCTACGATTCAGAAATCGAGAGCGATTAAGAGACACCTCATAACTCTGCCAGATACGTCATCTTCAACGCGCCAAACTCTTCCTGACCTCTCCCCCTTCCATCATCCAAATACACTCTGCAATCACAACACATACCAGTGTGCATAAAGCAAGGAAAGAGAAAATGGGGGGGGGCAGTGTGTATTATTTTCACAAATTTTCTGGAGCGGGAGGGAATGACAAGCTTTCATTCTCTCGCGGGAGTGCGCGTCGCGTGATTATTTTGATTAGTTATTGGTGTGTTAATGGCGCGATAAGTGATTCGTTATTTCAGTGAAAATAAAACGAGAGCGGGTAAGTGTTATAAAATCCCCGAGAAAATTGAAAATGGCGGATGTACAATAAAACGTCTAAATAACGCTACGCTTTGTACGAAAATCGAGATGCGAATAAAACACGTAAATACAGCAAAATTAGAAATGGCGTAATTGCTGTAAAAATATTTTATGTGTGGTGCGATATTAAATATAAGAAACTTGAGGTGAGAAATAAAAAATGTAAATTAAAAATGACGAAATAAAATAAACGAAAATTCAATTAAAAGAAGTAAAAAAATCAAAAAGAAAGGTGCGCGTCAAAATATAATTTTCGTTGTTAAAATTAAAATGGAGCGTGTCGGTAAACAAGGCGCGACATTGTTAAACAGATCAAGACGTGTTGGCCGCGCGAAACCTGGCCTAGCCAGCGCGCGAGGGGGACGGAGGGGAAGGTTTGTTTTAGTCGCGCACTCGAGACCTCAAGCGAACGGAGAGAGTGGATAGAGAGAGAAATACATACAGTGCATTAACGAATTCTCTCTCTCTCTCTTTCTCTCTCTCCCTCTCCCTCCCTCCCTCCCTCCCTCCCTCTCTCTCTCTCTCTCTTTCTCTCTCTCTGTCTCTCTCTCTCTCTGTGTCTCTCTCTCTCTCTCTCTTGCGCTGGTTATTGCGACGATATTGTATACATAGAGGCGCGTTGTTCTATGAATCTATTTTAGATGAAGCGTAATATTTTGTTTTATAATATGGCCAAGTACATGCGTATGTATATGTATATATGCATGTATGTGTGTGTGTGTGTGTGCGTGTGTGCGCGCGCGTGTGTACGTGCGTGCGTGCATGCGTGCGTGTGTGTGTTTGTGTGTGTGTATTGAAATGTACATATACAAATATGCATATAATTTAAGAATCGTTTTATTTAGATGGAAAATTTTATGGCGAGAAAAACAAGATGAAATTATATTAGCTAAATTAAAATATCTAAATTTTGAAATTATAATTCTAATTGAAGAGAAAACGATATTGAGAATGGAGGGAAAGAATCTCTATGTAATATTCAAAAAGGGCGGGAGTTATAAAATGAGAGAATGTAATAAAGATGAGATAGATGTGTGTGCTCTGGAAATATGAGTAAAAATACACGTGTGTGAAAGAGAAATAGTGCATTCGTGTGCGTATGGGCTAACGCACATGTATGCATAACACTTGCACTTATAAATAATTTATAATTTGTTAACATTTTTATATTAAAAACAATTCAAATTGATTATTGATTATGTAGGAGTTAACTTAATAACAGTAGTAAACAATTTGTACACTGTGTCTACTTGCACAATGGAGCAGTTCGACAGGATGCTGCCGCATATTGACACTCCAGTGCAAAACACAAACAAGATTATGTCAACGATGCGAACCGATCTTTATCGTAATCATTAAACTAATTGATTAGAAATGTAAACTCGATTATGGATAGGGTGATCGATTAATTTAATTAAGTCGATACTAACGGAGAAAAGGCATAATTCTTAAATGAATTTATTAATGTTAAATTTGAGAGATGAGATTCCAAATATAAATAAAACGTAATTAAATAATTTAAGGCGAGTTAAAACATTCAGAATCATAAAAATAGAAGTAATTCACTAGCACAAAATGTAAAATATGCATTGCTAGAAATTATAAATAATGGTGTGAGTATGTGGTGCGATCATATACTAAAAACTATGAAACTTGAATAATTTTACGATTACTTTTCTATAAATTGAGATCATGTGATTTGTAGTACCACATTATAGATAATAAAGTCAGATATAATTTACAAGATGAGAGTATATTAGAATATAAAAATTTAAGTTTTGTAATACTTTTAATTAATCATATATATTGTTTATATAGCACTATTACTAGAAGGTAATGTACATTTAAAATCCAGTTGAGATCTTGTATAGAATAAAATAGTATAAAAAGTGTGAAATTAATTTAACATCTCATACGATGAGAAATCAATTATAAAATTAAATAAGTATACTTGGAAAATTATAGCAGAAGAGTTTTCTGAAAAATTTGACGAGTTTATTAGAAAATATGAGAATTTTCTTGGTGTGACTCATCTATCTATCATATTTAAATTATACCAATTTCTACGTGGACGTATTTTTCTTTTTCTTATTTTTTTATTTTACAACACTACTTTCTTTTATGTTTAATATCATTTTACGAAATTACATTATTCTCCGGTGTAGACATACGTGCTAGCAGATACATTACAGAGTGTATCAGCTAAATAAAAATTGCTTGAAAAATCAGAAAGGAAAAACCAATAGATCAGATTGAAAACGTTTAGAAAAATATAATAGATATAGAGAAGGTAAGAATTTCTGATGAAACTTTTAAAATAGGAGGAAGAGGTGATAAAAATAAGAATACTTAAGGAGAGAAAAATAAGATGTGAACATTTTTATTTAATATGACTATCTGGGATAGCAAATTTAACGATATTGGTGAGATGCGTATCATAGAATTGCCAGATTATAAATCACCTTTTTCAGACAACTATAAAAAGTTTCTGAAAAACAATAAACCCATGTTGTGACATGCTAGGTGATGGCTAGAGGACGCATCGATCGCCTATCTTAAGCGTTATAATTGGTATTTCCTGAAAAGAGACAATTAAATAACGCAGTTTTAATACATCTTTATAAGATAGTAAGGTGTGAAAGAATTTTAAATTTAATAAGTTGCTATTTAAATTCGGTGCACAGGCGAGCTACTGCTCGTTTGAAAATCATTTATTTATATGTTTTGCATTTGTTGATGATTTCTCGAGATTGGCATTGACACAAAATGAAAGCAAAGAGTGATACAGAACATAACTTTGAAAAAGTTCGTAAGAAGTGCTCGAATTATATTAAGCTATAAAGTTAAGGTGTGATCTGTATATATGTCAAAGAATATAATTATACACAGATGGATATACGATTGAAAATTTAAAGAAATCAGGTACAAAATTACAATTGGCTTGTCTTAATAAGTATAATGGTGTGTCTAAGTGTTTTAATCGAAGCATTTAAAGAAAGTGAAGTCTTATATATATATATATGGTGTGAAATAGTCTGAAATAGTCTTGTGGGCTTAGATTTGACTGCAGTTGTATATACTTATAATCGTATCCCACATAAGTCTAATTACTCAATAACATTTTGGAAAAATGTGCTCCTCATCATAGCTGTAATGTGAATCAGAATAAAGAATTGGGTGTTTAGTATACTGAAAGGTCCAAAGATAAACGGGTTCTGAATTTAATTTTGAAGGCAGGGGAGTTGTGTATGAGACATCAGTCTTCAAAGACAGAATAAGTAAAGTATTGTTATACTAAAGATGCGAGATTTAACGTAAAATTCATTTATGTACATGATTATGAGAAAAATTATATTAAAGACTTTTTACTGGCAAAAGAAAAATAAATAAATAAATAAATAAAGATAAATGGCTAATTGAATCAGATAAAGGTGAGAGTAAATAAGAAGAATTTTGAAACCGGAGGGAGAAAATAAACTTAAGAGATTTAGACCAAGGAAAAATGAACTTGTTATAGATGAGATTAAATCAAATAGTGCATTAGAAAATATCGGTGATAATATACACTATGATACTAAATTTTCTAGTTTGTACATTTACGAGAAATTCCAAGACATTTTATTTTCCTGTTTCAAAAATAATGAGTCTGAACAAGATAATAGCCAAACAAATGACGAGATACTTACCTGCTTTACTTGTTAATATTAACTAAGATTCAATAAGCTACATGGAAGCTATGCAAATTAAAGAAAAATAATCTCTGCAAAATAAGCCGTTGATGATTAATTAAATCTACGGAGAAAAGTAAAGTCTGAAAATAGTGAGTCGATCAGCAAAAATGAGTGATGGTACAAAGAATGTTATAAGTCATTTAAAGTCGATATTTAAACATAAACTAGATGTAGATGGAAAAAAAACACAAGGTGCGATTGGTTACTCGAGATTTTAAGAATATGTTTTTTCATGAGTTAAGAGAGACTTATATGCTTCTGCATCTCGATTAACTTTGGTGCATTCTGGGATCAAAATTAATCAACAAATATGATTTGGATGTAGTCAGATGTGAACATTTGCATTTTTTAATGGGATAATAGATACAGTTATATGGATATTCCAAATTGCACATCTTTTCTGGAAATGGATAGTATAGGAAAAGTATGTAAATTCGAGTATATCTTGTGCTGTCTGCGTACAAGTCCAAAATGCTGTAACAGGGGTTTACAGAAAAGTAGCTAGATGTGAATCTTAACAACTCTGTTTTTAAAGCTGTATAAGTTCACTTGGAGAGAATATGAATTATATATGATAAATTGTTAATTTTACATTTATATGTAGATACACGTACGGTGACCAAAAATAGTAAAATTTATAATGAAATTAAAGTTGAGCTAAATACAGAATTTGAAATAACTGGTGTTGGTCAGCCTATTTTGTTTCTATGCATTCCGTAAGGCGTGATAGAAAAAGCAAAATATTTTAACTGATTTATGAAAATTAAATAAACTAAATTTTAGTCATATTTAATTTTAGCGAAACACAACCTTAGACAACAGCAATAATTACCATTAAGGTAGCTAATCGAGAAAAGAAGGAAACAAGAATCAGATTGTAATGGTGTGATATTATTTGTGATCAAAAGTGAATATAATGTTTTGTACTGTTAATGTATTAAGTAGACAAGTGAGCATATAAGATCACGATTGGAAAACGATAGAAACATTTTTTTCGATAGTTACTAAAGCTTAAGATACTTAGGTGAGGCACTAACATCCAAGCTTATTCTGATGTGATTTTACAGAATGTAAATGTTTCTTGATTACTTGTGATTAAATAATATGATGCTGCGATTATAGAGGTGGTGTGGTCAGGCTGAGACAAATGGGGAAACCAAGGCGAGGCAGATGACTTTAATCACAGAACACTATGTGAAAGAGTATGTTGGAATAAATTTATTTTAATTGAATGGATAAAGTCAAAATATCAGATAGATGAGATATTTACAAACTTCCTTTTATTTCACTGGCATCAGCACTTACTAGATGAGCTTATAATGGTAATACTTAATTTGTTCGTACAATTTGTTTGATTGTTTGTTTGTTTTTGTTTTTCCTTGCTTACAGGAATAGCTAAACTGGTGCGAGACGGCACGCAAAAGTGCCTAAGCACAAAGCGCGCGGATAAAGGTAAATTTGTGCGAAATCGAAGCGCTCGCATGGGGGCTCGATGACGAGTTTCAAGGAGTAAGAGAGATGGATAGACGATTAGCGGCTATAAATTGCTGGCCGACCGCGGGCCCAGAAACAGTCGTCTCGCGACAGTCCCACAGCAATCGGCGAACTACACATTTTCGATCTTGTTTTGTCCGTCCTTTTCGAATGCATAAAACCACTCCCAACCCCATTTTCGAAACAAAAAGAAAATAAATAAGTAGCGCCGAGCAACGTGAGTAACCTTCACGTGCCGACGCGACGAAATTTTATGCTTCAGTTTGAGGGTCCGATTATCAGCCACGGAGCGAACGATCCACGGACACCTCAGGGGTTCACGCTTACGTACTTCCACTTACGTGATCGCGCTGGCTAGGCGAGCGCGCTCAGCGATCTCCGCAACGTCACTTGGCCCGGTTGTAATTCCGCAGTCGGGTGCATCGACGTAGAAAATAATATAGAAAAACTAAAGTTATTCACATTTAGTTTTTTTCAATGGTGCTCGACTGGTCATCAAACGGGATACCAAGAGATCATCACCAGCACAGGGCAACAAAATTTACCCGCGGTACAGCGTGATCACACCCCGCTCTTTACGGTGAAAGGGGTCGACATAATATCCAACGCAGACGAGTTCGCTACCCCGCCGCCGTGATACAGTGCATTTTTCATCGTTTCCTTCACGTTTTTTATCGCCGCCGCGTTTTCTTTCGCCGATTTATCGAGCTTGTTCATTACATCTGTTTTCAAACGCGCGACTCTATCGTCCTTCTCGATCTGTGATTTTAACTCTTTTAACTTCGCACGTAAAATCGTGTTTTCGTATGTGAGCGCTTCGTTATTAGTCCTTAACTCCCTCATTCGCGCCTTTAATTGGTCCGTCTCCCTTTCCAGAAAACTCACCCGCTCTGCCATTGCATCGCAACGTGCGCGTATATCCTCCTTTAGGGCCTCAAACCACATAGGTTTTGCCGCCGGCGAACCCGAATTCGGCTCCCCACCTTCGATGTTTTCGCTTAAAACATTCAATTTCGTGTGTAAGTCGTCTGCCTTTCATCTAAACATCTTCGCTTCGCGACCAAGGCCTTTTCACAATTGCGTTGCTTTGCCTGGTTTTCATCGAAAGTGTTCTCCGCGACATTGTCGTAAGTTATGTGCCCCCTCTTTCTGCCTTCGTGCATGTTTGTACACTTTTATGGACCAATGTAGAGTTTTTGATTGCTGTATTTATTTTATTTTATCAACGATACAACGACAAATGTACCAACGAACTCGTTACTTTTTCGATATCTACCGCTTGCCGCGCCTGTCTTTCCTCGATTTTCTTTAACCGATTTCATGTCGAACTGGTCATTTTTCCCAAATATCTATGTGTTTCCTTTACTTTAACCCTTTCAGGGGCAGTGGTACGTATACCTACCACCTTTTTGCTTTCAGTTTTTTCTGTATTTCGGACGTATTTTTCAGTGCTCCTATGCGTGTGAGTAGTTTTTGGACTCTTGAGATGAGTAGTTATAAGTTTTGTATAGAAAACTATGCAAATTTATTTATTTATAAATAGTTATAAACAGTTGAATCACAAAAACTCGTTTTTCTTCGTAAAAAATCGTTTATTCTTGAACGAAAAACTCTAGAGCTCTGAAATTTTTTTTATCTATAGTCCGTGTCCAGCTCTATAATATATATTTTTTTCAAATTTTTTCGCACGCTAGTTTTTCTGAAAATTTTTTGAAATTTTCAAAAATTGAATTTTTTTATATGAATTTATTTATAACTCATTATTTATAATGTATAACTTGTTTCAATTGTTTTTAAATATTAATCATCTATTTGTATAGTGTTTTATGCTCATTACATATTTTATAGCCTTAGTTGTGTGACCGTCCACCAGGTGGCCAGCATCCAGTAGTAGCATCTTAGCGGTATACTCTCTAAATGTGAAATAGTGAAACTTTAACTATTTCAGCTAGTGAACCCTTTTTTCACTTATAAAATAGTGACAATATCAGTAATTCAGTAGTAGAAATTCTTTTCACTATTAAAATAGGGAATACACCACTTATTGAATTAGTAAACCGAAACGCTATTTCATTCTAGTGAATAATTTCACTACTATAATGACAAAAGGCGGAGTTACCGACAGCATAGCTTCACGTACTGCCACCAGGCGGCGTCGATCTACTCGCAACAGAGATAGCCGTCAGAAATGCATATAAGAGAGGTTCGGGTGGCAAGCGTCCTGATCCTCACTCGAGTGACTTGCCCAAGTAGGTAACGCATAGCGACGACTATAGGGCTAAGTTTTCGAGTTTAATATTAGGGAATTAATATTAGGAAAAACTTTTACGATTCTAAACACTAGCTGCCAAGAAGTCAAAAGTGGGATGCAGCGTAGTAGCTAACATGTTTACACGTACAATCATCAGGATGTAAAAAGAATTGACACTACTTTTTGTCTATTTTTTGTATTGACTTCTTGTACTAAAAAACTGTCTGAGCGATCCAAAAAGAAAAATGAGCGACACAAAAGAAAATTTTGAAGAAATAGAAATTCCTAGTGATGGCGAGTCGAAAGACGATATTAAAAACACGGAAGATGAATTTTCCATCACAGAAGACGTGTTAGAGAAATCATTTGAATTCAACAATGATGAATTCGAGTTTGATGATGATACAAACAGTCAGTTTGACGATGTTGATGATACCCCTCTGAGTAATCGTGTAGCAGAAATGGATGGTATGTGGGAAAAAAACGGAGAGTTCATTTCAATCCACCATTCACTGAACAGGTAGGCCCAAAAAATTTTCCAGAAAATATTAAAAAACCAGTTGATGTTTTTTTATGTTTATTTTCAGAAAGGAATATTCAACTAATTGTCGAACAATCAAACATTTACTGCAAGCAGAAAGAAAAAGATTTTGAAGTCATTACAAGTGATGAAATAATGAAATTTTTAGGACTCAATATAATGATGGGTATAAAAAGATTACCGTCTTACCGTGATTACTGGTCTACAAACTTACAACTACATGATCTTTATATTAGTTCTGTCATGCCTGTGAAGCGATTTTCTTTTCTATGTCTCATTTACATTTGAATGATAATACTAAGGAACCGAAAAGAAATGAACCCGGGTATGATAAATTGTATAAAGTTTTACCTATTCTAAATAATCTTTCTGAAACTTACGAGTATTTTCATAATCCAACTAGGAATCAAGCTATTGACGAAAACATGATAAAATTCAAAGGCAGAAGTTCTATGAAGCAGTATATGCCAATGAAGCCGATCAAAAGAGGCTATAAAAGTTGGGGTAGAGGAGACGATAATGCATACATTTCTAAATTTCAAATCTACACTGGAAAAATAGGAAATAGAGAAGAAACTCTTTTAGGTGAGAGAGTAATCAAAGATTTGAGTCGTGATCTAATGCACAAGCATTATCGTATTTACTTCGACAACTATTTCACTACCGTAGATTTGATGTCAAGTTTACTAACAGATGGAATCTTAGCATGTGGTATAGTTCGGAAGGATAGAAGAGACTTGCCAAAAATCCAACAAGCCGAAAAAAAGATGTCTCCTGGCGATAGTGAATTCCGAACTTCATATAAAGGAGTTCGATGGCTAAAATGGTATGATAAGAAGCCAGTACACTTTTTATCAAATTATCACGACCCGTCAGTCATATCACAAATTATCGGAGACTAAAAGACGGTTCTTTGAACGAAGTAACCTGTCCACAAATGCCCAAAGATTACAACAGTCACATGGGAGGCCTTGACAAAGCTGACATGCTAAAATCGTTTTACGAAATTAGTCGGAAAAGCAAAAAGTGGTGGCATCGTATCTTCTGGCACTTTGTTGATGTTACTGTAGTAAATTTTTTTATCATATACAGATTCCTGTTTCCGGAAGAAACATTGACACTGAAAGACTTTAAATTATCAGTAGCTGATCATTTGACTGGTATTCCGAATCGTCTGAAGAAGGGAAGACCGTCCATAAAATCCCCGATGAAAAAATGTAAACCGAATGTAGCTGATACAGTCAGAACATCGCAGGCATTTCACCTACCTGGTGTTTCTGTGAGTCGGAGAAGATGCGCCCACTGCAGTACAAAAGAAAATTAAAAGCGCACAAAATTTTATTGTAAAACATGCAATGTTCCATTGTGCATTGAGGAAGGAAACAATTGTTTCGAAAAGTACCATGAACCAAAGTAGATTGAATATAATTTTTTTTTATGTTGACAAAAAATATATAAAATTTCAAAAAAAATTTTTAAAACATACAAGATGCTGAAAGTTTTAAAAAAATAATACAAATTTATGATAAAATAAAAAAAAATTTAAGTTGAAAAATTAAAAAAAATTAAAATGTTGAAAAATAAAACAAAAATTAAAAATTAAATAAATAAATAAATGGAACTAGTTTCTCCCCACGTCCACGTCGTTAGTTCTATGTTGTGCTGAGAGGGAGTAGTATACGCATATATTCTTTGATTTATAACTGTTTCAAAAATGAATGAGGCTCGTGTTCACTGAAGCCGCCATCTTCAACTTGTCATCTTCAATTTTACAATTCTCACATCAGAATCACAATCTGCGACCCTGGAAACCCCCGTATACGAACTTTTGTGCTAATCAAAAATATTACAATTATGACCAAATATAGACACCATATTGAATCCGCCATTTTGAATTTTAAAAATTTGACGTCAGAATCGTAATCTGCGACCCCGAAAACCCCTATATACAAAGTTTTATCCTAACCGGCAATAAAACCACGAATTTAACTTAAAATAGTAGCCATATTGGATCCGCCATCTTGAATTTTGTAATTCTGACATCAGATTTGTATTCAGCGACCCCGAAAACCTCTATATACAAAGTTTTATCCTAACCAGCAATAAAACCACGAATTTAACCTAACATAGTCGCCATATTGGATCCGCCATCTTGAATTTTGTAATTCTGACGTCAGATTCGTATTCAGCGACCCCGAAAACCCCTATATACAAAGTTTTATCCTAACCGGCAATAAAACCACGAATTTAACCTAACATAGTCGCCATATTGGATCTACCATCTTGAATTTTGTAATTCTGACGTCAGATTCGTATTCAGCGATCCCGAAAACCCTTATACCACTAATGACTTTAAATGTATGTACAGAAGAAAAATGTGCCCCTGAAAGGGTTAAATGATGTTTTATGCGCTAGTTGGGTAACGTCATTGACCGTGTCCCACACGTTGTTCAAATCCTCATATTATTCCACGATACTACGTCGAGCCCATAGATTCCCAGATAGCATTGAGTCGGCACTGTGTCGGCACGCTGACGGCCCGCGGGCCGCCCGCGGTCCGGCATTGTGACGGATTCCTGCCCCGCTTCTGAGACGGCACGGTGCAGGAACGCGGTCCTGGCACGCGGGCCGTCATAGTGCCGTCATTTTGCCGACGCAATTTGCATGCGCGATTGGTACTGCGGCCCGCGTGCCGGCAACGTGTCAGCACTGTGCGGTGCAATTTGCCGACAATATGCCAGCACGGCGATATATATATATATATATATATATATATATATATATATATTATTTATATTAAATGTATAATTTTATCATAATAAAAATACTGTATTTTATATTTGTAATTTTTTATTTATATACTTTAAATATTTAATTTTTGTACAATAAATTAATAAGTTAATACATAATATATATATGGTTTTGCAGAATAACAACATAAGTCCACTTTTCTGTTTTGAAGATACTAATACTTAAAATTTTTATTTTCCATTTGAACTAATGTAAAAAAAATCATAAATAGTAGATAAGGCTACTTATTTTTACACTTTCTTGATTTTGTGCACTTTTATCTGAAAATATACTATATAAAGATATTAAAATCGCTTAAAACTCAATTTTAAAAAAAATGGACTTGAGTTGTTTTTCCGGGAATCCGCAGCAGATATATACATACAATAATAACATATATATACCATTTATTTACGTAAATATTTAAATTTAATTATAATTTTATACTTTAATTATGATTATTCACATACTCCTACTGAATAATCTCAAGTAAGATTCTCACCTGAGATCTCATACCAAAATCTCATGTTATTATATGTACACTTAATGAAATATTGAAATTCGTTCAGAATGAACTTTTACTACAGTTTTTTTTATTAGTCTTGAAGTTTCTTTCGTCTTTACAATACATCAGGAAAGTATAATACATTTTTGGTCAATTTTTATTTGAAAATTTTTATATATCAAATTTTGAAATTTTAAATCTCACCTGAGATCTTACCAGAGATCTCGTGTGAAATTTTGAGTAAACATTCATGATATTTCGCATGATTATATATATATATATATATATATATATATATATATATATATATATATATATATATATATATATATATATATATATATTTATATATCCCTACCAAAAAATCTCAGGTGAAATATCATGCGAAAACCTCATGAATTTTTACTCAAAATCTTACACGAGATCTCTGGTAAGATCTCAGGTGAGATTTAAAATTTAAAAATTTGATATATAAAAATTTTCAAATAAAAAATTGGCCTAAAAATGTATTATACTTTCCTGATGTATTGTAAAGGCGAAAGAAACGTCAAGACTAATAGAGAAACTGTAGTAAAAGTTCATTCTGAACGAATTTCAATATTTCATAATAATATATATTTCACGTAAACCCGTGAAGAAATTTTTTACAAATCGCTGAAAATGTTTTTACTAGTTCAGAATAGTGAAAAAAGCATGTAAATAAAATTTTAGCTCATAAGACCCAAATCTTGCAGAACCGTGACCCTAAAAATAAAGTTTATTTAAATTTTTAGAAAAGTAGAAAAATCAATTCGAGATAGGTGCAATTTGGGTATTTACATATATATATGCATTTTTTTCTGTAAATTTTCTGTACAATATGCTGACATTTTTTTCAGACCCCAATTGTCACGTTTCTGATTGGTTTATAAAAGATATATACTGTTATATGCTATTTAAAAAATTTCGGCAGTTTATTTTAATCTCAAAATTTTGTAGTAATAAGAGCTTCAAAATGAGAGCAGGTAGATCATGGACCGAGCTTTATAACTGACGTTACAGCATTTTGAAAGAAATCTACATACAATTTATATATCTATATGTATGTAGGGTATATCATTTATAAAATAAATCTTCATATATAGATATACAAATTGTATGTAGATTTCCTTCAAAATTCTGTTACTTCGGTTAATAAGCTCGGTCCATGGTCTACCTGGTCTCATTTTGAAGCTCTTATTACTATATAACGGTATATCTTTTATAAATCAATCAGAAACGTGGTAATTAGGGCCTAAAAAAAGTGCTAGCATATTCTATAGAAAATTTACAGAAAAATATACAGAAAAATAATAAAAATGTATATGTGTAAATACCTAAATTGCACCTATCTGGAGCTAAAAATTATTAAAGTTTTCTCTGTTTCTAAGAATTGAAAAAAACTTTATTTTTAATAGGGCCACAGTTCTGCATAGTTAGGGTATTGTAATCTAAATTTTTTTTGCATACATTTTTTAACTATTCTGAACTAGTAAAAACATTTTAAAACGAAATGTAAAAAATTTCTTCCATGGTCGACGTGGAATATATATATATATATATATATATATATATATATATATATATATATATATGAAGAAATTTTATATATATATAGTCCCTGAAAATATTTACGTAAATAATGGTGCAGGCCGTGTGCAGGTTCCCCTATTGAAAATATCAAGCTAAATCTCAAGCTTCAAATTCAGCGATGAGTTTGAATCCGACTCGATCGAACGTGAAATTCAGCGATGAGGTTGAATCCAGCTTGATCAAACTTGAAATGTAGGTCGATCAGGGTGGATTTTTTGAGTTTGATTTCGAGCTTGAAATCGAGCTGGATTTTAAGTTCGATCAAACCAGATTCAACCTCATCGCTGAATTTCAAGCTTGAAATCCAGCTTCAATTTTTTAACAGGGATTGTCTGAGCTGCAACTCGCAAGAAGCCTCCTACTCAACATCATTCTCGTTGCCCCTGCGTCATCGAGAGTTTTGCAGGCATGTCCACGCGCTCGTACGACAACAGCATGACCTTGGGAACCATTCAGCAGATCGCTATCACTTCCAGGCAGGTGCACACCGTTTCTGCGCTCGAAGTGTTATGAACTCTTTTGAAAACAAACAAAAAAATAAGATTTTTATTGCATTATGGGTTGGAAAGTTATAATAGAATGATGAATAAATTACCTTTGCTAGGCCCTCCTTGAAGCTCAGCTTGCAAGTCTGAAAACGATGTCATTTTTGTCGCTCCCAGCCTCAGCTTGTCTACCTCAGTCTTGGGTCAGTCGCTGAATCGGCAGTCTTTATTCCTTGACGTCGTCTCTCAGTACGTGCTGGATCGGTTCTAGAGTTATTTTCTAACGTCTCTCAACGGCATCTGAAAACAATTATTATTTTTATTTTAATAGAAGTAATAATAACACTAAAGAATTCCCAGACGGCAAAACAAATTTCATGAATGTCGCATTCAAAAACTCTTCTTCTTTTTGGACTGGATGGCAGGGGTTCTTGATGTTCTTCTTCTTCTTCTTCTTCTTCATCAGGAGCTCGTCTTCTCCTCGGAGATGGTGGCAGCTGCTCCTCATCTCTTTCTTCGGGCAGTAGCACGTCTCTGCGTATCTCTTCGAGACGCCGTAGACATTGCTTAAGGCTTTTCAGGGCCCTGGTCAAAAATGGAAACATTCATAATTAATATAATAAGTCTAGTGTGACAAGTAAAATAAAATATATAAAACAATATACCTTCACAAGCTGACACAAAACGGGTATCACGTAGTCTTGTGACATTTTTTTTCTTATCTCCAAGCCAAGTAACATTGCACAGAAGCTCTGTGTTGACTGCAAAGTCAGAGTCATCGGTATTTCTACCACCAAGATAAATCAAGTAGTTGACCTAAACATAAAGGATATATTTAAGAAATGAAAAATTTAATAATTATAAAACTAAGTCTTGCGTTCAGAGGTTTGACGGTTCATGGGTTGTAGGTTTCATATGTTTGAAGATTCATGGATTTTAGAGTTTGAGTGTTCATTTAACCTCCGAAGCACTCACCAGACACCTAGAAACAACGCAGCATTAGTAAGGGGAGATTACAGTGATAAACTAAACACTAATCTCACCTGATAATATTGGCAGTGGACGAATGCAGTAGGAAGCTGTATGTAAACATAACCTCTTCGAGGTTAACCGTGCCACTGCTGCTGCCGCAAGTACGCCGTCCTGGGCCTTGCAGCTCTCGTCTTCGTGCCCCTTCGTGGGGACCGTAGCCCAGATACCCCTCCTGCTGCATCCATCGTCGCACTTCCTCGTCCTGGCCACTCGTCCTTCCTCGTCAAAACTAACCTATTTATTAACATAATATAATTATTAGAATAATTATAAATAAAAAAATTTTACATCTCAGCCAGGGTGATCCTCAAGACAATCTCTTCACTCTGAAATGTCCAGATAGTTGCCACAGTTCTCTTGGAAAATCCAAATTGCAGCATGTAAATAATTAATGATAGTAATTATTTACTATGAACTGCAATTGCACGTGCGCGCGCCAGGATGATCCACAAGACGAGCTGCACTTCCTCTCGAACATCCACCACAAACTTGCCACAGTCGAATTATATAATTCAGAATTCCAAATTACACCACAGATAACTACAATAATTAATAACTACAATAATACCGCTATAATTATTAAGAACAATTTCACTTATTGCACGCGTCTGCAATTGAAGATCAAGTCTTCATGAAAGCAGGGAGATTACTGCAATGGCGGGATGCGATATATTACTTCAAACAACAGAAATTATTTCAAGACTTTAAATTTATAATGTAAATCAATTTTAATATTCAATTATAAACAAATATATTTATTATTAATAAAAATATAAATCATAAAATTATACTATTATTTATTTATTTATATTTATTTATTTATTCAATTACACCAATTGAGCCCCATATAAATAAATTAACAAATCATTACTATTATTATCAATTTTATTTGTAATAGAAATAATAACTTAAATATGCAATTAAATTATATTTTTATAATTATATTGATGGCACGTCGTGCTGTCCATAATCCGTCACATTGCGGCCACGATTTTCCCGACACGGCGGGCTTGCACTGTGCCGTCATTCTGCTGGAATCTAAAAGTTCAAAAAAGTGATGTTGCGTGACGGCACGATGACGGCACAGGGCGGTCACGACGTGCCACCGAATCGGACAGCACGCCGCGACTGCACAGTGATGGCACAAATTCGTCACGCCGTGCCAGCACGCCGTGCTCGGCACGGGCTGCTATCTGGGTTGGTCGTTTTCAAAAGAGTAACCTTCTGTGCTAATGATTTTAGTAAACTATCGCGTTTTTTATGATTTGCGATAATCTGCGAAACCCTCACGAACAAGGCGTCGATGCGCTCCCTCCGGTCCACGACCCACCTAATCTATCTATCATATTTAAATTATACCAATTTCTATGTGGACGTATTTCTCTTTTTCTTATTTTTCTATTTTACAAAACTACTTTCTTTTATGTTTCATATCATTTCACGAAATTACATTATTCTCCGGTGTAGACATACATCAACGTTAAATTTGGTTTTCAGGTTATTAGTTTTATTTTTTCACATGCAACAAAAATAGTGATGGTGCCTTAACTTCATTTGGGCCGCGCCAGTTCAGCGCCAATTTGTTACGTTCCTACTTTTTACGCCGTGATGCCCCTCAAAAAGTAAGGAAGAAACTGATTAATATTTAAATTTCGCGGTTTGCATATTGACCCGAGTTCGTCGTAGTTGCGCATGTCGACCCCTTTCACCGTAAAGAGCGGGGTGTGATCACGCTGTACCGCGGGTAAATTTTGTTACTCTTTGCCGGTGATGATCTCTCGGTATCTCGTTCGATAACCTGTCGAGCACTATTTGAAAAACTAAATGTAAATAACTTTAATTTTTCTATATTATTATTTACGTCGATGCACCCGGCTGGGGAATTACAACCGGGCCCAGTGACGTTGGGGAGATCGCTGAGCGTGCTCGGCTATGCAGCGCGATCACGGATGTGGGAGTGCGTCAGCGTAAACCCCTGAGGTGTCCGTGGATTGTTCGGTCGGTGGCTGACGATCGAAGACTCAAACTGAAGCATAAAATTTCGGCGCGACGACACGTGAAGGTAACTCACGTTGCTCGGCGCCACTTATTTATTTTATTTTGTTTCGAAAAGGGGTTTGGAGTGGTTTTATGCATTCGAAAAGAATAGACAAAACAAGATCGAAAATGTGTAAACTTTATCTGGTAATTTTATATTTTATTTGCACCTTACATTAAATGCCAAAAAGAAATGTTATTTCACCCCTTAAACTCTACGCCATCTGCTGAATACGAAATGAGAGAGATCGAAAGATTTCGCCACGCTAAATCTGGGCTTGTGTGTTGTACGGGATAGCGGATAGGAAAAAAAAGAGGAATGTCTCTGCTTCGCCAGGTAACAAGCAGCTAGTTCGCCAATTGCTCCGGGACTGTCGAGAGACGACGGTTTCTGAGCCCGCGTTCGCCCAGCAATTTATAGCCGAGAATCGTCTATCCATCTCTCTTACTCCTTAAAACTCGTCATCGAGCCCCGTGCGAGCGCTTCGATTTCGCACAAATTTACCTTTATCCGCGCGCTTTGCGCTTAGGCACTTTTGCGTGCCGTCTCGCACCAACTTAGCTATTCCTGCAAGCAAGGAAAAACAAAAACAAACAAACAAACAAATTGTACGAACAAATTAAGTATTACCATTATAAGCTAATCTACTAAGTACTGATGCCAGTGAAATAAAAGGACGTTTGTATATATCTCATCTATCTGATATTTTGACTTTATCCATTCAATTAAAATAAATTTATTCCAACATACTCTTTCACATATTGTTCTGTGATTAAAGTCATATGGCTCGCCTTGTTTTCCCCATTTATCTCAGCCTGACCACTCCACCTTTATAATCGCAGCATCATATTATTTAATCACAAGTAATCAAGAAACATTTACATTCTGTAAAATCACATCAGATTAAGCTTGGATGTTACTGCCTCACCTAAGTATCTTAAGCTTTAGTAACTATCGAAAAAAATGTTTCTATCGTTTTCCAATCGTGATCTTATGTACAAGTGAGTCTTCTTAATACATTAACATTGCAAGTTATACCAGGTCTAGTCGCGCCTGCCAGATATAATAAGGTTTCTACAATCTTTCCATATAAAGTATTATATTCAGTTTTGATCACAAATAATATCACACCATCACAATCTGATCCTCGTTTCCTTCTTTTATGACTAAAATTTAGTCTATTTAATTTTCATAAATCAGTTCAAATATTTTGCTTTTTCTATCACGCCTTACGGAATGCATAGAAATAAAACAGGCTCACCAAAAACAGTTATTTCAAATTCTGTATTTAGCTCAACTTTAATTTCATTATAAATTTTACTATTTTTGCTCACCGTGCATGTATCTACATATAAATGTAAAATTAACAATTTATCATATATAATTCATATTCTGTCCAAGTAAACTTATACAGCTTTAAAAACAGAGTTATGAAGATTCACATCTAGTTACTGTTCTGTAAACCTCTGTTACGGCATTTTGGACTTGTACGCAAATAGCACAAGATATACTCAAAGACGTGCAATTTGGAATATCCATATAACTGTATCTATTATCCCATTAAAAAATGCAAATGTTCACATCTGACTACATCCAAATCATATTTGTTGATTAATTTTGATCCCAGAATGCACCAAAGTTAATCGAGATGCAGAAGCATATAAGTCTCTCTTTAATCATGAAAAATCTTATTCTTAAAATCTGGAGTAACCAATCGCACCTTGTGTTTTTTTTCCATCTACATCTAGTTTATGTTTAAATATCGACTTTAAATGACTTATAACATTCTTTGTACCATCACTCATTTTTGCTGATCGGCTCACTATTTTTAGACTTTACTTTTCTCCGTAGATTTAATTAATCATCAACGGCTTATTTTGCCAAAATTATTTTTCCTTAATTTTTATAGCTTTCATATAGCTTATTGAATCTTAGCTAACATTAACAAATAAAGCCGGTAAGTATCTCGTCATTTGTTTTGCTATTATCTGGTTCAGACTCATTATTTTTGAAACAGGAAAATAAAATGTTTTCTTGGAATTTCTCGTCAATATACAAACTAGAAAATTTAGTATCATAGCGTATACTATCACCGTTATTTTCTAATGCACTATTTGATTTAATCTCATCTGTAACAAGTTCATTTTTCCTTGGTCTAAATTTCTTAAGTTTATTCTCTCCCTCCGGTTTCAAAATATTTCTGATTTACTCTCACCTTTATCTGATTCAATTAGCCATTTATCTTTATTAATTTATGTATTTATTTTTCTGTTGCCAGTAAAAAGTCATTAATATCATTTTTCTCATAATAATGTCCATAAATTAATTTTACGTTAAATCTCGCGTCTTTACTATAACAATACTTTACTTCTTCTGACTTTGAAGACGGATATCTCATACTCAACTCGCCTGCCTTCAAAATTAAATTCAGAACCTGTTTATCTTTGGACCAAAAATAATCAGATCGTCGATAATTGAACAAAGATTAAGTAAAAAATTAATTAGAATTTATAAAAATATGGAAAATTTGCAAAAACAAGATGCGGTCGCGTCCGAGGCTATAAAAAATGTAATTGATGGTGAGGGGGAGGTAAATAAAAGGTACGTGGTACGGGAGACATTGTTGTGTCGAGTCACGCCGGCGCGGCCTAAATAAATTTATTTACCTTCTGCTATTTTGGAGGACTTCGTGAAAGAAGTACATGAAATCTACGGGCATATAGGGGAAGGAAAACGTATAAAATGCTCTCGGGGCATTTTGTGGCAACACACCTACTACAAATCGTAATAAGAACGTCTTACGATATGTACCAGCGCGCGAAATACTTGACGCAGCACTTTGACGAATTATCGCAACCAATTTTAGTAAATAAACCGCTGGAGGTATTATCTATTGATTTTTGTGGGCCTCTACCCACCTCAACGGGGGGGGGGGGGGGTAAATGTATACTTACGACCATAGAACAAGTAGATGTGTTCAGCAAATATGTCGTGTTTTACCCTTTAAAAAACGCTATAGTGACTGAGACTTTAAAAAAATTGTTTGAGGATTACGCACCTACGTACGGGAAACCCGAAGCTATAATTTCTGATCACGGGACGCAGTTTAACAATGCTTGATATTTGGGGTTTTAAAGGAAATGGGGTCCGCTTAGTATTTTCCTCGATTCGCCACCCTCAGAGTAACGTGATTGAGAGGGTGCATCGCGAATTGGGTGGTTTTTTCCGAATGTTTATGTGAGAAAAACGTGGAGGATGGGCGCGTTAGGTTAAGGGACTATTACCGGTTATAATTTTTAAAAAATCGATTTTTTTACAATTTTTGATTCCTTATACCTTCAGAAATCATCTCCTAAATTTTTATAAAGACACCTGGTTTCACGAGTTTCGGCAGCTGCGCTTCTCTCTCCACAATACCGTTATTCTATATATACACATACACATATATATACATATATAGCTTAGTGTCGACTTTCTCTCACGTGTTTAGTATATATTTGGAAGTGTAAACAAACCTTTAAAATACTTTCAAAATGGGTAAAAATCCGTATGGAAAAGGAAAAAAAGATCGTATCCAAAAACAGCAAGACGTGTGAGAAGATCTTGTGAATTTTCAGGTTAAACTCGACGATAGCCATTCTTATTGTACTTTGTCATTTTTCCTCGTTTTCTCGGCAAACAAACCGAGAAAAAAAAACAACTCGTTAAAAAAATCATAACTCAAGTACGAAAATTAAAAAAAATTTAAGAAAAAAAAATTAGAAGAACAATAAAAAAAAGATAAGGAGCAGCAAAAGAAAGAAACACCACGCAAGAGAAGAAAAACTAAATCGAATCCACCAACACCTCCACCTGTAAAAACGCAAGATTTGACTGGCAAAATTATGAAAAATATGTCAACTCATTACCGATTAGCTATCCAAAGGTATTCAGATTCTGTAGCCCATATGAAAAAGGAAATATGGGCTGAATATTATCATATGATCTCCACCGATGAAAATCCACAATACGATTATTGCAATCCGGATTGGTGTAAGTTCTTGAAGGCACAAAAAGAAGGTATACCATACAAACATAAACCAGCCTTAAATGCGGAGGTCCAAGAATATGTCACACCGGTTTTTGAAAAACTAACCGATGAAGAAGTATTAAAAGGATGTTTGGGAAAGAACACCCAAAGCAATAGTGAGTGTTATAATAAAACACTTTGGGCTACCATTCCCAAACATACGTTCGTAGGACAGGAAGTTACCGAATTGGCTGCTAATATTTCATTAGCCGTATTCAATGAGGGGCGAATAACTCTCTTGAAGATGTTAAAGGTGATGGGATGCATAATTGAACATCCTGCCTATGATTATGTCCAAAAAAAAGACGAGGAACGAATTGAGATGGCTAACAAAGCGAGGACAGCGGCGTCGAAGGAAGCTCGCTTGACAAAGAAAACAGCTCAGATATAGGAACAGCAAGAATTAATCGACTCTGGACTTCTTTTATATCGACCAGGGATTGCTGATTAACCAATTGTAAGTGTTGAAACTCGATTTTTTTTAAATATTACATAAATAAATAGTAAAATAACTTTAAACGCGATATTCTCGAAATTGTGTTTTTTCAATTGGCCCAGACTTATTCTCCACAACCATTCGATGGATCATTTTAATTCTTAGTTAGTTTTGTTCGTTTTGATGTCCTCTACCGTAATTTACCAGAAAATTGCAGAAAAGTTGGAGAAAAAAAATTGACAAGGGGAAAAGGGGGGGAAAACGTAATTTTTACAACATTTTATTCACATAATCGACATTTTGTCTTTAAAATGATTTTTTTATAAAAGGTTGTAAATTACGATATAAGACACTTTTCTCTTTAAAAAACTTTTTGAATTTTTTGTTTCAGAGTTACCAATTTCGAGATTAACCCTGGGCCATTAGGCAGTGTCATTTTCAGCACTCAAGTTTGACGCGCACTATAAAATTATGTAAACATTAAAAAAAAAATTTTTTTTTTTATTTTGAAGAGTAAATTAATAAAATAAAAAAAGTTGTACAAAGTTCTGTAATAAAGGCAACGAAAGAAAGAAAATTTAATTATAGGTCATTTTTTGCCTTTGGAACCGGTAATAGAATTGCATTCCGGTATAAAACCCACAAGAGTGTGGAAAAAGTACTTAAAAATTCCTATAGAAAATGAATGTGTGCCGCTGGAAAGATGAGTTACGCTGGCTCGGGAATACGCGCACAGATTGTTAAAAAATCGAGCAGAAGAAAGAAATCATGGTAAAAATCATTATAAGTTAGAAAATGAGGATTTTGTATTAGTTAAAGCGATAAATGTGTTGACGCCGAGCAGGGTAAAATTGCTAAGGTTTTTGACGTGTTTGAAGGTCCGTGCGTGATAAAGCAGGAGGTTTGGGTGGACACGTATCTGCTGTACGACGAAAAAACGCGAAAAGAAAGGGGGAAATTTCATCTTGCGAACTTGCGACCGTACCATGAAAAATAAAATCTGTTAATCTTGAGTTTAAAGATAAGTATGCGTGCGTGTAAGATAGAAAATAAGCGGGAAAAAGTGTGGGTATTTTCCTTTGATATCTGTTTACGTAAGCGTGAGTATACACGTGTATGTTTTAAAATGTATGTGTAGATACCATGTGCGTATTATATATATATATATATATATATATATATATATATATATATATATATATATATACACCTCGTTCGTTTTTGGTAGCTTAGAACAATGCTCAAATGCATAAATAAGATTTAGGTAAAATCAAAAAGACGCATGTGTCAAAAACATTAAAATCCTATTGAAGAGGTTTGGGAGATTTGTGAGTATACTAGCGAGCGTGATAATGGTACAGTATGTAATTATAGATAAGGTATGTATTGTATGATTTTTTGGCGAAATGTAAACGGTAGAGCCAATCTTTCCGAGAAGAAAAGACCAAAGGTACGAGCAGCCGACCTAGGAGTACGTTCCAGGAAGAGAAGAAGGTGCGAGGCGGCGCAGCGTGATTTTCGAGAAAAAGCATGGAGCACAAAGATTTTCATAGGCATGGTGATAAGGGCCGGAGCGCCGTCATGGAAACGCCCGTCATGCTGTCTTCAACATCGTAGGAGCTACTCCAGGATCATGACCATACCACTTGGTGGTTAGGAGGGGGAGACGCGCCGGAGTACGAGCCTAGCGAGCAGCTACAAACGCTTACTGGCGCGTGGAGAGACCAAGCTCGAGAGATGCTGGTAGAGTGATAGCAGAAGATGTCAGCCTGCGTAGACAAGCTGCCATTACCAGTCGACCTTTTGGAGTGGATAGTGGAGGCGGGTCAAAAGGACTTCCCGACAGGAGCTCAGGAAGAAGAGAAGAAGGACGAAGAAAGTGTTGGCTCTGCGTAAAAAAATATATAGTTGTTGTTTTTTTTTTGTTGCAAACAAGCGCACCAAAATAAAGTGTGTGGGACGTAAAAAGTTATTTACATACGGTTACATTATTTTTTTTCCTTTTTGTTTTTTGTTTGAATTTTTGTTTTTTTTTGTAGGACTGTAGCTAGGGCGCCGAGCGAGAAGAAAATGTGTTGCCTTGTCTCAAAAAATGGGAAACGGAACAACATTTTGGGGGGTGATGAGACGGCACGCAAAAGTGCCGAAGCGCAAAGCGCGCGGATAAAGGTAAATTTGTGCGAAATCGAAGTGCTCACACGGGGGCTCGATGACGAGTTTCAATGAGTAAGAGAGATGGATAGACGACTCGAGGCTATAAATTGCTGTCCGAACGGGGGCTCAGGAGCAGTCGTCTCTCGTAGGTCCCGAAGCAATCGGCGAGCTAGCTACTTGTTACCTGGCGAAACAGAGACACTCCTCTTTGGTCCTTTCCTATCCGCTATTCCGTACAACACACAAGCCCAGCTTTAGTGTTGCGAAATTTTTCGATCTCTCTCATTTAGTATTTGGCAGGAGGCGTAAAGTTTAATGGGTGAAATAACATTTTATTCTGGCGTTTAATGTAAGATGCAAAAAAAAAATAAAATTAACAGATAAAAATTTACACATTTATGATCTTGTTTTGTCCGTCTTTTTCGAATGCATAAAACCACTCCCAACCCCTTTTCGAAACAAAAAAAAATAAATAAGTGGCGCAGAGCAACGTGAGTAACCTTCACGTGTCTACGCACCAAAGTTTTATGCTTCAGTTTGAGGCTTCGATCGTTAGCCACCGAGCGAACGATCCACGGACACCTCAGGGGTTTACGCTGACGCACTCCCACGTCCGTGATCACGCTGCATAGCCGAGCGCGCTCGTCGATCTCCCCAACGGTACTAGGCCCGGTTGTAATTATTCAACCGGGTGCATCGACGTAAAAAATAATATAAAAAAACGAAAGTTATTCACCTCTATTTTTTCCAATGGTGCTCGAGAAGTTATTCAACGGGATATCTAGAAATCATCACCAGCAAAAGGCAACAAAATTCACCTGCGGCACGGCATGATCACACCCCGCGCTTTACGGTGAAAGGGGTAGACACTCGCAACTACGACGAACTCGGGTCAGTACGCGAACCACGAAATTTAAATATTAATTAGTTTCTTCCTTACTAGTTGAATGTAACAGGTGATTCGACTATTCGAGGTGAATGTAAAGAAAACGAGAGCTCCTTAGACAATATATGAAGATAACAATAATAATAATTTTTTTTTCGAGGTTACGTAGGAAATGCTACCTAAGGTACACCCGACTAGGTCCGCACAGCCGGATAGTGTGGGGCTGGTTGGGGATGCATCCACCGTATGTATAATATAAGACGAAAAATAAAATAAACAAAAACGCGAAAAAACTACATAGCCGTTGCATTGCAAACCGACCCAGTAAAACCTACCACCCTTTCCTCTTCTGGCGGACCCACCCTGGTACCGTTTATCACATTACCTCAAGGTAGTGCCATTCTAGTACCGTCTCGATAACCGCTGCTGTCTTGACCTGAACCAAATTTAAAAATTTATAATTTTAGATCCTCCAAGGGGACGGTAGATCTAACCCGTCTCATTTATACGCGTATTCGAACCGGCGCATTGATCTCCGTACGGAAAGGAGAAGTATCCCTGTTTTATGCGGCATTCATAAAATGAGAGAAAATGAGCGTCTCCCGATTAAGAAAGCGTCCCATCTTCTCCCTCGACGTCCATTTCCATGAAGTCGTCCGACGTCCCTGGGTTATGTTGGGGTGTCGGAGCATCTCCCAGCGCTTCATTCATACCTTCGTTCATACCCTGTCTAGGTAACGTATCTTTTGTCGTAGGACCGTCTTGGCGAATTTTGCCGTGGCGGCCCACTTATTCTCAGCGGTCAGCATTTCGCCCATGATATTGTCATACAATAATAATAATAATAATAATAATATTAAATAGATTATAAGACGTTGTCTTCGAATAAAAATCATCGTTGTGTGAGTTTTGAGACGAATTTTATATTCCTCAATTTTGTCAATCGTGCCAACGACGAAATAAACAAATTGAAGGTAAGAGTCAAAAATATCTCAATTGTTTTTCCTATTTCCAAACCCGATAATTTTTCCGCAAGGGCCACATTTCTGTAGCAGATCCACCTCCTCACATCCTTCCATTTCACGCCACGCTACACAAAACTTGCTCGTGCAAACCGCTCGGCATGGAGCAAGATATATTTATTATAAATAAATTGGTACGTTACACTGCCATGATCGCAAAATGGGCGACGAGCAATATTTTTATGAGAAAAATCAAAATAATGTGAAATATTGGTTAAAAAACTATTAAAATTCATATTTTGTCAATATGGTCATATTTAGCTTCGAACAGCTTTAAATATATTGTAACGGTCTTTGCTCGATGCTAGTTGGTGAAATTATAGTTCCTTGAATTACCGACATCCTTGTCAACTTTTTAGAGGCTGGAGTTAAGGAAGGCGAGCCAGTGTGATGCTGGCCCATGTTTCAGGGTACTCGCCTGTCGCGCAAGGGGCGCGGGTTCGATTCCTGACGATATCGCTTTTTTACATTACTTTATTTCGCTCTAAATAATGAGGACTTTTATTTTCAGAGATATTCGAAGTTATATTTATTTTTAATTTTTAATTGCTTATTTCTTGAATATTACGCGGTCATTTTTGATAAATGAACGCTTAATATTTTTGACTTTGGCGAAGTTCTTAAATCAAAAAGAATTTTCAAGATTCATCAAATCGTTTTTGTTTTATAACGTTTTTTAATGTTTTATATTTTATTTTTCAAAAAAAGTTTATTGATGATTTCTCGAGTATTATTCTATAATTTTTAACCAGTCAAAGCTCATTTTTTACGTTGTTCGGCGAAGAATTGCAATCAAGAAGCATTTTTAAGATTTCTCGATTCGTTTTCGTTTTATAACAGTTTTTCATTTTTATGATATTTATTTTTTCCAAAAAGTTTTTAATCGCTTTTTTCTTGGGTATTTGCGGTATTTTTTGTCCATTCAAACCTCTTTTTATATTTTTGGATGAAGATTTAAAATAAAATAAAAAGAATCAGCCTTTCGTTTTTGTTTTATACCCTTTTTCATTTTTATGATATTTTTGTAATAAATGAGTAAATCCGTTTTTCATAATCTCGAGAAAAATTACAAAAAAAATTTATTTGCATTAGTAGTATACATTTATTATATTCATAAATAAAATTTAATCAACAATTATAGTGTTGCAAAATTTATTATTGTCAATTGAAAAAATGTAACCTGATATGCAAAAACGTGTTAAGTTTTTACACAATTTAAATATTTTTTCATAATAGTTCAAGCGGCGACTGTAAAATCGTCTATGTCATTTGATACATGAAAAATGTTTGCTTGAAATGAAACTTTCTTTAATAATTAACACAATACATCTGGTTTGCCTGGTCATTGATTGATCCAACGGAAAAAAACAATTCACTTCCGGTTTAATTTTATAATCGACTTTCATACGTCATGTGATACTAATGGAAGGACTTTATGTTAAACAGCATACTTAATAGTACTCAAATACCTTGGTCTGCCGGCCCACGCCCCGACGCTAACTCCCGACAGACCAGTTTAAGGGACTGAAAATTAATCAGCTTACCTACGTCATGTGATACATTACTTTATCAGAGCTTAAATTAAAGGTTTTAATGTAATCTTTAAGTATAAAATGGTCTGTCTAAGGTCTGCCTGGAAAGTAGATGAAATAAACGACATTTTATTTTTAGAACGCAGCATAAAAGTAAAAATCTGCTTACCTACGTCATGTGATACATGAATTTATCATAGCTTAAATTAAAGATTTTGATGTAATCTTTAAGTATAAAATGGTCTGCCTGGAAAAAAGATTAAATAAACGACATTTTATCGTAGAACGCGGCTGTGGCATAAGAGTGAAAATCTGCGTATCTACGGCACGTGATACATGACTTTATCATAGCTTAAATTAATGGTTTTGATGTAATCTTTAAGTATAAAATAGTCTACCTAAGGTCTGCCCGAACAAAAAGCAGGTAGACGACATTTTATTATCGGACTCGTTGGGTACTATAATAACTTAATTCAAACTGTGGTTATTGCAGCCACCTGTATATTAAATTGCACTTTACGATGCTTAATTTACTGAAATACGATGTCAACTAAATTCCTTAGGAGATGTGCAGATGAAAATGCGTCTTTACTAAAGTTAAACATCAAAAGTAGTTAAGCTTCATAATAAAAATTAAATAAGATAACTAAATCAAAATAAACGGAAGTAAATTAAAAATTTTCAATGTAATAATTATTTTATATATAAACGTGAGCCTTAAGGCTTACACTTTTGAATGAAACTTTGTCGGTGATTCTACTGTACATAATCATTTGATAGTAAACAAATGTTTATAAACAAATTGTTTATAAAAAATAACCATATTAGGGCAGGGCAGGGCAAATCCAGACACTTAACTTTAAAATTTTCAATATAATAATTATTTTATATATAAACGTGAGCCTTAAGGCTTACACTTTTGAATGAAACTTTGTCGGTGATTCTACTGTACATAATCATTTGATAGTAAACAAATGTTTATAAACAAATTGTTTATAAAAAATAACCATATTAGGGCAGGGCAGGGCAAATCCAGACACTTAACTTTAAAATTTTCAATATAATAATTATTTTATATATAAACGTGAGCCTTAAGGCTTACACTTTTGAATGAAACTTTGTCGGTGATTCTACTGTACATAATCATTTGATAGTAAACAAATGTTTATAAACAAATTGTTTATAAAAAATAACCATATTAGGGCAGGGCAGGGCAAATCCAGACACTTAACTTTAAAGTTAAGTGTCTGGATAGTAAACAAATGTTTATAAACAAATTGTTTATAAAAAATAACCATATTAGGGCAGGGCAGGGCAAATCCAGACACTTAACTTTAAAGTTAAGTGCCCTGCCCTGCCCTAATATGGTTATTTTTTATAAACAATTTGTTTATAAACATTTGTTTACTATCAAATGATTATGTACAGTAGAATCACCGACAAAGTTTCATTCAAAAGTGTAAGCCAATAAATTTGAATACAATTTTAAAAAATGTAATAGAAAAGTTTATAAAAAAAATTATATAATTTATAATCTTTTCTTTTTTAATAAAACTGTATACAAGACAATTGTACTGAGAATGTTTGATTATGGGGAAGGTACGGGGGAAAGTTTTTATTATGTTTTTTTTTTATTATTATTTTAGTTTTAGAATGAACTAAAATGTAATTATTTGTAACAAGGGTGTAATGTAATTTTAATGTAATTTTACGTAACCCATAATGTATATATTGTTATATCTAGACAAGTTGATGTTAACTATTACACGGTTATATATTCTATAATAAAATGTCTTTCGTTACATATTTTTTCAGATAGACCTTAACAAGACTGTTCTATACTTGAAGATTACATCAAAACCTTTAATTGGCCAGTATTGAGACCACTGTAAATAAAACGTATACATAATCATTTGATAGTAAACAAAAGTTTATAAACAAATTGTCAATAAATTTACTTCCGTTTATTTTGATTGAATTATCTTATTTAATTTTTATTATAAAGCATGGTGAACTACTTTTGATATTTAACTTAAGTAAAGACGAATCTTGAGCATAATCAAATTAAGCTATGTCTTGTACGATTGCTCACGCTTTTTGGCGCTGTACGCATAAGCGCACCTGCGAAATATTTGATAATTCATCTGCAGATCTCCTAAGGAATTTAGTTGGAATAGATAGTAAGGAATAGATTATAGTATAAAAAATTTTCTTGAATTGTTTAAAATAGATTTTGTCTAATAGGTGTACGTAAAGAACTTTTTTAACAACCCTTCCCAATAAGCATACTTAAAAAAATAAATAATTCTTTATGAACTCACCAATGTTCACTAGTCCGGACGTTAAATTTTTTATTTTTATTTTTACTCGGGCCGGACAAAAATTGCTTCTAGAGACCTCAAAAACCATGCGCGCATAGGTTTTAAACCCATAGCCTCGACTTTTCCCGTGCCTCAAAGCACCCGAAGTTTCTTATGGATTTTACATGTAGAAAACGGGCCAAAACGTTTACTGTTTCGAAATCCAGTGAAAATTGTGGAATTTTAACTTGAGAAGTATATTTTTCCATGTATTTTGAGCCGGTGAATAAAATGGTGCTATTAGTTTTTGCTAGGATAGTGAAATAAAAAAGTTATAAACCAAAATAGTCGAAAATCTTGAAAAATCGCATAAAAAATTGACTTCTAACGCTTATAATCAGTAAATTATTTTTCTATTGCACATATTTCCATGTATTTTGAGCTAGTAAATTCAATGGTGCTATTGGAATTTGCTAGTTCAATTGAGAAAAAAGTTATAAGGCCGAAATCGTCGAAAAAACTGGAAAAATCGCGGTAAGAAGGACAAAAAGCTGATTTGTAATATTTTCTTATAATTTGAACTACTGAATTGAATAGAAATCACATACACTTATCAGTATGAAAAAAGAGAAGAAAATTTATAAGCTGAGATTGGGAAAAACGATCTTTTGAAGCAAGATTTTGAAGTTAAATATTTAACTTAAAAGTTTTTTGTTTCTTTTTATATTTTATTAGCTGTAAATCATAGTTAAAAAAATGTCCAATGTTCTTTCTATAAGTAATGCTTGCTCACATATTTAGTCAATCAAATGTTCTAATCACATATTCAAAAAAAATATTATTCATATGGCTGCATCAACGTTTCTTTGTTGGTATCTGGAAACAAGCTTCGGTAATCTTTTATCACAGGTAATAGGTACTGCGATTGCTCGTCATCTTTAGTCAAAAGTTTGTTGAATTCAGTCACCAATTTTACTTCTCTTTCGGCTGTATCATTCACGACTTTAAGGATTTTAACAACTTCCAAGCCATGAATGTAGTTTCTTTCTTTTGCCCATTTCGATGGATTTTTCGCCAAAAAAGTTGTGTCAATTTTAAATCATTCAAAAAATTCATAAGAGTCTTTGCAAATAAAATCACTAATACATGAATTTACTATTTCGTTCAAATTTTTTTCATTAGCCATAATTCGTTTTCCATAAACAAAGCACTAGAATTTGACTGCAGAGCATCGCACATTTTCAATTTTTCTTCATTTGAAATAGTAGTAAAAATGCTAGTGCTGCTAGTTGCGGAGTTAAAAACCACAAGTAATTAATCAATTTTCTAACAGCACAGTCAGATATACTTCCATCAATTCTTTTGTATTCGTACAAACATGTCAAAATTTTTAAATCTTGATTTGGTGGTATTACCAACCATTTCTTTTGCTTATTGGGTTGTTTTTATCACAAAAATATGCGTTTACTCCGAAAACGTAAAATTTTTTTTTACTTTAAAAGTTTCAAAACAAGAGAAGACTGTAGAGCACTTTTCAGTTAATCGAAATATTTTTTATGTTTTCTTTTCCAATACAATTTGTAAGGAATAATGGTTCGAGTGCTCAAAACCACTTTTTCCAGGATTTTAAGGTTTTGAATGGGCCTAATTAATCGAAAAGTGCCTTAAATGATTTGCTAAGAAATTCTGTTTTTCTATTTTCTATTCTATTTCTATTTTCTATATTCTATCCAATTTTATTTTTTTAAGAGATTAATTTTGTTGTATAAATGGAGATTGAAATTTTCTAAATAATGTAAAAAATGACTGCATGCTCGTATTCAGCATTATACAATTTAAGGGGCTAGTCTAGTTTCTCGGGCGGAAAATGGAGGTGATTTTTCGGGACTCATAAAAAAACCATGCGAACAAATATTTAAAAATTTGAGGATATATTCAGATACTATTGACAAGTTGATACACAAAATTTCATGAAAAAATATCGACTGAAAGCTGAGTTATACGCTCCGACGTCGAGTCATCCAAAAATGAAGTTGTAAATTGGCTGCAGTTGTAGAGGTCCGCAGAAGGCCAGTAATTTTTGTTTCACGTTAAACTAGATGACTTTCCCCGTACCATGAACTAGGATATTTTGAAAATATTGAAAATTAAAAAAATGGCAGCGTTTTGAAAAAAAAATTCAATTTTTCACAAAAAAACGCTCGTTTTTTGCTCGGCAAATTTGTATTTTTTGAAATATCAAAAAGATCCTAGTTCATGGTATGTAAAAACATATTACGAATATTCGTGCAAAATTTCAAATCGATTCGTTAATTTTTCTTTGAGCTAGAGCTGCAGTCGTTTTTGAAAATGCAGTTTTCAGAAAAACGCGTTTAAAGTTTTGACAAGTAATTTTTCGGTTATAAAATTTAATTTATTATACTTACAATTATTCTGCGATTCCAGGGCCATACAATTCGCCATCCTCTTGCTCGAAAAAGTATTATAGCTGCTGTCTTTATTATCTAGTATACCCTTTCACTAAGAAATTAGACAGAATCCATAGTTAATATATTTTTAAATACCTTCTGAATTATCATATGCAAAATAAATTATGTTGAAACCTTATTCCAAATCTTTTGTTAAATAACTGAAAATTTCAACAAACTTATTATTCAAAATCTATCAGATTTTTATAAGCAGATAGTTAAAACAATTATTTTTCCACAAAAGAGCACTTTTCAAATTGACATATGAAGTCTCAGAACAGATTCCACTTATTTACACGATTAATAAAGATGTACCTACGTAACACCTATTTATCCAACTCCTCAAGATAAAAACTAATCAGATATTTTACACGAGATCTGAGTAAAAACACCGGCTCACATGAAGCACGAAGTAGATACTAAACAAATCGTGCGCTAGAGAGGCTATGCTATTTTTACTTAAATAAAAACGAAACATTTATATATGGATTCTAGAAAATGTATATGTATAGAGAACTGCATTATATAGTTAAAAATTATTTTATATATAAATCTACCTTTGCATAGAAAATTTTCCTTCACACATATCAACAAGGCCCCGTTATCCTTCATACGCACAACTTTGAGCTTCAACTGCATCACAGCAAGAAACATAAAAAACCTACTAGACAGACGCTCGGCAGCGGCATGTACTGAGCAGTTGTCGCATATGGGGCAAATCACGTCAACTCTCCTAGCGCGGCGCGCGAGCGCTTAATACTGTTGTTTTCAACTCGCGTTTGCGGTATGAAAAAAAATATATAAAAAATATCCAATAAACTATTTCGATGTATTTTTTCCTCAGCTTTCCAATGGTGTGGTCAGATTTTCCAAAATTTTCCATATTCCTTAAAAAAAACCCAAAACGTGTTATATCTCGAAAAGTCTATTTTTAATATTTTTTTTAATACGAGGGTAGTTCAATAAGTCTTTAGAATGACCAACAGATGGCGCGCGAATCGCTCCAAATCATCTGTTTTCAGTCAGCACCACTCCCGACTAGATATATGGTGCAGTCACAGTCCACATCTTCTGAGTTTACGTGTTTTTATAACCAATTGAAAAAAAAAATTGCTTGTTAAGAAAAATGGAAAAAAACGAGTTCAGAGCGGTAATTAAACATTTTCATTTAAAGGGTTTAACTCCATATGAGATAAAAACTGAATTGGACTCAGTTCATGGCACATCTGCCCCTGCCTTAGCAACGGCTTATAACTGGGTAAATGAATTTAAGCGTGGTCGTACATCAATAAGTGACGAACCACGTTCAGGAAGGCCCGTAGAAGCAACTACTCCCGAAATCATCAATAAAATCCACGATATGGTGTTGAAGGATAGAAGATTAAAAGTGCGTGAGTTAGCTGAGGCCACAAGGATATCTATAGGTGCAGTTGTTTCAATTCTACATGAAAAATTAGGCATGAAAAAGCTATCGGCAAGATGGGTGCCGCGTTTGCTCTCAGCTGAGAATAAACGCAATAGAGTGGTCGCCTCTGAGGCTCTTTTGGCGCGCATAAGTCGGAATCCTGAGGAATTTTTTCGTCGATTTGTGACTGTGGATGAAACATGGATACACCACTACACTTCTGAGACAAAGGAACAATCCAAACAGTGGATTTCCACAGGCGAACCAGCTCCAAAGAAGGCAAAGACCGTAAAGTCAGCTGGTAAGGTTATGGCTACAGTTTTTTGGGATGCACGTGGAATTATACTTATTGACTACTTGGAAAAGGATAAAACAATTACTGGTGAGTATTATGCATCATTATTAGAGCAGCTGAAAGAAGAAATTAAAAAAAAAACGACCACATTTGGCGAGAAAAAAAATTCTCTTTCATCACGACAACGCCCGAGTTCACACATGCTTCGTTTCAATGGCTAAAATTGAAGAACTAAAATTCGAATTGGTCGAACACCCACCGTATTCACCAGATTTAGCCCCCAGTGACTTTTTCTTATTTCCAAACTTGAAAAAATGGCTCGGTGGACAGAGATTTACGGACAACGAAGACGTCATTGCCTCTGTAAGTGCTTATTTTGAGGAACTTCCGAAAACGCACTTTTCTGAAGGATTAAAAAAACTTAAAAAGCGATTGACCAAGTGTATAGAGCTCCAAGGAGATTATGTTGAAAAATAAAAAAAAATTTACCCAAAAAAAATTGTTTTTATACTTTATTCTAAAGACTTATTGTACTACCCTCGTACTTTTAATCGAAAGCTGAGGTTTTTTTACATAAGAAAAGTTCTTTTGCACAGAGTGCCCGATTATATTTCAGTGAGTAATAGAACGCCGAAAAGTAGAAGTACCGCGCGCAGCGGCAAGGCGCGGCCGCCGTCACCGCCATATCATGCTTACTTGTAAAACTAGTTCTTTTTTCAGTCGGTAGGTGGCTTAAACATAAAAAACTTTAATCAGTAAATGAATTGTCACAAGAAATTCATATATACGACGATATTTTTTTTAAAATTTAGATTTTTTTATGATTAAATCATAAATCTATTGGTTACGTATTTCTCCGGTTTATTGTAGCAACTACAATGGGTTCAACCTGGAAAATGAAATGCATAAATCCTTTCTCTCGAGAGAATCACCCTACGTCTAAAGATCTGTTTGACTTTCCTTCAACTTTTAGAAGTATATTTCCGTTTGTACCCGAAGAAGCGAAAATATGTGGTACATGTAGTAGGCAAATTTAACGTTTCTCGAACAAATTAAAAGAAAATTTTCTAATACTATATCGAAGCAAGATAGAATTCAGCTACTCACTCTTGCTCCCGATTTTTGATCTCGTAATGATTTAATCAGAGAGTTTGGTTGTACTGAATGGGAAGCTCGAGAAGCAAAAGAGTTAGTAGCTGAAAAAGGAGTTTTCTCAGTTCCTGAAAAAAAACGCGGCAAAGTACTTTCGGTGGAAACTACAAATTTAGTTAAAAGTTCTTATGAAAAGGATGACATAAGTCGAATTATGCCAGGTTTGAAAGATTGCATATCCGTAAAGCAGGACAACGGCAAACGAGAACACGTTCAGAAAATATTACTTCTTGGCAATTTGAACGAAATCTATTATTTATTTCAAAAAGAATACGAACACGTTAAAATTGGGTTAACAAAATTCATACAATTGAGACCAGTACACTGTGTTTTAGCTGGAAGCAGTGGTACACACAATGTATGTGTATATGTACATCATGAAAACGTTAAGCTCATGCTAGAAGCTGCTGAGCTAGAGTGCTTAACGAAAAATAGTAAACTATATCTTACAAATTATCATGACTGTATTCAGGCAATCGTTTGTAAAAATACACGTGATGAATGTTTCTTGGGTGACTGTCTAAATTGTCCTAATACGTCTGCATTACGAGAACATTTGCTTGAATGTTTTGATAAAAATAATCTTTTTGAAATTCAATTTGAATCGTGGTTTCAAACAGATCGGTGTACGATAGCTTCAAAAAGTGAGAACGTTTATGACTTTCTCAACACACTGGGCGACAAATTAATGAAATTGAAGACTCACGATTTTTTGCTAATAAACAGTCACAGTATGTGAATAAGTTGAAAGAAAATCTTCAAGAAGGGGACTTTATTGTCTGTTTTGATTTTGCGGAAAACTATGCATTTATAGTACAGAATTCTACGCAATCTTTCCATTGGAATAATAACCAGGCAACTATTTTTACAGTTGTAATTTATTACAAAGAAAATAGTGGTCTTAAACATGTAAGCATTGCTGTAATTTCTGATAATCTAAACCATGATACTGTTGCGGTTTATGAATATCAAAAAATTGTTATACTTTATCTAAAATCTAATTTCGTAGTTAAAAAAATTTATTATTTAACGGATGGAGCAAATCAACATTTTAAAAATAAGAATAATATGCAAAATCTTCTGTTTCATGAAAAAGATTTCGAAATCTCAGCGGAATGGCACTTTTATGCTATACCGCGCACGACAAAGGTGCATGTGATGGTATCGGTGCGAACTTAAAAAGAGGTGCAAAACGTGCTAGTCTACAACTTTCATCCAAAAATAGAATTTTAACAGCAAAAAGTCTTTACGAATGGGCTAAAAATTATTGCAAAGAAACCAAAGTATTTTATAGCAATAAAGATGATTATGAAAAAACTGTCTTAGAACTCAAACCAAGATTAGATAATGCTAAATCTATACCAAGGACTTTACAGTATCATGCTTTTATTCCATTGAATCAAAACACATTCAAACTACATAAAACGTCTTTAAGTTCTAAATATCAAATCTTTCCGAAGAAAGACACTAAGAAAAAAGAAAATAATGTATCCAAACCCGCAAAAAAGACAAAGATAGCCACGAAGCTAAAGACTTTGAAAGCCTCTTCAAAAGCCAAAGTAACAAAAAAACGATTAATAAAAACAAAAAAAATAACTAAATTTAACTAACAGGTTTAAAAGAAATTATAAGGTAGCAAAATATGAAAAGGATGACCGAATCCAACGGCCACCGTCGAGCGCGAAGTCACGCGCCTTGCCGCTGCGCGCGGTACTTCTACTTTTCGGCGTTCTATTACTCACTGAAATATAATCGGGCACTCTGTACAAAAAAACTTTTCTTATGTAAAAAAACCTCAGCTTTCGATTAAAAGTATTAAAAAAAATATTAAAAATAGTCTTTTCGAGATATAACACGTTTTGTGTTTTTTTTAAGGAAAATGGAAAATGTTGGAAAATATGACCACACCATTGGAAAGCTGAGGAAAAAATACATCGAAATAGTTTATTGGATATTTTTTATATATTTTTTTTCATACCGCAAACGCGAGTTGAAAACAACAGTATTAAGCGCTCGCGCGCCGCGCTAGAAGAGTTGACGTGATTCGCCCCATATAAGCTAATGTATACAGTACGCACATCAATTTTCTTGACGAAACTCAGTGAATAATCTAATGTAAAGTAAGATTTCTAAAAAAATTAATTTTTAACTATACAATGCAGTTCTCTATACATATACATTTTCTAGAATCCATATATAAATGTTTCGTTTTTATTTAAGTAAAAAATAGTATAACCTCTCTAGCGTACGATTTGTTTACTACCTACTTCATGCTTCACGTGAGACGGCGTTTTTATTCTGATCTCGTGTTAAATAACTGATTAAAATTCTTGTCCTGACGAATGGGAAAAATAATTGTTACGTAGGTATATCTTTATTAATCGTATAAATAAGTGGAGTCTGTTCGAGACTCCCCACACAGCACACAATGTTTGAGTGAAATGTTTCAAAATAAAATTATAACAAAAAACAGTTTAGAAAAGAATTCAAAAATGTTTGTGAAACGTTTTGTTGCAGGTTATTTTTGTGCAAAAATTTTTTTTTTAAGAAAGATTAAAAGATTTACCGAAACGTTTCCACAATATTTCGGTCCATATTGCAGAAAGCCATAAACTTTATTTCGAACTTCTGTAGAAACTTTTAATTAACTTATTTAAAAAGTACGCTGGAAGATTGTCGGGAGGTTCTACCCACACAGCATGAAATATTTATTTATTTATTTATTTATCAAATATACAGGCCATCGGGCGTAAATACAAAATGTGAAGAAGAATAATAAAAGTATTTAAAATATAAATAAAACTAAATTAAGACTAAGTAACAATCGGTTTTAAAGTGAAAATTTTTAGCTAAGCAAGTTGCAAACATTCTAACGATCTAACGATTCCTAAATCGCAGTAACAAATGTATATATCATATAATTTGATTATTATTGATAATGAGTGAAAATTACTTTTCTTGATTTACTCTTAAAGAAACATCAACAATATTTAAATCATTACAATGAAGTAAACTATTCCATAACCTAATGGAGCGAGGTAAAGTAGAATTAAATCCTTGTCATGACTTATAATTAATATCATTGAAAAGCCTATTTGCTCTAATATTATGGGGATTGTCTCTCAAAGTCAATTTATTTCCGGATAGCAATTGAGCAGTTAGTTGCCCATTTATAAGTTGTAACACCACATTTTGTGTGGGTTACACAACTTCCAGTCAGTCGAACGAACTGCCCAGTGCAAGTCCGATGCTCGACAGAACTGGCATATATAACCTATAGCACACTACTCACCCATTTCACTCACTATACACATACACACACACACACTATTTCTTGGGACGACACAGAGCAAGCGAGCTCTCGAATGCCCTGAAGCAGCTGAAGAAGACGCACAGCTGCCATCCCATAGAGCCTTGCATAGGTGGGATCTGGCTGGTCTAAGCTGGGGTGCGCTGAGCATGTCCTGGTGTCTCCTCTCCTTACTCCCGTCCTTTCGAACCAACTTAAGAAAACACGCATAGAGATTAGAAAAGAAGAATATAAGCAAAATGGTATTAGAATAATACCCACCTGATTTTATGCCTTGAGAGGCATGAATGGATCCACCTTTGGAGGCCTGCAGCATACACCCTAGAAAATATAAAGCTGAGTTAGTCTACAGCAGACATGCACATCAAATTGGAACATCAGGCATATCGAAACAATAAAACTGGAATAATGGCAATAATAACAAAGCCCCCCGACCGCCTCCCCGAAAACCGCAAAACACGAAAACTACCGTCGATAACAAGCCCATCCAACCCCAAAAATTAAGTAAGGAAAGTCTAACAACTGGAAAAGTATACCCATGTTGGGTTTGCAAAGACACAGGCCATTGGGCAGCAGACTGTCCCAAAAAGACAGGGAACATCTGCTATAAATGTGGTATTCGTGACGTAATGATACGTACGTACCCAAGATGTAGACCAAATGCGGGAAACGATCAAAGAGGGACACAGTAAGAGCCATGTTAACCTCTAAACTCGGGCAGGTTCAAATACTCGCGCCAAAAACAATATCGAAAGCTTCAGGCCTATTCAACTCAGGTTATGGAGAGAATATACCGATGCCTATTTGTCCAGTCGGAAGCTATGATAATCGTCTGTACCTCAATATCGAAATAGCAGGAAAAGTCTTCCCAGCACTCGTAGATAGTGGAGCAGTTGCCTCCTTCATAGGGATAGAAGCGGTGAAACAGATAGGGACCGAAATAATACCCCAGACCGGATACATGATGATGCCAAACGGCGAATTAGAAAAAATCGAAGGTATTACAAAAATTACATTCCACCTCGAAGGTCATGAAACACCCGCGGACATCAAAGTATCAAAAACAATGACCTACGACATCATACTGGGCATGGATCTATTGTCACTGCTGAAGATGACGATAGACCACGAACATCGCACGTGGCACACGGTCAAAGGGGTAGCGAAAAAATTTCATTCGAAAAATAAGGATCCGGGAGCAATCATGGCAACGGCAGCAATCGGAGGGGCCTCCGCCTTATCGGGAGAACAACAATAAAGACTAGATAAACTTATATTCGATCTCACCATTCCACCACCGGACACAACCCCTGTAGTAGCTAAGATAAAACCTCATGAAATAATTGTAGAGGGTTTTAGTCCGATAAAACAACGTATTTGCAGAATCTCTCCAAAACTTTTAGCCGCCGCCCATGCTGAGGTTGATCGTCTCTTAGCAGAGGGAATTATCGAACCCTCAGAAAGCGCTTGGAGTAGTTGTCCCGTAATTGTACCGAAGTCGGACGGTAAAATAAGATTTTGTATCGACTACCGAGCACTAAATGGCGTTATAAGCAAAAACGCTTACCCCTTACCCCACATCGACTTGTTACTAGACAATCTAAGAAACGCCAATTTCCTCGAAAATAGACTTAAGTCACGCATATCACCAGATCCCTTTTTCAGCAAATAGTAAAGAGTACACAGCATTTGGATTACCTGGCAAAGGGCTATTCCAGTTCACAAGACTTACGTATGGCGTCTCGAATGCCCCCGCAAGTTTCCAAACCGCCATGGACGCTCTCTTTTGTCCAGAGTGGCAACCCCATGTTCTCATATACATGGATGATATAATCATAGCCACAAACACGTTCGAATAGCATCCTACCGTTCTGCCTACAAACAGATAGCAGCACCTACGCTTTAGGGGTAGTGCTCACCCAAATAATCCAGGTAGAAGAGCACCCATCGCCTACGCCAGTAGGGCCTTAGCAAAAGCGGAACGTAACTACACAGTGACAGAACAAGAATGTCTGGCTGTAATATGGGCAGTAGACAAATTTCGAGGATATCTCCTAGGCGAAAGATTTACTGTCATTACCGACCACAGTAGCCTCACCTGGCTGCAGAATTTAAAAGACCCAGCTGGCACGTTAGCCAGATGAGCCACAGCTCTTCAAGGTTACAATATGGAAATCATACATCGTAAGGAAGGACTCCATAAAGTACCTGATGCGCTATCTCGTTCGCTTAATGAGGTTTGCTGCTTAGCAGCAACGGGATTGCTAGACGCGGATAATTGGTATACTAATCGCATAAAAATGGTAAATAATAATCCAGAAAAATATCCAGATTGGAAAATTGTAAACAATTACTTATACAAGCATCGTCCCAACCCCCTTATCGACCCAATCGTAGCCGTCTTAGAGAGTTGGAAACTCGTAGTTCCCGAACTCGATGGAGAGAGAGCTATGTTCGAATGTCATAACATCCCCCAATCAGGTCATTTGGGAGTCGATAAAACTTATCATCGACTGCTCCAATCGTATTTCTGGCTGAGAATGAAAGGGATGGTATTCGTTATATAAAAAAGTGCCCTGACTGCCCAGATGTATAAAGTCCCACAACAGGCACCAATGGGACTTATGACCCAAAGAAAAATAGAAGGACCTTGGGAAATTGTAGCAGCTGACGTCATGGGCCCATTGCCTACTAGTAAAGGGCAATGTCGCTATGTCGTAGTATTTCTAGACCTATTCACGAAATACGTCGAAATCAGACCTCTTAGGAAATCTAACGCTAAGTAAAAGCTTTGAAGGAACTGATAGTATTTCGTTGGGGATGTCCTAAATACCTTGTAACCGATAATTGAACGGAATTCTTGAACAAACTTATGACGTCAAAGTTGGATGAACTGGGTATTCCCCAAACGACGATAACCCCATACCACGCTCAAGCAAATCCTGTCAAGCGTAGTAATCGTACGATTAAACAGATGATCTATATCTTCGTAAAACAAGATCATCGTAACTGGGACATCCATTTAAATGAATTCGCATTCGCCGTCAATACTTCAGTCCATGCGTCAACGTTATTGACTTCAGCATTTCTGAACTTTGGTAGGAACCCACGGCAACCTAACCACGTTGTCCTTGGCAGCAGACAACTTTGTGGCGAAACTAGCCCCAAAGTTCGTGGGTCCGTTAAAAATAGAAAAAGTCTTGTCGCCTATCGTGTATCAGCTGCAGGACGTAAATAGTAAAAAAAATTCGAAAGTGCATATTTCAGACCTGAAACCTTACTCTGTCCCCTCTAAACAACCTATTTCTTCAACAGGTAACAACACCAGTGGCTATAATGCAAGGAATGGGAAAGGGTCGAGGATACAAGCTGCCACACCAAGTCATCAGCGGCCCGGGGACAATACCGCAGGAGAGAGTAGGCGTCCACGCTACAATCTTCGCCGCCGACCATCGAGCCATGAGACAATCAGGGATACAGGCCAAACCAACAGCGGTGCTCGACCATCCGGGGATCGGAATAGGAGCCAGCCATCCGCGGAGCCTCCTCCCCGGCGGTGCCGTGGCCGGCCTCGAAAACTCCAGCTCGCAGGTCTCCCCTCGACCGATGGGTCGCGGTTTCGTTCCGGGGGGGGGGGGGGCATCCCCGCCCACGGTTTCGACTAGTATGCTGGTACGGACGGAGGACGAGCCGCAACTCGTTCGAAGGGGGCGATACCGAAAGAATCGTATAAGGACCGGGAACATCGGGCTGCATGCCCCTTCGACCCGTGCAACACCTTGGCGGAGTTCAAGGCCCCGTACGTGGCGACTACCCCAACAATTCGCGCCGCACGACGGGAGGAAAGGCCCACCCAAGAACCAGTCCAGGTCGAACACCGACCGATTCACTTAGCATCCACTCATTGGTAAAGTCACTTGTAGTAAAATCAGCATGTAACCAAGTGCCAGCTACATGCACAAATTACTGTATCAACATTTTATATAGGACTCTGATTCTTTAGAAGGTCTTATATATTTAGCACAATATTATGAAGTGTACCTTACTAAATTAGGGAAAATTTAAATTTAAGAATTTAGTCTGTAAGAATAACGCTGTATATAAAAATGTTCTTAGCGTCGTTTTATAGATACAACCGTACTAATCACGACTGATCAATTGTACAGCCATAACGTGAGTAGGCATTGGTACTTATAGATGCCTAGTAGCGCCAAATAAATATTCATAGTTCATCAAGAGAACAAGAAGAAATGACAATTAAATGAAGTATTTAAGTAAAACTGTACATATGCGTAGGATAAGAATTTAGCTAGATAGAGAGCGTTAAACATAAGCGATCAGCATAGACTAGGTTAGCATATAAGTTAGTTAGTTGCGTACCGAGTGAGCACGACCCAAGTAAACCGCGAACCGCGTAGCCGCGCTTCGGTTTAGTAGGGGGAGTTTGTAACACACAACACCACAACACCACATTTTGTGTGGGTTACACAACTTCCAGTCTGTCGAACGAACTGCTCAGTGCAAGTCCGATGCTCGACACAACTGGCCTATATAACCGATAGCACACTACTCACCCATTTCACTCACTATACACATACACACACACACACTATTTCTTGGGACGACACAGAGCAAGCGAGCTCTCGAATGCCCTGAAGCAGCTGAAGAAGACGCACAGCTGCCATCCCATAGAGCCTTGCATAGGTGGGATCTGGCTGGTCTAAGCTGGGGTGCGCTGAGCATGTCCTGGTGTCTCCTCTCCTTACTCCCGTCCTTTCGAACCAACTTAAGAAAACACGCATAGAGATTAGAAAAGAAGAATATAAGCAAAATGGTATTAGAATAATACCCACCGGATTTTATGCCTTGAAAGGCATGAATGGATCCACCTTGGGCGGAGCGACTGCTTCTCTAGATGCTTTGGAGGCCTGCAGCATACACCCTAGAAAACATAAAGCTGAGTTAGTCTACAGCAGACATGCACATCAAACTGGAACTCTCTTACCTGGTTTGGAGGGTTTGCAGAGGGAGTGTGGTCTCCCAAGTGCAGCAACGTAGCTCAACTCATAGCCCGCTCCTCCATAACAGCAGCAGCAGCAGCCTCCGAAGCACTTGCCAGACACCTAGAAACAACATAGCATTAGCAAGGGGAGATTACAGTGATATACAAAACATTAATCTCACCTGATAATAGTGGCAGTTGAGGAATGCAGTGTAGGAAGCTGCATGCAGCTCTCATCTTCGTGCCCCTTCGTCGGCACCGTTGTCCGAATATACCTCCTGCTGCATCCCTCGTCGCACTTCCTCGTCCTGGCCACTCGTCCTTCCTCGTCCTCTCCAACACTGTCTGCGAGCCGTCGACTGCGTGCCACATAGCATGACGTCACCGCGAGCAGACGCTCCCTTTTCCTCCTTCTTACTTCTCTTTTTTCCTCGCCAGACACATGCGCTGCGCCCTCAACCGGGCTCGGTCCGCACTACCGAAATCCGAGTGTAGCGATACCAGATTTAAAATGCAGGTGAAAACGACTACATTGCTCATCATCGGCACGATCCGCAGAGAGGCTTCGGAGCGTGGCGGAAATACAAATCGCGAGCGCTAGAATTTGACTCTCGTAGTAAGTCGCCGTGTTGAGTAGCGAATTTGACTAGGTTATATATATATAGTTACGTAGATTATGAACACCGCCTACCTCGGTTACACATAAACGATAAATAGTATTGAATCAAAACGCGTGACAATAATATGGCGAATTGACTCTAATTTTAATTTTAATGACTTTAAATAACTTTGAATAAACGTAAACTTATTGAATAGAATTTAATTGAATTAAAATTTTAAACGTCAAGATTATCTGTCTTCTTACAATTGTCTTCTTCTTTCTTGAAAGCGTCGTCTTGTTCTGGAACTAATAGAACCAATTTGACGATTGGTCTAGTAAGCGTCGTGGTAGCGGTGCGTACCGTGGCTACGCGAACAAGCCCATCCTTTCCAGCGTGCACGTCCGTGATTCTTGCCAACGACCAACGTGATGGAGGAGTGGATTCGTGGCGGATGAGGACTAGATCCCCAATTCGAAATGAAGGTAGCTTGGACTGCCATTTGCCTCGTTTCTGGAGGTGCTGCAGGTACTCGTGCGTCCAGCTATCCCATAGTCTTTGCATCAGCTGTGTCGTGCGACGCCATCGCTGGAACGGAGGAATGTTTTCTTCAGAAATTGTGGGCTCTGTAATAAAAAATGAATGTGTTCTGATAATAAAAGTAGCGGGTGTGAGGACTGATATGTCAGAGGGGTCATAAGTTAAAGGCATCAGGGGCCTAGAATTTAGGCATGCTTCTACCTGATAGAGGAGAGTTGAAAACTCTTCAAATGTGAGTTTCGTCTCACCGTCAACTCGCTTGAGATGGTGTTTCACGGATTTGACTGCTGCTTCCCAGATGTCACCGAAATGGGGTGCAGCTGGTGGATTGAAAATCCACTCAGTCCCTACCTTGTTTAGATCCTGAGCGACATATCTACTGAACTTCGATCCCTTTTGATACATCTTTCTTAACTCTGAATCAACCCCAACAAAATTCGTTCCTTGGTCACTGAAGATTTTGATACAAGGACCCCTTCTCGAAATGAATCGCCTAAAGGCAGCAATGAATGTCTGTGTCATGTAATCGGATACTGCCTCTAAGTGAATGGTTTTCGTACATAAGCATACAAATACGACGAAGTAACCCTTGTAGGCTTTGTAGCCTCTATATCTCGTTGTACGTAACCAAAAGGGACCTGCATAATCCACTCCTGAATACATGAATGGTTCTGAAGGTTGCACCTTGGGCTAGGGAAGATCACCCATAAGTCGGTACCCTTGTGAGGCACGATACCTTTTACAAGTTACGCAATTGTTTATAAACGATTTGTCAGCGAGTTTGCCCTTTATGACCCAAAACATTCGTCTGATACAAGCGAAAGTCAATTATACTTCGCCATGAAGTGTTAAGTGATGATAATATTCAATCAGCATTTTGGACTACCGACAATTCATTGGCAAAATTATCGGATGTTTCTCATCCTCGCTGAGAATAGCGTGTTTCAGACGTCCGCCCTCCCTAATCAGTCCACTTTCGAACGTAGGATTCAGACTTTTCCAGGGGTGTGAATTAGTCAATTTTGAAGAATATTGATCTCAGTGGCATAAAACGCCTTCTGAGTAAGAGCATTCCAGATTATTTTTGCCTGACGAGTCTCTATTCCACTAATTTTCGACTAAAGATCTAGGAAATTCTTGCAGTACTACGGCTACCTTCCTTTTGAGAGAAGACTTTTCTAGCAAAATTCTAACGAAGCAGAAAACGTAAATGGATACTCGAATGAACTTTGAAAGAGAAGAGTAGTTTTCTAACAGATCCCAAACCTGGTATTCACTCTTTCCTTTAATTGAAGCATTAATTGAGGAGATCTGTCCCTGAGATTGCAGCAAGGACACTGAAGTCTCTCGTGAATTATCTTAATCATTAAATTTATCCCAGCTTGACGTGTTTTCGTATAATCTTTTTGGACCTTTCCACCATAATTGATTATTTACTAAATCCTCGACAGTACCACCGCGTGAAGCGATGTCTGCGGGGTTATCCGCCGAGTTGATATGATGCCAGAACGCATCAGGAAGCAAAGTGGAAATTTCTGCGGATCTGTGGGCCACGAAGGCGGGCCATTCTGAGGGAATGTCCTTAATCCAATACAAAACGTCTCGAGAGTCTGACCAAAGATGAACCACTATTTCCGGTATTTTGAGCGTATCAACATAGTGCCGAACGAGTCTAGCGAGCAGCAAGGCAGCGCCGAGCTCCAATCTCGGAATTCAGAGCGTTTTTATTGGTGCTACCTTCGTTTTTGCACCTAGCATCCAAACCTGAATTTCGACACCAATCACCCTTAAATAAACAAATGCAGCATACGCTTGTTTTGATGCATCCGCAAAGCCATGAATTTCATAATTTTGTGAATTCGATTTTACGTCTGTCCAACAGGGGTTCTTCAAATCAGAAACTGAGCTACGTGAAGAATACCATTCTTTCCAAAAGGTCTGCTGTTCTACTGGCAAGACCGTGTCCTATTCTTTAGACAATGCCCAAAGCGACTGCGTAAAGATTTTGGCCATTACAATCACTGGGGCAATCCATCCCAGAGGATCATACATTTTGGCTATTCTAGATAAAACTGAGCGTTTTGTGATTGGGTCTACCAGCGGAAGTACCTCGAATTTGAAACGAAAACAGTCCTCTGCTGGATACCAACTAATACCTAGTACTGAAAAGCCTAGATCCATTCTTAATGAGCTTTCTGAGGCTATCATATCGCTTGAAAGCCATTCTACTAACTTTGTTAGTTGTTGGAAAGCCATTTTCTCAGTTTGAAACCTCCTGCAGCCAATAAATTAATAATGTCGTTTTGTTGTCTTCTGGCTTTCTCCAGAGAATGCTCCCCGGACAGTACGTCGTCTACATAAATGTCCTCCTTTATAACTTGCATTCCTTATGGATATCGCAACCCCTCATCTTCTTCTAATTGATGCAGAGTTCTACACGCGAGAAAAGTCGAGCAAATAAAGCCAAAAGTGACTGTTGTTAAGAAAAGGATTTAAAGATCCTTCCAAGATTCCTCTCTGCACACGATAGCTTGTAAGTGCTGATCGTCGGGATGTACGAGAATTTGATTAAACATTTTTTCAACATCTGCTACAAAAACGTGAGAAAAACAACGCCATTTGGTTATTAGATCCGTCAATTCTGGCAACAGATTTGGATCAATATGCAGTAAATCATTCAAGGAAAACCCTTTATTTGTTTTCATAGAAACGTTAAATACCGTCCGTAATGTCGTGGTCGTGCTACTCTCTTTGATCACCGCATGATGTGTCAAGAAAAAACATCTCTCTAGATCTAAGTTGTCTGAGGATACAGGACGCATGTACTCGAGAGCTAAGGAATTTCTAACAGATTCTACATAAGAGGATTTGAGATCTGGATTTTTTTTAAATCTTTTTTCCATGTTGCGCAGCATACTTACTGCTGGAGTGTAAGAATCGCCTAATTTTTCTGAAGTCGTTCTTCATGAGTGAGTAATTTTCCTGTAACTGGAGTCGCCTCGCCCTCCCAGAATTTTCGCAACAGTGTGTTGAGCTCTATTTCGTTGGTTTGTAAATTGATACTAACCCGAGGAATTTCAATATTTTGCGATGAGGTTGAACCAGAAATTATCCAACCGAGTAATGTAAGTATTGCAATTGGAGAGTTTTCGGGATCGCCTTTTCGAAGCCCTTCTTCCACTATTTGCGCATGTACCTTTCCGCCTAAGAGAATATCGATTTTGCCTAGCTGTCTGAAGTTTGGATCAGCTAGCGTTAATCCTTTAAGATAATCTCAATCCCGAATTTGTGCAGTAACAGGATTGTACGCTGTTACTTTAGGAATGACAAATGCTGTGACATCACAGCAAAATGTCGAAGGAAAACGAGGTTTTATGTTGAAGCTAACTTTGCTTTTACACATGAATACTTCGTCCCCCCCAATGCCAGTAATTGCAACTCTGACCGGTTGCCTTTTCAACCGCAGAGCTTGACACAACCTTTCCGTAATAAAGGAGGATTGGGCCCCGTGATCTATTAAAACTCGAACTGGCCTGCTGCAGCCATTAAACTGGGCGTATACTCAAGCTGTAGCAAGTAGAATGGTTTCCGAATTTACGTCCGCTTCAGAAAGCAGGACTTGAGAATCAAGTGCAGCTATGTGCTGCGAAGTAGCAGCTTCCTGACCTATCTAAGATGCACAGTGAGCCGTAGGCGCATTTTGAGATCCCGCTGATTTAGCTTGTGAAAAATCGTTGCTAGTGAAGTACAACATCGTATGATGCTTGCCCGCGCAATTTTGACACCTCTTAGAATTTTTACAACTTGAAGCTTGATGACTAGCAAAACAATTGAAGCATAAATGTTTGCTTACAATTATTCTTTTCCTTTCTATTGGAGTTTTAGCTCTGAAGACCTCACAATTCATTATAAAGTGTGCTTTATTGCACAATGCACAATGCTTTGTGTTCTATTCCCTTCTTGGGTAAGATGAATCAATTTTGAGTCCCTATTCCTATTTTGAGTACTTTTACTTTTGAACGAGTTTGAAGAATTTTCCGAAGCTTGTAAAAAGCTTTTCATATGAGAAACTTGTTTGGCGCTTTCCAACTGAACCAGCGCTAAGTGCTCTACTTCTAGAAATTTGTCTAGCGAATCGAAAGAAGGAAATTGCAGCTGGGTGTCTGATTTAGCTATTTTTTCCTCCTACTTTCTTTGAATGGCAGGAATTAGTCTTGTAACCTTCCAGAATACAGTTATATGATCCCACTGATCTGTAGGGTTACCTAACATTTTCAAGGCTTGTAAAACATTCTTTGTCCTTGTACGAATTCTACCGATTTCCTTGACTGATTCACCTTCCATGCCTTTCATCGAGAAGAATTTCGATAAAAGTTTTGTGATTAACAGTCTATTATTCTCATAGTAATCCTTGACCGTTTTCCACACGTTTTCAAAATTTTCCCCTGCTTCCGGAATCTTCCGTAGTAATTCTGCAGCTTCTCCCTTTAAAGCATTACGCAGATAGTGCACATTAAAAACGTTTGCTAAATTAGTCCGTTTCACTACCATTTCATTGAATTCGTCTCTAAACCTAATCCAATCTTTGATTTCACCCGAGAAAGTAGTAAGTTCTATTGGCGGAAGTTTAGTTTGATTAACCATACTGACATTCGCTTGAGCATTTCGAGTTTGCTGATCAGCATTATCCCTTATCGAAAAGTTTAATAAATGCTCGTTGAATCTCCCTAACCTATCTAGATATAACTCTTCCATTTGATAAAAAACGTTATTTTTTAAATAATTATTGCTCGCGTCTACATCCTCGTAATCTAGCAAAAGATCATGATCCACTTCGAAGTCCTTCCAAACTTTCTCTAAACGTTTCATGCGAGTAGTGCAAGTTCCCTGTGTCATTTGTGCTTAGCCTGTCTTTTTGAAATTCTCGAACGAGCTGCCTATATTCTTTTGTCTATCAAGCTGTTTCTCTATTGACGGGTTCATTTTGCTAACTAAATTGCTTAGACTAAACTATAATTATATTGTTTGCAGATGTGAAAAACTCAAGATTTATTGAGTCCGATGAAGAAGAGGTTAGCCACTTTTAAATAGCTCCGACCTATGAGCTTAACTTTCAGCTGTGTGAAATCTACAGCTCAATGTCTCTCGAAGCTTGGAAGCCAAGACTACTGTCCAAGTTGCAGCTGTTCGAACCTTTGCATTATGCAGAGATAGGAAAAGACATGAAATTGCAATAAAATGTGCCCATAAAATAAAAAACCAAAAAAAAAACAAAGGAAACAAATCTTGTAGTTCGCAGCAAAAGTAAAACAATTCGTAATGTTGAAAGTAGATTGCACATCTCCTTTATTAGTGTGCGACTAAATCAAAAAATCCTCATGAATCGGCATACAGGCTCTGCAATAAATAATTAAGAAGTAATGAGAAAGCAATTTAAAATAGGCAAAATTAATGTAATAAGGTTTCAATTCGCAATCAAGCACTAAATAAAGTTGCTGAATAGCAATGCGTTAACCCAATACATGCACCTAAGTCTGTCGTCAACTCGAAAATAAAAAAACCTCCAACCTGCATGAGATTGGCCTTTTTCTTTAAGTTTCAAGCTTTTAGAATTAAAAAAGTTAATATCGATAGAGCATTTCAATTAAACTATGCAGAAACCGTCGATCATGCCGCGCTGCTGGCATGCGTTGCTCAGGTACGACGAAAATGGCATCTCTTTGGTCGCACGCTGAGTTGCTGACATTTGCGTGCTCTGACGCGCTGAAAATGACGCGCTGCTCGGCACTGGTGGAACCGCTTCGACTCCGATGTGTAGCTTGCCTGCCGCTGTTGCCGCTGTCTCGACGCTACGTTGACGTGTGGCGCTTCTCGCGCGCGCCGCGGCTTTTCTGCCTTCGGAGCCGATGTGCTGGTCACCGTGTCGATTAGCACGCTACTTACGCGCTGCGTACTGCCGCTCTGGCTGTGCACGTAGCGTTGCTTGCGCCGGGATCTGCACTCATCCGCTTTCGCTTGCTGTGGGTCGTCCGCTGGCCTTTTGTCGGTTGCCCCTGTGCGCCGACCACTAAAAATTCGAGAAAATAATAAGTATAGGTTCTCTCCCTCTCTCTCTCTCTCTCTTACTCTATATTTGTAGATGTTTCCCAGTTGGTGGGACTCTTCCGTGTTCCCGCGACGAACTTGTCCTGGCTTGGCTGGGACGGCCTTGTCCCTCTCTCTCTCGGATAATGGACTCATCCCCGTCCTTTGCACGATGAAATCGCCCTCCCCTCTTCTGTGTAATGGACTCGTCCGATGTTCCTCGCGCCTTGGTCTCGCGCTCCTCCTCTGAAGCGCGCCCTGTCGCCACCCGATGCTGTCTATCCTCTTCCTTGCGGATCGTGCCTCCGAGTTGCTTTATCCTAGCCCCTCTAAGACTCTATGACGACTGTCTAGCGCTGCTGTGATTGTCTCACTGCCCACGTGATCGTCTTTCTCCCTAATGTGCGACTTTCTCCCTTGTTGAGAAAGCCGCCTTCAAAGTTGCACTTTTTATCCACCACCGCGAGTCGCGTGTAAGGCAATAGAGAACTCCCTGAAGCCTATCCCTTTCGAAACCCCGAGCTTTACCAGAGAAGATGGCCTCTCACTTAACGTTTCGCGAACGTGGGCGGCACTGTGATTTCACGTTGAATGTTCGGCTAGAAGGACCAATGTTTCTTGGCGTTTCTTCGCGAAGGGGAATAGGCATTAAATAATTATTCAGTTTGTTCAACTTGAAGAGTTTGTTTATTTAAAACTCCCGTCGCGAGGTGGTGGTTAGAAAAACGTGCGTCGTCGGCACAGTCCGCAGAGAGACTGCGGAGCGTGGCGGAAATACAAATCGCGAGAGCTAGAATTTGACTCGCGTATTAAGTCGCCGTGTTGAGTAGAGAACTTAACTAGGTTATATACATAGTTACGTAGATTATGAACAGCTCCGTAATACATACACGCACAAAACGGGATATAAAATAAATAAGTAAACACTTATTATAATGATAAAATATATACAAAATTTATAAATATATCTATTTATTTTTTGCACCATGCAGCATGTGGTCGAAAACCTTTTGGAGATAAAATTTGTTTACACCTCGGACATACATGTATGTAGCATCGTACAATATGCTGCGCCATGTTTTGGGCTATTTGTTCACGATTACATTTAGAACATTTTGGTTTTTGCATTTTATGTATTCTCTCATAATGTTTCCTTAACGACTCTTTGGTAGAATAAAATTTGCAGCAGCACTGGCATTTCAATTTTGTTAAAGAATGTTGCAATACATGATTTTTAAAATTCTCATATTTACTAAACAATAAATTGCAACTATCATTATCACAAAAATAAAGAGTTTCTTCAGAAGCATATGAAATATCAATTTTTCCTCTATTTTTCCTAATTTTTTATATAGCGTTGCCAGGACATTTACAAGTTATGCATAAATGATCTTTACGATTCCATTGGGAATTTCCTACATTAACTGCTTCTGCTAAATTTAATCCAAAGTTGATAACTTGGTGATATACAGAGCAGCAAATATATACAAGATCCCCTGGACGTTGAATTGCTATATCATATCGAATTCCATGTTTTTCAATAAATGAAGGTTTGACTACAATATTTTTGTGGTTCAAAGGAAATTTACAATTATTGAGTCACAAGTTGCAATGCGTTACATTTTCACTTCTTAAAACGGAAATTGTGTCCAATAAAACTTGATTCAACTTGTTATTGTCTTCAGGATTAATAATTAACCATCCTTTTCAAGAATCTGGTACACCACAATGCATTATATTAGCACGGTCAAGGTATCCATCTTCTAAGTGTTTATCAGAAGATGAATACCTTTCTCCCAGGTAAAAACTTGGAGTATTAATACCTGTAATATACATAACATGATTAATATCAAACAAATAAACTAAATGAATGCTACGCATTTAAAATGTAGTTAGGATTCCCTAAGTAAAAAAATATTTATTAAATGTTTTAAAAAAGATATAAAAACAATATTCTACAAATAATTAAAAATTATTTATTTTTCTATTTACGTCTTCAATGTTATAAATTAAATGTACTTTAAAATATAAAAAATGTACTATAATTGAAATTTTTAATAATTTCAAATTAAGGGGACAGACCACTTTGAAACACTGAAAAATGAAATTTGATAAAATTATTATTTTAATAAATTATAATTGAAAAATAATTTATTTACCAATATTAGTGTATGTTAGCATGAGTTTTACCATGCTAAATCCATATTTTTACCTACTTACCCATATAGTCTCTTCGAACACTATTTGAAGAATTTGAGCACTCTCCATAGGATTCCAAGGGAATGAATCAATGGATTAAGCTCAAATTTGGTGAGGATGTTCTGTGTACATGTACTTTTAATATGAATGTAGGAATTTTAATTTTACTGCTTAGAAATTGTTTCATAAATAACAATATGGCATATTTTTTTTAAAGTACGTACAAAATTCAGCTTTTTCATTACTGAAATTTTTTACACCAGTAAAATCAAAATTCCTACATTCATATTAAAATTACATGTACACAAAACATCCTCACCAAATTTGAGCATAATCCATTGATTCATTTCCTTGGAATGCTACGGACAGTGCTCAAATTCTTCAAATAGTGTTCGAAGAGGCTATATGAGTAAGTAGGTGCAAATATGGATTTAGCATGTTAAAACTCATGCTAACATACTCTAATATTGGTAAATAAATTATTTTTTAATTATAATTTATTTAAATATTAATTTTATTACATTTCAATCAAAAACAAAATATTTTCTGTAACTGTTTCGTGTTCCTTTTCATTTATGTAAATTCCATTCACTAATGTATGTTTAAGTTGAACATATTCAAAATAATTTTGAAATTTTCCTATGTAGCCATCAAAAGAAAAAACCTCTGGTTTGATAATCTTGCGGAACTTTAAAATTAAATTTTTATATTATTACATGAACTCTTAAATGAAAACCAAAATTAAAAAAAAAATTAATTACAATGGAAACAAAATTATCCATTATTGGATGCACTGGTTCTTTAAGCAGCTTTTTGATCATTGTTAAATAAACTTCAAAATTGACACTAGAATCAGCTTCATAATAAAGCAATTAAATTTTTTATTTCACTCTGCATTATGTGTACTTTGTATAGTATGACTGACAAATAATAACGTTTAAATCTAAATTTGAATGTTGATTTCGATCTTCACGATTCACTGACTACAATCAAAATGCGAAGGTGTTTACAATTACTTGTGTACAAATCACTTCAAGACAATACTTAATGTCCCGCATACGTTTCAATGAGTATATATAGGATTAGAAACACTGTCATAGGGCTCAGTTTATTTAACACTTTAGAATATTATCGAATCGTTTAAATGCACAGTATACCAAAGAACTGAAAAACAATCATTTTTTTCTGCTCTCTGCGTTTAACAGGGTTGAGCCTGTCATTTTTGTACAATTCGATTTCGGTTTGTCCAAAAAGCCCGCATACAATATGCTTCCGGGGGAACTCACAGCGCAATTTTAAAATTAGATTCATGGAAAACCAGTTATTGCAAATGCTCATTAATAGTTAATGGAATTTTATTATATACTGCTGCTGTTTTAATAAAACAGGCTTCTGATGTTTTTATCGTGTACAAAAATGTACAATTAACAGTAATTTCGCTGACGCTTTTTTAATTTTTTCCTATACAATTTTATACAATATATATGCGTCATTATAATTCCATAGTTTAAAAAATTCTTTTTCTGTCGCAATCACATTGTTTTATAGCTGCCGCTTTCAGAATACAGCGCATAGTTAAAATTGTGAAATTGATAACAGCGCTTTTTCTGCCACTTATTCAGTATTCGATTTTGATTTCCACTATAATTAAACAGCGTTATTTTTTCAAATACATTATATATAAACAGTTATTCGTGACATATCTTTATCGGTTTAAACGTGTTATTTTACATCTGTCACTTTGTGATAAAACATATTAAAGTATTTCACAATATACAATATTTTTTGTGTATACATTCTCATTTAAATTTTTTTTTACATTCTGTATCATAGCATTATGCTTTAATAAAATTTTCAATTTGCTTTTATCCATTGCACGAGATAAAGCGACATATAACTGACCGTGGCCAAACACTTGAGAAGGAAGATATATCCCAACATTGTGAAACGATTGACCTTGAGCTTTATTTATTGTCATAGCATGAGCAAGTCTTATACGAAATTTCCTTCTCGTCATTTGAAACGGTATTTCTTCTAAAGATGGTGATAAGTTAATTATAGGCAATATTACTTTTGTACCAGCTTTACTTCCAGTAATAATTTCAGCTAATATAATGTAATCTTTCATTTCTTTAATTACTAATCGTGTACCATTACAGAGTTCTTCGTTTAAATTTAAATTTCTTAATAACATAACTATAGCTCCTTTTTTTAATCAAAGTTTGTGCTGAGGTAAACCATTAGGTGTTAATGAATTTAAAAATTCTGTAGGTAAAATTGTATCTAATTTTTCGTTATCAGTATCTTCTGCAGAATCAGTGATGTAATATATACGCTCGGGCTCATCAATTTTTGATAGAACTTGATTATTTATATCTAGAACGTCAGAATTTTTTGGCGCTAAAATTATATTATTATAGTAATCATTAGTATTTATATCAATGTTTGTACCATAAATTTCATCTATTAAATTACCATTCGATAACAATTCTGGTCGTATATTTATCACTTCATTTTCAAGTTCAAATTTGTTTTTAAATTTGTCATCACCTACACTCAAAAGCCATCTTTTAAATTATTTGTTTCCATTAGATACACGTTTGTTTTCCTTAAAAGACGTTGTCTTAAAATTACACCATATATGACTTTTTTTAATGCAATTTTCAATTATTTAAGTGCGATTACCATGCCTGACAATTGGTAGTGTTTGTCGGAAATCGCCTGAAACAATACTACTTTTTCTCCAAAGACAATATCATTATTACATACATCTTGAAACATGTGATTAACTGCCTCAAAAGCATGTTTAGAACTCATTGTTATTTCGTCCCAAATTATAACTTGTATAAGTTTCATCGTTTGACCAGTAAGATTGTTTGGAGTTATATTACAAATACTTTGTTCATTAACATTTAATGGCAATTTAAATGTTGTATGCACAGTTTTTCCATCTTCTAACAAATTAGCTGCTATTTCTGTCCATGACACTGACAAAAATTTTATTTCATTTAATTTTAAGTATGATATTAAATTATTTAGTAAATAGCTTTTAGCAGTTCCTCCTGGTCCATCTATAAATATACATCTATCATTTGATTTTTCGTTAACAGCACTTATTACTGAGTTAAAAATAATTCTTTGTGCGTCTGTGAGACTTGAAATTTTTTGATCTAATATATGTTTCTTTCAAATTTTGACTATAATTATTATCAATATCCATAATAAATTCATCAATATAGTTTGAGTTCATCTCCGGTAAATTAAAATCACTCAAAGAATAACCATGAGAAAGAAAAATATCGTTTATGATATTAAGTGCATATTGTATACCATTTGATTCATCCATAGATGGAGGGTAAAACTGTGTTTTATATTTATCAAATAATGCAATAGCGTTAAGGTGATGTTAAACCCTGTGTTACTGGTAAATACGAGGAACCACTTTTTTGATTCATTTTTCAATTTTAAGAAAATATCTCTATGAAAAGTTGTTCTTTTTGGTTAGAACAACAACTTTTCATAGAGATATTTACTTAAAATTGAAAATGAAATGAGAAAAGTGGATTCTCGTATTTGTCGTTGACAGGTGGCTTTAGCATCACCTTAATTGGATTAAGAAACACACATATATAACTGAATAGTTTGCACATAGTTTTTGGGAATGTGTACTGTGATGCTTCATTTAAACACTTATTCCATTCTTCATCTGTTGCGATTAAGTTTTAGCTTTTGCGGCTTCATAATAACTTGAATATGTAATATGATCATAAGTTTTCAAATACTTAAATGAAGTAGCTCCCTTAACATGCAATAATAACAACCTTAAAAGAAAACGTTCTTTCTGTTTCGGATTCGCTAAATACGAGTACATTCTGCTAAGAACAGTCTTATTTGACCTTTTTCGTTTGTTCCACTTTTTTGTTTTTTTGTCAAAAACATAATAAATAGGTATTTCAGTGTATACATATTTATGGACTTCCATATCTAATTGATTTAATTCAAACCAAGCTACAATTGGTGTACCAACATTTTTACCAAATATTTATTTTTCTTTACTTTTTTCGTAAAAAATCGGTTGTTTATCTTTATCATCAAATGGTAATCTAAATATCGCATGTGATAGTTCGCTCATTTTGTATTCTAATAGACGATGCATTGCTTCAGGAGGACAAACGTACCTTGTATTTATATATCGTTTTATTTCATCATAACGTATTTCTACATTAGAAGTGTTCATTTACATCATCAATCGTTTCATTTCTATCTAACTTCATCTCTATAAATGCACAATCGTGTCTCTTATAACAATATTTAAATAAATACTGCACGCATAGTACTGATGAACATACTTCGATATTTATGTGACAGTTATATTTTAATAATAAATACGGATTATATGGAACAACAAATCTATTATCGGTCCATTTTTTTTAAAGAAAATATATCTTTTTATTATCATTTCTTCTCCTATATGATTTTAGAAAATTTGTAGTGCATTAATTTTTATTTAAATCCATGCAGGGTGAATGAATATTTTGCATACCACAAGGACCATGAATCATAAATTGTTTTACAATTTCATATAGTTTAGGATATTTTGATTTATCAGGTATTTCGGCAGAAATTAGGTTATCTATTTGAGTTGTGTTGTATAATTTATCCTTTTTATCTAAAAAAATTTACATGTGAATGTGTGGTAAACCTCTTTTTTGAAATTCAATAACGTATGTATATGCAATGCAATTTCCAAAATATATTTTTTAAACTATATCTTCATTTAAATCATTTATTGTTTTATTAAAAACTTTAATGCCTATATCTTGCCTATTAATTGCTTGTTCATATGTATGAATGTTATTTACAATTTCTGCCCATTTTGGATTGCATGTCATGGTAAGAAATAAATCAGGCTTACCATATGTTTGTACAGGTACCATATCATCAATAAAATTTTGGTGCAAAGCTCGAAGACTTCCTATAAAACTTGATGGTAAAATGTACATGTTTCCAATATTAGATTCATTATCTTCATCACATTGTTTATTTTTTAAATAATCCATCAATCCTTTATATGATTCAGTTCTCAGATTTTTTTGATTTTGCCGTATATAGTATAGTCTAGAACTTTTTACTTTAACGAAAGCATCAACGATGTATTGCTGTGTTAGCTTTCCTGAATTTAAATATGGACTAAAGCCATTTCTGATTTGCAATTAGAAACCGTAAAATTGAAGTGCAGATACATTATTTTTTTTGTCATTTGAATTTTATATTAGGCATTTATTTAAAACCGCCTTTTGGATATATTAATGGTTAAGTCATTGGGTCTACATGTTGACTTATAGAAGGAATTTTTATTGGGTCATCTGATTTTGAATAGATACAAAAATCTCTTTCTATTGGTGGCTCGCCATCATTTGCTACAAATACAACAGCAACTTCGTTACATTTATAGTAACATTATAACGATTTTTATCTAAATTATCGTTTTACTTCATCACCATTTATACTTCACCCGAGTTATTGTTTGATAATTTATTTGCTTCTAATTCAAATTCATGCATTATTTTATAAGCATTTGCATAAGGATTATTTTTTCTTAAAATTTTATCTAACTGTTTCAATATTTCTGCAGAATATCGGAAATCTGATTGCATTCTACATTTGTTTGCTTCTTCATTATCGATGATATATTATTGTCCATATTTCCTTATATTATTTTCTTGTGGATGCAATGCATAAACATTGTTATGTACTTGACACATATGCGAATGACAGGTGGACCTTGTCCAAAAAGTTTATCGAAAGTAGCACCAAAACTTGCGAATGCAATCGCGTTATTATATGATCTGATGCTTTTTCTAAATTATTGATTTATTGTTATTAAATCTATTAAATTTTTAGGATAGTCTTTATCATTTGGTAAAGATACTTTATCTTTATAACAATAGTTAGAAAATTTTTTATCGTACGGTAATTCAAATGCAAAATGTTTTGCTTGACAAAACTTACATATTAATTCTAAGTTCCCAACATTGTTTTCTTCTATTAACGTTTCATCTATATCGCTATCAGCTATAAATGTACATTTATAATAATCATTATTAATTATAGTTTTACCTTTAATTGATAGTTTATAAGCTTCGTAATACTTTTTGTTTTTTCAGAAACTATTAATTTATCTTCTTTTTTAATAAAATGGCTTTCGTACGATTCTTTTTTATTTTTTAAAATTCTATTTTGATTTTTAATGTAATACTTTTGATTTTTAAATTTCTTAGATTCATTGAATTCATCGATTTTAATATCACTTATCGTTTTTTGTTTTGACATTTATCATTATTTTTAGGTAAAGTTGAACTATAAATCTCATTCATAATGATTTCATTTAAATAATCATTTTTATCAATCAACACAGAATCATTACTATATTCTATTACTTCATCTTTACTACCTTCAGCTGTATTACTTATTTCAATAATAATATCATTACCATTGGATTCTTTATTTTTACTTTGAACTGATTGTAATAATAATTTTTGTTGCTTCAACATTTCACTTGATTATTGAGTTTCAAGATCTTTGAAATCGATTTTATCAAAATTTAAATTTGATACTTGAAAGTTTTGCGAATGACTAACATTATGCATTGAAGTAATCCTTTTCAAATTTAATTCAGAACAATGGTACGAATTTACTAATAGAGGAAACATTTGCAAAGAATTCGTATTATACATTTTTAGAAGATACCACAATCATACACATTTTGTTGGAATTGAACATCTTCAAAACAAATTTTAATGTCTTTATGATAGGGAAATAATCTATTAATGTAAATTTTGTGATCATTTGATAGAATCTTATTATTAAAACTATCATAAACATGAATTACACGAGAACTGTACCAAATGCAAATAAAATGTCCATGATTGTTACTGCCCGAAAATAAAATTTCAATATAATCTGAATCAATTGGAACTGGATTTATATAACCCAGTTTTTGTATATATATTGTATATATGGGACTAGAACCCAGGTCCCCAGTGTGCGGGTCTCGTGCTCACACCACGGAGCTAACGTCTACGATACAGGCCAAGTGCATCGTAGTCCGGCTCCACTTATCGCTGGCTGACTCGTCTCATATGCTCGCGCTGCAAGCGTTGCAGACGTGTGTGTCTGTGACAGTTGATTGCATAGAAAATGATGAATAGTCTTCAAGTATTTTATTAAATTTGAATATAAGAGTATCAGGTAACATACCTTGATTACCTGAATATTCATTTTCACCACAGACGACTAATTTTTCGAACAAAATAACACTATAAACGTTTTTTTAAATTTAAGATAGTATCAATTTCTATTTCACATAAAAATATTAATATTTTTAAAAATTTTTAATATTCAAAACAGAACATTAAAACTGATGACTTTGTAGAAAAGAAAATTATTTTACAACAAGTTATAAATAATTAAATACAAAAACAATTTTAAAGTTTATATTGAATGTCAACTGTATGAACATTGTATACAATTCGAAACTGAGACTACCAATATTTCTAATTCCCTCTACTATGAACATACGTAAATATAAGGCCAATAGATATAATGATAATAAAGATATTTACCAACGTCGACAAGACTGAGGTTTGAGTATGTTTATGTATAACATACACTCGTTTACTATCCAAATTTACATGGCCATTTTAATGAACACTTAGTATATAAATTTACAACTATATAAATTTAAAGATACACATTAATTAGACGAACAAACGAGTACAATCTGAGTGTGTGTTATATACATGCATACATTGATATTTACTTTAATCAAACAAGCAATAACAATATCCAATAATATAGATATTATTAAACATTTACAATACGGAGCTCCAAGCATGTAGATATATAACGCACCGTTCCTTCGTCATATTTGTATTACAAAAATAATAAACTCAACTACACTAAGATAAAATAATAAAATGTTGATCTTATTAAATTAATTGAATTATTAAATCATTAAATTTTACAATATATTAAAAGCCATATTCTAATGAATTTAAGAAAAATAAAACGCTTTAACCGTTTAACAACTATAGAAATTTAGAGATACACATTAATTAGACGAAGAAATAAGGACCATACGAATGTGTATTATATACCTGCATACATGGATATTCATTTTAATCAATAATGCCATGACAATAACGAATAACATAGATGTTATCCAACCTTTACAAGACGGAGGTCCAAGCATGTAGATATATAACACACCGTTCCTTCGTCGTATTTATATTACAAAAATAATAAACTCAACTACACTAAGATAAAATAATAAAATGTTGGTCTTATTAAATCAATTGAATTATTTAATTATTAAATTATTAAATTATTGAATTTTGACGATATATTATAAGCCGTATTTTAATGAATTTAAGAAATATAAAACGCTTATACCGATTAACTGCTATAGAAATTTAAACAAACACATTAATTAGACGAACAAATTAGTACAATATGAGTGTGTGTTATATAACTACATACATGGATATTCATTTTAATGAAACAAGTAATAACAATATCCGATAGAAATCGTGTTATCGAACGTTTACAAGACGGAGGTCCAAGTATGTAGATATATAACACATCGTTCGTTCGTCTAATTTATATTACAAAAATAATAAACTTCACTAAACGCCCATTCTTGTCACGTGCCCTGCCCATCTTAGTCTCCGTGATTTTATTATTCTGTTAATATTTGGTGACGCGTACAAATTATGTAACTCGTCATTGTGCAGTTTCCTCCACTCCCCAGTTTTCTCATCTTTCTTTGGCCCGTATAGTTTCCGCAGAACCTTATTTTCAAATACCCTAAAACGATTTTCTTCCGCTTTAGTGCGCGCCCAGGTTTCGCACCGGTACAAGATTACCGGCATTATTATAGTCTTATAGATCCTTATTTGACATTTTTCGACAGTAGCTTTGACTTAAGTAATCTATTTACAGCGTAGAAGCAGGCATTACCCGAATGAAGTCTCTTATTAATCTCGGCTTTAATTTCGTTTCGATCATTTATAGTTGTACCCAAATATCTGAATTCGCTAACCTTTTCAAAAGTGAAATTTCCTACTCTGAGATCCCCCTCTCCTTCGTGAATGCCCAGTTTCTCCATGATCATATATTTCGTTTTCGATTCGCTCACTTCTAACCCCGTGTCTTTAGCCGCATTTATAAGGATTTCCGCGTTTCTCGCCACCGTTTCACCATTATCTCCCACTATATCCAAGTCATCCGCATAGCCTAAAATCTGCGTTGTTCCGTTGAGTGTTACGTCTAGCTTGCTAGCCTGCATTTTTCTAACAACATACTCTAGCGTCAAGTTAAAGAGTACAATTGAAAGCCCGTCACCTTGCTTCAAACCGTCGCGTACCATGAATGATTCGGATACATTACCGCCTACTCGGACCTTTCCAGTGCTTCCGTTCAGACATATTTGAATTAATTTTACGAGTTTTTTTGGTACGCCAAGGAGCACTAGGATTTCATACATTTTGCTTCGTTTGACAGAGTCGTACGCTTTCTTAAAGTCTACAAATAGCTGGTGTACAAATGTTGATCGCTCGTCGACCTGTTGCGCCGGAATCCACACTGATAATCTCCTATTATATCTTCCGCGAATGGTGTGAGTCTGGTCTGTATTACGTTTGACAGAACTTTGTAGCAGGTAGCTAAAAGTGAGATTCTACGGTAGTTATTGCAGTCTGTTTTATCTCCCTGTTTAAAGATCGGTATGATGATGGATTCTTTCCAATTTTCTGGTATTGTTTCATTTCTCCAAATAGCACATACAAGATCAAAAATTTTAGATGTAAGCGCAGTGCCCCCATATTTAAGTAGTTCAGCTGGTATAGAATCGTTTCCTGCGGCCATATTGTTTTTTAGCTTTTTAATCGCGGCCTCTACTTCTTTGTAGGTCGTTTCGTCTATATGGAGTTCAGCAGTGTGGATTTCGTCTCCCATTTCCTCGGAGTTTTCATGCACGTTTAATAACTTATCGAAATAGTTTTTCCATAATTTCAATAGTTCATTTTCGCTTGTCACGAGGTTCCCGTCCTTATCTTTCATTAACTGCGATCTACTCTGAAAACCCTTCCTAATAGCGTTTATTCCTTTGTACATCTCGCGCGGATTATTTTCCCTACTATTAGTTTCAATTTTTCTAATTTCATTTTTCTGATACTCGCGCTTCTTGTTTCTGTAAATCACACCCACTTGCTTTCTTATTTCATGGTATTCTTCTACGGCCCTACCGCTTTCATTGTGTACGCTATCTAATTTAGCCTTCTTGCGCTTTTCAAACCAGAGTTCGCTCTCTTCGTCAAACCATGGTTTGCTCTTCGGCCTTTTTTTCTTACCCAGTACATCGTTCACGGCCCCTTTTATAGTTTTTTCGATAGCCCCCCATAACCTGTTCGGATCGTCATCTACTCCCGTCTGTGCATCCGTTTCCTCGAGCACCTGAAATCGGTTGCTAACTTCTACTTGGTACTTGATTCGCTCTACCCCGCTTCGTAGTTTTCCAATATCAAAGGTTTCTACTTTGTTCGCTCGCTTACTATTTTGACCGACTACTAATCTGGCTCTTAATTTGGCCACTACTAGATAATGATCCGAGTCGCAATCCGCCCCCTATAAGTCTTTACGTCGAGTACATTGGTGTGGCGTCTCTTATCAATTAGAAAATGATCGATTTGATTGTGCGTGGCCCCGTCTGGCGATGTCCACGTTGCCTTGTGTATATCCTTGTGCTTGAAGCACGTGGTCTTGACTATAAGATCTTTTGCGGCCGCGAAATTTATGACCCTAATACCGTTATCGTTGCTGGTTTCGTGCAGACTTTCTGTGCCTATAGTGGGCCTAAACATTTCCTCTCTCCCTATTTTAGCATTGAAATCCCCCACCACTATTTTGGTGTTGTAAGATGCGAATTGGTCGATTAATTGCTCTAAAGTTTCATAATAAACATCTTTGACTTCTTCCTCTTTGTCCTCCGTAGGACAGTGGACGTTAATAACCACGTAATTATACGAATGTATGATGTTTTTGTTAACAAGAAATGCGGTGCCTAGGGAATGCCCGCTCGCGCCTCCATATAATAAGGTGAAATTATCGGATTCTAGCATCGCGTTATCTTTCCATCGGGTTTCTTGTATTGCTACCAAATCTAAATTGTACCTCTCAGTTTCATTTATGATTTCCCGGAACGCGCCCGCTCTGTGTAGACTATTCGTAATTCCAGGTTCCCACCCTTAAGTTCCTTTTGGTTTTGGTTTGGTTTTGTTTTCTTTGAGCCTTGATAGTAAGTTAAACCCGTGCGTTTTAGATCCTGTTCCGATCGCAGGTGAGTCCATACGTCTAGGGGTGATAACCCTCATACCTCCCTAGAACTAAGTATGAGAGCTTTCAGACTTTGGCGCGGACATAGTCAACTCATCGTCAGACACATTCGGTTTCATTCTCATATCCTAACGCCCCCCTGCAAGGTAGCGCGCCTTCGCTGGCTTCGTTGCCGTGTAAGACCAGGTGGCGAATGATTCTACACATCCCCTCTCAGGGCAGTTGTCATCGCTCCCGCATCCTCCATGACAGCAGGATTTTTGGCCCATTTTTTATTTGAAATGTTTGGTAAAAGAGATAGATTACAGAGTAAGGTAGAAGAAGAAAGTAAGATAGGAAATATTGTATAGTGTTTGTAGTTGTTGTGGTGCTTGCGTAGTGTTTCTAGATGAATGCGGTCGCCAGTGCGGGCTCATCACACCCACGCCTGGGCCTATCGGCTGTCCGCGACTGCTTATTCAGTTTATTCGCAGCTAACCTCTTTCTCAGGGGTCGTTCCTCTATCCGCAACCTGAGGACGCGCTGTGTAGTGGTGATAGGCACCCACCCGTCCGCTCTGGACGACTACGCCCAGGACCCGCTTAGGGTAACGGCTTTGCAAAAGTATATACACTTATATAAATTTGAAATATATTAAGCATTATAATAGTTTGCATTATAATATATGAAATGTCTTTTTATTTTTTATCTTCAGCTATCTTTTATTTAATCTGAAACGAGAAAATTTTTCATTTAGAAATGTATGCAAGATATGAAATAATATTGAAATATAGAAAGGTACAAAATTTTAGAAATTAAATTACCTTGCAACTTCAGGAATTGAACAATCATTAATTTTCATAATTGATGAAACTAAAGCTGCACATTTTTTTGAGCATTTGTATTCAGTCACTTTGGCATTTTTTACAGAAATAATATTGTTTCTTTCACCTTGAAAATTTATTGCATTGGTATTCCATAAAACATGGATATTCATTTTAATCAAACAAGTAATAAGAATAATCAATAATAAGGATGTTATCAAACGTTTACAAGACGGAGTTCCAAGCATGTAGATATATAACACACCGTTCGTTCGTCTAATTTATATTACAAAAATAATAAACTTAACTACACTAAGTTAAAATAATAAAATGTTGGTCTTATTAATTTAATTGATTTATTAAATTATTAAATTATTAAATTTTTAGGATATATTACAAGCCATATTCTAATGAATTTACGGAACATAAAACGCTTTTACCGTTAACCAACCATACACATTTAGAGATTCACATTAATTAGACGAACATGCGAGTACCTATGAGTGTGTGTTATATACCTGCATACTTTGATATTCATTTTAATTAAGCATGCCATTACAATATCTAAAAATAAAGATGTTATCGAACTTTTACAAGACGGAGGTCCAAGCCTGTAGATATATAACAACCCCGAATATTCGTTTTATTTATACTATAAAAATAATAAAATACTAAGATACAATAATAAAATGTTGGACTTATTGAATCATTTGAATTATTAAATTATTAAATTATTAAAAGATGTTAAAAGCAATATTCTAATGTAGTTATGAAATATGAAACGCTTTCACCGATTCACAACTATAAAAATTTATAGATACACATTAATTAGACGAACAAATAAGTACCATATGAGTGTGTGTTATATAACTACATACATGGATATTCATTTTAATAAAACAAGTAATAAGAATAATCAATAATAAGGATGTTATCAATCGTTTACAAGACGGAGTTTCAAGTATGTAGATATATAATACACAGTTTATTCATCTTATTTATATTACAACAATAATAAACTTACTACATCAAGATAAAATAATAAAATGTTTGTCTTATTAAATTATTTGATTTATTAAATTATAAAATTATTAGTAGATATTAAAAGCCATATTTTAATGATTTCACGTATTATAAAACCCTTTTATTGATTGACAACTATGTAAATTTAGTAAAATTAGCAAAAAATTGAAGTACAATCTGATTGAATGATTCACAAATACATCGAGAAGCAATATCATGAATAAAAATATATGATAATTGAATAAATATTACGGATAAGGATTTAAAATAAGTATAATATTTAGATAAATTTTATAGGATTATAGTATTAATCTTTTATTTAAGTAAATTAAAATAATTTCTTAATAAAATTGATAAATTTTGTTGCATTTTAGAGGTACGAGAATCGTAGAATCCTGGTATCGATATCGTCTATGTCGTCTTCCATCTTTTACACCCCTGTACGGAACTGGAAAAAACCATTGTCAAGATTTTAAAATCTTATGTTATATTGTAAATAATCAACTAAGATACTTGATGAAATAATATTATTATAAGTATTTCATTAATTAATATAAAATAAATAAGAAAAAATAGTTAAAGTTATTTTAAAACATAATTTAAAACATAATGTCATAAGAATTGAAATAAAATTTAACTTCACGGAAAATGAAGAATTCTTAATTATTTGAAAAAGTAATCAAATGTAAAAACGTGTAGGAAGTGTTTAAAGTAAACTAGAGACTAAATGATTTAATTCAAACCATTGTCAATGGCAAATATTGTCATGATAAACAGATGTCGAGCTAACCATTATAATCTCACTGCATCTCTGGCTCGCATCAGCATAATTAGTGATCCTAACTGTACATGCAATACAAACATACAAGACCTCGATCACATACTTTGTCAATGCCCACTTTATGAAACACAACGACAAAACCTTGTAAGCGACCTCAGTAAATTACATATCTACCTACCTAATAAGAGCTCATCTATACTTGTTGATACGCGACCTTCTGTATACAAAACTCTGTACAAATTCTTTTGTAACTGTAAGTTAAACTTATAATGTTATACATAAACACGCTATACTTTGTAATCAGACTGTATATCTAATCTATGTAATGCTCAAAAACCTCGTATGAGGTTAATAAAGCTTAAATTAATAAAAAAAAAAATAAATGATTTAATTAATTTTAAATTTAAATTACCATGTTCATTTTGTGAAAAAGTATTAATATTATTCGAAAAATTTTGATCTATAACAAATAGAAGAATAGTTTCGGTGAATATAACAAGTAAATACCATTATCTATCATAAATATGATATTAAAAATATTACTTTTATTATGTTTTTTATTATAATATCTTCTTGGGTTATGACTGTTGAAATCTATATATATTAAACAAAAATATTACGGTAAAAGAATCGCATAAAATGTTAGAATAAAAAATAAATTAATAATCGTACTGTTTACGTTGAGTTTCAGCTTCATAATGGTTAGGATAATAGCCTTGATTATTTGTAACATATCTTGATTTTTTTATTACCTTTATTTTTCATTGTAGTATTAATATTCTTAGAATGTTCTTTACTTTTAACGTTTGAATTGCCTATTGAAGAAAAAAGTTGAATAAAAAAATTATATAAAGTCAATAAAGTAAACCATTATATATATAATTTTATTTATAACATTTACCTTAAAAATCTTCTGCAGAAATTTTATCTTCATAATGATTTAAGAAATGATGCTTTTCTATTACTTTCGATAGTGGTATAGAAAATTTAAAACTATCATTTTCAATTGGGCATTTGCTGAAAACGAAAAAATTTATGAATTAAGTATTAACGCTTTATTATTAATCGTTAATTAAAATACAATTTTAATTAACAAGTATTAATTGTACAAATAATTTACGGTAAATTTATTTAAAAAAAAAATTATTTCAATATATAGGAGTTATTAAAATTAAAACTTACTTGAAGAATCAATTAAATCCTTATCCATAGTTAAAATTTCGACGGAATTACACAACACGTCAAATTCAGAAGTAATTTGTGACATAGGGATCGCTGATCTAGCAGAACCAACCTGTTGTAACGTCCAAATAACACTAAATTTAAAGTGTTTACAATTTCTGGGATCAATGCGTATTACGATCTTGTGTCCCTGCCACAGCTATACTACAATAAGTTGTACAACAAGATGTATCCATTTAAATTATTATTAATAGAGTATATGTATAAATTGTAAATTTTATTGTAAAATTATCGATCTAGCTTTATGAGATATTGGTTTTCACAAAATTTTTAGATGATACTTTAATGATGTAATCCCTACATTGTCAAACATTCCCAAGACGGAGGTCCAAGTATGTATGTATATAAAACATACACATATAATATGGTTTGTAAACGTTATAGTAGCAGCAAGATAAATTTCATTAGACATTTTTTTTATATTCTCTAAAAACAAGTCTTAATTTCAATTAAAATACTTGAACCTCTGTCTTACACAAAAAAATTGTAAAATCAATATAACAATCGTTCATATCATAGTGTACAATATCCCGTGTATAGGAAAATATTAATAATTTAAAGTGATTGCTGAAATTTCTTTACGCAGGGCAACTTTTGCGTACCGAGAAATTTATAGTAGGGAAAATCAAGTTTTAGAAAAAAGTAATAAAGTTGTAATACATTCTGTACTACATTTACATAAAACTTTTATTTAACCTATTTATTGATTTAATAAAAAAATTACATAGTATATTATTACAAATAAATTTATTTGTGAAAAGAAAAATCAATTTTCGGCCTAAATGACTTAAAAATCACAAAAAAACAACCTTTAGTGATTTTCAAGAAAACATTCAAATTATCGACTCTGTCTGTAAAACTTAGTTTTTAATACCCCTTAATATACAAATAATTAATATTTAAAATAATAATAGATTTTATAAAACTTAAAATTTAATAAACAACAAAATAATGTAATTTTATATATTTAAAAGTAATATATATATATAGTCAATTAAAACTGTAAATGATTAACTCGCAGGCTATAGTTAACGAGGAAAAATTAAAACGCAATATAATTCTGCATGTTTGAGTAATAAATTTAATTTTTGTCAAAAGTTCTTCAAAAGTTATATATTCAATTAACACTGCAAATGAAAAACTGCTAGTATATTATTTATAGCACACTAACCTCAAAATGCCAACTTTATTGTCGATTTTGAGGTTGTTGTGCTATAAAATATCGTATGAGACTGTTGTGGGAGGTGTTTTTCTACCTTGCTCGATTTTCTCACTCGCTTCGCTCGTGCGAAAACCCTCGAGCAAGGTAGAAAACCATCTCCCACAACAGTGTCATAATATACTATAACTCTATAGTTTACTATGTACATGGAGGATTTTTTTTACCTACCTTACTTCTGCACAGAGTGCCGTTTTATATCGAAATTTCCGACTTTTAACGATTATAGTTGGTTGTGCCATACATGTATAAAAATTAAGGAATTTTTTTTCGAACGTATAAATGTCTACGAAGCCTGGCTGCAAAGTGGGCAAGTTACGGCGGAATCACCCTTATACATACATACGTACATACATACATACATACATACATTAGGGTGGTCCAAAATTTCCCGAATCTCGAATTTTGTTCTTGTAACCCCTTCAAAATGTTGTAATTGGCAAAAAAATAAGATATTTGTCCGCCGGTTGCCTAAAGTTAACATTTAAAGGTCTCTACCATCACAAACATCTTTTAACATTTGATTTTTACCACTTTTATTACATTGGGCGAACTAAAAATAATTGTATATTAATTTATCCGGCTATCAATTTTCTTTTACGTTTATTATAAGTTTATTAATAATAACTTCACCGCGTTAGGCAAGCCAAAAAAAATTTTTCTTCTAAATAAAATTGTTGTTTGCTAATTTTTCACTAAAATATCTGCAAATTTCAACGAATTTTCATGGCAGTATATTTTAATGAGTTGACACATTCGTCATCCAAGTACTATATATAGAAAAATTTAGGGATAATAGGATTTCTTGGGTTTTATATGACCACCGATTATTTATTTATTATTTTTTATTTAGTTGGCCCCTCAATTCTATTTAAAATGCACGTATTTCAATGGCCAACTTGAATTAAAATATTTTAAATAATTATAACCTTATTTATTTGAATTTTTTACTAAGGCATATTCTATAAAGATATGATGATTATGCTTCACTATTTAATAATAAATGATTACGAGCTCTAATCTGCATTTTCAATGCTTAACCTTTTTTTGATTTTAAATTTTCTGTGTAGAAGCGCGCGGCATGCCGCATTCAATCTTTACAAAACCAATTATGATACATACGCCTGTATAAGGGAAGAGAAATACTTGGCTGACGAATGTGCCAATTATTAATAACCATCAAAAAGTACATAGTCTATGGTGTAATCTACTTATTCCATGAACTATGCAACTTTTGACGGTCAGTAACTGGCAAATTGGGAAAAATATCCTCGGTGTACGTTAGATTTTTTTAAAAATTTGAACACTGTTGCGGTAAGTACAAATTCGATATAATATGTTTAAGAATTTACGTTATTTAGTTTACTGAATATATTATAAGGTAATATATATTATACATTTATTATTATCTAAATTTATTTAATTTTTAATAAATTATTGTTGTTCAGTATTAACTTTCTTATATTTTTATTATATAATATTCATATAGTCTTTTTATAGATTAATATACAAACTATCTAGTACTGTTACTATTACTAAACTAATAGTACCAAAACTATTATTAAATGTTAATTTTCTGTTAATTATATAAAGTAATGTTAATATAATAAAGTATATAAAGTGTATAATGTCACAGATTCATCTATTTTGAGTAAAATAATTTGTTTTTTGCAATGAAAAAAATTATATTTGGTCTTTAACTATCGTTTTATAAGATAGTATATGTGGCTTGCAAAAATTTTTCAATTTAATATGTTAAAAAAAATATAATTTGCAAAAAACTTCGAAAAATGACTTAATCTACGTTTGAGGTCTTGCCGCGAACGACCCCAGTGTGGCAGCTAGGGGTTGATACTGATTATCCGCTGACTGTTCATTGGGATGGTAAACTTTTGGAAAACATCACTTGGGATGTAAAAGTGGAGCGTCTCCCTGTATTTGTTACTGGTTATAATATTGAACAACTATTAGGAGTGCCATCACTGCTTAATTCTACTGGTATTAACATAGCCAGAGAAATAAAAATGACAATGTAATAATGGAGCTTAGAACACAAAGGTAAGGCAATGTGTTACGATACGACAGCTGTAAATACAGGTGTAACGTGGTATTTCGTTACTCTAATTTATTTATAACTGTTGCTCAGCACTTTACCGAATTTATCTATATTTTTATATAATGGGCGCCAGGTAAAGCGCGGCTAGCCCTGCACGAGTCCCTTTCCCAAGAGGCAGTTCCGTGAAGTGGAAAATCAGGAATATATACTCATATAATAATTACACAAATCTCGCTCTTTAAGTACCTAGGCTTTATTATAAATCACAATATGTACGTTCGCCAAATTTACAAGTTTCGCACAATTTAGCGGTCGCTAAACAATATGGCTACGCTAGCCCACGCACGCGTCTTCCGCGACGACCAAATCACCGCGTTTCCCGAGTTTTCCGAATATCGCGTAATATCCCCCATTTCCCACACTACAATTCGTAATCTTCAAACGGGCCCGGCGCGCACTGATTCTAAACGACGGTGTCACACCACCAACGAGTTTACTCCATTGCCCCCGAGCACATGGCGGCAATATGCTATATATATTAAATTGTAACTCTATCTATAAGCTCAACAATTACAGCTCACTCACATCTACCCTCGCTACTATATGTCCGCCGATTTTATAATAAGATTCGATAGGTGCTCGCAACGTACGTCTGTATTCTCTAACGGACAGGCAGGCAATGCCCAAAATCGGAGAAGGCGGAAATCTCTTCTAAATTTTCAGCTCTTCTTCTTGACTACCTTCAGCTCACACACTTGTTGCTTCCGCCCCTTTCTTGTCGATGATTGGCCTTCATTTTCCCTAAATGCAAAAATCAAGGCTAAGTCTGCGGCGATTTGAATCGCTAATTTCCATTGGTCCGCTCCGCGATTGCCGCCCTGCCCACGAAGCGCGGGCAATATGAATCGCTAAATATACACGCGCGAGCAACCCGGTGTGTATATCTATATCGGGCGCTTTCGGTTTTGTCGCCGCCGGACCATCACAGTTGGCAGCGGCGACATGCGCGCGTCAGCCTACGCTACGATAGACCGGTAGCTTCATGCGGCTCACGGCGCGACGGCTGCTAGCTCTCCCCATGCTGTCGACAGCCGTGTCGGTATCTCTCTCTCTCTCTCTCTCTCTCTCTCTCTCTCTCTCTCTCTCTCTCTCGTGGCTCTCGTGCCCGGGCAGTGGCTCATCATCCTCGAGAGGCGAGGGAGAAAGAGCAAGCGAGAGAGAGAGGGTCGCGCGTACATGTGTGATGGTGTTGGTGCCAGTGCATGTGTGTGCCGGTCTGCGGCTTTTCTCGGTCTCGACTTCTCCTTATCCTCATTCCCTCAACAAAATAAAATAACAATTCCCCCCATTAATAACAATAATTATTTAATCAAAAATGCTCGGCTCTGGTGACGGGTGATTTGGTCGCGATTGACTGTCCGTGTTTTAATAACATTGGGACGCGAAATACACGTCACACGGGTTGCCGAAATGGTGCCTGTAATAATCTTGAAAAAATGTTCAAGCCAGAATTGATGCATTGCAGCTGTCGACACCACATTTTTGAGTTACTTTTAGAAGCCTGTTTTTCAAAGTATTTTGGAGCTTCGACTAGTCCAGATATAGCTATATTCTCTCGCTTTAAGAAAAGAGTTCTATTAATAAGGTAAATTTCATCACGGCAAGGGATGACAAAGAAGTAGCTAGAGCTGTTTCCAAGAAAAAAGCTAAAATTTTAACATTAGTTTATTATGTTCTAAACACCAACCAACCAAGAGATGACTACGAAGAACTATTACAACTAATAATAACATTTCTTGGTGGCAAAAAATACAGATTTAAAAGTCCTGGAGCAGTGCACAGAGCTCGATGGATGGCTCGTGCTATTTATAGCTTAAAGATCTGGATGTTACCAGGTGAATTTTCAATTACAAATGAAGAAAAGCGTGTCTTGTACAGAATTTCCTTATTTGTAAGCACTGCGTATGTAATTCCATGGTTCACAGCAGCATGGTCTGGGTCTACACCACGACTAGATTTACAGTTCCTTAAAGTAATGGAGCAATATAAGAAATTGGATCTGGAAATCGCCAATGCAGTTTTGGATAAATTTTGCCGTCACTTATGGTGTTTATCCGAAGAGTTGTCGTGTCTTGCATTCTTTGATGAAGAAGTATCTATTAAACGAAAAATGATCAAAGCGCTTCTCATACCAAGCAATACCAATCGACTTCCAAAGGTTTTGATTAATCAAGATGATATAATCAAAAAACAACTACCTGATTTTTTAACGACAAACAAATTAAAAATTTTTAAAATCATTGAAGTTAAAACATCATTCTTAAATCAAGACCCAAGTCTGTGGTGTACATGAAAACTGTATAAAGTGCAAAAGAATATGTCAAGCATTCAAACTTGTAAATGACGCGGCTGAGCGTAGAGTAGCTCTTATTCAAGAATATAACAAACTTCATTCTAAGAATGAAAAGAAAAAACCAATATCTTTTGTTACTAGTAAATCAACATCGAAAACAATTTTGTAAGCTTTCAAAATCAGACATTGACAAAAGTTTAAAAAATTATAAATGAGACTGATCTATTATATTCTTAAAGGTATACTTATATAAATTGTTAAATGATGAAATTAATATTAATTTATATACCTTTGTATATTTGAATTTTATTTAGTAACATTAATAAAAAGTTTTACGTACTTAATGCAGCTTTTCTGAATATATCAATTTTGAAGACAATGAATGATTCTCATCAAGACCAATAAAAAATATGAAATTACCTTATTTCTATTCCACTACAAAGTATCTAGTAAGGTACAAAAAATGTATTAAATTCCACAAAGTATCTGAACATTAAAGTATACTTTTTATTATTAAACTCTTTAAATAATAATAAAACAGTCTACTCTAAAACTTTAATAAAAAAACATTTTGTATGAATAAAAATCATAATTCCTGATAAAAACAATATGACACATTGTCAACACAACCTCGAATATCTAGCTACCTTATCGGCCCTCATGGATCAGGACATGGTGTATTATACTGTATAGTACACCGTGAGGCAGGCCGAAATTCTATATATTTACCTATATATATGCATATAATATCGTGGATTAGGCGGACAGTCACGGAATAAAAATAAACAAACCTTATCTTATAAGTAAAACTTACTTTGTCAATTAAAATTAAATCCACGATAAAATCTTGTTTTTCAAATTAGTACGCTGCGAAAAGTAATTTAAAATCAAAAAAAGGTTAAGTATTGAAAATGCAGATTAGAGCTCGTAATCATGTATTATTACATAGTAAAGCATAATTATCATATCTTTATAGAATATCCCTTAGTAAAAAATTCATATAAATAAGGTTATAATTATTTAAAATATTTAAATTTAAGTTGGCCCCTGAAATACGTGCATTTTAAATGGAATTGAGGGGCCAACTAAATAAAAATTGATAAATAAATAATCGGTTGGCATATAAAATCCAAGATATTTTATTGTACCTAAATTTTTCTATGTATAGTACTCGATTTACTCTTCAAAATGCGACGTCGAACGTGTCAATTCGTTAAAATATATTGCCATGAAAATTCGTCGAAATTAGCAGGGTTTTTAGTGAAAAATGAGCAAACAACAATTTTATTTAGAAAAAAAATTTTTTTTAGCTTGCCTAATGTGGTGAAGTTGTTAATAAACTTATAATAAACGTAAAAAAAAAATTGGTAGCCAGATAAAAAAATTTTTTCATAAAGGCGTCATTTTGTTATTTTCCAATAAAAATGTCTAAATCTGCTACCTGCAAGAATGACAAGCCTACAGAACAATAATCCGTTCGATTTTTTTATTTCAGGCAACCGGAACTACTGCTATCGCCATGACCAGCCACCTGCCTTTTTTATGTCCACGATATTATGCAAGATATTATTAAAAACATATAAAAAAATTGAAACGATTGATTTTTATTATCTAGTAAAAAAAATTGCACAAAAATAGTTCAAATTTAGGCGTTTACACAGGACTAATCCCATAATATACAATTATTTTTAGTTCAGCCCAATGTAATAAAAGTGGTCAAAATCAAATGTTAAAAGCTGTTTGCGATGGTATATATCTCTAAATGTTAACTTTAACCGGCGAACAAATATCTAATTTTTTTGACAATTACAACATTTTGAAGGGTTTAGAAGAAGAAAATTTGAAATTCGGGTTAATTTTGTACCATCCTAACTTACTTATAAAAAATTATTTTCATTGAATGTCCATAACTAGAGCCTGTGTATTTTGTACTATCCAGATCACGCCACTCGACTGTAAGATGGCGCTATTTCTTAGTACAATATCGGCTGTGCTCACAGCGAATCTGCGTCGCCAAAAGTGGCACCCTACTACGGGGTATACTATAGCATATACTATAGAGTAGGGTGCCACGCAGCAGCGAATACACAGATGCCTATATGCTCAACTTTCCACACACACACACATGCGTACGCACATAATCACACGCTCACACATACACTTTCACATTGGCACAGATACTTATATACACAATCATGTTCACCTATACACGCGCACGTGCACCCACATACACTCGCAAACGCTTACACATACGTACAGATACACGTATAATTACACACACACACGCGCGCATATACACCTACATGCACACACATACACGCAACCACACACACCCATACTCGCATACACCCATACCCACACATGCTTAGCACTTGCGACTAACCCTCCACACCCGTTTTACCCTTTTAGCGCAGATGAAGGGGTTGAAGTCAAGTATTAATCAGGTGGCAGACGTGACGTAATGAACCCTTTTATTTAATAATAATAATTTTGTATAACAATTATATAATTATAATAGGATTAAGTATTAAACAGGTGTTCCTCTGATTGAATTATTTTTTGGTCGTGAAAAGGACCTTTTTATTTATTTACTTATTGTGTTATTTATTATCTATTTATTGTATTATTCATTATTATTTATTTTTTAATTATTTCTACTTTTTTGGACGAATTCTTATATTTAAGGTAGGCTGATGGAGCATGGAAGGAGTAAGAAATGTAATAGTACGTTATGTAACAAGGGCAAAAAGTCGAATATTTTTCCCGCGGATGAGTTTACTACCCGAGTGAGCGAAGCGAAGCGAGGGCCGTATCACCCGAAGGAAAAATCGACTTTTCTCTCGAATTACATATAGTACTTTATGCCCATCTCAACTGTGGCCACTATTTGACTTGGAAAGTGTAATTTTGGTCTCGCTTTTCAACGAAAAATGTGGCCATTTTCGTTCAGATGGGCATAAAGTAATATATTTTATAGAAGTTTTACACATCAATCATATACTCTCGCAGATCTTTTGCTATTATTGGCAAATCAAAAGCAAAAATTTCAGACAAAACAATTTTTAAATATTTATTTATCTAATAAGCTAATGTATGCAGTACGCACATCAACTTCCTTGACGAAACTCAGTGAATAATCTAATGTAAAGTAAAATTTCTATAAAAATTAATTTTTAACTATACAATGCAGTTCTCTATACATATACATTTTCTAGAATCCATATATAAATGTTTCGTTTTTATTTAAGTAAAAATTGTATAACCTCTAGCGTACGATTTGTTTACGACCTACTTCATGCTTCACATGAGACGGCGTTTTTACTCTGATCTCGTGTTAAATAACTGATTAAAATTATTGTCCTGACGAGTGGGAAAAATAATTGTTACATATGTATATCTTTATTAATCGTATAAATAAGTGGAATCTGTTCTGAGACTCCCCGCACTTGTGTGTGTTGGGACTTGCTGCTCGACTGCTCGTGACTTTGGCTCCTGCCTTTTTGACATCGCTCTGCCATCTCCGGTGTCTGTGGGCCGGTTTGTTGCAGCACTTGCATACATTTATATGCAAGTTAGCGCTGCAACAAATAATTACAGCGGTTACTAGCCAACCTGCACGGCTTTTTACCATCAAAGTGGCAACAACATCTGGCCAGTTTTGAGGTTAGGTATAATGAGAATGGTAGAGCGGCGAGAGCTGAGCATGGAGCAAAAGTAACATAGCAGAAGTGGACACGTATCATGATACTTCGACGCAGCGTCACCTACTACCTAGGCGCCATCTACCGACTTGAGCTGTAACAACGAGGCTACCGAGGTGACATCTACTGTAACCTGGTCCAAATAACAGCATTTTTCCCTCGCAGTACCAATATCTATGTCGCCACCACCATCATGGCCGACAGTTGCGCCATCTGCGGAGAGGTCCCCAGGAGCAGCAACTCATTACGTAAGTGCTGCATCTGCAATATCACATGTCATTCAGCGTGTAAGCCTCTTGCAGTACTTACACGCGCGCAACGAGGTGCGCTACAGCTCAAATCCAAAGCTGTAGCGTGCCAGGACTGTATACAATCGAAGAAGTCGCTGCTCGAGTCGGTAGCTCCGCGCGCGACGAATATCAGTATGAGTGCAACAGAGAAAGAGTTAGCCGCTTCCACTCCAGCCAATAAGAGGACAGTAGCAGTTGCACGAGCCAATCTAGTGAGCAAGGCCGCGCCTTCCAACTCGTCACTCTCTCCGTTGCCAGGGCAACGCCCCGCCCCCTCCAGCAGCCAGCTCCGAGTGGCCTCTCTATCACTTGTGACGTCACTGAGCCAGCCTACATGATGGCGACCTTTCCGAGTAAACATAATATAATTGATGTCACAATCGACATCTTGCCCCTCTGAAACAGTTCACACCGAAGAAGAAATGTCTCCCTCCTTGGGTGGATGTCGTGCTGAAAGAACTCTATAATCTGCGTGATGCCGCTCGATGGCGCTACAAACGGACTCGGGTCAATAAATTGTGGCAGGAGTTCCAGTCTCTCGCAGCTCAAGCAGAACAGCGCACAGTTGAAATGCAGAGGCTTTTATTCAGAGCAGAATTTTTGATGCACTGGATAATAACAAAAATATCTGGAAAGAACTTCGGCACCTTGGACTGTTACCAAAGGCTAAAGAGGAGCTGCATGGTTTCACTCCGGATGAATTAAACATCCACTTTGCTGGGGTCTCTGTCTCTCAAACGGAGCATGACGAAAATCTAGATAACATCTTATCGACGGCCAGCGATGATGGCTTCACTTTTCGTGAAGTTACCTTCTCGGACGTTGTTCTGGCCGTTGCTCATTTCTCGTCACAGGCAAAGGGCGAAGACGGAATACCCCAAAATGTCATCGCAAAGTCTCTTCCGGTTTTGGGCCATCATTTGGCTAAGATTTTCAACTCCTCTCTGTCTAGTGGGGTTTTTCCCGGGACCTGGAAGAAGGCTCATCTGGTGCCTCTAAAGAAGACGGCAATTCCATCTGCCGTCTCGGACTTCCGTCCAATAGCCCTGTTCAGTTTTCTCTCCAAGGTCTTGGAAAAGATCGTCCACGAGCAGATTTCCGAGTTCATTTCACCCAAGAAAATCCTTGATCCACGTCAAACTGGCTTTCGACAACATCATAGTACGCAAACAGCACTACTGAGTCTGTCAGAGGAGATTCGTGATGGTATTAATATCAAGAAACAGCTGCTTATCATACTCCTAATGTTTGATTTCAGTAAGGCGTTCGACACTATTTCGCCCTCTAAATTACTTCGTAAGCTGATCAGAATGGGGTTTTCTAGGTCCATAGTCCTGTGGATCAAGTCATATATTACAGGTCGTAACCAGCGAGTGGTTACAAAATCTAATGGGGAATCTGATTGGTGCACAATCTTGGCGTTCCACAGGGCTCGGTTCTTGGGCCCCTTCTGTTCAGCCTTTATATTAATGATCTTGGAGACATACTAGCTGCTTTAAAAAATCCCCAGGGTGAATTATCGGATGGTGTCGAGCATTTGCTTTATGCTGATGATTTACAAACCTATACGCAGGTTGCGAGAGACGATCTTCAGATAGGCATTGATCGCCTGTCAGCTGTGGCGCGAGCAGTGTCGGCTTGGGCTTCTGAGAATGCCCTTCACCTTAATGTCGAGAAGACTAAAGCTATAATTTTTGGGTCGGACTACAATATTAATAAACTGCAGGAATTGCACCTTCCAGGCATTGAGGTGCAGAATAACGTTTTTATTCCCTTTGCCGATACCGTAACTAATCTCGGTGTTGTTATGGATACTAAATTAACATGGAAACCGAAGTGGATGCAGTTAGTCGGAAGGTTAACAGAGCCTTATATGGACTCAGATCTTTTAGATCCTGCACCACCGAAGCGTTACGCAAACAGCTCGCAGGTGCTCTTGTTGTCTCTCACTTAGATTATTGCTCTCTTGTATACCTCGACGTATCAGGTGAGCTACAGACCAGGCTTCAAAGGTTGCAAAACTCCTGTGTGAGATATATATGTGGTGTTAGAAAGGATGAGCATGTCTCTCCCTACAGGAGGAAACTGGGCTGGTTGACTGGAGATAAGAAGGGAGTATTTTGCGGCGGTAATGCTTTATAAAGCAGTTGTCATGGGACAGCCTCCGTACCTTGCGGCCCTTTTTGAACAAAATCAGTCTAGAACCTCAGGTAGGGATCCCAAGGAAATAAAAATTCCAGGGTCGCGTACTGATGTTGGCCTGTACTCCTTCAGAGCCCAAGGTGCTCGCCTCTGGAATTCGCTCCCCCGCGCTATTAGGCATCTTCCGTCTCTAAATAAATTTAAAACGGCAATACGTAGGCATATTAGTGAAACCTGCGACGAACGAAATGTGTTCTGTAATAAAAATTAACTGTGTTATACTGCTAAGTAATTATTTAATTAAGGTTCTATATTGTGACGTGATAGTTAAGACTACTGACATAAACTGTGCATTTATAATAAGCCTATGTGATGAAATCTAACGATGAATCTGTGATATCAACGTATAAACGATTAACGATTTACGTTAACGTATTAACGATTAACGATAAACTGTGCATTTATAATAAGCCTATGTGATGAAATCTAACGATGAATCTGTGATATGGATAAAAATTTAATTTAATGTATCGAAACTACGTATATATGATGTATATTTTTGACTTGTGCAAAATAAATCTTAATCTATCTATCTATCTACATCCAACATGGGAGTAGTGCATAGCGGGGAATCCCCGAGCGTCGTCATGGCCAGGAGCGTCGAGACCACCCACGGCGACGACGCATCGCATTCATTCAAATCAAGTAATTTCAGCAGTGTAAATGATGTTAATGCGTTGGTAATACGTATGTTAGACTCTACTACCTTTAAAAAAGGGACGACAGTCTCCTGCTTGATGGAGTACGCCAATTTGAGATCTAGAAACATAGACAATGCACTTACTAGACATTCGTCCTCTCTTGAAAGCAGATTGGATGCAATTGTTAAAAGGCTAGATTCGTTACCAGCGATACATATTCTAGCACTGACAATTGGGTCCAAAATACAGAAAATAGAGGATAAGATGTTAAAACAACACTCCCAGCAGGAGGAGATGTTAAATGAAAAGCAAGTGCTTTGTCATGAAATTAATGATTTAAAAATTCAAAACAAACAGCTACACGAAACATGTCAAAATATAAAAAATAATGTGTTGAATAAGATCGAAGCTAATTATAATGCAATTATAGACAGAGTAGATAACATTGAGCAGTCTAATTTTGAAATGAAAAATTTTGTCGAAAATAATAGTGAAACAAAGAAATACGATCATGACCTCAAATTAATAATTAAAAAAATTAATAAAATTGAAAATGACAACTCCGGCATATTAAAGGACATAGGAAAAATTATTGCTCACCAGACTTCAAGCAACAATCATGAAACTGCAATAATTAATAATATAGAGAAAACTTTGAAAATTATTCAACATAAACATCAAGAATTTATAAGTAAAATTGAAAATTACCAAATTGGCCTGCCTACCGGTAAGGAAAATACAACTTTTTCACCGCACAGTATTAGAAATAGAAATAGAAATAGTAATGATAAGATAAATAGTGTAATTAGTAATAATGTAAATAATAATAATAATGTATATAATATCGATAATAATTTGAATGACGAAAGCAACGATACACTGCAAGATACGGCGTCGACGTCATCTGCACGAACCACGCGGGTTAAAATGGTAGGTGGGAGGACAACATAAACTAATAATAATACAAGTTGCAATAATGATTTAATAATTTCAAATATTTTTGACGGTAGTAGCACCAAGCGTGTCGATGTGGTTCATGCTATATTGCGTCGTGTCCTCCCATCAATACAGAAAACAGATATAGTAAATACCCGCCTGCTACGGTCAGATGAGTCGTTTTCGGTGACATTAGCCGAGGTAACTAGCGAGCGCAGACGGTCACCGTGAGTTGTTACCCTCTCCAGCAGTGAGTTAGGAGATACAATCATGCGACAAAAAAGTTTATAACAGGTTTTCACACTAAAGACATTGACATCTCGGCACTTGACCAGGAGACTAGTGATGCAATATTAAATAGTAAAATTTGTATAAATGAACATCTACCAAAGGAAACATTTAATAAATTTAGAAGCCTTAAAGCCCTTGCGATGAGGCTCAAATTTAAATATGTCTGGCATAGAGGGGGCCGTTTCCTGGTCAAGATGCGGGATGGCGATGTCTCCCACGAATTTTTAACAGCGGCAGACCTCCAAGCAATTTTAGCATCATATGAAGCTCCACAGATTGTACTAGATACAAGTCAAAAAACAGGAAACACAACTACAAATGGAAAAGATAAGTCTGCAACTCAAACAAATAATCAAAAGGAGGCTGTCGCAAATGAATGACTATCAGCGGACTTTATCTGGTCCCTCCTACCACCTTTTTGGAATTGCTGAGACGTACCTTGCTCACAACGTTGACGACAATCGCATTCAGATCAAGGGTTATTCTATTTTAAGATTAGATAGGAATAAATTTGGAGGTGGGTTAGTTCTGTATGTACACAATTGTTTTAAGGCTACCATACTAAGCCGCTCACGTACCACCCAGGATGGTACACCCAACATTCCTGAATATATTACGTGTAGTGTGCAACAGGACGACCTTCCTTATTCCTCCCGTATTCGTTGCTCTAATTTATAGGCTACCGCATGTACCATTTCTGCAAAATTCTGATCTAATTGATAAGCTAGCAACATACACGCAGGACTATAGCCACAAAATCTTGATGGGTGATCTCTATGCGAACCTGTTGAAGACGTCGGCTTAAAAATAATAGAGCATGGTGCGACTCATCACCTCGAGGGGTCTCACACATGGATTGATGTCATTATGACAGATGACAACGACGTGGTGCTGAATGCCAGCAATCAGGTGGCGCCCTTTGCCAGCAATTACACACTCATAGACGTTGAAATAGATTTTAAATTAAACAATATCCCCATCACCGACACTTTTAGTTACAGAGATTTTAGAGCAATAGAACAGGAAGATCTTTTATCTTACGTGAGTAAATGTGACTGGGCGGCGTTTGATTGCTTGGACAACAACGATATAGACAATTTATTGGGACAGCTCAGCGCCAATCTCATGGAGGCAATAGATGAACTCGCTCCACTGAAGCAATTTACATAAAAAAATAAAGGAAATCCCCCATGGATTGACGTTGATCTGGCTCACATAATAAAAATACGTGACGCCGTACACAGACGACTTAAACGCACAAAAAACGGTAATCTTTGGCAGGAGTACCAATCGCGCGGGAGACTTACATACAGAATAAGATTTTTGAAGCTCTAGAAAATAAGAAGGATATTTGGAAAGAACTAAAAGGCTTGGGGCTCCTGCCAAGGGCACGGGGAGGGGGGCTGCATTGCTTCTCGCCGGGTGAGCTGAACTCGCACTTTGCGGGGGTATCGGTCTCCCAGAGTGAAGGTGACTTTGATTTGGGTAGCATCTTGGACTCGGTCAGTGACAACGGCTTTGTTTATAAAGACGTTACAGTGATGGACGTAGTCCTGGCTGTTGCTCATTTCTCGTCGCAGGCTAGGGGTGAGGACGGTATTCCCCAAAGCGTTGTAGTTAAGGCTCTCCCGTATGTAAGTCATCATATAGCGAGGGTCTTCAACTCCTTTTTGTCTGGTGGTGTCTTCCCTGGGGCTTGGAGGGGGGCTCACTTGGTGCCTCTTAAAAAGGTTTCAGTGCCATCTACTCTATCAGATTTTCGCCCAATAGCACTATTGAGCTTTCTCTCCAAGGTGCTGAAGAAGATAGTACACGACCAGATTCCCGATTTCCTAAGATCCAAAATGATCCTGGATCCTCTGCAAACCGGTTTCAGACAGACTCACAGAACCCAGACAGCTCTACTAAAACTAACCGAGGACATACGAACTGAGACGAATGACAATAAGAAACTAATGACTCTACTGCTACTGTTCGACTTTTGTAAGGCGTTTGACACTATATCAGCATCTAAATTACTTCGTAAGCTGATACGCATGGGTTTTTCCAGGAGTGTTCTTCTGTGGATCAAATCATACATTTTTGGTCGCAGGCAAAAAGTCATAACTGACAACAATGGGGAATCTGATTGGCTAACTACCAATCTGTGTGTGCCAAAGGGTTCAGTCCTGGGGCTCTTGCTATTCAGTCTTTATATTAATGACTTACAAGACGTACTGACTGGTGGTGATATTGAACACTTGCTATACGCGGACGACTTGCAAACTTACACTCAAGTGACATGGCGAGATCTTCATGCGTCAGACGCATATCGGCTGTTGCGCGGGCAGTGTCGAAGTGGGTCGAAGCATTCGGACTGCGATTCAATGTCAGCAAAACAAAAGCGATCATTTTTGGCTCCGAGCACAACATCAATCGGCTGCAGGATCTTGGTTTGCCCGGCATTGAGTTTCAGAAAGGTGTACATGTGCCTTTCTCTGACTCGGTCACAAACCTTGGTGTTGTCATGGACTCTAAACTCACGTGGAAACTGCAGGTTGATGCAGTTGGAAAAAAGGTAAATCGTGCTCTTTACAGCCTACGATTTTTTAGTTCATGCACAACTCAGGCGTTAAGAAAGCAGCTTGCATGTGCGCTGGTAGTGCCACATTTAGATTATTGTTCCGTGGTTCACCTTGATGTGTCTGATGAGCTCGAGACGAAGTTGGAACGACTTCAAAATTCATGTGCGAGATACATATGTGGTGTTAAAAGGGACGAGCACATCACTCCTCACAGGAAATATCTTGGCTGGCTTACCGTAAAGGAAAGAAGAGCGTATTTTGCGGGGTTATTATTGTATAAAGCAATAAATATGGGACAACCTCCATATCTTGCGGCTCTCTTTGGTAAAAACACAGCTAGGACTTCCAGTAGGAGTGGTGTGAAAGAGCTCTCGGTTCCGGGATCGCGGACTGATAAGGGTCTCTACTCGTTTAGAGCCCAAGGCTCGCGATTCTGGAACTTCCTCCCCTGCAGTGTGAGGTATCTGCCATCCTTATGTAAATTTAAAACGGCGTTTGGCAGGCACCTCAGCCAACTGCACGGTGATTAATTTGACATTTTTCATGACGACAGAGGAATACATGGGTAGTTATTTTCACTTATGTATTTATTTATTTATTTAATTGTTTATTTATTTAATTATTTATTTATTTATATAATTATTTATTTATTTATATATTTATTTATTTATATATTTATTTATTTATTTATTTATTTATTTATTTATTTATTTATTTATTTATTTATTTATTTATTTATTTATTAATTATTTATTTATTTATTTATTAATTATTTATTTATTTATTTATTTATTTATTTATTAATTTTAACTTTTTATTTTTATTTTTAATTTATCCGTTCTCCCGTGTTTTGTATTCTCAGTCGTGAAATATGTTGTAATGTATAAAATATAAAGAGTATATTTTAATAAATGTTTGAGAAACGTTTTGTTGTAGGTTATTTTTGTGCAATAATTTTTTTTTTAAACAAAGATTAAATATTTACCGAAATGTTTCCAAAATATTTCGGTCCATATTGCAGAAAGCCATAAACTTTATTTCGAACATTTATAAAAACTTTTAATTAACTTATTTAGAAAGTACGTTGGAAGATTATCGGGTGGTTCTTACCCACACAGCATGGAATATTTATTTATTTATTTATTTATTTATTTATCAAATATACAGGCCATCGGGCGTAAATACAAAATGTGAAGAAGAATAATACAAGTATTTAAAATATAAATAAAACCAAATTAAGACTATGTAACAATTGGTTTTAACGTGAAAATTTTTAGCTAAGCAAGTTGCAAACATTCTGACGATCTAACGATTCCTAAAACGCAGTAACAAATGTATATATCATATAATTTGATTATTATTGATAATGAGTGAAAATTACTTTTCTTGATTTACTCTTAAACAAAGAAACATCAACAATATTTAAATCATTACAATGAAACTATTCCATAACCATAAGTAAAATCAAAATTTCTACATTCATATTAAAATTACATGTACACAAAACATCCTCACCAAATTTGAGCATAATCCATTGATTCATTTCCTTGGAATCCTACGGACAGTGCTCAAATTCTTCAAATAGTGTTCGAAGAGGCTATATGAGTAAGTAGGTGCAAATATGGATTTAGCATGTTAAAACTCATGCTAACATACTCTCATATTGGTAAATAAATTATTTTTTAATTATAATTTATTTAAATATTAATTTTATTACATTTCAATCAAAAACAAAATATTTTCTGTAACTGTTTCGTGTTCCTTTTCATTTATGTAAATTCCATTCACTAATGTATGTTTAAGTTGAACATATTCAAAATAATTTTGAAATTTTCCTATGTAGCCATCAAAAGAAAAAACCTCCGGTTTGATAATCTTGCGGAACTTTAAAATTAAATTTTTATATTATTACATGAACTCTTAAATGAAAACCAAAATTAAATGCACTGGTTCTTTAAGCAGTTTTTTTATCATTGTTAAATAAACTTCAAAATTGACACTAGAATCAGCTTCATAATAAAGCAATTAAATTTTTTATTTCACTCTGCATTATGTGTACTTTGTATAGTATGACTGACAAATAATAACGTTTAAATGTAAATTTGAATATTGATTTCGATCCTCACGATTCACTGACTACAATCAAAATGCGAATGTGTTTACAATTACTTGTGTACAAATCACTTCAAGACAATACTTAATGTCCCGCATACGCTTCAATGAGTATATATAGGATTAGAAACACTGTCATAGGGCTCAGTTTATTTAACACTTTAGAATATTATCGAATCGTTTAAATGCACAGTATACCAAAGAACTGAAAAACAATCATTTTTTTTTGCTCTCTGCGTTTAACAGGGTTGAGCCTGCCATTTTTGTACAATTCGATTTCGGTTTGTCCAAAAAGCCCGCATACAATATGCTGCCGCGGGAACTCACAGCGCAATTTTAAAATTAGATTCATGGAAAACCAGTTATTGCAAATGCTCATTAATAGTTAATGGAATTTTATTATATACTGCTGCTGGTTTAATAAAACAGGCTTCTGATGTTTTTATCGTGTACAAAAATGTATAATTAACAGTAATTTCGCTGACGCTTTTTTAATTTTTTCTTATACAATTTTATACAATATATATGCGTCATTATAATTCCATAGTTTAAAAAATTCTTTTGCTGCCGCAATCACATTGTTTTATAGCTGCCGCTTTCAGAATACAGCGCATAGTTAAAATTGTGAAATTGATAACAGCGCTTTTTCTGCCACTTATTCAGTATTCGATTTTGATTTCCACTATAATTAAACAGCGTTATTTTTTCAAATGCATTATATATAAACAGTTATTCGTAACATATCTTTATCGGTTTAAACGTGTTATTTTACATCTGTCACTTTCTGATAAAACATATTAAAGTATTTCACAATATACAATACTTTTTGTGTATACATTCTCATTTAAATTTTTTTTTACATTCTGTATCATAGCATTATGCTTTAATAAAATTTTCAATTTGCTTTTATCCATTGCACGAGATAAAGCGACATATAACTGACCGTGGCCAAACACTTGAGAAGGAAGATATATCCCAACATTGTGAAACGATTGACCTTGAGCTTTATTTATTGTCATAGCATGAGCAAGTCTTATACGAAATTTCCTTCTCGTCATTTGAAACGGTATTTCTTCCAGTAATCATTTCAGCTAATATAGTGTAATCTTTCATTTCTTTAATTACTAATCGTGTACCATTACAGAGTCCTTCGTTTAAATTTAAATTTCTTAATAACATAACTATAGCTCCTTTTTTTAATCGAAGTTTGTGCTGAGGTAAACCATTAGGTGTTAATGAATTTAAAAATTCTGTAGGTAAAATCGTAACTAATTTTTCGTTATCAGTATCTTCTACAAAATCAGTGCTGTAATATATACGCTCGGGCTCATCAATTTTCGATAAAACTTGATTATTTATATCTAGAACGTCAGAATTTTTTGGCGCTAAAATTATATTATTATAGTAATCATTAGTATTTATATCAATGTTTTGTAATAGAATATATGAGAGGATTCAGAGAAAAAGAAAATTGAGCGACAAACCTTTGAAGTAAAGTGAAGAAGTGGGAGAAATGTGACGAGAGATGAATAATTGCCGAAACTAAGGACTCGATCGCGACACACCACAGTGTGAAGAGGAAGTACGTTTTTCTCGCTCGCGGCGCGAGCCGTTGGCTCGCTTGCAATCCTCTACACTTCAATTACTTCATCAGCGCAGAAGCTGAATAATTTCTTTGCCTCATAAAACCGCATGAATCCGAGGGACGGATTCATGTTAACGCAGATCTGCTGTCTACATCACCCTAAATTTTGGGTATTAATATCAAGTTAATCTACTAATATTCATCGTCGAAGAAAGGAAGAAAGAAGATTTGTATGCGTAGTATGTGTGAGTTAACGTTCCTCTGTTTATTTGTAAAGTACATGTACTAATATATGGTCTATTTTTTAATCGTAATCCACGACCCATTTGTTGATATTTATTAATACACTTATTTATTTCCTTTAATATAAATAAGTATCATTTATTTATTTCCCAGTCATCTTACCGATTTTACCCTACAATTGGCGCCCAACGTGGGGCGATTATAAATAGACTGTATGTTTTAACATATGATTAGTGTAGTATTAGCGGTCAATAGCAAGTTAGTGAAAATATAGAGGTTTAGGACCTGAACGCGATAGGTCGAAACATAAACAGATAGGATTAGTGAGTGATCATAAAAGGCAATTAAAATTTGAAATAATGTGATAGCGATTAAAGAAAAATGTTAAATGTACAAGCTGAGACGCGAATCGTGGTCGAAGTATTTTGATTTTGCGATTGTGATTTGATTAGTTAGTAATCTTAAATTAAAAGTGAGAAATAGTTGCATGGTAAATGATAGTAATAATGCGATTGAGTGATTATTAAAAATAAGTTCTTCGAAATAGATAAATAATAGTATAACTATATAAGTCAGTGCAATAATAGATATAATGTTAGTATTAGTAAATAATGTTATGTAAATAAAAAGTCTTTTTGTTTAAGTTTTAAAATCAATCAGAAATGGGTAATCTATTATATATATTCGTTCGAACGAAATCACCGCGTTCGCATACGACGCAGAAGTACAACGATCCGTTCATTCTTTGAAATTAACGAGTATAAACGGGTATTCTCCGAGTCATGAAAAGGAGAAAAGAAAAAAAATCTTTTTTTCTTGAGGCGGGGAATACCAAGCGCTTTTTTCGTTTTGTTGTTGGTTTTCGAAGAGTAATGGATAATAGTTTAATAAGAGAAATAAACAAATTAGATTATATTGCGAGTGAAACGTTAAAGTATAACAATAGGTTATTTTATACTAAGACAAACACGAATGTGTTAATATATTAGTGTAGACTTCTGTCGATATATATAAATAATAATACATTTATGGATTACAGTTTGGATGAAATTAATGCCCTCATATTTGTATTATTAAATGCGCGCGCTTAATCGTGTTGTTATTTATTTTACGTTGTAATATTCCTTTTGAGAACGTGCTTATATTACTATGGAAAAACCACTCTATACTGTATAAGCAATAATACTGGATAATATAAAGGCTGCAATGTGGAAGTAAAAAATATTATTCTGTATTATCTTATTAAATTAGGTTCATATCTAATGTGTTCGCCAAAAATAAATCTTTATTATAGTATCGACATAAAGTTAAGACATAGTATCATAGGAGCCAGTTTTTATAAGGAGTATCTCATCTCGAGGTGAATAAGGTTCGAAAATGCGCGCTATTATAAAACAATATAGAGGAATATTTGGATGGAAAAAAGTATCCTTATTTATTATTTGACGCATAGAAGATAGTGTAAACATTATAATGATTGATTAACCAAAGGCAATAATAATATAACAAATGTATTGTAATAATAAGAAACGTAAATGTAAACAGTAGATGTATGATTTCTTAGAGTTAATATAAGTTTAATTAAGTGTCACGATAGTTTGTTGTGAAAAATATATGGTTCATATTCTAGCATAAGCGCTAAACACGCAAAGCGTAGATTTTATATTGACTATGAAATATTTGTTAATTTTAGAGGAATAAATTATTATTGCGATAAAGGAGTGATAGTCTTTAGTTTCGCACGTGATCAAAGCGCGATAAATACGTTCAAAAATTAAATTACAAGCTTACTTAATATGTGATATAGCTATTAATGTAAAAAAAATGTGTATGTAAGTGAGTCGCAATTTTTGCTAAACCAGTATCTGCAAATGCAAAGTATTAAGAAGTATTTATTAGGTTAATAATTTAGCTATAGATAGTTTTATTGATTCTAAAAGAAAAATTAACAAATTGGCGCAAGTTCGATTTACGTAATAATCTTTGTGATATTGTTTAGTCTATATTATTTTATTGGCATGTATAAAAAAAAAAAAAAAAAAAAAAAACAATTAAATGATATGTATATAAGTTTTGTCTGATATTTTAATAGTGTAAATTGATAAGCGAATATCATGCGGCTTTGTAATGTTAATTATGTTATATGGACCAAGTAAATGTATCTATAATATTTTATTATAAGATTATAAAGAGGTTTTATTTGTGTACAATATAAGAGTTTTAAAATAATCATTGATGCTATAATTACAAGAATATTTATAATTGAAGTTTGTGGATCGTATATAAAATTAAAAAAAAAAAAAAAAAAAAGTAAACAATAGGAATATGTGTGTTGGTATGAATGTGTGAATGACAAGAAGAATATAAAGGAATGAAGAGAAATAATAGACCTACGTATGCATATAAGAGCAGAAAATACGATCTGTATAATAAAACATCTTCTTGAGGCGATTTTCAGACCACATTCATTGATCTGAAAAGGGGAATGATGTAATAGAATATATGAGAGGATTCAGAGAAAAAGAAAATTGAGCGACAAACCTTTGAAGTAAAGTGAAGAAGTGGGAGAAATGTGACGAGAGATGAATAATTGCCGAAACTAAGGACTCGATCGCGACACACCACAGTGTGAAGAGGAAGTACGTTTTTCTCGCTCGCGGCGCGAGCCGTTGGCTCGCTCGCAATCCTCTACACTTCAATTACTTCATCAGCGCAGAAGCTGAATAATTTCTTTGCCTCATAAAACCGCATGAATCCGAGGGACGGATTCATGTTAACGCAGATCTGCTGTCTACATCACCCTAAATTTTGGGTATTAATATCAAGTTAATCTACTAATATTCATCGTCGAAGAAAGGAAGAAAGAAGATTTGTATGCGTAGTATGTGTGAGTTAACGTTCCTCTGTTTATTTGTAAAGTACATGTACTAATATATGGTCTATTTTTTAATCGTAATCCACGACCCATTTGTTGATATTTATTAATACACTTATTTATTTCCTTTAATATAAATAAGTATCATTTATTTATTTCCCAGTCATCTTACCGATTTTACCCTACAGTTTCTACCATAAATTTCATCTATTAAATTACCATTCGATAACAAATCTGGTCGTATTTTTATCACTTCATTTTCAAGTTCAAATTTGTTTTTAAATTTGCCATCACCTACCCTCAAAAGCCATCTTTTAAATTCTTCGTTTCCATTAGATACACGTTTGATTTCCTTTAAAGACGTTGTCTTAAAATTACACCATATATGACTCTTTTTAATGCAATTTTCAATTATTTGAGTTCGATTACCATGCCTGACAATTGGTAGTATTTGTCGGAAATCGCCTGAAACAATAACTACTTTTTCTCCAAAGACAATATAATTATTACATACATCTTGAAACATGTGATTAACTACCTCAAAAGCATGTTTAGAAGTAATTGTTAGTTCGTCCCAAATTATAACTTGTATAAGTTTCATCGTTTGACCAGTAGGATTGTTTGGAGTTATATTACAAGTACTTTGTTCATTAACATTTAATGGCAATTTAAATGTTGTATACACAGTTTTTCCATCTTCTAACAAATTAGCTGCTATTCCTGTCCATGCCACTGACAAAAATTTTATTTCATTTAATTTTAAGTATGATATTAAATTATTTAGTAAATAGCTTTTACCAGTTCCTCCTGGTCCATCTATAAATATACATCTATCATTTGAATTTTTGTTAACAGTACTTATTACTGAGTTAAAAATAATTCTTTGTGCATCTGTGAGACTTACATTTTTTTATTTAATATATCTGTTTCTTTCAAATTTTGACTATAATTATTATCAATATCCATAATAAATTCATCAATAACGTTAATTGGATTATGAAACACACATATATAACTGAATAGTTTGCACATAGTTTTTGGGAATTTGTACTGTGAAGCTTCATTTAAACACTTATTCCGCTCTTCATCTGTTGCGATTAAGTTTCATGCTTTTGCGGCTTCATAATAACTTGAATATGTAATATTATCATAAGTTTTCAAATACTTAAATGAAGTAGCTCCCATGGAATAATAACAACCTTAAAAAAAACGTTCTTTCTGTTTAAGATTCGCTAAATACATTCTGCTAAGAGCAGTCTTATTTGTCCTTTTTCGTTTGTTTCCCTTTTTTATTTTTTTGTCAAAAACATAATAAATAGGTATTTCAGTGTATAAATATTTACGGACTTCCATATCTAATTGATTTAATTCAAACCAAGCTGTAAGTGATGTACCAACATTTTTACCAAATATTTATTTTTCTTTACCTTTTTCATAAAAGATCGGTTGTTTATCTTCATCATCAAGTGGTAATCTAAATATCGCATGTGATAGTTCGCTCATTTTATATTCTAATAGACGATTAATTTTTAGTGCATTTATTTTTATTTAAATCCATGCAGGGTGAATGCATATTTTGCACACCACAATGACCATGAATCATAAATTGTTTTACAATTTCATATAGTTTAGGATATTTTGATTTATCAGGTATTTCGGCAGAAATTAGGTTATCTATTTGAGTTTTGTTGTATAATTTATCCTTTTTATCTAAAAAAATTTACATGTGAATGTGTGGTAAACCTCTTTTTTGAAATTAATAACGTATGTATATGCAATGCAATTTCCAAAATATTTTTTTTAAACTATATCTTTATTTAAATCATTTATTGTTTTATTAAAAACTTTAATGCCTATATCTTGCCTATTAATTGCTTGTTCATATGTATGAATGTTATTTACAATTTCTGCCCATTTTGGATTGCATGTCATGGTAAGAAATAAATCAGGCTTACCATATGTTTGTACAGGTACCATATCATCAATAAAATTTTGGTGCAAAGCTCGAAGACTTCCTATAAAACTTGATGGTAAAATGTACATTTTTCCAATATTAGATTGATTACCTTCATCACATTGTAAGGATTCGTAATTTATTATTATTTAATTTAAATATTTTTTTTTTTTTTTTTTTATTGTTTAACGTCGCCATGTTTGTGCTTCCATGTGGTGCTAATCGGCGACGGGGGTCTGCGGTGTGTTTGTAAACAAAGCACATGTAATTTTTACAGAGGTGCTTGTATCAATCGGCAGAGACTAGGATTCGAACCCGGGTCACCGGCGTGGGAATCCGACACTCTACCGACTGAGCCGCCGCAGGCCCCCAATTTTTAATTTAAATATTATAACCTTTTATTATAATATTTAATTATTTATCTTCACCCGAGGTATCTAAATGATAGAAAATCATAAGGAAATTATAGGATGAGTTTTTATGTGTGTTTGTATAGGTTTATAAATAAAGTGATATATATTATTTCTTAAAAATATCAAGCTCAGGACTCGCATTTATTTAGCTTCACAGTTCCATACCATCAAAACAGTTTGCGCTTACTCATATATTCTTCAATAGTAATAAGTAAACTGACGAATATATAAGTTAACTGTCCAAATCATTTTATAAGAGCAGGAGGAGTGAAAGTCCATCTTGCTAGGCGGCTGTGCGCTGATTGACCATCCTTCGATCGGCAGCCAGCTCAATCCTTTCGATTGCTTGGCCTCGCACCGCTAACGTCACCTAGCAACCAGGCTCCCAGTTTTCTTACCATTTCCATCAATCATATCTTACATGGATGTAGGCACACATCCTTATTCTCCGCGATTCCTCTTTGTGCGGACATTCGCTTCGCGACGATCATCCTAACGCACAAACGCGATTTTTAATTCATTTACTCATCTTCACTTTATTTATTCTTATCATTCATTCTTTGCATATATCGAAAAAACTTTAGTATATAACAGTATTCTAATAAATAATAATTTAAATATACCCATATTCATACCATACCCATATGGACCGTTACATAGTTCCCCTAAATAAATTTATATTTTTCCACTTTGTGACGAAAATAGAAATTCATTTAGCTTCCGAAACGTTTATACATTATTTTATATAAAAAATGATTTGCTTAATTATATTCATTTGTAATATTTCAACTTAATGTCCTTTATATAATGTCTTTTCATCATATTCAAGCACTGCTACACTTCTACATATTTACACCCCACACTATTAATTCGTTTTAGCAACGTTTTTAATCGAGCATTTTACACTAACGTACCTGTACCACTGCACACAATAGTTCGACTGATCACCTCCATGATGGCAGCTGTGGCTTGACTGAAAACTCGTCGTCGTCTCCTTCTATCTCCGCTCTCGTTCGTCGCGCGTCTGCTAGGTAAACCTGCTCGTGTTTTGGCTCCTGCATTTACACCCCACTCTGCTGCCTCCTGCGTCCGTGAGCCGATCTGTTGTGGTGCCTGCACAGTGGAGCATACTAACTATAGCTGTGATAATAAATCACAGCTTCCACTGGTCCATCGGCACGGCTTTTCAACATCCAAGCAGCAACACCCGGCCAGGTGTTTTGAGGTTAACTGAGGTGAATACGGCAGAGTGGCGGGAGTCAAGCACGAAGCATAATAAACTCAGAGGTACCACTTCAATCTGGACACACAGCACGCAGCGCCATACTACCAAGGTGCCACCTGCCGACTCGAAATGCAACTACGTGACTACTGAGGTGACACCTGCTGCATCCTAGACACACCACCATTACCTTTCACGACTCATCTTTGTCGCCACTAACATCATGGTCGACAACTGCGCCATCTGCGGGGAGGTTCCTAGGAGCAGCAACTCGCTGCGTAAGTGCTGCATATGCAATATAACTTATCATCCGGCGTGCAAGCCTCTTGCAGTGCTTACCCGCGTGCGACAAAGTGCACTACAGCTACAAACCAAAGCGGTAGCGTGCCAGGCATGCATCGACTAGAAGAGGTCGATGTTCGACTCGGCAGTCACGCGCGCGACGAACGCTAACAACAACATGAGTGGGAAAGAGAAAGAGCTAGCCGCGTCCACTTCGGCCAATAAAAAGCCTGCAACAGCTGCGCGTACCAATCAGGCGAGCAAGGCCGCGCCCACCAACTCCTCGCTCTCTCCGTTGCAGGGGCTAGGCCCCGCCCCCACCAGCAGCGTCGCGGACCGTGCTTCCTCTTTCCAATTCCGGCCCAGCAGCACACGAAAACACTCGCACTCATCGCGCTCTCTCACGCCATAGCTATGGTGTCGCTGTACAGCCACTCGAGCTTTTAGGCTCTGTCTACCTCAGCGCATTTGTACATACTGTAGATATTGTGTAAATAATAACATCAGCTGATAGCATAAAAGTGTGTCCACCCTTTTACTCTCCTGCCTTTTCTCGCCTTCCTATTCCTCGGCCAACATTACTGCACCGGCTAGAGCGGCACCCCGCTCTGGCATAATTGAGGGAGACATCTCCAAGCAGACCCTCACATATCGCATGTGGCCTTGCATGGTAGCTTTAGCTACGGCATCAACGCATATAACTAAGACGTGTAATGTTAAAACACGTGTTTAATTTTTTATGTTACATTCAAATCCTTTACTTGATAGCTTGTTCAGTTTATTCACTAAAGGTTCTAAAAATGTATTCATGGGTGGTTTTTTTTTACCAAACCACATTCCACATACAATCAAACTTTTTAATCTGGCTGCTACAAGTATTTCATTTATTAATAGATAAATTGGCCAAATAGAATATTTTGAACATTCAAATGTTGGTGCCCCATCTGTTTTTAAAACCGCCGTTATATACGAGGTCCTTTCAGCTTTTTGTAAATTGTTAACAAATGATCGATAACATTATCCGTCATATATATCTTTGATAGTTCCATCATATTTTCTTTTTTTTACAACATAATCATAATAACTACTGTTATGATTAATCAACATTTCTATATCTTCTGATGGATCAATTATTAAAAATACATTTTCTAAAGATGGTTTAGATAAATCAATATTGAAAGAACAGACATAGCATTCTATTGATGCTTTGAAGATTTAGATTTTTTCTATATATTTCTCACACTTGGGGCAAATACCATGAAACTCAACATTTGTTTTTGGATTGAGAAGTTAATCGAGCATATAAGAAGTTTCTGGTAATGTTGATTCTTTAAATATACTATTTACAAGGCGAAATAAATCACTAGTACAACTCAATGTAAATTTATGTAATAATGCAAAGTTTAAAAGCATCAAGATTATTTCTCCAGAGCTATTATCTACAGGAGTTGTGATTGTTTCCAAAAACGTTTTATTGTTCATAAAATCATTTAAATTAGTAGTCTTAAGTAAATTATTTTCAGAATTATCGATTTTACTTTCGTCACTGTCACTGCTGCATTTACTGCTGCTTGAATCATTATCTACAGGTATTCCCCACTGTGTTGATTTGTCATGTATAAGTTCAACCTAAAATATGCATATAAAATATTAATTGACGTACTTCAATTTCTCTAAAACAAATTCGCCATAAAGCATACAATAACCCAACGATATACACCATGATAAATAAATATTGTAAGAATTATAATTGTACCTACATACCAGTGATCCCACAAGTGACAGATAATAGTAATGAAAAATTCTTAAAAATGTTTTTAAGCTTCCATAAAATCAATTAAATCATACCCTGGTAGAAAATAGACCAATCGAGATGGCCTGTTCGTCAACGGTTCGCCAATGACGTTGGCCAATATTTACTGCTGTAATTGACCAACGGTTCACCAACGACTGCTCTATTTGTGATTCTAAAATCTTATTTTCAAATTATAAATTGAATCATTAAATGTACGTCACAAAATATATATTTTATAATAAACTGAATGACAAAAATAATAGCGCATATGCTGTCATGAAGTTGTACAATATAATTAAATTTTTATTAAAGTAGGGTTATGGTTACGAATGGTTCAATGTATATGTGTATATTGTGCGTACCCGCGCTTCTCGCGCAAACTAAGAGTACGACTTGAGTTGCGGAGCATGCAAATATCTCTCGCAACTACTGGTTTTGGTATAATTTTTTACTGTCTATCCAACTTCTCATGTTTTCATATTATACTATACAATTGATAAAAAGTATTTTTTATTTTATACTTAATTCTTAATTATAATAGTAAATTATAATGTATTACCCCAGTGGAAATGGTTTTGATGTCAAAAGTTTGCCAACGTTTGCCAGTTTACTTAAGTTAGACAAAGTTTGCCAGAGTACGCCAAATGTCTTCGAATTGGCCGTTTTGACACACATATAACAAATTTTGGCATACAAGATTTCCTCCACTAGGGTAGTAAACTAAATCTTCAATTTACTACATCTAACCTCAAATTTGAATTAAGTGTATATATTTAAATGTGAATTTTTAAGTAAATTATATAATTATGCTCATATAATGACTTTTTATTGATTCCATAATATACCATAACACTTTACATAGCTTTCTTAAGCAGTATTTAGTGCTTTTCGCCGTTTTCAAATTTTCAGCATTCGTTGTCCAACGACGGGCGGAAAAGCGTTTCAAAATAAGTGGGTTCGTTGGCGAGTGGTTGGTGAAACTACTGGCCAACCTTAATAAAATTGGCCAACGATTCGCGAATCATTGGTGAACGTTTCTACCAGGGTAAGAAACAAAGTTACAATGGAGGAATAATTATTTATCCATTTTGTGCCTTTTCTATCACTTTTTTTCTTGTTTTCAAATTTCGCGACTGCGTTTCTCTGCCATTTATGGGATCGCTGGTACATACGGTACTATCACTACAGTCAAAATTTGTACACTGTTTTTTACTTTATATTTCTTATTGGTTAATGAGCTAAAGTTTATTTAAATTATTACATAAGCAAAAAGTCAATAATACATTGAAATAAAATAGATCATCAAAATTGTCAATCAAAAGCTACTGATTTTACTTGGTTCTTTAGGTTAAATGTATCTTGTTCATTTCCAATCAATAAATTTTTATACATAAAAGTATTCAATGATACTTTTTAAAAGCAATAAATGTTCGTGAAACCTTTTCCTCTTATGATACAAATTTTACACATAAATTGAACGGTAAACATAAAAATAAAAATGCTAATATAATTCCATTTGGATGCCCTATAGCTTCACAAAAATTTAACTGCGTAACTTTAGTACTAAAATCAACCAGTGCATGAAGTTTCGGATTGAAATCTGAACGGTAATTTTATGATTATAAGTACTACGTTGAGTTTCAGTAATTTTGAGCAATATTTTAAATGAGTTAAATTTAAAAAGAGTAAAAGTTTACAGACACCTCTGAAATATAAAAATATGATTTTTCTTATATAAGCTTTTTAAAATTAAAATTTTTTAAATTACTATAGTATATGCAATAACATTATTTAATTGAAAAACTTAATATTATGACAAAAATTTCAATTTCCATAAACGTTTTTTTGTTAAATTTTTTCAATTTTTTTTATACGTTTATTTCTTTTACATACAGGCTGAAACGTAAATGCAGAATTTATTTTAAGCGTTAAAATAACAAGTATAAACTAAATATAAGTGACTAAAAAAAATCATGATTTAAATTCAGAAATCTATCGATCTCTCCGTGTCAGTTAGTAGATAAAAGGATATTAAATAAAAGATCCATTCATTTTAACATTTTGGTGGTCCATTACATACACACACAAGAGTTTCTGACTGAAGTTTATCCCTGCTGAGGGTGACATCAACCACCGAAACGTCAAAACGAAAGGATCTTTTATTTAATATCCTTTTATCTATATACTAACTTACTATGAGAGATCGATAGATTCCTAAATTAAAATCATAAAAATTCAGCTGTGATACAAGCAACAAAATTATTATTTGACTAAAACAATTTATAAAGTTGGTAAAAACCATATAGTGCAAGTGTTCCCATTACTGACATTTGAAGGCTAGATGTAACATATTTTGTTGATTTATAACTTATTTTTTAAGGATCTATGTACTATACTGGAGATTTTGTTAAATAATTGTTCGAACACACAATCACATTTACAATACTCATGATTTCGATGAGGAATCTCAGAAATTGCTGTTATTACTGACACTTTTAATATGAAGAACTAAATACTGCCACCCAACTACTGATATGACGTTACTATGTTTTTTAATATTTGACAATAATAATTAAATATTTGTAGTTCATTATCGTATCACTTACTACGCTCAACACACTTATTACTTTAGTTTATAAGAATTTGATAAGTAATATTTTTTGACAAACTAGAAGTAGTTTGTCAGTACCCATTACTGCTCGTATGGAAAAAACTCTTAAGTTGAGCATTATTTGTGTATTATGTTTATGTACATAATTTAGAATGTTTATTATAGTCCTGAATTCAATAACATTAGAAATACATAAACTGTGTAGTAGAAACATTGTCAGTAGAGGGGACATTACTATAGTTGGCACCTGACGTAGTAAATTTTCCAAAATTCGTAAAAGATAAAAAATCAAGTGTATGAATCAGAATTGGGTTTTTCCTAAATACAACCACTTTTCAAATGATATTTGGTTTTACGATTAAGCTACGTTGCTAGTATTACTGTAATACTTAACAATCAAGTATTATTGTCTAATAAATTAATTACAAATATTTGTGCTTCAATTTTACGCTATTCATATTTATAAAAAGGTGTTTCATTATTTTAATAATAATCTTTTAATACAAATTGCTCTTTATCCATGTCGCAAATTATTCTGAAAAATATGAATACTACAAGCAACATTCCACAGAAAATAAATAATCGAAACAATAAATTTCATACCGGTTCCAATAAATCTTCATCTATATCTTCATAATCAATGCCAAAATTTCTTTGTACTGCATTACTTAGAAAAGCTTATGTACTACAAGATTTAATCATTCCCTCTTGTTCTTCATAATCCTTTATACAATTACTTTTAATACTTTATAAATTAGAGTCGTCAGCTTTTGTTACATCACTGTTGCTATCTTGTAAAACCTAAAAGATAAAGAAAATATAATACTAGAATAATATTTATCGCTCGCTTTTACAATTCAATTAAGTAAAAAAAAACATGAACTTACATTTCTAGCCATTTTCCATTTTTTTCTAATTACTCTTCGGAATGTATCAGGATGAACATCTGCGAGATCACCGCTTTACAGAAATTTCTTATAACTACGTTTATTATTGTTGTTAATCATTGTTATTGTTACTTATCACATTAAAAAGTCTTTCTATCTTTGCACACTAGAAGAATAACGTTAGAAAAGGAAGACGACTAATCAGGGCGCAGACCTTCGGTTTACTATAGGCATGAAGGCATAGTATAAGCGCGTTCGTCCATCGTTCGATCCACAACCCATGAAGTATATATATATGTATGGGTCAAGTTATAAGAAATTTCAATCCATGCCAAAACGCACACGGCTCTGCCCAAAAATGGTAAAGACTTAGAAAAACTTGTATAGGGTCAAAAAAATTTAGGGTTTTTTATGTAGAATCAATAGCTATGTGGCGCTTTTCAAAATTTTCAAAATGGCGGTCCCAAAAATCAAATTTTCTGACCAGTTTTCCGAAAATTTTCCGATTAATCGTTCATAAAAATATAGATAAAAGACGAAAATTGTGAGTAAAGGTCATTTTATATGTTTTCGGGTACGCTGAATCCGAATCCGCTGACCGTTTAACCTTATTACTCCAAGATTTGCTCTAACCTCAAAAAATACCTCAAAAACGCTCAAACAGGCATGATTATGGCTAGATAAAGGTTCGTGACGATGCATTTGTTCCGTTCAAGGGTCGCGTATTTCAAATCCAAGGTCCGTGCAGCTCGTTCAATCCAAAATTTGCCCCTAGCCTCAAAATATTTTTCAAAAACGCTCAAATACGCCATTAACCAGGCTTGCCGCGGCAAAATCGCGGCAATAGTTGCTGTGCAATGTTTGTTAGCAATTTGCTTCCAACTTACGCTCAAGAAATGACGAATATCAAGGATTGATGTCAATGTGCCGTAAAATTGACTGCACATGCTAGCCACCAAATTGCTACCATATACGGACGCAGATTTACTTACATTTGATGTGTAACTGTTGCTGCAAGTTTTGTACATCAATTTGCTTTCAACTTGTTTTCAATATTATTAATATATTATATTATTTTATTTTCAATATTATTGACGTAATATTAAATAAAATTACTGGTATATGCGGCAGTGCAAGAGAGAAAGGGAAGAAATTAATAACAGCATATTGATGGAAATTTGTGTAACACAAAAATCAAGAAATGTGACGACAATATGATGTCAATGTATGCCTATGATACGCCTGCACATCATGAGCAATAGTTGCTATAATTTTGCCTTCACTTTGCCCTCATAATTTACTTCAATACTTGATACAAAATTTCCAGCATATACGGACGCAGTTTTACGTCAAACTTACGGAAATCGATAGCAAAACATATATGTCAAATTGCTAACAATTTGCAATACATCTGGCTAATGGGGTAGGCATGATTACGGCCAGATTAAGGATCGTGACCATACATTTATACGTTTTCGAGATCGCTGATTTTAAGTCTAAGACCACTACCAGCTAAGCTTTGCAGACATTTCGGGCTTGCTTCTGCAGAGAATATGATTTGCAGTGGAGGTAGGAAAATATCATATACTAGTAATGATACTCATAATGAAGACGTGAACCACAATTCCAACAATGATGATACTCATGATGAAAACGTGAATGACAATTTGAACAATACTTCTGTATCTAACAGTGCAAATGAAGATCGCCTACTGAAGAATGTGCAATTAGATCTTGACAGTTCGACTTCTTCAAATGCTGAGGAAAACCTCCATGAAATCATCGAAGGTTTAAGAGAAAAATTTTCATCGTTGTCAGAGCACGATCCCGACAAGATAGCTATTCTAACCATACTGTCATCAAAATGGTCAATAAAGAAGATTTCTTCTCTATCCAATACTACGACTTACTCCATTAGAAAAGCTAAAGAATTAAAAGCCACGAATGGCTCTTTTTCTAGACCACCCCCAAAAATAGGTAAATCGCTGCCACAAACTACGGTTAATAGAGTGAAACAATTGTATGAATGTGATTCTAACAGCAAAATTCTCCCAGGATATAGAAATAAAAAAATCTGTTGAGATTGATGGAGAAAAAGTCCTCAAACAGAAGAGACTGACATTGTTTAGCTTAAAAGAATTATATTTCAAATTCTGTGGAGAGCATCCAGATACTACTATAGGTCTTTCAAAGTTTTGCCAATTACGACCTGAAAATTGTGTTTTACCCGGAAGTAATGGTACTCATATTGTTTGCGTATGTGTGATTCATGAGAATGTCAAGCTTTTACTCGATGCCATCAATTTATCTGACCTGATGGCTAAATCGGAATTCCCATTAAAAAACTATACCGATTGTCTTAATCTCATGGTATGTTGTAACTCAAATAGAGAATGTTTTCTTAACGAATGCAAAAACTGCCCTAGTTACGATAAGCTCAGATCCCAGCTTGAATCAGGTTTGGAAAAAGCAGACGTAAAGGATATAACTTTTAGCTCTTGGCATTCGACAGATAGAACAACTATGATTACATCAAACACAACTACTGAAAATTTCCTCAAACTTCTTGGTCATCGGTTAAAATTATTAAAACCTCATGATTACATTAATAAACAACAATCAGAATATTTTAAGCAATTGAAGGGAAGCTTAAAGCCAGGAGAAATTCTTGTGCTACCAGACTATTCAGAGAATTTTGCTTTCGTTGTTCAAAACGCAGCTCAAGCTTTTCACTATAATAATAATCAAGCCACAGTATATACTGTAGTTTATTATTATCGAGATGAAGGTGAATTAAAACATGGAAATATAATCGTGATTTCTGAATCAAATACTCATGATTCTGCAGCGGTGTATGTGTGTAATTCGATGATAATTGATTACCTAAAGAAACAACACAAAGTTACAAAGATTATCTACTTTTCTGATGGAGCAAAACAACATTTTAAAAATCGATTTAATATCCAAAATTTATGTAATCATGAAAATGATTTTCGTATCAAAGTATAATGGCATTTTTGCGCGACGGCTCACGGAAACGGCCCACATGATGGCCTTGGTGCAACTCTTAAAATAGGAGCTAGGAACGCAAGCCTCCAAGCATCAGCAATCAACAGCATTTTAACAGCTAAGCAGCTTTATGAGTGGGCATGCCATTCAATAAAAAAAAAAGTTCTTTTATTATTCAAAAGTAACACATAGCAACACTCAAAGAAGATTAATAATACCAATTGACGAGGCTCCTTCTGTCCCAAAAATTTCAAGCAATCACTGTTTTATTCCACTACGAAACAAGAGTATTATTATCAGAAAATTTTCAAGTGATAAAAAGGAAGTTGTTGTAGAGATTTAAAGTATACCAGTCCAGTTCTGGCCATGAACCTGCCCATTTGAGCGATTGTCAGGTATTTTTTGAGGTTAAAAACAAATTTTTAGCTGATGGAACTAAACGGACTTCGGATTTGAAATCAGTGACCCCAAAAACGTATAAATAGATGGTCACGATTCTTCATCTGGCCGTCATCATGCCCGCTGAGCATTTTTGAAGTACTTTTTGAGGTTAGCGACAAATTTTGGGCTTGTCGGGCTAAACGGACCTTAGACTTAAAATCAGCGATCTCGAAAACGTATAAATTTATGGTCACGATCCTTAATCTGGCCGTAATCATGCCTATTTGAGTTTTTTTGAATTTTTGAAAAATATTTTGAGGCTACGGGCAAATTTTGGATTGAACGAGCTGAACGGACCTTGGATTTGAAATACGCGACCCTTGAACGGAACAAATGCATCGTCACGAACCTTTATCTAGCCATAATCATGCCTGTTTGAGCGTTTTTGAGGTATTTTTTGAGGTTAGAGCAAATCTTGGAGTAATAAGGTTAAACGGTCAGCGGATTCGGATTCAGCGTACCCGAAAACATATAAAATGACCTTTACTCACAATTTTCGTCTTTTATCTATATTTTTATGAACGATTAATCGGAAAATTTTCGGAAAACTGGTCAGAAAATCTGGTTTTTGGGACCGCCATTTTGAAAATTTTGAAAAGCGCCACATAGCTATTGATTCTACATAAAAAACCCTAAATTTTGACCCTATACAAGTTTTTCTAAGTATTTACCATTTTTGGGCAGAGCCGTGTGCGTTTTGGCATGGATTGACCCATATATATATATATAGATTAGATAGATAGATTAAGATTTATTTTGCACAAGTCAAAAATATACATCAAATATACATAGTTGCGATACATTAAATTAAATTTGTATCCATATCACAGATTCATCGTTAGATTTCATCACATAGGCTTATTATAAATGCACAGTTTATGTCAGTAGTCTTAACTATCACGTCACAATATACCTTAATTAATTAATTACTTAGCAGTATAACACAGTTAATTTTTATCACAGAACACATTTCGTTCGTCGCAGGTTTCAATAATATGCCGACGTATTGCCGTTTTAAATTTATTTAGAGACGGAAGATGCCTAATAGCGCGGGGGAGCGAATTCCAGAGGTGAGCACCTTGGGCTCTGAAGGAGTACAGGCCAACATCAGTACGCGACCCTGGAATTTTTATTTCCTTGGGATCCCTACCTGAGGTTCTAGACTGATTTTGTTCAAAAAGGGCCGCAAGGTACCTTACATACACCCAATCATTGGCATCCTGGCACTCCCGCGGGTGCGACGCGTTGACGTCGGGAGATACCACGCTACGCACGTTTCATGCATCATGCAGCACATCCCTTGCGGGCAGCGTCAACATGCTCGTTACGTAGCGTCACCCTTGTATTAGTGTCGGTTGAGGTGTAGTGTATGTGTCATAGTGTCCTGTTTGTAGTGGTGAGCAATATTGTGTGGTGAATGTTTCCCGAGTGAGATCGCGGCAGTATCCCGGCCGCTACGTTGCCGCCGCTGTCCGTCGCACCTTCGCATTTTCCTAAACCTTTCTTTCTTTTTCTGGGCGATACCCGTCTATAGGGCCCCCGACTCTATCATACTTTTTTGTTCGTTCGCTTCCGGGCGATACCCGTCTATAGGGCCCCCGTAACACTTGCTTCGAGGCGATACCCGTTCATAGGGCCCCTGCACAGACATTCTTCTATCATACTGTTTAGGATCACGCATCAGGGAGGAGGATGCCTCGGACGCCGCGGAGATGGGTCTCCGTTCTCTCATGTTCGTTGGATGTTGTCTGAATATTAATGTGGTATGTTGTCGTGTACTTGGTTACCGTTTAGTCGCCTTCTGATTGCCAGGCGAACCAGCAAATCATCCAGCTAGAAGCCCCGCCGGGAGGACCGTTGCCCTTCCTCATGCCAGAAAGGTAGTGCACCGGCCACGCGTCAACCCAGGCAACCATGGCGGGGAATATATATTTATTAATATTAAGTAATATATATTTATTAATATTAAGTAATATATATTTATTAATATTAAGTAATATATATTTATTAATATTAAGTAATATATATTTATTAATATTAAGTAATATATATTTATTAATATTAAGTAATATATATTTATTAATATTAAGTAATATATATTTATTAATATTAAGTAATATATATTTATTAATATTAAGTAATATATATTTATTAATATTAAGTAATATATATTTATTAATATTAAGTAATATATATTTATTAATATTAAGTAATATATATTTATTAATATTGTTGAAGAATGTCATCGTAATTTTTCAAATCAATCGGTTGAGAATATCCGCTAAACAAGAGTCTCAAGTTTTGACGGTCGAAAAAGACGGCTGACGGCGGAGGAGTGGGGAAAGCTGAATTCAGTCTGCGAGCTTACGCGACGAAATTTCATTCCATGAGTTCCAATCGCCCGGCCATACTATATCTTAGCAACTACTGTACATGAAGCGATTATTATTTTTCTAATTTAAGGTAGCTTAAAAAGATATTAACGAAGAGCATAATCAATTAACGCAGAAAATAAATTAAAATTTTCAACTTTTATTATAAAATATTTTTATTTATATTCATTTTTATAATTATGCACAAATACTATTCAAACTTTAAGTACATACTCGATTTAGTAATTTACTGTATAGAAAACATATATTATTATTTTTATGTTTTTTATATGGTTTACTTTAAAGAAAATAATTAGCATTAGATCGGTCTGATCTAATTATTTATAAAATTAAATAGCAACGGTATATGGAGATTTTGTATTTCTAATAAATTAATAAAGATTGAGATTCGTTACTCGAGCAAAAATGTTCTGGGTGATAAAGCAGTCAACATATCATCTAAAAATTTGTCGTGTTCCATCTGTGGGGTGGTACCAACAGAATCAAATAGGGATTTTAAATTATGAAATTTTTATACTGAGATACATATAAAAAATACATTAATATTTTTTTTAAATAAACAATTTTTGCATGTTTATTTTTATAATACGATTTTTTATACAGTCTATACGCACTCAATCAGAAAATCCCTATTTTATTTTGTTGGTAGAATCCCACACATAAAGCACAAAAAATTTTAGAATGATCCATTGACTGCTTCATCACCTAGAACATTTTGAAATTTATTTAAATTTTTCATGTTTTATTATAACAATAAATTTTTTAATCGGTCAATATGTACTCTTTAAGAAAATTCCTATTCAATTTTGTTGGTACAATTCCACACATGAAGGACACAAAATTTCAGGCTCATCAGTTAACGTCAATATCCTTAAGAGGAAGCCGCATCTACTGTGCTTGTCTAATTACATTTTTTATATTTATACAAACAGTAGTTTGTTGATTAAGAAACTAAGAGTCATCCCCAATTCTTCGTAAAATAAGGAATCTTTTGAGACCTAAACCAATATTTAACATTATTTCCTTTCCGAGAATACTTTGAAACGGGAAAATTGAGGTTAGGATCTGTGTTTTGAACTATTCTCGGAAAGGAAATAATGTTAGGTACTCTTTTAGGTATCAAAATATTCCTTATTTTAAGAAGAATTGGGGACGACTCTTAGTGTTTCAATTAACAAACTACTGTTTGATTAAATACAAAAAATGTAATTAGACAAGGACAGTAGATACGGCCTCCTCTTAAGACTCTAATTTAAACTTATTATACTGAGAAAATATTAACTCTAATTTAGTGACGAATCTCAATCTTTATTAATTTATTAGAAATACAAAATCTCCATAAACCATTTCTATTTAATTTTATAAATAATTATTTTCTTTAAAGTAAACCATATAAATCGAGTATGTACTTAAAGATTGAATGTATTTGTGCATAATTATAAAGATGAATAAAAATAAAAATATTTTAAAATAAAAATTGAGCATTTGAATTTATTTTCTGCACTAATTGATTACCGGCCGGCTGGGCGATTGCAACTCATGGAATGAAATTTCGCCATGAGTTGTTGCCAGCCGTCTTTTTCACCTGTCGAGACTTGAGACTTTCGTTTAGCGGATTTTCTCAACGAATTAATTTGAAACCTTATGATGACATTCTTCAGCTCTTTCTGTCAACATTGTCAAATTTTGAGCTCTTAATATTAATAAATATAAGTACAGTGATTTTTTGAAATAAAATGAATATCTTTGCTCCTAATTAACGTAGTCAATTATTTTTTTTAAATTCGTAAAAATTAGCTGTTATCCAATTGTGTATGAGTCATTTTGCTACGATAAAAAATAAAAAGTTTATTCCATTTTTATTATAAGGAGAAAAAATACTAAATTTTCAGTCATTTTTCTCTAGTTTAATTTTAAAAACTTGATTCTTTTGAAAATGTACATTGTAGTACAAGTCTTTAAGAGTAAAATGCGCCCCTGCTATTTATTGTGTGACTTCTCAAGGGCCCTTCTCATGCGCAACGCTAAAACGCTGAAACGCTAACATACTATTGATGCATATACACTCTACGTAATATTTTATTCTATGACGTCTGGATTTCACGCTGATAAGTTCGTTGTCGTTTAACTTCTGAGCGTTGACGCTCGAAACTCCAGCCATCATCTGTGGCCATTAGACGTCATAAAATAAAATATTACGTAGAGTGGATATGCATCAATACTGTTTTGGCGTTTTAAAATTCAGCCAAGACGTCTTTTTTTAATGAACACTCTAGATACAGAAGTCTGTTAGAACCATGCTAATTTTTGCAAGTAGATTTTCAAACTTGAAATCAAGTTGGTTTTTCTACGTGGGTTTACAAGCTAAAAATCTGTCTAGAAATATAATAGAATATAAGATAGTGTAAAGAAATTAAAAAATTATTGCTATAGATGTTAGATTTTGGAAGCTTTTTACGTTTTATCACATTTTATTATATTTTATTATATTTTATTACATTTTATTATATTTTATTATATTTTATTACATTTTATTAAATAAACCTATTTATATTTGTTATGGTCATTTATGAAAGGATCATGTGGAAAATAACACCAAAAATAGGTTCAGGATGTCTACCAGAAGTTTAACACAAAATTCCCTGAGATTTCCAGGATTTCCGGAGTCATTAAAGCGGTATTTTCAGGATCTTAATGTAACCTCACCATCTTACATTTTTTACTTCGCCTATGAGTGTAATTAAATGATAAACTGGATAATTTATTAAATAATAGATAAAAACTGAGTTAAGGGGAAGTCGGAGCTGAGGTAGTGTCAGTTTCATCCGGTCTAAGCACAATTTTTACGTGTATCTTTGATTGCTTATAATTTAAAGAAAAACTAAAGCAGAGCCGCCCAGATATAAATGATATCAATATTATTGTACACAGAGATGATATTCTGTTGCGTTGTTTTTACAAACAATTGGAAATACAAAATGTTTTTAGGTTATATTACACTGAAATATACCTTTAGTATTTCCAGTCATTCATGAAATTAATGCAACAGAATGACTTCATCTTGTACAGTAGCGTTAATATCATTCACATCTACACGGCTCTTCTTCCAGGTTTTCTTTGTATTTTATATTTGAAAAGTTATTAGAAAAAGAAAAAATGGGTTTTTAGTTCCCACATCCTCTTAAATTCAAAATTGTATATCATCAAAATACATTAAAAAAATTTAATTTAATTTTTTCTGTTGATTACTTTAATCTTAACGAGGTTCTATAATAAATCGTATTTTAAACCAGAATGGAAAAATTTCAAGGTATTATAACGCAAATCGCCATATGATTTTGATACATTTAAGGACGATACGGTAGACTTGTGTACTATGACGTACATTCACGTACGTTCGCGTAGGTTTTGGGTACGGTTCGAATATTTTGTACAGCATTATACGGAAACGTATGCCAACGTACATGAGCGTACGTGAACGTACGGAAACATACGCGACCGTACAAAGAATTCCTGGAATATACTCATTCATACGAAAATGTACAGCTTTATACATTTTAGAGATGAAGGAACTTTTATTCATAAAATTTTATTGTACGAAAGCATACGAAAAGATACTCGATTGTACAAATATGTACAGCAACGTACGTAAACGTACCTGAACGTACGCGAACGTACGCGAACGTACGCAATTATACATATATATGTAGAAACGTATGGAAACATACGCGAATATACATGTATGTACACAATTGTGCAGAAAAGTAGTATTTATTTATTTTATGATTTTATAGGTATAGAGGTACCCCATTAACCAGGCTTGCCGCGGCAATAGTTGCTGTGCAATGTTGTTAGCAATTTGCTTCCAACTTACGCTCAACAAATGACGAATATCAAGGATTGATGTCAATGTGCCGTAAAATTGACTGCACATGCTAGGCACCAAATTGCTGCCATAAACGGACGCAGATTTACTTACATTTGATGTGTAACTGTTGCTGCAAGTTTTGTACATCAATTTGCTTTCAACTTGTTTTCAATATTATTAATATATTATATTATTTTATTTTCAATATTATTCACATAATATTCAATAAAATTACTCATATATGTGACAGTGCAAGAGAGAAAGGGAAGAAATTAATAATGACATATTGATGGAAATTTGTGTAACACAAAAATCGAGAAATGTGACGACAATATGATGTCAATGTATGCCTATGATACGCCTGCACATCATGGGCAATAGTTGCTGTAATTTTGCCTTCACTTTGCCCTCATAATTTACTTCAATACTTGATACAAAATTTCCAGCATATACGGACGCAGTTTTACGTCAAACTTACGGAAATCGATAGCAAAATGTGTATGTCAAATTGCTAACAATTTGCAATACATCTGGCTAATGGGGTACATACATGCAAGGGAATTTTGAATGACTGACAGGAGATATTTTATTCATATTAAATGTTTTATAAAAAATATTTATTTGTTCTGTAATTAAATCTTAATTCGGTTAACATATTTAGCAATCATTGCTTTGTTAAGGGAACTTATAAATAGATGGTTTTTTATTTTCATTAAAATACATGGTCGATGTATATCATTACAAGTTATAACATTTAAATCATTTGTTTGCGGTATTGTACAATGTTTTAAATGTTTAACACGTACGTCAGTATTTTGAACTAGATAAGTGTCTTGGATGTCTATTTTATTAAAAAATATAAACACGTTAATTGTACCATTATATTCTAATTGACACATTTTTTTAATTATACGAAAATCACCATCTTTTGTTCGAAATACTGAATCGTTGGTTTTTATACATTGATCATATGTGCAAGAAGTACGTATAACGACATCCATTGAAAATAATTTTGCAATACATTGTACATTTACTTATTTTTGAGGCATTAAAAAAAGTTCTTAAACATAACTGTTCTAAATCGGAAAGTTCATGAATCTTTCCACATCCTAATAAATTACAATTTTTTCATAATTCTTCAGTCTGTTATCATTGCATATATTATTACATATATTTCTTGTATCATCTGAAATATAATCTCTTTGATGAAGTAAAGGTAATTGCTGATATACCATTAGTCTATAAACAATTTGTTGCGCAATACGATTATTACATTTTTTCTTTTTTAATAACAATCTATTTTCATTTTCAAAATCAAATGTACTATTAATAACAATCTATTTTCATTTTCAAAATCAAATACCCATAAGGGGCCCCAGTTTTTAACCGTATCTTTTAAAAGTTTGAAAATTTTTTGAGAGATTATTGTTTTAGTTTTGTAGAATGTTTATGTAAAACCAAATCATACAAATTATGTTCATGAATAGGTTTAGAAATATAATTATTTATATGTTTGAGCACCAAGCTCTTTAAAAAAATATTATTATAGAATAATGTTTCTTTGTATATTTTTTGTAAACTTTAATTATTTATTTAAGATCGTAATCGTTACTATAAGTTTTGTAAGAATAAAAAATAAAGTAAGCAAAATATAAAAAGTTTTTTATTTTCTAATACAATAAATTTTATCAACGGAACTAACGAAGTTTATTGTACTGGTTTTTAAATAACCATGATTATTTAACAATTGATTTTGTAATATTTCCGTAAAAAAGATCTAAAAACTGTAACTGTAGGTTTCTGTACGATTCCGTACATTTAGCTACATTCGCGTACGTTCGCGTACGTTTGTGTACGCTTGCGTACGTTGCCGTATAGTCTGATATCAATCTTTTTCTGCAAATGTACTCTAAGTGTAGGTTTCTGCACGATGCTGTACATCAACGTACACCCGCGTACATTCGAGTACGTTCGCGCGCATTTCTGTACAATGCTGTAAAAAATGTTCGAATCTCAACCAAAACGTACGCGAACGTACGTAAATGTACGACATTGTAACAGTTACGTACTTAAGTGTATGAAAAACTTACGGTTTTAATTTCCATTCGGGAACTAAAAATGCTTTGGAATTTGAGAAATTATCCAGTAATCATTTAATTACAGTCAAAGGCTAAGTAAAAAAACTAAGTAGAAAAAGTTTAGCTCTTGCTTTCACCGAAAACCACCCATATATATTTATTTTCAATAGAGTATGGTGTTTAAAAAAGTAGAACAGTAAGGTGAGTAACTTATAGTGAAAGTCAGTAAGTAATTGGGATATTGCATGAAAAAAACCATTAGGTCCGATTGAAAGAATGTCGAAAATTATTCGACACGTATTATTTCTTTTTTGCAATTGGATGATTATTCACCAAGATACAGAAGGTTAAAAAGTCGTGTGACGTCACGTTGTTGTATGAAAACTACAATAAAGTAACGTCACACGACTTTTCAACCTGCTGTATTTTCCCCATTAACCAAGCTTGCCGCGGCAAAATCGAGGCAATAGTTGCTGTGCAATGTTTGTTAGCAATTTGCTTCCAACTTACACTCAAGAAATGACGAATATCAAGGATTGATGTCAATGTGCCATAAAATTGACTGCACATGCTAGCCACCAAATTGCTGCCATATACGGACGCAGATTTACTTACATTTGATGTGTAACTGTTGCTGCAAGTTTTGTACATCAATTTGCTTTCAACTTGTTTTCAATATTATTAATATATTATATTATTTTATTTTCGATATTATTCACGTAATATTCAATAAAATTACTCATATATGCGACAGTGCAAGAGAGAAAGGGAAGAAATTAATAACAGCATATTGATGGAAATTTGTGTAACACAAAAATCGAGAAATGTGACGACAATATGATGTCAATGTATGCCTATGATACGCCTGCACATCATGAGCAATAGTTGCTGTAATTTTGCCTTCACTTTGCCCTCATAATTTACTTCAATACTTGATACAAAATTTCCTGCATATACGGATGCAGTTTTACGTCAAACTTACGGAAATCGATAGCTAAACGTGTATGTCAAATTGCTAACAATTTGCAATACATCTGGCTAATGGGGTTGGAGAATAATCATCCAAATGCAAAAAAGAAAAAATGCGTGTCGAATATTTTTCGACCTTCTATCAGACGGACATAATGGTTTAGAAAAACTTTTTTCATGCAACATCCCAATTGTTTGCAAGTAAGGATAAAAAGGTCAGATTTGCTTTTGCACATCCTCATTCCATGAGCTTATAAAGACAAAATAGAAAAAGTTAGAAAAGAGTAAATTAAGGAGTTTATACTTTATATAAAGGATAACTAAATGAGTTTAATCTTTTATAAAGCGTAAATTGATAAGTTTCCACTTTAGAAAAGAGGAAAATGCCATTTGAGGTTATAAAAGAGTAAATTAAAGAATTTTATGAATTATATTAATGTTATCAACACTACACAATCTAAAATATTTTATTTATTTTTTTTTTATTATTATTTAACGTCGCCATGTTTGTGCTTCCATGTGGTGCTAATCGACGACGGGGGTCTGCGGTGTGTTTGTAAACAAAGCACATGTAATTTTTACAGAGGTGCTTGTATCAATCGGCAGAGACTAGGATTCGAACCCGGGTCACCGGCGTGGGAATCCGACACTCTACCGACTGAGCCGCCGCAGGCCTAAAAGAAAAAAATTTAAAAGATATAAAATATTTTATATTCACAATTGTTTGTTTCTTTATTAAAATTGTGCAGAAAAACGTTAAAGTTCAAACCTTCAAACGTTGAAAAGCAAAGTTTTAAATTCGTCTGAAAGACAATGGTAGAACGTCTTAATGTCTGCAGATTCGTTCCACATAAGACGTTGTAAAACCGTTTTTCAAACGTTCGATACAGGTTTGATAATGGTCTGAAAAACTACTAGCATAGAATATATCGAAAAAAATCGTTTAAATAATTTAAACGTATTTAAAACATTGTTTTTCAACGTTTGAAGGTTTGAACTCTAACGTTTTTGAAACGTTCGAAAAACGTTATGTTTTATCAGGGTTAAAACTCTGGAAATCACTTTTATGTTACAATGTTAGTTTTTTACAAAAATCTATGTTTTGGCCTATACGTAACGAAGTTTCACAACTCAGATACTAAAAGAGCTAGAGTCCTAAGATATGTTGTGAAAGTTTCATTTATATTATGACAGGAAGAATAAGTTGGTTTGTAAGCCTTCGGTGCGCACCTTCTTTGATTTACAAAGTAGAGGCTTATAATGAAATATTACCATAGCTATAGTATATCAGGTGCATTATTGATTGTAATAATTGTTATGAATTGTAGGTTTTACTCTAAAATATCATTATATACTTAAGCATACTCACTTAAAACTCTGGAAATCACTTTTATCTTACAATATTAGTTTCTTTCAAAATTCTATGTTTTGACCTATACGTAACCAAGTCTCACAACACAGAAACTAAAAGCGCTAGAGTACTATCATTTGTTGTGTAAGTTTCATTTATTTTAGGAAAGGAAGAAAAAGTTGGTTTGTAAGCCTTCGACAGGCACTTTCTCTGATCTAGAGAATATGTAAGTGTAGAGGCTTATGACATATTACCATAGCTATATTTTATCAGATGCATTTTTCATTGTAATAATTGTTATTAATTGTCGGTTTCACTCTAAAATATCATTTTATCCCTGCTAAAAATCATCACGTGCTATAACACGTACAGAGGCACGTGCAAAAACATGTGCAGAATTACGTATAAAAGCATGTGTCAAATCACGTATAGTAACACATATAAAAGCACAGGCTAAATCATGTGCAGGAACATGTAAAAAAGCAAGTGATGATATGAAGCCATTTAATCACGTGTTTCACACGTGCTTCAGCATGTACTTCAGCACGTGCTTCAGAACAAGAGAAAATAAATATAAAATGTAAAAGAAAATTGCCATGAAATTTTTTCAAGCAATTCCATTTACTTAATCGTTACGAGGTTTATGTTTCAGATATCAAATACGGTTGCTTATAACGGGGAAATCAAAGTTTGTACCCTGGTAGAAAATAGACCAACCGTGATGGCCTGTTCGTCAACGGTTCGCCACTACGTTGGCCAATACTTACTGCTGTAATTGACCAACGGTTCGCCATCGACTGCTCTATTTGTGATGCTAAAATTTTATTTTCAAATTATAAATTGAATCGTTAAATGTACGTCACTAAATGTATATTTTACAATAAACCACTGAATGATAAAAATAATAGCGCATATGCTGTCATGAAGTTGTAAAATATAATTAAATTTTTATTTAAAGTAGGGTTATGATTATGGGTTAAGGACTCAATGTAGATGTGTATATTGTGTCTACCCACGCTTCTCGCGCAAACTAAGAGCGCATCTTGAGTTGCGGAGCATGCAAATATCTCTCGCAATTACTGGTTTTGGTATAATCTTTTACTATCTATCCTGCAACTTCCCATATTTTCATATTATACTATAGAATTGATAAAAAGTATTTTTTATTTTATACTTAATTTTAATTATAATAGTAAATTACAATGTATTTACCCTAGAGGAAATAGTTTTAATGTCAAAAATTTGCCAAAGTTTACTAGAGTTTGACAGAGTTAGCCAGAGTACGCCAAATGTCTTCCAAATGACCGTTTTAGCACACATATGACAAATTTTGGCACACTTTTGGAAAACTGGAAAATTTCGGCAAACTTAGACAACTCAGACATACTTTGGCATACAAGATTTCTTCCACTAGGGTAGTAAACTAAATCATCAATTTACTACACTTAACCTCAATTTTTAATCAAGTGTACATATATTTAAATGAGAATTTTTGAAGTAAACTATATAATTATGCTCATATAATGACTTTTTATTGATTGCATAATATACCATAAGACTTTACATAGCTTGCTTAAGCAGAATTTTGTGATTTTCACCGTTTTCAAATTTTCAGCATTCGTTGGCCAACGACGGGCGGAAAAGCATTTCAATATAAGTGGGTTTGTTGGCAAATAGTTGGTGAAACTACTTTACTGGCCAACCTTAGTAAAATTGGCCAACGATTGGCGAATCGTTTGTGAACGTTTCTACCAGGGTAGTGATAAAATTAATAGAATTACTTGAAATTTTTTTTGATTTTTATTTATTGATAAAGAAATAGCCTATTGCGTTTCGTTTCTTCAATAGTAATATTTAAACAATTACTTAGAGAATAGAAAACGTAGAGTCTGGATGATTTGAAACTTCAATAGTTACCGACAATTACAGGGACTCGTAATTTTCATGTAATTTTCAATTTTGAGTAAATATTTTTCTAGAGCATTGTTGTTTTAATAAAGAAGAATACCGCTACATACATATATTTTCTTAAAATCGAAAGTTAAATGAAAATAATGGGTCCCTGCAATTGTCGGTAGCAGAGTGGGTTGCACATCACCTTAAAGGGATGAGAAGAAGAATTCCTACGTTACCGACTCTACGTCTTTTATTTTCTAAATAATGGTTTCAATATTATTATAGAAAAAATGATACGCCATAGGCCCTTTCTTTATCAATAAATAAGAATTACAAATTTTTTCAAGTAAATCTATTCATTTTGTCACTATAAACTTTAAGTTCCCCGTTATAAACAACTGTATTTGATATCTGGAACGTAAACCTCGGAGCGATTAAATATTTTACATTTTATATTTATTTTTTCTTGTTCTGGAGCACATGCTGGAGCACATGCTGAAGCACGTGCGAAACACGTGATTAAATGGCTTCATTTCATGACTTGCTTTTTTACATGTTCCTGCACATGATTTGGCCTGTGCTGTTATATGTGTTAATATACGTAATTTGACATATGCTTTTATACGTGATTTTGCACATGTTTTTGCACGCTCCTCTGTACGCGTTTTAGCACGTGATGATTTTTAACCGGGAAGGAGATAAATTGCTATAGCTTTAGATTTTAGATATGACGTTTGGTTCCTCCTGAAGGAAGTTTCACAATAGTTTTTCCTATTAAAACATATTCAAAAAATATATTATAGAAATTAAGAGCATTGAAGGAAAGACATACGGCACGTAATGTTTCTAAAAGCTTTCGGGAATATTTCACTTGAAACATTACACCTTTCAGAAATATTTATACAATGTTTCATGGACCTTTATGTAATGTTTCAGAAACATTAAATGTCCGCTAACATGTCAAATGTAACATTTCAGATAGATTATAGAAACATTACTGTGACATTTGTGTAATCTTTCTGTAATATTTAGATATCGTGATTACTTTAATGTAATAATACCGAAATGTATCAGCAAAATATCAGGCATGTTACTTTAATGTTATCGAAAGCTTTCAGTAACATTTTAGTAATGTTACTTTAACATTACTGAAAGGTTTTAAGTAATGTTACTGTAACATTACTGAAAGGTTTTAAGTAATGTTACTGTAACATTACTGAAAGGTTTTAAATAATGTTACTGTAACATTACTGAAAGATTTAAGTAATATTACTGTAACATTACTGAAAGGTTTCCATAAAAATATGATATTGAAATCGATAAAAAAATGCATTTTCTTTTGGTGCTAATCTTAATCTTTAATCTTGATTATCTTTCTACTTATTAGATATTTAATCGGTTTTAATCCAACCTACTCATTTATTGACATTTATTTATGAATTTCTACGATAATTTTAGAATTTAAATTTTTTATATATTATTTATATACCTATGTATTTATTAGTCTGAAACAAATATTTTGCTTAAAATTATTTAATAGATGTGTCTGAAAGAATAAATAAATTAAATTTTGACGGGGCTGGGAATCGATCTGAAGACCTCTGCGTGAAAGCTACAGAAGAATTTTGAAATCGATAGAAAAAACCTGACTTATAATCTACAATTACTGGTCATGAAAATACTTTAATATTTCGTAAAACGAAACACCCACAAAGATGGCTGAAAATTACATTATCCTAAAATCGATAACATATTTTTACATTAGAATTCAAAGTAGAGTGCCGGTAAAACAGAGTTCTTTACTATATTTAGCTGATCATATTTCTATTACTCGTGAAACCTTTCTGGAACATTTCTGACATATAACACTTGCAAGCTTACGTAGGGAATATTGCGGAAACATTTTACGTGCAATGGAATTGAAATGTTATAACTGGCACGTCAGGGAAATATTTCTGAAACCTTGCTATCGTAACATCCCATGTGGGATATCACATAAATGTTAGGGGTGAAAGCTCATTTTGCTATTATTTATGAAACCTTTTTAATATTTCTGACATATAACACTTGCAACATTACGTAAGGAATGTTGCGAAAACATTGTACGTGTAATGGAATTGAAACGTTATAACTGGTACGTGAGGGAAATATTTCTGAAACCTTGCTATCGTAACCTCCCGTGTGGTATATCGCAGAAATGTTAGTGGTGAAAGCTCATTTTTCTGTTATTCATGAAACCTTTCTGAAATATTTCTGATATCTAACACTTGCAACATTACGTAGGGAATGTTTCGGAAACATATTACGTGCAATGGAATTGAAATGTTATAACTGGTACGTCAGGGAAATATTTCTGAAACCTTGCTATCGTAACATCCCATGTGGGATATCACATAAATGTTAGGGGTGAAAGCTCATTTTGCTATTATTTATGAAACCTTTTTGCAATATTTCTGACATATAACACTTGCAACATTACGTAAGGAATGTTGCGAAAACATTGTACGTGCAATGGAATTGAAACGTTATAACTGGTACGTGAGGGAAATATTTCTGAAACCTTGCTATCGTAACCTCCCATGTGGTATATCGCAGAAATGTTAGTGGTGAAAGCTCATTTCTCTATTATTTAGGAAACCTTTTTGAAATATTTCTGACATATAACACTTGCAACATTACGTAAGGAATGTTGCGAAAACATTGTACGTGTAATGGAATTGAAACGTTATAACTGGTACGTGAGGGAAATATTTCTGAAACCTTGCTATCGTAACCTCCCGTGTGGTATATCGCAGAAATGTTAGTGGTGAAAGCTCATTTTTCTGTTATTCATGAAACCTTTCTGAAATATTTCTGATATCTAACACTTGCAACATTACGTAGGGAATGTTTCGGAAACATATTACGTGCAATGGAATTGAAATGTTATAACTGGTACGTCAGGGAAATATTTCTGAAACCTTGCTATCGTAACATCCCATGTGGGATATCACATAAATGTTAGGGGTGAAAGCTCATTTTGCTATTATTTATGAAACCTTTTTGCAATATTTCTGACATATAACACTTGCAACATTACGTAAGAAATGTTGCGAAAACATTGTACGTGCAATGGAATTGAAACGTTATAACTGGTACGTGAGGGAAATATTTCTGAAACCTTGCTATCGTAACCTCCCATGTGGTATATCGCAGAAATGTTAGTGGTGAAAGCTCATTTCTCTATTATTTAGGAAACCTTTTTGAAATATTTCTGACATATAACACTTGCAACATTACGTAAGGAATGTTGCGAAAACATTGTACGTGTAATGGAATTGAAACGTTATAACTGGTACGTGAGGGAAATATTTCTGAAACCTTGCTATCGTAACCTCCCGTGTGGTATATCGCAGAAATGTTAGTGGTGAAAGCTCATTTTTCTGTTATTCATGAAACCTTTCTGAAATATTTCTGATATCTAACACTTGCAACATTACGTAGGGAATGTTTCGGAAACATATTACGTGCAATGGAATTGAAATGTTATAACTGGTACGTCAGGGAAATATTTCTGAAACCTTGCTATCGTAACATCCCATGTGGGATATCACATAAATGTTAGGGGTGAAAGCGCATTTTGCTATTATTTATGAAACCTTTTTGCAATATTTCTGACATATAACACTTGCAACATTACGTAAGGAATGTTGCGAAAACATTGTACGTGCAATGGAATTGAAACGTTATAACTGGTACGTGAGGGAAATATTTCTGAAACCTTGCTATCGTAACCTCCCATGTGGTATATCGCAGAAATGTTAGTGGTGAAAGCTCATTTCTCTATTATTTAGGAAACCTTTTTGAAATATGTATGATATATAATACATGCAATATTTTATTGGTAATTTTTCAGAAACATTTCACGTACTACGGGATGGAAACATTATAACAGATACGGCAGGGAAACATTTCTGAAACCTTGCAACCGTAAGATCTCATGTGAGATGTTACAGAAATGTTAGGGATGAAAGCTCATTTTTCTATTACTCGTGAAACCTTTGTGAAACATTTCTGACATATAACAACTCCAACATTACATTGGAAATGTTGTGGAAATATTTTGCGTGCAACATGATTGATACATAACAATTAGTATATTTCTGTAACGTTACTGCAATGTTTCTATGGATGAAATTCATATGAAATCTTTTTGGAAGGTTTCTGAAATATATCAGTTGAAACAATTCGATTGAACGATACCTGAAACATTACTGAAACATTACCAATGAGCGCGTATCTTTCGGGAATATTACGTGCCGTGTGGGAAGTTTCTTTATAGTGACTATCGTCAGTTTCTCAACATACTGTGATGACGTATTAGTGAAAATTCAATAATAATTACTGTTGATGTTTGGCATGTCAACGTCGTCATTTTTCAAGACGCGGGCGCACGTGTAGGTTAAGATCGCGTAGGTTACGTGAGTAGCACATACTTTAAATTAATTATTTACATACTTCTATGTTCAAAATACATAGCAATCGTATTGCATTAATACATAGAAACAAGATTATAGTGAAGAAAGTTTATAATTTAAATCAGTAATAAGTAAAAATTGGGTGGCCATGTATTGGGACATCAGTGGCCAGATATCGGGACGTATGATTTTGGCATGACCAGGTACTAGTACATTTCAATAGAATATATTTTTATGAATTACTTGGAGTACAAGACGTTTATCGATAATTTAAAAATTTGATTTGATAGACAATTAAATTCTCTTTAAGTTGGGTATATGACTTTTTATTGGCAGTATTAATTTTAGTGTTAGAATTTAATAAATAAGCTCGGCTGCTACAAAGCGTCCAGGTACTGGTACATTTACCTTAACTGTTTTTTATTTATTTTGTTTTTTATTTATATTATTAAATATTGCTTAAATATTTCTGGAATATTTTCAGACGTGGTACTTCGATATAGCTATATATGATAATATAAAATCATATAATATATATAATGATATAATAAGCATCTTAGTACCTGTAAAAATTTTATTTATATCTAATTATATATAACTAGATGTAATTGTATACGAAGTGAAAACATAGCGTGGCCCCGATCTGCACACAACTTATACATATTGCATGATCAGGCCCTATTCAGGCACCAGCTCAGGACCTTATCCGACTCCATAAAATATTTGTATAATATCCTAGTTTTACCAGAACTTAATATATATTCGACACTCACAAATGTTTCTACAAGATTTCTTTTGAAATGGAAAAACGGGCAATTAAGGTTTCTGCAAGATTTCTGCAACGTTTTTGAAACTTTCATAGGAAAGTATTACGTTTCCTGCCATGTAGGCTTGATTATTTTTGCATTTTTTCTTTATTTTTCTCAAAATAAATGTAGTGTGGTTTGGAAAGAGAATTTGATGCAGAATTAATATACGCGGTATTTTGTGCATCATCATCAAATTTGATGATTTTGCCATTATAGTTTTAGATGTATATTTTAAGATGAAAGAAGACTTAGATTGGTACTAAAATTTAGTTAGGAGAAAAAAAAAAGAAATGGATTATTTTACCAAATTTGAGGCTCTTATGGGATTTAATATGTAATTTTCTATTAGTGACTTATAGTGCCATTCTAAAACTTCTTTTATCTTAAAATATACATACAAAACTATAGTTGTCAATTTTTTAACAAAATTGCTTGTGGCGCTAGTATCTAATTAAGAACCTCCTGACAATCTTCCAGCGCACTTACTAAAGAAGTTTATTAAAAGTGTCTGTAAAAGTTCGAATAATATAGCTTCGGTAACACTTTTAATCTTTCTGAATCACATGATCAGAAAACATTGTCGAAACACTTAGAAAACTTTACACAAAACATTTGAAGAAAAGTTTCTGCCAGCATTTTAAAATATAAATGAGAATAATAAATCTGTCTTAAGAACCTCTCGACAATCTTCAGCGTACTTTCTAAATAAGTTTCTGAAAAGTTTCTGTAAAAATTAAAAATATAGTTTCTGTAATGTTGGCCGAAATGTTCTTGAAATGTTTCGGTAAATCTTTTATCTTACTAATCGAGAATCATTGTCGAAACATTTCAGTAACATTTCATCGAATATTTTATGAAATGTTTTTATAACATTTCATGTAAACTTTACAAAAAAATTTGTAAAATTATTGAAATTATTTTCTTGAATTCTTAAAAAAACAATTTTATTGGACAAAAATAACCTACAAAAAACATTTCTAAAACATTTCAGAAATTTTTTCTGATATGTATTCTGTTAAGATTTTATAAAGATTTCATGAAATATTTCTGCAAGGATTTGTCAATATTTCATAATATTATTTCAAAAAGGCTTTACCAAAATTTTTATAATGTTTACACAAGCTTACAGTAAGCTTTCTCTGAAATGTTTCCTGAAATATTTCACTGAAACATTGTATGCTGTGTGAGACAATATTAGTATTTTCAAAATTTTATTTTTTGGTCTATACGTAACCAAATCTTACAACTCAGAAACTAACAGAGCTAGAGTCCTAACATTTTTTGTGAAAGTTTCATTTGTCTTACGAAAGAAAGAAAAAATTGGTTTGTAAGCCTTCGACAGGCACTTACTGTTGAAGCAGGAGTGTGTGAACGGGCTGAGGAATAATTAAATTAGAAAGAAGCGTGATATTTTCAAGTATTCACTTTATTACAAAAAGATAAATCGCCGCGAGCGTGCTCTATTCTCGACTATGTTTTCGAGACGACTGGTGAGGCAACTGGTTTGCCGCTAGGGCTCGCTTCGGTGCGCATATCCGATGTTGTCCGAGTCGCACTCGGCTCGTGTTCTGCATGTACAGTCGCGAATATAAAATGCGACGAACCCGTATCCTTAATACTACCGCCGTTCGAGCGTTTTCTCAATGTAGCATTACCATGTTCATCTTATGACATAGATCTCTGAAACGGTCTCGTGGCAACGCCTTTGTAAATATATCCGCTCGTTGGTTTTCAGACGGAATATACTCGACTACAATCTCTTTATCATTTACTTTTTCGCAAACAAAATGATAGTGAACATCGATATGTTTTGTTCTTTCATGAAATACTGGATTTATGACTAATTGTATCGCGCTCTGATTATTAACGTACAGAGTTGTTTCTTTGATACAGGGACATCCGATGTCCGCCAACAACTTTCTTATCCAGATGAGTTCGCGAGCTGCTGTCGATGCAGCTACATACTCGGCTTCCGTCGTACTTAACGTCACTAGCCGTTGCCGCTGCGACGACCATGTGACGGCCCCGTTCGCGAGACAGAAAACATATCCTGTTGTGGACCTTCGCGTTTCCATATCTCCGGCGTAGTCAGCGTCCGAGAACCCTATTAATTTTGCTTCGCTACCGCCGCTTTTATACTCAATACCGTAATTGATTGTACCCTTGAGATACGCGAATATACGCTTTACTGCCCGCCAATGTGTATCGTCGTATCCATTCATATACTTGCTTACAGAATTTACCGCGTACGCGATGTCTGGCCTCGATACGGCAGCCAAAAATACTAATGATCGGATTGCTTCGCGGTACGGTACAATTCGCGTACTTCCTTCGTACTCTCCTACTGGAGCCAGTGCTGCATGCGGATCTGCCGGCACGCTCACCGTTTTCGCGTCGGCCATTCCGAACTTTTTGATTATTTTTCGCGTGTACGCGCTCTGATGAATCTTTAGTTTTCCGCTTTCTCGATCCCGTTCAATTTGCAACCCGACAAAAATATTCGAATCCTCGACCGTTATTCTAAACGTTTCACTTAGTAGTTGCTTGATTTTCCTTAGTGTCTCTACATTCTTTGAGGCTGCCAGCCCATCATCGACGAACAACGCCAAATACACTTCGTCATTTTCGAATTTACCCGTGAACACGCACTTATCTGCGTCGCACTCTTCGAGGTTAAATTCCTTCAAAAACTTGATGAATCTTTGATTCCAGCATCTTTGAGACTGCTTGAGCCCATAAAGAGACCTCTCAAGCTTGCACGCGACATTTGTTCGATCTTCTTTCAGTATTAGTCCATCCGGAGTTCTCATATAAATCGTCTCTTCCAGCTTTCCGTAAAGGAATGCCGTTTGAACATCAAACTGCATTACCTCAAGATCTTTTGCTGCAATCGTCGCCAGCAATATTCTTAATGAGTCATACCTCACTACTGGAGAGAACGTTTCCTTGAAGTCGATCCCCTCTCGTTGCGGGAACCCTCTCGCACACAATCGAGCTTTGAATCGGTGTGGCTTCCCGTCAACATCTTGCTTTATTCGAAATACCCATTTCGAATCGATTAGTCGCATCTCCGGTGTTCTTCTTACAAGTTTCCATGTGCAGTTTTCTTCGTGAGCTCTATATTCGTTTTCAATAGCTACCGCCCACTGCGCGGCTTCGGGGCTATTCGTCGCTTCTTCGAACGTCATAGGTACGACATATTCGGCCACATTAGCACTGTGCCGATACCTGGTTGGAGTCTGAATTGCTGAGCGATCACATAGGACTCTTCGACCTTCACGGTCTGGCTCGTTCTCTCGTCTGTTGTCTTCGTTGTGCCCTTCTTCTTCTGGTCCCGCGACGTCAATCTCATTCTCTCGTTCTTCAACCTCTCGTACCTCGTTCTCTCGAATCGCGTTCTCACGTTCTTCGTTTTCGGCTTCCAGCCGTGAAAGAATTATTTCGTTTTCTTCTTCTTTGTCTGCTTCCGCTGACGGCGCTCCGATTTTCTCGTTGAACACGATATTTCGAGCTACACTGATGTTTTTCTTTTCAGGGTCGTACACTCGGTAATTCGTCGATTCTTCGGTATATCCAATGAAAATCTTCTTACTCGCTCGCGCATCGAATTTTTTTGTGAATTGTTTGGGTGTGTGCACGTACGCATCTGATCCGAAGATTCGCAAATGTTTTAGATTCGGAGCTTTCCCAGCCCACGCTTCGTACGGCGTTACTGCACCACTCGTCCAAACGGTTCGGTTTAGAACATATACCGCACAGTTCACTGCTTCCGCCCATAGACTTAACGGTAAGTTCTTCGCGATTATCATCGTGCTCGCACTTTCAACAATCGTCTGATTGTCACGTTCGGCTTTGCCGTTTTGCTCCGGATTGTACGGTGCAGTCGTTTCTCGCTGTATTCGGCACTTTTCAAGATATTCGTCCATTTCCTTGTTGCAGAATTCTCGACCATTATCGGAGCGTAGAACTTTCATTTTTCGGCCGAACTTATTTTCGATCATCTTCTCGAAGACCTTGAACTTCTCGTAAACCTCGGATTTCTTCTTCATGAAGTACAAGTGTCTGTAACCAGTCGCTTCGTCCTTGAAGGTCGTCCTCACAGACATCCGAATGCATTTTTTCGCCTGGCTTTATATTTTTATTTCGCTCGATTTTCTTATTGAACGGCAATCTGTGCGATTTCCCCATTTGGCATGGTTCACTGAAAACGTCACTTTTGTCCGAGATTGTCACTCCACTTACGAGTCCTTTTTCTGGCAATTCACAGATCGCGCGTTTTCCGACGTGTCCTAATCGCTCGTGCTACACAGTTAAATTTGTCGCAGCTACGTTCGCTTCTTCCGCGCTTCCTTGTCGCGCGACCTTGAAGAACATGCGATACACGTCGTTTTCTTGCTTCATGCCCGTCGCGAGCACTTCACCATCGCGCACCACTTTGACCCGATTGTTCTTGAATTTTACTCCAAGTCCCTTTTTCGTAACCACTCCGACGGAAAATAAATTCTTTCGCAGTTTCGAAACGTGCAGCACTTTTTCGATTTTCGCGTCTTGCCACACTCCGTCGATTAACTTCTTAATTCTCACCGTGCCTTCACCAGCGACGTTGCAGGTCTGATTATCACCGAGTGATATCGCAGCGCGAGTGTTATCCGTTTTGTAGTCAGTTAACCAGTCACGTCGGTATGTTAGGTGCCTTGATGCAACAATGTTGATCAACCATACTTCACTTTGATCGGCCGCCATTACGTGACTTTGCGTCCATAGCACACGCGAGTTTCCGGCACTGTTCGAACCCGACGCGACCGACATTTTACTTGTCTCTCCTACAAAAGCACAATCACGAGATTTTTGCGCGTCTTCCCGTGGCTTCCGCTTATTTCGACAGCGACTCGCGGTATGTCCCATCTCTTGACACTTATAGCACTGCACGTCCTTCATGTCTCTTTTATTTTCAGTCTTTTTATTTTCAGCACTTTTCGTTCCTTTTGCACGTCTTTTAGCTGTCGCAGCCAAAGCTTCCGATTTTTCTTCGTCGCCGTTGAGCCTCGTGTCCTCTCTGATCAATCTTTCCTGTAGATTATCAAGAGTTTGCCGTGCAGGTTCGACACTATCCCATGCGACTTGCAGCGTGCTGAACCTTCCGGTGAGACTTGCGAGAATCTTCGCCATTATCGTGCCATCCGACACGTTTTCACCAATGTCCTTGAGTTGACTCGCCATATTTGTTACTCTGGCCACGTGCTGAACCGCCGTATCCGCTTCGCTCATTCGATAAGCGTGAAACCTTTGTAGCATACCCAGCTTGTTCGTTGCAGTCTTTTGTTCATGAATCAGACCCAGCTTGTCCCACATTTCTTTCGCAGAAACGCACGAAAGCACACACACTTGTTGCGCCTCGTCGAGATTTGACAAGATTATGAACTTTGCCATTGCATCGTCTTTCACGTTTTTCTTTACCGCGGCCGCATGGTCATCACCCGTCGCGGGTACTGCTCTCGTGCCATCGACGACATCGAGAACGTCGTTCATTACAAATAACGCGTTTATTTGAGCTTTCCAGCCTTGGAAATTCGTTCCATCGAAAGGCTTTACGCCCTTCACTGAGATGCCGACAGACATCGCGGATTCGATTTATTGCCTTGCACGCTTCCAACACGTTAAATCCCGGCACTCGAACAATGGCTGACTTCCAGTCCGCGTCACGTGAGACTGACCGAGAAAATTCACACAGCGTTCACACAATTTTCACAGTTAATCGTTAACTGGGCCCATAACCTGTTGAAGCAGGAGTGTGTGAACGGGCTGAGGAATAATTAAATTAGAAAGAAGCGTGATATTTTCAAGTATTCACTTTATTACAAAAAGATAAATCGCCGCGAGCGTGCTCTATTCTCGACTATGTTTTCGAGACGACTGGTGGGGCAACTGGATTGCCGCTAGGGCTCGCTTCGGTGTTGTATATATCCGATGTTGTCCGAGTCGCACTCGGCTCGTGCTCTGCATGTACAGTCGCGGACATAAAATGCGACGAACCCGTATTCTTAATACTTACTTTAATTTATAGAGATATAATATAGCTATGGCAATATGTCATTATAAGCATATACTCTATAAATCAAAGAAAGTACCTGCCGAAGGCTTACAAACTAACTTTTTCTTCCTTTCCTAAGATAAATGAAACTTTCATATAAAATTTTAGGACTTTAGCACTTTTAGTTTCTGAGTTGTGTGATTTGGCTACATATATGCCGAAACATAGGATTTTGAAAGAAACTAATATTGTAACATAAAAGTGATTTCCAGAGTTTTAACCCTGATAACACATAATGTTTTTTGAATGTTTTAAAGACTTAAGAGTTGTGACGTGTATTTCACGTCCCAATAATATTAAATACGGGCAGTCAATCGCGACCCAGTCGCCCGTCACCAGAGCCGAGCATTTCTCAAATTTAATTAGTATTGTTATTAATGGGGTTTTGTTATTATTTGTTGAGGGAATGAGGATAAGGAGTCGCGACCGAGGAAGGCCGCAGACCGGCACATACACGCACACACCCATACCAGCGGCACCAGCTGATCGCCGCAGCGACGACTGCTTGGAGCGAGCAACGGCGACGAGTATACACACACAGGCACAGCACCAACATCACTGCACACTGTACGCGCGACTCTCTCTCTCTCGATTGCTCTTTCTTCCTCGCCTCTCGAGGATGATGAGCCGCTGCCCGCGCACACACATACACACACGCGCGCGCGGCCGCCCTCTCTCCCGATGCACGCAGACGCGGGAGGAGAGAGGATTCACAGCGGCAGCGGCGGCTTCCTCGAGGCACACCATCTCGGCTGTAGCCAAGAGAGAGAGAGAGAGAGAGATACCGACTCGGCTGTCGGTAGAGGGGAGAGCTAGCAGCCGCCGCGCCGCGAGCCGCATGAAGCTGCCGGCCTCTCCTAGCGTAGGCCGACGCGCGCACGTCGCCGCTGCCAACTGTGTTGGTCCGGCGGCGATAAAACCGAAAGCGCCCGATATAGATATACACGCCGGGTTGCCCGCGCGTGTATATCTAGCAATTCATAATTGCCCGCGCTGCGTAAGCAGGGCGGTATTAGCGAGGCGAGCCAATGAGGAGTAGCGACTCAAATCACCGCGGACTTGGCCTTGATTTTTGCATCTAGGGAAAATCAAGGCCAATCACCGTAAAGGAAAGGGCGGAAGCAACAGGAGTTTGAGCTGAAGTTGCGCGAGAAGAAAAGCCAAAATTTTGGAAGAGATTTCCGCCCTCTCAGGTTTTGAGCATTGACTGCCCGGCCTTCAAGAGCGATAGTCGACAAAATTTTGGGATTGCCGTCAGAGAAGGGAGACCGCGTGGAGAAACCTATAAAGAAAATAAAGGACCGGCGAGCGATAGTTTTTGGAGAGTCTTTTTGGCGACCTGCGACCTGATAGGACGAACACAGCGGACGCGCCTGATTAACCACGGTGAGTGGGCTGTAATTGCCGAGCTTCCCTCGGCACTTGCAAGCGAATTATAACATTACTGTACTTCGCCGCCATGTGCTCGGGGCACATATAAAATTAAAGCCGTGGTGGTGTGACACCGATATATAAAAATCAGTGCGGGTCGGACCAGTAACGAATTTACACCTTATTGGGGGGAAATTTCCGCGACTCAGGAAGACGGGAGACGTGGTGAATATGATAGTAGCGAGGGACGCGTGACTCGGCTAGCGTAGCCATTTTTGTGTATCGCGACCGCGTAGATGTAAGGATATTGTAACTTGCGACCGGTAGTGTTAACCGACGAGGAGAAATAAATTTATATATATATTTAAAGTAAAATTTGTGGTAAATTATTATAAATTGTGCATTCCTGATTTTTCCTATTCACGGAACTTCCTCTGGGAAAAAGGGGGCTCGTGACGAGTTAGCCGCGCTTTACCTGGCGCCCATTAATTGAGAAAAATTTGGTAAAGTGTCGAGACAAAGGTAAGCATCACTAATGTAGTGGTTTCTGGATTCCAACAAGAATGCCGTGTTACAGAGTTCAAACTTTCAAACGTTGAAAAACAAAGTTTTAAATACGTCTGAAAAACGTTGGTGAAACGTCTCAATGTCCGCATATTCGTTCCACATAAGACGTTGTAAAACCGTTTTTAATACGTTTGAAACAGGTTTGATAATGGTTTGAAAAACTACTAGCATAGAATATATCGAAAAAAATCGTTTAAATAAAATTAGATGCTACAAATATTACCAATTTGGGAAATACCATCTGGATGATACTTCCAATTTTGGTAATATTTGTAGCATCAAATTCTATTTAAACAATTTTTTGTCGATATATTCTATGCTAGTTCTTTTCAAACCAGTATCAAACCATTTTCAAACCTTTTTCAAACGCTTTAATCCGAACGTTTTAAAAACGTTTTTAGATCCTTCAAATTTTTAACATTAAACAGATCTTGGAGAGTTTTTCATGCGTTTTAAAAACTGTTTTACAACGTATTATGTGGAAAGAATCTCCCGACATTCAGACGTTTTACCAACGGTTTTCGGACGTATTTATAACTGTTCTGTTTAACGTTTGAAGGTTTTAATTCCAACGTTTTAAAAACGTTCGAAAACGTTATGTGTTATCAGGGATATGAGCTCTCATTTTAAAAATTTTGAAGTAATTGATAGTATAAAAATTCGTATCTCAATCTGTTCCAAAAGTATTGAAAAATATGCAGCATATCTGCACAATTGGCTGCAGAACGGTATGCATAAAATATGCATACAAATCTACATAAAGTATGCAGAAAATATGCATACAGAACTGCAGCCATAGCTGCAGAATTTGCTGCAGCTTTTTTTTCATAAAGGCTTTGAGGGTAATCCTCAAAGTTGCCTATTTATTTACAATGTATTTTTGAGGAGCATTCTCAAAAATACCAATTCATGCACTATCGTGTCTCAAAAGAAACCATCCGTGAATTTTTGGGAAATCTCCGCAAAGTACCAAAAATTCCTCAAATATACCAATCTTTGCTTGAACATCTCCTCAAAAGTACTATTTCGTATACAAATAGAGTTGCCAAAAAGTACGGAGCGCAACAACTCGACCTGGTCATGGGCAACTCTAGCCAGCTAGATCTCATCCCCGAGCTATATACATATCGAGACGCCATAAACTGCGGAGCTATTTACATCTGTACGCTAAAAAGTACGTGGCACACTACATGAATCGCGTAATTGGCGACACAAGGTGCTCACAAAGTAGACACTGCGCTTATGAGGGGTTTTCAAGACTATGTTTGATAACATTGGGACTCCAGTAAGATTCCAGCCAGGGAAACCTGTATTATTTTAACACTTGAAATTAGGTGTTTAATCTGGCAGAATTCCAATTGAATTTCCCGGTCACTGGAATTTGACCGGAATAACAAGTAAAAATCAACCGGATTTTCGGTGACGTGCCCATTAAAATTCTATACGAGATCGTGCAGTGCAAAGAGCAAAGAGCAAGAAGCAGGGCCCAAAAACTATGTAGAAATCTATTTCGGGCACTTAAAATTTCATATCAGTCACTTTGAGGAGCATCGTCAAAGTTGCCTATTTATATACTAGGTATTTTTGAGGAACATCCTCAAAAATACCATTTCATATACTATGGTGCCTCAAAAGAATCAATCTATGCCATGGATTTTTGGGAAACCTCCTCAAAGTACCGAATATTCCTCAAAGATACCGATCTTTGCATCAAAATCTCCTCAAATGTGCCAATTCAGATATATATATATATATATATATATATATATAGTGACCGTTTTATGTTTTATGCAATTATAATGCATTATCTTCTAGAACGTCACAGCGTTAATTCAAGCGAAATCTACATGTATTCCTACTTTATATATTCCAGCAAGCATCAGGGAGAGAGAGTAATCGCCATAAAGCGTACTGACACGGAAGCGAATAGCGCGCTACAGCTGCAACGCGTCATGTATGGTTAGGGCAAGGCCGTCTTGTTTCGTTCCTTTCACACCACAGAGACTTCTTCCAATACGAAGCTACCGAATGACGACGCGAAGAGACTCGTACACGAGTCAACAGAAGCGGCTGAATCCCAACGTCTCGCTAAAGCGAGCACGCGACGAAATGAACGTGCTTGGTTAGACGATACCGACCATCGAAGGACTAGCCACAAGCGAGCGAACGCGGTCACGCCAGGCCAGGATATCATCCTGGCCTGCGTCTTCCTCTCTGTCTCTTTCTTACGTGATGTACGTGCGGGGATAAACCCCCTGCTCTCTTCCCTTTCACCTCTTCACGACTTGAAATACCGCGGGTAGCGTCCTGTAAATGCTTATTTGGACAAATATCCTTCAAGCTTTTATCTTAATACGCGTGTAATTATGTACGAGCGAAACTCTATCGCCCCTTGATGTGCGCACAATCTGTGCAAAACGAGCCCTAACATAAATGAAAGTACGACTTCCGGTCATGCAAGATGACCAATTGAACGGGAACGGGATGGTGTGCATTATACCTGCGGGTTACTTGAACCAGCAGCATTTGACTGCACATAGCCCGCACAGCTGTCGAAACGTATAGTACCAAAACTGTCACAATATATATATATATATATATATATATATATATATATATGTATATATAATTTATTAACGCGAAATGTTCGGAGCGGTTTTCCTTAAATGCGCTGGTGGTGTGACGCCAATCATTGAAAGCAGTGCGTGGGGGGAAAATTATAATACAATAGTAAAGGGAATAACTGAGTGATAAAGAGGGAATGAAGCGAAACTGGTTTAAAAAAGGGGTTACATGAGTGTTATTAACCCTATGTATTATATACTCCGGGTTTATTCAAATATATACGTTAGCTCCGAATTCTATTGTCTCCGTCAAACAGCCAATCAGGGATCAGGTACCATGTCACGCGATTAGAAGAGCGTCGCTTTAGCTCCGTTTTGTCTCGCGTCTCAGCAGTCTCTCCGCGGATCGCTATCAAGCTACATGCCACTATCCCGACCTTGCGTTGGTTAATTAACAGCAATAAATCTAGAATTGTTGCCTAATCTATCAGTGTTGTGTAAGTATTTATTTATTTATACCAAACCCGAAACATTGGTCCTTCGAGCCAGCAAGGAGCTGCTAAATATTTAGTGGGTACACGCACCACGCGGGACGCGCCGCAAAGTCGAAAGGCGACTTTTCTTTCGCCTTATCAAGCTCACGCCTCGCGAGAGCACATTTTTTTTCTCTCGGCGTGTCGCGTAAGTGCACAGTGGGGTAAAAAGGGAGAAATAACCGTCACGTGAACATCTCCAGTCAAGCCCTACAGCAATCACTAAAATTGCACTGCAGTGTAGGCTAGTCCGTCAACGACCACTCCGAGAAGAAGAAAACTACAAGCACATCTACTTCGGGGCACAGTTGATCCGCGTCAAGAGGAGCGACATCGACGGCATTTTTCGGGGGACGAGTCCATTGTGGCAGAGAGGGGACAGGGTTTGCGCTTCGACTCACTGCGGGAGAGTCCATTTTCCGAGCAGGGGTGGACACGCACATCCACTGAGATTGGACCACGCCACCACCGCATTCACTATTCCTGTGCAAGGTAAGGCTCGGGCTCGCGTTGCATGCGGTGCTGCCATACAGCCGTGCGATAGGAGAGGCAGGTAAAGCAGGAGCAGGTACAGCTCACCGCCGCGCCAGTTCAGCAGCTAGCGTCCAGGGGGAGCTGCGAGCAGCTTCCATAGCGTGCACGCGGCGGAGTTTCGTCGCGGAAGAGCGGACACAATATGAGAGCTGTCTGCTAGACTATTCCTAGCAGCTTTCGCAGTGGCTACGGAGAAGAGGCCACGATTAGGATGCAGGGAGACCGCAGTACAGAGCTACCAGGTTTTAGTTTCTGTTTTGATTTTGTTTAGCTTTATTTATTTGAAAAATAGAAGGATACTGCCCTGTTGAGAATTTTTTATCTCAACGTAGCTGGTGGTGCTGAAGTTCTTCATAGGCCAATGGTATCCAGCTACGCCAATGCTAATTTTTGTTGTTGTTTTGCCCATTTAATAGGAGTCTGCTGCCCTGTCGATAATGCTATAAGGCATCGTGGCCAGTCGTAATAGTTTTATTCTGATTTATTGGCTTCGCAATCTAATCTTTGCACGAAAGGATGCTGCCATGCTGTACGTTATGTAAGTCAACACAGTAAATTCAGCTACGCTCCATGTAGACCAATAGTATCCAGCTTCGCATTTGTCATTTTTTATGTAGCTATAGCGGGGTACATAATTTTGGTGTGCGCATCTTAATATTGCAGGGCAGGATATTGCTGATTTGCACGCAGAGCAGCTGATGATATATTTACAGTTTTTTTTTGCTATTCTGAAGGTGACAGTTTCGCATTTTTTTATGTAGATATAGTGCTTGGCGTTGGTGTACGCATCTTACTATTACAGGGCAGAAAGTTGCTGATTTAGATGCAGAATAGATGATGTTAGAGTTGCAATCAGTTGAAAGGTTTTTTTTGCAGCGTCAGCTGTTGTTATAGTAGACTGGTGTTGGGGTCTTCTATTTGAGACGGTCTTTGAAGGTATTTTTAATACCTATTAAACCAGTGATTGCTAGAAATAGGCATCTATACCAGCAAAATAGACACTTAATAGCTGTAACTTCTATAGTCTACAGGTCCAACAAGCGGTCTTAACCTGCAATTTTTTGACAAGTGCATTAGGTCGTATTAGAGTATTAAGTTTGCTTTAGTGGTAACAGCCAACAACATGGATTCGATAGAGAAGCATATGAGGTTATACAAGAGATTAGCACGAATATACGAGAATTTTAAGAAACTAGGCGATGAGAAAATGACTCAAGGAGCCTGTGCGGTTCGAATCGAGTTACTTCAAGACTTATGGTCCAAATTCGATAACAATCATGATCTGATATTGGACGATGTACGTAAGTAGCGTGGAGGATTATTTCAAGTTGAAACTTTATATTGAGGCAGAGGAAAAGTATGCGCTCAATGTAGGGCTCTTGAGAGATCACTTCATACAGTTAAAGGCTGCCGAGCCCCCTCAGCCTCTTGACATTCCAGCCAATGCTTCGAATAGAAATCCTGCCAAGTGTCCTCCTGTCAAATTTCTTACATTCTCTGGCGATATTCGAGATTGGGTTAGGTTTAAGGATTCATTTGTAGAAATGATTGTCAAAGATGCAACCATGCCAATAGTGTATAAAATGCACTATTTAAGATCTTCTTTGAGGGGAGATGCTGCTTTTTTATTACAGGAGTCTCCGGTGGGAGGGGAAAATTTTGCTAATGCCTGGAAGAGAGTAATGGCTCATTTTGACAATACCAGGTTGTTGATAACCAAATTATTAATAACCAAATTGTTAGCCAAACTACTGACTCAAAAAGCAATGTATGTTGAGACTTCGCAGGAAATTTGCAGGGTTCAAACGGAGATGAAGCATATATTACAAGCGTTAAAGGCTCTCGGCAGCCCAGTGCAACACTGGGACAATTTTACTGTCTTCTTAACAGATGGGAGGTTGTCTCCGCACATTCAACGGAAGTGGGAGAATGAACATCCGCAAGAACCATCTGCTTTTAACACCTTAGATGAGTTTCTGGAAACCGAAAGGTTAGCATTGTTTCAATTAGAGAGTGCCAAAGAAGGAGCCTCCTTGGGAGATGTATCGAAAGGCAAGGACTCTCGTTTTGATTGGTCTAAAGAAAAGACCACCGTCCCCAAAAATAAGTATACTAAGTCGATTAATCTAGCTCAAGGGAGCAAAACTAAAAATTATTCTTATCCCATATGCAAAGGCAATCATTTTATTATGAGATGTAGCATATTCCAGGCGAAATCGCCTTTTGAGAGAAATCTGTTGGCGGCGAGGAATCATTTATGCTTTAATTGTCTTAAAAGTACAATACAATGCTTCACTTTTCCAACTGTTGTGCAGTCAAAACAAATGTGGATGAGAAGCCGCAGAAAACTACAATCTCGGAGTCTGTATTCACGACTGATTCATCTAGAACAGGTACTCGTTCTCTTTCAAATAATTTGGTAGCTGCAGCGCAACCAATTTCCAGTATTAATTCTGCTGAAGTAGTGGTATTGCCAGGCTCGAGCATTAATAAATCAAGGAGCTCAGTCTTCTTTCATAACGGAAGATCTTTGTCAAGATTTCAAACTTCAAAGAAAATCTGTTAGGATTAAGTTCACTAGCGTAGGGGATAATAAAATTTTTCATTGTAAGAGTAGCGTTCACAATCAAACCTCATTTCGTGTCCATATTTGCTCACAGAGTTACTGCTTATGTTTTATCATTTTCAGATCAATCTACTACCTGAAAGCATCTAGAGGGGCTGACGCTGGCTGACCCGCAATTCGAAAAGTCTGGGCACATTGATATACTGTTGAATGCAAAGGTACATTCTCGTATCATAGAAGAAGGTCTGCGAAAGGGCGACGTTGATCAGTCTCCAATCGCAATGAAGACCCTAATAGGATGGATCGTCTCTGGGACAACATCAGCAAGAATCTGCCCCCGTTTCAGACTCAACACACACACATCGATGCAAGACAGCGATCTCAACGTAGTTCTCAGGAAATTTTGGGAGATTGAGGAGCTGCCGACAAGCGTAAAGTTTCTCACTGATGAGGAGCGAATGTGTAAAGAAGGCTTGTAAGGTCGACAGGCGCTATGTGGTAAGGCTACCCTTAAAAAATAATACTCCGGTGGAATGGGGAGGTTCCTATAATCAAGCGGACCGCATGATGCACAATTTAGAAAAACGATTTGAGAAAAATACGGATCTTCGAGATGCATACGTAAAATCAATGTGTGAATACGAGGAAGCCGGTTATATGAAGCAGCATGACGACGAAACTGCGCACGGTCTTTAACGTATCAGCTAAAACCAAAGATGGAATCTCACTTAATGATTTTGTCCTTGTAGGACCTAATCTTCTACCGGACCTGTTCGATTTGATTTCACGCTGAAGGCGCTACCCGTACGTTTTTGCAGCGGACATCGCTCGTTTGTCTCTCCAAATCCAAGTACAGGAGCAGGACCAGCATCTACAAGCCATCGTTTGGAGGGAGGATGTGAAGGACGAGTTAGCAACATTCCTGCTCACCACGGTGACGTTTGGATTTGGCTCATCGTCATTTCTGGCAAGCAGAACGCTTCATCAGCTGGTGCAGGACGAGGGAGAGGCATTTCCTATGGCGGGTGAGATAATTAAAATTCATAAAGGTGGTTTCAATCTGCGGAAGTGGCTATCCAACAATTCTTCGTTGGTCGATTGGTTTCCTTCAGATCTTGTAGATACCGAAGCTAATCTGAAAGTTGGACTAGGTTTCTCAGTTTTAGGTATTGCCTGGAATCCTGAACGATATTGTTTTTATTATAACATTGCTCTTGAGTCGCTGAGCGGTGTTACTACCAAATGGACGGTGCTGTCCAAGGTGACGAAGTTGTTCGATCCAGTAGGTTGGATCTCTCCGATCATTGTTCTGTTTAAAATATTTATCCAGTCTCTGTGGGCCTTGACCAAGCAGTGGGACCGAACGCTGCCGAACGAGCAAACTGAGTATTGGAAAAGTTGTTATAGGTAATTGTCTTGCATTCCGTCAATTAATATTCCCCGTTGGTCCGGAATAATTCCTTCAACTCATGCCTTTTAATTACATGGCTTTCCTGACGCTTCCAAAAGAGCATATGCAGGGGTGGTATACCTCCGAGTGTTAGGCGAGGGTACTCAAGTTCATTTATTAGGTGCTAAAAACAAAGTAGCTCCTATTAAGACTTTCTCGATCCCTAGATTGGAGTTATGTGCTGCACATCTGGTCGCTAAATTAGCACGAAAATTTGTAGATATATTAAGCTTAACTCCGCTTGAGGTACATTTATGGTCTGACTCCAAGGATGTGCTTTATTGGCTTGGGGACATTCCGTCCAGATGGCCAGTGTTCGTAGCTAACAGATCAGCTGATATATCCACGTTGCTTCCGGATGCCTACTGGTATCACATCGACTCGGCGGACAATCCTATGGACATAGCCGCGCGCGGCTGCCTAGCTAGCGAGTTAATTAACAATGATTTGTAGTGGAGGAGTCCCAAACGGCTAGTTGAACGCTCATTAAGTTGGATCGTGCTGGCGATATTGATTCTTTTCGTCCAAGACTCCGTCGAGTAGTAATGTAGAAATAGAGATATCCTCTGTACAGACAGTGACGTCAGTCAGAAAATCATATGAATTATGGCCATTGATTAATGAATATTCTTCCTTAAGTAAATTAATTAGAATTACGGTATACGTTTTGCCGTTCTAACGTAACGCGTTGCATAAAACTTCATTAGTTGTAAGGATAGCCCCCATTTTAAGAGATTTTCCAGTAGGTTATACGACTGCTATCCATGGAGAGAGACTTTGGCAAACGGAAATAGACGTTCTTCAGAAAAATCAAGAATTAACTAAATCTCACTTTTTGAAAACCTTGAACCCTATGTTGATAGATGGGTTCATCAGGGTAGGCGATCGATTGAAAAATTCTATGCTCAGCATAGATGAGAAGTTTCCAATCATAATACCCTCAGAAAGTCACCTGGCTCAGCTAATCGTTGCTTATTATCATCATTTAACGTTCCATGGTGGTATTCAGCTCACTTTGGCCTGTATTCGCAGAATGTTCTGGATCGTTAAATGAAAGCTGAAAGTAAGAGCTTTTGCCCAAAAATGCGTCACTTACAGACGGTTTAATGCCTTACAATCTCAACAGAAAATGGGTGATTTACCCACCGATCGTGTACAGCCTGCTAGTCCGTTCTCGCGGGCAGGAGTAGACTATGCAGGCCCTTATTTACTACGTACATTGCGGCACAGGGGTCACAAGTCCTACAAAGGTTACTTCGTAGTCTTTGTCTGTCTTTGCACCAAAGCTGTGCACTTGGAGGCTGTATCCAGCTACGATACCGAATCATTCATAACGGCGTTTAAGCGGTTCGTCTCACGTCGCGGTCAATGCTCATCATTGTTGAGCCATCAGAGCACGAACTTCGTAGGGACCGACGCTGAATTACGCAGGATGTATGTACTCGGTTCTGACTTCGTAAATGTTGTACGTCCAGCATTACAGGATTGCGGCACGGTTTGGAGTTTTAATCTACCCGGCGCGCCACATTTCACTGGTGTTTGGGAAGCGGCGGTCAAATCGACAAAACACCACCTGAAAAGGGTCATTGGGGATACGATCCTCGAAGCTAGTCAAGATGCTAGAGGTCGATGCAACCTAAGAGGGCGGTGATCATGAAGATTGAAGATAGAAGATCGAAGAAATATTGATTTAATTCGAGTCAGTAGGTGGCATTCTTAATGCTGTATTTTTACTCTTTAATTTTTTTTTTTATTCTTTTTTAATTTCTAACGAAGGAAACGAAATCATCGAATTGATACGCGTTCGACGCATTAAACCTAAGTAAAATTGTAAGTAGAAGTTGTGTTTTTGATAGATCAATTAAGAAGTTAAATATTGTTAAATGAAACTACATAATTTTACGTACAATTGCCAAAATATTTTTATATCGTTTTATATGAAAACGAGGTGGGCGGAATGCTATAAACCCTATGTATTATATACTCCGTGTTTATTCAAATATATACATTAGCTTTGAATTCTATTTTCTCCGTCAATCAGCCAATCAGGGCTCAGGCATCATGTCATGCGACTAGGAGAGCGTCGCTTTTGCTCCGTTTTGTCTCGCGTCTCAGCAGTCTCTCCGCGGATCGCTATCAAGCTGCTTGACACTACCCCCACCTCGCGTTGGTTAATTAACAGCAATAAATCTAGAATTGTTGCCTAATCTAACAGTGTTGTGGGAGTATTTATTTATTTATACCAAACCCGAAACAATGAAACTAAGGACCAGCTCGAGAAAACGTGGTGAGTCGGTCGTTGGAAGCGACGCGCGCGAGGGCTATTGTAGCCAATTGAATAGCGACCGGAAAATTGAATAGCGACAAATTTGTAAATTAGCGATCAGATTTGATAATTGAAAATAAAGCCTAGGTACTTAGATTATTAATATATTAATAATGCTGTGAGTCATTTATTGATAGAATTAATTATCCTGATTTTTCTTCACGGACTAGCCGCGCTTTACTTGGCGCCCATTAACAGTAAATTCGGTAAAGTGCAGAGCAACATAATACAGTAATAATAGTCAGGCGTAACAAAATGCTATGTTACAAGGTTAGGAACGAATAGTGACCAGATGGGGTTTAACTAACATTGAATTCGAATTCAGCAACGCCAAAAACGTATAGATACGGTGATTTAGTCTATAAAACAGTATTTTTATGTTTCTAATCTATCAATATTGATCATCAAACAGAATGGGTTTCGATAAAGTTTATAAATATGGAGATTTTGACATGTCGAGCATTAATATGGACGGCTTTTTATTCTCGGCAGCCCAGTGTACCCGTTGACGTGAAACGTCCGATTATATATATTCGTGTGTGTGAAATATTGATAAAAAATCTATTAAAATGCATACTTGAGCAATATGGTTATATTTAGCTTTGTTTGTTTTTCAATTGTGCATAACTTTTGACGAAAACGTTCTTAGAATTGTTTTGACCACGTAAATTAAAGATCTTAATGTCAGCTTTTATATAAAATTACGTTCAATTATCTATGACGTAAATTACCTAACGTAAATTATATCAAACTGTAACCAAATTGATTAAAAATATACGTATTTCAAACGACAATATGAGGTTGCAAAAAATTGCAGGTTTGCAAAGAAACTTTTGAGATGTGAAACATCAAGTTTGGAGCATATAGAAAATCGTAGCAGTGGTGCCAACTTAGCGATTTTCGAAAAAGACCTAAATTTTAAAAACTGTAACTTTGGTTGTAAATGACGAATTTTAACGTTTTAAAAAAGAAATTGAAGGCATATTCAAGACAAAAATTTTGGAATGTCGAAGAATTCATATCGTGTTGATTGCACAAAATGGCAAGCAATCATACATAACCTAAAAAGTACAAAATTTTAAGTTTACATTACGCTCTGTAGAGGTGATCCATTGAGCTGCCAATGGGGTCTAATATTTATTTTCATGTAGTATGTAAGAAGGCGAAATTTTTTTTTGAGACGGTCAAGATGGTTCAGAGGGGGGCTTCATAGAATTTTCTGAAAATAGCCGTTTTTGGCCTCCTTCGAGAATTCAATTAATTATAACAGGATCCATAAGGCACCCTAACGGGGTCATTGAGATGACAAACATCTTTCTTAACATATATTTTCATGTAAAAATATGCAATCATTTTCGTGAACCCCCCTGCGCAGCGTTTTTTATAAGTTGGCTGTAATTGCCCATATATATACATATATATATTGTAACGCGGTGAGAAGATTTTTAATTTTCTCCGCGTTACTCACGCGCGACTAATACAACAAAGGCCGATTTCGAGACGAAATCCTGCCATGACCGCGAGAGGAGTCTCTCCACCTTGCGTTCTGAATCATAGTAGCTTAGAAAAAAATACTGCGTAGATTCGAATTAATTTTTTAGGAAACAAAAAGCATCTTTTTTTACGGCGGAAATCTGGCGCCAGTCATCATCAACAGCCCATCAAGAGCTGCGTCCCGCTGCCTCTCAAAGGCAACGAGCCCAGTCATGCCTGAAACGTTCATAAGACCTCGAAGGTCGCCGTATAATTTAAGTAAATCTTCGAAGAACAGAGCTACCTTCTCTTACTCTGTCTCTCTCAGTTCTAAGCATCTGCCTGGCAAGGCAAAATACTCCATAGTGTAGAAGCTTATTTTTCTTTCCAAGGGCGTACGGCAATTACGTAACAGCCCACGGACAATTGCCAGGCAATGCACTACAGAAATCTCTATATACAGTGTCTCCTAACTTCTCCCCCAGCGAGTATGGAAATTTCCAGTGCCTTACGCAATACGATTGTTACAGCATCAGGCGATTTCGGGGAGAAGAAGACCAGAGGTGAGAACCAGAGATTCCAACCTGACGTGAGGGTTGCTCTCAAATCAGAGAGCCTGGCGACGACAAGAAGTCACCAATCAGAGGCAGCGACGTGGAAGGCGGGTCCAAGGCCGCGGCCTTCGAGCCGGCAGCGAGCTCAGACTCGGCAGACTCTTCTCCGGCCTCCCGGGCGACCAACACCTTCCTGGCCACGGGACTTCATCCAATATCCGCGCCGCGAGTCCCTTCTGACTTTGATTTTTTTCTTCTTGTGTTCAGTCGTATAATTTTTAATTTTGTATACGAATTATATTTTTTTTGTAAACTTGATTTAGTTTTTTTTGTATAACTTCTCGCCGAACCTCTTCGTGTGACTCCGCTACTCGCTTCAGCCTTCACGCCATCGACGAGAAGGACACTAAGCTAAGTCACCACGTTTTGTGCATAATATGGGCCAGTAATTCGACGCCGGGTTGCCTTTCTTGCCCCGAGCGTATAATAGATTTTTTCATACAATTTTATTGATACAATTTTTGTATACAATTAATTAAATTTAAATTAATACTAGTTTTAAGGACAAGTTAAATTAGAAAAATTAGATACGTTAAATTTAGTACGTTTCAGAGATAAAAAGTAAGATTCAGAATTAAGGTGGTCGTAGCGATAATTTCGTTGGCAAACTTCTGTAAAATTGTACCTTGGTTCAAAATTTGAATTTTGTTAACTCACGGAAAAACTTTGTTACTTTCAACGAGGTGCCTCGTGGGAGACTCGGTAAAACGTTATTGTGTAAATTCTACTGCGTGTTCTCCCACTCGCATATGTTCTCAGTGAAATAGAAGGCACTGTATTCATTTTAAATCTAGATATAGAGATCATACTATTTTATTTTTTTTGTGTTGCCTTACTCCTATGTGTGTCTGTTTAAACAAGCTTCGCCTATGTTTTCGCGTGTAAAGGTGAAATAAAAGTAAGGAAGCTGTAACCGTCTAGACCCCACGACTCTCCGCGTGTAGAAACAACTCTTAGCTAGCCGTATCCGAGTGTGAACTCTATAAGTAGTTAATATAAATTAGAACTCCCTTTCGGGGAAGAAGCAAATAATAAATTCAAAGAATATGACGAGGGGCACTGCTCGTCACCGTTTGTAAAATTTTAACTAAATCGGAATACAGTGCCTGGCGCTCAAATTTAAATAAAATTATGACCCTTTGGAGGTCTATGTTTGATTACTTGACGGCGTATGCTGATTGGCAATTAATCATAAGTTTCTTAATAATTTACCTAATATTCATATACCGTGGTTCCGGGCCGCATGCCCACGGCAGTCCGAGCCACGCGTTATAATATATATATATATATATATATACTAGGGGGGTACCCCCCTGCTCGCTTCGCTCGCCAACCACCAAAGCATCATGAAATTTTTTGTTTTAATGAAGGTTTTCTATTTTTCCACACCACCCGGGAGGTAAATAGATTGGTGTGTTTTCTTGTTTTGTTAATTAAGCTTTTTTATACATTCAAATTTATGTTTTATTTAATTCAATTATAAATAAATATATGTAACTCATACTTACATTTATTTATATTTAGTTTTAAGTATTGTATTTTTTAACATATATATTTATTTTAATTTTGTTTTTTATTTGAATGTAATATTGTAAAACTCTTTCTAATTCGTATGTAATAATCTATATATGTAAATTTAATATTAATGAATATAATTAAAAAAAAAAATTCTTTTGAATGTAATAAGAATTTACATTACTTTAATTTTTGTTTTAAATTAACAATATATCTTGTTATATTATATTATGAAAAACTTAAAAATTTCACTCATATAAATCTAAATTAATTTGCATGTATTTTATTTATGTGTTATACTTTTTACATATTTTTTAGATTTATAATAGTAATAATGAAGATGAATCCAAAAATGAATTTTATTAAATTTATGTCTTATAAATCTAAATATGGTAGCATGTATTTTATTTGTAATAATGTGCATACTTTTTGCATATTATTTAGATTTATAAGAATAATTTATATTATATTAATGAATCAAAAATATAACATTTAAAACATAAGTCTTATAAATCTAAACAAATTTCATGTATTTTAGTTATGCATACTTTTTGCAAATTATTTAGATCTGTAAGAGTATATAATAAACTGGAAAAGATTATAATAATTCAATTTCATTAATATCATTAATATAATTTTATATAATATATTATAAATTTGAATTATATTTTTGTGTATATTTTTAAAATTGATTTTAATAATATGATAAATTGTTAAAGTATGTAGATTATTTAAATTGATTTTATACATACGAATAATTAACAAAACAGTAGTATCCCCAATAGACCTAATCCACTGTGTAGGTTATGAAACTAAAATTAAAATATCGCCATAAAACATAAAGAAGTATATTGCCTAAACAGATGGCAATATATAGAGGTTTCCTAATCTTCCCCTTTTATTTGAAACGTTATTTTGTGGAACGTTAGAAGCACTATACATAGCATGATCTAATAAACTCAGATAACATTCAATCTTTAATTGTTTTTGATAACTTCGAAAAAAAAAATTCTATTACTTTCTATAATAATGATAGCATATAATGACAACTGTTGGATCAATCTTCCATCAAACAACAATAGACTAAAATTTTGTAAATTAGGTCTATAAGCTAAGCTGTATAAGTAATATTGTAAGCTTTTCATCGTCTGGAGCATTAGACCGTTTGCTATAACCTATCCTAAATCTCTTGATGCAAAAGATAATGGAAAAGCCATTGGATCAATTTGATGCTATAGCTTATTCAAATAAGTGTGATTGTTTTTATTATCATTTTTAGGATATAATGCAGACATCGTAATTATCAGGAATTCCAAAATTTGATACTATTTTTACCCCGCATTTCGAAGTCAAAGATTTATTATAACGATGTTTCTGTTTATTATTTTTACGAACAAAATTTAATTTCTAATTTAGGAAATTCTGCAAGTGAGATATTTCGTATAAATGTTTGTATCATTTAGCATTAGGGTTAATATTCATAATTCCTGTTAATATTTTGATATGTTCTTCAATTAGATTCTCGCTTTTTCAGTGCAGGGTTCTATTAAAAACCATATGAAAATATGAGGAGGGTGCGAGGGCCGGCGAGGGGAGACTTTGTGAAAGGGTGGAGGAGGAAAAAGAAATTTCTATACTTTAATTTTCCCTGGCTGTCTAAAGTCTAAAATTCAAGTCTAAAAGTTGAAAAATGTTGATGAAAACAAAGAATCAGAAAATCAGTAAAATGGAATAAACTGCACTGATATGTATAATGAATAAAACACTTTATAAATTTTTAAACAATTATTTTTATAAACAATTATTTTTATAAACAATTTTTATATGTATAATATGTATATAAAAAAAAAATATATATATATATATATATATATATATATATATATATATATATATATATATATATGTCTAATTATTTCACCGACTCTGAAGAATGCCGAGGGACGCTCGACAAGTAACAGTCCAACTCACCGTCGTAAAAATGTTGTGTTCGCAGAAAAGTCTGGATGTCGCGGCCATGTGGTCGCTACCGTGCCGATTTTAACTTTAACACGCCTGTTTTTTCCTAACTTTAACACTCCGATCCAAACTAACAATAATTCAACAAAATTTACAATACTCCCCGTCACTCGCAACGTTCAACTAAATTTCGTGCTACTACTCGATGCTACTAGTTCGACGCATGGGCAGTCAACGGCTAAGATCGGAGAGGCCGAAAATCTTTTCCAAATTCGTCTTTTGTTCTGCCTATCTTCAGCCCACACACACTTGTTGCTTCCGCCCTTATCTTGCTTTTGATTGGCCTTGATTTTCCTTAAATACGAAAATCAAGGCTACATCCGCGGCAATATGATTCGCTATCGTTGATTGGTTCGCTCCGTGATTGTCGCCATGCCCGCGAAACGCGGGAATATGAATTGCTAATTATACACGCGCAGCAACCCGGCGAGTATATCTATAGCGGGCTCTTTCACTTTTGTCGCCGCGGAACCATCACAGTTGGTAGCGGCGGCATGCGCACCTCGGCCTATGCTATGGTAGACCGGCAGCTTCAGGCGGCTCGCGGCGAGGTGGCTGCTAGCTCTCTCATGAGCCATCGACTGCCGCGTCTCTCACTCCCTCTCTCTCTCTCACACACATACACACTATCTCTCTCTCTCTCTCTCTCTCTCTTTCTCTCTCTATCTCTCTCTTTCTCTCTCTCTCTATCTCTCTCTCTCTCTCTCTCTCGTTCGTCGCGCGTCTGCTAGATGCACCTGCTCGTGTTTTTGCTCCTGCATTTACACCCCACTCTGCTGCCTCTTGCGTCCGTGAGCCGGTCTCTTGTGGTGCCTGCACAGTGGAGCATACTAACTATAGCTGTGATAATAAATCACAGCTTTCACTGGTCCATCGGCACGGCTTTTCAACATCCAAGCAGCAACACCCGGCCAGGTGTTTTGAGGTTAAGTGAGGTGAATACGGCAGAGCGGCGGGCATAATAAACTCAGACGTACCACTTCAATCTGGACACACAGCACGCAGCGCCATACTACCAAGGCGCCACCTGCCGACTCGAACTGCAACTACGTGACTACTGAGGCGTCACCTGCTGCATCCTAGACACACCACCATTACCTTCCACGACTCATCTTTGTCGCCACTAACATCATGGTCGACAACTGCGCCATCTGCGGGGAGGTTCCTAGGAGCAGCAACTCGCCGCGTAAGTGCTGCATATGCAATATAACTTATCATCTGGCGTGCAAGCCTCTTGCAGTGCTTACCCGCGTGCAACGAAATGCACTACCGCTACAAACCAACACGGTAGCGTGCCAGGCATGCATCGATTCGAAGAGGTCGATGTTCGAGTCTGCAGTCACGCGCGCAACGAACACTAACAACATGAGTGGGAAAGAGAAAGAGCTAGCCGCGTCCACTCCGGCCAATAAAAAGTCTGCAACAACTGCGCGTACCAATCAGGCGAGCAAGGCCGCGCCCAACAACTCCTCACTTTCTCCGTTACAGGGGCTAGGCCCCGCCCCCACCAGCAGCCTACTCCGGTTGGCCGCGCAGTCTCCTGTGACGTCACTAGGCCCGCCCACTTCCAGCACGGGAGCAGAGCACAGCGGGAAATCCCCGAGTGACGTCACGGCCAAGAGTACGGATTCAAACCGAGCTTATAATACTTCGCAGTCCTCCTTTTCCAAAAACAACAGTAGCATTAATGACGTGAATGCGTCCGTCAATCGTATGTTAGACAGCACTGCGTTAAAAAAAAAGAGTACGTGAATTCAACTTCAAAAAACATTGACAATAAACTTGCTAGACATTGCACCTCTATTGAAGGCAGATTGGAGACAATTGTAAATAGGCTAAATACGTTACCAGCAGTACATACTTTGGCACTTTCAATTGAATCCAAGCTGCAAAAAATTGAGGAAAAGCTGTCGAAACAACACTCCCAGCTGGTGGAGATGAAAAAAGAGAAACAAGTGCTTTGTCAAGAAATAGACAACTTGAAAATCAAAAATAAAAAATTACACGATAGTAACGTCGACACGAACAATTTGTTGAACAAAACAGAGGTAACTTATAATACGTTGCTTGAAAAAATTGATAATTCAGAGCAGACTAATTTTGAGTCACAAACAAAAATTGATAATATTATAATAAATACTTTTGAAAATTTCCAAAACCTAACCAATAAAATAAATAGAGTTGAAAGTGACAACAAAGAAATAATAACGAATATAGGAAAAATAATAACAAAAGAAGACTTTACCTCTGCATATACTACTACTATCAATAAAATTGAGAGAAACGTAGAAAACATCCAAAAAAATAACCAACTGATATTAAACAAAATTGAATACCAACAAATGGCAGTGCTCCCCAGTACACAGAACAATACCGTTTCTCTGACAAGTACAAATAAATGTAATAATAATAATAATGCATCTACTACAAATAGTAATCTACTCGACAACTATAGTAATATAAGCGACACAAATGACAATTGTAATATCAATAAAGACGGGTTCATCCAAGTGGTAAATAGCAGAAAAAAACATCTAGTCGATTGAATAAGAACAATATTGACAATGATGATGCTGCAGCATCACCTGCACGAATCACGCGGGTGCAAACAATTGATGGAGGGACAATGCACAGTAAAAGCATTAAAAGCGGTAACACGGAGCTAATTATTTCTAACATTTTCGACGGTGATGTCTCTAAGCGTGTGGACGTTGCGCACGCGATACTGTGCCCTGTCCTTCCATCAACACGAAAATCTGATATAATAGGCACACGCCTGCTTCGGTCAGAGGAACCGACAGCTGCGGCATCAGCAGATATAAATGGCGAACGTAGACGGTCACTATGGGTTGTTACCCTTTCCAGCAGTGCGTTAGGCAAGAAAATAATGCGAGCCAAAAAGCTAATCACTGGCTTTCATGCTAGAGATGTCGACATTGCAGCTCTTGACCAGGACACAAGGGATGGGATTATAAATGGGAAAATTTTTATAAATGAATTAATAACAAAAGAATGTTTTATTAAATATAGAAGTCTCAAGGCCCTTGCGATGAGACTCAATTTTAAATATGTTTGGCATAGAGGAGGCCGTTTCCTGTGAAGAGGCGCGATGGCGACGTCTCTCATGAATTTTCATCTGCAGCTGATTTACAAACAATAGTGGCATCATATGCCACTAATCAACCATCACAAACCGTAGATAATATAACAAGAAACGTTGATAAAGAAAGCGAAATTGATAAAACTGCTATTCCGTCAACTGCTGCAAAAAATTGACTATCCGCAGACACTGCTGGGGAGGTTCACTGTAAGGGACTGAGAGCAGGTTTTGTCAATGTTACCTCTCTGATGGGGCACATTGGCATGATTAAACAACACCTTTCAGCTCGTCCTCCCTACCATCTCTTTGGGGTTGCTGAGTCACACCTTGACCCTGATGTAGGGAGTGATCTCATTCAGATCGACGACTATTCACTACTTAGACTTGATCGCAACAAACTAGGGGGCGGGCTGGTCCTGTACATTCATAACACTTTCAAGGCCAATTTACTATGCAGCTCTCGAACACCACAGGAGGGCAGGCCATTGATACCTGAATATTTAATGCGCAGTGTTCAGCAGGGCAGCCTTCCCCCCGTCTTTGTTGCTATAGTATACAGACCACCACACGTACCGTTTTTACAGGGCTCTGACTTAACAGACAAACTAACGACACATACGCAAGACTTTAGTCATAAAATTATTATGGGAGATCTGAATGCGAACCTACTCGGAACGTCAGCCGATGCAAAATTTATTCGGCGGTTGGCTCATGATCTTAACCTTCAAATAGTTGATCATGGTGCGAATCATCATCTCACAGATTCTCACACGTGGATTGATGTGATCTTGACAGATAATAATGACGTTGTACTGAGCAGGGACAATCATCCGGCGCCTTTTTCCAGTCATCATAACATCATAGAGGTCAAGATTGGGGTCGAAACTGCTGCATCCCCTGTGACTGAATCTTTCAGCTACAGGGATTTTAAATCGATCCATCAAGACGACCTCTTGTCTCACCTAGCTGACTGTGATTGGTCGCAGATCGATGGTCCCGCGGCGGGTGTTGACAGTCAATTAGAGTGCCTCAGTGTCAACCTCATGGCGGTGACAGATAAAATTGCGCCGTTAAAAGAATTCTCACCGAAAAAAAAAACGAATCCACCATGGGTTGATGCTGAACTGCCACATTTATACAAAAAACATGACTCTGTACGTAGACGTTACGCTCTGACGTTACAGTCTGTAGCGGGAGTATTAAAGCCTTGCAGCAGAAGCTGAATTACGAATTAAGGATACACGAGAAAGTTTTTTGCGAAATAGAATATTCGAAGCTATTGATAACAAGAAAGACATCCGGAAAGAGCTCAAGGCTCTGGGCCTTCTGGCAAAATAAGAGAGGAGCTTCATGGTCGATCTCACATAGTGAAACTGATGAAGAACTTGATAACGTCTTAACCACTGCCAGTGATGACGGCTTTGTTTTTTCAGAAGTTAGCTTCTCAGACGTGGTCCTGGCTGTTACCTATTTCTCGTCACAGGCTGAGGAGAAGACGGCATCCCTCAAAGTATAGTGGTTAAGGCTGTTTCGTTTCTGGGAGATCATATTGTTAATATCTTTAACTCCTCTCTGTCCAGTGGCATTTTTCCGGGAACTTGGAAGGGAGCTCAATTGGTGCCTTTGAAGAAGAAGCCTGTCCCATCTACGGTGTCAGATTTCCGACCAATTGCCCTACTGAGTTTCCTTTCTAAGGTCCTGGAAAAAATAGTACACGACCAAATAACTGACTTTTTACGAGAAAACAATACTTTGGACCCGATGCAGACTGCTTTTCAACAGAATCACAGTACACAGACAGCACTACTAATACTGATGGAAGACATAAGATCAGGCATTAACAACAACAAAAAACTATTGACTATTTTGTTGATGTTTGATTTTAGCAAAGCATTCGACACCATCTCACACACGAAACTGCTGCGTAAGCTGATGCGCATGGGATTCTCCAGGAGTGTTCTCCTGTGGCTTAAGTCATATATTATGGGGAGACGACAGAAAGTCGTCACAAACACAAACGGGGATTCAGGTTGGCTAACCACCAATCTTGGCGTTCCACAGGGCTCAGTCCTGGGACCCCTGCTTTTCAGCCTGTACATAAACGACTTACAAGACGCACTAGACTTAGATGGTGTAGAACATATACTTTACGCTGACGACCTGCAAACCTACACACAAGTGACCCTGAAAGGTCTTTGTGATGGTATCAGTCGCATGTCGGCCGTAGCACGAGCAGTGTCGAACTGAGCAACGTCAGCTGGCCTGCGCCTCAATGTCGGTAAGACAAAGGCGTTTATTTTCGGATCTGATCATAACATCAAACAGGTTCAGAACCTTGACTTGCAAGGCATTGGGATACAAACCGGCGTACACGTTCCCTTTGTCGATACAGTCACCAACCTCGGCATGGTGATGGACGGAAGGTTAACATGGAAGCCGCAACTGAATGCGGTCAGTAGGAAAGTAAATAGAGCTCTGTATAGCTTAAAATTATTCCGTTCAAGCACCACAGAGATACAGAGGAAGCAGCTGGCATGTGCACTGGTACTACCTCACTTGGACTATTGCTCAGTGGTTCTTCTTGACGTGTCAGGGGAGCTCCAGACACAACTACAACGTCTACAGAATGCATGTGTGAGATACATATGTGGTATTAGGCGTGATGAGCATATCACCGCCTGCAGGGAAAAACTGGACTGGATAGATCTGAAGGTGAGGAGGGAGTATTTTATGGGGCTGCTGCTTTACAAAGCGGTTGTCATGCGGCAGCCACCATATCTTACTGCCCTCTTTGAAGAAAACCAGGCCAGGACTTCAAGTAGGGGTGGTATTCTCATTTAGAGTTCAAGGTGCGCACCTCTGGAATTCGCTCCCAAGCAGTGTGAGGTGCCTGCCATCTTTTTGTAAATTTAAAACGGCGTTTAGCAGGCACCTTAAACAATTACATGGTGACGAGAATACATAGAGGTGAACTTTTCGAGAATCGGTTTATACATTATTTTGTTCATTCCCAATCTGACTCGGATATTTATTTGGGTTATTTATTTATTTAAATTATTTATTTATTTAAATTATTTATTTATTTAATTTATTTATTTATTTAAATTTATTTATTTATTTATTTAATGTAATTATTTATCTAACTTATTTATTTATTTAATTTAATTATTTATTTAACTTATTTATTTATTTAATTTAATTATTTATCTAACTTATTTATTTATTCGACTTAGTTATTTATTAATTTATTTATTTATTAAATATGTTTAGTGTTAAGTGTGAATGTATTTATTAGCGTGATTGTAAAAGTGTCATATGAATGACTGTATTTTTAAAATTTTTACGTGATAGTTATACGTAAAAAATTAGTAAAGTATGTGTATGTATTCTTTTTATTTTTATCGTAATATGTTATCTCTATTGTATTTATTTTATTCTATGTATTTTGACGAAACGTGTTCTGTGATATCTGACTATGACTAGTTCATTATATTTAGATTTTATAAACTGACGAACTGTTACAGCGAATAATATTATTTAATACATAAGAAATGCAATAAGTGAACGTTAATGTAAGATAACAAAAATTATATAATATTGACTGATATTTTAATTATTATAACTATATGTACATGCAATTGTAAGAATTTCGTCTTTTGATGAATAAACAGTATATCTATCTATCCATCTATCTATCTCTATAACAAATATACAATACTAACTGATATTTTAATTATTATAACTATACATGTACATGCAATTGTAAGAATTTCGTCTTTGATGAATAAACAGTATCTCTCTCTCTCTCTCTCTCTCTCTCTCTCTCTCTCTCTCTCTCTCTCTCTCTCTCTCTCTCTCTCTCTCTCTCTCTCTCTCTCTCTCTCTCTCTCGTGGCTACAGCCGGTGTGGTGTGCCTCGAGAAAGCTGCCGCTGCTGCGAATCCTCTCTCCTCCCGCCTCTGTCCTCCAGCGAATATAGATTAAGGAAAAACCCAGGAAAAACTGTTTAGAAAGTACTATTAAAAATCTTTTTTAACGATAAAAAACAGATATTTCATCGGGCCTTGCAGATTTGTTCTGATTCCGTGAAAGCACATGTTACGGCCTTTAATCCCCTAAAAATTAAAATTTGTGAAATTTACCCCCTTAGAGTACAGTCTTGCAAAATCCCTTCTTATTCGTTGACTTCAGTATAAATACAATCTACGATCCAAATTTAAAGTCGCTGGGTTTAACGGTTTTGGCTCAGCGTTGATTAGTCATTCAGTTAGTCAGTTAGTCAATTACCCAGTCAGTAAGACAATCAATCAGGACACGACATTTATATATATATATATAAAATTATTTTGATTTTGGACTGTACTAACTTGGGAAGGCATTGTACTTTGATTTGCAGATTGATCATTTACAGTGTCTTTTATTTGTGATATTTCGGTCTTAATTGAGTCTAAGCTACTACCATTTAATAGAATATTAGTCATCATTGCGGCAAGTTTCCAGGTGTATGATAAAGCTTGAGAGAGTATGTCTTTCTGCATCGAACCCTGTACAGACTGTTCAATTTGTGTAGGTATAAACTTGAGATGAGACTGAGAGACAGTAAACTGATTCAAAGCATTTGCTTGATTTTCCCTAATTAACAGCTAAGTAGGTTAATTGTCAAAAATTCAACCCCTATCTTCTATATATATATCTATCTTATCTTAATATATATCTATCTTCTATATATATATACTGAGAGACAGTAAACTGATTCAAAGCATTTGCTTGATTTTCCCTAATTAACAGCTAAGTAGGTTAATTGTCAAAAATTCAACCCCTATCTTCTATATATATATATATATATATATATATATATATATATATATATATATATATAGAAGATAGGGGTTGAATTTTTGACAATTAACCTACTTAGCTGTTAATTAGGGAAAATCAAGCAAATGCTTTGAATCAGTTTACTGTCTCTCAGTCTCATCTCAAGTTTATACCTACACAAATTGAACAGTCTGTACAGGGTTCGATGCAGAAAGACATACTCTCTCAAGCTTTATCATACACCTGGAAACTTGCCGCAATGATGACTAATATTCTATTAAATGGTAGTAGCTTAGACTCAATTAAGACCGAAATATCACAAATAAAAGACACTGTAAATGATCAATCTGCAAATCAAAGTACAATGCCTTCCCAAGTTAGTACAGTACAAAATCAAAATAATTTTTTGTATATTGAGATGCAGAATCTTAAAGCCCATAACGTTCATGCTTCTCCTACGAGTGAAATTATTGTTACATACATACCAACTAGCTTTACATTATCGCATAGTGATATCGCTTCAAGAATTTTTAATTACTTGAACCTTTAAAATATTAGTGATAATATGTGTAGAAATAAATGACTCATGCGCTATCAATGCTTGCGAAACTACTCGGAAAAAAATTACTTGTTCTGAAATAAATCAGAAATAAATTCGGAAATAAATCAGAAGACGTATGAAAATCTTAAAGTGTTGGCGCCCTAGAGTGTTGGGTCTTGGCTTGTCCTTATCAAGCATACTTCGAACCTCGCCGACAAGCAAACACGGGCATACAGCAGCAAACGTACTTCCGAGAGTACTGAAAGACTCGGTGGCGCCCAAAATTCGAAAGGCAATCCACCGCAGCGATGTTAAAAATTCCGGGAGTGACATAAACAATAAAACGAGTGACATATTCAGCGAAGGACACAAACAAATAGTGCGCGAGTACTAGCAGGACCGATAATAAGTTACATACCGGAAAGTTCATTCGAGACCTTGAGCTATATAGTGCAGTGACAAGTGACTGTGAAGCAATAGTGAGGATAACACATTGCATAACTCCAATCTCGAATTAATGTTGCTGCGAAGTCGGCAATAGTTGCACCAGTTGCGCGACCTAACAACAGCTCTTTGCGAGGTCATTCATTCTCGCTGCGCAGCCACACTAACAACATGCGTGTGATTCGCGGCCGCAGCCACAACTCATACCAGCTGCACGGTCGCAGCCTCAATTCGCGTCTGCTGCGCGGCGGTAACTACATCTCACATCTGCTGCACGACGTAGATACAATTCACACTTGCTGCGCGGCCGGAGCCACAACTCACGCCTACTGCGCGGCTGTGGCTACAACTCACGTCTGCTACGCGGCCGAAGCTAAAACTCATACCTGTTTAGAGGCCACATTCACAACTCGCGCCAGCTGCGCTGCCGCGGCCACAATTCGCGCCCGCTGCGTGGCTGCAGCCACAACTGGCGGTTGCTGCGCGACACCGCTGCAATTCGCACTTGATGCGTGGATGCAGACAACACTCAAACTGGCGGTGCGAACACAGCCACTACTTCAACCCTGCTACATAGAGACGCAACGGCGATAGACGCTTGCTGCACTGCTTCAAGTACAACTCACGATAGCTGCATGGACCTAGCTATAACTCGCGCCTCCTGCGCTGTTGCATCCATAACTGCACCTACTACGCGACTGCAGCCACAAGTCGCCCTTGCTGCACAGATGTTACCATGACTCGCACTTGCTGCCAAAATGCTTTCCCGACTCGCATTTAATGCATTCCGGCTTGCCGCTCAGTCGCAACTGCAACTATGCTCGCTGCAAAGATACAACCGCAACTGTCGCCCGCTTAATAAGTGCAGTCGCTATCTGGAGATCGGCGACCTTCAACGAACATCACCTGATGCGCTCTTACGCCGTCCCCGATGTCACTCGAACTCATCTTCCGAATAACTTCACTATACGTGAAATCGCCTTCACGGCAGTCGAGTGGCCGAAGAGTTCCTTGGACTAAGACTCTAAACGCATCGTCCAAGAGTGCATCGAAACATGCGAAGGTAAACGATGCCGCAGACCCATTCCGCGCGACTTCGGTTTGCGGAGACCCATTTTCTCCACAGCCTACTTACGTCAGAGACTGAACGGACCCATCTTCTATCGATTCTTCGTTTTCATGACGATTTTCGCTAGAAGCGAAACTGCGCCGTGCTCCCACGTTACTTGTGAGGCCGAATAGTTCCTTGGACAAGGAAGCTTTAATCGTCGGCCGCGTTTGTCTCGAGAGATGCGACCACGGGTAACGCGCGCGGACCCCCCCTCCGCAAGCTTGGACTGCGGAGACGTATATTCTCCGCATCCCACGCACAGCAGTCGTCGATCGGATCCATCTTCCAAGAGACCAGCATCAACGGTAAACTTTCTAGATGCTGCATGAAACAGACGGACCCATCTTCTGCTGATCCTGAAACAAATTCTCATCAACCCCAGCGTGGACGATAGCTAGGCGATGACGCTGGGCCCATGAGAAAATCATCACCCCGACTTGCCTGGAGAAGGCGGAAGGGCTTCTGGTCCCATTTCCTGGAGGACATGGGTATTGAATGGTGCTGGACTGCACGGATGCGGAAAAATCCTTCTAGGACGCCGATATCACTCTTTGGCCAAGAGTGACACATCAGCGCTCTAGGATAATATGAAGACGACGATCAGTATAGTGAAATGATTAAGTGTTAATTAAGAATGTATCGTAATTTTATTATTATTTTGCAATTCATGTATTATTTTCCTATTGGGTTTATAATTGTCTTATCCACTTATATGTTACGTAACAATTATGTAAAAGGAAAAAAGACTATTTTTAAAAAATTTCTGAAGGATCAGCGAGAATAGAAAATATCTTAAAACGACTACAGAGAAAGTCGCCGTTCGAAGGGGGATTTGACGTTCGCACGTCGCAACCTTTATTAAAAAGATTATATCATTTTTATAAACAAGAGCTGCGACGCACGACGTTTCATAAAATTCCCTACTATTCTCTGTCAAACGCGAAAAGTATAGGAACGCACACGGACATGCATTGCAAAGTATCGCTGGCGTAGACAGAAGAGGCGAAATCCGAGACAAGCCAACGGACTTGCCATAAAAATACGAGCACGTGTAGGCCTCCGCGCGCGCAGACCATACCATAAAACTTTGTCTCGAAGAAGCAACGGCTTTTCGCCGCCGGCGCGGACGGCCCCGATCGTTCGCAGATTTCTAGGGACACATATGTATAAAATGTCGCCGGGCCTCGACGGCTAATTCTTTAACAGGTCCCGACGCATCAATGAATGGGTCAGTCGTGCGCCGTCTTGGATCAGTCGTGCGCTGTCCCTGGCCAATCGCTCGCCGTCTCTCACCAGTCGTTCGCCATCTCGAATCAGTCGTTTGCTCGTCTACCATTAGTCGAGACCAATTGTTCGCTCGTCTCCCGTCAGTCAAAACCAGTCGTAGCAGTTATCGCCAATCATTCGTCAATCGCTGCTCAGTCATCGACGACCGATCGTTCATATCTCGCTGATTCTGAAAGATCATTATATCTCCAGTGGCGTGTGTTTCTTTATCTTCACCTACAATACCCCCCCCCCCTTCCTCACCACATTTAATCCATAGCAAAACCATGCCACATCCAATTTACAGAATTAACTTCCTCTCCCTCCTTGACGCCACTGATTCCCATAAACCCGACCCTCTGTCAAGTTTCATATTATAATAAATCATATTGTTATAATATCTCACCATTTATAAACTGTCACGACAGTCTTATTATGGAATATAAGAGAATTTTAAACCTAAGTCAAAAAAGTTACCACTCGAAACTTTAGCAAATGTAATTTAAATATATTATCCGAAAATCTATCCATTATTATAATAGTATCTTAGCGTATCCGATTCATGCGAAGATGCAAATGAAATGGCTGAGAAATTTCGCTGTCTAGTCACACAAATTGTCGATAGTCATGCACCTTATCGCACACCTATTCTTAAGAAACAAATGGCCCTTTGGCTAATGACTGAACTAAGGCGTAAATGTAAATTACGCAATCAGCTTTATAAACGTGCAAAGCGAAATTCAAATTTACAATTACTAAATATGTATAAGTCTATACGAAGCGAAATCAAGCATGAATTTAACAAAGCGAGAGAGAACTATTACTTAGCAATGTTCTCCAATATTCAAGATAAAAATAAGATTTGGTCTTTTTTCAGTAAAATAGGTTTGATTAAAGAAGTAAATAAAACTCTACTCCAAAAATTTACCAGTACTTAGGTAATCAATCATTATTCAGCGGTAACTTAACGTCCAGCCCTCCCCATGTTCACAACATTCTCTTGATCAAATCTTAAATTCAATAGAATCTACAAATCCTTAAGTTCATTCCTTTAGAGAAGTAAACGACGCTAAAGTACACAATGCCTTACATACTTGCTTACCGAAAGCCAAAGGTTGCAGATAAGACGATCTTTCACTAATATACTTCAAAGACATTTTACCTACTATTGTTCCATTCCTTAAAAATCTGTTCAATTTATTAATAAAAACTTGTACTTACCCATTTATGTAGAAAAAATCACCCATCATTCCATTACGTAAAGAGCAGAATCCCTCATCTCCAACAGAAACTAGACCAATAACTAATCTACCTCAGCTCAGTAAAGTTTTTGATACATTGATAACCGAGCAGTTAACCACATATCTCGAATCAAATTCCCTCTTATTTTCCTTTCAATCTAGTTTACGGAAAAATTATAGCATTCAAACTGTATTGCATAAGCTCATCGAAGATGTACGTGAATATATTGAGGAAGGGTTTGTCACATTACTTTTATTATTTGACTTTAAAACGGCTTTTGATTCACTGGTTCACAAAATTTTGCTGAAAATGCTAAAGGATTAAAATTTTTCAAAAGATGCCATAAAGTGGATCCATTCATATCAGTCTGATCGATCTCAAGCTGTTCTCGATCTTGATGAAAACTTGGAGTTTTTGTCAAGTACTTCAGCAGTATGATATACTACTTGAGATAAACTATAGGAATTCTATTTGCCAATGATCTTGAAGATGGATCCACTTTATGGCATCTTTTGAAATATATATATATATATATGTACTGCAAACCAAAAGATTTAAATCGAGCGATCTATTTGTTAAACTGTTACGGTATGGAAATAGTAGATTAGGCGTGACATCATGGTTTAAAGCTAAATGTTCGTAAAACTAATGCTATCTTACTTGGATCGGTCCGAAACTATAGGCGAATTAATAAGCATAATCTTAAAAAACTGTTAAAATCTTGGAGTATTCATGAATGAAGATTTGACGTAGAACGCTCAGACTTCACATCTTTCCAGTAAGGTCCAGGGCACTTTGCACAAGCTTCGATTTAAAGGTCACTTTTTGTCTCCTGATATATGGAAACTATTATTCTCATCTCTGATATTACCACACTTTGACTAATGATACCTTATAAAATGATGCCACTGGCCATCTAAATACCAAACTCCAGCTCATTCAAAACTCAGTAATAATTAAAACTGATTTTTTTTTCTGACAGCGGTTTATTGATAAGTACTGACTGAAATATCGATATTGATATACGTACGTATTTCATAAGACTGAATAATCGACTAATTTGAATCACATAACATGTTATGGCACATATTATTGTATCTTTATATGAAAATAAAAATTCTATCTCTCTCTCACTCTCTACCATGTAATCTCCCGTAGGATTTGCTCAGCCGAACGTACTCTTGTGCGCTTCGCATTCAGCAACATTATTAACCTCCCTTGTACTCTAACTTATTCTGAACTCAAGAGTCTCGAGACAATAGCTAACAAACTTGGGTTTAAGTTTGTGTGGTATAAGCATGGCAAGTTTCTTGTTCGATGACGAAAGGGGCTACGCGCACACGCCTTCATCTCTGCATCCGACGCGTCAACAATAGCAAAATTGTATAGCAATTATAGTCACGATTCTTCATAATTATGAAGAATCTGCACATACAACGCATAGAAACATAAATAACAATAGCAATAATACCGACTCAACAACGGTTCGTCATACACACTCCACTAACAAAGACCTCGAAATTTTCTCGGTACAACAGCTTGCCCAGAACTTCTGGTTTTGCGCTTCGATCCTTTTCGATCCATTTTCGCTCGATATTTACGCACTGAGTTATAAATTTCTACTGCTGGTCTGCTCCAAAACGTGTAATACCTGTGCTCCGAAATATAATATACATACATACAGGTATAAATTTAAGTATACACAAACTTTTCAGCTGCTATACGCAAGTATAAACGTTATACAACAACAGTAGATGGGACCGACTGTTGCAGCTGCCGCGCGGCTTAGAGCGCGCAACTATAAGAAGTTCTCGAATATGAGATATAACTTCCTTAATATTTCGAATTACGGTCTGAAATTTCTACAGTATATTCTCCACATATTGTACTTTCAAAATAAATTATAAAAGAAATCAATATTTTGAAACTCAAACTCCAGACTACACCCTTAAGGCTCTTATACCTCTCAATCTGAATTTTAATTCTTGGTCCGCTGTTAAATCCCTCATTACGGTGGTGTAGCCTTGCATTTTGGTGTATTTACAGGTCTACTGTGACTGATACTTCCGACTCAACAATTATCTACTCGGCTCCAACTCGTGACCCGGCTGTACTTACAATAATTTCGACACTAGTCGCTATGCACACACATACAGAGTTTATTTATATATATAAAGAAAATAGAAATAATATCATTAGAACTTAATACATATTTTTGGGTGGAATTTGCCTACTTTCCGTCAGAAACGGTTATATGGTCAAATTTCCCAGCAAGTTACCGATTTCTGAAACAATTTCTCTCGATGTTGCCTGAAAGGTAAGATGGTATGACTCAACCACTGAAAAGTGAATACAGCTGAAAAATAAAATTGTTCTGACTCAATAACTGAAAATTAAATTTGTTCTGACTTAACAGCTGAAAAGTAAATTTTCCCTGAAACCGCCAACAATTGGTTTGAACATAACAATAAACATATATATAGGTACTCGGTGTGTATATGTATTTACTGATGACTTGGACTTAAAATCCTTCGGAGTAGCCAATTACAGTTCGTGGCAGAAAGAAAAGAATGGGGATACAAAAAAATTATTAGTTCACCGTAGTAGTTGTTACCTCACTTACGGCCGTCAAAACATGACCTCTTTTGACCACATCAGGTTGGTCATGTTTTGACGGCCATAAGTGAGGTAAAAAGTAGGAATTATATACGTACACTTATTTAAGATCAGGAGATCCAGATTCAAGAGAGAGAGAGTGAGAGAGAGAGAGAGAGAGAGAAACAGAGAGAGAGAGAGAGAGAGAGAGAGGCAGAGAGAGGCAGAGAGACACAGAGAGAGAGGGAGAAAGAGAGATAGATAGATAGATATACTTTTTATTCATCAAGAGACGAAAATCTTACAATTGCATGTACATGTAGTTATAATTAAAATATCAGTCAATTTTATGTATTTGTTATCTTAACATTCACTTATTGCATTTCTTACTAAATAATATTATTCGCTTTATCAGTTCGTCAGTTTATAAAATTTAAATATAATGAACTAGTCATAGTCAGATATCACAGAAACACGCTTCGTCAAAAAATAATACATAGAATAAAATAAATACAATAGAGATAACATATAAAAATAAAAGAATACATACACATACTTTGCTAAATTTTTACGTATACTATCACGTCAAAATTTAAAACACACTCATTCATGACACTTTATCAATCACGCTAATAAATACATTCACACCTAACACTTTAACAATCACGCTAATAAATACATTCACACCTAACACTAAACATATTTAATAAATAAATTAATTAATAAATAAATAAGTCGAATAAATAAATAAACTAGATAAATAATTAAATTAAATAAATAAATAAATTAATAAATAAATAAGTCGAATAAATAAATAAACCAGATAAATAATTAAATTAAATAAATAAATAAATTAATAAATAAATAAGTCGAATAAATAAATAAACCAGATAAATAATTAAATTAAATAAATAAATAAATTAATAAATAAATAAGTCGAATAAATAAATAAACCAGATAAATAATTAAATTAAATAAATTAATAAATAAATAAGTCGAATAAATAAATAAACCAGATAAATAATTAAATTAAATAAATAAATAAATTAATAAATAAATAAGTCGAATAAATAAATAAACCAGATAAATAATTAAATTAAATAAATAAATAAATAAATTTAAATAAATAAATAAATAAATTAAATAAATAAATTTAAATAAATAAATAAATTAAATAAATAAATTTAAATAAATAAATAAATTAAATAAATAAATAATTCAAATAAATAAATAAATTAAATAAATAAATAATTCAAATAAATAAATAAATTAAATAAATAAATAATTCAAATAAATAAATAGCTTAAATAAATATCCGAGTCACCTCTATACATTCTCTTCACCATGTAATTGCTTAAGGTGCCTGCTAAACGCCGTTTTAAATTTACAGAAAGATGGCAGGCACCTCACACTGCTCGGGAGCGAATTCCAGAGGTGCGCACCCCGAACTCTAAATGAGAAAAGGCCCTTATCGGTGCGCGACCCCGGAACCGACAGCTCCTTCGTACCACCCCTACTTGAAGTCCTGGCCTAGTTTTTCTCAAAAAGGGCAGTAAGATATGGTGGCTGCCGCATGACAATCGCTTTTCAAAGCAACAGCCCCATAAAATACTACCTGCTCGCCTTTAGATCCAACCAGCCCAGTCCTTCCCTGTAGGAGGCGATATGCTCGTCACGCCTAACATCACATATCTATCTCACGCATGAATTCTGTAAACGTTGCAGTCGTGTCTGCAACTTCCCTGACACGTCAAAAAGAACCACTGAGCAGTAGTCTAAGTGAGGCAGTACCAGTGCACATGCCAGAACTTCCGTAGTACCTCCGTGGTGTAAGAAGGAAATAATTTCAGACTATACAGAGCTCTATTCACTTTCTTACTGGCCGCATTTAATTGCGGCTTCCATGTTAACCTTCCGTCCATTACCACGCCGAGGTTAGTAACTGTATCGATAAAGGGAACGTGTACGCCGGTCTGTATCTCAATTCCTTGCAAGTCAAGGCTCTGAACCAGTTTGAGGTTACGATCAGATCCAAAGATAATCGCCTTTGTCTTGCCGACATTCAGGCGCAGGCCAGCTGACGATGCCCAATTCGACACTGCTTGTGCTACAGCCGACATGCGACCGATACCATCACGAAGACCTTCCAGGGTCACTTGAGTGTAGATTTGCAGGTCGTCAGCGTATAGTATCTGTTCTACACCATCTAAGTCGAGTGCGTCTTGTAAGTCAGTTATGTAAAGGCTGAAAAGTAAGGGTCCCAGGACTGAGCCCTGTGGCACGCCAAGATTGGTGGTTAGCCAACCAGATTCCCCTTTTGTATTAGTGACGACTTTCTGTCGTCTCTTCATTATATATGACTTAAGCCACAGGAGAACACTCCTGGAGAAACCCATGCGCATCAGCTTACGCAGCAGGTTTGTGTGTGAGATGGTGCCGAATGCTTTACTGAAATCGTACATTAACAAAATGGTCAAAATTTTGTTGTTGTTGTTAATGCCTGTTCTTATGTCTTCCGTTAGTTTTAGTAGTGCTGTCTGTGTACTGTGATGCTGTCGAAAACCAGTTTGCATCGGGTCTAAACTGTTGTTTTCCCGTAAAAAGTCTATTATTTGGTCGTGTACTATTATTTCCAGGACTTTGGAAAGAAAACTCAGCAGAGCAATTGGTCGAAAGTCTGACACCGTGGATGGAACAGGCTTCTTCTTCAAAGGCACCAATTGAGCTCTCTTCCAAATTCTCGGAAAAATGCCACTGGACATGGAGGAGCTGAAGATTTTAACAATGTGATCTCCCACAAACGGAAGAGTCTTAGCCACTATACTTTGAGGGATGCCGTCTTCTCCTCAGCCTGTGAGAAATAGGCCACAGCCAGGACCACGTCTGAGAAGCTGACTTCTCGGAAAACGAAGCCGTCATCACTGGCAGTGGTTAAGACGTTGTCAAGTTCTTCATCACTTTCACTTTGTGAGATCGACACCCCTGCAAAGTGGGCATTGAGCTCTTCAGGCAAGAAACCATGAAGCTCCTCTCTTATTTAGGCAGAAGGCCCAGAGCCTTGAGCTCTTTCCGGATGTCTTTCTTGTTATCAATATCTTCGAATATTCTATTTCGCAAAAAACTTTCTCGTGTATCCTTAATTCGTAATTCAGCTTCTGCTGCAAGGCTTTGATACTCCCGCTACAGACTGTCGTGGTTGGTCAGAGCGTAACGTCTACGTACAGAGTCATGTTTTTTGTATAAATGTGGCAGTTCCGCATCAACCCATGGAGGATTCATTTTCTTTTTCGGTGTAAATTCTTTTAAGGGCGCAATTTTATCTATCACAGCTATGAGGTTGACGCTGAGGTACTCTAATTTACTGTCAACACCCACCGCATGACCATCAAATGGTAACCAATAACAGTCAGCTAGCTGAGACAGGAGATCGTCTTGCTGGATCGATTTAAAATCCCTGTAGCTAAAAGATTCATCCGCAGCAGTTTCGACCCCAATCTTGACCTTTATGATGTTATGATGACTGGGAAAGGGCGCCGGCTGATTCCCGCTGCTCAGTACAATGTCATTGTTATCTGTCAGGATCACATCAATCCATGTGTGAGAATCTGTGAGATGATGAGTCGCACCATGCTCAACTAATTGCAAATTGAGATCATCAGCCAACCGCCTGACAAATCTTGCATCGGCTGACGTTCCTAGTAGGTTCGCACTCAGATCTCCCATTATAATTTTATGACTAAAATCTTGCGTATGAAAGTCAGTTTATCTGTTAAGTCGGAGCCTGTATAAACGGTACGTGTGGTGGTCTGTATATCATAGCAACAAAGACGGGGGCAAGGCTGCCGTGCTGAACACTGCACATTATGTATTCTGGTATAAATGGCCTGCCCGCCTGTGTAGTTGGAGAACTGCATATTAAATGGGCCTTGAATGAGTTATGAATGTACAGGACCAGCCCGCCCCCGAGTTTGTTGCGATCTAGTCTAATAATTGAGTAGTTGTCGATCTGAATGCGGTCACTCCCAACAGTAGGATCAAGGTGCGACTCCGCAACTCCAAAGAGATGGTAGGTAGGACCAGCTGAAAGCTGTTGTTTGATTATTCCAAAGTCCCCCGTAAGAGAGGTAACATTGACAAAACCTGCTCTCAGTCCCCAACAGCGAACCCCCCAGCAGTATCTGTGGATAGTCAATTTTTTGAAACAGTCTACTTTGAACTGTTGACGGAATAACTGTCTTGTCAATTACATTCACATTTCCAAGATTTTTTGTTGCCTGTTCTATAGTTGGCGCAGGTTGAGTAGTAGCATATGATGCTACTATTGCTTGGAGATCTGCCGCTGACGAAAATTCATGGGAGTCGTCGCCATCACGCCTCTTCACCAGGAAACGGCCCCCTCTATGCTAAACGTATTTAAAATGAAGTCTCATCGCAAGGGCCTTGAGACTTCTATATTTAATAAAAGAGTCCTTTGTTACTAGTTCATTAATACAAATTTTTCCATTAATAATCCCATCCCTTGTATCCTGACCAAGAGCTGCAGTGTCGACGTATCTAGCATAAAAGCCTGTAATAAGTTTTTTTGCTCGCATAATTCTTTCACCTAACACACTGCTGGACAGGGTAACAACCCACGGTGACCGTCTGCGTTCGCTGTTTACATCTGCTGATGCCGCAGCAATCGGCTCATCTGACCGAAGCAGACGTGCGCTTATTATTTCATATTTCTGTGTTGATGGGAGGACACGGCACAGTATTGCGTGTGCAACGTCTACACGCTTGGAGACATTACCGTCTAATATATTAGAAATTATTAACTCCGTGTTAGTGCTTTTACTGTTGTTACTGTGCATTGCCCTTCCAGCATCCGTTTTCACCCACGTGCCTCGTGCAAATGGTGTTGCAGCACCATCATTGTCATTATTATTATTAATGTGACTAGAAATTTTTTTTATTCTATAAGTTTGTAAGTTGTAGTCGTCATTCTTATTGTTACGATCGTCATTGTTATCGCCCAAATTGATTGTTACTATTTTTACATTTGTATATACTAATTGGTAAAAGGGAAGTGTTTTCTATACTGGGGAGCACGGCAATTCGATGGTTTTCAATTTTATTTAGTATTAGTTGATTATTTTGTTGAATATTCTCTACGTTATTCTCAATTCAATTAATAGCAGTTTCATTTTCCCGGTTATGGTTTTAAGTTCATTTTCAAATGGATTTGTTGTTAAATTTCCAATTATGATTTATCTATTTTTTCTAATAGCATATTGTAATCTATCTCGACTTTATTCAACAAATTATTTGTTGTGACTTTACTGTCATGTAATAATTTATTATTAATTTTTAAATTATCAATTTCTTGGCAAAGCACTTGCTTTTTCTTTTTTCATCTCCTCCAGCTGGGAGTGTTGTTTTGACAGCTTTTTCTCAACTTTCTGCAGTTTGGATTCAAGTGAGAGTGCTAAAGAGTGTATTGCTGTTAACGAATTTAGCCTATTAACAATTTCTTCTAATCCTCCAAGAGAGGTGCAATGTCTGGCAAGTGCATTGTCAATATTTTTTTATGTATAATTGGCGTACTCCACCAGGCAGGAGACCGTTGTACCCCTTTTAAAGGTAGTACTGTCTAACATTCGTATAACCGACGCATTCACATTATTAACGCTGCTGTTGTTCCTTAAACGAATCGACTGCAATGTGTCGTTTCCATGGATTGTTTCCACACTCTTGGCCATGACGTCGCTCGGGGATTCCCCGCTGTGCTCAGCCCCCATGTTGAAAGTAGGCGGGCTTAGTGACGTCACGGGAAACTGTGCGGCCACTCGGAGCTGGCTGTTGGTGGGAGCGGGGCGTAGACCTGGCAACGGAGAGAGTGAGGAGTTAGTGGGCGCGGCCTTGCTCGCCTGATTGGCTCGCGCAACTGTTACTGGCTTTTTATTGTCCGGAGTGGACGCGGCTATCTCTTTCTCTCTCACTCGTGTTAATCGTCGCGCATGTGGCTGCAGACTCGAACAACGACCTCTTCGATTCTATGCATGCTTAGCACGCTACAGCTTTAGTTTGAAGCTGTAGCGCACCTACTTGCACGCGGGTAAGTACTGCAAGAGGCTTGCACGTTGGATTACAGGTGATATTACATATGCAGCACTTACGTAGAAAACTGCTGCTCCTAGGGACCTCCCCGCAGATGGCGCAGCTGTCGACCATGATGATAGTGGCGACGAAGATGAGTCGTTCTGCGAGGGAAAGGTAACATTGTTGTGGCTAGTATGCAGCAGGTGTCGCCTCGGCAGCCGCGTATTTGCAGTTCGAGTCGGTAGGTGACGCTCTGGTAGTAGGGGAGCTGAGTGCAGAGTGCCCTGATAGAGGTGGCACCTCTAAGTCGATTTTTCCTCGGGCTTGGCTCCCGCCGCTCGGCCGTTTTCACCTCACTTAACCTCAAAAATTGGCCGGGTGTTATTTTCACTTAGATGTTGAAAGCCGTGAAGATTGACCAGTGGAAGCTGTATTTTATCGTTACAGTGATAACTTGTATGCACTATTGTGCAAGTACTACAACAGACCGGCTCACAGATACAGGAGGCGGCAGAGTGGAGCATAAATGCAGGAGTCAAAACACTAGCAGGTGCACCTAGCAGGACAGCAGACGACGAAGAGAGAGAGAGGGAGAGAGAGAGAGAGGGAGGGAGAGAGAGAAAGAGAGAGGGAGAGAGAGAGAGAGGGAGGGAGAGAGAGAAAGAGAGAGGGAGAGAGAGAGAGAGAGAGAGGGAGAGAGAGAAAGAGAGAAATGAGTATTTTAATTCTGTTCTCCTTTTCATATCTCATTCGTAACAAATTACAATTTAAAAACACCTTAAATAACCAATAAAATGTTAATTAGATTTTATTATTCGATGGGTAACCCCTCCTATGTTCGCTTCTCTCAATAGAGAACCGAAATTTGCTTATTTCCTCGATATATCCAATAGTTTACGAGATACAGGCTGCTAAAGTGTAACAAGCCTTGAATTCTACGAATTTTTAAAACTTCCTTAACATTTTTAAGGCAATTTCAGGTGCATACAGTTTTTGTAAGTAAACATAGGAGTTCTCCACCGAATAATACAACCTAATTAACATTTTATTAGTTATTTAAAATTTTCTTAAATTGTAATTTGATACGAGTTAGATAAGAAAAGAAGAACGGTATTAAAATATTCATTCTATCTCTTTTATATATAATTAAATTATTTTAAAATCTAATCAAACTTATCTTTATTTTCTGATGCTGCTTGATCTGGTAGCCGTACAAAGTTTTAAATACAATAGTTTTTAAAAAATGTTTTAAAAATGTTTCTAAAAAAGTTTTTGAGTCTTTAAATATATTTTTTTACATATACACTTTAAAAACACATACTCATTTTTTTTTAAGTTTTTACACATTCACACTATTTTAAAAAAGAAATTTTATATTGATTAAAATTAAAACATACGCACTAACATTTAACACATTATTTTAATTTTGTATACACTTCACTTACGATACTTGAAAGTTTTACCACGATATAGTTCCATAGATCTTAAATAAGTCTGCGATAGAACACAGCACCAGTCTTTCGTGAAGTAAGCCACAACGTGCGCTGGTTTAAGACATTTCTTTGTCATGCATTGTGAGGACAGTAAAAATCTTTGTCATCGTCCAATGTCTGCCTTGAGAAGGTATATATCCTATAGTATGTGGGACAAAACAAAAGCTCCACCACTACATTTGCCAAATCCTGTATTAGTGAGACAGGATATAGGCGTTTTCAGCGTATTCTAATTTTATTCTCCAAAATGTAATTATTCTCCGGAACACACGCACTTTCCACCATCACTAAATTGTGCACTGGTTCTTCTTCCTCGTGTTCCTCGGCGCCTGCACGCTCCTCAGCGGCAGCTTGCTCCTCCACGATCGCTGGCACCTCGTGCACGGCGTCGACGGGATCCTCGGCCTCAGCATTTCCCATTACGTCTTTACTCGTTGGTAGCATCTTTGAGACTAAGTACATGGTTTTAGAATATTTATCTCTCTGGGATGCATGATGGTGTTATCTCCTTTTTTCTAATGTTTCACGGAGCTAAACCAAAACACACATCTATGGTAACTTGCGCTACGTGAGAATTTGAAGGCCAAAAGTCAGTGAACGAAAATCCTGTCTTTATTAGATTTCAAGCTTTTTGAAATCAGCATTTCTCTCTATCCCTTAAGTTAAATACCATTTTATTTTGTATTTAAAACAGAGGAGATTTTAGCATGATGGAGATAATAAACGAAACTCTAAACTTACATACGATTTTCGCTCTTATTTAATCATTGCGAATTCGCAAAATAAAAAGACAATTTAGAGTAAAGTCACGTGTAAAATACAGAGAGGATAATATCATGGTATCTACTTTCATGCTGACATTGAGGAACTATGGAAATCTTGTATACAATAGCTTAAACGTGCATATTCAATTTTTATAAGCAAAATTGCACAAGATCATGTTACATGGCATATGTAAAATACTTTCTAGAAATTTCCACGACATAATTGATGCGAAATTAGATAGTACGGTCAATGGAAGATTTTCATCTAAGAGCTAAAGATTATCTTACCCCACTACATCAAACACAGAAACCTGTATTTAAGGAGAACTATAGGCAAGAATCCTCAGTACATTTCGGTCGGTCGTGTGTTAAAAATGATCAGAGTCAGTGCAAGCCATTTAATTAAAATTTTACGACTAGCTCTGCGTATAGCGAATGCTTGCGAACCGCATATTCGATCAATTTGCTGATCGGTATGGTATAGTGATCTTGAACGATTACCCGTAGAAATTTTAACAAAAAAATTACATTTCCTTTTATAACATTGTTGCATAACGACAATTAATTATATTTATCATGTCGGGGTCTTTCATAATAAAGACGTACTGTCGATCGTTGTCCAAGCTATGAGGCAACGCAACGATCACACGAACCCTCTGGCTAGCGGGTGATTCGTCGACATTGTAAGTATTTGGTCCATTTATTTTATAAAGTTTGTAACTTTTATAAATCAGTGGATCCTATCCTTTTAGTGATCAATCAAATGCTCGCCGACACAGCGGGTGATGAGGCTATTTTGAGTTGTGTCTATCATGATGATCAGCAACCTGGGCCATCATCAGCAGGCATACAAAACACATTAAACCGTAAGTATTGGATATGCTTCAATTAAATATTGTTTTTTACTATATTTAAGTACGTCCCAATACTTTAGTTATAGATACTATACCCATTGAAGCTGGATTACCGACAACTTCAGGCGTACAAGAACACAACGTTAATATAAAAAATTGTAAGTATTGTATGTGATAAAATAAAACGTAATATTTTTTATCTTACAGTTCAACGAAGCCCAGAGTGCTAACGATTTTAATATTGATGATACTTTATCAATTAGTTATGCTATTGTGAGAAGTGTAACAGGGCTTGAACGTGTATGATTAACCGAAGAAGCTGTAAATAAAAAGTCTATATTATGCATAAGAAACGATGGCAATCTTTGTTTGCCACGTTCTTTGGTTGTAGCTTATGCTTACGTTATTAGAGGACAGATAAGATCAGGTAAATTGCACAATTATTTGGAACTTACACGAAAGCCAAAGGTACAGTTTAAAAGAAAGCCGCTGAAGAACTTTTAAATTTAGCAAATATCCAGCTGTCACTTGAAGGGTGCGGTCTAGCAGTTTATTTTGCTACCCAAGGTACAGCTATAGTTGTGTACTTGTTGAGTAATTTTGGAAAGGGGTCTCCACCAGTTTATGACGGTACACGTTTTGTCATCGATATCCATACAAGTGTTTTTCATACCTTACGAATCATCTACTATGAACTTTTAAAGCGTTTTCAACAGATGCTTAATTTAACAGGTGCAGCTGGAACTCAATGTTATTCTATACCTTGCAACATGAGTTGTGATCGAATAGAAGATAACAGATGCTCAAACAAATGTCACAAATATATGAAAATTCCTGTGTGTGAAAAGTCTTCAAATCTCAGAAAATGTACCAGTTGTTGGCGAACATTTTTCGGCGAAATTTGTTACGAAATCATTTAAGCCCAATTCCATACAGATTCAACGAGCAAAAAAAATCGATGTCTTCGATTTTTTTCAAACTTTGAGGTCATAATCTACGTCGAATTTCATGAGACCCGTATTTTGTCTTTTTTGCGAAAAACGGTTCTGAAACCCCGTGGTACAGTATCAAAGATAAGGTCGTAAAAGCGATATTTAAAAAATGAAAATTTTTTTTTCAAATGGTTGCCATTTCGAGTCAAATTATCGTATGAAGACGATTATTTTTTGAAAATGTGTGGAATTTCATCAGCTTTGGCGTGGTATTTTTAGATTTTATATAGCTCCAATAATTTTCAAGATAAATAGAAAAAACTGAAAAAGGTGCTTTTTTTCAAAATTCGATTTCTCAAAAAGGCCCACTACGATTAACGCGAATTTCGGCTATGTTTTTCAAGGCCACATGAGCTATCTTTCTACCAAATTTCAAAGTGCCAGCTTCCTCTGTTCCGGAGATATGGCCTGTCAAACAAAATGACTATTTTTACATGTTTAAGCAAAGGAATCACTATAAATTAACTTTCTGCTTGTGTTGAATTAAAATAATATACATTTTTTACTCAGTAATATTTAGATAGAGTAATTTACACATGTTAAATAAATGTAATAGACAGCTATAATTTTTTTAACAATCAGAAAAACATTAATCAAGAGCCGACACTAATCCATTCATGTTTATTGTTTTTTCTCATTGAAGTTTTCTTAATTACATTTCCTCTAATATCAGTCTCCCTGACAACTCGCCAAATATGACTATCACGAATACCGTGAATGGGCCGAACTTCTTGCCATTCTTTGGTTTTTTCATCTCTAAATTTTTGCAGTTCTTCAGCTTTCAAAAGTATTATCCTTATTTTATTAGTATACTTAGTTACATATTTCAAAAAGTGTTCGATATTCTTAATACATTCGTTCGGTGATGATGACAAATTATGGGTTGTAGCGTAATGTTTTAATAATCTACCGATGCCATTGCATGCTCCTTTTCCGTGTCCAGTTGCAGAAAAAATTCATTTTGTTTGACGGAACCCATTTCCCAGTTCATGAAATTGAAATCTATTTTTGAAATGAGCAGCAGCACTATCAGATATTATACTAATATAATTTTCCTTATTCTTAGTGAGTGTCAAACGCTCACTTGTTATCAATTCCATAGCTGCTAAAGCAAAAGCTGTGTCATGTTTTCTATCATCACTTACTATGCCAAAACTCACAGTATTCTTTCCGATTTAGCACACCGAAGTGAAAATAGAAATCTGTGTATTGGTCCAATGATATCCTTGGATGGCATCTTTCTGGATTATAGCCCAATTTTCTGCAAAATCTCTGTGTAAAATGAGACGATTTTCCTTAAAATGTCCATTCTGTTTTTCCAATTTGATTTCGCCTTGCTGCAACTCTTTAATTCGTCCATGTTTACTCATCATTTGTACATAATTGTTCAGTTCTTTGAAAAATATGTCAAATGTGCAAGTTTTCTTGACAAGATCATTTTTTCCCAAACTGCAAAAGTAATTTCGTCACATAATAACTCTTCTCCCAATTGGAAATTTTCTTGAGTATTTATTCTAGTTTTGCAAGTTTCACATTCTCGAAGAATGCATGAATTACTTTCTTTCGAACAAACAATATTGGATAAAAGCTCTTTTTTTAACGTTGAAAATTCAGAGTTTTTCATTTTCAGGGTGATTTTTAGCGCCGTCGCTAAAAGGTCAAAATTGGCGCAATGGACACATAAACACGATTCGTTCAAAGGTTGAATTATAACCCATTTTGGGCGCAATTGATAAATCTATGACCTCGAAATAATAATTCTTGGATTCTGCACGAAAAATAGATCGCAAATTTCCTTAATGCTACGAGAAAGAAAACGTTTGACTTTTTTTTTCTATAACCCCATCGATTTTAACACTGATCACGTCGTTTTTGTTGGGACTTTGGCTAGAACAGTCTAAATTCATCTTGATAATATCTTTCAACTAGCTTAATAGTTTCAATCTTTACAGGATTTCCAGAATATGGGTCGGGCTTTTCAAACAATCCTTTACATTCTCTCAGCTTTCGTGAAGTTCTAATCATATCATCTGTAGTTCCTCCTATATGTGCTAAAACAAAATTGCTTGAGAGACTTGATGGTAATAGAGTTAGCAGGCGCACTTTTTCTTTGTAGGCTACATTCTGATTTTCTAATACCAAGCTGGAGTTTCCATTCCACTCCTCACATGTTTTGCACTTATTGAATTGTATTTTTTCTTTTGAGATGTCATATAATTTCATAATTTTACAATCAGATACGTCACAAATAGTTTCAAATAATTGTTTGCGTTTGCGATTTACATATTTCGGGAGTAATGTGGGGTCAACACTCGAAGGAAGTTTAAATGGCGATAGAGAAATATTGTTCAATTCAAGAATATCATTCACTTCTTCATATAACTGCACACTGGCAACTGAAACTTGAGAATCTGCAGGCAATGAACTTCGAGATCCCGTCATTTGATTCGAAGATGTAGATTCTGTCGGCGTTGTGTCTTGTGCTTTTTTTAAATTTTCTTCAGAAATATCCTTTAATTTATCATAACAAATTCTGCATACGTAAGTATCTTCTATTATTTCCTTGTTTTGATACTCTTCAGACATTAATAATCCTTTTGTTATAGTACCAAGTAATAGGAATGGCCGAAATATGAATCTTGCCGAAATCCGGACACTTCCTAGATCTCTTAGAACTATGTGGTCTCGTTGACATATTGTTGATATGTACCTGAAAAATGGAAATTTTATTGATTTCGAGCAAAGAAATAAATAGACACGAAGTGGTCGAGTCCGAGAATTATCACTGAATAGAGAGAGAAAGAGAGAGAGAGACAGCGCCCGCGAAAGTAGCGAGTTTCCGCTGCATGCACTATGTAGTGTATGGATACTAGAGAGAAAGAGAGAGAACGATGGACATTACTGCACTATACGAAAGAGACCTGGTGCGTGTAAGATTAACGATTCGAATAATGTAGAATGAGCGAGAGAGAGAGATTGATTGATTGATAACAAATTTATTCATGCCAAGGTAATCATAACCGTATGGCAAACAAACAATATAATACATTTTAATGATTGTAACGTGTATAAAAATATATATAGTAAATAGCTATTATTACAAATTAATAATAATAACAAAAATAGCCTCTCAGTTAATATATTCGCAATGTATAACGCATGAGTATAAAACTAATATTAACAATTATAATTAATTAGATTAAATTCTATTCACACCTATGGGTGTTCTAATCCTATAAGACATTCGTATAGTGCCATTTTAAACGATTCAACAGTCTTTTTAAGTCTGATAGCGATAGGCAAAGTATCCCATAGTTCCATAGCTTGAATAGAAAATGTGCATCTATAAGTTCTCGTTGTAGCTAGGGGGATTACAAAATTTGAAGATTTCAGTCTTTCAGAACGACGTGTGTCATCTTTAATTTCCGGAAAAAACTTAAGAAGATATTCCGGTCTCGACACTGTTAATATTTTATAAGTAGTGCCTAAAAAATATTTTCGACGTTCAGCGAGGGATAGCCAATTTAGCTGCTTATAATACGGTTTCAATGTCGCATCGCGTCTTAAACTAAATATAAATCGTATGACAATGTTGCACAGTCGCTGGAGTTTAACAGCAAGATATTGCGAAAGATCACTAAATACTAGACAAGCATAGTCAAAGTAAGGAAATATTAGTGCATTGACTAGTTGTGTTTTAATCTGACTTGATAAACATTTACCACTAAATCTTAGTCGATAAAGAACATTGTGAACCCTAGAGCAAATTTGGGATATATGGGTATTCCACGACAGGTCTTCACAAAGAATAATACCCAAATTTTTCACTGTGCTTACGAGTGGTATGATTGAACCATCGACTATTATGGGTGGAAGATTGTTCTTATTAATACGCATGTGATATTGCACGGATGCAAAAAGCAAGGCTTTCGTTTTATCTACATTAAGAATAAGTCCGTTCGATTTAACCCAATTTACTACAGCAGCAGCATCCTCATTTAATTTAGAGATCGCAGCTGGCAATTCAGCTAGCTCACATTGTATGTAAAATTGGAAATAGTCCGCAAAAAGTAAGCAATTATCTTTACAATGAACTAAGACTAGTACTAGCAAGTTGATAAATATTAGAAAAATAATTGGGCCCGGAGTTGAACCCTGTGGTACGCCTGAAGAGTTTTCCATAAAATCAGATAAACTACCATCAAGATTAATCACAGCTTGGGATCGACCTGTTAAATACGAGTGAAACCAGCTAATAGCTTCATCAGAGAAATTAAGTTCTCTAAGCTTCTTCAAAAGTAACTCGTGATTTATGGAGTCAAAGGCCCTTTTTAGATCAAAAAGTAGCAGGACTGTAACCAATCCCTTCTCGATCCCACGACGGATATCTTCGGTAAGTTTGAATAGTGCCGTTTGCGTACTAAAATTACTTCTAAACCCTAAATGGTGCTTCAGATTTTTCGAACGAATGAACCTTGTTTGAAGAGTCAGTAAGTATAACATCGAGCCATGTATCCGAACTATCTTTATGATGTGTCGTACCAGTTGGTACAAGAAATAAACTGTTTTCAGAAATAAGATTATGCAAATGCAGCCCATAGAAATTGTTAGTTATCAGAGTAGAGATGTACTTATTTTTGAAATGACTCAAAAAAGCTCGTTAGAACATTACCCTTAGGTCGACGATAAATTGAGGCAAAAAGAACATGCTTATTATTTTTTTGACTAATATCCACAAGTAGGTATTCGGTGTCATTCAAATTATTTATCTGTGGAGCACTAAGTATCTTGTATGAAATTCCATTCCGAATATAGCATGCGACTCCGCCAGCTTGAATATAAGTACGTTTGCCACTAGTCGCTAAGAGGCCTCGATCGTTGCGAACTAGATTAAAATTCAATATGGTAAAGAGAGAATCTTCTTTATTAGGCGTAAGCCAGGACTCGGATATGGACAGTATATCGATATTTTTATTAATAAGAAATATTTCGATTTCATTTAGGTGATCTTTTATTAAATTTGCATTAATTTGAGCGACTCGTAAAAATGAATGTCTACAAAAGGATTGCGCTAGTGAGGTAAAATGTGTGGGCAGTCACAATAATTTATCAAGATCATTTTCGGTTACTATGCAAATTCTATCAGAATTATCATTTTTCCGAACATTAATATTGCCTTCACGCGTCCAAACGTAGTTATATTTGCACTGTTTAGCTTTCTCTTTAGTTAGATACAAAAGATTGTGAACAACTAAAGGCAACATTTCATATAAATTTATAATTAGATTATCAGCGCCCTGGTAAAGATCGGAAAATAACAATTCGCCGAATTCTCGCTTAACTTTTAATACGTGGTCGCGTATACTAGACGACTTAAATTTAACAATATAAGAAAAAGTCGGTATCTTATCCTTCCCCCCCCCCTTATTTCTCGCATTATTATCATCGCCGCTTGAGTGAACATTTTGTATTTCCATTTTATTAGAAGAGTTTTGGTTTTTTTGTTTAAACTCACGTATTTCTAGAATATCAGTTGTCAATGAACCTAACTCTATATAATGTAAAATTTTGTTAGTGAGCTCATGTAATGGTATCTTTGACGTAGTAGGGATACCCGTAATTTTAATTTCCGTGTTTGGGTTAGCTCGGGCACGCAAGTCTTTTAAATCGTCTATTTCATTACGGAGAGTAGCATTTTCTACTTCAAGAGATTTTAAGCGCACATTTTGTTCACTCAAAGATTTAGTAAAATTATTTATTTTTTTAGTTAATTCATTAAACCGTTCGTTCGTATTGGCATTATTACTATTCATGGCGTTAAAAAGCGCAGAAAATTGTTGTGCTGTAGTTAAATACTCCCACCCTTGCGGTAAACCTTCAGACATTTTATCGTTGACGCGAGAAAATGATTCAGTGAAAGTGCTTACTTCTATAAGTTCCGGAGCTGTGTTTTCACTCACACTAGCTATATGGTCACTAACGTTTGATAAGTCCAGCCTACCAACGTTAATACCCCTACTAGAATCATAAACTAATGATCGCGCAGTAGACTTATTTACAATAAAACCGAAAATACAACCCGGATGGAATTTACTACAGCATTCAGAACATTGACGATGTTTAAAAACAATTTTTCTTTTGCACTTTTTGCATTTATGCATGTGTAATATAGCTAAAATTACCGTACTTTAGTAACAAAAATTTATGAAAACAACTAGGCCTAGCTTATTGTAATGTGTGAATTTTCTTAAATTTTCTAAGATATTTTTAATGCTTGGTTCTGTAAGTCGAAGCATGCAACACAAAACTATATAACAAACAGTATGATACAAATCGTAGAGCAATACAGATATGCGCGCGGTACTTCGCTGCTATTATCGCTTTTCACAAAATTTTACGATGCTTATTAATTTATAGTAGACACGCAAATAATTTGTGTAGCTATACTATGGTAATACATTCTAGTTATGTGAGTAATTATGTACCGTAGGTGTTTAGCGAGTAAGTTTAGGCATTACGATTCATAAACCTTTAAAATCGATACGCAGTCTATCTCGCACTCACTCGGTTCGATGACAGCTGTGAAACAGACAGGTCGGTGGTTCGCCGTCCGCAGACATGTGTATGCTTCGAGTGTGTTGGTGTCAGCTCCGGTGATGCCAAGTCATGTTCAGAGCTGTGGAGAACGATGCGCTGCTACCGCTGTATATCCACGAATCAAGCCGCAATTCCACGTTTCAAGGCCCAATTCCAAGAAGGCGAAGGTCACCGACGCATGCGCACCAAGCAATACGTGGAAATGGAACCAAAGCCAAGTCAGAAAAATAACCTCAAAGCATTGCAGCGGTTGACAATTAATTGCAGATAAAAATGCAAGCCTTGAACGTCTGAGCTGGACCTTATGTGAGGCAGAAGCTTGGAATCCGGCGCATACAAGTCAACAGAAATTAATATGCCCGGAAGCATTATGCGGCAGTAGGCAGACTTTTGAAGCGGAGCAATATCGAATGCGTTATGCTGTACTTTGGAGAGAGAGAGAGAGAGAGAGAGAGAGAGAGAAAGAGAGAGAGAGAGAGAGAGAGAGCCAGATAAGTGCAATTACACTGCTTGGAAGAGCATGGACGTGCAGCAAGCAACAACTGGAGTTCGAAAGGCAGAGAGAGAGATACAGAGACAGAGAGAGAGAGCGAGAGAGAGAGAGAGTAAACTCGCGCGGCTGCTGATCTCAAGATTGAGAGAGACGGAGAAATTAATATCGAGACCGAAAAAAAGGAGAGAGCAAGCTACTATATTGTCTGTGCACCTTCGAGCCGCGTGAGCTCGGACGGACACGATATCATATACACAATTATTTTATGATTGAGCGACTAATACAGTCGAGGAGTATGTTGGAGGTTATGTTTGCCTGGCTGTATTGACTTTATGCAGCCTAAGATGAATCATCCTCGGTCGCATTAGTACGACAGTTGCTTCGTACGCCACCGATTTACTAATTGATTGTAACCCGCACGTAAAACCGTCATACGTCCTCTGCCAAGGCTGTGAAATTTTTTAAGCGCCATGATCGAATGAAAAGAGGCGAAAACGTCTGAGGATATGTTTGGTAGCGCGGAATAGTATAAGGCCGAGGCAGCGAGCGAAACAAGCATCCTCCTCAGCCATATTCGCCTTTGATAGGTTCCTGGCACATAAATATCTAATGCATAGTTACATTGGATACGTACTTGTTATAACACGATGAATACTATCCAAAGAAGAGTACTAGCAAATTGACGGAAAAAGATGTACAGATCACCAGACAGACGAGAATCAAACGTAGATAACACTGTAATAGATGCTACACTCAAATTATCTCAGTCTTTAGTCTAATAGAGTCTGGTTCAGAGTCTCACTTGCTAGAGAGCAACCAGAACAATGATGTCTATAGAGCTACAGCGTTTTTCTTATGACGTCACCAAGATGCGCGTTCATTTATGCCAGGCTGCGGAATTGTGTCCAAGTATTCGCTATTTTTCTACTGCGCAGCCGGCATATAGATGAACGAGCATCACATACTCGGAACAGCTGATATTACTTTTTACGCTGATTTATGAAATTTTAAGGTGAGAATAATTATTTATAACAAAAATGATTGGATTTGCACATATTGTATATCGGGCTTAAGCATGTAAAAATAGACATTTTGTTTGACAGGCCATATCCCCGGAACAGAGGAAGTTGGCACTTTGAAATTTGGTAGAAAGATAGCTCATGAGGCCTTGAAAAACATAGCCGAAATTCGCGTTAATCGCAGTGGGCCTTTTTGAGAAATCGAATTTTGAAAAAAAGCACCTTTTTTCGTTTTTTCTATTTATCTTGGAAATTATTGGAGCTATATAAAATCTAAAAATACCACGCCAAAGCTGATGAAATTCCCCACATTTTCAAAAAATAATCGCCTTCATACGATAATATGGCTCGAAATGGCAACCATTTGAAAAAAAAGAAATTTCATTTTTTAAATATCGCTTTTACAACCTTATCTTTACCACGATACTGTACCACGGGGCTTCAGAACTGTTTTTCGGAAAAAAGAAAAAATACGGGTCTCATGAAATTCGACGTAGATTATGACCTCAAAGTTTGAAAAAAATCGAAGACATCGATTTTTTTTGCTCGTTAAATCCGTATGGAATGGGCCTTAAAAAGAGGATCATTTAATAACTCGAGCAATGTATGCGAAAAAATTAAGTTCTGTTTTCAGGAAAATGTTTTAAGACTATGCGCACACAGCATCGAGTTAATAAAGAAGAACATAAATACTATATTTTATTTTGTTATACGTGTAAAGGACGATTACCACTAGGTCATTTGTGTTACGTGTAACGTATAAAATCAAAAGAAACAACATCAGTCGTACTATTTCGATTGACCGTGGACAATGTGGTATTCGTGAATACGTGTTCAAAATCAATCCGATTAAACAGTTGGTTGACCTAGCTCTGGATCAGCAAAAAAAATTCAAATGAATTAGTTTATGAATATAAAATTCATTGATAGTCTAAATTATTTTCATTTGGCTTTATCTCAATTAGCGAAATCGTATGGTCTACAAGAAATCGAAAAAGGTACTTTTCCCCACTTATTCAACACACCTGAAAATCAAACATGCCAAGGTCCACTACCACCTTTAGACAAGTATTCACCTGATACTATGCAAACCACGGAAAGAACCTGCTTTTTACAATGGTATTATGAACAGATGGTCAGCGGTTACACATTAATATTTCAAGTAAAAATAGAAAAATACTGCAAGAAGGATGTGTCTATTTTACGATTAGCTTATTTGGCTTTTCGAAAAATATTAATGAAATTTGGTGTTGATCCGTTTGTCGAGTGTACAACTATTGCTTCAACGTGTATGCGTGTTTTCAGGAAAATTTTTAACAAAGAATCGAATCGGTATTGTACCGGCAAATGGTTACAGGTAGGCCGATAACCAGTCCGAAATAGCTGTACATTGGCTTTATTGGATGGAGAAATGTGTTCTCAATCGTTTCATTGAACATGGTGGCCGATGTCGTGAAAAAAGATTACCCGAAGGTATCATAGTAGATGGATATAGTCCGCCCCCAAGACGACAAAAATCATAAACGTATAGTAATGCAATTTCGTGGTTGTTTTTGGCATGGAAGTCCTCACTGTTACCGAATATATAGAGACACAGCCTTGCCAAGTGGTGAATCGATGGATGGTGCGAGGGAATGCTCGCCATAAGTGATAATATAAAATCCAGCAATTACGAGTTGATTGAAATATGGAAATGTGAGTTTAATAATGAACTCTTTCAAAATGAACAACTTCAGCGGTTCGTTAAAGAAAACAAGATTGTCTTGTCAACAGAGATTTCGGCAAAAATGTTGAATTTCGTGAAGGTTTACCACAAAATACTGGCTACGCTGGTGATTTAAGAGCAAATCTTGTGATTGTCGATGATTTGATGCGTGAATCGCCCTCCGGAGGTGCGATCGTCAATATATTTTCAATAGCTAGCCATCACCATAACCTGTGTGTGCTGTTTATAACCCAAAATATCTTTCACCTCGGAAAAGGACAGGGTGATATATTCTTGAATGCTCAATACATGGTAGTATTTAGGAATTTGCGCGACAGGTCTCAGATACGACATCTTTCTCGCCAAGTACTTCCTGAAGATCCAAAATTTTTGCAAGAAGCTTACTGGGATGCTACCACAAAACCTTATGGTTATCTCTTGCTGGATTTGAAGCAAGATACACCCGATAATTATCGTTTTCGCACTTGTATTTTTCCTGACGACGAATTACACTACGTTTACGTTGTAACGGGGCAAATTAGCCCATTACAACCTAACACTCGCGCGGCTGATAGACAGCCGAAGCGAGGCAGTTAGTCCACGCCCGCGAGCGAGGATGCGAACAGCCAGCGAGGCGTAGGGAGACGCAGCACTCGCACACACACATACATACACACAAGCGGGCAGAAGTAGCCGCGCGTGGCCTGCGAAGTTCGGCAACGCGGCATCCCAGCGTGCCGCTAGAAAGAAAGAGGGAGAGAGAATAGGAGAGGGAAGCAAGGAGCCGACTGTGGAAGGGACGCGCGAGGCGCGAAAGAGAGGACAGGGAGATTCGGCTACGGTTCGTCACCCAGACCGGCCGATGTCGCGAGTCTACGCGCGGGTAGAATGAGAGCCGCGACCGCGGAAGCAGCCGGCCCTGGAAAGCCGAACAAGAGCGAGGCGCGCTAGCCTACCAGCACCTGTAAGCGGGCCGATGCGAGGCGCCGCAGCTGGGGAACCGCGAGGCGAATTCGTCCGTAAGTGTGGAGAGATGAGTGGTAGACGAGTGAGTATACATCAATTATAGTATGCGAATGCCGCCGAACCCGAGCCGCGATGGGCCGACATATTCGGCAAGCTTATCTTTCTCTCTCTAAACTCTCGATCTCTGAGCCGATGCGAACCACGGCCAAAAGATCGCATGACTGAAGCGATGCGCGAGTCCGGCAAATGAGCCGGCGAGTTCCGGAGCAGATTATTTGTTCGAGTCGCGAGGCGACTACGCGCGTTCCCGTTTCCGCGATGAGCCAGCATGGCTACCTTCTTGTAAATCATTGTAAATATTAGTTTTAAGTATCTTAGAAATAAATAAGTATCTATGAGATTATTAAATATCATTCTGTCGTCACCCGAAATTATTTCGAGTCCTTTATTACTCTTGCATGCTATCCTTGCTTGTATAGCCTTCGGACTCGTGGGCCCCGCCACTCTCCGCGATCAAATAAACTGAGCCTAGCTGGAGCCCACTCATTTCTGTGCGCGAGCAACTCTCGACCCCTCCGTAGCAAGAGGGGCGAAAAACGCAATATTATTCAAAAAGAAATTAGTTTTCGCCCGGAGGCAAGAGATGTTGGTCATAACGTACTGCGAAAATAGATAAATGGAAGCGATACTTTGAACCAGGTATCAGTCACGTCGTTGTGATGGCTCCAAAGAAGCCACCATTCTACGAAAAAACAGCGCAAGGCTCTTTTGCAAAGAGTGGAAACGAAATTAGTTCGACATATTTGTGAGTGTGCTCTGAACGTGTTAATCGGTAATGTAACACTCGAAAAACGACACAAATCTCGTATACGTAAGCACACAACAACTCTACGAAAATTGGCGGCACCTAGTCTATGCTTGTGGGGAAAGAAAAAACTTATCGTACAGCGCGAAGGATTCTTATCTGCTCTGCTAGCACCACTACTAGGTACCGTTTTGGGTAATCTAGTAAGTAAATAAAAAAAAAATGAAGCAGACTAGAAAAATGGTCTGCCTATCAGAGGAGAGCTTGGAAAGTCTATAGAGCACGTTCACAAACGGTTGACTGAAGTCTGCGCAAAAACCCGGTACAGTTATGAGCTGACTCGACGTAGAGACGAACGAAATACTAAATTCACAAATGTGTAAGGATGAGCGTGAAAAGTGGCCATTGTATCGCCAAGTCTTGCAACCTTATCTTCACTTAAAGGACGCTGCTAGTGCAGAAAATAGAAAAAAATACTCAATGATGCTAATATCACTGTTCCGGTTAATCCAGAGCAAAATGAGGGTGATACAATGCTGTCAGGGGGGAGAAGGAGAATGACGCGCTAGTGGACCGGATCGATACCGATATCCTGCAGAGTGTTCCCCAAAAGTACCAAAATAATGCAGGTCAACTATTGCACCGTTTACGTATCAGTAGTAACATTGTTTGGTGTGTTAATGGATCTTTAATAATAGGAGGTATGCGGATACGTGGTGGCAACATGGTTGAACTATTGAATAACGCTATGAGAGAGAGCCTGGTCACCCCACCACCGGGGCATCTGCAGTTTGTTGTTGCACTTCGTGAATCGTTCATTCACGAAGTGCAACAGCAGTGCAAGTGAGGGCATTGTTCACGCTCTTACTCCACGTTCCCACTATGTGAACGATCTCAATAGTAGAGGTGATAATAATGATGATGATAATGGTGGTGGTGGTGGTGGTGGTGGTGGTGGTGGTGGTGGTGGTAAATACTCATCTGCCCGCAGTAGCAGTACCAACAGGGACGTCCTAGGTGAAGGAGCTTGCGCTTTAACAGTCAAAAGAAAGAGGTTTAAGAAAAAAAAAAAGGCGCCTGACGCAGATTATAAGAAGAAGGAAAAGAAAAAGAAAGTTTCGGCCTTGAGAACATAAGTTCAAGCATGGCGTCGATTGAGCGGGGGGTTCCAGAGAAAGAAAAAGTGAGTTTGCAAGAAGATGAAAATTTACGTGAAAAAAAAACAGCGCTTTGGACGCCTTGATTTATTTACTACAATTTAAGATGCACGTGCCTGGTTACAGATTCTGTGGACCAGGTACTAAATTAGCTGAGCGCAGCATGCGCGATGAAGTTGGAATTAATCCTTTGGGTGAAGCCTGTCGTCAACACGATATCGCTTATGCTGACAAAGAAAGTGATCATCGTCTAGCCGATCGAGTTTTAGCAGATTACGCTTTCTCTCGCATGCTTGCTGAGGATACAAAAGCTGACGAAAGAACGTCGGCTTTAATGGCAGCTTGTTTGGTTAGTAAAATAACTTTTGAAAAAATTTTTTCTCGTATCAAGAGGTCTATAAAGAGAAAACCAAAACTAGCAAGAAAGAAATCAAAGTCGAGTGATAAAAAAAAATAAAGGTAAAATAGTGAATAAAAATGCGGACATTGAATAAAACTTTTGACAACTTTTACTACAGTCCTCCACAACCTCCAGCATACGCTGGTGTTGATAAACTCTTTCAAGCTACACGTAAAAAAAATAATCGACAAATGTTTATAGAACGGCTCAAGAGTCAAGATGTCTACAACTTGCAAAAACCTGTTAGACATCGATTCCCAAGACGAAGTTACAATGTGCGAAATATTGACGATGTATGGGAAGCTGATTTGATGGATGTGAGATCTATAAAAACTTACAATGAGGGCTACAGCTACCTTTTAGCTGTCATAGACGTGGTAAGCAAGTACAGTTTTGTAGAACCAGTCAAAGACAAAACTTCGATAAACGTCGGTGTTGCTTTCAAACGTATCTTGGCGAGAAGTAACAATCGAAAACCGGTGTGTCTTTAAACCGACAAAGAAAAAGAGTTTATTGCTCGCGAAATGCAATAAATTTTGAACAAATACGGTATAGAGTATAGAGTTGTACGCAGCACTGAAACAAAGGTCGCTATCGCGGAAAGATTTATAAGAACTGTGAAAGAGAGAATGTGGCGGTATTTTACTCATAAAAACACCCGACGTTACATCGACGTTTTGCCTAAAATCGTAGAATCGTACAACAACAGTAAACATTCAGCTATAAACATAACACCTGCATCGGTGACGCTGTACAATGTTGACAAAGCTCGCAAAAATTTAGAAAGTCAATGTGGCAATCATGCTTTTTGACAACCTAAATACAGTGTTGGTAATTTAGTTCGAGTCAGTCGTGCAAAGAACGTGGTAACGTAACTTTGCCAAAGGTTACGAGAGCGGATCGACGTTGGAACCATTCAAGATTTTTCGAATCTCTTTGATACGTCAGACACCGGTATACTTTTAGAAAGACTTGGCAGACGAAGACATTGGTATCTTATTTTGCGCAGAAGAGTTGAGCAGAGTGCGAAAAGATTTAAATACAGGAGTTTTTGATATTGAAAAAGTTTTAAAGAGTAGAGGCAAAGGTTACTCTAAGGAATATTTTGTTAGTTGGAAGGGTTACCCCGATAAGTTTAACTCTTCGGTTAAGACGAATCATTTACAAGAGAGATAAAATGAAGGATCAATTTTATATTATTTTTCCCAGCGACAGCAGCTTGCAATATTTTTGCGACAACACTGCAACGCACTTTATTACGCAGTTACCGCAGCAAAAATGGCTACAGGGGTCATGGTCAGTAGCACTTACGGAGGTTCAAATATCTCTGACGTTTCAACACGTGTCATCGAATAAAGAAGAAGAAGACGCAAAAGTTTTGTTAAATAGCATACCGCACACACATCTAGAGACAAACAAATTAAGAGTGGAAAATTACAGCAGTGCCCTGTCACTGATTCGGCCAGGTATTTACAAAGATGTGCAGAGTCTGCTATACGATATAAATAATTTAGACTGTACAAAGGATCATTTGGAATTTAGAGTCAAGTGTGGTGGATACGTTATGATTAATAGAGTTTGTGCAAAGACGTTTTGTACCGAATTTAGACACGAGCTTTGTCTGTCCAAGAAATTGCAAAAAATGTTGGGGTTTGAAAATATATACAGCATTCTTATTAAAAATTAAGATCCGATAGAGGGCGCTAGATCTGCTCATCTTTCCAACGGCTTACCATCAATGATCATGATTTACACCGACATTTGTAACCTTCGTAACGGGTGACGTTCAATCATGGCTGTTGCGAGCGGTATCGCTAAATATAGATGATTACACATACGGCGGCACCAGAATCAAAAGTTTCTTTCCTCCCATGTACCTACCTTTACTATACACCTCTTTTCAGACTATCGAAATTGATATAAGGGACGAGCTTGGCCATCCAATACCATTCGATTACGGTACGTTGACAGTGACTCTTCATTTTAAAAGAACAGGCTAAAGTGATTGTGTAATACACAAAAAGAAATGGATCGTTATGAAGAATATTTGAATATGCAAGTTGGTAGTGGTGGTGGGTGTACCTTTGGTGGGGGTCCTCATATTGGTGTTGGGCGCATTTACATTGGCTCCCCTTACCACCGCGGTCATGGTGGCATTGGTTCATTCCTGGCTGGTATATCTTGACGGGTTCTCCCACTCTCTGAACATTATGTCTGACATCGGCACACGAAGTACACCAATCAGAGAATCATTCTACAACCACATGAGAGAATCTGGTGAAACTCGGAAGAGAAAGGCTGAGGAAAAACTAGATAAGCTGATGGAGGAGTCAGGATATAAAATGCCCCGCCACGTCGATCCTCTTCAGTTGCAATTACTCGGCGAACCTGCGACACTCCACTAAGGCAGAAAAAGAGTAACAAAAAAGAGGAGAAAGGTATCAAGATGCAAGTCATTCGGTGTGAAAAAAGGTAAAGTTAAGAAGAAGAAGAAGAAGAAGAAGAAGAAGATATCAAAAAAGAAGAGGAAGACTAATATAAGAACAACGAGAGATATTTTTGATAGCTAAAGATGGCCTTTTTACACACCCATTCATGTGAATGTCTAAAGTCGAATCTACTCTTGTTTGAAATTCCTTCGTCTCAAACGACGATCGAAGGCTCTCACTGGATAAATTATAAACCAATATCATCGTTAACAGATGACTTGCCAATAGAATTCGTTATATCTCGTATTAGTGAAGAATACATTGATCTTACACACACGATACTCAATCTACGTGTTCGTCTAGCCTGTGACATCCCCACAGCTGATTTACCTACGAATCCAGCACCTCCAATAAACAAAGTTGGCCCCGTTAACAACTCAATGCATTCATTGTTCAATCAAGTGGATGTTTTTTTCAGTCAAAAACCCGTATCACCATCAACCAATGCGTACGCTTACCGAGCATATATTGCGACGCTGCTTAACTACGGTCCTGCTGCAAAACAATCTCACTTGACGACTGTCTTATGGTGTGAAGATATTCCTGCAAAAATGGACGATGTGACAGATGCTAACGAGGAACTTGTACAACGAAAAAAATTTCTATTAGCGGGGAGAGTTATCGACTTAAAAGGTCATATTCACGGTAGCGTTTTTAACCAAGAAAAATTGCTAATTAACGCTGTTGACGTAAGAGTACGTTTAGTAAAAGTTCGCAATAATTTTACTGTCATGGATCCTACAGGATATTTTTCTTTACATATCGAGGAAGCTAATCGTTTAGTTAGACGCATAAAAATTAGTCCTGGTGTATTACTCGCGCACTAAAGCTCTTTCAAAGACAACTGCTAAATATCCTCTTACGAGAGTAAAAGTCAAGGCTATTATCATGCATAGTGGCATTCACGGTGAAACCTTGGATAACGTTATGTTAGGTCAGATACCAAAAAGAATTATTATTGGTTTTGTTAATAATAAAGCTATTAATGGGGATCGTGAACTTAACCCTTTTAACTTTCAACATTTTAATATCAATTTTCTATGCTTATACGTTGACGGTGTACAAATACCTTCAAAACCTTTAGAACCCGATTTTAGTATAAAAAGTAAGTTGTACATTGACGCTTATCACACCTTATTTTCGGGGACAGGTATACATTTTCTCAATGAGGGTAATAAAATCGCGCGTGGACCATACCGTAACGGTTATTGTCTATTTGCTTTTGATTTGACTCCTGACTTGTCGGCTAGCGATTGCACTCACTGGAATTTGATTAAACACGGAAGTATTAGAATGGACGTAGAGTTTGATAATCCTTTGACTGACACAGTAAATTGCATCATATACGCAGAATACGACAATATTTTAGAGATAGATGCATTACGTCAAGTTATCGTTGACTTTAGCGGTTGAAATTGTGACAAGTAGATGTCACTGTTGGTTGTATATAAGTTTACCTCCGTCGTTCACGCGTCAGTCAGTATCAAATCTTGATCGCCAATACAAGCTATAAAAGACAATGGATTTGGTCATAATATTCAGTGTTTTAAGGGTATTAAAAATACCACTGTACCGAAGGAAGTCGCCGTGGTCGCTGTAAACGGCGATTTTACTGGTCATTGGTTAGTAGCACCAACAGCTCCTATACACAATTTAAGTGATAATATTCGGAAACAAAACAACTGGTTAAATCAAAATCATCATGGTTTTGACTATTTTGAAAGTGAAGTGTCTTTGAAAGTACTTTATAAGACTCTACGCGATATTGCCAAAAATGCACAAAAAATATACGTAAGAGGAAACAAAAAATGGCTAATATTACACAGAATTATAGCTCTGGAAATTATTAATTTGGAATACGATGTCAATTGTCCGAGCTTTAATAATGTATCGTCCGATACGTACTGTATTCATCACGCTGTAAAACCTTTCTACCAAAAATATCGCTGCACTTTAAATAATGTATATCATTTAAAATCTTGGTTGTGTACACAAGGTTCTGAAAATTGTGAAAACAAGGTTGAATTTTGTAATGGAAAGTCTGCAAATCTTGAAGAGCCTTTCGGCAATCCGATTGCATACTGTAGGTGTATTCCCAGCAGATCAAATGCCACGTCGGTGGATGAAACCGACAACGTTCGTGATAAACAGTGACAATCACGAGAGACTATATATGTTGATAAATCTTGGAATGCTTTGTATTTTGATAGTTTTGGATAACCATCATGTATACCAGACCATATAGATCGCTTACGAAAAAATTGTAAACAATTTCGTTTGAATGTAACGCCATTACAAGGTGACTCGTCCGATGTATGTAGCCATTTTTGTGTCATGTTCTTGTATTACATTAGCGCGGGTTTGCGTTTCCAGAAATTTCTAAATAATTTTTCTACCGAATTGAAGAAAAATGATAATATAGCCAGACGCTTTGTAAAATATAAAAAAAAATGCTGATAGAAATTTTATTGGCAGCGGTAGCTGTATTGTCAAATGTTTACAGAACTGAAGCTCTAAAATGTCATTATTGTAACATGATATCATTTGTCTGATGCAACATTCTTTCGTTCGTATCAAGTTTCAAGAAGTTTCTCGATACTTTTTCTACTACCTTTGTGAAACATGACACTCTCACCAAAACATTGTTGCTTTATCTCGACACGTCGTCTGACGCAATATTCCTCAGTCTTCTCGGAATGTCATTATTTATTGTTATATGATATCCCCTCCCTCCTTTTAGAATATTTACACTTTCCACCTCTACTCCTAGTTTGAAAGATATATTAAGAGCCGGTATGATGACACTTTTACAACAGTCATTTCTAACCACTTGAAGAGAAATGATAACATAGTTGACCAACCACGAACCACTCGTCATCCGCATCAGATATTCAGCACGTTATATGGATTAAATAAGTCCTTCACCAAAAAGATTATCGTTGGCTTAGAATACTTTGACGGAATAGCGTTCTCAATCAGTGATTGGCAAGAATTTAAAGGTAGTTTTGTTGATATTGTCAAGTATTTCCGTGGGGACGCTGATGAATTAAGGGATCAAAAGATTTACGGTAACGGTTGGATTTTAAAATTCACACATAATCATCAAGATAAAGCTATCGAAATAGAGGAGGATCGGAAACCTGGAAAATCAGCTGTATGTAAATGTTTTTGGCATAGTTTTATTATGAAGAAAGTTACTTTTAACTGTCTTATTGAATACGTAGAAAATTGTATTGATGCTCGCCTCGAATATTTGAATTCTATAACGGGTAGTGTTGTTATACGCCCAATACTGTGCTCTTTCGCACAGCTCAGGGTAGCTGAGGTTAAATTCTCACGCATATAGGACCGGCCGTCGCGGTAGTCAGCACCCGTGGAATCTCATTTAAGGGGGGGGGGGGGTAAGGTTAATTTGTGCAAATAAAAGCACATTTTTGTGATTTTTTTTTCACGACTCAGTTAAAATTTATTTATTAAAACCAATGTTACATTATTGTAGTTCATTTAAATAATATTGTAGAATATTTTCATGAAAAAATATTGAAAAATACGGCAATGGCATCAATTATTCGGAAGCGTCTCAGAAAAAAGTTGTATTGCGGTGCCCCTCATAACTCGGTGCTGGATCATCTGAAATCAAAAAACCAGAGTTTGTTCGTCATATAATTGCTTTTCCCAGGTAACGCTGGGAGGGATTTTGGAAATTTCTATTTTTCACTTTGCGGGAACACTTTACATGAAAAAACGCGATTTTTGCCAAAAAAATGGCTAATTTGTTATTGTAAAATGAAAAATATAAACGAATTTGGAAAAAAGCTCCAGCATTACCTTATAAATTATGTAAAGAAATAGTGTTTAAAATTTCGAAAGGATCGGTGGAATAGTTTTGAAGTTATGATGGGCACCGACTTTGAAAACTTGAGTTTTGGGAAAAACGCTTTAAAGTTTTGAACACTAAATAATGTGGAATAAAATGTTCATAAGCGAGATTTATCGGCTTACCTCACACTGAATCTTCGACGCCAGGTCCATAGAGAATGTTGCTGTCATCTATGATGTCTAAAGCATCTTTTTGCTCCTGTCTACGACGAATCCTGCCATCTTTAGTTTGATTATCAGCTTCCTGCTCTGCTCGGTTTATACGAATGTGATCAGTTGATCGCGCCCATTCATGAGCGCTTGATCCACTACTGATTCCCATGTCTTGGATGAAGGATAGTAGAGCAAAAGAACCTTCATTAAATACACAGGCTGCCACATAAGCCGCAATCTCAACTATCACAGAGGTTCCGCTCAAGTGCTTTGGTGAGATTTGTCATATAAGTTGGTTCAAACTCTCATTGTTGTTTTGCGTGAAGCCTCCGACACATTTTACACACTTCACTAGCGTAGAAATTGTTGAAAAGACTAATAGAAAATCTATTATCCTATAGTGTTTTTCAAGATCCTCATTAATTTGATGTTCAACGGTCACTCTTATTTTTTTAGCTGAAATGTCTTCTCTTTTACGTTTTTGCGGCGGTACAATCTTTTTAGATCGATATAACCTTGAACCACTTCTATCACACCTTTTAACTTTTTTTGGCATTGTAGCAATAATTTTCCACAAAACTTCACGAAAATGATGCGAAAAATTGGAGCGCACGTGTACGTCTGTTCGATAGAAAGTTTACTGCTAAACTAAATTATATTCTCTACACTGACTAAATATACGGTACAGGTATGAGAATGTTTATACTTGTCTTCAAATTTCTATAAAAGAAAGTAGGAGGAACGGTTCGGTATAATATAGGGAGCGTAGCAGCTGCCAGGTAACAATAGCGCGGTCGAACCGAGCAGGTATGAAAATCCAACAGATAGGAAAATATTCATAACACCTGCAATTTTGCTCCGATCGACTTGAAATTTTTACACAATATTCTTGAGATACAACGCATTCAGTTTCAAAAATAAAAAAAAAATACGAAAAAAATTTTTTTAATATTGTACCTTCCCCCCTCCCCCCCCTTAAGTAACTTGCCTAGTAACGCCTAGAGACAACTATAGGGCTAAGATCTGAGTTTGAGAATAAATCACGTCTTTTAATTAAACTTCTGTTTAATTATTTTGCTTTCCCCCTTCGTTCCATAAATATCTATTTTATCTTGAGCTTGTCTCATCGGCGGCAACGGTCGCTGGGCTGCTCCTCTGGAGCAGCTCTAGGCTCTTAGAGAGCTAGGACGAAGGGTTAGTGCTGTGTCCTCCCTCTCCCAACGCAGTAGCAACACGAGGGACTACGAGCAAAGCAATCTATACCTCAGGTATCTGCAGAGCGCTCAGCTGTTCTTCTCCTCTTCCCAAGTCGAGGGACGACAAGCCAAGCAGTCTACACCTTGGGTACTTACAGAGTGCTTGTCGCTCTTCTACGCGAAGCCGAGTCAAGCAGTCTACACCTTGGATCCTGAACAGTGCGCAACCGCTCCCCCCTATCTTCTTTATCAACTTGACGTACATGAATTGGCTGGCCCAACGTAGGACCTGATGGCGTCAGCTTCAGTCAGTGGCTGGGGAGAACTCACAATAGACAGAGCTAGCATCCAGTGGTCAACCGTTCAATGTCTGTGCAACATTCTCCGTCCCAGAGACCGCAAACCCATTCACAAACACTACTTATGGCGACAACGATGGAAATGGCAGAGGAGCAGGAAACCATGTGGGTTTACCGCCTGCTCTTCAAAATTAGGACGCCTTCTGCTAGGCGCACTACAGTCACAGACTTCCATTACCAGAATTAAGAGAGCTCAGTCATGAGGATCCTCATCGATACCTACTACGTTGCGAAGAGTATATCACCGCATACCAAACCCCCGAAACCCAAAGGATCCAGATATTGAAGAAGGGGCTACGCGGTAAAGCTGAAAAGTGGTGGCAGTGTTGCAAATCATTGGACTTCGAATGGCAACGATTCCGAGAGCTGCTGATCAACCGCTACGATAGTGATTCCATTAAAGCAGAGTTAGTATCGCAGCTCTATTCCAAGAAACAAGGTGAAAAGGAATCCGTTGGCGCTTTCTTACAGGAGAAATATCTGCTTTTCCAGCGGATAATACCGGACGAACAGGAAGCAGACAAAATCCGGACTCTAATCGGACTACTCAGGGCCTGGCTACGTAGAGCACTCCGGCCGATGATGCTCGTTGACTTTGCAGACCTGCTAGGGAAGGCCTTGCAAGCAGAAAATAACGACACCGAAGAGAATCAAGCGAGGATGAAACCTGCGAAATCAGCTGAGGAGCATCCGATCAAAGTAGCGGCCCAAGGAGCACAATATATCCGAAAATGCTGGCACTATCCGGAGCGTCATTTTCACATTGACTGTGCCGTACTCAAAGCGAGGTAGCAATCGCAAACCCCGCAACAGACAGGAAACTGACGCAAAGCGGCGGAGACACCGGTAGCCGACGCCGACAGTACGACCACCCGGAACTAAACAGTGCCTTCGGGGATGTGACAAACCCGCCACGAATCAAGGTGGAATTCGAAGGGATAGAAGTCATAGCACTGACTGATCCGGCCGCCACTGCAAGTCTGGCCAGCACATCACTCCTGTCACCCTGTCAGGACATCAAGAGATACGACACAACCTTCTACTTAGACGCCGAGATATCAGAACTGCAGACCACTGGAATCATGGAGTTGAACTTCAAATTCCAGGGAAAATCGTTCACAATGATGATCTTCTGTGCGCCTAAACTACGCCATTCGCTGATACTCGGATTACCCTGGCTGAACAAGCAAGGTAGCATATTGGAGCTCACACTAAACGTTCTCTACCTTGGCCAGTATGAATGAGTAACGGCTCCTCTACTCCGAGGCCTCAAGCAGAAACTTGTGCCTTCTGTAATTAACTTTGAGCAGCTCCAGCATGGCTTAGAGCGTCAACAGCTGGAGCACCTCCTTAGACTGTTAAGGGGTAACACCACTGTAATAGCGAAAAAAAGCGTTTTTTGGGTATTTTTTTTAATGGAAAGAAAGGTTATAAAGAAATGATATTTGGATATATTATTAGTCTAATATTATAGTATATTTAAAAAAAATTGAGTAAAAAAAATACAAAATGGCTGATTTATAGCCGATCTCTTAAGGCCTCTTGCATCGGAAGCGCTCTTTTTGCAAATATGACAGTGAATTGAAAATAAATTAAAAATTTTCATGAAAAAAAGGCACGTTTTTGTTTATGAAAATTGTTTAAATCAATTTAATAAAAATCTTCTACATGATTCACTTAAAAATATAATAAACTTCAAAATTAAGATATGGTTAAAATTTCAAATGGATCGGATTAAAACTGTTCAAGTTATGCTGCGTGCTCGTTGAGAAAAACTCGAACAGCGCGCAAGCACCTACCATCCCTATGCGCGGACCAAAGACGACAGACTGTGGGGGGAGTATCAGAGCCTTGCAGTTGAAACTGAATTACGAACGAAGGAAACAAGGGAAAGATTTTTACAAAATAGAATTTTTTAAGCAATTGATAATAAGAAAGATATCTGGAAAGAGCTCAAGGCTCTGGGCCTTCTGCCAAAGACAAGGAAGGAGTTTCATGGTTTCTCGCCGGAAGAGCTCAATGCCCACTTTGCAGAGGTGTCGATCTCCCAAAATGAAAGTGATGAAGAACTTGACAACGTCTTGACCACTGCCAGTGATGACGGCTTCGTTTTCCGAGAAGTCAGCTTCTCAGACGTGGTCCTGGCTGTTGCCCATTTCTCATCACAGGCCAGAGGGGAAGACGGCATTCCCCAAAGTATAGTGGCTAAGGCTTTTCCGTTTGTGGGAGATCATATTGTTAAGATCTTTAACTCCTCTCTGTCCAGTGGCATTTTTCCGGAAACTTGGAAGGGAGCTCAATTGGTGCCTTTGAAGAAGAAGCCTGTCCCATCTACGGTGTCAGATTTCCGACCAATTGCCCTATGGAGTTTCCTTTCTAAGGTCCTGGAAATAATAGTACACGACCAAATAACTGACTTTTTACGAGAAAACAATACTTTGGACCCGATGCAGACTGGTTTTCTACAGAATCACAGTACACAGACAGCACTACTAAAACTGACGGAAACCATAAGATCAGGCATTAACAACAACAAAAAACTATTGACTATTTTGTTGATGTTTGATTTTAGCAAAGCATTCGACACCATCTCACACACTAAACTGCTGTGTAAGCTGATGCGCATGGGATTCTCCAGGAGTGTTCTGCTGTGGCGTAAGTCATATATTATGGGGAGACAACAGAAAGTCGTCACAAACACAAACGGGGATTCAGGTTGGCTAACCACCAATCTTGGTGTTCCACAGGGCTCAGTCCTGGGACCCCTGCTTTTCAGCCTGTACATAAACGACTTACAAGACGCACTAGACTCAGATGGCGTAGAATGTATACTTTACGCGACGACCTGCATACCTACACTCAAGTGACCCTGAAAGGTCTTTGTGGTGATATCAGTCGCATGTCGGCTGTAGCACGAGCAGTGTCGAACTGGGCAACGTCAGCTGGCCTGCGCCTCAATGTCGGCATGACAAAAGCGATTATTTTCATATCTGATCATAACATCAAACAGGTTCAGAACCTTGACTTGCAAGGTATTGAGATACAGACCGGCGTACACGTTCCCTTTGTCGATACAGTCACCAACCTCGGTGTGGTCATGGACGGAAGATTAACATGGAAGCCGCAACTGAATGCGGTCAGTAGGAAAGTAAATAGAGCTCTGTATAGCTTAAAAGTATTCCGTTTAAGCACCACAGAGATACTGAGGAAGCAGCTGGCATGTGCACTGGTATTACCTCTCTTAGACTATTGCTCAGTGGTTCTTCTTGACGTGTCAGGGGAGCTCCAGACACGACTATAACGTTTACAGAATTCATGTGTGAGATACATATATGTGGTGTTAGGCGTGATGAGCATATCACCGCCTACAGGAAAAAACTGGACTGGTTAGATCTGAAGGTGAGGAGGGAGTATTTTATGGGGCTACTGTTTTACAAAGCGGTTGTCATGCGGCAGCCACCATATCTTACTGCCCTCTTTGAAAAAAACCAGGCCAGGACTTAAAGTAGGGGTGGTACGAAAGAGCTCTCGGTTCCGGGGTCGCGCACCGATAAGGGCCTATTCTCATTTAGAGTTCAAGGTGCGCAACTCTGGAATTCGCTCCCATGCAGTGTGAGGTGCCTGCCATCTTTTTGTAAATTTAAAACGGCGTTTAGCAGGCACCTTAAACAATTACATGGTGACGGGAATACATAGAGGTGAACTTTTCGAGAATCGGTTTATACATGATTTTGTTCATCTCTGTGTATTCCCAATCTGACTCGGATATTTATTTGAATTATTTATTTATTTGAATTATTTATTTATTTAAATTTATTTATTTATTTATTTAAATTTATTTATTTATTTATTTAAATTTATTTATTTATTTATTTGAATTATTGATTTATTTAATTTATTTATTTATTTAAATTTATTTATTTATTTAAATTTATTTATTTATTTAAATTTATTTATTTATTTAAATTTATTTATTTATTTAAATGTATTTATTTATTTAAATTAATTTATTTATTTAAATTTATTTATTTTTTTAAATTAATTTATTTATTTAAATTTATTTATTTATTTAAATTTATTTATTTATTTATTTATTTAAATTTATTTATTTATTTAAATTTATTTATTTATTTAAATTTATTTATTTATTTAAATTTATTTATTTATTTACTTAAATTAATTTATTTATTTATCTAAATTTATTTATTTATTTATTTAAATTTATTTATTTATTTATTTATTTAAATTTATTTATTTATTTATTTATTTAAATTTATTTATTTATTTATTTATTTAAATTTATTTATTTATTTATTTATTTATTTAAATTTATTTATTTATTTAATTTAATTATTTATCTAACTTATTTATTTATTTATTTATTTAAATTTATTTATTTATTTAATTTAATTATTTATCTAACTTATTTATTTATTCGACTTAGTTATTTATTAATTTATTTATTTATTAAATATGTTTAGTGTTAAGTGTGAATGTATTTATTTGCGTGATTGTAAAAGTGTCATATGAATGATTGTGTTTTTAAATTTTTAACGTGTTAGTTATACGTAAAAAATTAGTAAAGTATGTGTATGTATTCCTTTTATTTTTATCGTAATATGTTATCTCTATTGTATTTATTTTATTCTTTATTATGTATTTTGACGAAGCGTGTTCTGTGATATGCCATCTGACTATGACTAGTTCATTATATTTAGATTTTATAAACTGACGAACTGTTACAGCGAATAATGTTATTTAATACATAAGAAATGCAATAAGTGAATGTTAAATGTAAGATAACAAATATATAATACTGACTGATATTTTAATTATTATAACTATACATGTACATGCAATTGTAAGAATTTCGTCTTTGATGAATAAACAGTATATCTATCTATCTATCTATCTCTAGCAGTCAGGAGACTGCTAAATCCGCTCAACGGTCGTCAGCACGCTCAGCGCAGGCGCCCCTCATCTCTAGTGGCCAGAAAACTACTACCCCCGCTCAACAGTCGTCAGCCACTCATACAGCGCGCAGCCGCCTCTCATCTCTAGTGGTCAGGAGACTAATACCCTCTCTTAACAGTCGTCAGCATGCTTGAACAGCGCGCAAACGCCTACCATCTCCAGTGGCCAGAAGACTACTACCTCCGCTCAACAGTCGTCAGCCGCTCATACAGCGCGCAACCACCTCTTATCTCTAGTGGTCAGGAGACTACTAGCTCCACTCGTCAGTCGTCAGTATGCTTGAACAGCGTGCAAACGCCTACCATCTCCAGTGGCCAGAAGACCACCAACCCCCCACTCAACCATCGGCAGCGCACTTGAACAGTACGCAGCCGCTTCCCATCTCTAGTGGTCAAGAGACTACTACCTCCACTCGTCAGTCGTCAGCATACTTTGACAGCACGTAAACGCCTTCCACCTCTAGTGGTCAGAAGACTACCAACCCCACTCAACCATCGGCACCGCGCTTGAACAGTGTGCAGCCGCCTTTTACCTCTAGTGATCAGGAAACCACTACCCACAATCAATCATCGTCGGCGTGCTAAACTAGCACGCAGGCACTTCCAATCTCCGGTGATCAGGGAATCACCATCCATACAAGCCAACTGTCGACAGTGCGCTTGAATAGCGCGCACTCGCCTCACACCACTGGTGGTCAACAAATTGCCATTCCTCAACAGTCGTCGGCTTGCCTAAACAACGTGCCGTCACCTAGACGAACCCGTGGTCAAAGAACCAGAATCTTTCACGAGAAACAGCGCTACGATCTACGTCCAAGATCTAAGTAAAATAAAAAAAAATAAAAGAAACTGCACCAGTGAAAAGAGTAATTAATCAATTAATTAAAAAGAGTATATTAATCAATGAATGATATCCACCTTGTAAATAAACTAGTCTTAAGCACACCAACACTTAATATTGTAAATCGCCGAAACACAAACAGCTCACCTACGCTAGAAAGAAAATGTAACTAGTCGTCTCTTAAGATTACGCTCAAGAGCCTTTAAAACATAGGGGAATTGTTATACGCCCAATACTATGCTCTTTCGCGCAGCTCAGGGTAGCTGTCAAATCCATATAGGACCGGCCATCGCGGTAGTCGGCATCCGTGGAATCTCGCTTAAGTAACTTGCCTAATAACGCCTAAAGACTACTATAGGGTTAAGATCTGAGTTTGTGAATAAATCACGGCTTTTAATTAAACTTCTGTTTAATTATTTTCCTTTCCCCCTCCTCTCCATATATATCTATTCTTTTTGAGCTTGTCTCATCGACGGCAACTGTCGCTGGGTTGCTTCTCTGGAGCAGCTCTATGCTCGTAGAGAGCTAGGACGAGGGGTTAGTGCTATGCCTCCCTCTCCCAACGCAGAAGCAACACGAGGGACTACGAGCAAAGCAGTCTACACCTCGGGTATCTGCAGAGAGCTCAGCTGTTCTTCTCATCTTCCCAAGTCGAGGGACGACAAGCCAAGCAGTCAACACCTCGGGTACCTGCAGAGCGCTCGGTCGCGCTTCTGCGAGAAGCCGAGCCAAGCAGTCTACGCCTTGGATCCTAAACAGTGATCAGCCACTCCCCCGTCTTCTCCATCAACCTGGCGTACATCATTGTAAGCTGCGTTGCAAATGAAGTTATTGAATATATTGTGAATGAAAGTAGTCTTATGCATGAAGTACAATTACAAGTGTTTGTACCTAGTATTGTAAACATGATGTAATAGATCTATTGTATTAACTCGTATCTCTACATATGTATAATATAATAGATGTACTAAATAATCGATTATTATCAAATAATTAAAAAATTTAATTGCACTTACCTTCTTTTTATTAACCAGATTATTTGTTCTTTTTCCTCTTAAGCCCATTTATAATTATATATTTTAATGTTTAAAGTCTTTTATAAGAAAAATAAATTTTTCATACTTTCATTAAGATATTACAATTTAGTTTAATTAATTTTTTTCTTTAAATAATAAAAGTAATATAAAAGAGTAAAGATTTATTTAGAATCATGCGATACTCAGATAATAAATGATGAATCAACAAAGTATCAGATGTCACCCCGCTGTCGCTATATGTCGCTTACTGGCGACAGTTGGGGTCATCTGAGGTCAAGTTCAAGTTTGTTTTGACGGCCTATAGTGAGGTAACAACTACTCACCGCATTATGTAATTTAAATATCACGCATAAATATATATATATAAAACTTTATGGGCCCGCCCTTACTTCCTTGGACTACCGATAAGTAGTAATAGCGTTTGACAAATAGAACACTTAACATTCACTACTCGCTACTACACATATCTCATTGGTGAGTCTCATAACACTACTAATTTGCCACAAATAAAAAAAATAAGGATGACGGAAAAGAAAAAAACAAATTATTATTGTCCTCATGCATCAATTATTGCCAATAGTTTACAATAATCGCCAATAATTAGATAATAGATACCCTGTACTGTTACATCGGCCTCGATATCCGGCTAAGTGTTGCGCGTGCTAATGGAAATTTCCCCCGGCTAGAATTTCCGACAACGGTTTTACCAATTATTTAAACAATATTCTGTCTGACTCAACACTCCAGTGCTGCCACAAGTTAGACGTCATTTGTGGCATAGTAATTATTAATAAATTAGTGTTTATTAGATCCTAATATCAGGAAAAATCGCTACTTTAAATCGAATACTAAAGGCAGCACTGATTTGGCCTACGAGTCTCGTTCTCTCTGAGGAGGTCACTGAGTAGATCCGCCCGGACCTTGACAAACCCAAAGGTGAGCCAGACGAATAATAATAATAAATAGTTATTAACAATTAGATAATTTCATTTAATAATGAATGACATGCATGAAAGTTGGAAACTCACTACGAAATAATTATTCTATTGTATCCAAAGATTACAAATCAAAATCGGGAATTTACTTAAATAAATTACAAAACAAAGAATTAACAATAGAATGGAATATTTTACGATTATTTACATTTAGTCATCGATTTATTATAATTACTAATGCCTTATTTAGCAGAGTCTAGTTCGGCCGGGTGCTACCCACGCCGTTCGCCAAAATTGCGTCGCAATCACACCGAAATCTAACCTGTAACATAAACGAAAACCCCCAAATCGCGGTTAACTTTTTTAATCATTACAATATTTTGCAACACTTAGAATTTTTATAAATAATGAGAATTTAACATTCAAGACCGACCACAATGTATAACTGACGCTACTGTTGGCAATAACCTGGATCGCTATCAGTGCAACCAATCTGACACAATCCGGAAAATAATTTATTTTAGCGATAATAATAATAATCGTCCTCAAAATTAGAGAGAGACGACTGAATAATTATTATGCCTTAAATAAAGGACAGAGAGACTCACCAATCCATAACAGAATAGAAGCATGCCAGGCATAAATTACTACTCACATTCGATGTTTTACTCCAACAAAAATAACAAAAAAACTAACTAAGCCACGAAAATCTTATTAATAACTTCGATTGGTATTAATGATCAAGAGCAACTGTAACTACATGTCCTATTCGACTTTAAGGTAACTCTCTCTCTGCACGAGCTAACCTCTTCTCACTATTTTACAGAGTATATCAAGATGGCTACGGCGTCTAACGAAATACGAATAACTATACGTCCGTACTATACTGTAGTCCAGCAGTGAGTGAGAAAGGAAGACGTCGTCCTGCTCGGCCTCGCGATCGCTTCCTCCAGCATTTCCGGCTCCCACTCCTGGCAATTACCTCCACTACCTACCCTCCCTATCTATTTAGCACTGATCAAGTTTTCAGATAACCCACGTAGTATCTACAGGTTAAGTACTACGTGATCTGAGATAAATGTCCGGCTCAATAATTGTCATGGCGACGAGCGCGCAATTCTTAATTAAAGAATGCGTGAAAGAAAGTATTGGAGTGTTCTACCACCTTGTCCAGGAGTGGGCGGTAACGCCGCGTAGCTATATTTTCAAGCGCGCGAAGCTCACTCTGGTGTTGCCCTCGATATCGTCCGTCCTCTCCAGCTATACGGATATGCAGGGATGTGTGTGCGTGGGTATGAAGTGGTGCAGCGTGCCTGATTGCGCGGTGCGCAGCCGCCGCACTCCAACAGCCTCGTCGGCTGCTACGCTACGTATCGTTGGTTGGACAACGTCTCTTTCTCTCTTTCCTGTTGGCTCTGGCTTTGGCTTCCCTACAATACAGTATAAATTGGGTGCATCGTCCTCGAGGTAGCTTCCTAGTGATGTTCGGCTCTGCTGCATCTCGTCCTCATTTCTCCTGCCACTGCTGTTAGTGGGAAAAGTATGCAGTGTCTGTATCGTCGTTGGGTCGGTTCTCTCTATCTCTTTCCCTCTCGTAACCAGAAATCAAATAATACGCGGCCAATTAATTATTAATAATAATGCGGTATAGGGTTTCGGATCGATGTTCGGTCGGTGCGAGAATTGCTGCTGTGTTATTATCACAAGAATTATCTAAATCCCAAATCATGCTATACGACATTATCTGTCATTCCTCCTTTATATATCTTTGTTTAATCGTATGCAGTTTTCAGTATAGCCTTACTTGGGAAAAAAAAATATCTGTGCCTTTCCAAACGTCACAAAATATACAATAAAACCTTTCTTGAGACTGCCCAAGATACTCGGTTACTCCAGCGCGTGAAAAAAGTATATATGAGATTTCCAAATCTACGTAGCGCTAGATATGCAATTAATAGAAAGCAACATTCTTCATAATCTATATGATTGAAACGCTTCAAATTTTGTATGCGAGTAAGTTTCACCTAAATATACAGTAAGAACGTGCTTGAGTCCACGCAAGATACTTGGTTGCCCTAGCGAGTAAAAAAAGTATACTGCCCAAGATACTCGGTTACTCCAGCGCGTGAAAAAAGTATATATCAGATTTCCAAATCTACGTATCGCTAGATATGCAATTAACATAAAACAACTGTTTTCATAAACTATATGATTTGAAACTGCAAATACACTTTGCCACTTTTTTGACACTTCAAAGGTGGGGGTCTCTAAGGCCAGGTTTTGACTCAAATTAGATTTGAGCCAAAAAATTCGAAAAAAATTCCTACAGTGTCTACTAGAAATAAAAAGTTAATTCCACCCTAAATGGAGCACCCCCCTATTCACCCCCACCATCCCATCAAAATATGAAAACGTCACCGCTTGTATACAGCGTTTTTGGAAAGATTCGACTCTGTCAAATTTGTATTTGCTTAATAAAGTACACTATGACCTCTCTATGAACTACCTTCACTCTTATTCACCATTTCTAGCCTTTTTAACCCCCCCCCCCCCCCTTAAGAAGGTTTTATTAATTATTTATATGCAGGGTGTGTAAATATAAAATATGGAAGCTTGATCACCAGACTTGACTTGGGGCTTTTAGGATCGCTGATTCCGAATCCGAAGTCCGTTGACCTCCATCACATCAGGTTCAAGGTCATTTGTAGGTCAAACTGTAAAAAAGCCGATGAAAAATCCATAAAAATACATCCATAGGTTTTTGGGGTCGCCGAATCCAAATCCGAGATCCGTTGACTCCTATCACATCAGAGTCTAGGTCATTTGAAGATCAAATCGTAAAACTTAAGCCGATAAAAAAATCCTGAAAAATACATATATATGTTTTTGGAAACACTGAATCCGAATTTGGGGTTTATTTAACAGGTAGTTCATAGAGAGTTCATAATGCACTTTGTTGCCATTTATGGTAGGGAAATTCGTGCCATATGCGGTAGAAATATTTTTGGTGTTAACGGTAGGGGGATTAACCTTATTTACGGTAAGGTAATAGCGTTACTGGCGAAAGGAAGATATTTGGTATGGACAAGATGAGGGTATGCGATAATGGAAGGGGTAAGCGATATCGGTATTTTACACACCTCTAACGTATGCGACGAATTCGAATTATTCTTACGATTTTGGTAAGAAATTAGTATTTCTGCTGGTGATTTCCAGGAAAAGGATTTGACTTCCCGAGTTTTCGAGGTTCTATTCGATTGACTCAATGTCAATCGATCTAACATTCGCGATTCATTCGGGATTTTACGAGTTCTGTTCGACGATTTACGATTGGTGGAGTGATTCATTCGTCAATGCATCAACAATACGATGATTTTTCGGACTACGAACCTGATGTTCTGAAAGTGAACAGTTGGGTCTGTTGCTATTTCGTTTTTGGATCTTTCAACTAATTTCGATTCTACTATGTTCGAGTTTTTATTATTCGAAGACCGATATGATTGTTCCGACGATGAACAATCCGACCTGTGGGCACTATACAAAGTTTTATAGGTTCTTTCGAACGGTTTGTTGCAGATTTACTCGCGGTAGCTACGATTGGGAAATTTTCCGTAACTCCGTCTGCGATTCCGTAACCTGCAAGTGTAGAAAGGTGACTCGACTGAGATTCGTTTAACGCAGTTGTATTTTGAGCTTCGAAGTTGTTCACAGCCGATGAACAATGCTCTACTGCAGTTTCCTCCGAAGTGAGAACCGACGATTTCTCTTCACTCTTTCCTAATGAATTCGAATTTTCGGGGGTAAATGCCCATACAATTGTTGTCGCTAATTCCACAGAAGAATCAATTGCGAAAGTCGCGCGAGATACCGACAAATTTTCATTCTCCGTCTTATCAACTGTGTTAGGAGATACCGCTAGATCCGGCGGAGGTGGTTCGATGACTAGCGACGACAATGGTCCTTGTGCGGCATAAGATTCGAGACGTTTTTGCAATTCGATCGGGTTTTGTTGTCCGGTAATTTGCGATATGGGGGAATAATACTGGTATGAGTGGAGATTAGGGAATGGTATAGCGGTGCGGTAGGTATTTGATGCGATACTGTATGTTGGGATTTCGGGTATTGTGTTGTATTGTGGTGTATAATAGTTACATTGTTGTGGCCAAGGAGGGGTTTGTATGTTAGGGTTTTGTGTATGAAGATTTTGTGTAGTAGTGTAGGATTGTATTGATATAGGGTGTGTGGGTTGTGCGATAGGGGCGTGTTGTACTTGTAAAGGTTGTGAGGTTTGTACTGTAGGGTAGGTTGGTATTTGTGGGGTAAGTGTAGGTTGTGGGGCGAAACATCTATACGGTTCCATTAGGTGGATCGGTATTTGCGAGACATTATCAGATTGTACAGCAGGTTTTTGTTCAATTATCTCTTCGATATGATTTTCAATTGCTTTAATCTCACAGCTCGTATCAACAATGTAATTTTGAGCTTTTGTCGAGATTTCAACTAATCGATTAAGTATCTCGTCGTAAGTCCCTTCTGTACTAATCTGAAAATATTTGGCGCTATTCGAAAGTGTATTTATATCATATATTGCGAATACAGATCGTACAATCTCTTGTTTGTTCGTGATGTTGGATAAATATCCTTGCATCGAGTTAAAATTAAGACATAAACAAGGTTTTTCTTTACATGCGATTTGATCATCATTGCACGGAACCCATGGCACAACATCAGATCCAAAAATCAATTTAAGCTGATATCTAACTACTCGATCCAGTATCTCGTTATTGGTTCCTAATGTACTAATTTTGTTTATATTGGCATGACGCAATTCATAATCTAATCCACGAGTTGAGTAAAGAAATCGCTTCCTCGAGAACTTTCAATTGGTCAGCCGTCGACATTTTAAGGTAAAGGGACGTTCCGTTTCTTTAATTTGAAGTTAGTATGACTGAGTTTAGCTCACTTTTGCTTGCTCACTAGAAAGTGCGATTTGGTATTACGAAAGGTATATAAGAGAAAAAGAAAAAATAAAATATTTAAAAAAAACTTAATTTAGATCAAGAAAAAAAAAATGAAAAATAATGAAGTTCTCAAAAAAAAATTACAGATGGAGTATTGCATAGAGTACAAAAAAAATGTATAAGCGAAAGTAAGCAACAATAGGAAATAGTATATTATGACACTGTTGTGGGAGATGGTTTTCTATCTTGCTCGAGGGTTTTCGCACGAGCGAAGCGAGTGAGAAAATCGAGCAAGGTAGAAAAACACCTCCCACAACAGTCTCATACGATATTTTATAGCACAACAACCTCAAAATCGACAATAAAGTTGGCATTTTGAGGTTAGTGTGCTATAAAATAAATTTTTAATAAGCAGTGTGTAAAGCAACCAAAAGTTGTAGCGAAGTATTACGATTGTCTAAGCGTAAGCGGGTATGAGGTATGCAAGCAGAAATATATTGGGTAAAAAGGTAGATGGTGGGTTTCGATGAAGTACGATATTGCGTGGAGGGGTTCAAAAAAACTAATACTAAGAAAGAAAATTCCAGTTGTTTTCCTAAAAAAAATTTTTTTTAACGAGGGAACAATAAAAATTTTTGCTTTCTAATTGATTTCGTCATAAATAAAAAACAAGAAATATTTCTAGGAGTTTTTGTATAAATAGACAAATATAGATCCAGACGAACTTTATTAATTTAAGATATTTAACAACAAACACGATGATAATCTTTTTATTCGTACAACTTCTCAAATTACTATTATTTAAGAAGACTGGAAAATTTTGTTAAGTGGGATTGAAGATGTGACCAAACAAAAAAATAATATAATTAACAAGTAAAAGCAAGATCACTAAACGGAAATTCCATACAAGTATTTCTGCGTGCATGCGGTAGGGATACGCAAGGTAAAACTCAACTACTGGCAATTTGTAGTCGGGTAGGGATCGATAGTGTCGTGGTATTGTTTAAGTTTGATATGGGCTGAGGGATGTGTGTTCGATAGGTGGAATAATACTAATTCAAAATAATATTGTACACTTTTTTTTAACGAAGGTGGATGATTGTAAGATAGCGTTGTTTACAAAAAAAAACATAAAAATGTATTGCAAAATTAAAGAATATTGCAAATGTAATCAAGGGTAGCTAACCAATTACAAAATAATACAAAACAATTTATGTAGGTAATAACAAAAAAAACAAAAATTCAAAATGATCAAAGTTTTAATTTAAATTTACAATTAATTACCATGAATGCAGAAAATTTTACAATTCCTTTAACCAGGTCCAAATAGTAAATTAAACTTTTATACGAAATATTTATTCGACTATACGAGGTAAATAGAAAATATTCATACTAAATATTTATTTCGAATTTTAATACGAATATTTACTACAAATAATATTCTATACAAGTGTCTATTTCCAAGATTTTGAATTCAATATTAAAAAAAAGTTTTATACGAAATTTTATACAAAGTGTACGAAAGTAGATTAGGTATTGTCTATTCGTAAAAAAACGGACACAATTTATCGTAGGGGATAAAAGTATTCACTTATTTTTGATAAATCCACTTTGCAACGATTAAATCATTATAGTGATTATAGGATTCATGGAGAATAGGTGTAAAATGTTATTGATCGGAAGGTGGGAATTTATAGTAGCGATAGGCGAAAAAAAAAATAATATATATTACGAAATTGGACATAAAATACATAAAATAGGTTAAATATGCGTAAAATATAAAATTATGAACATATAATAGTAATAAAAATGTTACCTTTTATTTTCGAGTGAGTGAGGTTTCTAAACTTTATGCTTTTATTCAAGTTCCAAAAAAATTTTCGTAAAGTCGTCGCAATTTACGAATATACTATTATTATACGAATATACTAATATTATGTGAATATACTATTATTGTAGTAATGATGATTAATATTAATTTACTAAATTTATGTTGTGAATATTCTAAGTTAAAAGAAAAATAAAAATAAAAGTATCTATTCAACGTCTATTTAATTGAAAATAATTTCCACTGCGTGTGTTTATAAGAAAAATGTATTTAAATCTGAATATAATTGCTTCAGTTATGTACCATTGCTAATCACATTTACTAATTTCTGTAAATATTTTTAATCACAACAAAATTTTATTTGTTACATTATTATTTAAAATCGTTAAACAAATGGAATAACAATTGAGTTAAAAAGATTTTAATTAAACTGATTTTAAAAAAAAATGTTGAAGTAGATTGTACACTCTATACTGTACCTGAATGAATACGTGTTGCCAAAAATTATTTTTCAACTACCTTTTAAAATTATCGTTTTGATATTACACAAAAATTTTCGAAATTGTTGATAGTTATAACGAATTTTATTTAAATAATTTTCAAAATTAATACTCGAAAAAATTTTTTCGAAATTTCACCACGCACTCACTTACTGTTTATTACACTAAATTTTGTATTTATACAATCCTAATTATTTAAGACATACGTATAAATTTAGGGATATATTTTATTGTATTTATGCCAATGTGCAAAATGCAAAATAAAATTATTCATGCCAAGTAATGCTAGCGTGGCCTACCGCCTGACGCCAACGAAAAAAAGATGGCTACCTGCGAGACTATCTCGCGGCACACATGCAAAAATGGCCAGCTACAAGCCGTCGCGGCGTTGTCGAGCGTCTCGCCGCGGCCGCGTATATATCACTCGCGAAAATTCCGACTATATTTTACAGGTGCCACTTTATGTTTAAATTCACCTGCACTGTCGTATTCTACGAATTATTAATCACGAATTGATTTTATTTAACTTTTAATTTAATTTTGTAATTTAATGTTAATTTTAACTTTAATTTTAATTTAATTCAAATTTCACCGGAATTTTATGATAATATAAGTTATGCACAATTTGTCGGCCCCGCGTTGGTGCGTCAATTTTATGACAATAATTTTAGCTAATCCAGCCAAGATTATTGCGCCGTACATGCAGGCTTTAACATTAGTTTTATTTGAGACTTTAAATACATCGTACACAGGAATTTAGGGTAATATTATGAACACTGGTGGTTTATTCTATTTAGATACAAGTATTGAGCGCCTGCTGCGCGAATTCGCAGAATGATTTTACAAGTGTTCTACCGACACATAGAATTACTTATACAATTAACTAACTACGGTGAGCACGCGGTACGGTGGGAAACGGTAAATGATCGGGAGGGGAAGAAGCAATTCACAGGGACGCGAATTCAGCTAATATATGGCGACGAAATACACGTGGAAAGGCGGCGACGCAATACTCGACACGCACGCGGCGCTTGCTTTACAAAAAGTTATCTATGTAAATATATACATGGGTATACACTAAGTACAATAATAATCTGTGCAACTTACTCTTTTATTCGAATCTGGTGTGGCCTCCTTCAACAATACAAGTTGGTTGGCACACACGGTATACGGTTATATATATATTCGCGAGTGATACAAGCAGTTTGATATTCGCACGGAGCTGATACAAGAAAAACCGAAGCGTCTGTGTACGTGGCTCAGTACGAAGTGAACGAGTTGTCCCTTCGTTCCCGAGGTGCTATATTCGGGTTTCGGTAGTGCGGACCGAGCCCGCCTGAGGGCGCAGCGCTTGCTTTGGCGAGGGAGAAAGAGAAGTGAGAAGGAGGAAAGGGGAGCGTCTGCTCGCCGTGACGTCACGCTATGCGGCATACAGTCGACGGCTTGCAAACGATGTTGGAGAGTACGAGGAAGGACGAGTGGCCAGGATGACGAAGTGCGACGAGGGATGCAGCAGGAGGGGTATCTGGGCAACGGTGCCGACGAAGGGGCACGAAGACGAGAGCTGCAAGGCCCAGGACGGCGTACTTGCAGCAGGAGCAGTGGGCACGGTTAACCTCGAAGAGGTTATATTTACATACAGCTTCCTACTGCATTCATCCACTGCCACTGTTATCATGTGAGATTAGTGTTTTGTTTATCACTGTAGTCTCCCCTTACTAATGCTATATTGTTTCTAGGTGTCTGGCGAGTGCTTCGGAGGCTGCTGCTGCTGCTGTTGTGGAGGAGCAGACTACGAGTTGAGCTACGTTGCTGTACCTGAGAGACCACTCTGCCTCTGCAAACCCTCCAAACCAGGTGAGAGAGTTCCAATTTGATGTGCATGTCTGCTGTAGACTAAGTCATCTTTATGTTTTCCAGGGTGTATACTGCAGGCCTCCTTCATATCTAGAGAAGCAGCCGCTCCGCCCAAGGTGGATCTATTCATGCCTTTTAAGGCATAAAATCAGGTGGGTATTATTCTAATACCATTTTGCTTGTGTTCTTGATTTCTAATCTCTTGTGTGTTTCCTTAGATTGGTTCAAAAGGACAGGAGTAAGGAGAGGAGACACCAGAACATGCTCAGCGCACCTCAGCCGAGACCAGTAAGCTCCCGCCTATGCGAGGCTCTATGGGATTGCAGCTGTGCGTCCTCTTCAGCTGGTTCAGGACATTGGAGAGCTCGCTTGCTCTGTGTCGTCCAGGGGAATAGTGTATGTGTGTGTGTACGTGTATAGTGAGTGAAATGGGTAGGTAGTGTGCTATCGTTTACATACGCCAGTTCTGTCGAGCATCGGACTTGCACTGAACAGTTCGTTCGACAGACTGAAAGTTGTGTAACGCACACAAAATGTGGTGTTACAGTAGTCTCCATGGGTTTCAGCCATGTGACTCTTACTTCCTCTAATTTCTCTTTCTTTTAGTTTCCTCTGAATTTCGGAAACATCCTCGTTAAAGGTTTTCAACTTATGTGAGCCATCGACTTGTGTGCAGTTGTCTGCTGATTTATTATCGCACCAAATTATTACAGGATACAAGGTTTCACCTGTGATATCTCTGATGGCTTTGTCTAAAGATATCAACTCTTGGCAAGCCTAACTCATGGCAAGATACTCTGCTTGGAATGTTGATAAAGTCACATACGATATTTTAAAATCTAAGTATCGCTAGATATGACCACAATAGAAAACCGCTGTTTTCATAAACAACCTGATTTCAACAATTCAAATTTAATATATAAGTTAGTTTCACTTAAATATACAATAAAAGCTTGCTTAAATCTACCCAAGATACTTGGTTACTGTAGTAAGTGAAAGAAATATACATCTAATTCCAAAATCTAATTATCGCTACATATGCAATTATTATAATTCCATTTTTTTCATAAACTATATGATCCAAACACTTCTAATTTTTAATGCAAGTTAGTTTCACCTAAATATACAATAAGAAATTGCTTGAGTCTATCCAAGATAATGTAAGGATTCGTGATTGTTATTATTATTTAATTTAATTATTATAACCTTTTATTATAATATTTAGTTATTTATCTTTCCCCGAGGTACCTAAATGATAGAAAGGAATAAGGAAAATTCTAGGATGAGTATATATATATGTGTGTGTTTGTCTAGTTTTATAAATAAAATGCTATGTAGTATTTATATAAAAATGTCAAGTTCCAAGACTCGCATTTATTCAGCTTCACAGTTCCACACCATCAAAACAATTTGCGCTTACTCATATATTCGCCAATAGTAATAAGTAAACTGACGAAGATATAAGTTAGCTGTCCAAATCGTTTTATAAGAGCAGGAGGAGTGAAAGTCCTGCTTGCTAGGTGGCTGTGCGCTGACTGACCATCCTCCGATTGGCAGCCAGCTCAATCCTTTCGGTAGCTCGGCCTCGCGACTTTCTTCGGCGGCTCGGCCTCGCACCGCTAACGTCACCTATCAACCAGGCTCCCACTTTTCTTACCCTTTCCATCAGTCATATCTCACATGGAAATAGGATTCGCTTCGCGAATATCAGCCTAACGCACAAACGCGATTTTCAATTCATTTACTCATCTTCACTTTATTTATTCTTATCATTCATTCTTTGCATATATCAATAAAACATTTGTATATAAAAGTATTTTAATAATAAATAATTAAAATATATCCATATTCATACCATACCATTATGGACCGTTACAATACTTGGTTACTCCAGCTAGTGTAAAAAGTATACATCTAATTTCAAATTCTAAGTATCGCTAGATATGATATTAATAGAAAACCGCTGTTTTCATAAACAATCTGATTTAAACAATTCAAAATTAATATATAAATTAGTTTCACTTACATATGTAATAAAAGCTTGCTGAAGTGTATCCAAGATACTTGGTGAATATAGTAGGTGAAGAAAATATACATCTAATTTCAAAATCTAAGTATCGCTAGAAATGAAATTATTATAATTCCATTTTTTTCATAAACTATATGATTTAAACACTTCAAATTTTGTATACAAGTTAGTTTCACCTAAATATACAATAAATACTTGCTTGAGACTGCCCAAGATACTTAGTTACTCCAGAGAGTGGAAAAAGTATACATCAGATTTCAAAAGCTTAGTATTCGTTACATATACCATTAACATAACATCTTTTTTCATGAACTATATATATACTATTTAAACACTTCAACTTTTCTATGCAGTTTAGTTTCACCTAAATATACAATAAAAACTTACTTGAGACAACCCAAGATATATGATTACTCTAGCGAGTGAAAAAAGTATACATCAAATTCAAAAATTCTATTATCGCTAGATATGCAATTAATATAAAACCACTTTTGTCATAATCTATATGATTTAAACACTTAAAATTTGTCATGCAAATTAATTTCATCTAAATATATAATAAATACTTGCTTGATATTGTCCAAGATACTTCGTTATTGCTATGAGAGGAAGAATTATTCATCTAATTTCTTAATTTAAATATCGCTAGATATGCAATTATTGTAATAGCATTTTCTCCTGAACTATATGATTTAAACACTTCAAATTTTGTATGCAAGTTAGTTTGACCTAGATACATAACATAAGCTTTCTTTAGTCTACCCAAGATACATAGTTACTCCAGCGAGTGAAAAAAGTATACATCTGATTTCAAAAACTAAGTATCACTAGTTATGCAAATATTATAAAACTACTTTTTTCATAAAGTATATGATTTAAACACTTCAAATTGTGTATACAATTTAGTTTCTCCTAAATATATAATAGAAACTTGCTTGATACTACCCAAGATACTTGGTTTCTCCAGTGAACAAAAAAAGTATACAGCAGATTTCAAAATCTAAGTATTTGCTAGGTATGCAATTAATATAGAACCCCTTTATTCATAAACTATATTATTTAAACACTTCAAATTTTGTATTCAAGTTAGTTTTCACCTAAATGTACAATATATACTCGCTTGAGTCTACCCAAGATACTTGGTTACTTCAGCTAGTGGAAATAGTACACATCTATATATTTGAAATTAAATATATGCATCGCTAGACGTGATAATCGCTGAGCTACCTGCGGGTCCTTCATCTCTGCTTGTCTTGTATTCACCTTGAGATTGATTACTAAACTGTTCTCGTCCATCAAGAGAATAAAGAAACAAAATGGCTTGGTCGCTAGTTATACTCTAAGCGTTCTGCAGGACTCGTGTGATTGGGAGGCCCACCCAACTCTCTGGAAACTTCAAACAGAGACGGGGATTTAACCAGCGTTACCCGGTGCACGTAAATGGAGAGGTCGCTAATAAGAGAAACAGTCTTAACTCTTGTTCGGTAGGGACGAATTTTCTACCTGACTTACTGGGCCTCTAATATTCAATATTTTATATGGATATAAATTATAAACATATATATGAATGCTGTTACTCTGGAGATTACCGTGATTTTTTCTAAAGGGACAAAAGGAGATTAACAAAGAAATAACTTGTTTTCTTGAGATCTTCTTTCTCGGTTCTTTAGCTGAAATTACTATTCGAAATTTGATTACCTAACTCTAGAGTAATTAAAAATAGCTCAAGATAAATAAAATCACGTTTCTTTGTATTTTTAATTCACAAACTATTGGGTTTACAGAAAAAATCATAGATACCTTTTTCTGTTCTTTTTTCATTTAGACTCAGCCAGTATTTTTTTTATTTACTTATCTCTTTTAATAAAAAAGTTGAAATTTTAACCAAATGACCGACTAAAGGGTAATCTTTGTAAACTACTCGAAACCCACATTTATTGAATCTGTACACCTTATAATGCATTCAAATTAATATTTTCAGTAGATTTAATGATATAACAAATTTTTTGTACGCTATTACGAAGAATCATTTTGATATTTACTTACTTATTTTTGTACTGAGTAGGTGCACCATCAGAAAAATAGATGACTTTTTGTATCCACTGATACGTTTCCTTAATCGTTTTCAATATAGGTTCTTGAAAAGCATTAACAACAAAAGCATTATGCTTCATGTAATCGCTGATTACACAAGAACTTGTACATTGTAGTTTATCATCATTCGGAGTTTTATAATACATTGTAAATGGATACAATGTAGCTTGAATGTTATTAAAATAAAAAACTTGAATGGAATCCTGAGCAATAAAAGAATAATTCTCTGCAAAATCCATTATTATTATACATGTATCTGAAACTAAGTTTTTTTTCAGATGAGCAAGATAATCTTTTTGAGTTTCAGCTATAAAATGATGCTCGGACAATTCCCAGAGTTCATTTTCTAAGTCCTTCGTATAGATATCCAACAATTCAGTTATTCTTTGAAGAGTAACTCTGCTAACTGTTTGTGATTTATGGTCATCTTTTTTATTTTAAATATTTATTGCCTTCCAGTTATAATAGGTTATATGGCTATCGTTTTTAAAAAATTATTTTGTTTAAAATAATTCTAAACAGCTTACTTTCCAGGACAATTGTTACATAAATGCAGCATACAATTACTTTTATCTACTGAACATACCATACGTTCAAGTATATCTCTATAAGATATTTTAGAGTTTAAGGCTTGTAATTTTGATGCTGAGAGCAGACACATACAGAGTGCGTTCCAGGACTTCCTGCCAAGACACATTCAGCCGGGTGTAAACTTGCAAAGCTTGAAAAACCTGGTATTTTGTTTGACGCGTTCTCCTTTACATACTTTCCATAAAGATCTTTTAAGTTATAGAGAATTAATCTTTTTTAACGGAGCTCTCGTTTTTGTGTATGCTCGTTAATAACACTGATACATTCTTTCGCACCAGCACAAATTCTGCTATTTGAATCATCTCCGTAGAACTCTTTTATCGATTCAATAAATTCTGGTGAAAATATCTGTTTAATTTTTCGAGGAGTTTCTACCATAACACCTGAAATGCAATATAAAGTTAAAAACTAAGAAGCATTCCAATTTTTATTAACTTGTAGAATAAAATTTATCTCAAAAAAATTAGATATAGAAATAACATTTTAATAGTACTCTTATTAATTAATTAGTTTAATTACTTACCGAAACGTTCTCTTAATTCATTAGCTTTTCGAAAATAGTAACGTGAGCAACGTAAATGTTGGAACACTGTATTATATGTCCAGTCACATGGCAATAGTGTTAATAAACGAATTTTTTCTTCGACAGTATTTGCCTTGTCGTAACTAGATTTTATATTCTCTATAACAGTTTGTAATGATAAGCGATCCTGTTGTAGCGTATCGAGATCTGTAAAATGATCAAACTCAATATCATATACATTGCTCAACTCATTAGTAAGTTGGTGACAAATAGTACTGACTAATTTTACAGCATTCTTTTTTACACGGTCCTTTGTAAGCGTTTGTCTTTTAGGTGGTGACAAGTCGAAAAACTCCAACATTCTATTTAAATTTTTTTGCTTTTTTTCCTTTTCTTGACACCCGGTATAAAAAACTGATCCTGAACTTGATTCGATTGATGGAATGCTGTCAGAAATAGTTGCCTGAGACAAATTTGCAGTTGCTTGCTGTGTACCTTTCCAAGATTTGATTTTTGAAGTTACTATGTCGTAACATTTAGGACACACTTTTTTCCAGGGATCAAAACAACCTCTTCACCAACTTGATTGAAATTATTGCCAATTTCTAAAGTAATATTTCTCAAATTTCCTGTTCTTGTACCATGCTTCTCAAAAGGTTCACTGCACTTACGCTGTAACGATGAGTAATAATCCAAATATTTAACCTTATGATGATCACAGATAAAACCTTGTGATTCTTTTGTAAAAGTTTGAACTCTATATTCTAGCAGTATTAGATCATCTGATGGCAAATCTTTTAGGTTATGCAAACAGGCTTTCTTTGATAATGATTTTAAATGACATTCATCGTCAATTAATGAGCCAATATAACATTGACTATCACTCATTTTTGCATCCCAAATTAAACAAAAAACAGGCCGCAACAAACAGTGTAAATAAATTTTTTTTCTTCCTCGTTAAACGTATCGGTTCCAAAACATGTACTCCAGTATAGTTCCATATACAAATATAAACAGTGTAGAATCCATCTGTAAAAGGGAGATTGCGATAGGGAGCAACTTCAGAGAGCTTCTTGATACATCGCGGAGCGTTGCGCGCGCCTCTAGAGAACATAAATATAAATAGTGTAGTGTATGTTGCAGAAAACATAAAGGGCCTGTTCTCAGAAAAGTAACAAGGAACATATATAAAAGATATGAGCATAGAAAAAGGAACGAGGAACAGATATTGAGCACACGGAACACGTGCTCCGTTGTCAATTCAAAAAATATTGATTTGTTATTACGTAAAATAATTATTTTATATTTACCTTCCCCGCTATACCGCCGCGCGACGTTCGTTTATAATAAAATATAACGGTGTCGTCTTATTCGTTGCAGCCGTGCGAACGTCAGTCGCGTGCAATGCGGCTTAGATGACTCCTCGCTATGTAATCGAGACTTCTGTCTCGTTTTTGGTAATGTGCGAGACAAAGTGGACCCTGCACAGGTCGTCGGTGTAGCAGCTAGCGCAGATATACGCACGTGCGTCGGGAAGGGAAGCATATTGCGTGTAATTATGCTCGATTTCAGCCAAATCTGACGTTAGAAAAAAAGTCACAGCTCCGAAACAAAGCCTTGGGGCAGAACGAAACTTTAGGGTGGTTTTCTACTATGTTTGAGCTAACTTTTAGGCCTGGTTAGGTTAAGATTGGTACATGTAGAAATGTGCTACAGAGGTGCCAACTTCGCGATTTTTGAAAAATAGGCTACATTCCAAGACCTATAACTCTAGTTCTAATCGATGTATTTAAAAAATCGACGAGTAGAATTGAATATCTATCCAAAACAAACTTTTTGAGAGGTGTTTAGCCTAAATCGCCTGAAAGCTGATGGAATGGAGACCGATTATTAAATATATATATCATGGGAGTATTTTTTACTCAAATTTAACATAATTACCGACAGATTTTCGAAGAATTTTTTTTTTTTTCATAATGCAAAGTTGTGTGAATTTTTTTAAATTAGCTACTTTTTAGCGATTTTTGAAAATTCAAATAGTTCTACAGGGCCACAGGTGGCACCTACAGGGCTGAAAATTTTTGTACAACCTTGTTTTCTAATGTACTTTCATAGAAAAAATCGGCGGTAACAATGGCCGACCCCCCCGAGCAGCGTTTTGTAAAACTTGGCTGGAATTACCCATATATATATATATATATATATATATATATTGTAACGAGTCGCGAATTAATCGCCAAATACCCTGATCCGGTGTAGAAGAGGTACATGGGACGCCATCTGCCCACCACGCGAGGTACTCGGTACACGAGAGGCGCGAGAGGCGACGAGACGCCGCGAGCGTGATTATATCATTCTACCTGTTGCTCTGAAGCCGCGTGCTAGTACCGTCGTCAGAGTTTTCGCCATCTTCACTGGCTCCCGCGTGTTTCCTACTCGCTGCTCTGTGTGTTTTCGTGCGTTCCACCCGCCGTCGCTTTCTCTGGGATTTGCGCGTGCCATGTATCTGGTGGAAGCGAGCGTCCACCACGAGAAGCAAGTCGGAAAGGTACAGCGTAAGGGGCACGGAGCCCATAGAGAAGCGACGAGAAAAACAGCGTGGGGTAGCGGCAAGCGGAGCGGCGGTGATCGGAGAGGCAGATTGATTGATTGATTGATTGATTGTTTATTGATTGACTAAGGACTCATGGTCCTGGATAGTCACAGCCATAAAAATACATCAGATATACATTATAAACGCAGTGTGTGTGCGGTCTCGCAGGCCGCTTACAATAATCGCATGACTTGTTAAATATCATTAATGTAAAGAATATTTAAAATAACAAGAATGTAAAAAAAGTAATATTTAAAAAAAGAAAAGAAAAAAAAATCTACAAATAACTTTAACAGTGAAAACTTAACATTTTTATATACAGAAAATAGCGTTACGTTAAGACTAAAACTACAACTAAGACTAAATCTAAAGAATGTAAAGCTTAGATAAACTCAATGCAAACCGCCATTAAAGGTCGTAGAGTACCGATATTTATTTGAGCCTCTGATCTAGCGAAATACAATACTTTAATAGGGGAGACTTAAAATATGGCTGCTTATAGAGGGATTTCGTCGGGTAATTCGTTCCATAATTTAGCCGCACCAAGCTTAAAAGAATACGCGAAGCAATCTGCATTCGCACGCTTGTACAATAAGTCACATTCACCCGCTCTTTTAGAATCAATTTTGTCGGTCGGTCGAAATTCAAACTTTATGTTTAAGTACACAGGCAAACCCGAGCGGAAGACGGAGGCTAATAGACACAGAAGAATGTATTGAACTTTAGTCTTATAGGAGAGCACGATATGTTTTCTGTAGACTGGTGTAATATGTTGAAAACGATTAATACCTTCAACAAAACGGAGCGCAGCATTCTTACACCGTTTGAGTTTGGTGGCGAGCTCATCGGAGAGGTCGATGAAGAGTGAAGCACAGTAGTCGAAATACGGGAAAATCAAGGACTTTACAAGCATTAATTTCGTATTTTGCGGTAGAAAATAACCCCCTTTTCTCAGTCTCGTAAGCGCAGCGAAGCATTTATTAGAGATGGCAGAACATTGCTGCTTCCAAGTAAGTGTGCTGTCAAGAATAACCCCTAAGAGCTTTAGAGAATCACACGTAGGTATCCCTTGACCATTGATGAAAATATCACGAGGGTTTTGCTAGGTAATTTTACTGTGGAATCCACGAGACCCAAACCAAATGGCTTTTGTTTTACTGCCATTAATACGGAGGCCGTTTAGCGCAGCCCAGTTTTCGATGTTATTTAAAATGATGTTCATTCTCAGAACAAGTCTGTCTGCGTCACGAATTTTGCCACGAATGTAGACACAGAAGGCATTGTCATACAAATGATACTTACGGCCCATACATACATCAGGTAGATCGTCAATAAAAAGCGAGAAAAAGAGCGGACCTGGAAGGGATCCTTGAGGGACTCCTGTCAGTCTGGGAAGCGACGAAGAAGTCTCACATGAATCTGCTTTAACATACTGTGTGCGGCCATATAAAAAAGAAGAAATCGAATCAGCAAACGAATATTGATGAGGTCAAAAGCACGTATTTGGTCAATCGAGACCAGCAATGTGACTTCTCCTTCGTCAATCGCATTTCGAATATCGTCAACGATAGATATCAATGGACGAAAGTCTTCCATGCTACTAGGCTCCTTCTTTTTGGGAATATGCCTGACGATTGCACGTTTCCAGCTGTTAGGAAAAATACCTGATTGCAGGGATGAATCAAATATATTCATCAATATGGGTAGAATATAGTAGATACACTCTTTCAAAAACCTCAATTGAATGCCGTCCGGGCCAACTGCGTTGGAGCGAGCTGAACTAATCGCTGAGAGTGTCTCGTCAACCGTGATGTGACTAAAATAGAAACGATCATTGGGAAATATACGGGCCGTACGTCTGTTATCATGAAGAGGCGACGGTACGTCGGAGCCAACGAAGTGCCTATTAAGATTATCAAGTGATGCGGAAAGCTGTATCTCTTCTTTGTATTTTGCTGTGATAGTAAGAATTAATAGTATTTCTGACTTCTATCTTAACTCTGTTAGGCAGCGGTTTATAGTTCGCCTGTTTAATTAGACATTTAGTGAGCTTAAAATCACGCCAAGCTTTATTACGATCAGAAATGAGAGATTAGAGAGAAGCATTCATCCAAGGAGATGGCTCTTTCTTGATAATGAAAGTACGTAAAGGGGCATGCGTATCATACAGATTAAGCAAAGAAGAGGTAAACACTTCCACTTTTTTATCTATATCCGGTATAGGCTCTACGATAGACCAGTCAGTATTTTGAAGGTCGCGATGAAAAGCCTGCGAGTCGACATTCTTAAAGGATCGACGAGTCACAGTTTTGGGCCTGAATACGAGAGTGTCTAGGGGCATAGCTACAAAAATAACGTCATGAGCGGAGATCCAAGGTTGCCGAAGCTGCCAGTGAGATACTGTAGAGGCTGTGCTTGGAATGCATATGTAGTCAATCGTGGATGCGGAGTTCTCAAGATGATGTGTAGTGCCAAAAGGGACCGGTGTTAATCCGAACGTCTGCAGGGATTGAGAGAGAATATTGCGGCTAGTAGAATTAGCATGCCATTCGATATTGATCGTAGGTAGATTTGCAGTTAAGAATGGCGTTCTCAACATCACCCCAGAATCCCGATTTTGGTGGATTGTATACGAGAACGCAAAGTAGTTTTAATCTGCTAAGGGAGATTTCAACAAGGAGAAATTCGGGTCGTTTTCGGTATATAGACTTCCGTTCCAACGCTCCCACTTCTTAGCTACGAGCGGATTCGTGTGCGTACAGAGCAATCCCTCCTCCGTTGTTATTTAAGCGATCATGCCTGAAAAATGCGTATTCTGGAATGAGTACGTGCTCAGAAGACTTATCAGGTTTTAAAAACGATTCACTAATCCCCAAAACTAGAGGTTTGTGACACAAAACAAGGACCTCTACATCATGGAAGTGCCGAATAAGAGATTGAGCATTTTTATATGCCCTAAGATAGTTTGACGCTGTGAATGAGATACGTCGTTACGCGCCATAGTCAATTCTGGCAGATTTGCGCTCTATTCTCGCTCGCAATATCGGGCATATTGCTCTATCAAAGGCTGAGTGACTGGAATTGAGTTAACTTTCCTTACAATTAATGCAGCATCTAGTCTTAGATTTACAACTCAGTGACGAGTGTCGGCCTGCGCAGTGCCCACAAAATTCGTGTGTTACTTCACATTCTTCCGCCTTATGACCGAATTTGAGGCACTTAAAACACTGTAGAATCGACACGTGATCTGTGAAACGACAAAGAAGCCAGCCGATACTAACTCTGCCTTTCTGAGCAAGAAGATTGTGACAATCGGGTTTCATCTGAACGACGCAAGACCTATGCTTTTTATTACGCGCTGGGTATAAATACACAACTTAAAAATCGTTAACCGAGAGTTCCGGAAAATTTTGACTATCTAAAAATTTTGCAATGTCCTCTTTCGAATACTCAACAGGGACACCATGAATAAGTATACGAGGATCAAGTTTGGCATCGTCCTTGACCTCTAAGCCTGCCTTTTTGAGAGATTCACAAGTAAAAGGGGATCCAGAGAGTCACCCTCAACCACAACCGAGTTAACACTGGCCAAAATAACACGCTTTACTATTAATTGCAGTTGAGCAGGGTCTACCTCTTCAAGCAGAGCTTTTTTCGTGAGAAGAGAAGACGAGTATTTACTCTTGGTTTCGGCGCTGGGGGCGACAATAACGTTATTTTACGAGTTGCTATTACATTTGAAAATGCGGCAGAGCGAGCTATGTCGGCGTACGACGAAGCTGAGGCTTTACTACTTGTTGTAGCTGCAGAGGTAGTTTCACGAAGAGAGGCACTCACTTTTTCAATATTATTACATGCTTAAGGTAATATTTCTGCGTAAGATATAGTCGCATTATCGAAAGACAATTTACTTAAGTACGCACTTACAACGCGCTCACAAACATCAGAAAACCTGTTAATTGAGTTGTGTATTTCGATTCGCTTAGCCGTATCCCTCTCACCCGCGAACCAAGAAAGTAGTGTGCTCCGATGCTCCGAAATTTTGGTGCGTATATGATTTACCTCGTCAGCTGTTAGCGCCGAGGCCATGGTACCAGTAAGGTGCAATAGATGGCACTAATCACATCTGTCAATCGATGATAAAGGCCTCAATCGAAAATTTGTCCAGCGGCTGTTTCCAGGAAAATCAACGGCTATTCGGAGAATTGTGGAACCAACACATGCGCAGCGGGCTCCGGTGCCGGCGATGGATACCAGAAAAGCGTGTCAACTACCCCCGAAATTCCAGCAACTCCAAAATAGATAGATGATTTACGAAGTTCAATTGCACAAACAGCAAATCTAATTGTTCTATTCGGTGGCTCGTATTCAACTCTAGCCAGACAACAGCACAACATGAAGCCCGGAGGCGAATTTCTTCAATAGCACTGGAGAAACCGGAGTAACAGAAACAGCGACTGAGGCTTCCCAGAGAGAGAGTGTAAGAGAGAGAGAGAGAGAGAGAGAGAGAGAGAGAGAGAGAGAGAGAGAGAGAGAGAGCGAGAGAGAGAGAGAGAGAGAGGAAGAACGCGACGTCGGCTCCACCTTCTCGCGTCGCCCGCTAAGAAAGAGGTAAGGGCTAGCCCGCGAGATAACGCATGCGGGTAATAGGGCCACACTGCGAGTAGTGTGTCGTGCCCTCGTTGATTAAGGGCTCTGTATAGCCCGAGAAAAGAGCGCGCGTCCAAGGAACTCTCTCGACGCCGGCGACAAGCTCAGCATCGGTCGCGCGGAACTGGCAAGCAACGCTCCACCTGCTCGCGTTTACTAGTATTTAACGTAATCGGTTATTATTCAATATCTTGTTATCGTCGTTGTAAATAGTGTTAAGTTTTAAAGAATATATTTTGTTACTTTGTTAATTAGTTAAACCTAATTGTCGTTAATCAACCCGAACCCGCCTTCTCCCCGTACCGAGCTAGGCCAGTCGACGCTAAGCACATTTCGCGCTGCGAAAGAATTAGCTTCCGTGTTTTCACGCTTCTTTCACGTCGCGAAAACTCGTGCGTGAGGAACCTCAGCACAAAACCGAGTACTCGTGGACTCGATGTGTTTCGGGAAGATCCTGCACAGCTGAAACAGATCCGAGCTCAGCAACAAGCCGCCGAGAGCCGGCCTGAAGGGAAGCAAACGGTAAGTCGCACGCGCGCGCGCTGTGCGTGGCGCACGCCGCAGGCAATCCGATTAATTAAGTTAATTGTTATTAACTAATTAATCATCCCGTTACAATATGTAAAGAATCAATCTTTTGGCACAGTAGTTATAACAACGACTTTAGTTGTTTTATTTTTATACCCAATTTCCCAGCAGTTGCTTGAAAAATGTTATGCTTGGCCAGAAATTGTAAATCGCTCTTACCAATCGATTTGCGGACAGTAGCATAGCAAAATTAATATTTTGTGGAGGAACTAGTAAAAATAAATTTTTTCTATACGGTGGTGTGACTCCTACTCTAATACTTCAACAATTCGTCAAAGATATTTGAAAGATAGGATCGCAATTCAGAATAATTACAAAAACTAATTCGCTTTTGACACTATTTCGTCAACTCAAATTTCACTAAATTCCAAATAAAAATTTCTGAATATATCTTCTATTTTTCAACACCTTCTTTATCTATCGCTATTCTAATCAGTGCGCCGCCATATAATCTTCCGCTTACAATGTGGTATTTCGCTATATACTCTCGATATCGCTACAATCGTCTTCAAAAAGCACCAAAAATAGATTTTCCAACTTTTCGAGGTAAAAACAATTCTTGGATAAATCTTCAACACTTAAGAAGAGAAAAGCACAAATTTTTCAAAATGCTCGAAAAAAAATTTAAGAAAAATTTTTAAATACTTAAAAACGAAATTTATACGCAAACTTCCAAAATCGAATAATTTAAAATAAAAAAAGAAATTTTTTTTGAAAATCTCTCACAAGCTCAAAAAAAAACTTTGGAAATTTTCAAAATCGAAAAAGCATTTTTAAAAATACACCAAAAAAATTTGGGAAACCTTTCAAAAACAAAAATCTTTCAAAACAAAATTATTAAAATATCCTCAAAAATATTCGAAAAAATAATTCTGGAATATTTTCAAAATGCTTAAAAACAAATTTTGCAAATTTTTCAAAAATACTCAAAAAAAAAATTGAAAATTTTTTAAAAATACTCAAAAACAAATTTTGGACAAATTTACACTAAAAAAATCATAAAAAAAAATTTCGGAAAATTTTCACATATATTCAACAAAAATTTTGGAGAATTTTGAAAATTTTCAAAAAAAATTTTACAAAAAAATTCGGAAAATTTTTAAAACTACTCAAATAAATTTTGGAAAATTTTTAAAATAGAAAAATTTTTAAAGTTATAATTATAACTCAATAACCCAAGTGATAATTTTCCAAGTCCCCTCACAAACATCTTAAACACAACAACAAAATTTTTCACTATGTTTCTAATCATTAATACAAAAAAAAAATTTTGTTTTATGCACTGAACTGTCTCTTGCTTGGGTACTGTGGAAACAAAATTTCGATTTTTTCCGAAATCACTAATTTGTTTAATTTTTTTGTCATTAATTTTCCTATTATTAATTCTGCCTGTTTTTCGTGTTTCACTAAGCCCCCGTTGGTACATGATTTGTAACATAGGATTTTGTTGCGCCTGTCTCTTTAATTACTTTATTAATTAGGCATTTGCACCTTTGAATGTTGCTGCACTTTACCGAATTTAACTATTAACGGGCACCAGGTAAAGCGCGGCTAGCGTCGCATAAACCTTATCCCCGAGGAGGTTCCGTGAGACAAGATCAGGATAAATAATTGTTTACAAATAAATACACTACTGGTTGTTAATTTAAGCACCTAGGCTTTATTTTCCATTTATCAAATCTGGTCGCTAATTTACAAATTTGTCGCTATTCAATATGGCTACGCGGTCCCGCACGCGCGTCGCTTTACGGCCGAATCGCCACATATTAGCCAGATATTAGCAATTTAATAGTTCCGGAAAATGTGGCGACTCGACCGTATATACTATATATATATATATATATATATATATATATATATATATATATATATATATATATATATATATATATATATATATATATACATATATATATATATATATATATAGTATATACGGTCGAGTCGTCACATTTTCCGGAACTATTAAATTGCTAATATCTGGCTAATATGTGGCGATTCGGCCGTAAAGCGACGCGCGTGCGGGACCGCGTAGCCATATTGAATAGCGACAAATTTGTAAATTAGCGACCAGATTTGATAAATGGAAAATAAAACCTAGGTGCTTAAATTAATATATATATATATATATATATATATATATATATATATATGGGACATTCTTAGTCAAAAAATCCCCCTCTGTCCAAAAATCAGAGGCTCAAAAAAATTCGTGTCCGGGCTTAAAATTTAGCTTAATATATCTACTTTCCATTACTGGGTGGCCTTTTTGAAAAATTCAAAATGGTGGGCTGGTGCAGCTCTAACAATACACCGATATCACCACGGAATATCAGTTAAATGTTCTTAAAACTTGCAGAGGCAAAGAAAAAATTAGTAAAAAGGTTATTTGCATGTATTTTTCCCGCTGAACACGAATCCACCATTAGTTTTGGTCTATGGAGCCACCTTTCGTCCATAACCTCAAAAAACAGTCAAACAATGCAGTTTTACGTGGCTGAGACTCGAAGTAGTGGTAAAAAAATTAGGGACAAAACTTATTCGTATGTATTTTTTTCCGCTAAATACGAATCCACCGTTAGTTTTGTTCTCTGGGTCCACCTTTCGTCCATAACCTCAAAGAACAGTCAAATAATGCAGTTTTACGTGGCTGAGACGCGAAGTAGTGGTCAAAAAATTAGGGACAAAGCTTATTCGCATTTTTTTCCCGCTGAATGTTAAATGAATCCACCGTTAGTTTTGGTCTATGGGGCCACCTTTCGTCCATAACCTCAAAGAACAGTAAAAAAATGCAGTGAAGTGGCTGAGACTGAAAATTGTGTACAAAAAAAGCTCATCATCATTCTTCGTTGGTTTTTAACAGAGAAATACAATGCTGTTCTCGGTTTTAACCTTGACTCAAAAGCTCATTTTCAAGGTCATTTCAAGGACAACTGTTCAAAGACAAAGTTAAATTGTTTAAATTTGACACTATTTTAGCTATTATTTTGACAGGAATGTCATGTTTATGATGGTATTGCGTCCTTCTACAGGAAGCTTTGTAATTGTAAAATTTTCAATTTCATAAAAAAGGCGTTATAATCATGTTTTGAGGTTATGGAGTCCGAATCCCGTGTTTTTAGAAAATGTTTGTGTGGGCATATGTGTTTTTAATTTTGCAGTTAGATGTAGGGGCTACTTTTCGAAAAATAAATTGAACACAAAAATCAATAGTTTATTAAATACTATGTTCCCAGTCGTATTTGTTTAATTGCACCTTTTTCGAAATAGAATGAGATGTTCTTTTCCTAGATTTCATTAGTTTGGATATAATTAGATTTTTTTTTCTCATCATAACCAACATCGAATATATCTTACAGCATAAAATATTGTACGTTAAAAGAAAATATGTACTTTCCTCTATAGTTTTATGCTTTCATTTTTTCAAATAATCTTCCGAGAATAGTTAAACGACATTCTTTTGTAGTACATAACTCCTCCTTGAAGTCATTGTTTCTTCAACAGTCCTTCTAAGCATAGTTGAAGGAAATTTCTTCTCGTTGCGTAACTGCTTGCGTAACAGTCCTTTTCAGGATAGTTAGCGAGCTCTTACATTAGCGAACTCATTGTTTCTTCAACGGTCCTTGTAAGGATAGTTGAAGGAAATTTCTTCTCGTTGCGTAACTGCTTGCGTAACAGTCCTTTTCAGGATAGTTATAGCGAGCTCTTACATTAGCGAACTCATTGTTTCTTCAACGGTCCTTCTAAGGATAGTTGAAGGAAATTTCTTCTCGTTGCGTAACTCCTTGCGTAACAGTCCTTTTCAGGATAGTTAGCGAGCTCTTACATTAGCGAACTCATTGTTTCTTCAACGGTCCTTGTAAGGATAGTTGAAGGAAATTTCTTCTCGTTGCGTAACTGCTTGCGTAACAGTCCTTCTAAGGATAGTTGAAGGAATTTTCTTCCAGGTGGGTACAGACTTGCGCAACAGTCCTTTTCAGGATAGTTGTCAAGCTCTCGAATCATTTGTAGTAATCAACTTTTCAACAGTCCTTCTAAGAACAGTTCAAGGGAGTTCCTTCCCGGTCTTGCGCAACAGTCCTTTTAAGAGCAGTTTTAACATCATGTCAAATAAATCCGTACAGATAGGTGCATCAATCCTTATAACGGTGAAGGCGCACCTAATCATAAGGGTTCAAATTTAAGAACAATATCAAAAGCATTACTGCAGGAGAAGGTACTGAGTGTCCAAATACTTCCTTAACTACTGAAAAAGATGCTTCATCTACCAGGTTACTTGAATTGGAAGAACTTCTGCAAGGATTAAAAGACAAATTCACAAGTTTGGAAGGTAATGATTCCATGAAGCTCAGAATCCTCACTATTGCGCCAGAATCTTGGAGTATAAGACGAATTTCAAAAGAGTTTGATACTTCCCGAATTTTAGCTAAAAAAGCTAAAGAATTACGATCAGCAAATGGTGTTCTGGCCGATGTTACAGAAAGAGCTGGTAAATCTATACCAAATGCTACAATTACATTAATTAATGATTTCTATAATGACGATACTGTTGGTAGAATGATGCCAGGAGTCAAAGACACGTGTTCAGTTAAAGTTGATGGTGAGCGTATTAAAGTGCAAAAACGGTTATTGTTAATCGATCTCAAAGAACTGCATACATTGTTCAAAAAGACTTACTTAGATCATCCAGTTAGTTTCAGTGTTTTTGCAAAACTCCGACCGCAACATTGTATTTTGGCTGGAGCAAGAGAAACTCACTCAGTATGTGTATGTACGATTCATCAGAACTGTAAATTGATGCTTGATGCAATTAAAATTAATAACTTAACAAAAGAAACTGAAAATCCAATTCGTGATTATCATGATTGATTGAAATCAATTGTGTGCAAGACACCTACACCCGATTGCTACCTAGATCAATGTCATAAATGTCTAGATATTTCATTTTTTTCCACGACATTACTTGAAATTTTAAATAGTGCCTTTATCGATCAGGTACAATATAGTGTATGGACAGCAACTGATAGGTCGACTTTGAAAACAGATACGAGTGAATGAATTTTGTGACAAGCTACAGACTCTTAAACCGCATTCATTCATAGCAAAACAGCAGTCTCAATTTATTTCGTCAACAAAACAGAATTTAAATAAAGGAGAAGTACTTGTTACGTTCGATTTTTCTGAGAATTATTCATATGTAGTTCAAGATGCTTCGCAAGCATTTCACTTCAACAATCAGCAATTTACAGTATTCCCAATTATCTATTATTATAAAGAAAACTCTAAATTAAAACATAAAAGTTCCATCTGCCTCTCAGATAGTTTAAAACACGATACTTCTGCCGTCTTTACAATTCAGAAGCAATTGATTCCAGAAATAAAAAAAAAACTATTAAAAATGTTAAAAAAATTATATACGTCATAGATGGTGCAACGCAACATTTCAAACACCGATTCCAGATCGCTAATCTAATCAACCATAAAGAAGATTTTGGAATCGAAGCGGAATGGCATTATTGCGTAATAGCACACGGTAAAAGTGGATATGATGGTTTAGGAGCTATATTTAAAAGAGAGGTTTACCAAGCAAGTCTTCTAGATAAACCATCTGAAGCGATTTTGACTCCAGAAGCCCTTTTTCATTGGGCAAGCAAACATTTCGAAAACATACAAATTTTTATTTATAGTAAGGTAGACCATGATAAATCAACACGACCCTTGAATAAAAGATTCTCAACGGCATTGGCAGTACCCGAAATTTTAAAAAACCACTCGTTTACTATTCAACAACCAAAAACGGTAGTTATTAAACTATTTTCTAATGCTACCAAAGGAGTAGAGTTTTATGCAGAAAATGCTTAGTATTTGATCCTTCAGAAAAAAAAAATGATATTTTAAGAACCATTAATAAAATAGTGCAACATATGAAAAATCTAATAATATCCATAAATCTTCTAAGAAAAGGATAACTCTTTTAAATCCGGAATAATCTTAATGAAAATACCGCTAACGATGCATTGGCACGTACCTTCTCTAAAATCGTTTATCGTTCCAATATGCATAATATAATGTTTGAAATATAGAATCTGTATGTTTTACTCCACTATAAGTAAGATTTACTCAGCTATACTCAACTAAACAATAAAACACACATTCATATGGAGATTTTATAAACACACGATTTTCAAACTCCATAACCTCAAAACATGATTATAACGCGGTTTTTTATGAAATTGAAAATTTTGCTATTACAAAGCTTCTTGTAGAAGGACGCAATATCATCATAAACATGACATTCCTGTCAAAATAATAGCTGAAATAGTGTCAAATTTAAACAATTTGACCTTGTCTTTGAACAGTTGTCCTTGAAATGACCTTGAAAATGAGCTTTTGAGTCAAGGTTAAAACCGAGAACAGCAGTGTATTCCTCTGTTAAAAACCAACGAAGAATGATGATGAGCTTTTTTTGTACACTATTTCCAGTCTCAGCCACGTAAACTGCATTTTTTGACTGTTTTTGATGTTATGGACGAAAGATGGCCACATAGACCAAAACTAACGGTGGATTCGTGTTCAGCGGGAAAAAATACATGCAAATAACCTTTTTACTAATTTTTTCTTTGCCCCTGCAAGTTCTAAGAACATTTAACTGATATTCCGTGGTGATATCGGTGTACTGTTAGAGCTGCACCAGCCCACCATTTTTAATTTTTCAAAAAGGCCACTCAGTAATGGAAAGTAGATATATTAAGCTAAATTTTAAGCCCGGTCACGAATTTTTTTGAGCCTCTGATTTTTGGACAGAGGGGTGGCTTTTTTGACTATACGTAGTGACAGGGAATTACACTCTGCACAACCGAGTCGCGCGCAGTATGCATGTATGAGTGTTACACATGTACACCGGAGCGTGCATCAAGTCGGCAGGGGCCGAGACGCGACGATTTGGAATAATATAGGGAATAGGTATAGAGAGAGAGAGACAAGGAGGGAGCAGAGAGAGACTCACGGAGAATGACGTACGAGGTCCGGCAATGCGACACACAGTAGATAGGAGGTTCGGCGCGTGCCGAGAAAAGTAGAGAAAGAGTCAACAGCGCGAAGAAAGCGCGCAGAGGTAGAAGAGGGGAGAAGGGAGAAGAGCGGAACACGGCAACCGAGCAGCGAGAGTCCGCTAATTGCTCTCTCTCTCTCCCGCCGACTGCTATCGCGACGACATCGCTTTCAAGCCGCACGGGACCGACGCCGAAAACTACGAAGCAATTGGCGACTCCGAGATTGACACGTAGAATGGAGAGAGACCGTGTGCGTCACCGAAAGTATAACGCATAAGACTATGCGAGCGCGTGCCGCAGTGTGAATGCAGGGCAGGCAGCGGCTAAGAAGGCCCAGAGTGCCGGGACGAATGCAGCGGCCGAGAAGTAATGCACCGAGGGAGGATTTGCTGGCGTTAGGAGTCCCAGCAACCCAGGTGAGTCTGTCTGTCATCTTTTTCTCTCTCTCCGCTTCAGCGTACAAGTGCAAGTATGAATCTAATGTAAAAGGGGGGAGGTAAAATAGAAGCGCAGAATCGCAAAGGGCGTTCGAATTAAGGCAGAGAATACGCGAATGGAAATAGTATTAATAATTCCCATGTTCTGACTTGCTGAGCGTGAAGGTGAGTTGTATGAAAACCGCGTAATACAGAAAACTAATAATTTGTAAAGTCGATGAGAGATAGGCGGAAAACGGCGTCGCGAAAGTAATGCGCCGCGAAACATGTAATAAAGCGACGAAGATGCGAGGAGGTTAGCGAGCGCGAACACGCGCACACTTTGTAAATATTTTGTCTTAATAGGTTTAGTTTCTTTGAATAAAATATGGCGACGGACGAAATTAGTCCGCTTTTCGAAGCCAAGAAAAATTAAATGATGAGTTGATAAATAAAGTAGATTAGTAATTTGCATGCATCCTTATTTAATAACAACAACTTCATGACTGTACTGGTTATTGACGCAGATAGCACCCGAGTAAGAAAGGTAAATCGTACTAGCACAAAAGGTGACTATACGCGTTTCCGAAAACTAAGAATAAATAAATAGGGTCACAAGCACGCTCACAGCCAGCTCCCGCGGTCCGACGGCAAGAATGCACCGGAGCAGCTGACCTAGCCGATGGCCAGAGCAATAAGAAAAAGTGATTCCAACAATAAGTGATATTGTTGTAAGACAGAGCGTTACCTAGTGCTGTCTCGTTTGTGCACAGAAACCTTGCTTGAGGGGAAAACTCGGGTATAAAGATTAGAAATTCAATTCTGACTAAAGTAAAAGTTAGAAATAAAAAATTTTGCGATTAACAAAATAAAAGGGATATCGTTCAGGCAAAGTACCCCATCACATTATGCGGTGATGTGCTAACGTTTAGACGCGTGGGCAATCAATAGCGATTTTCCATGAGGCCGAAAATCTCTTCCAAATTTCGGCCTTCTTGCCTAAATTCATCCCACACACACTTGTTGCTCCTTTTGTTACGCCGATCCTCATTGGACTTGATTTTCTTAGTCTGCGAAAATCAAGGCTACGATGTCGAGGTGATAAGTTGCTAATCATGATTGATCCGCTCCGTGAGTGTCACCCTACCCGCGAGACGCGGGAAAAGATGAATCGCTAATTATACACACGCGGCAACCCGGCGTGTATATCTATAGCGGGCGTTTTGACTTTTGTCGCCGTAGAGCCATCACAGTTGGTAGCAGCGGCTGGCGCGTGCTGGCCTACGCTATGATAGACAGGCATCATCAGGCGGCTGCTAGCTCTCCACTGAGCTCTCGGCTGCCGTGTCTCTCTCCCCCCCTCTCTCTCTCTCTCTCTCTCTCTCTCTCTCTCTCTCTCTCTCTCTCTCTCTCTCTCTCTCTCTCTCTCTCTCTCTCTCTCTCTCTGAAATTGACTAAAAAATTGAGGAAAAACTGTCGAAACAACACTCCCAGCTGGAGGAGATGAAAAAGGAGAAGTAAGTGCTTTGTCAAGAAATAGACAACTTAAAAATCAAAAATAAAAAATTACACGATAGTAACGTCAACACGAACAATTTGTTGAACAAAACAGAGGTAACTTATAATACGTTGCTTGAAAAAATTGATAATTTAGAGCAGACTAATTTTGAGTCACAAACAAAAATTGATAATTTTATAATAAATACTTTTGAAAATGATTTCCGAAACCTAACCAATAAAATCAATAGAGTTGAAAGTGACAACAAAGAAATAATAACGAATATAGGAAAAATAATAACAAAAGAAGACTTTACCTCTGCATATACTACTACTATCAATAAAATTGAGAGAAACGTAGAAAACATCCAAAAAAATAACCAACTGATATTAAACAAAATTGAATACCAACAAATTGCAGTGTTCCCTAGTACACAGAATAATACCGTTTCTCTGACAAGTACAAACAAATGTAATAATAATAATAATAATAATGCATCTACTACAAATAGTGATCTACTCGACAACTATAGTAATATAAGCGACACAAATGATAATTGTAATAACAATAATGACGGGTTCATCCAAGTTGTAAATAACAGAAAAAAATCATCTAGTCGATTGAATAAGAACAATATTGACAATGATGATGCTACAGCATCACCTGCACGAAGCACGCGGGTGCAAACGATTGATGGAAGGACAATGCACAGTAAAAACATTAAAAGCGGTAACACGGAGCTAATTATTTTTAACATTTTCGACGGTGATGTCTCTAAGCGTGTGGACGTTGCACACGCGATACTGTACCCTGTCCTTCCATCAACACGAAAATCAGATATAATAGGCACACGTTTGCTTCGGTCAGAGGAACCGACACCTGCGGCATCAGTAGATATAAATAACGAACGTAGACGGTCACCATGGGTTGCTACCCTTTCCAGCAGTGCGTTAGGCGAGAAAATAATGCGACCCATAAAAGCTAATCACTGGCTTTCATGCTAGAGATCTCAACATTGCAGCTCTTGACCAGGACACAAGGGATGGGATTATCAATGGGAAAATTTTTATAAATGAATTATTAACAAAGGAATGTTTTATTAAATATAGAAGTCTCAAGGCCCTTGCGATAAGACACAATTTTAAATATGTTTGGCATAGAGGGGGCCGTTTCCTGGTGAAGAGGCGCGATGGTGACGTCTCTCATGAATTTTCATCTGTGGCTGATTTACAAACAATAGTGGCATCATATGCCACTAATCAACCATCACAAACCGTAGATAATATAACAAAAACCGTTGGTAAAGAAGGCGCAATTGATAAAACTGTTATTCCGTCAACTGCTGCAAAAAATTGATTATCCGCAGACACTGCTGGGAGGGTTCACTGTAAAGGAATGAGAGCAGGTTTTGTCAATGTTACCTCTCTGATGGGGCACATTGGCATGATTAAACAACTCCTTTCAGCTCGTCCTCCCTACCATCTCTATGTAGTTGCTGAGTCGCACCTTGAACCTGATGTTGGGAGTGATCTCATTCAGATCGACGACTATTCACTACTTAGACTCGATCGCAACAAACTAGGGGGCGGCTCTCGAACAACACAGGAGGGCAGGCCATTTATATCTGAATATTTAATGTGCAGTGTTCAACAGGGCAGCCTTACCCCCGTCTTTGTTGCTTTAATATACAGACCACCACACGTACTTTAGTCATAAAATTATTATGGGAGATCTGAATGCGAACCTACTCGGAACGTCAGCCGATGCAAAATTTGTTAGGTGGTTGGCTGATGATCTTAACCTTCAAATAGTTGATCATGGTGCGACTCATCATCTCACAGATTCTCACACGTGGATTGATGTGATCTTGACAGATAATAATGACGTTGTACTGAGCAGGGACAATCGGCCGGCGCCTTTTCCCAGTCATCATAACATCATAGAGGTCGAGATTGGGGTCGAAACTGCTGCATCCCCTGTGGCTGAATCTTTCAGCTACAGGGATTTTAAATCGAGCCAGCAAGACGACCTCCTGTCTCACATAGCTGACTGTGATTGGTCGCCGATTGATGTGATAGATAAAATCGCGCCGTTAAAAGAATTCACACCGAAAAAGAAAACGAATCCACCATGGGTTGATGCTGAACTGATACATCTATACAAAAAACGTGACTCTGTACGACGACGCTATGCGCGGACCAAAGACGACAGACTGTGGCGGGAGTATCAGAGCCTTGCAGCTGAAGCTGAATTACGAACGAAGGAAACAAGGGAATGATTTTTACAAAATAGAATTTTTTAAGCAATTGATAATAAGAACGATATCTGGAAAGAGCTCAAGGCTCTGGGCCTTCTGCCAAAGACAAGAGCGGAGCTTCATGGTTTCTCGCCGGAAGAGCTCAATGCCCACTTTGCAGGGGTGTCGATCTCTCAAAATGAAAGTGATGAAGAACTTGACAACGTCTTGACCACTGCCAGTGATGACGGATTTGTTTTCCGAGAAGTCAGCTTCTCGAAGGTGGTCCTGGCTGTTGCCCACTTCTCATCACAGGCCAGATGGGAAGACGGCATTCCCCAAAGTATAGTGGCTAAGGCTCTTCCGTTTGTGGGAGATCATATTGTTAAGATCTTTAACTTCTCTCTGTCCAGTGGCATTTTTCCGGAAACTTGGAAGGGAGCTCAATTGGTGCCTTTGAAGAAGAAGCCTGTCCCATCTACGGTGTCAGATTTCCGACCAATTACCCTACTGAGTTTCCTTTCTAAGGTCCTGGAAAAAATAGTACACGACCAAACAACTGACTTTTTACGAGAAAACAATACTTTGGACCCGATGCAGACTGGTTTTCAACCGAATCACAGTACACAGACAGCACTACTAAAACTGACGGAAGACATAAGATTAGGCATTAACAACAACAAAAAAATATTGACGATTTTGTTGATGTTTGATTTTAGCAAAGCATTCGACACCATCTCACACACTAAACTGCTGCGTAAGCTGATGCGTATGGGTTTCTCCAGGAGTGTTCTCCTGTGGCTTAAGTCATATATAATGGAGAGACGACAGAGAGTCGTCACAAATATAAAAGGGGATTCAGGTTGGCTAACCACCAATCTTGGCGTTCCACAGGGCTCAGTCCTGGGACCCTTGCTTTTCAGCCTTTACATAAACGACTTACAAGACGCACTAGACTTAGATGGTGTTGAACACATACTATACGCTGACGACCTGCAAACCTACACTCAAGTGACCCTGGAAAGTCTTTGTGATGGTATCGGTCGCATGTCGGCTGTAGCACGAGCAGTGTCGAATTGGGCATCGTCATCTGGCCTGCGCCTCAATATCGGCAAGACAAAGGCGATTATCTTTGGATCTGATCACAACATCAAACAGGTTCAGAACCTTTACTTGCAAGGCATTGAGAAACAGACCGGCGGACACGTTCCCTTTGTCGATACAGTTACCAACATGGGCGTGGTGATGGACGGAAGGTTGACATGGAAGCCGCAACTGAATGCGGTCAGTAGGAAAGTAAATAGAGCTCTGTATAGCTTAAAATTATTCCGTTCAAGCACCACAGAGATACTGAGGAAGCAGCTGGCATGTGCACTGGTATTACCTCACTTAGACTATTGCTCAGTGGTTCTTCTTGACGTGTCAGGGGAGCTCCAGACACGACTATAACGTTTACAGAATTCATGTGTGAGATACATATATGTGGTGTTAGGCGTGATGAGCACATCACCGCCTACAGGACAAAACTGGACTGGTTAGATCTGAAGGTGAGGAGGGAGTATTTTATGGGGCTACTGCTTTACGAAGCGGTTGTCATGCGGCAGCCACCATATCTTACTGCCCTCTTTGAAAAAAACCAGGCCAGGACTTCAAGTAGGGCTGGTACGAAAGAGCTCTCGGTTCCGGGGTCGCGCACCGATAAGGGCCTATTCTCATTTAGAGTTCAAGGTGCGCACCTCTGGAATTCGCTCCCAAGCAGTGTGAGGTGCCTGCCATCTTTTTGTAAATTTAAAACGGCTTTTAGCAGGCACCTTAAACAATTACATGGTGACGGGAAAACATCGAGGTGAACTTTTCGAGAATCGGTTTATACATTATTTTGTTCATCTCTGTGTATTCCCAATCTGACTCGGATATTTATTTGGGTTATTTATTTATTTGAATTATTTATTTATTTAATTTATTTATTTATTTAAATTTATTTATTTATTTATTTAAATTTATTTAAATTTATTTATTTATTTAAATTATTTATTTATTTAAATTATTTATTTATTTAAATTTATTTATTTATTTAAATTTATTTATTTATTTAAATTTATTTATTTATTTAAATTTATTTATTTATTTAAATTTATTTATTTATTTAAATTTATTTATTTATTTAAATTTATTTATTTATTTAAATTTATTTATTTATTTAAATTTATTTATTTATTTATTTAAATTTATTTATTTATTTATTTAATTTAATTATTTATCTAACTTATTTATTTATTCGAATTAGTTATTTATTAATTTATTTATTTATTAAATATGTTTAGTGTTAAGTGTGAATGTATTTATTAGCGTGATTGTAAAAGTGTCATGAATGAGTGTGTTTTAAATTTTGACGTGATAGTATACGTCAAAATTTAGCAAAGTATGTGTATTTATTCTTTTATTTTTATATGTTATCTCTGTTGTATTTATTTTATTCTATGTATTATTTTTTGACGAAGCGTGTTTCTGTGATATCTGACTATGACTAGTTCATTATATTTAAATTTTATAAACTGACGAACTGATAAAGCGAATAATATTATTTAATAAGAAATGCAATAAGTGAACGTTAAGATAACAAATACATAAAATTGACTGATATTTTAACTACATGTACATGCAATTGTAAGATTTTCGTCTCTTGATGAATAAAAAGTATATCTATCTATCTATCTATCTATTTCTCTCTCTCTCTCTCTCTCTCTCTCTCTCTCTCTCTCTCTCTCTTTCTTTCTCTCGTGGCTACAGCCGGTGTTGTGTGTTCGGAGGAAGCTGCCGCTGCTGCAGCGAATTCTCTTTCCTCGCGCGTCTGCGTGTATCGGGAGAGAGGCCGGGTCGCGCGTATGTGTGTGTGCGCGCGGTCGTCTACTTCGTGGTTGCTCCAGCTAGCTATGCCGGCTGTACGATTAGCTGTCGTGGTCGGTGCGGTGTGTGTGTGTGTCCGTGTTTTCCCCCTCGATCGCGATTCTCGAGCTCCTCGTTCCCTCAAACAACAGTAATAATTACCCTCCGTTAATAATGATTCAATAAATAAGCTCGGCTCTGGTGACGGTGGCGATTCGGTCGTGATTGACTGCCCTGGGTTTTAAATAAACATTTTGACGCAAACGAACGCATGTTCATCTGGTAAGAGTGAGGTAGTATGCTCTATACGTATAGATTTGAAGGTCGTTAGCATACCCTGTTTATAAAAAAATGAGATTAAAATCAATAAAAAAATCTATTGCATTTGATGCTAAATCTTAATTCTGGAAAGTGCAATAGAAATATATATAATCTTTAGAATTCAATTCAAAACTATTAGATCTATGTTTATAAAAATATATTGAAAGAAATACATTTTCTTTGATTGTCAATTGATTTGAATAGGTATTTAGTCAATTTAATGTAATTGGTATCAACTGATTTTTATCATTTTATAGTATTAATCGAATTTAATATAACAAAATAGAATTAACATTTAGCATTATAATATAATACATGTCAATTGATGCATGTCAATTAGGTTTAATAGAGATTTAACTAATTAAATGTAATTATTTTTTATTCATGTCTATAGATCGAATATTTTATCTAATATCTAATTATTTTGTATAATTGTATTCTATAGATTGTATTTGTTATTTAATGCTATGAAAAATTTAGAATTAAAATGTAGCTTAAAAAACTAAATAATTCTTTTCTATTGATTTTAATAGGGAAGAATACCGATTTTTAGTTGACAGAGTATTCTTGTAGATCGAGGTATAGTTTCTTTGTAAACTTTTGGAATTTTCACGATATCTTCAAAGTGAAAGAAGTTATAGTTAAATCTTTAAAAAAAGTTGTGACGTCACTCCGGTCGGCACCTTTGATATTTTAACGGTGTGACGTCACTCAAAGGATTTTTAATACACTATAACTTTTGCAAATTAAGTTTACTTTTTTAATTTAAAAAAGATATACACAAAAGATATACGTCGGCTTAGATTCTCTATCAAATGCACAATTAGTGCCGATCAAAAAATAAATTTTGTATTCTTTCCTATTGCCTTGTATGGGGCTTATGAGTTTTCACGATCAATATGAGGCCAATTGAATAAAGGTGGTTTCATAGAAAATACGTATATTATCAAAAAGTAATGGTACAGTTATAAGTAATAATTTAAATAATTTAAATAAAATAAATAAATATTACACATGTAATTTGTACGATTTGTCGAAAATAGCATGAAACAATTTGTTTATGCTTACGATAAATTAATTCCGTTTGGAGTGAGATTAACCTAATTAATACCTAATATTACTTTCTTAAATATCAACCGAGAGAACCTTTTATAAAAGTATTATTTATATTAGATTAAGGTAATGATTCATTGTGTAGACGATAAGTGCAAAAAGTTCAAAGTGTACCATTTTTTATTAATGTTAATTATTCTAATTCATGAAAACTTTCACAGTTTAAATACCAAATTGGGGACATCTTGAATTTAAAATTTAAAATTAATTTATTGTTCTAATAAATTAACATTTGAATTATTTGTAAAAAACCACTGACAATTGATTAGCATGTAGCTTTGTACAATTCCATAAACTGTTCCATGATAATTCGCACATGTACAGAATTGAATAAAAAGTTTGTTTATCAAGTTCATTTGCGACTTGTAGGGATAAAGTGCATTTAAATCTATTCATTTTTTATACTCATAGAAATTGACTAAAGTCAATTACTAAAAAAGGTATTCGCAAACTACACAATTCTGCAATAACAAGTATGTTTATCAAAGTTAATTTAAGTTGATTCCCACCTAATATGAATAAACTGCATTAAATTATATTGATTTCCTGTACTTATAGGAATTAATTAAAATCAATTAATGAGAAAGGTATTTGCAACCTACAGAATTCAATAGAATGTGTGTTTATTAAAGTTTATTGAAGTTGATTCGCGGCTTATACGAATAAACTGTATTTAAATCTATTGATTTTCCATACTCATAAGAATTGATTCAAGTCAATTCATAAATAAAGTATTCACAACCTACAAAATTCAATAAAATTTTCATTTATCAAACGTGATTAAAGTTAATTCAGGGCTTATACGAATAAGCTGTAGTAAAATCTATTCACATTTGGAATTCATAAAAATGAATTAATGTGGATAGAAGTTTTATAGTCAATTTATACATTGAATTAGATAAATTCAAATAGTATTGGAATATATTAAAATTCATTGAACTGTATTATCTAAATTGTAATTAAATATAATACGAAAAAAAAAGAACTATTCTGTTATAGAAGTCGATTAAAATATATAGAAATCAATACTAAATATAGGGATTAAACTAAATTGCAATTAAAGTTTATCAATCACAATTCATTTTCAATTGACTTGTTTTCTGGTAGTCAATTCAATCAATTAATATAAATTTAATTCAATAAAATTTGAATTTTTTTTAATTGACTTCAATCGCATATTTTTAGCAGGGTATGTATGTGTCTATGTATGTGTATGCTTTTGTATTTATGTGTGTGTCTATGCAGGTATGTGTATGATTTTGTCATTATATATGTATGTATGTATGTGCCCATGTACGTGTATTATTTTGTATTTATGTATGTATGTATATGCGTGATTCCGCCGTAAGTTGCTCAAAACAAACATAAATACTTTGGATGATTTACCCCCAGCCTGCATTGAATCCCCTAAATATACGAGAGTTAACTTCATATGACTTTTCAGGTATTTTTAACCGTAGAATCACGTGGTGTAATTAGTCTTTTATGGAAATGATTGAAAATGCCTTTCATTTTTATAATATTTTTCATAGGATGTATATTATTTATTTATACTAGTTTCCTGGTAAAATAAGTGATCCTACCGATGAATGTTGAAGAAAAAGTAGTATTTTTTTTCGTTCTCCTACGAAACGAGTTTATATATCATCGCCTACCATCGTGCTTCATTTTCTAGCAATATAAAAATACAGTATATTTACAATATACAATGATATATTCTTTACGAAATAAACGGATACCTTGTTAATTATGAACTTAAGTAAATTGTTTTTTGTTAAAAGATTTTTAAGAAGATCTTTAAAAAATGCTGTAACTGTCAAAATTATCCTTTCAGGTTAAAAAGACGTCAACAAAATTTCAGAGTCTTATCTCCTTTTTTCCCAAACTTTTCATTAACTTCTAAATTCTATTCTTTTATCCTATTCAAATATTTATGATTTTTTCTCTTAAGCGAAGTCTTTGCCTTTTAAGGGGGTATGAGCAAAAAGTAATTTTAAACTTTAAGACCCAAATCTATTTTGTAATCGTTGATAAACATTATTTGAGTCCACAGATAAATTTCCGGTATAGGTTGTCTGGCATTTCGAAAAGATATTTAATTATAAAGTTCGCCCGTTTAGCCCGTTTAACATACAAAAAATGAATTTTTCTCCATTTGAAATGAAAAATTCATGCAATTGTAAGAAACTTTGGTAGAATATTAAAGTATGAAATTAATTCTTAGTTATCGAGGTTTATGTAAATATATCCAATATAAAAGTAGGGTTGCCAGGAGTTTTAGAGAAATATTTATAGAATAATGCAAAATAAGTACTCAAAACAGAGAAACCTTAGAGTTTAGAGTCAAATCAATGTCTATATTGATCGAGTGAAAATGCGCTTCTTTGGTAATCGCTTGCACTCTGAAGGATTGCATCCCTTTTTATTATAAAGGTATATGTGACTTTTTTTCGCTTTTTATTGAGACGGGTCGTCGCATTTGTTAGCCTGCGCATGCGCGCGCCGAAAAGGCACGACGGTTGCCGAGAACAATATGTTCGCGGCATCCAGAGCGCCGAAGCCTCACGTGACGAGGTTGTGCGTCAGTCCTAAGCGAAACGCTAGTCACGCATATACGAGAATAAAGAATAAATCATTTATTGTATTTCCACGAGAGTTCTTTTATTCAAGCCAGTTTTGATGCCTCAACAGGTTATGGGCCCAGCTACCGTAGTCTGCGGGGAATAAATTGTGTGGAAGGAGAGAGAAAGGCAGGAAAAGAGTCGCGAGTTCGCGAAGCGTGGAAGCGTGGTGGACAGGTGGTCACGGCGGCCAGTACGGCGTGCGAGCAAGGCACGGAAAAATCGGAGCAGGTGTCAACAGGTGGTTGAGAGTAATCCGAGCGTATCGCGGGCATCGCGGAGACGAGATCGTGTGTAGATAATTATTCGGTGTGCGCGGGGTTCCCAGTATATCGGCGAGGCAATAGTTTTTTGTTTTTCGAGTGTTGAGGACACGTGGACACGAGATCGGAAGTAAAAATGCCGGACGACGGGTTAGTGCGGTCGGTGAAGCGATTTGACGGGAAAAATTATCAGTCGTGGAAATTTCAAATAACAGCGGTTTTAATGGCCACTGAGATCTTCGACGTGGTCGACGGGTCGAGAACGAAGCCGCCGGATACGGATGGAGTCAACGAGGGTCGCACGAAAACATGGATCAAAGACAACGCGAAGGCAACGGCGATTATCACGTCGGCGATGGAAGATGAGCAGGTGGTTAGTATATTGGTGTGCGCGACCGCGAAACAGATGTGGGGCGCGTTGACGCAGCGGTTTTATACGTACAAAATGAGTTCGTCGGACACGGTTATTCAACATGTGAGCACAGTCAAAAATATGGCGCGACAGTTAAAGGACCTTGGCGAGACGGTATCGGATGCAGCGATCATCGCGAAGGTGTTGTCGAGTTTAACGGCAAAGTTTGGAGTGTTCAAGACAGCGTGGGATAGCGTGGATCCGGAAAGACAGACAATTGAGAATTTATTGGAGCGACTGATTCGCGAGGATCAGAATCTCGACGGAGACGAGAATTCGGCGAGTGCATTTGCGGTGATGAAAAAAGGTGCTCCGAAAAGTGACGCGGGCTCGAGAGACAAGGACAAGAAGAAAAAGAAATCAAAAGAGCATATCGAGTGATTTCGGTACCACGAGAAGGGACACTATTCGTCACAGTGTGACAAGCCGAAGAAATCGAGGGGAAACGAAGACGGATCGAGAGGTCAGTCGAGCGGGAATTGCGCGTTCGTAGTCGACTCACGCGAGAGAGACAGAGCATCGTCAAGGAGAGAGAGCGGGCTGGAGCTACCGTCGGCCGGACAGTTTCGAGAGTTGAGCGAGGCGGGAAAGCAGGAAGTCTGGATTACCGACAGTGGGGCGTCTGAGCACATTACGTCGCGTCGGGACTGGATGGAGAACCTGCGGTCGGTAACTGGAGAAACCGTGTTACTGGGTGACGACGGCGAGTGCGAGGTCACTGGCATTGGAAATATTCGCATCGAAAAGTTTGTCAACGGCAAATGGGAGAGCGGCATGATAGAAAATGTTCTGCTTGTCCCGCGAGTTGCCAGGAATTTATTCTCGGTAGGAGTGTGCACGAAGAAAGGGTTTCGAGTCAGCTTCGAGGACGGGGTCGTCGAAGTATCGCGAGGAGGCGTCGTCGAGGCGACGGGAGCGAGGCAAGACAACGGTTTGTACCGAATGTTTTTTCGGAGGCCGGGAACGAAACGAGAAGCTAACGTGTCGGCGCTGGATTTCAAACTCTGGCACGAGAGGTTAGGTCATCTGCATAAGCGAGCGATCACCGAGCTGGTGAGTCGAGGATTGGTTGACGGGATTTTCGTCAAGAATTCGAGCGATTTTTTCTGCGAGGCGTGCCAGTTCGGTAAGCTGCACAAGCTGCCGTTCCAGAAGAACTGCAATCGAGCGTCGGAGATTCCGGGAGAATTCATACACAGTGATGTATGTGGACCGGTGCCGACAGAGTCGACGGGCGGAGCTCGGTACTACGTGCTTTTCAAGGACGACGCCACGAGATTTCGGTATGTTTACTTTTTGAGACACGAGTCTGATGTGTTTGAACGTTTCATGGAGTTCGAGAGGCACTTTTTCAACAAATTTGGGCGAACAATGAAAACGTTGCGCACGGATAATGGTACAGAGTACTGTAACTCGAGGATGAGGAACTATATGAAGCAGCGGGGAATTACGCTGGAGACGACAGCGCCGTATACGCCGGAGCAGAACGGGAGATCGGAGCGAAACAATAGGACTATTGTCGAGTTAGCACGGACGATGCTGAAGGCGCGAGATTTACCGGCTCATTTATGGGCGGAAGCGACGGCAGTGGCTGTATATACAATCAACAGGACCGGACAGTCGCGAGTCGGCGGAAGCCGTACTCCGTTCGAGCAGTGGACGGGGAAGCGACCGGATCTTCATCACATGCGAGTCTTCGGCTCGAATGCGTATGCGCATGTGCCGAAGCAGAAGCTGACGAAATTCGACGCGCGTGTGAAGAAATTCGTTCTCGTCGGCTATGACAGCGAGTCGTCGATTTATCGTCTATACGATCCTATCACGAAGTGTGTCTCTGTTTCTAGGCACGTGATTTTCGATGAGAGGATGCATGGAGAGGGTCCAGGAACGTCCGAGTCAGAGGTTGAGGTCACTCTGCCATCGTCGAGCAATGACGATGAGGGAGGAGAGAAGGAAGCTGTTATTCACGGTAACGGAGCTGTCGCCGGTAACGCAGGCGCCGGCGATGCGGCCGCCGTAAACGCGAGAATCGATCGAGCGGGTCAACGCGGTGCGGAGCATGAAGAAGACGACATCGCAGAAGAGGAGGGAGACGAGCAGCAGCGGCAGCAGCAGCGACGGGTCGAGACGCCAGGGTCGTTGCGTAATCGAGACTCGTTGCGCCCTCCGGCGAGATACGCTCTGTATTTTGCGGAGCATAACGTACCAGAGACGCATCAGGAAGCGATTTCCGGTCCGTAGGCAGCGGAATGGGCGGAAGCCATCGAAGAGGAGCTCGAAGCGCATCGGGAAAACGGGACGTGGGAAATTGTTCCGCGCATTCCCGGAGAGAAGGTCATAGACTCGAAATGGGTCTTTAAGAAACTACGCAGCGCAGACGGAAGCGTGTCGAGATTCAAGGCGCGTCTCTGCGCCCGAGGATTCAAGCAGCGAGTGGGCATCGACTACTCGGAGACTTTTTCTCCAGTCGTAAGGTACGACTCGCTCCGAGTAATCCTTGCAGTCATCACACATGGCGATCTGGAAGCCATGCAGTTCGACGTACGAACGGCATTCCTTCACGGCGTGCTCGACGAGAAGATTCGGATGGAACTTCCGACGGGACTCGAGGTCAGCGGAGAAGCCGGGGGTCGGAGCGGTGTGGTGTGTTTGCTAAAGAAATCGCTATACGGGCTGAAGCAAGCACCGCGCTGTTGGAATTTAAAATTCACGGGATTCTTAGAACAGTTTAATTTGAGGGGAACAGACGCGGATAAATGTGTTTTCTACGGAATTTACGAGGGACACGAAGTTTATCTTGCGCTTTTTGTAGACGATGGGATTGTCGCGTCGAAATCTCTCAAGGTAATTGAAAGTATAATTAAAAGTTTGAGCGAGGTTTTCGAGATAACGCTTGGCGACTGCAGTAACTTTGTCGGGGTGCAGATATATCGAGATCGGGCGTCGAAGACGATGTTCATAAATCAGTCAGTGTACACGCGGAAAATAATCGAGCGATTCTGCATGAGTCAGGCGAAGAAAGTGTCGGTGCCGGCAGATCCGCACACGATACTTTATCCGGTCGAGTCAGAGGCAGAGGAGAAGCACGATGTGCCGTATCGCGAAGCAGTGTGGTCACTGATGTTTTTGGCCGTCGTAACGCGACCAGATCTCGCGTTTTCGGTGAACGCAGTCAGTAAATTCATCAACAATCATAATCGGAGCCACTGGCAAGCGGTCAAGCGCATCATAGCGTATCTAGTCGGAACGGTAGATGTTGGCATCGAATATCGCGCGGACGAGTCGGAAATAGAATTGTCGGGTTTTTCGGACGCAGATTTCGCGGGAGATATCGAGACGCGTAAGTCGACGACGGGGTACGCGTTTTGTCTTGCTGGTGGAATCGTCACGTGGTTGTCACAACGGCAAAAGCTCGTTTCGTTGAGCACGACGGAGGCTGAGTATGTCGCGGCAGCGACAGCGGCGAGAGAAGCCGTGTGGCTTCGCGCGCTATTAAACGGGGTAGGCTGTAAGTGCGGAAAACCGACGACGTTATACGTAGACAATCAGAGCGCGATTCGTCTAGTTCGAAATCCTGAATTTCACAAGCGAACGAAACATATAGATATCAAATATCATTATATTCGCGAGAAAGTGGGAAACAACGAGATTGACGTCGTCTTCATACCGACCAAGGCTCAGTTAGCTGACATTTTCACGAAGGCGCTACCGAGGAATCAGTTTGTTGAATTATGCACGAGTCTCGGGATTGTAAACAAACGCTCGAACGGCGGAAGTATTGAGACGGGTCGTCGCATTTGTTAGCCTGCGCATGCGCGCGCCGAAAAGGCACGACGGTTGCCGAGGAGAATATGTTCGCGGCATCCAGAGCGCCGAAGCCTCACGTGACGAGGTTGTGCGTCAGTCCTAAGCGAAACGCTAGTCACGCATATACGAGAATAAAGAATAAATCATTTATTGTATTTCCACGAGAGTTCTTTTATTCAAGCCAGTTTTCCTGCTCCGTTCCACAGTCGCAATTTTATTCAAAGCTCTGATGCCTCAACACTTTTTTCTCCAGAATTTTCTTAATTAACCGAATCTTATAAAAAATCTTTCTGTTATAAACAATATTGAAATTTAATGTCGACCAATCCCGAGGTTTTTAAGAAAAAAATTATGTAAAGGGGTACCCCTTAACACGAGATTTCGTACATAGGCCTTAATAATTTACTTAATTTTGTGATTTATTGTAAAACATGAAAGAAACATAACAAATATGTACATACATACTTATACGACCATTTTAGGGATGAAAATCACCCTTATACTTGATCATCCCTGAAAAATCTTTTTTTTTTTTTAATATCTCAAAAACAAATTGAAAATTTCCAATTAACCCAAAGCCATTTTTTTTCTTTGTAAAGGACGCTTTTCTGCTTTTATACGAAAGGTTAGATACCTTATTTTATCTAAAAATAAATTTGATTTTCTTTTTAATATATATAAATTATCATACAAACGATAAATTGTATATTGTATATTGATGTTGATTTTTTATTCTACAATTTTTCTACATATCAATATAATTTTTTAAATTTCTATATTTCTAATAATCTGATATAAACTTTATTAAATATCAATTAGTGCAATATACCCACACGACAAGAAAAGTTTCAATAAAAGATTTAGCGAAATGTTTCAGTGGAAGTTTGCTGCCAGGTTGCAAAAACCTTCCATAAACTTTCTAAAAGGTTACGTGAAAAGTTTCCGTGAAAGGATACAGAAAGGTTAGCTGAAGGTTACAAGGAAAATTTCAGTAATCAAAATATAAAAGGTTTCTCGAATGGTTCCGACAACATTGCTGAAACCTTCCAAAGAAACTTCTGCGAACCATTTAAGAAACCTTTCACAAAAGGTGGCTGCAAGATTTTTGGAAAACTTCGTGAAATCTTACAGAACCAGTCTACAGAAGGTTTCTCCAATGGTTCTGACAACATTGCTGAAACCTTTCAACAAAACTTACGCGAACCGTTTAATAAACCTTGCTCGCATGACCGCATGCTCTCTTATTGGACTCTTCGATGATTTACTGGATTTCATCATCGACCTCTAAAGATGAGTGCTGTTAATACGATAAGAATATTTTTAATTTATTTTGAAGCTTTTGTGGTGTTTTATTATATAAATGTTGTTGAAATTGTTGCGCTTATTGTCTACTCTAAACACCTAGCTTTCTTCCTATATCGTACTCACGAGTCGCGAATTTTTGCCCTAGCTAATTTTTTCTTGACAGCTAAACATCCATTTTTGTAAATTATATGTACGAGGTCTGTCCCAAAAGTATCCGACCTACGTTCATATCTTCGCGCGGAGAGACTCAGGCGACCTCTGGAGGGTACGAACGTCACCAGCAACTCCTAACCTTCTCGTCAGTAGCCTGAGATACCGATGAAACGCCTTAGTTCCCGCGCAGCGTGTATTTGTTTATAACGACTTTTTTGCGTTCGTCACAATTTGCTTATTGCTAAAAATGGCAGAACGAACCGAACAGCGAATTTGCATAAAATTTTGCTTTAATCTCGGTAAAAGTTGTGCGGAAACTATTGAAATGTTGCAAAAGGCCTTTAAAGATGAGTGTATGGGCAAAACACAAATAAAAGAGTGGTATAGGCGGTTCAAAAGTGACCGCACATCTGTTGACAGTGATCCTCGTTCATCAAGTCAATGTTGATTGTTTTTTTCGATTATGAGGGCGTTGTGCACCACGAATATGACCCTACAGGCCAGACAATCAATAAAGAGTACTACGTTGAAGTTTTGAAAAGATTACGTAATGCAATCAGGAGAAAACGACCGCAACTTTGGGAAACCGGTGACTGGCTTCTTCATCACGACAATGCTCCAGCGCACGCATCAAACCTTGTGCAGCAGTATTTATTGAAACACAGTGTTGCGCAGCTCCGCCAGCCTCCATACAATCCTGATATAGCTCCCTGTGACTTTTGGCTGTTTCCTCGATTGAAAATGCCGCTTAAAGGACATCGATTCGACAATAAACAGACTGTTGAAACTAATGCGACAAATGCACTAAAGGCGATTCCGAAGTCTGACTTTCAAGAGTGCTTTAATAAGTGGAAACATCGATATGAGCATCTTGTTCAATCAAATGGGGACTACTTTGAAGGATGCCACCCCCCGGATGACGAAGAATAAATCAAGCACCGAGAAATCGAGGTAGGTCGGATACTTTTGGGACAGACCTCGTATATGGGTAATTCCAGCCAAGTTTTACAAAAGATTTACAACATTTTTTCTATAAAAGTACATTAGAAAACAAGGTTGTTCGTAAATTTTCAGCCCTCTAGGTGCCACCTGTGGCCCTGTAGAATTTTTTGAATTTTCAAAAATCGCTAAAAAGTGGCTAATTTAAAAAAATTCCCACAACTTTGCATTATGAAAAAAAAAAAATTCTTCGGAAATCTGTCGGTAATTATGTTAAATTTGAGTAAAAAATACTCCAATGACATATATATTTAAATAGCGGAAATGGCTCGAACAGCAGTAGACACCAAAATCAATGGTTTTTTGGCGATTTTCAATCGGTCTCCATTCCATCAGCTTTCAGGCGATTTAGGCTAAACACCTCTCAAAAAGTTCGCTTTGGATAGATCTTCAATTTTACATGTCGATTTTTAAAATCCATCGATTAGAACTAGAGTTATAGGTCTTGGAAGGTAGCCTATTTTTCAAAAGTCGCGAAGTTGGCACCTCTGTAGCACATTTCTACATGTACCAATCTTAACCTAACCAAGCCTAAAAGTTAGCTCAAACATAGTAGAAAACCACCCTAAAGTTTCGTTCTGCCCGTAGGCTTTCTTTCGGAGCTGTGACTTTTTTTCTAACGTCAAATTTGGCTGAAATCGAGCATAATTACACGTAATATGCTTCCCTTCCCGACGCACGTGCGTATATCTGCGCTAGCTGCTGCACCGACGACCTGTGCACGGTCCACTTTGTCTCGCACATTGCCAAAAACGAGACAGAAGTCTCGATTACATAGCGAGGAGTCGTCTAAGCCGCATTGCACGCGACTGACGTTCGCGCGGCTGCAACGAATAAGACGACACCTTTATATTTTATTATAAACGAACGTCGCGCGGCTGCAACGAATACGATGACACCTTTATATTTTATTATAAACGAACGTCGCGCAGCGGTATAGCGGGAAAGTTAAATATAAAATAATTATTTTACGTAATAACAAATAAATATTTTTTGGTATTGACAAAGGAGCACGTGTTCCGTGTGCTCAATATCTGTTCCTCGTTCCTTTTTCTGTGCTCACATCTTTTATATATGTTCCTTGTTACTTTTCTGAGAACAGGCCCTTTATGTTTTCTGCAACATAACTAGACACTACACTATTTATATTTATGTCCTCTAGAGGCGAGCGCAACGCTCCGCGATGTATCAAGAAGCCCTCTGAAGTTGCTCCCTATCGCAATCTCCCTTTTACAGATGGATTCTACACTGTTTATATTTGTATATGGAACTATTGGACTACTGGAGTACATGTTTTGGAACCGACACGTTTAACGAGGAAGAAAAAAAATTTATTTACACTGTTTGTTGCGGCCTGTTTTTTGTTTAATTTGGGATGCAAAAATGAGTGATAGTCAATGTTATATTGGCTCATTAATTGACGATGAATGTCATTTAAAATCATTATCAAAGAAAGCCTGTTCGCATAACCTAAAAGATTTGCCATCAGATGATCTAATACTGCTAGAATATAGAGTTCAAACTTTTACAAAAGAATCACAAGGTTTTATCTGTGATCATCATAAGGCTAAATATTTGGATTATTACTCATCGTTACAGCGTAAGTGCTGTAAACCTTTTGAGAAGCATGGTACAAGAACAGGAAATTTGAGAAATATTACTTTAGAAATTGGCAATAATTTCAATCAAGTTGGTGAAGAGGTTGTTTTGATCCCTGGAAAAAAGTGTGTCCTAAATGTTACGACATAGTAACTTCAAAAATCAAATCTGCATTCCATCAATCGAATCAAGTTCAGGATCAGTTTTTTATACCGAGAGTCAAGAAAAGGAAAAAAAGCAAAAAAATTGAAAAAGAATGTTGGAGTTTTTCAACTTGTCACCACCTAAAAGACAAACGCTTACAAAGGATCGTGTAAAAAAGAATGCTGTAAAATTAGTCAGTACTATTTGTTACCAAGTTACTAATGAGTTGAGCAATGTATATGATATTGAGTTTGATCATGCTACATATCTCGATACGCTACAACAGGATCGCTTATCTTTTCAAGCTGTTATAGATAATATATATATATATATATATATATATATATATATATTAGTTTATTTCAGCCTAAATGGCCCAGAAATGGACTTGGTTTACATAAAATACTTAAATACTTCAATTCATACCATACTTCATACGTTCGCCAAACATTTTACAATAAATTACTTAGGATAAAACACCACTTATCGCAAACCTATACTATCATAGACTAAACCAAACTTATTAAATTTACATTCCTTCACTTAAATACTTTCCATTCGTTCGTTGTACTTATATCTTATTAATCAAACTCTATTTTAAACCTATTTACAGTCTTTGGCTTTTATTACAAATACTATAACTTCAAATTTACTACCGCTGTACAATATTATTTAAACTACGAAACGCACTAGCTTTTTTACAGTCTTTTCGCTACCTTAGAACTAAAGAAAACATGACAATTCTTTATCGTACCGCAACTACACACACATATCTCTCCACACTCAGCGTCTCTCCCTCCTATAATTCTCACCTAACATTAGAATCGGTGAACATGTTCTTTTATATACACGCTTACCTTATCTATTAACCTATGTATATACACACATATATATACAAATATACATACATACGCATAACCACATACATATACATTCCCATACATGCATACACACACATACATATACATCTTACACTTGTACATTTTACGCCTTCTTCTACATGTTTCATTTCTTCATCTATTTTCCTGACTATATTAATAAATTTAACATTAGACCACCCATTTTTTATCCACTCCTCTACCTGAAAATCATTTACTCTTAATTCATTAGCCCAATCCTTAGTTTTTTCGCATCTAACTATAAGGTGTTCAAGAGATCCTAATTCTTTGTTACACAAACTGTACGCTCTCTCTTCTTCTTTTAACCAATATCTATTACTCTTTTCAATGTTGCCGCATCTTAGTCGTGCTATAGTTTTTATGTTTCTAATTCCTTCTTCCTCTAAGTACCTTGGGCAATTTTCCTCCATAATGTCTTTATAACCCGGGTTAAATTTCGACTCATTTATTTTCCCCTGAATAATCTGTCTTTCTATATCGAGACACCTACTTTTTACTTCCATAACTACGTCTATATTAAGAAGCCTACACCTATCTATCTCTACTGAGCTAAGCCCTATTTTGTTTAAAAAATTTTCTCTATTTCTACTATATAAATCCTTATCTATTAGTTTTAATTTTTCTACCCAACATAACTTGAGCAATCTATCTTCGTTTAGTTTTAGAATCTTTTCTTCAAATTTAATAGCTCTAATACCCCAATCTACCTTCATTTTATACGAATTTGTTTCCCTTTCTACTATATATCTCGGTGTGCAGAAGTCTAACCCTAGAACCCATCTAAAGTAATCCGCCTTTATCTTTTCTAAGCCTTTCATTTCTTCCCAACCCCAGAGTTCCACTCCGTATTCCATTACGCTTTTAACCAGATAATTAAGCAGCATCTTTCTTCTTTTCAGGCTTCCTTTACATCTTTCACCTAGTCCCCAAGCTTTCCTGGCAGCTAAAATACCTTTCTTCTTTAGTTCCCCAATGTGATCCTTGTAGTTACCTTTATAATTAAAAGTAAATCCTAAATATTTGAAATTGTCAACTTCTTCTATTTTTTCCTCTTCCCATTTCCAGACTTCCTTATTTCTGTTTCCTTTCCTATTAAATACCAAAATCTTTGTTTTTTCTACACTTAAGATCAGACTTCTATCCTTCAGAAATTTTCTTAGAGTACTCATCATATCTAGTAGAGCCAAATCTTCACCGACAGACAGACAGACAGACAGACATACAGACGGACACCGACAGACAGACAGACAGACAGACAGATAGATATACACAGACAGACAGATAGATATACACAGACAGACAGACAGACAGACAGACAGACAGACACCGGCAGACAGACAGACAGACAGACATACAGACAGACAGACAGACAGACACCGACAGACAGACAGACAGACAGACATACAGACGGACACCGACAGACAGACAGACAGACAGACAGATAGATATACACAGACAGACAGATAGATATACACAGACAGACAGACAGACAGACAGACAGACACCGACAGACAGACAGACAGACAGACATACAGACAGACAGACAGACAGACACCGACAGACAGACAGACAGACAGACAGACAGACATACAGACGGACACCGACAGACAGACAGACAGACAGACAGACAGACAGACAGACAGACAGACAGACAGACATACAGACAGACAGACAGACAGACAGACAGACAGACAGACAGACAGACACCGACAGACAGACAGACATACAGACAGACAGACAGACAGACAGACAGACACCGACAGACACCGATTCTCCAGAAACGATATCATCCGCATAAGCTAAAGACCAGATTCTTAAATTTCCTACTTTTATCCCTCCTACATTTCTCTCACCTAAGACTGACTCCAGACTCGCGATATACAAACAGAATAAAATTGGACTAAGTACACAACCCTGCCTAAGACCTTTTGTAGTCCAAAATTCTTCTGTCAATCCCCCTTCGGTCCTAATTCTCACCTTTGTCTCTTCATAAATACCTTTGATCCTTTCTACTAGATATTTGCTAATTCCTAACTTAATCAAGATATCCCATAGTTTTAACCTTGTAACATGGCATTCGTTACTGAAAATTCGAAACCACTACATTAGTGATGCTTACCTTTGTCTCGACACTTTACCAAATTTTTCTCAATTAATGGGCGCCAGGTAAAGCGCGGCTAACTCGTCACGAGCCCCCTTTTTCCCAGAGGAAGTTCCGTGAATAGGAAAAATCAGGAATGCACAATTTATAATAATTTCCCACAAATTTTTCTTTAAATATATATATAAATTTATTTCTCCTCGTCGGTTAACACTACCGGTCGCAAGTTACAATATCCTTACATCTACGCGGTCGCGATACACAAAAATGGCTACGCTAGCCGAGTCACGCGTCCCTCGCTACTATCATATTAACCTCGTCTCCCGTCTTCCTGAGTCGCGGAAATTTCCCCACAATAAGGTGTAAATTCGTTACTGGTCCGACCCGCACTGAATTTTATCTCTCGGTGTCACACCACCACGGCTTAATTTTATATGTGCCCCGAGCACATGGCGGCGAAGTACATTAATGTTATAATTCGCTTGCAAGTGCCGAGGGAAGCTCGGCAATTACAGCCCACTCACCGTGGTTAATCAGGCGCGTCCGCGGTGTTTGTCCTCTCAGGTCGCAGGTCGCCAAAAAGACTCTCCAAAAAACTATCGCTCGCCGGTCCTTTTTTTTCTTTATAGGTTTTCTCCACGCGGTCTTCCTTCTCTAACGGTAATCCAAAAATGTTCGACTCTCTCTCTTGAAGGCCGGGCAGTCAATGATCAAAACCGGAGAGGGCGGAACTCTCTTCCAAAATTTTGGGCTTTTCTTCTTGCGCAACTTCAGCTCAAACTCCTGTTGCTTCCGCCCTTTCCTTTACGGTGATTGGCCTTGATTTTCCCTAGATGCAAAAATCAAGGCCAAGTCCGCGGTGATTTGAGTCGCTACTCCTCATTGGCTCGCTTCGCTAATACCGCCCTGCTTACGCAGCGCGGGCAATTATGAATTGCTAGATATACACGCGCGGGCAACCCGGCGTGTATATCTATATCGGGCGCTTTCGGTTTTATCGCCGCCGGACCAACACAGTTGGCAGCGGCGACGTGCGCGCGTCGGCCTACGCTAGGAGAGGCCGGCAGCTTCATGCGGCTCGCGGCGCGGCGGCTGCTAGCTCTCCCCTCTGCCGACAGCCGAGTCGGTATATCTCTCTCTCTCTCTCTCTTGACTACAGCCGAGTTGGTGTGCCTCGAGGAAGCCGCCGCTGCCGCTGTGAATCCTCTCTCCTCCCGCGTCTGCGTGCATCGGGAGAGAGGGCGGCCGCGCGCGCGTGTGTGTATGTGTGTGCGCGGGCAGCGGCTCATCATCCTCGAGAGGCGAGGAAGAAAGAGCAATCGAGAGAGAGAGAGTCGCGCGTACAGTGTGCAGTGATGTTGGTGCTGTGCCTGTATGTGTATACTCGTCGCCGTTGCTCGCTCCGAGCAGTCGTCGCTGCGGCGATCAGCTGGTGCCGCTGGTATGGGTGTGTGCGTGTGTGTGCCGGTCTGCGGCCTTCCTCGGTCGCGACTCCTTATCCTCATTCCCTCAACAAATAATAACAATACCCCATTAATAACAATACTCATTGAATGTGAGAAATGCTCGGCTCTGGTGACGGGCGACTGGGTCGCGATTGACTGCCCGTATTTAATATTATTGGGACGTGAAATACACGTCACAAACTCTCCCCCCCTAAACGGGACACACCGCCAGGAGTGGACTGGTTATTCCAATAATCAACGAGACTCTAAGTGGGCCATTGTATCCCATCAACGCGATTCCCGAACAACCCTCGGCACCAGAGCTTTTGCAAAAAAAAACAATATATATATATACATCTATACACTTAAACTAATCACTGGAAACACAAAAAAAATGTATTAAAACCTCCACCTTACTACTCCCAATCCGACCACAGAGCAACCGCGCTCATAGATCGCGCGACCCTAGGGGAAATCATAAAAATAAAAAAATTCCAAATAAATAAATAAATAACAAGCCTTTTAACAACTTACTGGGCATGGGTATGCCTCCGTAACTCCAGGTTTCGGTCGCTAGTAGTTCTCAGGTTATGCCCTTTTTGGTCGCCGATGCGTAGGGTCTCGGATGGGTCGCTATTAGCATGGTGGTCGCTAGATCGTCAGGTTGCCCTCCTTCTATGGGTCGCTTCGATAAATAACCACTTCCAGGTCGCTTGTAAAGAGGAGGTCGCTACTACGGGGCTCTCCCCCTTGGGGGAATGTATCTTTTCAATTCGCTCACGTGCACCTCGGGTATTCTTTTATCCTCACCCATATTTAGCACGTATACCAGCGGAGACTTAACTTCTTTGATGGCAAACGGGCCGTCAAACCGGCCAGCTAACTTAGCCGAAAAACGCTTGTCTTTGTTTGACAAGTGGTGGTTTGCCCTCATTACTAAGTCTCCTACCTGGAATGTCGCCTCCTTCCTGCCACGATTGTAGTATTTAGCTTGTCGCTCCTTTGCAGAATCGATATGCCTGATTACTAGGTCGCGTAGGGCATCAAGTCTTCTTACTCTCTCTAACCAATCTTCAGGGTCGCTACTAATAATTGGTCGCTTTGGCTCTACTTCTCTTCGTAAACTGTTCACCGGCCTTGGGTGTCGTCCATAATTCAAGAAGGCTGGTGATACCTTGGTGGTCGCTTGCATGGCAGTGTTGACTGCATGCCTAAACTCATGAAGATGGGCATCCCAATTCCGATGGTCTTGTTTTACGAAGGTCGCTATCATGGTCTTTAGGGTTCGATTGCTTCTCTCCACTGGATTGGCTTGCGCATGGTACGGTGGCGTGGTCACATGGGTCACTCCATACTCCTTCAGCGTGGCGGTCAGGTGCTTATTGATGAACTCTTTCCCGTTATCTGTGAGTACGTAGTTCGGCGTCTCCCACCGAAACAAGATGAGCTCCTCTAGGGCGCGAGCCACCGACTTGCCATCCGCCTTCCTCAGCGGCTTCAGCTCGATCCACCGCGTGAAGAGATCTTGGAATACCACCAAGTATTTGAATTGGCTCTTACTTGGTGGAAATTCCATAAGATCTGCTGCCACTACGGCCCATGGTCGCTCTACAATTCTTTTTCCTAGTAGCCCTAGGGGTCCCGTCTGAGAGGACTTGTGCTTCTGGCATTCGAGACAAGCCTGAACGAAGTGGCGCACGTCATAGTACATGCCTTGCCAGTAGTACTCGCGGGCCACTCGGTCATAGGTCTTCTCAAGTCCCAGGTGTCCCGCGGAGGTGATGGAGTGGCTCTCCGTCATCACTCTCTCACGGTACTCTACTGGGACGACCAGTCTCCATCCTTCTTCTCGAGATGTCACTGGGTCTAATAGGGGGTCGCTACGAAATTTGTACAACATGCCATCTTCAATTCGCCAGTCTGGGAATCGGTGTGGGTGTCTTTGTACTTCTTCCATCCTCGTTACGTATCGCTCGTCCTGTATCTCTTCAAATCCAGCTATTTCCCCTCCATCTTCATACATCCTGGACAACGCATCAGGCACTTTCAGCAGAGTGCCCTTCCGATGGATTACTTCGAAGTCCCACTGCTGCATTTCAAGTGCCCAACGGGCTAGTCGTCCAGTAGGGTCCTTCAGATTATGAAGCCATTGGAGGGCGCTATGGTCGGTGATGGCCTTGAATTCGTACCCTTCAAGGTATCGTCGCAGCTTCTTAATGGCCCATAATAACGCCAAGCATTCTCTTTCGGACGTGGTATAATTTCGTTCAGCCGCCGTGAGTACTCTACTCACATATATGATGGGGTGCTCTCCATCATCCCCTTCCTGTGTCAAAACCGCCCCAATCGCCACTCCGCTTGCATCACTCTGGACCGTGAAGGTTTTGCCAAAATCTGGTCTTGCCAGGACCGGAGCCACCGTTAGCGCTTTCTTTAGACCTTCAAAGGCCTCTTGTTGGTCGCTATCCCATTTCCATTCTTGCCCCTTTCTTAGTAACTTCACTAACGGAATTTTCATCTCTGAGTCGTTCTCAATGAATCGCGAGTACCATCCCACCATACCCAGAAATCGTCTCAGCTGCTTAACGGTTTTCGGCGCTGGATATTCTGTCACTGGCGATACCTTTTCTGGATCTGGTCGCAATCCATCTTTATCAAGCAAGAAGCCTAAGTACGTCACTCTGGAGCAGCAGAATTCGCACTTTTTCCGATTTACTACCAATCCTGCTTCGACCAGCTTCTTGAGAACCAGCTCCAACCATTGGAGATGTTCCTCAAAGGTCTCGGTCGCTATAATTATGTCGTCCAAGTATCCAAACACATATGGTTCATACTGGACGCCAAACAAAGCATCGATCAGGCGTTGGAAGGTCATGGGCGCATTCGTTAGTCCGAAGGGCATTTTTACAAATTGCCAAAGCCCTGACCCCGGCACTGCAAATGCTGTAAATTTCTTGCTGCTTTGCTCCATCGGTACTTGAAAATAGGCTTGCTTGAGGTCAATTTTGGTCAAATATTTGGCTTTACGCAATTTGTCCAATATGGAATCCATGCTCCTGATAGGATATGCATCCTTCCGGGTCACTTTGTTGAGGTCGCGATAATCTATACAAAATCTATAGCTCCCGTCTGGCTTCTTGATGATTACCGGGGCGCTACTCCATTCACTTGCCGATCGCTCTATTACTCCACTCCTAAACATCTTCTCTATCTCTTCGTGTACTACTTGGAGAAGTTTGGGTGACATTCTCCTTGGCCGATGTTTGATGGCGGCTGCGGAGAGTACATCTATGTGATGTTCGGTCAGTGTGGTCGTTCTTAAATTTTCCGATGGCGGAGGTAAAATCTTGGTCACTAGGTCTTCTATGGCTTTCCGCTGCTCGTCGTCTGCCTCGGTAATTCCGGCGCATTCGGCGTATGCTGGGGTCGCTTCGATTTCCTCGTCGTCCCAAGATTGCTTCCACGGGCCCTCGTTAGTCCTCCACATCCGTCTGCCGTATCTTACATCAACGTCCCATGGGTTGGTAAAGTCCTGTCCAAGTAAGATGTCGTGGTCGCAAGGATCTACGGCTCTTACCGTCAGCTTCCTGGACCTGCCATCCAATTCCATGTTGATGTCCAGATACCCCAATACTTTCTTTGTTCCACCTAACACACTTCTTATAACAGAGTTCGCTGGTCGCAATCGGTCCTTGAACTTAGCCGCTATCTCTGGTCCTACTAGGGAGACCGTGGCTCCTCCATCAATTAGGGCTCTGTACGGTCTACCACCTAGTATTACCTTCGTGAAGATGCGGTTCTCTGCGCTCATACCTGCGACTTCGACTTCGCCTGGTTCCGGAACCTCAAGTTGGTCGGCCTCCGGCGTACGTAGTACGCTGCTCTCCCCCCCTAGACTAGATGTGGGCACCCCAACATCTAGGTCTGTAACAAAGGTGGAGGGGCCCTCCAACAAGGGAGTGGACACCTGTGACCCTTCCAGAAGGTCGACCGCCTCTCGTACGAGGGCTAGGTGCTCGAAATCCTTCTGCTCGTCAGCTGTTGGATTGAGCGCCGTTACGTCGGACCCTTCGAGGATCGGTAAGGTTGTCACTCTTTTGGTCACCCTGTTGCTCTCACGACTCTCTCTATTCTCTACTTTTATTTTCTCTTCTCGAATTTTGTTGCTCTCACTACTCTCTCTACTCTCTACTTTTTCTCTCTCTTCTCGAATTTTGTTGCTCTCACTACTCTCTCTACTCTCTACTATTTCTCTCTCTTCTCGAATTTTGTTGCTCTCTCTACTCTTTCTACTCTCTGCTTTTTCTCTCTCTTCTCGAATTTTGTTGCTCTCACTACTCTCTTTAATTAATGGTTTTGTGGTCGCTATTGGTGAGGTCCCATTTAATCCTCCGCTGTTTGAAGTATTGCTCCATACTGGGTGGGTCTCCCCATCTGACAATGTGGACTTAATACTTTTATCTGCCTCGACTCTCATCGATCCACTTCTCTCTTGGTCGCTGCTAATTTTCGCGTTCTCTGGGGTCGCTATTCTCTTCTCCTGTATGGTCGGTTGGGCGCTATGCTGGCTTCCCTTTATTGTTGCCAGTTGCGTCCCGTTTGCGGTTGCTGAGGAGGTATGGGACTCTTCTGCCTCCCCTGCATCCCGTTTCCCATGGCCTGATTATTTGGAGAAGACTGCCACGCCGGCTGTCTATTGGGACATTCGCTTGCATAGTGTCCCATAGCCCTACACAAGTAGCATGTCCTTTGTGGACATTCTCTTGCTCGGTGCCCTACCGTCTGGCATGTATAGCATGCACCATATACTGGTATATTTTGGGCAGAAGGCCCATTTTGGTCTCTAGTTCCTCTCATTTTATAGGCGCCTTGGCCGGTGAATCCTTGGGCTTGACCACCTCTACCCTGAAACGAGTTAACATTCTGGGGAGGAGACCATTGCCAAGCGGGCACAAAACTCGGTCGCAGTGGATTCAGCGGTGTGCTGTGCGTCATCATTGCGGTCGCGTTGTGTGAGGCTGGCTGTACTGGGGTCGCTTGTACGTTGGCCTCAGGCCTTTGATTCTCCTTGGCAGCGGCTACCGCATTTATTTGTTTTTGTTTTTTCTTCGCTTTTCTATTCCAATTTCTCTTTCTCGCCGGTTTGGTTGTCGCTGATGTGCTGTCGCTAGTGTCGCTTTCTGGGTTCGATTTCTCGTAGGCTGCCGCTACCTTACGGACTGAGGGTGTCCCAGAGTATGCTGCACCTGGTATGCTCATCTTCTCCTTTGGTGGAGGCTCTTCAAACCGGTCATCTAGTTCTTTCTCCTTTTCCCAAATTCTTCCTAGTTTCTCTATATCCTTGAGCGTCTTGATTTCTTTCCCCGCCATGAAGTGTCGATAGTCTTTCCTCAAGCCCTTGTAGGCCTGTTTTACTATTGTTTTCCTGGAAGGGGGTCGCTTAAAGTGGGCGACAATGTATTCTACGCAGGATATATAATTGGCAATCTTTTCTCCTTTTGCCATCGATCTGTTCCGTAAGTCCGTCATCGTGTCTTCTTCATCTCTGTGACCCAAATACTGCCTTCTGAATGCTTTTTTAAAGTCTTTCCATGATTTTAAGTCTGGTCGCTTGGATCGATACCATCTGCTAGCATTTTTCGAAAAGATCGATGGTAAAGCATTCAACAGCTCCCTGTCGCTCATGGCTAGGCTTGCTTTGCAATCCTGCAGCCGGTCTAAAATTTCCTCTGGCTCCTTATCTTCCCCATTGAACTTTAGGTTCCAGCTCTGCAATATTTTAACATTCTTCCCCGCTATATCTGCATTCGAATGACTTTTCCTATTTTTTTGTTTCATTTTCTTATCTTCATATTCCGAATCGCTAGTCGATATCGACTGGTTCCGTTTGTGGCCTCTCCTGTGTTTTGTACTTCTTTTATTGTGGTCGCTATCTGAATCTGATGACGTTGTATTACCGTCGCTACTTGTGGTACTATTACTCGAACTCCTATGTCTACGGTTTTTCATTTTACGGCTATCTTTCTTCTTTACTAATCTTCGGTCTAGTACGCTACTTTCCGAGCTACTCGATGACAGTCGCTTTCGTTCTCCTCTTCTCTGTTTTGATGCTTCGGTTTGCTGGTCTGTTGGCCTACGAACGGTGTTCACCTTAGGACTCCGAATCTCTGCCACTTCGTGATTTCTGGGTCGCTCTCTTCTCTCTTGAGATCCCCTCGGTGGTCTCGGAGTGTCTACGTAATCTTGTGGGTGTGCTACCGGAGGTGGGACTACTGGAGGTTGTGGCGCGTATACCGGTTCTCGCAGGAGAATTGGTCTATGTTGTGCCATTTTCAGATGTTCAAACTCCTGCAGTAGCCGTTCGTATGGTCCTGCCCCTCGTTGAATGGCATCTTCTTCTCGATTCTTATCTTCTTCTTTGTTGCTTACGTCACTACTATCTGTTGAGTTTCCATTTCTAGGGTTACTGGTTATGGGGTCTCTATGTTTTACTTGTCCAATATATTGAATACTGTCGTTCGGGTTTATCCCCTGCAGTGGCGTTTGGCTTTGTGATGTTCCTGTCGGATTGTCACTTCTTGCTAGGGGTTGTCCCCTCTGACTAGTCCCCGGACCGGCCCCGACGTTCGTTGCTTGTGCCATTGCAGGGGGTCGTGTGACCGACGGCGCTGCGGTGGTTGGCATCGAAGGTAACGTTGGTTCCGAAGCCGTTGACGCTGATGTAATCAATTGTATTGGTCTCTGGATCATTGGTACCGCGGGAGTTCCCGTACTGGAATCCGGTGATGGATGATTTCCTGTATAATGGAAAAGTGGCTCTGGTAGCCTCCATTGGTAGCCGGTTGGTATCATCTTCATTAGTCCCGGAGTATATGCCAACTGTGTATGACTGCTCATCGCTAAGAGTTGCGGTGGAAACCCTGTTTGCACTCTTGTTCGTGTGTTTGCAGACACCATCTGCATCGCGAAGCTATCCGTTGGTCCCCGAGAACGAACTGGTGTCGTCGTAGTAATAGTGGTGGTCGCTTTGCTTATCGTTTCTAGCGTAACTACTGGTACATCGGTCGTTTGTTGTTGTGTTGTGACTTCTTGAATCTGCTCCGTGATTGCCTGTCCCTCTTCTTGGCTATACTCCGTTTCCGTGCTTTGCAACTCTACTTCTTTGGTCCTTCTCTTAGGCTTCCTACCTCTTTTCTTCTTCTGAGGTATTTGTTCAAAAGATTCCTCTCGCATTATGGCCGCCGATGTTGCTGGTACTTGATCCCATGGTCTTTCGTCCCATACTGTATCCCAATTTACTGCTGCCTCTGGTTCCACTGACCTAATACTTGCCCGCAAGAGTCTGTCTCTAAGTTGGGCTGTTGTCCCAGATATGCTAAGTCCCATCTGATCTAGAATTATTATAAGTTCGCTCGGGTCCATCCCATTTATTCTACTTGATACTGCCATTCGCTGGCGTATGCGCGGATCCTTCTTTGCTGCTTGTCTTGTGTTCATTTTGTACTCTATTCGTACACTAAGGGACGAAAACAAAAGCAGCGGTTTGGTCGCTAGTTACACTCTACAGTTACTGCAGTATTCGCTATGTTGGGAGGGCCCGCCCAAGTCTTTGGAATCTTTTCAAAGACGGGGATTTAACTTGCAATACCTGGTGCACGTGAATGGAGAGGTCGCAAATAAAGGGATCAGTCTTAACTCCTTTACGGGACAATTTTCCTGCCTAACTACTGTGTCACTAATTTTCAATTTTTATAATGATTTATAATAATAATATGTATATTTATATATGTATGTTACTCTGGAGATTACCGTATGTACTTTTGCTAAAGGGACAAAAGGAGATAAACAAAGAAAATAGCTTCTTTTCTTGAGGTCTTCTTTATCGGTTCCTTTAGCTGAAAATGCCTACTCGAAATTTGTTTGCCTAGATCTTGAGTAGCTGCTGAAATACCCTGACGCGAATCTAATAAAGTCGCTATTCAGTCTTCAGTAGTTCTTGGTCTTCTCTTCTAGTTTATATCTGAAGTAATAATCTGAGGTTTCTTCTTGGTCGCAATCAATTTTCAGTAAATAATTTCCAATACAATTAAATAAATATAAATATATGTAATAATCAATTTTTCCTTTGACACAGTAGTTATACTATAAATACAATAACTTTAGTTGTTGTATTTTTATACCCAATTTCCAGTAGTTGTTACAAAAATTTTACTCTTAACTAATTATAAATCGTTCTTACTAATCGATTTGGGGGTAGTAGCACAGCAATAATATTTTGTGGAGGTGTTCGCAAAATGAATTTTCCCTATACGGTGGTGTGACTCCTACTCTACTACTTTAAGTCGTTGAGGAGACTTGAAAAATAGGACAGAATTCAGAAAATTACACCCAATTAATTTATCTATCACTCTAGCTCATTACTCAAATTTCACCAAATCTCCAACAAAGATTTTCTGAATTTGTCTCCTATTTTCCCCACCTTCTCTATTTATCGCTATTATATTCAGTGCGTCGCCGCAGCCTTCCGCTTACACTGGTAATTCGCTATTTTCTTTATATATCGCTACAAGCTTCCTCCAATAACCGAAAATTTTCAATACTCAAAGAATCCTACGAAAGGTCTCAATTGAAACGAAAATTTTCTTCACTACACACCCAACCTGTGAAAGCCCTCAATAAATCGCTCAGAAATTTTCGAAAAATTTTCAAGAATATCAAAAAAACTCTCAAATCCAAAAAAAAATTTTCAACAAAAACCCTTAAAAAAAAAAATATCTTCGAAAATTCTTAAAATCTCAAAAAAAACTCTTCCTTCCTTTAGAACATTCCTCACATCAAAAAAAAATTTTTCCGGAAAATTCTGAAAATCAAAAATTTTCAAAAAAAGCAATTTCGGAAAATTCACAAAAATATCCAAAAAATTTCTTCGGAAAATTTTCAAAATCGAAAAATTCTCAAAAAATAATTTCGGAAAATTCTCAAAAATTTCCAAAAAAATTTTCCGGAAAATTCTCAAAATCGAAAAATTTTCAAAAAATAATTTCGGAAAATTCTCAAAAAAATCCAAAAATTTTCCGGAAAATTCTCGAAATCGAAAATTTTATTAGTCGATTACCCCAAGTGAAAATTTTCTAAGTCCAATTTATAACCCAATAGCTCAAGTGAAAGAAATTTTTAAAGTCCCATTTATAACCCAATAGCTCAAGTGAAAAATTTTCTAAGTCCTACTTATAAATTCCTTAAACACACAAAAATTAATTTTTCCACTTTACCGAAATTTTCATACGACACAAAAAAAAACGTTTTAGTCGCTGCACTTTCGCTGGCTCGACACTGTGTAAAAAAAATTTTTTCTGATATTTCCCGAACTTTCTTAATTAATTTATTTTGCTATTTTTCCTGTTTTTTCCTGAGTCACTAAGCCCCACGTTGGGCGCCATTTGTAACATGGCATTCGTTACTGAAAATTCGAAACCACTACATTAGTGATGCTTACCTTTGTCTCGACACTTTACCAAATTTTTCTCAATTAATGGGCGCCAGGTAAAGCGCGGCTAACTCGTCACGAGCCCCCTTTTTCCCAGAGGAAGTTCCGTGAATAGGAAAAATCAGGAATGCACAATTTATAATAATTTCCCACAAATTTTTCTTTAAATATATATATATAAATTTATTTCTCCTCGTCGGTTAACACTACCGGTCGCAAGTTACAATATCCTTACATCTACGCGGTCGCGATACACAAAAATGGCTACGCTAGCCGAGTCACGCGTCCCTCGCTACTATCATATTAACCTCGTCTCCCGTCTTCCTGAGTCGCGGAAATTTCCCCACAATAAGGTGTAAATTCGTTACTGGTCCGACCCGCACTGAATTTTATCTCTCGGTGTCACACCACCACGGCTTAATTTTATATGTGCCCCGAGCACATGGCGGCGAAGTACATTAATGTTATAATTCGCTTGCAAGTGCCGAGGGAAGCTCGGCAATTACAGCCCACTCACCGTGGTTAATCAGGCGCGTCCGCGGTGTTTGTCCTCTCAGGTCGCAGGTCGCCAAAAAGACTCTCCAAAAAACTATCGCTCGCCGGTCCTTTTTTTTCTTTATAGGTTTTCTCCACGCGGTCTTCCTTCTCTAACGGTAATCCAAAAATGTTCGACTCTTTCTCTTGAAGGCCGGGCAGTCAATGATCAAAACCGGAGAGGGCGGAAATCTCTTCCAAAATTTTGGGCTTTTCTTCTTGCGCAACTTCAGCTCAAACTCCTGTTGCTTCCGCCCTTTCCTTTACGGTGATTGGCCTTGATTTTCCCTAGATGCAAAAATCAAGGCCAAGTCCGCGGTGATTTGAGTCGCTACTCCTCATTGGCTCGCTTCGCTAATACCGCCCTGCTTACGCAGCGCGGGCAATTATGAATTGCTAGATATACACGCGCGGGCAACCCGGCGTGTATATCTATATCGGGCGCTTTCGGTTTTATCGCCGCCGGACCAACACAGTTGGCAGCGGCGACGTGCGCGCGTCGGCCTACGCTAGGAGAGGCCGGCAGCTTCATGCGGCTCGCGGCGCGGCGGCTGCTAGCTCTCCCCTCTGCCGACAGCCGAGTCGGTATATCTCTCTCTCTCTCTCTCTCTTGACTACAGCCGAGTTGGTGTGCCTCGAGGAAGCCGCCGCTGCCGCTGTGAATCCTCTCTCCTCCCGCGTCTGCGTGCATCGGGAGAGAGGGCGGCCGCGCGCGCGTGTGTGTATGTGTGTGCGCGGGCAGCGGCTCATCATCCTCGAGAGGCGAGGAAGAAAGAGCAATCGAGAGAGAGAGAGTCGCGCGTACAGTGTGCAGTGATGTTGGTGCTGTGCCTGTATGTGTATACTCGTCGCCGTTGCTCGCTCCGAGCAGTCGTCGCTGCGGCGATCAGCTGGTGCCGCTGGTATGGGTGTGTGCGTGTGTGTGCCGGTCTGCGGCCTTCCTCGGTCGCGACTCCTTATCCTCATTCCCTCAACAAATAATAACAATACCCCATTAATAACAATACTCATTGAATGTGAGAAATGCTCGGCTCTGGTGACGGGCGACTGGGTCGCGATTGACTGCCCGTATTTAATATTATTGGGACGTGAAATACACGTCACAACCTATCTACGGTGTCAAATGCGGCCTTGAGGTCCACAAAAAGTGCATAAAGTTTTTTCTTCTTTCCTATCTTCATTGTCTGTATTATGTGATCCAAGATAAAGATGTTGTCTACGGTTGACCTCCCTTTTCTGAATCCAGCCTGCCCTTCCGGTAATATGTTTTTATCTTCCACTTCTTTAATAATCCTTCTTCTTATGATTTCCGTATACACTTTATACGCCGTGGAGAGCAGCGAAATACCCCTATAGTTTTTGGGATCATCCGCATTCCCTTTCTTATAAAGAGGTACAATTACTGCCGTTTTCCAGTCTTCAGGTATGTTTTCTCCATCCCATATCTTTCCTATTATTGCAATTAACTTATCTCTTAAATCACCCCCGCGTGAATCCATGCTTCGTTTTTTATATCATCCAACCCCGCCGCCTTCTTTTTTTTAAGACTATCAATAGCAGATTTGATTTCCCACACTTCAATTTTCTCACTTTTTTCTTCACATATTGTCTTCTTTACCTCTCTACTTACTCCAACTTTCTTCTCATCCGCCCCTTTCAATAATAATCTAAAATGTTTTTTCCATTCTTCTTCTTTGATTTTGTTTGATACCTGCGCTCTTCCTTTCCTGAATCTGTTAAAATAACTCCACACCTGTGCCTCGCTTTTAATTGCTCTTAATTCCGCTTCTTCTTCTTCTCTTTTTATTTTCTCTTTTTCTACACACCAAATTTTCCATTCTTTTCTCATCTTGATGTAATCTTCTTTACTTCCTTTACATATTTTCCATTTGAAGTACATTTTTTTCACTAATCTTTTTTTTTTAGCGCAGCTCTTATCCCACCACCTTTTTGTTCCTAACTGCCATCCTTTAATCTTTACTTCTTTCTTTTTCACTGCACTTGCTATAATTTTCTTCGTGTCTTCCCATCTTTTTTCCACTGAATCTTCTTCTTTCTCGCAAAAATCTAGCGTATTTGTTTTTTCATTATACTCTGCTATACTTTCTTCATTCCAAACTTCAATTGTTTTTACTCTATAACTTAAGTCTACTGCCCCATGTCTACTTCCGTTACTACCTATTTTTTCCTCTCTTAAATAGATATTTATTGGTAAGTGATCTGACTCTACTCTACCTTCTACCTTAAAACTCTCAACTACTTCTCTTGCTTTTTGATTTACTACAGCATAGTCTATAACTGAATTACCTCTCGCGCCTACAAAAGTACATTCTCCCTGCCAATCTCCCTCTGTGCAACCATTTAGAAACTCCCACCCTTTCTCTTCTATATAATTCACCCAATTTTTACCACCGTTACTTATTTTCTTATCCTTACTTTGCCTTTTCATGACATAACCTAGATCATCTGGTTTAACACATCTCCCTTCTTCTCCTATTCTAATGTTAAAATCCCCTGCAATAATCTGAATTTCTTCGTCCGTAAAAGTTTCCTCTTCGATATACTTCCATATACTTTCCACGTTGCCTGTCTTATACACAGACCAGATACACATTTTGTTATGCTCATTCTTTAGTACTATTTTAACCAACCCACTATCTTTTTCAATCCCTATCCAGTCTTCCTTATTAAACCAATCTTTTTTTACTCCTATCAGAAACCCACCTTTCGCCCTTCCCTTTTTATGCTCTCTTCTTGCCGGTGTACTAAACCAAGAAAATTCTTTTGGTAGAAAAGCTTCCAGACGTTGCATATCATTTTCCTCAATCCACGTTTCAACCAAACTTACAAAATCTGCGTCCCTAATATATTTCCAAAACTCTCTATCCTTATTCCACACTCCCGCTACATTCCAAAACAAGAGCTTCCTACATTCATTCCACCTCTCTGTATTTATCCACTCATACGAGTATTTTTCGCACCATTTCTGACCTATACTAAATCCGACTTCTCGCTTGGTTCTCCACCCCATGCACCCTCAGCTTCCGCTCCTGTCAACTCTACTTCTGACTTATTGTCATTCCCCTTTTTGCTAACCGTTTCTATTCTTCTCTTTTCTTCAGCCAATTCCGTCATTTGATCTATCCTTTCCTTCTCTTCCCATCTTATCCACATATCATTTACCAAAACTCTTCCATTACCTGACTTTACTTTCAATCCACTTTCTCTTCTAGCTTTAACCCATCTGTGGATTTCCGCCTGTACAATCCTTTCATCATAACTTAAATCATATTCGATAAATATATTTGTTCCTACTAGCTTATTTTTATTTCTCATTATTTCATTTTTCTGCTCCACGTTCCCTACCTTAACGACCACGACCTTACCGTTTATCCTTGCATTAACTACATTAATATCTAGACCTAACCTATCGCTAAAAAACTCTTTAACCCACCCTTTCATAGTCTCTTTATTAATGCTACTTAAAGGCACTCCTTTGATTATTACATTCTCTATCCTCTCTTTTCTATTCTGATCTACTACTAATTTTTTCATCTTCATAACCTCCCTATCTGACAAGCAGACGCTCCTTGCTACGCTTATGCCGCTTACACCCACTAGCTCTTGTTTTTCCACTCACAAGGGTCCAAGAGGAACCCCTATCGCCATCTAGCTTTTCGTTTAGTAACTTAAACTGCCTTTCTAGTTCCCTGAGACGTTCCCCCCTATCCTTTTCTTCGGCCTCCCACCTTTCAAATTTCTTTTCCATTGCTTCTAATCTTTTAAACATACCTAATTCTCTTGTTTTGACCTCCACTTTAAGTTTTTCCAATTCTACACTTTCCTCTCTTATTTTACCTAACTCTTCCAGAATCATGTCACGGAAACATCTATCTCTCTCTTTATCTTTCTCCCTATCCTCTTGAATTTTACTCATATCGCCGCTATCTCTCTTACGACTGCTTAGCTTTCTCCTCTTTCGCCTTATCCGATTTAAGCCTTGAACTCCGCTGGTCCGTCCCCTTGGAAGTCTCCTTCACTTCCTTCGCGTCCGATTTCGTTCTCCCGCTCATTCTCCCTAACCTCACTTTCTGTTCGCCTACTTTACTTTCTAATCAACCTTTCTACCTAACACTATCTACGCTAATTTATTATTCCACACAAACCCTATATAATAATCTATCAACAAATTCACTTTTTACAAACGCATTACACTTTATTCCTACCTCAATTACAAAAATTGTGGAGAGACGCTGTAAACACGTGCACACGCTCTCACGCCCTCTAACCAAGTCCGTTATAGAGAATATAAAATCTAGTTACGACAAAGCAAATACTGTCGAAGAAAAAATTCGTTTATTAACACTATTGCCATGTGACTGGACATATAATAAAGTGTTCCAACATTTACGTTGCTCACGTTACTATTTTCGAAAAGCTAATGAATTAAGAGAATGTTTCGGTAAGTAATTAAACTAATTAATTAATAAGAGTACTATTAAAATGTTATTTCTATATCTAATTTTTTTGAGATAAATTTTATTCTACAAGTTAATAAAAATTGGAATGCTTCTTAGTTTTTAACTTTATATTGCATTTCAGGTGTTATGGTAGAAACTCCTCGAAAAATTAAACAGATATTTTCACCAGAATTTATTGAATCGATAAAAGAGTTCTACGGAGATGATTCAAATAGCAGAATTTGTGCTGGTGCGAAAGAATGTATCAGTGTTATTAACGAGCATACACAAAAACGAGAGCTCCGTTAAAAAAGATTAATTCTCTATAACTTAGAAGATCTTTATGGAAAGTATGTAAAGGAGAACGCGTCAAACAAAATACCAGGTTTTTCAAGCTTTGTAAGTTTACGCCCGGCTGAATGTGTCTTGGCAGGAAGTCCTGGAACGCACTCTGTATGTGTCTGCTCTCAGCATCAAAATTACAAGCCTTAAACTCTAAAATATCTTATAGAGATATACTTGAACGTATGGTATGTTCAGTAGATAAAAGTAATTGTATGCTGCATTTATGTAACAATTGTCCTGGAAAGCAAGCTGTTTAGAATTATTTTAAACAAAATAATTTTTTAAAAAACGATAGCCATATAACCTATTATAACTGGAAGGCAATAAATATTTAAGATAAAAAAGATGACCAAAAATCACAAACAGTTAGCAGAGTTACTCTTCAAAGAATAACTGAATTGTTGGATATCTTTATGAAGGACTTAGAAAATGAACTCTGGGAATTGTCCGAGCATCATTTTATAGCTGAAACTCAAAAAGATTATCTTGTTCATCTGAAAAAAAACTTAGTTTCAGATACATGTATAATAATAATGGATTTTGCAGAGAATTATTCTTTTATTGCTCAGGATTCCATTCAAGTTTTTTATTTTAATAACATTCAAGCTACATTGTATCCATTTACAATGTATTATAAAACTCCGAATGATGATAAACTACAATGTGCAAGTTCTTGTGTAATCAGCGATTACATGAAGCATAATGCTTTTGTTGTTAATGCTTTTCAAGAACCTATATTGAAAACGATTAAGGAAACGTATCAATGGATACAAAAAGTCATCTATTTTTCTGATGGTGCACCTACTCAGTACAAAAATAAGTAAGTAAATATCAAAATGATTCTTCGTAATAGCGTACAAAAAATTTGTTATATCATTAAATCTACTGAAAATATTAATTTGAATGCATTATAAGGTGTACAGATTCAATAAATGTGGGTTTCGAGTAGTTTGCAAAGATTACCCTTTAGTCGGTCATTTGGTTAAAATTTCAACTTTTTTATTAAAAGAGATAAGCAAATAAAAAAAATACTGGCTGATTCTAAATGAAAAAAGAACAGAAAAAGGTATCTATGATTTTTTCTGTAAACCCAATAGTTTATGAATTAAAAATACAAAGAAACTTGATTTTTTTTATCTTGAGCTATTTTTAATTCACAAACTATGGGTTTACAGAAAAAATCATAGATACCTTTTTTTGTTCTTTTTTCATTTAGAATCAGCCATTTTTTTTTTATTTACTTATCACTTTTAATAAAAAAGTTGAAATTTTAACCAAATGACCGACTAAAGGATAATTTTTGTAAACTACTCAAAACCCACATTTATTGAATCTATACACCTTATAATGCAATAAAAAGTTATATTTTCAGTATATTTAATGATATAACAATGTTAATATTTAATAGATATACAACAGATTGTCCTCAAAGGTATTGCACATAAAGTTTCATGTTCCTGCGTTGAACCAATTTTGAGATTGTCAACTTTTAAAACAGAATATTTAATAATAATGGAATTTCTCAAATCTGGTTCACCAAAGGGTCATGAAATTTTATGTGCAAGTCCCATTGAGTATATTCTAGCGTGTATTTATTGATTGCTCATTTATCACCAAGCCAAAGATGTACCTTACACGCAAATCACTATTTTGGCGCAAGGGTATTGGATTGATATGCACCTTTGGCTTGGTGAAAAGTGACATAATAATAGATATACAACAGATTGTACTCAAAGGCATTGCACATAAAGTTTCATGTCCCTGGGATGAACCAGTTTTGAGATTGTCAACTTTTAAAACATAATATTTAATAATAATAGAATTTCTCAAAACTGGTTCACCAAAGGGTCATGAAATTTTATGTGCCAGTCCCTTTGAGTATATTGTAGCATGTATCTGTTATTTGGTCACATATCACCAAGCCAAAGGTGTACTTTGCTTGTGAATTATCATTTTGGCGCAAGGGTTTGAGATTGATTTACATCTTTGGCTTGGTGAAAAGTGCCAGAACATTAGATATATAATAGAATAGACTCAAAGGACTAATTGCACATAAAATTTCTTGTGTCTACGGTAAACCAGTTATGAGAATTTTAATTTTTTAAACTCAAAATCTGTGAATTATAGTATTTTTCATAACTGGTTCACCGTAGTGACATGAAATTTTATGTGCAAGTCCTCTTAGTCTATTCTAGCATGAATCTATTGACTGGTCACTTATCACCAAGTCAAAGGTGTACCTTGCACTGAAATCTCAGTTTTGGTGCAAGGCTTTTCGACTAAAGTATACCTGTGGCTTAGTGATAAGTGATCAATCAATAGATTCATGCTAGAATAGACTAAGAGGACTTGCACATAAAATTTCATGTTAGTACAGTGAACCAGTTTTGAAAAATTCCATAATTAACAAATTTTAAGTTTTAAAAATTGAAATTCTTATAACTAGTTCACCGCAGGGTGAAAATTTCATGTATCTACGGTGAACCAGTTTTGAGAATATCAATTTTTAAACTAGAAAATATGACAATTTTTCATAACTAGTTCAACACAGGGACATGAAAATTTTTGTGCATTTTTTGTATTTTATATTACTATATACAAATATTTGTATTTTATATTACTATATACATGAACATCGTCATAAGTCGAAAAAGCTAGGCGCAGTGTCTTAACGATCTCGGCATTTATCATCGAAAATCCACTCGATGTTCCGAAAAAAAGTCAACCCTTTTACTCTCGAGTGCGACACTCGAGAACTTATATTCTTTTTGGAGTGTGCAGTGGCCTAATTTGTCTTCTGTTTACTCAGCCCAGCTGCTCACGAGATAAAATTCAAATATGCGTACAGCATCAGACTCGGAGGTTTGAGATATATATATATATATATATATATATATATATATATATATATATATATATATATATAACCGCATAAAATATCATTATAATTCAATTTAAATTTAATTGAACCCTTTACATACCTCGCGTAAAATACATTGATTTATTAACCTAATATTGGACAGATCTATTTTGATGGTAGTATAAATATTTTATAAGGGGATGTCGGCGCTTATGTAGAATTATATAGTTACCAAAATTTTAGTATTTTAAATGTTCTTATTTATTTTTCATTTAAACAATGCCAAAAGTTATCCACTGTTCTTCAAGTCATTATAAACTGTTCACAGCGATAATATTAGTAAAGGCTGAAAATGAATTTAAATAATGTAAAATGTTGTGTATGAATCAATAATTATAGCTCCGATATCCCCTTTTAATCGAGTATTTATATTGCATTTTAAAAGTTATAACGTAAATTCGTAACAACACAAATTTTGTAACTGAATGTAGTTTCAACTTAATTGTTGCTTACTTACGGATTTTTAAAATTATAATTTTTACAAATAAATAATTAATTTGTATAACTGACTAAAGTAACAGAAATTACATTATTGATGATTACAATATTATCATCAATCTAATTTCAATTCAACTTTTTGAAACTACAAATAAAATATTTAAATAATAGTTAATTTCTCTTAAAATAGATGCCATAAAATTGAATCATCAGAATCTGACTGAAGACATCAAAACCAGCATATCGTCCTGGCTAGATTTGTGTCGAACACGGATTGAACGTAATCAAAGGTACTTACATCATCTATCTTAATAAAAGTAGGTATACAATGACAGTTCTGGACCCCCCACCACTCGACTTTTCAACTCACCTGTGCAGGTGAGAAGCTCTGTGCTTGGTCAAGGCGGACAGGTGAGAATAAGCCCCGCCCCCTACCTAACTTAGGGACGATGACGTCATGCTATAGTATATTATCGAATATACTACAAACTTTGCATGGTATTGCGCCAAATACCGACCACCATATATATATATATATATATATATATAGGTATACTAACAAGGGGGGACCGAGCTCTGCGGATCACGGATCCTGTCCAGACTTTTTGAGGGTGCTTCTACCATAAAAAAAATGAGCTTTGTACACTATTACAATCCCATGGGGCTTTTAAGCCAAGCTGTGGAATATTAAAGTTTAGCAAAATAAGCTATTTTTAATAATTTCACTATTTTAGCATTGAATTCTGATACACCGTTTAAGAACTATTTATGTACCTTAAGTACATCAGGTATCAAAAGAGAAGGATATATACGTATATTCTTGCTCTTAATATTAATAATTTAATATTTTTTAAATGTTTAACATCGTACAAACAAAATCAATTTAAAAAAAATCATTAAAAATACTGTAATATCCGTATGTCATATAATTATTATGCTACAATTATCAACTACATATTTCAACAAATAATATTTTGACTAAAGATAAACATTCAGATGACAAATAAACGGTTTTGTATTAGGGACTATAAAAATATTAAAGAAATATAAACATTATGCGAATAAAAGCTTGATACATATAACCGCCAATTGATCCTATGTCGCTTTTATTATTTCATATAACTCTCAGCACTTGCACTACTCTAACAATGCTTTTTCAAACTGTAAAGTTATTATTCAACAATAAACAAACACTAATATAAAATACATTAGACCAGATATTTGATAATTTTCAATCAGTCATCGCAAACACAACTTTTGAGGTTTCAAATTTTTCCACAAGTCTAAAAAATTTTTTTAATCAATAAACGACAAAATTATGTTTTTAAAACAATATTATTAATAAAATTATTTCATTTAAATATGACTCTATAATCCTTTTCCAATAAAATTTTTTTAATAGAGGTGTTAAAATAATTATTCACTAAGGATCAATCTAAGGATAATATTTCCTTAGTGAATAATTATTTTAATATCTCTATTAAAAAACTTATTTTATTTTTGAACGTTATACTAAAACGTATATACATTTTTATACAATTTTCTACGTTTATATACATTATCAAAAATGGATTATTACAAATGATATTATTTTTATATTAAAGTAAAAATCTGTAGAAAAATGTAAGAAAATGTATGATAATGTATATATATATATATATATATATATATATATATATATATATATATATATATATATATATATATATATATATATATATATATATATATATATATATATATATATATATATATATATATATATATATATATATATATATAAGCAAAAGTAATGAAATGCATAAAAATGTATATACAGCAATTATAAAAATTTGAACCATATATAAATGTAAATATATATATATATATATATATATATATATATATATATATATATATATATATATATATATATATATATATATATATATTGTTGTGACCTAGCTCGAACGTTGCGCGATTGGAATCAAGAAGACAAGAACGACACCATTACTCCTACAATCAAATGGACAAGTAGAAAGACAACACCAAACACTTCTACACTATCTCACAAAATACATACATGAAAATGAAACAGACTGGGATCGCTGGGTTTCATTATTTTTGTTAGCTTACAGATCCTCCAAACATGCGACGAGTGGAACTACTCCGGCTGAGATGTAAACCGGTTTCGATCTGAGGCTTCGTTTGGACTTGATTGGAGGATGTCTACCGGAGGAGGTCGAGATTGAAGAAGACCGAGATTACGTACACATGCTTCGGAGGAAACTCAGCGAGATCCACAAAATGGCACCAGACCGGATTAACTTACAATCGAAATGAACGAAGTCTTGGTACGACAAACGAGCTCTCAACATTGAATATTCCCAAGGCCAAAAAGTTTGGTTCTTCAACCCTCAAAGAACCAAAGGAAAAGCACCAAAACTCCAGTCAAATTGGGTAGGACCTTGGGAAGTTGTGAGGAAAATTAATGACGTCGTTTATTGTATTCGTCGTTCACCAAGACATAAATCCAAGATAGTCAACATCAACCATCTTGAGACTTACACTGAGAGAGACACCCGATAATGAAGACTGCTCTGCTCACGGTTCTTTTGAGTTGTGGTTTTTCCCGTGAGCGTGAAGGTAAATACCGGAGCAGAGACTTGAGGTGAGGTTTCACAGCATGTCAACTTCCCCCCTCTTGTCTGAAGGTAAATACTGGAGCAGAGACTTGAGGTGAGGTTCCACAGCATGTCAACTTCCCCCCTCTTGTCGGAAGACCGATTTCGACCAAATAAGAAAGATGATTGGAGTAGATTGTTCAAGAGACGGATACGTCTTAGTCCTGTTAAGTGATGATTGGTATCGCTTCTGTAAGCATTGCTCGGCAACTTGATGCCAAGGATGGGTCAAGGTAGAGGATGTTGGTGTCGGTTCCTGTAAGTCATCATTGGATTGTAAGAGGATTAACCCGCTTGAAGGATGGATGGTTATGATTGTCGAGACGACAATCTGAAAATTAGAGGGCAATGTTGTGACCGAGCTTGAACGTTGCGCGATTCGAACACCGAGAATCGCGCATAGCAACCCCTAGCAACGAGATTCAACGACGTCATGGATGTTATTGTTTATGTTCAGTCTGATTCTGTCAGCTGTTGAGAACAGTTGTGTTTACGTTCGAGTAAAGAGTCCGAGTTCTATTGTACTTTTCTATAAATACGTGTTGTCATTCTCATTACCCGAACCCGATCATAACAATATTGTTATAATCGGGGATTCTCGGTGTTCGAATCGTGCAACGTTCGAACTCGGTCACAACAATATATATATATATATATATATATATATATATATATATATATATATATATATATTGAAAAACATACATAAACGTATATAACTGTTACTTACTTATTTATACGTTTCCTAATTTCAATCAGGGAATATAACCTTTAATAAAATTTTATGTAAATATTTTTAACAGGGTTTAGCGGCATTAAAGATTATATTTACAATTTTTGATTGAACGCTGTGAATCAAAAAAGAATCAAAGTTTTATGGTACTACAATTGATGCTGAAGGAGCTGTACGTATTATAAATTTGCATAATTTTGTCGTTTATTGATTAGAAAATTTTTTAAATTTGTGGAAAAATTTGAAACCTTAAAAGTTGTGTTTGCGATGACTGATTGAAAATTATCAAATATCTGGTCTAATGTATTTTATATTACTGTTTATTTATTGTTGAATAATAACTTTACAGTTTAAAAAAGCATTGTTAGAGTAGTGCAAGTGCTGAGAGTTATATGAAATAATAAAAGCGACATAGGATCAATTGGCGGTTATATGTATTGTGACGGACTTAAGCCGTTCTTCTGCTCCAACGTAGGAGAGTTCGTTTTCCAGTTGTGTTTTTGTTACACGCGGTTCGCGTACGGACCCGAAGAAGTGCACGAGAAACAACCTCTTCCTGGATTCCCCCTGATAGTTACGCTCCTGCAGCCGCCGAGGTCGGAGCTGCAGAAGTGCAACTGTGCTTTGGGTTTTGGTATGCTAACTCGAACCAGCAGGAGGGCGCGTTAGCTCTCCGCCGGGCAAGCAGTCAAAACCCCGAGAAAGGCACCAGCGCGCTTTTCTCGGGTAAAACCCTGAAGACGTAGTCTCGGGCAGCGCGTTGGCCGCCCCGAGCTATGCCTTTTATGAAATTCGTTAGCGCGTTTCCCCCTCCAGTGGCTACTGAAGGACGTCCGGCGCACCCGAATAATAGGTGGAGGCGGGGAAAAATGAGTTATAATTATTAGTGTGAAACTTGGTTTTTTATTGAGGGTAAAAGTACAATTAAAGAGGAGTGGAGTTGCGATAGAGGGAAGCGAAAGAGAGAGATTACACGCGGTAGATAGGCAAGGATTCGCCACATCACCGTGTGTTCACCACAAGAAGCGGCCCGAGTTCACCCTAGTATCCCGAGCGCGAGGCCTGCTCGCTGGCTAGCCACGGCTTGAGAGGTAAGAGAAAACTCAGTGCTTCCTCGGCTGTGCGTCGCCGATATATACCCGAGCCCACTCTCTCCATCTCTCTCGCTCGAATTCGTTGCTCCTCGCTGAACACGCTTTCGTATGTCTGCGCGCTCGTGTGTGTATATGCACACGCGCGCGTTCTTAGCCATTACGTTGGCCCCGCCGTATCATCTTAGTTAACAAATATAAAACCGAATCATTTCCGCAATAATTAAATAATTAATTAAATGATTTCTTATAAAAAAAAATAACTTTTAATTAATACTACGTTTTTTTTTATATCCTAAGTGTATTAACTAATTTATTTTGCTTATAATGATTACTAATGTTAATATCATATTAACATTAACAATAATAATTAATGGTACCGTTCTTGATAATAAGGGTATAGGTACAGGCCGTCTCAGTGCCCCCCAATAAAAGTTTCAATTTTGGAAACCAAATTTGAAAATTTTATTTTGTTTTCTAGGCGGCGTATACCTTTACTGGCTCGCTCTCCTAATAAAAAAGTAACGCGTCAGATAACGTATTCTGTTTTTATTTATTCTGTAAAAAAAAACATGAAACAATAATCGAAATAACAAATAATTAAAAATTAAAAAAAATAAAATTCCTAATTTTCGACTTGTTGAAGCCACTCTTCAAAGTCGTTGATGGCATCCATCAGGGCGTCCGATTGAAGGTGTTGGCATGGGGCCTCTAGCTCTGCTAATACTTTGTCGACGTCCGATCCTCCGATATCGTGTGCCATTGAGATTGGGTTTTGCTCGGGGTTATCGGTTGAACTTCCCTCCTGGACATCGCTCTGTCCCTCCCTGGCCTTTTGCCTGTTTTACGCATGTTTTTTATTTTTTAATGCCCGAAAAGCCGATTTTTTTTTTTTTTTTTTTCTCGTTTTGTGCTAAATTTTGCGTACCTCGCTATGATGTTTTGGCGTGCCTGTAGTTTCCAGGAACTGTCTTCTAGCTGGTCTATGGCTCGGGGCTCGTATTCCTCGCCGTCGCTTAGACTTGGTAAGGCCTTTTGGGCCGTTGCGATTTTCTCCATGTCGCTTAGCGCAGTGGGAGATGGTAGTAAATGCGTTATTCCCCTTTTCCTCTTTCGGCCCTTCTTTAGGGCTTGCGTTGGTTCCGGGTCGGGTGTCAGTTCGATGTCTGTTGGAGTGGGTCCGTAAAATTCGGGCTTCCTTGGTGAAGCTCCGGGTCGCCGAGCTTGCGCGCTTCCAAAAAACACCCACCCTCGGTGTTTCCGTATGGATTTCTCCATGTCTCCGGCCACCTGCGTTCCCTTCTGCTTCGACATTGTGTCCGGGCCCAGCCGCTTGTCCTCTTTTGGCCCTCCGGGTGGGTTCCATCGAGCAGGTCCCTCGGCTCGCTGGAATCCTCCCTTCCTTGCGCATTTAAAGCGTACGCAGGAGATGCGTGTCGTTTTATATGGCACCGTCCTATGGTACCCGCTTCCCAGCGCTAGGTCTCTTTCGCACACGACCGTCTCCTGATCGCACATACCGAATCGCACGTGCCTTTCGGTACTCGTCGCTGCGTCGCGGGTCGCGTTTCGGGTTTCGCACATGATGCTCGATCTAAATCGACTGTGAGGTCCTTTTGTCTTGCACCTTGACTCGTCACCTCGGCTTTTCCCCTCCCTTCTGCCGAATTTTCGCACACGTGCCAGCTCCTTGTTTACGTTTGAATTCTCCCATGCGCGTACCGGACCTGCGGTCCTCCCTGCTTGTGTTTCTCCGAAAACATCGCATGTTTCTTCGATTTGGCTCTCTTCTTGTCCCTATCTCTATCTACCTTATAATTCTATTCTTTCTCGCTACATTGCTTTCTTAGAGTATTTTGAACCATATTCTTTTTTCTTTGGGCCGATTTCACGGTGCCTCTTTTATTTTAATTTTATAATTTGTTTTAATTGATGTTTGCACGTATACGTGTATACACGTGGTATCCAATATATACGTGCACTCATTGAATTATTGTATTCTATTATTTTATGGTTCAAGTGTCTCTTTGTTTACTTAATTTATTTTAATAATGCATATACCTTAATTATGTATTGGGCCGATTTCACGGTGCCTCTTTTTGTTTCTAATGTTCTGTTCTGCATTATTTAAATAATTACATTTCGTTTTTACATATGTGTTTTTGTTTTTCGCTTAATTACATGTTATGCTCTTTTACATTTGTTTAAATCTAAAATTTATAAACTCTTAAGCCTGTTCTATTCTATTGTGTGTTTCTCTCTCCCTACTGCCTCCCAAAAAAAGTTTAAATTTTTGAAAAAAAATTTAAAAATTTTATTTGACCGCGCCAGAGAGAGAATACCCTAACGGTATCAAATTTCACTTGCCCAATTTATGATTATTTTCGTGTGAACAAAAACAAGTTTATACTATAAAAGTTTATTCTAGTTTATCTAATTTGTCAATTTTTTGTTTCAATAATAGATTTTTCTTTTGATTACTTACTCACTGTAATACGGTTTTAAATTTGCCAAGTGAAATTTTCCCCGTTCTTTTTTTAATACCGGGTCGTAAAGTAAATACGTATCGATTCCCACGTCTTGTTGCACGATAAATGGCCCTTCAAAAACATCAAAAAATTTTGCTATTTTGCCGTTCTCCGCATCCGATACGTTTAAAGCTTTCACTAACACTTTGTCGCCGTCTTTAAATTTAAAGTGTGTTTTATTCGCATTCCGTTTCGCTGCTCTATTCTTTAAGAATTTGTGCGCATAGTCGCGAGCTAGTGATATTCTATTGTCGCGGGACACATCGTTGTCCTCTTCTGGTATTTTTAAATATTTTTCCCATATCCTTGTTGGCTTATGGCCCATATGCAATAAGATAGGTGGCTGGTTCGTCGTTTCATGAGGGATTTCATTTATAATGTTTTGAATTTTTCGAATATACAGAGCCCACCCGCCGTGTTTATCCTTTACGAAAGTGCGTAAAAACCTTGCCAATTCTCGGTGTACACGCTCGATTATGTTACTTTGAGGGTGTCTGATAGATGAATATATTATGCGTATCCCCTCGTTTTTTAATGTATCAATCCATTTTTTGCTCGTAAACTGCGTCCCATGGTCTGATATTATTGCCTCCGGTTTCCCATAAGTTGGTATGTAATCATTCATTAATTTTCTAATTACCGCTGTCGTGTTCGCCTTTTTTAGAGGATAAAATACTACGTATTTACTGAATACGTCTATAGTAGTTAAAATGTATTTTACACCACCTCTCGACACGGGTAAGGGACCAAAAAAGTCTATCGATAACATTTCTCGCGGTTTATTAGTTAATATAGGTTGCGTGATTTCGTCATATCGCTGCGTTAAATATTTAGTTTTTTGGCATGTATCACACGTTTTTAGTATTTCAGCTACCCTTTTTCGTAAATTTCGTGAGTAAAAATGCTCTAAAATTATTTTATATACTTTTCGCGGCCCCACATGTCCATATATCACATGTACCTCCGTTACAAGTGGTTTTAAGTTCCCCTCTGGTATATATATTTTTGCACAATTAATCATAATTCTATATAATATATTTTCTCGAATTTCGAATTTCTTTTTATTTTAGCGTCCCCAGCCCTTAGTTTTTCCATAATCTGAGACGCGTATGGCTCACTTCTTTGTAATTTATCCATATTTTTACACAAATTGATTAACGCCGGGCTTGGCTTTTGTTGTACCACTGCGGCTATAATTATTTCAGTTTTTTCCGCGCGGTTCGGCTCTAACTCGGTGACGCGGCTTAGATAGTCCGCGACGACGTTTCCTTTGCCCGGTATATATTCCGGGTCGATATTAAAGTCTTGTATAGCTAAATTCCATCTTTGTAACCTGGCATTACGGTACTTGCATGTTTTTAAAAAGGCCAGAGCTTCATGATCTGTCCTCACGTAAATATTTATTGCCCCCCGTAAAAACGTGTCCAATCTCTTTAATGCCCATACTAATGCAACCATTTCTTTCTCAGTGGTAAAGTATGCGCCCTCGCTCCCTTTTAAAGTTCTACTTACAAAGGCCGTTTCGGGTCTGCGTATTTTAAAATAATGTTTTCATCAAAAATTTCTTTTATATTGTTAAAAGCTCTTTGTTGCACTGCGGTCCAATCAAAAAATGAACCCTTTTTAAGCAGCTCAATCAAAGGTTTTGTGTGGTGCGAATAATTTTTTACGAATTTAGTGTAAAAATTGACAAACCCCAGAAAACTCTGTAACTCCTTTACATTACGGGGTCTTTTAAAATTTTTTATTGTTTTTATTTTCTCGGGATCCGGCCTGATTCCGTGTGCTGATATAAAGTGGCCTAGAAATTCGATTTCCTCGCACATAAAGTTTGATTTTTTAAAATTTAATCTTAGATTATGGGCTAAGAGTCTTTCATACAGCGCAGCTAAGTGCGACAGGTGTGTTTCGAAATTTTTTGATTTTATCACCATGTCGTCCACAAACAATACTAAAAATTCGTCAAAATCTGACGTTGTTTGATCTAGTCCTCTAATTAAGGCTGATCCGCTAGTTTTTATCCCAAAGGGTACCACGTTATGCTCATAAATGTGATTATCACACTTACAAGCCGTATATTTTTTGCACCACTCCGCGAGCTTTACCTGCCAATAACTACACGTGAAGTCTGAGGTACTTGTTATCGGCTTTCCCGCGCATCTTTGCAATACCTCCTCAACGCCTGGCGGCCCCTCGTAATCATCAATAAGCCGCGCGTTCAGTTTTCGAGCGTCTAAACATAATCGCACAGAACCGTCCTTTTTTTTAACTACGGCTACTGGGTTAATATACGGGCTGGTCGAGCGCCTAATGATTCCTAATTCCAACATTCGGTTTATTTCCTTTTTTACCTGCTCGCGATATGCTAGTGGTATAGGATAGGGCTTAGTATAGAAGGGTGTATCGTCCTTCAAAATTAGCTCGTGCTCATAGGTAGTTAGCAAACCGGGTTTTTTTTCAAACACTTTTTTATATTTTACAAGTAATTCTTTTAATTTCGTTTTTTGTGATTCATTTAGATTTTCACATAAATTTACTTTATCGTCGATTTCTTCTACTGAGATATCGTACGATTCTTCGCGGGATTCCGTACCTTTTCCATCGTCCTCGTCGAAGTGATTCCTGAGATCTACCTCATTTTCGAGGTACTCGATGCACAGAGACGTATATTCGTTCGACGCGAACCGCCTATCTGTGTAACCGATAACACCGTCTTTCTGATTTACTTGAAATAATAAGTTTTGATTTACCGTGTCAATTAGCATTTTTAGCGCTTTTATTGAGTCATACCCGATGATACACGGTTTTACCAATTTTGGCACTACTAAAATTATTAATTTTGCCTCTAATCCTCCGATAGTTATAGTTAGCAGTATTTGGAACTTTAATCTCGCCGATTTTGCCCCCGTCGCGCCTTTAATGACTTTTCCACTTATAGGTAGTGTAGGGCATTCTTTAAGTTTATCAATATTTGCGTAATAAAATTCTTCTGAAATCGCCGTGACTTCACTCCCCGTGTCGATTAACGCTTTTACTTCGTTTCCGTATACGCTTATGCTGATTTCCGGACAACACGTGGTTTCGGCATTTTCTCCAGCGGGTTCTACATCGTATAATAATGTTTCCCGCGGGTCTTCTATTATAGAAGCTACATTTAAGTGCTCAGTTGCGCCCCGTCTATTTTTTACTTCTAGATCCGAATTACGTGACGCAACTAATCCCCGTTTCCCGGGGTTCGAACATCGCTGATATCTATATCGAACACGTGTATGTCCGATTGATCTTTCTTATCTCTCCACTTATTGGTTTGGTTGTTTTCCTATTTTTTAGGATTTTTATACGTATTATTCCCGGTTCTTTGACTTTCGGTTGGTTTCGCATTTTGCATGGCACTTATATTTTTCGTTTGCCAAGGTTTTTTACCTTCCGTATTTGCAACAGGAGCCGCGGATTGGCTCGGCGCGTTACTCGTGAATTTTTTTGTTTCTACCGTGTTAACGGGCGCGCGGTCGCCTTTTGTGCGTTGATCATCGCTGTCGTATTCTGCTAGTATTTTCAATAGACTATTTTTATCTTTTACCCTTTGCCCTGCTATAGCTAACCTGATACTCCTCTCAAAATACTCGCCGATTTTTAATACCAGGTCTTCCTCGGGTAATTCGAGTTCAAGTTCTTTCGTTAATCCCAGGATATAAATCGCGTAATTTACGCGATTCATGGACGCTGAAGCATACCACTGCCCGAACTCTACTTTTCTTTTCGCCACTCGTCGCATATTCGAATTCCAGTACCTCTCTTTGAATTTGTTTAAAAAATCGTCGTAATCTTTTATTTGGCCCTCCTGCAGGTACCACCAGTTATGAGCATCGTCTATTAGTGCCTGCGAAATTACACATAGTGTTTCATCGGCATCCGGCCGTATTAATGTAAAATAGTTTTCTAACTCAAATATAAATTTCATCGGTCTTTCCGAGGGTAACCCCTTAAATTTAGGTATATTTAATTTTATTTTTCTCGATGCTTCACTTCCGCTGGTCCCTGCCGAACTGGCACGCCCCGCATTGTGTTTGTTGATCGAATTTTCGAGTTTTTTAACCGCCTGTTCGTTTTTCTCATATACCTCATCTAATCGCGCGATTAAGTATTTTTTCAATTCTCCCCCGCTATCACTATCTTCAAATTGTTTACTCAACTTCTCGTAATTTGAATATAACTCTGTATTTTCCGTTATTAAATTATCATTTTCCGTTTCCAGTATTTTGACACGATTTTCTAAGGCTTTCACGGCCGCTTCTAGTTTCGCGCCCCGCTGCGTTTCTGCGGTGCTCGCGTCTTGGGTTTTTTTAAACAAGTCTGACAGTGCATTTATGCGTGCAACTAAATCGGTATTTATCGCTTCAATACGTGAAGTATTTAAAGGAGGTGACTCTAGTCCATCCGGAGTTTTAACTAAATTAGTAATTTTACTTTCTAATTCGTCCTGTCTCTCATCTAGGCATTTTAATTCCTCGGAAACTGCCTTTTCCCAATCGCGGTGCTTACGTTGCTCATCATCGAGACTCTCCACGGGAGCTGTCGTCTCGATGTCTGTCATAAACGCCCCCGATAACCTTTTATTTTGCGGCATTTTGTATTTTTTTTTATAAGAAAAAATATTAATAAAAAAAATACTTGTAAAATATTTTATTTTTATAAATAATATATTTTTATTAATATAAATATCCGCCAGAAATTATAATTTTAATGACCTAATTTTTCATCTATCATTTAAATTTTCGCTCGTTTTGCAAAAAATGGATTGACCTTTCCCTTCATTAAATTTATTCAATTTTTAAAGAATTTATACGGCGCGTGAGCTCAATGATCTTATCATCTTGTTCCTGCTGTATTTTTTCGAATTTCCCGAATTTTGTTATCATTTTTCCTGTAACTATTCCCAGATGGCAACTCAATTTTTCGGTTTTTATCGTTAATTTGTTGACAACTTGTATCGCCTCATCTAACGACTTCCATAGATTTTGCATGTCTTGACGCTGATGTGCAATTTTATTCTTTAAATTATCATTCTCTGTTTTTAAATTTCGTACTTCCTCGTCAAGACTTAATATCGTTCCCCATCTCTCCTCATCAATCTTAATTAACCGATTTATCAATTTTTGCGTGTCTGTAATACGCGAATGTATACGCGTTTCTGTGAACGTCCCGTCCCATTCCGGAATCATTTAAGGCTGTTTCTACGTGTTTTTTCCCTCGAGTCCCTGGTCGGGCGCCAATGTGACGGACTTAAGCCGTTCTTCTGCTCCAACGTAGGAGAGTTCGTTTTCCAGTTGTGTTTTTGTTACACGCGGTTCGCGTACGGACCCGAAGAAGTGCACGAGAAACAACCTCTTCCTGGATTCCCCCTGATAGTTACGCTCCTGCAGCCGCCGAGGTCGGAGCTGCAGAAGTGCAACTGTGCTTTGGGTTTTGGTATGCTAACTCGAACCAGCAGGAGGGCGCGTTAGCTCTCCGCCGGGCAAGCAGTCAAAACCCCGAGAAAGGCACCAGCGCGCTTTTCTCGGGTAAAACCCTGAAGACGTAGTCTCGGGCAGCGCGTTGGCCGCCCCGAGCTATGCCTTTTATGAAATTCGTTAGCGCGTTTCCCCCTCCAGTGGCTACTGAAGGACGTCCGGCGCACCCGAATAATAGGTGGAGGCGGGGAAAAATGAGTTATAATTATTAGTGTGAAACTTGGTTTTTTATTGAGGGTAAAAGTACAATTAAAGAGGAGTGGAGTTGCGATAGAGGGAAGCGAAAGAGAGAGATTACACGCGGTAGACAGGCAAGGATTCGCCACATCACCGTGTGTTCACCACAAGAAGCGGCCCGAGTTCACCCTAGTATCCCGAGCGCGAGGCCTGCTCGCTGGCTAGCCACGGCTTGAGAGGTCAGAGAAAACTCAGTGCTTCCTCGGCTGTGCGTCGCCGATATATACCCGAGCCCACTCTCTCCATCTCTCTCGCTCCCGTCCTCCTTCTCACGATATTCGCGAATCCCCACTCTTCCAATATTCGCGAATTCGTTGCTCCTCGCTGAACACGCTTTCGTATGTCTGCGCGCTCGTGTGTGTATATGCACACGCGCGCGTTCTTAGCCATTACGTTGGCCCCGCCGTATCATCTTAGTTAACAAATATAAAACCGAATCATTTCCGCAATAATTAAATAATTAATTAAATGATTTCTTATAAAAAAACTAACTTTTAATTAATACTACGTTTTTTTTTATATCCTAAGTGTATTAACTAATTTATTTTGCTTATAATGATTACTAATGTTAATATCATATTAACATTAACAATAATAATTAATGGTACCGTTCTTGATAATAAGGGTATAGGTACAGGCCGTCTCAGTATCAAGCTTTTATTCGCATAATGTTTATATTTCTTTAATATTTTTATAGTCCCTAATACAAAACCGTTTATTTGTCATCTGAATGTTTATCTTTAGTCAAAATATTATTTGTTGAAAGATGTAGTTGATAATTGTAGCATAATAATTATATGACATGTAGCATATAATTAAATTATTAATATTATTAGCAAGAATATACGTATATATCCTTCTCTTATGATACCTGACGTACTTAAGGTACATAAATAGTTCTTAAACGGTGTATCAAGAATTCAATGCTAAAATAGTGAAATTATTAAAAATAGCTTATTTTGCTAAACTTTAATATTCCACAGCTTGGCTTAGAAGCCCCATGGGATTGTAATAGTGTACAGAGCTCATTTTTTTATGGTAGAAGCACCCTCAAAAAGTTTGGACAGGATCCGTGATCCGCAGAGCTCGGTCCCCCCTTGTAAGTCAGGCGCACCCGCGCTTGATCATCGTCGAAGTTTCGCGCGGACGAATGATATCATGCTTTTGCGCCGACAATCGTTCGGGGGTATCAGGTTGCATTCGGCGCACTTTAAACAGACGGAGAAAACATCTCGCGATACAAATGCTTTCATGAATGCAGTCGAATATTCGAAGGAATATCAAACTGTAAGACGTACATTTAGACATGTGTACGTGTGTACGTGTATGCGTGTGTGCGTGTGTGTGCGTGCCTGGATCTCTCTGGAAGCTTCTCAACGTCGACGATGACCGACCTGCGATGGATCTATGGATGAACCCGACCGCTATATACGAATGCTATTGTGTTTCAGCAGGCTAACGCACGCTGTGATATCGGGAATTGGGGAGCGCATATTAAAAAAATCTACTTTACTGATTAAGACTTATTTTAGATATTTATATTTATATTTATGGCATAATCTCAATACAAATATTCAATATAATCGAATAAAACAAAGAAATTCCACGAATTTTTTAGCTAATAGTAAAAATCAAAAAAATCTATAATTTTCAAAATTTTAAAAAATGAATGCCCCTTTGTGATATATGAACCTCTAGAGTGGACGTTAACTTTTGCTCATATAAATCTAGGTCTTAAAGTTTACGCTATAATGCATAATCAAGTAGTGCGCACTATATGTGTACTATATGTATATGAGCGAGCAGCAGCAGCAGCAGCGAAATCTGTGAATTTGATATCCTGCGTGTATATCTATATAGCACCTTAGCCGAGCGTGCAAGACATGTATATCTATATACACTTAGCATATTATCTCTGTAGGCTTTGGCCATAGTAAACAGAGTCTTGTAGAAACTGAAATAGTATATTACGATACAAGTGGTATAAACGGCCTATTACGGCACGGGCGTGAAGTTAGCGCCCGAGCAAAGCGAGGGCTATTTTTTACGTCGTGTCATAGGTCATTTATGCCACGAGTATCGTATACTATTTTATAGCTCGTGTGGCATAAATTCGCCATTTTTTATAATTAATGAATAAATCAATCATTAAGTGAAATAATATATTACGATACATGTGACCTAAGTGGCTCATAATTGCACGGCCCGATACCGTCGCGCCGTGCAATTATGGCCAGTTAGGTCATGAGTATCGTGTACTATTTTGTAGTACGAGTGATATAAACCTGCCATCGACATAGGGGAGGGTGTAGGGTGCGGGGGCGGGCCGGGAGAGAAGACGGGGGGGGGGGTTTCATGGGGGCGGAGCCCTCCCCATAAAAAAAATATAATTCAAAAAACATAAAAAATAAATTAAGGAATTTACAAAACGTATAAACTAATTATTATTTAACCAAAATTCATTAGTTAATTAATAATCAATGTCAACCTTTATACATTGTTTGAATAGAAGCTTATATAAATAAGATATTTTGTTTTTTGAAAAAATAATAAATGTTTATTGTTAACAGTTAATTTGAATATATTTATTTACCCTATCTTGAAATTATTTAAATTAAATTTTAATAAATGTATAATATTAATAATGAAAAAAAAATTAATACTGAATTTTAAATTGAATTCCAGATTGAATATTCAAAAAACGCGCCAAATTGTCATATACAATCAGTTGAACTAACCTCTTAATTTGAAGCATTATTTTAAGGATTTATAATTATTCTCTGATACTTGGCATGCGTATTTACCAGGTTTACTACATCTTCTTTCTATTATTATAAACGAAAACGTTTATTTTGAGTGTTTTTAGTCTTTATTATAGGATACTACGGATCTGTGGCCTATGTGAATTCATTATTACACAGTGTAATAAAGCGCCACTTTGGTCACGGATAAGCGTGGCCTAATTGCGGGTTTAGGTCACACAGTGCTATAAACATGTTTAATAAATAAATTCACAATTTTCAAAGCATTCATGTACTATTATAGTGTTTTTAATTTTTTTTAAATATCAAATGTCCTTTCCCTTACATTTATCCAAAGTGTAACAACAAAAATTACACAGATTGACATTTAAAATTTATAAGTTTCTAACCTTCAATTTTCTAAATTTTGATTATTTTGATTAAATACAGAAACCAATTCTGTATATTTTACACTAAAAATCATTCACCTTCATAAAGTATTATTTATTTTAGCAATTAATTTACTTTATAAGGATACTAGTGGCAGCTGTGTTTATTCCACAGTGTTTATAATGATACGGTGTGAAGTTAGCAACAGTGGTGTAATCGATCATTTATGCCACGGAAAAGCGTACGATAGATGCGAATTTAGGTCACACAGTGCTATAAAAGATTTTTTATAATGAGAACAATCATCCTCCCGTATCTTTTCGATTTATGAATTTTTATTTTTCAAATTTAGCTGAATAAATCTTTGAAATATATGGATAAGCTGAATTTTTTACAAATTTTTAAATTGATTTTTATGAGATACTTTGCATTTAATCTATTTAACTTTTGATTTGAATACAAATTAGTCATACATCTACATATGTATGGTATGAATTGATGCTTTTACTCAGAATATTTTATCACTTCAGGATAACTATATACAAAATTACATGTATTATTTTATACTAATTGAATATTATTAATATAAAAGCATATGTAGAGTAATGAAAAAGATCTCGTTCTTTCTATCATCTAGAAATTTCGATAATCGAAAATGCTTTTCGCAGGAGTGATACATTCAACAATAGGATATTAAATGACACTTTTCCTATAATTTAGGTATACTGGAATGGACTTGAAATGAAAGATAAGATGCATTTGTTAATGATATCAGATTATATTCTTTTCATTATCAATTCCTGCGTAAAGATCACACATTAATGGTATCAAATTACACGAATTGTTCTCAACTTTTCTCATTCATTTCTTCTTCTAGAAATTTCTATAGTTGTAAACAGTTACGAGAATTGTTGAGCAATCCGGCCCTATAAAGCGAGCAGGATGCGGCTCCGGATTCAGTGAATAATGAACTTCAGAGAGATAACAATGTCTGCATACGATTGTACACGTCTTGTAAATAATATGTTACAAGCCTAATAGGCTTTTAGAACGAGGGCATATTAATCCTGAAAAAATATCAGAGTGGATTAAACTTGGAAACAAAAATTTAAGATATTTGAGGGTACTCCTACGTAATGTATCAACTGCTCCGGAGAAATTAAAGTTTATTTCCACAATTGGGCTGCTTAAGGGGGTGCAAGATAAATTGAAGTATTTGTTGAAAGGGGGACATGGTGTCGCGCGCAATCAAAGGCGTAGCGACAGAGTACGTTGGCAAGACGTCGACTGTGCATTCAATAATCGAATAAGATCTGGTGTGATTACAAACTTGAAGAATTTAGATGTGATAGCTTGCATGAGAGATACTGAGGCTCTATTTAAAACTCGAATTAAAAATACTCTCAAACAGCATGACGTTTTAAAAGTATATACAGTGCTGGCTGCTGAATACGTCATTATGAAAAATGATGAAGAAGTGGTGGACATGAAATATTTCAATACCAAGGCTGAGTCTATTTTACAAACGACTAATTTGAAAGAATGGTTTAAAGTGAATGTGCATCATCAACCTATTCAAAAAGAAATGGAGGAATTTGCAGAGAGAAATTCCAGTTGGACCTTGAAATCTATACATAACTTGAGTGTTCATATCAACAAATACAATCCCATGCGCGGCAGTTCATATGTCGAACTTCCTGATTGTATAAAGAACAAGAAAGCATGTGTTAATGTGAAAAATTTAGATGACGATTGTTTTAAGTGGGCAGTTTTATCAGCATTGCATCCAGTTGGTCATCATGCAGATAGTGTATCATCGTATAAGAAATATGAGAAAAAATTAAAATTCAAAGGAATCAAATTTCCAGTTATACCAATACATATTCCTGCATTTGAAAAACAGAACAAAATTTCGATCAATGTTTACTGTTTGAGAAAATCAAGTGGAAAATTCAGAGTTACACCACTTTATTTAACATTTCAAGAAAGAAGGAGTCACGTTGATCTTTTACTTGTACAAAGCTATTATGTGGATGAGGTTGAGGAGGAAGGGAAAATTAACAACAACTATGAAAATCTTGAAGTGATAAATCATTATGTTTGGATTAAGGATTTATCCCGTTTGATTTCCAGACAAGTATCGAAACATGATAGTCGAAAATATATTTGTAATCGATGTTTACATTTCTTCTACAGCGAACATCAATTAGCATTACACAAACAAGACTGCTCCAAGTTAAATAAGTGTTGTGTAAATTTACCGAACTATCAAAATAAGATTTTAGAGTTTAAAAATTTTAATAACAAAGAAAAAGTGTCATTTGTAGTTTATGCAGACTTTGAATGCATCCTGAAAGCTATAGAGAATGGAAACGCCTACCAGGATCATGAAGCTTTCAGTGTAGGATATTACATGAAATGTAGTTACGATGATTCGCTCTTATACTATCCCAGCTACAGAGGACCTAACCCCGCAAAGTGGTTTACCGAAGAGTTACTACAACTGGCTGAAAACATTCAAACAGTATTCTGGTGTCCGATACCAATGGATATATTGACCCAGGGGCGGAAACTGTCTTTTCAAAAAACCACAGAATGTCATATATGTGAGAAACCATTGGGAGAGCAAAGAGTGCAAGATCACTGCCATCTAACTGGCAGGTTAGAATACTTCTTTTTGGTATATGAGCATAATATTATATATTTAACATTTGATACTTAATATTATATAATATTCCAGATATCGAGGTGCAGCTCATGAGACATGAAATTTGAACTACCAAGACTCTCGATGTGTTCCAGTGATATTTCATAATTTAAGTGAATACGACTCGCACTTTCTAATTAAAGATATCGACAATAGTATACCTGACAGGGTTAAACTGCTACCTATAAATAAGGAAAGATTCATATCATTCACTAAACACATTGATGACAGCGACATCAGTTTCAAGTTCATCGACTCTTTTCGATTTATGGCATCCTCTTTAGATAAGTTAGCATCTTATCTTGAAGATTTAAATATTCTAAAGCATGAGTTCTCCAAAGAATTAATATTGACTGAAGAAAAAGTCCAACTGCTTCAAAGGAAGGGAACTTTACCTTTTACAGTAAATTAAATAACTGCAATATATCCGATGAAGACTATAAACACGCTCAAAATGTTTGAACTAAATTCAATATTTCTGACTTAGGTCAATATTCAGACCTATACCTGAAAACAGACGTGCTGCTATTGGCTGAAGTATTTGAAAATTTCCGCACTAGCTGTCTTAAAGCATATGGATTAGATCCTGCACACTATTACACAGCTCCTGGTCTGACGTGGGATGCTATGCTGAAATATACAAATATACAGTTAGAATTACTCACCGACATTGACAAAGTGATGTTCATTGAGCGTGGCATAAGAGGAGGTGTGAGTCAATGCTGCAACCGCTATGCCAAAGCGAATAATAAATATATGGGTGACGATTATGATAAGAATAAGGAATCAAAATATCTCATATATTTTAACGTAAATAACCTTTATGGCTGAGCAATGCACCAGTATCTACCATATGGAGGCTTTAAATGGCTTAGTAAAAATGAGATCAAGCAAACAGATTTTAACATAACAGACGATTCACCAGTCGGCTATATCCTTGAAGTGGACTTGGAGTATCCGAACTACCTTCATGACAAGCACCGAGACTTACCTTATTGTTCTGAGCACTTGAAACCTCTAGGCTCATCATATTCAAAACTAATGACGTCTCTTCACCCTAAAACTCGATATGTCCTGCATTATCGAAATTTGATACAAGCATTGGCGAATGGATTGAAACTCGAACGAATTCGTAGAGTATTGAATATATTGAAGTTTAATAAAAAATCATGGCTAAAAACTTACATTGATCTGAATAGTAGAATGCGAGTAGAAGCTAAAAATGAATTCGAAAAGAATCTCTACAAATTGATGAACAACGCGGTATTTGGTAAAACCATGGAAAACGTAAGAAAGCGAGTTGACATTAAACTTCTGATCAAGTGGGATGGACAATACGGAGCCGAAGCTCTTATCGCGTGACCTAACTTCCACAGTCGCTCTATCCTAGACGAGAATCTTGTACTTATAGAACTTACAAAGACGGAAGTTAATATGGATAAGCCAATTTATGTTGGGTTGTGCGTATTGGATTTATCAAAGACTTTAGTATACGATTTTCACTACAAATACATGAAGAAACAGTTTGAGGACTATTGTAAGCTACTTTATACAGACACGGATAGTTTAATATATGAACTAAGTGGTAAAAATATTTATGAAATAATGAAGCGCGACATACAATATTTCGATACTTCTGACTACCCATTGGAGAATGTGTTTGGAATGCCGCTAGCAAACAAGAAAGTGGTAGGTATAATGAAAGATGAGTGTAATGGACGCATTATGGCAGAATTTGTTGGTTTGCGTAGTAAAATGTACAGTATTCGTATTGATGGTCAAGATAAAATTAAAAAAGTTAAAGGTGTGAAAACCCCTGTGGTTCAAAATACAATTACGTTTGATGGTTATATAGAACGTTTACGAAATATGACAACGCAATCTAGAGAAGAGAACGTTATTCGTTCACGAATGTACAAAGTATTTACGGAGAAACGAGTAAAGTTAGCTCTAAGTCCGCATGATAATAAGAGGTATTTAACTCGAGGTGAAACGGATACTCTACCATGGGGTCACTATAAAACCATGAAAATAGATGAAGTGTAGAAGAGAGTACATTAATTGTATTATAATTAAATATTGTAAAATTAAATGTATATCTTGTAAATATGATGAAGGTTAATAAAGAGATACTCTATAATTTTATACATTTATTTACTCTAATCTTTGCAAATCAGATTTATTTATCCAAGAATTTTGAGAGCTATCAAATCCTAACCATTTTCCATAAATTTCATTTCCACGTTTCTTCAACGCTTTCTCCACCAGGTAGACGTCCGGATACTTGGCTTTTAGCAGTTCCAGCTCGTAGAAACCACCAGCGATGGGTTGATCTCGATAGTCTTTCAGCTTGTTGGTGACTACTGAATTCGTGGCCATCACTTGACTAATTGTAAAAATCTCTGTTGACCAATTGGGAGTATAACCCTTCTCAAATACTTGTTTCATCTTACTCACTCGGACTTTGTCTCCAATCTTAAATTTTGGCTTACTCGCAGCTTTATTTATGTCAGAGAATTGTGCCAATACTGTAGCTTCATTTACAGGTGAAACATCTTTGGGTTTCATACCAATGCTGTTATTGTACGCAGTCATCAAATCAAGTAAGATATCCAGCCACTTGTATTTTCCACGCAAACTGAATTGCATCCACATCTTATTCTTGAGCGTGCGATTGAAACGCTCACAAATAGACGCTTTGAGATTGCTGAACGTTGAGTATAGATTGATTCCATACTGTTTCATGAGACTTTGAAAGGGGGAGTTGTAGAGCTCTTTGCCTCGATCGGTATGTAGATTTGTTGGTACGCGACCTTGCTGCAAGCTGGATTTCATGGCTGCTGCCAGCTCATCACCAGTCTTACGCTTTACTGGAATAGCCCAAGCATACTTGGAGAATACATCGATAATTGTGAGCAGATACTTGTAGCCTTTGTTCTCTTTAGCATAAGGTTGCATCTCCACCAGATCATCCTGCCAGGTCTTATCCAAGCCTCGTACAATAAATTTTCGACGGGGATAGTTACGTCGAGCGGGTTTATGGAGCTCCTCCACTAGTCTCTCATGCATCATCATTTTTCGAATCCTGATCTACCATAATGTTTGACTGAGAATTTTGAAATAACATATCATACAGTGTTTGAATAGCTTTATCAATTTTTTCCATTTTCTTTGTGTAATTATCGTTGAGACCACTTAGCTCTGACTGAGCGTCATCAAGGTCAGTTCTCAAGCGAGCTGTCACATCATATAGTCTGCGAACTTCTGACTGAACCAAGCCTATTAGAGTGCTTAAATTAACGGCGTCACTTGACTGCTGAGCAGTGGCAACGTTGCACAATCTCTTGTTTTCTACGTCGTACTGACCGTCGGTAGTGAGTTTATAACCAACACCAGGCGGACCACGGTTAGCTTCTGCTCCACCCAGCTGTCATCCGAACACATCAACACTCATCTTGCTACTGACTCTTATACTGCTTGTACTCCTCAATATATAATGTTGGCTTCACGAAGTTCCTTGATGATTGAATGAATCTCATTCATGTGGCTCTGATTACCAGCCGCTCTCTCAGCAAGCAATAAACGCAGGCGATCGACTAGCTCATTAGGATCATCCCAATATACATAGTCCATTAGCATATCTTTTTTAGCAATCTTGTATCGTGGTAAAAGTCCCGCTCCACTAATTGATGCTCACTTACGACCTGGAGACTTGTCGTAAAGCGGAGCGATAAAATTTTTATATTTGTTGCTCCTTAATCGACGGATAGGCTGATCTTTGCTGTACTGTTTTCTAAATGCATTTGTCACTTCGACAATCTTTCGATAATTTTGCATGTCACTTGGGCTAATTAAATTTGTATCAGGCTCCTTTCTAAAGAGTAATTCTAGCAAGCCAATAGTTTTTGGATATGTATGGTTGAGAAAGTTCACATCATAATTCGTGAATTCTATTGATGAATCACCAATCATAAGAGTATCACCCTGCTTAAGAATTCCATACACATTATCCAAATAACTTTTGCGATTTTGATTGAGCACTACAAAGTACTGGCTGACCTTTGAATTGGATTTCTTAGTCCCATCTGAGCTTTCAGATTTTGCACTTTGGAATGAAGCATCTAAAGTTTGATCGCGCAGAGTAGCATCCGTAACGTCAGAATCACCTTCATCAGATAGCTCATCCTTTTTGACTATTTCACGCTTAGGCTCATTCTTGATGATATCTTGCTTCTTCTGTAACTCCGAAACATTCACAAGTTTTTCGAGTGGATTGACGATAGGTTTGAAAGTTTCACCTATTGCCTTCTCAAAACTAGCTTTACCCTGTTTTAACAGTCTTTGTTTACGTCTAATCGCCTCTATGGATTTTGAAATTTGACGAAGAATATCTTTCTCCCGTTAAAAGTCTGCCATGTTGACTGCTCAATGATTTATAATGCACTACTCAATTCATGTCGTGTGCGCAATATTTATAGCAAAATAGTCAAAACCTTTTCGGTATCTGCCAGCATTAAGCTCTCGCTCTTTGTCTATCACAAGAAATCTATACTTATCATCTCTCCAGCACGTAGAGCATAAACTTTTAAATTGTGTATAAGACATATCAAAGTTTACATGATCCTCGTATATGTGTTTGAGGCTCACATCGTCTTGTCAAAATATAGCCAGCAGATTAACATTATCACGCACCAAATGCTTTGAGATATGGGCGTACGACTGACAGAGATAGAAACAGTCTACGTTTTTGTGTCTACCCATACAGAAAAAGGCTCTTATATTGTCCTGCTTCTCACAGGCTACATCATCGAAGACCATGATAGAATTTGGAAGTGCATCCTCGGGTCTCATAACTGTATCATGCTCACTGAAGGGAAAGTACTCAACGCCATCTACTGGCTCCAGAAGCTTCTCGAGAAACTTATACTTTGGCTGATTGAGCGATTCCGAGTAGACATACACATTTTCAAACTTTAGACCATTGGGATGTGTTATGAGAGCGAGCAGCGTATTGGTCTTACCGCAATTTAATGGACCGCAAAATACTGCACGTATATTGTCGGACAGTAGTTCACCATGACGTTTCAGCACTTTCTGCTGCTCTATTAAAGTGTCGAAATTTGACACTGGCAGCTTGACCTTTTGCACTAGAAAATCCATATCCATATAGTTTGCTGTCTCGAATACGACTGACCATGAGGCTATAAATACTGCGCTTATAAGCAGTTCGTATTAGTCCGAAGTTGTCCTTGGAAGTGTTAACATCATGATTGTACGTAAGCAGCATCGTCAGCGATGTAAGGGTCGCGGTTTGATGAATACTCTCATCAATAAGGTTCCCGTTAAATTGCATTTGCCGGGATATCAATACTGCGGGCCCGGTACCAAACTGGCAAAACGTCTGGCTAGAGGCGATCCTGGAATCAATCCTCTTGATGCAGCCTGCAAACAGCATGATATTACCTACTCACAGAATCGTGAGAACGTTGCAGCTAAAAAGGTTCCGATAGAGTTTTAGCTGAAAAAGCGTGGCAGCGAGTTTTAACTAAGGATGCAGGTATTGGTGAAAACGCTGCAGCTTACGCTGTAACAAATGCTATGAAGCTGAAATCTAAGTTTGGTATGGGTCTTAAAAAGAAGAAAGGGAATCCATCTATTACCCTGGCTAGTGTGGTCAAGGCTGCTCCGAAATCCACTATTCCGAGCAAAGACTCACGTGCAGTTATTCGCTCTGCTATGGATGGTGCTCGCAAAGCTGTAAAGAATGCTGGTGGCAAGAAAAATGTGCGCGTTCCACGTATATTACCTGTACCATCAAAAGTCGGAGGATTCTTACCTTTTCTCATTCCCATATTCGCTGGTTTAAGTGCAATGGGAGCACTGGCAGGTGGCGTTGCTGGTATTGCAAAGGCCGTGAATGATGCTAACGCTGCCAAACGTCAGCTTGAAGAAAGTTAAAGGCATAATAAGACCATGGAGGCCATTGCACTCGGTAAAGGTTTATATCTAAAACCGCATAAGAGAGGTTATGGTACTCATCTAAAACCTTACCTTGGTCGAGGTTTAAGAAAAAAAAAACTTCACACTAAGACTGCCTCAGCGAGCACTTACTGACGCTGATTTGCTTAAATATGCTCATATATAGAAAATTCCAAATTTTCGCGGTGTTTTATGCGAAACGCATTACCCGAGAGTGGACCTCATTATCGAGAATCAGCCACTGTCAATCTTGATGATGAAAGTGGACCTGGCACGCATTGGGTAGCCTATAGAAAACGAGGTAACGACGTTGTGTATTTCGACAGCTTTGGAGATTTATAGCCACCCTTGGATCTCTTGGAATACCTCAATCTGGACTGTGTCAAGTATAATCACGAGCATTACCAAGACTACAATACATACGACTGTGGCCATCTTTGTCTGAAATTCTTGTGCAGGCAGCTTAAGCGTAAAGGTATATAAGTGCTGGTAGTAAGCTTAGAGTCAGTATTGCTGGTGCAATCATGGAAGATTCATTGACATTGAGTTTGTCTGGAACGTCATCTGTACTGGAAGCTCAATTCTTTCCACCAATTGAACTTGCTCCAGGCAAACATTACGTTCTCGGACTAGTTGAACTTTGAACCTTCAACTCAATACCCAATATCGAGACGGGTAATAACAAGTTGTATGTGGGTGAAGAAGTGCTAATTTTACCAACAGGTAGTTACGAAATTGAAGACATTGAGAGCTACCTGCAAGAAGTTCTTGCATCAAATGGTATATCAATCAAGCTTAAACCTAATAACAGCACTCTTCGTTGCACTATCAAGTGCAGTCACATAATTGATTTTCAACCACAAGACTCTATTGATAAACTACTGGGTTTCACTGAACGCCTTCTCCCGCCAAATACGACTCAAGACTCTGATTTACCTGTAGCCATTCTGAAGGTCAACGCCTTAAGAGTCGAGTGTAACATCACATCAGGCGCATACATAAACGGACAGAGGGTGCACACCATACATGAGTTTTTCCCAGCTGTGCCTCCAGGATATAAAATTAATGAAATTCCATCGCAAGTCATTTACCTTCCAATCGCTGTGAAGACCATTGACAATATATGGCTGCGTATAGCGGATCAAAACGGAGATTTAGTCAATTTTCGTGAAGAAATCATAACTATCAGACTACACATCAAAGCAGTATCATAAGCATGGGTATTGTATACAATACTAAAGTGGGCAGAGGCTATATTAGTAGCTTACCATGCCGTCGAGCAGTCAGTCGTCAGCGAGTGCTCAAAGCGCTAACACGTCAGAACAGTCAGTTTCTGAGAAACCTAGGTCTAAGAGTTGTCGCCACAGCACCTGGAAAAGGATAACCTGTATACTTTTTTGCTGCTTTCAACGAAATGGAGGAGATGCTAAGCATACAATCACCTGTCACATTTGACGAATCTGTTGCGCATTACGAGATTCATACGCATCAGCCCTGTACCTTATCGAGCTTCAATAACAGCGATGAGATTCGTATAGCCATACAACATCAAGATCTCTGTCTTTTACCTTCACGCAGTTCGTTGCATGTATGTGGACGTCTGATGAAGACAAGTGGCATTGCTGTTACAAATGCGAACTTAGGCAACAACGCCATCTGTCATCTGTTTGAAGAAATTCGTTATGAGATAAACGCTATAAAAATTGATCGATGCAAGAATGTGGGCTTGACGAGTCTCATGAAAGGTTGGGTATCCATCAGTCCCAGTCAGAGTTTACTCTTTGAAAATGCTGGGTGGCTCGATGTTGAGGAGTCACGACAATTGACCAATGATGCTGGCTTCTTTGATGTAATGGTACCATTGAGTATGATTTTAGGCTTTGCCGAAGACTATCGCAAAATTGTAGTCAACGCGAAGCACGAGCTCATTCTCACAAGGTCAAGGAACGATTTGAATTCTGTGAAACAGACACAGATTCGGGTAAAAGAACAACCAGGCTACGAGACTTTTAAAATTGAACTCACCAAAGTTGAATGGTTAATGCCTTTTGTGATGCTATCAGACAAGCAGAAAATTCGACTTCTTAGTTACATTGAGAAGGATATACCTATTGCTATGACCTTTCGTAGCTGGGAATTGTACGATTATCCGTTATAGCCCACCACACTGAATCACATTTGGATTGTCAAGACAGCTAATCAGCTGGAGAAACCTCGCTTTGTTATTCTGGGCTTTCAGACTAATCGCAAAGGGCAAAGAGCTGCACATGCTAGTCACTTTGATCACTGCAACATTAGCAATGTCAAACTCTTTCTCAATTCACAGTACTATCTCTATGGAAACCTCAACCTCGATATCAATAGTAATCAGTATGCCGTGTTATATGACATGTATACCAACTTTCAAAATGCTTACTATGGTAAAAACGCAGAACCTATGCTGAAACAGAGTGATTATGTGACATACGCCTCTCTCATCGTCATCGATTGCTCTAAGCAAAACGAGGCATTGAAACAGGCTCCAGTCGATGTTCAGCTCGAATTTAAAGCTAGAGATAATTTTCCAGCAGGAACATCAGCCTACTGCTCCAATAAGTGGAGATGTAAATAAGCTTGTCTGAGTGGTGGGGATTTGAGTATAAAATAGATTGCAGCGCAGAGCAGTCAGTTAGTCACAATGGAGTACGTGGTGGATGTTCAAGGCTTCAAGCAGCCTGTGAATGATTTTGTTGTGAAGGAACTCGCCATAGTTCCGCTCAACTCGAATCTCAAGCCATTGGTCATTTTGTTTAAGCCACCCACATCATGGTGTAGACTTTCAGCTAAATATAAGAGTGAAAATCTATGGTTGGAGCGCAACTATCACGGCTTGTCATGGAGTTCCGGGGAGCTATCTTATGAGGAACTTGAAAACGTGCGTCATAGTACCTTGCATGATGCAAGTGTAATATATGTTAAAGGTCTGGAGAAGAAGTGTTGGCTCGAAAAATTCAACTTCCAAGTATGTGATATCGGAGATATGCGCTGCCTTTCACTACAAAGATTTAAAACTGAAACATTGGAAAAGCTATGTCCTCACCACAGATTCGCCTACAAGGTCAACTGCCCACATCGGAATGTGTTACTGTTGAAAAAATGTTATCATGACAATACACCATCGCTAGATCGATCACTCAAGATATTCTTTCGCACGGAACATCTATCATTCATGAGCTCTACATACATAGCTCAACTGCCCAAGAGTTTTCTCACGACCTTTAGGGCAAACAGTATTGAGCAGGCATGGGATAAGCTGCCTGAACATTTGAAACATGATCCAGAAATCGTAGGATGTCGGCGATCTCGGGAGCATCATTCTATTGAGAATGGAGTACCATCTTTGAGAAGACACTGCGTTAAATGTATACTAAATGCTAAGACTTAAAATATTTATTAATTGTTTTATTAATTATAATTATTGTTCACCTTATGAAATCGCCACTTTCTTTTACATTATATTATTAAATACGACAGTATAATATTTTAAATCAAATTGTATGAAACTATCTCAGTATGGAAAACAAATATAATTCTACAGTTAAGCAGCGCTTTCGTTTCCAAGAAATCCCCACTGTGCGTTTGATGTGTACATGGACTTTTGCATATCAGAATGTACGTTGTAGTTTATGGGAACAAATGGTTCGCGATAGAAAGCGATTTAGATAAAAAATTAAAAAAATTGGTAGAATTATTACTCCTATACTTATAAACAGACTTGAATTATTGAATAAAAGAGAAAGAAATATTGAAATTTATAGTTTATCAATTTATACAACCCACTATTCTTCACTTCCCTTATATCTATTATATATAATATAATATTTATTTAAAGCTTTATATTTACTTTAATAGTTTAATCTAATAAAATATCTTCTTTATTTAATTATACTATATATAGATATACACGCAGGATATCAAATTCACTGATTTCGATGCTGCTGCTGCTCGCTCATATACATATGGAGCGAATCACGTCAACTCTCCTAGCGCGGCGCGCGAGCGCTTAATACTGTTGTTTTCAACTCGCGTTTGCGGTATGAAAAAAAATATATAAAAAATATCCAATAAACTATTTCGATGTATTTTTTCCTCAGCTTTCTAATGGTGTGGTCAGATTTTCTAAAATTTTCCATTTTCCTTAAAAAAAACACAAAACGTGTTATATCTCGAAAAGTCTATTTTTAATATTTTTTTTAATACTTTTAATCGAAAGCTGAGGTTTTTTTACATAAGAAAAGTTTTTTTGCACAGAGTGCCCGATTATATTTCAGTGAGTCATAGAACGCCGAAAAGTAGAAGTACCGCGCGCGACTTTCCTTCAACTTTTAGAAGTATATTTCCGTTTGTACCCGAAGAAGCGAAAATATGTGGTACATGTCGTAGGCAAATTTACAAACGTAAAGCAGATTTACCTATTTCGGATACAAAAAAAGCTAACATAAATTGTTGTGATGAATATCATAAAGCTGGCGTAACGGTTCTCGAACAAATTAAAAGAAAATTTTCTAATACTATATCGAAGCAAGATAGAATTCAGCTACTCACTCTGGCTCCCGATTTTTCGTCTCGTAATGAATTAATCAGAGAGTTTGGTTGTACTGAATGGGAAGCTCGAGAAGCAAAAGAGTTAGTAACTGAAAAAGGAGTTTTCTCAGTTCCTGAAAAAAAACGCGGCAAAGTACTTTCGGTGGAAACTACAAATTTAGTTAAAAATTTTTATGAAAAGGATGACATAAGTCGAATTATGCCAGGCTTGAAAGATTGCATATCCGTAAAGCAGGACAACGGCAAACGAGAACACGTTCAGAAAAGATTACTTCTTGGCAATTTGAACGATATCTATTATTTATTTCAAAAATAATACGAACACGTTAAAATTGGGTTAACAAAATTCATACAATTGAGACTAGTACACTGTGTTTTAGCTGGAAGCAGTGGTACACACAATGTATGTGTATGTGTACATCATGAAAACGTTAAGCGCATGCTAGAAGCTTCTGAGCTAGAGTGCTTAACGAAAAATAGTAAACTATATCTTACAAATTATCATGACAGTATTCAGGCAATCGTTTGTAAAAATGCACGTGATGAGTGTTTCTTGGGTGACTGTCTAAATTGTCCTAATACGTCTGCATTACGAGAACATTTGCTTGAATGTTTTGATAAAAATAATGTTTTTGAAATTCAATTTGAATCGTGGTTTCAAACAGATCGGTGTACGATAGCTTCAAAAAGTGAGAACGTTTATGACTTTCTCAACACGCTGAGCGACAAATTAATGAAATTGAAGACTCACGATTTTCTTGCTAAGAAACAGTCACAGTATGTGAATAAGTTGAAAGAAAATCTTCAAGAAGTGGAGTTTATTGTCTGTTTTGATTTTGCGGAAAACTATGCATTTGTAGTCCTCTCCTAGGGGTTGTAGGACCTCGTCGTGTGCCCTTCGGGGACGGTGAAGAGGCCTAATTCGGATGTCATGGGGGCTAAAGCTCTGCCCCACGGGGAGCGGAAAGCGGGGGGACGGGCCCCCTCCTGATCCGCCGGACCCTATAAACGGGTAATCGCGTCGGAGGGTGGGGGACTGAGTATCCTGACGGTCGGGGCTGCGTGGGTGCGGGTGGGCGGGGATCGTTAAGTCGATCTCGGTCGATCCGAGTCTGCTAGGTCCTAGCCTAGGCAGGGTCGAACCTCGCTTGGGTTCTCTCGGTGTGTCACGGCCCTCTAAACCCCTCGGGTGGGGGCGGGGCACCACCTTAGCCCCGGCCCGGTGGATTTAGGGAAGCCCAGCGGACTCGAGTGACAAAGAAACAACCCTCCAACCTGAGCTAGGTGAGGCCTGGTTGGGGTATACTCACCACCGCGCGTACTCTGGCGGAAGACGCGCGGGTTACATACAAGCAAACTGCACAACACGTAGTACACAAACACTCACACACAGCGGAACATTCTGCGCTTGGTGTCCGGTGCAGCGCGGATCTCGGATGGGTGTCCATTCGGGCCCGACAGAGGGTACAGCTTAAAAACTGGGGACGACACTCCCAGGCTGCCGGATAGTACAGGGGCCCGGTGATATCTAGCCCATTGATCTGGCTGCCCCATCAACCGGCGAAAATCTCCCCGGGTGCAGTAGTGCTGGATGGCGACCAGATAGGGCCATGCTGTGCTGGGGGGGGGGGGGGCTCTGCCGAGGCCACTGCCGGGCGCGGCGGGCACCTGGATGAGAACACGGGCTGCACCTCCGGCTACTGAGCGACAGCCTGACCTCCGACCACAATACACTTTGCATTTCCCTCCGCCACCACCCACCCTAATGAAAAGAGTAGAAATAATAGAAACGATGTAAATTTGTCACAACAGATCGGGCTCCCTAGCCCAAATCAAAAAGGTAGCGATGGCGATACCGTTCGGGCGACCGATCTGTTACTACAGGCTGGCAATACCGACGGGATCCCAGGCAAAATTGAATCGGTAGAAGAGGGGACTTTGAGTTCTGTAGCACCCTGTGACGAGGTAAGGCATAGCGAGATTCGGGCGCGCGGCCCTCAGGCTACCAATACCGGAATCGCTATTCCCGAATCCATCAAGGGTGCACCAGGCTCAAAGCAGGTAAATAGAAAGAACAAAAATAAAAAGAAACAGTCGGGTTCGGAATGGTGGAAACGGCGCTGGGGCACCGGCAGAGGCTTGGTGACTACTTCCGAGCCCATGGCCGTTGACACTACTCCGAACAAAAGACCTCACTCGGACAGCTCAACTCCGAGGAGGGTTAAGAAGGCTAATAAGGAGGAACCGAAGGTACATCTGAACTATAGTGGGCGACGGCCAACGATATGAAGATGGCCGTCATCCCTGCAGAGTATCCAGAGGTACGGCTGGACGAGGCGCAAGCTGGAAGCATAGTGGCGGCCCTGGAAAACGCCATTGACGAGTTTCAGGGAGACGCTGTTCCTCTGTTCAGGGATAACTGGCTGCTGAGAGGCACGCAAGTTTTCCACTGTAACGGACCGGCAGACAAAGACTGGCTTTGTCAGAATGCGCCAAAGTGGGAACCTTGGCAGGGGGCTCGACTCGAAGTTATCGAGGCGAGCAAACTGCTCAGGTTGTCAAAGGCTACGATTTTTGTCCCCGGAAATCACAACTCCGAGGTCATAATGAAACGCCTGGCAAAACAAAATCCTGACCTTAAAGTGGCAACATGGAAGGTCTTCAGCACCAAGGTAGTTGAGGACGCTATTAAGAAAAAGACGATTAATTGAACCGCGGTTAACGTTCTCCTAGAGGAGTCAGAGGTCGCAGCTCTGAAGAGACTCGACTTCAGGCCTTTCTGCGGAGCGGCTCGAGCACATTGTTCGATGTGGTCGACCAAAGACAATAAGAAACAGGTGGAACCTCCAGAGGTAAGGGAGGAGATCCTAGAGGTGGACCGGACACCCGGGGAAATGGAGGGACCTTCTGCTTCCGATGAATAAGGGGGGCTTAAGGGGCGCGAGGCGTAGGAGAGACACAGGTTCGGTCAATCTGATACGATCCATTATCTCTTTCACACAGATTAACTTGCATCACTGCAAAAACGCATCGGCGATTTTGGTTAAGCGTATAGCGGAGGTTTACACAGGTATAGCACTAATCCAAGAACCTTTGATTAGTAAGGGTAGAATTGCAGGATTGGGGGGCGGCGGTTTGCTTTTCCATGGAAGCGAGGGTCACCCTAGAACCTGCATCTTAGTAAAAGGTATGAAATGTGAGCCCTGGCTGAGGTTCTGCGGGAAGGACCTCACCACGGTTGTAATCAATTAAAGTGGAAAAATGGCATCGAAAGGGAGACAGTAGTAGGTGCTGCCTACTTCCCATACGACTCTGAAGCGGGACCACTTCCAGAAATAGTAAAGGACCTCATTTCAGTGTGCGAACAGGAAAAGAAGAACCTACTTCTAGGCTGTGATGCCAATGCGCACCACATAGTCTGGGGTACTTCGGATTGTAACAAAAGGGGAGAAACTCTCCTGGAATACTTAGCGGGCACGGAACTAGACCTCCTCAACAGGGGTCGAGAACCGACCTTTAGAAATGCAGCTCGTCAAGAGGTGATTGACATCACTCTGGTCTCCAGGAAATTGGACAGGCTTGTCTCAGGCTGGAGAGTCTCTGATGAGGTCTCTATGTCGGATCACAGCCATATTCTCTTCGAAATCAGAGAGATTCTGGAGGAACGAAGTCAATGGAGAAACCCCAGGCGAACGAACTGGGAAGGTTATGTAAGTTATTTGTCAGTAAATCTGACGACTCTCACGGATAAGTATACCTCGACAGAGGTTATCGACCAAAATTGCGAGCTTATACAAGACGCAATTATTGGGGCCTACGAGAAGAATTGTCGCCTTCGCGACAAGACTTCACTCAATCAGATGGCCTGGTGGAATCCAGAACTGGAAGCTACGCGAAAGCGGATTGGAAGCTGTATAACAGATCAAAGAGAACGAAGAGCCACAAAGACCTGATGGCCTTTAGATTCGCTCAAAGAGAGTATAAAGAATAAATAGCGTTGGCAAGATGAGAAGGGTGGAAGAAGCACTGTGAGCAAATGAACACTTGTTCGGAAACGGCTAAACTGTGTTGTATCCTGGCTCAAGGGAACAGGAACCACTCGGGTTCCATTAGGCTCCCGTCAGGGGAGTGGGCGGCGAGCGGAGACGAAGCTCTGGACTCCTTGCTCTGGGCCCACTTCCCAAAATGGAGGCCGGACCAGCCACACGTGACCGATACTGGAGCCCTTGATTCACTGAACACTCAGCGATCGGTGGCTCATAGGATAATACAGAACGTAAAAATTAGATGGGCTATAGGGACTTTTGAACCCTATAAAGCAGCAGGGGAGGATGGCATTTTTCCAGCACTCTTGCAGAAAGGAATGGAGGGGCTCTTAGCATCCCTGGGTGATATATTTAAGGCATGCTTAATCTGGGGTTACATACCTCAGAAATGGAGGATAGCCAAAGTGGTGTTTTTACCAAAACCCGGTAAACCCACCCACGAGGTAGCCAAAGACTATAGGCCAATTAGCCTTACGTCTTTTGCTCTCAAAACATTGGAAAGATTGGTAGATCGTGATGTCAGGGATAATGCTCTAGCGGCTCTGCCGCTGCACCCCAGACAGCATGCTTATCAGGCAGGGAAATCGGTGGATTCGGCTCTCAAAGAAGCTGTTAACCACATCAGAAAGGGAATGAAAAACAAGGGCATGGTGTTGGGAGCTCTGCTAGACCTAGAGGGAGCATTCAACTTCACCACCACGGAAAGTGTTTGCCAAGGTGCCACTGAACACGGGATAGACAACTCCATTATCAGATGGATTAAATAGTTACTGTACAACCGGGTGATCAAGGCCTACTGGGGTTCCTCGATCAGGCAAAGAGCCGTGAAAAGGGGGTGTCCACAAGGGGGGGTAATGTCTCCAACCTTCTGGTCGCTCACGATCGACAGTCTCATTAAAGCACTAAACGAAGCGGGATTTTATGCGCAAGCGTACGCGGATGACATTCTCATACTGATCATGGCGGATGATGAGATTATCTTAGCAGAACTTATGCAACAGGCTCTTTCGGTCGTTGAAGACTGGTGCAAAAAGATGGGCTTATCCGTAAATCCATCTAAGACAGTACTAGTTAATTTCACAAACAGATATAAGGTTAAACCTCTCAAGGATATCAGTTTGTTTGGAGAGAAGCTCACCATCTCTAGGTCTGCCAAATACCTGGGAGTGACATTCGACAGCAAACTGAAATGGGAGGAGCATATTCAGGAGAAATATAAAAAATTTGTGAGTGCCTACTGGGCGTGTAGGCGAGTTTTCGGTATCAATTGGGGACTAAAACCCCCCATGATTCAATGGCTTTATACGGCAGTACTCAGACCTAGACTCCTTCATGGCGCTATCGCCTGGTGGCCTAGGTGCTTGCTTAAAACGGGAAAGGAAATTCTGAACCGTATGCAGAACCTTATGCTAAGAGGTATTACGGGAGCAATGAAATCCACACCGCGAGCGGCGATGGAAAGGCTCCTAGACATCCCACCCTTAGACCTGAAGGATAGAACAGAGGCGTTTAGCGCCAATGTTCGTACATTGACGAAAACGGAACGGTGGGAACATTGGGATAAAGAGATACTTGAGGAAGCTGGCGTCGACCTCAAGTCATTTTCTAGAGACAGGATAACCCGGAAATTTAATTTCGGGAAGTCTTACGATATAAAGCCTCTAACTAGAGAGGACTGGAAAAGTGGGTTCCAACACCCAACATCTTCCAATAGGGTTTGGTTCACAGATGGTTCAAAAAGTGAATCTGGCACTGGGGCGGCGGCCTAACTAGCGGAAACATCCCGCGAACTAGTGTTCAGCCTCGATCCTCACGCGTCAATTTTCCAAGCAGAAGTAAGAACAATCAGGGAAACGGTGGATAGCATGATAAGTGAAGAGCTGGAGGGTAGCGAAGTGGTTATCTATTCCGATAGCTCCGGGGCCCTCTCAGCGCTTGGCAAAGCGGAAGTAATCTCGATAGAGGTTTGGAAATGTGTGAAAGTGTTAAACAAGCTAACAGAGAATAACAAAGTGACCTTAGCTTGGGTTTCAGGACATGCTGGAGTCTTAGGCAACGAGAAGGCGGACCGGTTAGCAAAACGAGGGGCGGCTGGGTGCCGAGCCACATATTGCAGGGTGGCAATACCAGAGAGCTCAATTAAGAGCTCTCTTAGAGCGTGGACCTGGAATAGATCAGACCGTATCTGGCGGGAATCATCAGGAATGAGAGAGGCCAAAACTTTGCTAGGTAGCTCCTCACCGCCAATCTGGAGCGGGGAGTTAATACTCCGCTCCAAAAGCTCAATAAGGGAAGTTGTGGGCTGGTTCTCGGAGCACTGTAGGGTAGGCCACCATCTTTTTAACATGGGGCTGCAACGGGTTGATTTGTGCAGATGGTGTGGTCAGGAGGAGGAGACCTCGACCCACCTGCTCTGTTATTGCTCGGTTTGGGCAATAACTAGATGGATGTGGCTTGAACTCCCCTTCATTAAACCAGAAGACTTGGGAACAATGAAGCTTTCATTGATCTGCAGGTTTATAGGCATAATTAGAAGTAGGATGGAGGGTGGGACCTAAAACCAAGGGAGATAAGCACAATGGGCATGGCCTGAGTGCTGGACCGGCACGTCCCCGAAAGAGGCCGCCAGTTTACCCCGCCCCTCTTACGAATACGAATACGAATGCATTTATAGTACAGAATTCTACGCAATCTTTCCATTGGAATAATAACCAGGCAACTATTTTTACAGTTGTAATTTTTTACAAAGAAAATAGTGATCTTAAACATGTAAGCATTGCTATAATTTCTGATAATCTGAACCATGATACTGTTGCGGTTTATGAATATCAAAAAATTGTCATACTTTATCTGAAATCTAATTTCGTAGTTAAAAAAATTTATTATTTAACGGATGGAGCAAGTCAACATTTTAAAAATAATATCGGTGCGAACTTAAAAAGAGGTGCAAAACGTGCTAGTCTACAACTTTCATCCAAAAATAGAATTTTAACAGCAAAAAGTCTTTACGAATAAAAAGTCTTTACGGCTAAAAATTATTGCAAAGAAACCAATGTATTTTATAGCAATAAAGATGATTATGAAAAAACTGTTTTAGAACTCAAACCAAGATTAGATAATGCTAAATCTATACCAGGGACTTTACAGTATCATGCTTTTATTCCATTGAATCAAAACACATTCAAACTACAGAAAACGTCTTTAAGTTCTAAATATCAAATCATTCCAAAGAAAGACACTAAGAAAAAAGAAAATAATGTATCCAAACCCGCAACAAAGACAAAGAAAGCCACGAAGCTAAAGACTTTGAAAGCCTCTTCGAAAGCCAAAGTAACAAAAAAACGATTAATAAAAACAAAAAAATAACTAAATTTAACTAACCGGTTTAAAAGAAATTATAAGGTAGCAAAATATGAATAGCAGGACCGAATCCAGCGGCCACCGTCGAGCGCGAAGTCACGCGCCTTGCCGCTGCGCGCGGTACTTCAACTTTTCGGCGTTCTATTACTCACTGAAATATAATCGGGCACTCTGGGCAAAAGAACTTTTTTATGTAAAAAAACCTCAGCTTTCGATTAAAAGTAATAAAAAAATATATTAAAAATAGACTTTTCGAGTTATAACACGTTTTGTGTTTTTTTTTTTAAGGAAAATGGAAAATTTTGGAAAATGTGACCACACCATTGGAAAGCTGAGGAAAAAATACATCGAAATAGTTTATTGGATATTTTTTATATTTTTTTTTTCATACCGCAAACGCGAGTTGAAAACAACAGTATTAAGCGCTCGCGCGCCGCGCTAGGAGAGTTGACGTGATTCGCCCTATATAGTACATATATAGAGCGCACTATTTGATTACGCATTATAGCGTAAACTCTAGAGGTTCATATATCACATAGGGGCATTCATTTTTAAAAATTTTGAAAATTATAGATTTTTTGATTTTTACTATTAGCTAAAAAATTTGTTGAATTTCTTTGATTTATTCGATTATATTGAATATTCGTATTGAGTATATGCCATAAATATAAATATAGGGGCCTGCGGCGGCTCAGTCGGTAGAGTGTCGGATTCCCACGCCGGTGACCCGGGTTCGAATCCTAGTCTCTGCCGATTGATACAAGCACCTCTGTAAAAATTACATGTGCTTTGTTTACAAACACGCCGCAGACCCCCGTCGTCGATTAGCACCACATGGGAGCATAAACATGGCGACGTTAAGAAAAAAAAAAAAAAAAAAAAAAAATATAAATATAAATATCTAAAGTAAGTCTTAATCAGTAAAGTAGATTTTTTTAATATGCGCTCCCCAATTCCCGATATCACAGCGTGCGTTAGCCTGCTGAAACACAATAGCATACGTATATAGCGGTCGGGCTAATCCACAGATCCATCGAAGGTCGGTCATCATCGACGTTGAGAAGCTTCCAGAGAGCTCCAGGCACGCACACACACGCACATACGCACACACGTACACATGTCTAAATGTACGTCTTAAAGTTTGATATTCCTTCGAATATTCGACTGCATTCATGAAAGCATTCGTATCGTGAGATGTTTTCTCCGTCTGTTTAAAGTGCGCCGAATGCACCCTGACACCCCCGAACGATTGTCGGCGCAAAAGCATGATATCATTCGTCCGCGCGAAACTTCGACGATGATCGAGCGCGGATACGCCTGAATTAGTATACCTATATATATATATATATATGGTGGTCGGTATTTGGCGCAATACCATGCAAAGTTTGTAGTATATTCGATAATATACTATAGCATGACGTCATCATGCCTAAATGAGATAGGGGCGGGGCTTATTCTCACGTGTCCGCCTCAACCAATCACAGAGCTTCTCACCTGCACAGGTGAGTCGAAAAGTCGAGTGGTGGGGGAATGACAATTCCAGAACTGTCATTGTATACCTACTAATAAATGTCGCATACCGATCATTATTATGCGACTTACTGTACAGTCCGAACACTAATTATTTGTCATAAGAATTACAATTAACGACTTATGCGAATTCGCACCTCTTGTATTCTGCAAAGTTTTAAGCTAAAATTTTATCGACACCTTTAAAAAATTTAAAAACTCCTGGAAAGAAAAATAACGTAAATTTATTTACCGATGGTATGGCTGGTCGTATAATAATATTAATAATAATAATAACGATATGGAATACTCCGTTAACTTATATTGACAGGGTGTCTGAGTATAGTAAGATCGTCCTTAGCAAGAATTACAACAGTTATTATAGTTTTCTTCACTTTCTGACTATTGTCAATTTCCAAATTAGAAATAAAGTTAAAAATAAAAATTTTCTTTACCCTTCTTTCACTTTTCTCAACATATATAAACAGTTTTGTTCGATTATTAATACTTATGGTATCAGCTAGATGTATAAAACTAATTTTTTTCGGATATTAACTAGGCTGTTACGTTAAATTCCCAAATTAAATTGCATACATCAAAATGTTTGGAATTTTATTTTAGTTTTTGTTAACTTTTTTGTACATTGTTCAACAGTTTTAGCCAGAATAAAGTACATTTTCTACTGATTATTTAACTAAAATCAAAACGTTTAAAAAAAGTATATTAAATGAACATAACTTTTGATAACTGTAAAAAACAAGTTATAACTACTTACAGTAGAAGAAAATCAAATAACAGTCGTTTCCGTTTCAATTTCGATATTCTTCAATAGTTTATTTATGTTGTCTTGAGCTTATATCAGTTTTATTTTGATTTTTTTTATCGCAACCGTGTGGTCCCCGGTCCTAAATATTCACGTGGTTTTTACCTGTATTTATACTTGAAATTTAGGTAAAATCTAAGTTAAGTAATGGTGAAATCGTTTCATTTAATGTGTACGTTTTAGTGTAGAATCCGAAATGGTCACGCAAATTCTATCTGTATTTCACGTAAAATTCATACGATTTTCGCTTAAAATTCCCGTGAGAATTGCATAACCTATGAGAAAAAAATATGCCAGAATAACATAGAACTAGATTCGTAAACTAAAATTTATATAGAAATTGAAATGATTTCTAGATTATAACCCGATAAAGTGGCAAACTTATAAGATTAGAATATTTGATTTGATCGGTATTATAAATAATTATGCTCTGCAAAGATGGTATTTCGTTACTTATACCATCTTTTCAGAGCATAATTATTTATAATACCGATCAAATCAAATATTCTAATCTAATAAGTTTGCCACTTTATCGGTTATAATCTAGATCGGATATAATCATTTCAATTTCTATATAAATTTTAGTCAATTTAATCAATTTTTCTTTCAGCAAAAGTACGAAGCGTAAAGTATTTACGCCACTCCAAATTAGATTAGATGAAGAAGATGAAGATGAATAGAAGATGAATTTAAAATGTTCATGTATGGAAGCGCCGTATTTAATAATTATTTATAAAACGTAAAATATAAGAGAAAATGTTTATTTTTATAATTGAATAAAATATAAAAATTTAATAAATAAAAACCCGCTGCCAATACATTAGCACGTAGCTTCCTCAAAAATGATTCATAATTACTATTTTTATATTATAAAATTACAATATACAATTTGTTAATTTGTTTCCTTTTTTAAAGAGAAATCTATTTGTGATTAAAACAATTACAATTTCCTATTCATTTATGTTTGCTAAATGTATATTCATCTCTATCCGTATGAATAATAATCTGTATACACACTCATACATCATACGGACATTTTCTAAAATTATTATTACAAAGATTCCTCTAAGAGAAAGCAAAATGCAACTTGATTTATGCGTTTTTACTTCTGTTATCACGTCTAATTAAAAAACAATTATTTCCAGTATTTGATTTTTTCTCCGGATCTACTTAATTAAATGAATTGAAATTTAAATGACAATGAATTTTCTCAAAACATTCTTAGCTTTAGTTAGCGTGTTATAACTATTAACAAAAATCATGATTTTCAGTTATACAGGGTATACAGGGTGAGAGAAAAAGAATTGGGACCTTAATATCTTTTAAACTAATGAGTTTCATAAGCTGCAAAAAGAACTTAGCCGAAGTAATCAAAATATCTATATTTTACGTAGTTCCAGAAATATGACGGTATACGTACATACATACATACACACACACACCCATCCATACGGACATTTTCTAAAAACACATGATTCGAACTCCAAACACCTCAAAATATGTTTTTATAAAGTTTTAGCGAAACTCAAAATTTTACTATTACAAACCTTTCTCTAGGATGAAGCAAAAATTTAGCTCTATTAATGAATTAAAAAAAGTTTACAATATGAGAAAAATATTTCAAAATTTAAGAATAAGTAAACATTTCTACACGAAATGTTACTGAAATTATTTAAAAGTATTACAAAATCGTTTAAAATATTGATGCACATTTATCAAGATATAAATTAAAAAATAAAATAAATATATTTTAAAACATTGTTAAAATATCTTAGAAATATTTATCAAATATTGAAAAACATTTTTCAACACTCCGTGCACAAACCTCGGTTTTGCACAGGCTCGACAAAATTAAAAAAATATAACAAATATTAACAGACATTAAAACTTGAAAAATATAACATGTGTTCAAAACAATACCTTATTATGTATGGAAATATGTACCCACCAAAAATATAAGTACTTTATGCAGCTAAAATAACATATTCATAAATATGTACAAACAAATATTTCTGAAATATTGTATTTTGTAAGGGATTTTCCTGAAAATAATTAAATATTTCTGTAAGCTTGAAGAAAACTCCGCATTAAGTTTGCAGGAAATATTGTGGAAACGTTACTAAAAACGTGGCAGAAAACTTCCAATCAAAGCTTTCAGAAAACTGTTACGTAAGCTTGCAGGAAATATTACGGAAACATTACTAAAAAGTGGCAGAAACCTTCCAATCAAAGCTTTCAGAAAGGTTTCAGAAAACTGTTACGTAAGCTTGCAGGAAATATTGCGGAAACGTTACTAAAAACGTGGCAGAAACCTTCCAATCAAAGCGTTCAGAAAGGTTTCAGAAAACTGTTACGTAAGCTTGCAGGAAATATTACGGAAACGTTACTAAAACATTCCAGAAACCAACCAGTGAAAGATTTTTGAAAGGTTTAAAAATATATTTTGGATACATTTTGCAAAGAAATTTTTAACGGACATAAAAACGTTACTGTAACCTTTTAGCGAAAGTTTTTTCAAAGGTTTTTAGAAAACTCGGTGATAAGCTTGCACGAAATATTGTATGAAGGTTATTAGATACGTAGCGGAAACCTTTTAGTGAAAGATTACTTAAAGCTTTCAAAAAACTTTTCTACAAGTTTGCATGAAATGTTCTTCAAAATTTTCAGAAAAACGTTTTGGAAACCTTCCCTGAAACCTTTCGCAAGGAAAGTTGTCGCGGACAGAAAAGCGTTACAGCGACCTTTTAGCGAAAGGTTTCTGAAAGGTTTTGGATAACTCGGTGATAAGCTTGCAGGAAATATTGGGGGACCTGTATGAAGAACATTGCAGAAACCTTTCAGTAAAAGATTACTGAAAGATTTGGGAAAACTTTGCTGCAAGCTTGCACGAAATGTTCTTCAAAACTTTCAGAACAAACTTTTGGAAACATTTCCTGAAACCTTACGCAAGGAAAGTTGTCCCGGACAAAAAAGCGTTACTGCAACCTTTCATTAAAAGGTTGCTGCAAGGTTGGAGACTTTCACTGAAACCTTGCAAGAACCTTGCAGAAACCTTCCATGCCCTGTGGATAATTAATAGTTATATGTCCTGAATTAATGTTAATTAGTGTTTATACAATGAACAATAATGGTAGTCATAAAAAAAATGTTTCAAACATAGAGACTTTTTACACCAAGAACATCTAACTATTGCAATGTTAGAGCAATCTCCTACTTCGCAATGTGTATTAGATTTTGTACCAACAGCAAAATTAACTGGATCTTCAAATTTAGCAGGTGCTACATCAGTGTATCCACATTTATACCACGCGAATTTGAATAAATCGATGTACCTCGGTGATGATGGCTGATTATGTACCAGTGATTGTAACTTTATAATATGATTCCTTAAATGTAGATTAAATCCTCATTCATTAATATCACAGAGTCAGAGAAATGTCTCACATATCTTTCCCATACTCTGAAGCCGTAAACATCAAGAGATTGTATTCTACCCTTAGTTTCTTTTGGAATTATTTTTAAGATCACTTCTTTATTCTGGGGAGTTGCTTATTGCACAACAGCAGAACAATGCCCACTCCAATAGTCTATTAACAAAACACTTGATACACCAACGTTGGGAAAGTATACTTCTTTTATCCACGTTTTAAAATAATCTGAAATTAAATAAAATTTGAAATACCCAAATTTAATTTACAATTTTACAAATTTGATTTACTTATTTACATTCATTCATTTACACATTTACAACCTCAAATAAATAGATTTTTTTCCAATTACCTGAGGTTAATTTTCCAGATTTAGAAGCCATAACATATACATTATGGGGTCTACATAAGTCTCGTTCTATAATGGGTCCAAATTCACCACTTCTTTCTTTAAGAACTATAAGAAGAGGTGAAAGAAGTCTACCATCGACTGATATTGTTGGCTGAATTGTATAACTATGAGTTGTAGAAGTCACCGATTGCACCAAACATTGAACTTGATTCTGTCCTTCAACTGCTAATGTACGACCTGAGTGCATTTTTAATTGAAAGCCTGATTGATCTGAGTTAAATACATTTTCTATACCTTTTTCATGAATTAGTTTTTTTATTCCAATAACAAACGTATCAGCTGTTCTTTCTAAATAATCTACTCCTTCAAGTGTTTTTTTGGTTACAAATATGTTAATTTTTCTACTAACAATTCTATGAGCTTTTTTTTTTAAATTAGATAACCAATCATTAGATGCTTTAAAATGAAAATCTTCGTTTCCAATATTTTTTTGAACCTGTAACGTCCATTTTTATAAATCTTGTCATGAACCGGATAACCAGCATCAACAGCAGTTTTTAAATTTTCTGAAACAAAAGAACAAATTCTTCCTATTTTCTCTTTATACGTTTCTCCTTTATTTAATGTTATTGCCCAACGTTTTAATTGGGTTATGGATTGAACCTTGCAAAAACGATTTTGTACCGTTTTTAATGCTAAATTTTTTGTCAAACCACTTCACCAGAATTCCACAGCTCTTGCTTTATAGTCATGATCTAATTCTTCTGTATCTTCTGTACATTGTTGTAAATCTTCATCAATTGTAAATATTTTACCATCGTCTACAATAATTTTCATATCAACATCTTTATACGGTTCTTGAAAATCTAATGTTTCATATTCAACCATCTCTATATCGTGAAATTCCTTCATAGCATTTAATAGAATATTCTCAATACTATTTTTTAAACTAATCTCTTGAGGTGTTTCTGGAATTTTTGGTAAGTTTAAGGGGGTATCCCTATATAGATGGGCAAAAATAAACTGAAACTTTGCGAATTTTTTTTGAAAAAACTATACAAGATTTTTATTTGAAAATTTTTTGGTTTATTATTCAAACATTAAATATGCATTTCTTATTTTTTTTATTACATTATTTTGTTTATGCTAGTGATAAAAAAATGATGAACCATGAACTTTTTTTTTCTTCCTACAATTTTGTGTGCAGACTTGTTGTCGTCGTATCTCTCTGAAACATAAAAAAAAGTTTTTTGTTATTATTAGGTCTAAATCTCGTCGACTAACCTAAATTAAAAGTATAAAAAAATTCCATAGCAAAATGGTGGACTTTTGAAAAAAAACTGTAATTTTTTTTTATTATTATTGCAAAATTGTGGTTAAATAAATTTTATTTCAAAAACAAGTAGGTTCATCGACTAGATTATGAAATTACCTTCAAAATGGCGTTTTTTTTGTGATAAGTTGAAAACTTGCCGAGAAACTGTGCACACAAAATTGTAGGAAGAAAAAAAAGTTCATGGTTCATCATTTTTTTATCACTAGCATAAACAAAATAATGTAATAAAAAAAATAAGAAATGCATATTTAATGTTTGAATAATAAACCAAAAAATTTTCAAATAAAAATCTTGTATAGTTTTTTCAAAAAAAATTCGCAAAGTTTCAGTTTATTTTTGCCCATCTATATAGGGATACCCCCTTAAAGCTCGAAATGTTATTAGAAGTAAATGTATAACGTTCATCGGATTGATAGTCATTCTTAATATCTGAAACATAAAATAGTATATATTTAAATCAAAGACAACGTCGAGAAATATTTTACTCTCCTTTTTTAACTACCATACGCATTAAATTTTAAATTTGATTTATTGAAATTCAATATATTTATTTATAGTAGAAAGATCCTTAGCAATATTATTTTATTTTATTTTTATTTTTACAGAGTGACCGTGGGTCAAGAACAAAAATAAACGTGCAGTTGAAATAATACAAAACTGAAATTACAACTATACAATGTTATTTAAATTCCTAAAAATGAAAGCCACCAATCAGAATATGAGCAATGTCAACATAAGTTTTGTTTAAAAAATAAATTGATGTTTAATAAGAAATTGCACTTTGTTTTTCGAAATTAAATAAAAAGTATTTTCTGGGGGTGAACTGTAAGGATGTTTTTGTTTCTTAAATCAAGATACGAGCAAGTAAAAATATCTCTAATTATTTTTTTATACTCTGCAATATATCACAAAATTAAGAAAATTTTAATAGTGTATGTCTGATGCCACGTTTAGCGGTAGTTACGCCTATGACTTTTTTTCTTCTACCATTCTCTCCTTTTCAATATTAAACATCAATATCGTATAGAGTATACAGACTTTTAATAAGATTGAACAAATTGAAAAATTTCTGGAGAAGAAAATAGTCATCTCTACGCTTATAGAAAACAAGGCATGCAACCCTAGAGAGTAAAAGCAATTACCACAGAAGCGCATTTTTATGAGAAATAAACTGGTGTTGGTTTCATTCGAAAATTTCAATTCGTTCATTTTATTTAAAAAAAAATGATTTTCGGGGGTGAAGTGTAATGGTATTTTGCATCCCTCAAATGATCGTATAAGTATGTATGTATATATTTGTTATGTTTTTTTCATGTATTACAATATATTACAAAATTAAGTAAATTATTAAGACCTATGTCAGGAAACTCGTATTAGGGGGTAGTTACCCCGTTAAATAATGTATTTTTTGAAAACTCCCGGGACCGATCAACTTTTAATTTTAATATTGTTTATAATAGAACGATTATTTATAAGATTCGGTTAATTTGAAATTTCTGAAGAAAGAAAAAACGAAAAAAAGTCATATATACCCTTATAAAAAATAAGGGATGCAACCCTTCAGAGTGAAAGCGATTACCACAGAAGCGCATTTTGATAAGAAACAAATTAGCGTTGGTTTCATCGTAAAATTTCAATTCGTTTTTGAGATATTAAAAAAAAATGTTTTTGGGGGTAAATTTTAAGGGTGGTTTTCACCCCTTAAATCGCCGAATTAGCACGTGAAAAAATACGTGTCTAATACTTTTTGAAGTACTACAATATATCCCAATATCTAGATAATCGGTGAGGTACAACTCGGGTAGTTTCTTTGTAAGTTGGTCAACCACGATCGATCCATCTATCTTCGTACGTGTCATTCAGATGAATTCTAACCTCCCGAGCAAAGAGGGTCGGCGCACCATCTTGCATGACGATCATGTCTTCCTGCTATTGAAGCGGTAATATGTTATCCAGTAGTTCCGGAAGATCATCTTCTAAAACCGCAAGATAGGTTACCCCGACAACCATCCTTCAGGTAATTTAAATAGGCCTATCACCTGATCCCCCTTCACACCTGCCCACATATTGATCGAGAATCTGTTTTGGACACGATTCATAAAAAGTATATATATATATATATATATATATATATATATATACATGAATAATATTAAAAAGAGCCTCATAAACGTAAGCTTTTGTTATACAGAAAAATCTGTGAAACTATTACATTATGATAAATATTAATATAAAATATTAAGATTTATTACAGAGAACAAATTATACATGCGAAGAGCCGGTGAGATGTTTCAGAAAAACTCTGATTTATACTTTACGAAATCACATCGAGAATATTTAGGGGCTGTCCATTACTTACCTAAGACAAATTTAGCTTATTTTGACAGCCTCCGCCCTAATGTAAGACTATGCAAGATAGTAATGCCCTCCCCCCCTTATTATGTAAGATTTTGTACTTAAACAATAAATTAAGTGTGAACATTTTTTTAATGTAAAAAATGTATTCTATTATTAAATATAATCGATAAAACTAATCAGGCCAAAAGTAATGTAAACTAAATAAATATAATAAAATAAATATCATCGTAGTATAAAAGCGATAGTTATAGTAAATGAATAAATTTCATATGAATTACACGATACCAATTTACCAGCACAATATCAATAATAACACAACAATACACTTAATCCAAATTTTTTCAATTTAAATATTGTATATTGATAACCATTAGATACTATAAAAACAATGTAAAAAACTGTTGGATTGAATTATCCGTTAACTTTCAAGGAAGAGGTAAGAAAAAGACAAAGAAGAAGAGAGAGATAAAAGTCTACCTCTGACTTTAAATTCTCTACACAAAATCCATTATTTCAATTTTTGTATATGTCTCGAAAGTTGTTACTTAGGTAGCTAACAAAATTGGCAATTAGCTTTTTGCGGAAAATCGACATGCTGAAAAGTTGGTCACAACGTGAAAAAAGTGGTAAAAATAACGCAAATTTCTAATCATCAATTGTGTTATTTTACGTGACTTACGATTTAAAATATCTTGATAAATTTACAAGAACAAATTAGAAAATGGAGCAAAACTACTTTGCTCAAAAAAAATTTTTTAAAGTGCACTAAAACATAAAAATGAGGCAAATAAAATGGCTGAATTTACGGAAACGTCAATTTATAACAAAGAAAAAGAAAATTGGTTCTCCATTTTACCAATTTGTTTCTCTGGCGAAGAACCAATTTTATCTTTTCCTTCGTTATAAAGCAACGTTTCCGAAAATTCAGCTATTTTATTTGCCTCATTTTCATTTTATACTTTTTTAGTGCGCTTTAAAAATTAGTTTTTTTATCAAATTGTTTGTTAGTACCGTCAGATCTTGTAGAAATTTTGTAATATATCAATATATTATATTAATATATTAATATATAAATAATATAGACGTACGAATATATTAATATAAACCATACAAGAAACGATAGTAAAGAACAAATTCATAGATATCAGAGTAATATTGCGTGCATGAGCATAACGGGGATTTAATATTTTCCAAAATGCTAAGACACGCAATAAAGTCTTAATTTATTTGGTAGCAGGTCTTTCGTACACAACATTTTTGATCCGCCCCCCCCCCCCTCACCCCTACCACCCGCTGTACGATGCCGTAAGAAATACTCATACCCCCCCCCCGCCCTCTATAGGTAACAGGCTGCGTGGCTCGCCGTTCCGGCCCTTCAGAGCGAGCATGCCTGCTCTGAAAGGCCTCCACGCCTTGCACCGCTTGCGAACGGAAAATTGTTACGCGAATTACGCGAAAACAGTATGTGAAGTACACGAAATTGATACGCGAAGCACGTGAAATCGATACGCGAAGCACGTGAAATTTTTACGCGAAGTACGCGAAAACGGTACGCGAAATCGATATACGATGCACGCGAAATTGATACGTGAAGCACACGAAATCGGTACGCGAAGCACGCGAAATCGATACAAGAAGTACTTGAAATTGATATGTGAAGTACGCGAAAACGTTACCCGTAGTACGCGAAAAACAATACACAAAATAAATGAATTGCTCTAGGTAAATAGATGTGTAGATAAGTAGGTGGAGGATGGTTAAATGGATATGTGACACCCTTCAACATACAACTAGAATTACCGGGTATTCGTAGTAGTCGGGAACGGTGTGCTGGTGGATATGATAGCAGACGACAAGGGAAATGTAGTGCAGTCCACAGTTTTTAGTGTTTAGATATATACTAGTCGGAGGCGTCCAGATAGTTCTTATGGTGGCCGATGTCGCGGTATAGGTAGTGCGCACTATTGATTCTAGCATCGATCTTCACGCATGAATATTCTATGAAATTTAACTCTAGTCGTTAATAACGTTGCGTCAGAAAAATATTTGCATACGAAGCAAAGCTTAAATTGTAGGTTTAAACCTATTTTCTTTATCTTTTGCGTCAATTTTTCTAGCATAAAAACTTGCCGAGTTGCTGTACGAAGAAGAGATACACTTTTCATTAAAAGAACGAGTATTTGAAGTAAAAGAGCTTATATCTCGAGAACAAGGACCCATTGAACGAGATTACGCGTGCTACGCTTCAATTATAGATACCAAAAACAATCTTCTAAAGTTTGGTCAATAATCGTTTCCCAGAGTTTGTGGAGTCTCCTTGCTAGACACGTTATCGGACCAGTACGTAAAGCTCGATACTAGAAGCAACGGTGTGCACTACCTAGACCTCGACAGCGGCAACAATAATACCTATCTGAATAGAAAGTGTTTGTACGCAACCATACAATTATCCGGTATCTTCCGTACGAATCGTAAGCAAAAGATAATTTTCCGTTATCTTCCGTGCGTGACGGTATAGAGATTGACATCCGTATTATTCAGTGAAGGATTCAGTACAAGTCCGTTAGAATCCCGTAATGATTCCGTAAAAGTCCGTAAGGTTTCCGAAAGAGTCCGTAAAGAGTCAGTAAGAGTCCGTAACGCTCCCGTAAGGTTTCGCATGGCTTTGTAAGAGTTCGTATGGCTTCCGTAAGCGTCCGTAAGGCTTACATAAGGTCCCCTAAAGCTTCCGTAAGAGTCCGTGAAGAGTCCGTAAGTGATCGTATGACTGCCGTAAGAATCCGTAAAGATTCTGTAAGAGTCCGTAAAGAGTCTGTAAGATTCCGTAAAGAGTCCGTAAAGATTCTGTAAGAGTCCGTAAAGAGTCTGTAAGAGTCCGTAAAGAGTCTGTAAGAGTACATAATAGTCCGTAATAACTCGTATGGCTTTCGTAAGAGTCCATAAAGCTTCCGTAAGAGTAAGTAGAGCCCGAAACAGTCCATAAGGTTTCCGTAAGAATTCGTATGGCGTCCGTAATAGTTCTTAATGCGTTCGTAAGAGTTCATATACCTTCCGTAGAGTTCGTAGGGCATCTGTAACAGTTCGCATGGCTTTGTAAGAGTTCGTATGGCTTCCGTAAGAGTCCGTAAGGCTTGCATAAGGTCCCCTAAAGCTACCGCAAGGGTCCGTGAAGAGTCCGTAAGTGATAGTATGACTTCCGTAAGAGTCCGTAAAGAGTCTGTAAGAGTCTGGAAGAGTCCATAAAATTTCCGTAAAGCTTTTGCAAGAGTCCATAAAGAGTCCGTAAGAGTCCGTAGGGCTTCCGTAACAGTTCGGATGGCTTCCGTAACAGTTCGGATAGCTTCCGTAAGAGTTCGAATGGCTTCCGTAAGAGTTCGGATGGCTCCCGTAAGAGTTCGTATGGCTTCTTATAACAGTCCGTAAAGTTTTCTTAAGAATTCGTATAGCTGCCGTAAGAGTCCATAAGAGTCCGTATGTCCTCCGTAAGAGTTCATATGATTTCCGTAAGAGTTCGTCTAGCTTCCGTAAGAGTCCACAGAGTCCGTAAGAGTGAGCAAGGCTCCCGTGAGAGTTCGTATGGGTTACGTAAGAGTCCGTAAGGTTTCCGTAAGAGTGCGTAGAGAGTTCGTAAGAGTCCGTAAGGATCTGGTAAGAGTTCGTAGGGCTTCCGTAAGAGTTAGAATAGCTTCCGTAAGAGTTCGTAAGGCTTCTGCAAGGTTCCTTACAGCTTCCATAAAAGTCCGTACAGAGTCCGTAAGTGTTCATATGGCTTCCGTAAGAGTCCGTATGGCTTCCATCAGAGTTCGTAAGGCTTCCATAAGATCCCACAAAGAGTCCATAAGTGTCCGTAAGGCTTCCACTAGAGTCCATGAAGCTTCCGTATGTGTCCGTAAAGCTTCCGTAATAGTCCGTAATGCATTTGTAAGAGTTCGTACGCCTTCCGTAGGAGTCCGTAGGGCATCCGTAATAGTTCGTATAGCTTCCGTAAGAGTTCATATAACTTCCGTAAAAGTCCGTAAAGTGTTCGTAAGAGTTCGTATGGCTTGCATAAAAGTCCGCAAGGCTTCCGTAAAAGTCTGCAAAGAGTCCGTAAAGAGTCCGTAAGAATCCGTAAGACTCTGGTAAGAGTTCGTAGGGCTTCCGTAAGAGTTAGAATGGCTTCCGTAAGAGTTCGTAAGGCTTCTGCAAGGCTCCCTACAGCTTCCATAAAAGTCCGTACAGAGTCCGTAAGTGCTCATATGGCTTCCGTAAGAGTCCGCAAAGAGTCTCTAAGAGTCCATAAAAAGACCGTAATAGCTCGTATGGCTTTCTTAAGAGTCCATAAAGCTTCCGTAAGAGTCTGTAGTATCCTAAAGAGTCCGTAAAGCTTTCGTAAGAGGTCGTATGGCTTCCGTAAAAGTCCGTAAGGTTTCCGTAAGAGTCCATAGAGATATGCTATGCATACGATTTTTTATGCATCCTCCATGCTATAGAAACTCCAATTAAGTGTACTACAAACTCCTACGATGTTAATGACCATTTGCAGTTTGCAAAACTTACATCAGAAAAAGCTTGTAAATCACATCGTTTTGATACAGATTTCAGACTACTATATTTCGTTCCATTAAGATACCTGAAGACTCGTTTAACCATCATCCAAGTGTCTTCAATAGGATATGTAATAGATATCGGCTCAAGATATTTGCAGTATATGAAATATATTGTTCAGCTTCTGTATACGGAGTGTTTTCTATCGTCAATGACGAAGGTTATATATTCACAATCGTATGTACCTTTTTTTTAATTTTCTATCTCTATTTGCGCTTGAATGGTGACCATAGGCATTCGTTATTGGTACACATCATTAAAATTAAATCGTTCTTTATAAGTTTCTTCATTTAATATTATAGTTTGTTTTTGCTGATCTCTTTGTATCGTTATTTCTAAAAAGTTTCTAGTTTAGTTTAGTGACTTTTCGTTCTCATCATTTAATTTAGTCAAACTATTACTTGCTATGAATAATGAAAGGAAAACTGAAAGCAACGCAACGTCTAGATAGACCTAGACGCAGATGGGAGGATAACGTGAAAGCAGACGTAACTGAAACTGGGTGGGAGGGCGCGAAATGGATGGGGTTGGCACAAAATAGGGTAACGTGGAAGGCTTGCGTAGATGAGGCAATGAACTTTCGAGTTTGAAATGCCATTAAAAAAAAAATTACTTGCTATGAACATGTTATTAACATATGATACTAATATTAAAAGAAAAACGCATCACTAAATAAATAAGCAGAGTTCAATGTCTTTAGAAGTTAATACGAGTTTTGATACTACTTCCACAAATCGTTCATACCATTGTTTTAGGTTTATACATAAACCATAATGTAACACCTGTTTTAATTGGCATACTTTTGCCTGTAGTATTTTATTCATATGATGTGTACATTCGTCTTTACGTCAAGTTGATAAACATTTAACTCATATTTGTTAATAATAGAAACTGGTGCATACGTTTCCCTCAAATCGTAAATATTTGTGTCTTTAATACCGCATATTACAAGTTTAGCCTTATATTCTGTCTTGCTATCCTTTTCAAAATTGTCGTGTCAAAACCAGTCTAGAATTACAATATTCGATTTCTTTCTATCTTTTTATACAGTAGGCTTATCAACTATTTTCTATACATCGTTTTTAGTCATATAATACAATTCGTCCTTTATAGCTTCTTGCCATTAACTTTTATGAACCTTTTGCATTAAACTTATTTATATTATACTGTATCTTTATTTATTTTATCTAGAAGAGTGTGATATATCTCATCTTTCACTTTATCTGTCACATCGTTATTTTATTGCATAATTTGTCAGAAAATACAAATTTATTGCGATTTTTAGAAGTTTGGGATATATCTGAGAATCCGAGAATAATTATAGCAGAAAAGCTATATTATTTTTTATATAATGACTCTTTTTTGTTCGTTTCTGACGTAACGCGTTTGCTGTGGTTACCTCTGTTTCTTTTATCTTCTCCCTTCGTTTGTGAAATTTCAACTTATTGTTCATCATATTTTTTTTATTTTTTTTTGTTCAAAAACAATAATTCAAAAATTTAACACTATTTTTACTGTATTTATCCACGTAAACTCCTCGTTTTTTTCGGTTATACTTAACTTCTCGACTCCCGTAATATTTTCCTTCTTCAGACTTTAAAAATATATAACCCGTTCGTTTATAACCTACTAATATTACTCGATGTCCTTCGTAACGAAATTTAAGTCTCATTTTTCGTTTCTACTTTAATATATGCTGTATAACCAAATCTTTTTATCTAGTTTATAAAGAAGCTATGATTATTTTGCATTTGCTAAAGCTAAAAAGTCTTCACGTTTACCGAAAGTTTTGAATCCTACATATAAGATCTCGCCATTTTCTGTATAGTTTGATTAAAACGTTTAGATATACCATTATGTTCTGAAGTATAATAAATTTCTCGCGCTTTTAACAAATGCTTCAGAACAAAAATAATGTTTCAATTTTATGTTTCATAGGACAAGCTATTGCTATCATTGAATAATCTTATATCCCTTTGGACGCGTAGGAAGAGTAAAAATGCCCATCGTGTCGGAATGTATTATCTGTAACAGCTCAGTTACTCGTTTGCTCGTTATATTAAATGGCAATATATCCATTTTAGAAAGCATGCAAACTTTGCAATCTGAAATTGAATCATTAAAAATGGCGTTTTGTAACTTTTTATTTTCAGAAAATAGTTTTTGTAAAGCATTTTATTATGAAATACACGCGTCAACCATTCTTACATGCCGGAGCATCAAATTCTTATTTTTAACAAACTTACTATATTCGTCATTAAAGGGCATTTCATTATCTGACAAGTTTAAGTTTGTCAATTCGTACCCATCATTAAACGATATATCTCAAATTGTTCTATCAAAAATTCGAATTTTTCATAAACAATCATTTTTGCTGCAAATCGTTATATATCACTCTGTCAAATCTTTATTTATAAATTTATCTTTGTTCTCTGACTTTCAATTTTCACGTCCTTTTTCTACTTTATTCAATAATTTTTCTGAGATTATTTCAGAATCGTTATTTTTTTATTCATTTTATTTTGTGCCAGGTGTATTGTTATACTTCGCGTCATATATCTCGGATTTTCATAACATTCTTTAGTGGTTAAATATGCATTTAACTAAATAAAAATGGCTACTATTTGTTATCTAAACATATACTGATGATAGATAATATTTCTCAAATTCAATAATTTCTCAGACAAAATTTTAGCACAAATAACATAATATAATTCAATTGTTTAATCATTCTGTACATGTATACTTCCTGCTCCCTTCATTTTTTAAAATCAGCAGAAGTATCATTATTTACACATCATATTATACTGTAATCATTCTTATCAAATATTTTAAAAGTTAACTTTGAATTAGATAAATGTTCTGTTGCTCTCGACTCAGCCAACAATTTAGCAAAAAGTTTAGTTTCGTTCACATCGGTATCTGTCTACATTCTCGTAATATTACAATTCGTTTTCATTATGTCCGGCATAAATATGAAATTATTATGAGCATCAAAATAAAAAAGAAAAACTCTTACCTTCTCTTGTCTTAGGGTCTTTATCATTACCTTTTAAACGACATATTGTGCATTTATATTATCTGCTTTTTTATTTGCGCCTTTTTTAAATCTATATTATTATTGAACTTTAGTCTTTTAGTACCGTTGACTCTATTAAAATCATCGTTTTTTTCGCTTAAGACTTCAGATATTATTATATTTGTCTTTTTGAGGAAATCTCTAGATGCCATATCGATTTGCACTTCCCACATTCGTCGTAATATAACACCTGTTATTAATTTGTGTCTCGTCGTTAAACATTTAATGCCGTGTGCCTAAACTCATCACTTTTGTTACTTTCGTAGTTTTATCCGTCCTGTTTTTAAATTAAAAAAATCAATTTATTGCATCTGAGGAACTGCGGTCGTAATAGCATTATAAACTGCGTTATGTGTTTCATCGTCACTCAATTGGTTAGTATCAGACAAATTCTCGTAATTTCTCACTAATCCTTCAAATCTATCCCAAATTTCTGAAGTTCTCTCTTTACTAAGATTATTCTGAATACTATATAATTGTTTTCTTAATTTTATTTGGAAGTCAAATTTTCTTCAGATCGTTAGAATTCTACAATTTTATTTAATAATCAGACTGGATCTTTTATCATGAGAACTTTGAAATGATAATTTATTAAGTGATTACTTAAAATATCTAGAAATTTAAATTTATGTTTTTTCTTAGTCCCGACATTCAAATTAAAATTCCATGTCGTATTAGAATTAATAACATATAATAAAACTTCAAATTAGTTTGAACTGTTAATTTGTAATTCCGTTCTGTTCATCAATCATTGTTCATCAACTCAATTTTAATTATTTTGTTTAACATATTTTAAATTCAATCTATTTATTTAGAAAAATTGTTTAAATAAGAAAAACCAAGCCTCTTAAGTTCATCTCTAATTGTACGAGTTAACTCATTTTCGTACTTTTATTATTTTTCGGCAACTCGTTACCTGTTTCTCCTTCTACCCAATAGTTCTCATAGTAAGATTCTATAATTTGTCTCATTTTTAACAAAAAAAAAATTTATAATCGAAAATCTATAACATTATGGCGTTGTACATAAATTTGATTTCTTTTTCCAGCAATACTTCGTGCAGTTGTCGTTTTAGTGTTATTAGTAGTTTCACACATCGCCATTATTGCGGTTATTAATAATTTTACACATCGTCGTTATAGAGTTATTAGTAATTTCACTCATCGTTGTTATAGTATTATTAGTAATTTTATACATTTTCGTTGCAGCATTTACCATTTTAGTAAAATGTTTGCCAAAATTGGCTAAGTCTATGCCCTCAGTTTCACCTGTAAACTAGATACCTAATTAACAGGCTCGTTACATGTCGTTTCTGTCATTGCTCATCGTTAACTCATCGTATATATGTGCAGACTTACAAAAATTGTTAAAAGAGACATTGAGTGCTTGAAAATTCGTCTTATCTTTAACAGAATATAAACACTTTTCAATGATTTTTATACAAAGAGTTATTTTACCTGAACCAGATGAATCGCTCGTTACAGCCACATCGTTCATCGTATTCACATCGTTCATCCTATTCTCATCGTTAATATTATTCACATCGTTCATCGTATGCTCATCCTTAATCGTATTCACATCGTTTAGTGACGTCGCATTCTCCTGTGAGATCTTTTTTAACTCTTTCACATACTGGTTGTTGAAATTAGGCAATTATACATCGTTGTTTTTATACACATCGTTATCTGAGATTTGAACTCACTCTTACGACCTAGAGACCCGGTTTGTCTTTTAAGTCACGTATTTTCTCCCAAATTACATTTGTTTGACATTCTTCTCCTTTTAATTTTTACAAATGTTATAGCTCATCCTTTCTCATGGTTTAAATCTTGTAAACATTATTTAATTAATACATCGTTATATGAAGTTACATTCACTCATCGTCTCTCATCGTTCAAATATTCTATTCTCTCTTTGAATAATATTAAAACAAGTCATTAATTTGCAAAATTATAAGCACATCGTTTATTTATGATATTTAGAAATTAATTTATTTTAAACAGTTGTTGCGCACTGATTTATTATTTATAATGGGAAAAAGTACGACACTACAATTTCCACAATCGTAACATTTTTAATACTAGCAAAAACATATTTCACGACTCATCGTTAAGCATTAAAAATCAGTTACTTAAAACACATCGTTATGCAGTCGAACTTTCCGCGGGCTTCTAAATAAATCAGTGAGAAAAAGTAGCTACACTGTATTTTTCCTAATCGTAATATTTTTAATACTAGCGAAAACGCATTTCGCGCATCATCGTTACGTATTTAAAATCGGTTACTTGATATGCATCGTTATAATATGCAGTTATATATATATATATATATATATATATATATATATATATATATATACATACATGTGCATATAGGACTAATACATTAAAAAAATTAAAAAAATTTACCAACATCCGGGCGTGTCGGATGTAACACACATAGCTTCCGTAATAGTTCGTAAAATTTTCTTAAGAGTTCGTATGGCTCGCGTGAACGTCCATAACCCTTCCGTAAGATTCGTAAGGATTCCATACGAGTCCGCAAAGAGTCCCTCGAGATCGTAAGGCTCACATAAGAGTTCGTATAGCTTCCGTAAGAGTACGTAAAGAGTCCGAAAGAGTCTGTAAGGCTTCCGTAAGAGTTCGTATGGCTTCCATAAGAGTTCGTATGGCTTCCGCAAGAGCCCGTAAAGCTTACGTAAGAGTTCGTATGGCTTCCGTAAGAGTCCGTAAGGCTTCCGTAAGAGTCCGCAAAGAGTTCTTAAGAGTTCGTAAGGCTCCCCTAAGAGTTCGTATGCCTTACGTAAAAGTTCGTATGCCTTACGTAAGAGTCCGTAAGGTTTACGTAAGAATCCGTAAAGAGTCCGTAAAACTTCCTTATGAATCTGTAGAGTCCGAAAGAGTCCGTAAAACTTCCGTAAGAGAACGTAAGGCACCCACCTCAGTTCAACATTGAAAAAAAGAGATCAAGACAGAGAAACTGAGAATTTACTTTATTTTTACTAAATATTATGTGCAGATCCAATGTTCATTATTTTACAACATTGAATCGAAAGAAATTTGATTCATGCTGTATGAATCGAAAAATTTACGATATCATAATTTTTTGATATTTAATTTACGATATGATTTTCCCATTGTACCACTTATTTATGCTCTTTCTACATCTAGACTATAAATTAGGCTTGCATTGACTTTTGATATCAACTAACTTTTATTCTATTTATGTAAAAAAAATCTTTGAACCTCTAAAAATAGAAATCTGTGAGAATCCGTAAGGCATCCGTAACAGTTCCTATATAATTATTATAGCTATACAGTCCAGATATTAATTATATTAGCATTGAAAGTTAAAGCTAGACGAACTTAAAGTCCAGATGTAGAAAGGGCATTAGGGGACCCTATACATTATGATAGTCTGATTTTGCAGCCTAACGGGCGTGTTTTAGCACCATGTCGAAAAACGGGACACTTTTGTTCCACTCTACCTAAAAGCATATAAAAAATAGTGTTCATTATTGGTAAGAGAAAGCTTTAGCCCTCGTGTGCTTTCAGTACTCATTTACGACTCGCGATATGCTAAAAAGCCTACTTCTCATCCATGATAAACAATAAATTATTCTGGCACTGTATCAAAAAAGTTAATCAAACAATGGAATGGAAAATAACGCATTTCGAGCATACCTGATGGTGAGAAGTAACCATTTCTACCCTGTTTACCTCGCTATTTACAATTTTGTGGTACACATTTACTGGGTTGAAATTACCATTTATACGATGTTATGTGCATTTAATGTTTAATTTACTATTTTAATTATGTGAGGCACGACTTAGATTGAACGATTTTCCACTCTATCCTCATGTATAAAAAGGGCCTAATCATGCCTTTAGTAAAAGAAATAGGGCGTGTAACGCGAAGGGAGAGCCTTTGTAAGGAGATTAGATAGATCTCCCGCGCGGGGTGCGGAAATGAGAGTCCTCTTGCACACTACGGACGTTTTCACTTAGTACGCGGAATCGGTGTTCTCATTCATTCTAAAATTTCGCGTACACGATCTTTAATATTGTGATGTTGAAAAATTTTTTGCTATTTTCCAACAGATGACGTTATTTGTACGGCATACATATAGTTGAAGGTGGTAACACATTTACGTAGAAGTGCTATAAGCAAGCTTGAAAATAAGTATATGTCATTTCGACGAAGTGTAAACAACTTTTTTTTTCATAGTGTTCACAAACATGTCAAATTTCGTGTAAAAAAAAGGAGTATTTGTGAAAAATTTTATTGCAATACTTTTTAAAAAAAAATCTGCAGCTGAAGCACACAGAATTCTTGTTGAGACTTATGGTGACCATGCTCTACTGGAAACAATATACACAGATTGGTTTAGACGCTTCAAAAATAATGATTTTGATATTGAAGATACAGAACGCTCTGGTGCACCGAAAAAGTTTGAAGACAAAGAATTTCAGTCATTACTTTGTGAAGACTCATGTCAAACGCTAGCTGAACTTGCAGAATCATTTGGAGTTGATCATACAACAGTTTCGAAGCGTTTGAAAGCATTACGAATTATTTAGAAGGAAGGACATTGGGTGCCGTACGAGTTGAAGCCGAGAGACGTCGAACGGCGTCTTTTCACATGTAAACAGCTACTTCAACGGCAGAAAAAGAAACGTTTCTTGCACCGTATTGTGACGGGCGATGAAAAATTGATATACTACGATAACCTTAAGCGTAGAAAATTGTGGGATAAACCCTTAACATCGTCGGCAAAGCCGAATATCCATGGTTTCAAGCTTCTGCTCTGCATTTGGTGGGATCAGCTGGGTGTAGTTTATTATGAGCTGCTCAAACTGGATGAAACTATCACGGGAGATCGCTATCAACTACAATTGATGCGTTTGAGCGAAACATTGAAGGAAAAACGGCCGCTATACACGGAGAGACACGACAAAGTGATTTTGCAGCATGACAATGCTTGGTCGCATGTTGCAAAACCGGTGAAAACCTACTTGGAAATGCTTAAATGGGAAGTCCTACCCACCCGCCGTATTTACGAGACATTGCCCCTTCTGATTATCACTTGTTCCGATCGACGACACATGGCCTGGCTGAGCAGCACTTTCATTCTTATGAAGATGTCAAAAAATGGGTTGACTCTTAGATAGCCTCAAAAGATGTGTCGTTTTACCGACGTGGAATTCAAATGCTGCCAGAAAGATGGGAAAAAGGAGTGGCTAGCGATGAACAATACTTTGAGTGACACGTTTTTTACTAATTTTTTAGAATAAAGCATTAATTTTCACGAAGAAACAGCCAGAACTTATTCAACATCCCAATACCTTTCCAATATTTTGCATAGTTTTTCGTCATAAGTTTAGTGTCAGCTTACAAACTATTCTCATAAGAGCCCGTGTATAAGAATTATTGTAAATGGGTGTTAAATAAATGATAAAACACAATATATATTTCAATTAAATTAACTCTCGTTTATTCAAACTCGCACAAGGAAGGAATAACGTCAACAATGTGCGACTGCTCTAACTAGATGCTCTAGTACAACTAAGACTTGACAAATAGGACATAAGAGAATTTCGGGGCTGACTCATACAGTTTCCCACTCTTTTCTATACTCGCAATTCAGTTTGTCTTTGGGACATTTCTTAGTAAGTCGATTCATTTATGTACAAGCATGTAGTAGTGTAGAAGTACAGTTACACACATAGGTATGCTAAAGCATAGTGATATTCCAACACGACCCCTAAAAAATTAATCGATTAACAATTAAACTTAAAAACTAATAATGTGTCTTTATATCGGTTTGTATACACATACGATTTATATATAGATTTAAATAACAATTACATTCGATCAATATCAACTTATATATTATAGACTATCACCCTACCTTGTACTTTCTCTGGGAAATTACATATGATCCAATATTTGTTGTATAGATTAGAAAAAACCCAGAAAAACCTAATCAGACCATTTATGATGCTTAAAATACAATCATCACTTATATAATTAACACGTCCATATCACAGAATTATTTTTCTACTTTTACATAAAGTAGTTTATTAAAATATATTATCTGTACACGTGAATACATATACCACGATAAACGTTATTAACAAAACCAAATTCAAATTCTTAATAAACATAACTGTTAATAAGAGTTTTATCAATACATATTCCAGTGTATTACTTAATGAAATTTATTCCTTTTAATCTGGTTCTCATATAGATTATAGAAAAATATGCATTATATCAATCGTAATAAGCTCCAAGCCAGGTAAGAGAGTTCCAGTTTGTTTTCCGTATCTTCTGTAGGCTAACCCCTCTTTATATTTTCTAGGGTATATGCTGTAGGCTTCTGAAATATCCGAAGAAGCTGCCGCTCCGCCCAAGGTGGTCCCATCTGTGCCTTTCAGGACATTAAACCAGGTGGATATTATTCTAATACCATTTTGCTTACTTTCTAAGGTAATAATATATATAAACCCTTTGTATGTGCTTTAAAGTTGGTTCGAGAGGAAGGGAGCCAGGAGAGGAGACACCAGGACACGCTCAGCGCACCTCAGTCAGGACCAGCCGACTCCAGCCTATGCAAGGCTCTATAGGATGGCAGCTGTGCGTCTTCTTCGGCTGCTTCAGGGTGTCGAGGAGCTCGCATGATCTATGTTATCGAGAGAAAGTGTTATGGCAGTGACTAGTGTGTGTGTAGTGAATAGGATAGTGTTGTGGATCAGGTATTAGGTCACAGTGCAGTAGAGGGTAGTATGCGAGGCTGTGTTGAGCCTATCTTCAATCTGCGCATTCCATTTGGAATTAGGCTTTTCTAATGTATGGTTTGTCGAGCACCTGATCTGTACTGAGCAGTTCGTTTCGGCTATGCCTACAGATTCGACCGACTGTTTCATATGTAATACACACAAAATGTGGTGTTACAACTTATATATTTTTTTTATACTAAACCTTAAATAACCAATTATACTATAGATAGATTATTCTTATTAAATACTATCTTATCCTTATTCCATAAGATTATATATTCGTGTGCAATTTTATTATCATAAAAGTTTTATAATAGATGTTTTATCCTATCACTCTATTTAGGCTCCGTTACCAATTCATATTTTTCTTAGACTCAAGCCTCGACTATTTTATCATTATAGGCTTATTTATAAATATTCACTTTTGTTACAAATTTATTTCAATTTAATTGTTCCAGTAAGTTTTTTTGTGATTTTTTAACGTTGATTCTGCACGTAGAGTGAAATTAATTTTTTATATATATTTAAATTTTTAGGTTCTTCATTGAATTATTTGGTTTTTAGAGGTGCCATTACAGCATTAAATTATGCTGACTCCGCAGATCACGACGCGGTCCATGATTTGTACTATTTAGTTATCAGATTTCTTTAACCGGATTGTCTGATTTCGTATTATCAGATTTCTTTGATTATAATCATAATCATCTGATTTCTGACTATCAGATTTATTTATATCATCGGGTTTCTTATTATCAGATTTCTTTAAACATATAATCTGCTTTTTTATTATCAGATTTCTTTAACCGGATTATCTGATTTCGTACGTATTATCTGATTTCTTTGATTATAATCACAACCATCTGATTTCTGACTATCAGATTTATTTGATTATAATTATAATCATCTGATTTCTTACTACCAGATTTATTTGATTAAAATCATCTGATTTCTTACTATCAGATGTATTTAATCATATATTCTGATTTCTTATTATCAGATTTATTTAACCATATCATGTGATTTCTTATTATCCGATTTCTTTAACTATATCATCTGATACATCAGTATCAGATTTATTTAGCTATAGCCATCTGATTTCTTAATATCAGATTTATTTAGCAACAGCCATCTGGTTTTGAAATACCAAATTTAACAATCATCTGCTGATTTCAGTTTTATTTTCACACAGTTTATTTTTAATGCAAACTCTTTATAGTACTTTTTAAAACCTTCTATACTCTATATGGAATTTTTAATTAATTACTTTCATAAAATAACAATCTTAAATTCTTATTCATTTTAATTTCAGGCTTTAAATAGTACCGTGATTCATATGTTGTTTTACAATGATTATTGCATAATTTTATCTTTTTAATAATCATTTTAATCTCTACTTTTGGAAACATCAATAAACTCTAATATATCAAATTTTTGCAATAGTAAATCTATGCCAAATCTTTTATTTAATACTGTAACGAAATGCGAGCTCTAACTTGCTGTAGCCTCACACGGCGGGTAACACGCGCGCGACAGGTGGCACAGCCTGGAACAAGAGTGGTTAACGAAAGAGAATACGAGAGGAAGCGAGGCGCTGGCCGCGCTGACGCCGAGAGAGCGAGACTCGAATTCGATCGTCCTACCCGCGCGCATCGCAGCCCTAGCGAGTTCCAGCCGTCATCTTCACGATTCTCCCGCGCGGGCCCTCGTGTTGTTCCGCCGACTCATCGTCACTGTGTGGTGTGCGTGTAGCTGTGCTATAGCTGCAGGAGTGGAGGCGCGGACCCCTTCACGAGAGTACGAGGAAAGCGGAGTGAGAGAGAAAGGCGAGCCCGCGACACAGCAGAGGAGGAAAGCCTTTTAGGTCGCGAAATCCCGTGTGTCGAGGTATCTCCGCACGGAACTGAACCCACCGGGGTTCGGCAATTTTGCAGCAGGGAGACTAGGGCAGCGGCACTGAGACGGAAGCTCAGCGGCGGTGCGCCGCTAGCTTGATACAGGTAGGAGAAGCAGCGAACGCCAGCACGCGTAGCGCGTTGCACACACTGCAGCAGCAGTCCGGTTGACGGCTTATTAGCCAACAATAATTGTTATAAACAATTATTCACCCTGTTACAATACTAAAAACATTCTTTACCGTTATAGTTTAATTTAATAACTTTCAATTTCAAATGAGTCTGGCCTTTGTTTTGTTGCTATACTAATGTAAATCAAATTCATTAAAATAAGAAACATTTATATTTATAGATTATAGAGCGATTAGAATATAAACATCTTTTATGAACTATAAACAACGGACTTTAATCAAACTTATACCTTTTCATATTATTGTAATATAACTTTTAAATGTAGCTTATGTAATTAATAATTTATTTATATTCTGTAAATTGTATTGTATTTTATAAACTTTACATTTGTTCCACAATATATCTAAAAAGTTATTTTGATAATCTTATGTGTTTCAATACATATTTTACATTCATCTACTTTATAATTTATAGATATTGCATTGTTTAACTGCTTAGCATTTTCAACTATACTTACCATATTATTTCCAACTGTATGCAACATCTTAATTTTTATGAAAACAATCTTAGTTTTCATTTGTTGTATTTTTTATAAATATAACTCTATTTCGACTTGCGATGAGGCATGCTGCAACGCGTCACCTCGGACTTCATGAAGGGCCTGGCTTGCTCGACTAGATTCTCGACTAGAAGAATGAAGTGCCTGCCATGTGTAATCAACAATTTCGACTTTTCTTCTCTGCGTCGTAGTTATGAAAAAGTCATTTCTTAATTCACACGTTTTTCACTTGTTCTTGTCGATTAAAGTATTATTTCTTTGTGCACTAAAATGCACTTTCACAGTGAACACCACGATCGAGATTTTCAATATAAACAGTTATATTTACACAGTAGAAATCACAATTATTTAACCACGTATCTGAGCCAATAACCTATGGTAAATGGGTGTTTAATAAATGATAAAACACTATGTATATTTCAAATAAAATAACTTTCGTTTATTCCAACTCTCAGAAGGAAGGAATAACGTCAGCAAAGTGCGACTGTTCTAGCTAGATGCTCTAGTACAACTAAAACACTTGACAAAAAGGGCTTAAGAGAATTTTGGGGCCTATAGCTGCCCACACTTTTCTATACTCGCATTTCAGTTTATGTCTTTGGGGCATTTCCTACTAAGTTGAAACATGGCATTTTGTTACGCTTATACTTTATAAATCTTGCGAAGCACTTTACCGAATTTTCTATCAATAATGGGCGCCAGGTAAAACGTGGCTAGCCCTGCACGAGCCTTAACCCAGAGGAAGTTCCGTGAGGCGAAAATCAAGATAATAACTTCTACAAATTAATGACACAAATTTATAATTTAAGTACCTAAGCTTTATTTAATTACTAATTTCACCAACGGTCGCAAATTTACAATTATCTCGTACAAATATCAGTCGTTATTCAAGATGGCTACACTAGCCCTCGTGCGCGTCTCCTGCGACGACCAGATCACCACGTTTTCCTGAGCTTTTCCCTACTATCGCGTAACCCCCTTTTACTACGTTAATTTCTCGTAATTTTTCACGACCAACGCATTTACGCAGTCGCCTCCGAACGCATGGCAATATATATATATATATATATATATATATATATATATATATATATATATATATATATATATATATATATATATATATATATATATATATATATATGGGTGGTTCTCTGACAAATCGTGCGCGAAAAAAAATGGATTTTCCAAAAATATTTTTTTTATGTTCCTATAGTATGTATGAGTATCCCTGAATTTTTTCAGATTTTTTCCATCATTATTTTCCGAGTTACAGAGGGTCTAACTTGGCCATCTAAGCATTATTTGCATTTTTTGGCCATACAAATTAATTTATAACTCCTCAGGGAAGTATTTTTCACAAAAAACGTATACATACTTTTTTTTGTAAAATTTTCTGTAGTTTGCATTAAAAATACTTGCAAAGTCATATATATATATATGTTATAACTATCTTATATGCCAATTAAACCTTAAAATGCTGATTCTGAGAGTTCGATCAAAGCTTCGACCACCAAAAAATTCATGGAGATACCTTTTTATAGTGCAAAAGTCCCAGTATAGGTCCCAGAATGGAGGGGAGCCTGTATCTTAGTCTAAAAATTTAAGATAATCATCAATTCATGCTGAAAATGATTAAAATCATAGTTTTAACTAGTTTTAACTAGTTTTAACTATTTTTAACTAGTTTTAACTAGTTTTAACTAGTTTTAACTAGTTTTAACTATGATTTTAATAATTTTTAGCATGAATTGATGATTATCTTAATTTTTAATGACGGTCTGTGGTTTTTCTCGGCCTCGACTCTCCTTATCCTCATTCCCTCAGCAAATAACCATAATAATACCCCACCATTAATAACAATAACAATTTAGTAAAAATGCTCGGCTCTGGTGACGGGTGATTCGGTCGTGATTGACTGCCCGTGTTTTAATAACATTGGGATGCGGAATACACGTCACAAAGTCGACTCATTTTTGTACAAGCATGTAGTTGTGTAGAACTACAGTTACTCCCATAGGTATGCTAAATCATAGCGATATTCAAACAAGAATCAAACTTTGGAGTCAATTATCTTTAAATCGGTAATGGCTAAGGCTTTCAAATTTCACATGCCATCGTAAACTTTATAGAAGAATGACTTATTAAATTTTCAGAAACATCTTATCATTTTGACTTTACTATCGAACCTCCTTAAGCTTGGGTGGTGTATTCATCTCTCGTCTCTGCCTCAGATGCCTAAGGCGACTTCGACTACAACTCGTACGGCAAACCTCACCGTCGCTAGAAATAGTCTTGTTGCACAGTATTCTATTAGTCACCATTTTTTTATCACCTGGAAAATACCCGACGAGTGTTAAAGGCCAAGACGATTTTCAGATTGTCGTGACCAAAATAATCGAAAGTACAGAAAAAGGTATTTATTAAAAAAAGTATCGAACAAAATTTATCATGATTAATTTTATTATATTTATGTAGAAGTACACGAATTAGCCGTAATTTGAGCTCGATTCATTTTTGAAAATTGAGCTTTTTTACTTCAAAAAGTAGTCGTTTATATTTAACATATACAGAAAAATGATTATTTGTCAAAAATAGTACGAGTAAAATTAATCGAAAAATGAATGATGATTTATCTCGCTTGATTCACATGAATCTGGGGCCTTATTCTCTAACTATCTCACCGCGTGAAATACGTGAAAAATATGCTGTCGACCAATCACAAAGCTCCTTTAAGGAGAATATCGGATATCTCGCCAGTGATATGCTTGAATAATTACCTCCAGGGCAAGCCGAATCATGAATCGAGTAAAATGAATCATGATTCATTTTTACTAATTCACGAATCGAGTAAAATGAATCATGATTCATTTTTACTAATTCTAAAATCGAGAAAAAAGAATCATGATTCAATTTCGATTAATTTTTCTATTTAAAACATGAATCAAATCTAACTAGCAGCTGATTTTTGAAAACCGCTACTTGTAATTTCATTTGAGAGTTTAGCTGAAGGAGGGGGGAGGTCTATAAGTATAATATTTTAGCTCCCCTCGGTAAATTGATGTATCTATATATTTACAATATGGGAGAATCTGAATTTCTTAATTAACAAGCAAAAAATAGCCAAGGTTTTCGCCGTTTACGATTTTTAGTAAAAAATCGTTACTTTTACGTTTCTCTCCTATTAAATATTAGATACTTTAAACAAACTATAATTTTATTTATGTATTTCGGTATATAAGGAATCCCATTTTCTGGGTTACAAATTCAGAAAATAGGCACACATTTTGTTTTTACTAAATTTTGATTAAAGAACCGCTATCTTTACGTTTCTATTAAATCTTTATAAAAATAAGCGGTACATTTATTTATATTTGTTTGGGATGGAGAATCCAAATTCATAGTTATCAAGCACAAAAATAGTCAGTTTTCTTGTTATTAATAATTGTTGACAAAAATGGCTATAAGAACTCTTACGGGAGCCTTCGCGTACTTAGCAGCCGTAATTTTTTTGCACACGCGAAGATTTTTCCAGTTTTTTGTACGTGAACAGTGGGCGGAGCTTTGGATTTTGAGCAAAAGATTTCGCGCGCCATTTCCCAGCGCAAAATGTGACCGTATAGACACTCTCTATTTTTAAACTCCAATATTTATCGTTTCCTCTAGTGATCTCAGTTTGAGTGACATTATTGTAAAAACTGTTAAATGCAAAAAAGTTTTGTGTCTTTGAGATCTGTAACTATACCGAGGAATGTTTAGTAAAAATATGAAATTTATTAATGATTCAGCTAAAATTCTATTTTTTATGCATATTTTGTGATTTATTTTCCGTTTTTCTTGATAAACTTCGTATAAATTACTTTACTGTAAAAAATGTTACATACAAAAAAGTGGTATTTTTTCGTGATCTACAAGTGTACCGTAGAAAATTTAATAAAAATGAAATTTATTAGAGATACAGCTAAAATTTGATTTTTCAATATCATTAAAAGTTCTCCTATATGGAAATATACTCATCTGATATGGCTGAAAATAGACACATCAGCTTCTTACAATGTGGCAAGTAGCCTCTATAAATTTCGGGCAGTTTCACCGCAGCCTCGCTGAGTTATTGCATAAACTTGATTACATGCATACATCCGTACTCTATTCTACTCTTCTAATGGCCGTGAGTCCGATTGGGGATGCCGATGTCACTATTGGGATTTAAAGTGTCATGGTCGAAGCAAAGCAGTAACGACACATTCTTCTTCGTTAATAAGCATATAAAATGGATGAGTTCAAAAACGAATTATGTAAAAATATTCTACATCTTTTAGAGTTTCAGAATCTGTAAAGAAAATAATTTAATGACAACTTTTAAATAGCTTAATAAATGATTAGAAAATATGTTAGATTTAAAAATACTAGAATCAGTTTAAATAGAGTTAATAACTTGGTCATCTTTTTATTCAATCACTATTACATATAGAATATTTGCAACCACTTTGTGTAGTAAAATTGATAGTTATAATAATTTTTAAATTCATCCGTTGTGTATGTTTATTTAGGAAAGTAGAAATCGTCAAAACTGCTTTGTTTTAGCCATACATCTAAGGGGATGCTTGAAATGTGTCTCTGTAGTGTTAAAACATGTTTTTATACAATAATTTGTTAGTTTTAATGATATTACACTTTTTGCGATGACGAAAATATAAGGCTCTCCCTTGGAGCGGTCGTGCCTAAAAGGAAAGTGGAAAAATCAGCAAAACAATAAAATTATTCAACCTAACCCATTTTTACGCATTGTCTACATCGGTGACTGCCAAAATTGATACTATCATAGTTACCATAGAATTTTTTTTCAAACTTTTAGTCTTTGAACTGATTTTTTTTTCAATTCTTTGTATAAAAAAACTACAGTTTTTAAGTTTGATTTAAAAAAAATATTTTAAGTCATAAAAGCATTATTTTTATTAATTATTTTACAAAAAATAATTTCTTGGATAAACTGAAAACTCAAAACCTTAGGTTTATTACGTTACTGGCATTAATATATATACAACGAATGTAATATTTTCTTTAGGTCGACTGAGAATTTGAAAAAATATTCTATGGTAACTGTGATATTGTCAAATTTTCGAGTCACCGATGAAGACAATGGGTAGCAATTGGTTAGGATGGATAATTTTTTTCTTATGATGATTTTTCATCTTCCTAGTTATGTACAGAATATAATGAAGCATAAAATCGAAATTTTTATCTTTTCTTTACAAAAAATATACACTCATTAATATTTTTTCACATTTTCATATTTACCCTAGTAGATAATTAATCTAGAACTATGTAGATCTATGTAGATCTATCTATAGTTTTCCATGGGAATAATCGAGGGCCTCGACAAAACTAAATAATTTTCTACCATGGTAGACACCCTTTTACCCCCTTAACAGAAATAACATACTTTGTAGGGTACAGTTATAGAGGTAAAAAAATACTTTTTGTTTCTTCATAAGTTTTTTGAAGTTCACTGTATACGTTAAAAAAATTTAAATTGCACTTTCAAGCATGCAATTTGTCAACTTTAAAGTCGTTTTTCTCACAGTATCATTTTGGATTCTAAAAATGTTCCTTGCATAACAGCGCTCAGTTAAAATTTATATTATAAGCACATTGTCAGAGCTATTTTTTATATAACCAGCGTATACAATTTCTAGTCACAAAAATCATAAAGTAATATATAATTTTTTTCTCATTAGTTCGTGTGCAGAATGTGTATACGGTGATTATATGGAAAAATCGTCCTGACAATATGTTTATAATGTAAAAGACAATAATTCTGTAAAATGATTTCGTCGAGCGATCTTTGACAAGGAGCATCTTTTACTATAAAAATATTTAAATAACTTATAGGATGCTTAAAATATAATTTTAAGCATTTTAACGTATAAAATGAATTTCAAGGAACACTTTTATGAAGAAAAAACAATTATTTTTGTACGCTTCAACTGTACCCTTGCCTTAAAAAAAGATCTTTTGCTTCTGGTTCAGAACCAGAAACGTTTTCTCTAATAGGTATGCAAAGTCGATGCACCATTTGGGGCGTAATGGCCATAGTGATAGGGGACTGAAGAAGGAAATGCGTAAAAACGCACAAAGAATATATAAATATTTTATTATAACTAGCTTATTGTTTAAGCCTGTACAATGATTAGTCTTATATTTCGACTAAACTCGGGTAAACTCGGGTAAACTCGGGTAAATTCGGAGGATCTATGTGTGAATATATACCATAAATAAATAAATTTTTAGAATGATTTGTTCTGGTATTATAATATGAGAACAATATGATATGTAAGTAGAACCCTTCAATTCACGAAAAGAAATTTTATTCAACCAAATTCCCATATTGCAAAAGTTATTATTGACAATTGGGCTCTTGCATCAAATTTTTTAAGGCTTCGTTTGATAGATCATATACTACTTCCTCTGTGAACATTTTGAATTTTACAATTTACCCATTATTAGTGAAGTTATAGTGCTTCAAACATACCGATGACGTCACATTCAAATAGCGGTATCGTTTGATGTTGTATGAATATGATGTCACTCAAAGGAAATTATTTAGACTACAACTTCTTTCAATTTAATTTTTCTTTTAAACTTCGAAGTGAATAAAGCGTCGGCTTATGTTCTTTATCCAAATCATGCATACCGACGACAAAAAAATGTTCGTACAAGTACCCTATTAAAGAAAGTTCAACGAAATAGTAAAGACTTATTTTTGTTATCAGATTTGATTTTTGAAGGTCTCATTTTTTTCCTTGATTAATTTTAGGGGGACTTAAACCATATAAAAATTGGAAAATTATCAAAACCGGCCAAGTTATGTCCTATTGATTAAAAACGACATGTATGAACTTATACAAAATTGGACTTAATATAAGCCACAGAAACACCAAAATCTGTTAAGCATTGGCAAATATATTTTTTCCGTTTTTGTACATAATAATACGGAAAAAAACATTAGCACTTACTCAAATCCAACTAAGCCACCCTTAAAATATCAGTGCAGCCAGAAAGCCTTTAAAAGGAACATTATTTTGATTATCGTTTTCTGCAACAGGCATCGGTATATTTTGATCAGCTTGATTCTATTTATTATGTATTCTATATATAGTATGTATTCTTTTAAGTAAAACTTAGAAATCTATGTTACAAGGTTACGTTTTTTTGCTTCTAAAAAATTCTATAGCTAAATTAAGTTTATAATTTTTTATTTCCACGGGAATCATATATTTTATTATAATTATTTCTCAGCGAAAATTTGTAATCAAGGGGAATCCCTACCATTTTTTTACCAAAAAATTGATTTGTTTTTGATATAGCTTTTCGATTCTCAAACCTTTTTTAACACAGAAACGCATCGTATTATTGATTTTAATTTCCAGATTGAAATCTCACAGTACGTTTATTCATTAAGTTAAATGCGCTTTTTTTTAACAAGAACAGCTTTTTCCACACTTTATGTTTTTCTTTATTTAAAACATTCCAGGTTCATTAGCTTTCGTCGAAACCTTTTGAAAGTAATTGGACATATTCTTTTTAGTATTAAGAAAAAGTTGTCTTTTTATTTAATTAAAGTAATCTCATTTATAATTATGGTTACTTGTATTCAATTTTGATAATAATGCACAAATATTTTTAAAATGGTATACAAAGTAAGTACAGGAATTTTTCTAGACTGTATAAAAAATTCGATATGCACCAGGAACGTTGTCAATCGACCTCATTTTGAATAACAAAAATCATGAACTTCGTTGTATATATAAATATACGATAAAATGGCCAGAAATTTGTCAAAAAACGTTCATTTTTGGTTATATAAACATATATAAAATTAAAAAAATTTTAAAACAAGGGGAAATTAAAAAAAATGGTAGGAATCCATCTTAAACTATTATCAATAAGTTTCAACATAGATTTATAAATAATGTATTTAACAAGTAGATTACGATACATTTAAAACATAGAAAGAAAATCTGATGCGCAAAACGCAATTTGAAAATATGAAAATAAAGAATAGAGAACATTACTTTAAAGTAAAATAGTCGTAATGCTTCAATAAAAGTTAATTCGTAATTATTTATGATTCTTACGTAGAGGATTCGTACAATATTTTTTGTTTATTTTTCGTATTTTTCTCGGGTAATACGCGATTAAAAATGATTTAGGCCCCCATTACAGTATCGAAAATAGTCCACTGCGACCTGATGGATACATTTATATCGCTCAAATTCGAGTTTATCGTGTACAAATTTTAGAAAAACAAAAAAAATTAATGTATCCTGCATGACGTATACGGTAAGCATACGGATTAAAGTGTATGGTATTAATTTAACTAAGATTATATTATAAACTGAAATTATTAATTATTCGATTATCAAATACCTTTTCATATAGAAATAACTTTATAATAATAATAATAATTTTTTCCTTTTCGAGGGTATATAGGAGATGCCACCTAAGGCACACCCGACTGGGTCCGCACAGCCGGATAGTGTGGGGCTGGTTGGGGATGCGTCCGCCGTGTGTATAATATAGGACAAAAAATATAATAAACCAAAACGCGAAAAAAAACTACACAGCCGTTGCATCGCAAACCGACCCACTGAAACCTTACCACCCTTTCATCTTCTGGCGGATCCCAGCCTGGTACCGTTTATCACATTGCCTCAGGGTGGTGCCATTCTTGTATCGTCTTGACAACCGCTGCTGCCTTGACCTGAAACAAATTTAAAATTCATAATTTTAAATCCCCCGAGGGGACGTCAGATCTAACCCATCTCATTTATACGCGTATTCGAATCGGCACATTCATCTCCGTACGGAAAGGAAAAGTATCCTCGTCCCTCCCACGACATTCATAAAATCAGAGAAAATGAGCGTCTCCCGGTTAAGAATGGGTACATTTTCTCGCTCCTCGTCCATTTCCATGGAGTCGCTCTACTTCCCTGGGTCATGTTGGGGTGTCGGAGCATCTTCCAAGGCTTCATTCATACATTCGTCGGTTGCCCTGTTAAGGTACCGTTTCTTTTGTCGTAGGACGTCTCGGCGAATTTTGCCGTGGAGGCCCACTTATCCTTGGAGGACAACATTTTGCATACGATGGTCTCGGGCGTGAAATGTCTGACCAAGTCGAGAAGAGCTGTCCTTTCTTCGTTCCACTGTTCGCAGACGAAAAACGTGTGGAAGGCATCGTACCGATTAGCGGAACAAAAAATACATTTCGGGCTCTGTAGCTTCCCCATGAGTTTTAGACAGTTACAGAAATACCCGTGGTTACTCTGGAATTGGGAAAGGTAGTATCCTACCTCCCCGTGGTCTCTGTTTATCCAAGGGGCCAATTGTTCTATCAGTCTGGCTGTCCACTGTTCGCTGGAGACTCGAAGAGCTCCTCTACGCTGAACGGAAGTGATTCTAATCTGGTACGACTCCTACTTCATTTCATTGGCCCATATTTCAGAGCCGTACAATAGGATGGATGTGATGACTGACATGACCAGCCGTCGCTTGCTCGCCTTTGGTCCAGTCGTGTTCACCATGAGACGACTCAGCTGTACCGTCTTTTCGCCGCTTTGTCAGCGCATACGCCAGGTGACGAAAGAAAGTAAGCTTAGTATCTAGTTTCAGTCCCAGATACATAGCCTCCCTCCACGTCAATACCTCGGTCTCTCCCACTTTCATGGTAAATATGGGGTTTATCCGCTTGCCGGAGAAGAGCACGATATCTGTATTGGCGACTGCCAAGTCGAGTCCGTGTTCCCGCATCCAGCGCGAGATTCTGCGCATCGCCTGGTTGAGCAGATATTGTGCTCTGTCAAAGTTACGCGGGATGATGACTAAATCGACATCATTGGCGTACGCTACCATGTACACTCCTTCCGACAGCCCGAGTCTTAGCAGGCTATCGTACAGGATGTTCCAAAAATCTGGGCCAAACATCGACCCCTGGGCCACGCCGGCGCTGAGATATTTCTCGCATTAGCCTTCTTCTGTATCGTATCGGAGGATACGATCCTTTAAGTAGTCTCGTATCACTCGCATGACGTACTCCGGGACTCTGAACACGTTCAACGCTTCCAAGATGTCAGGCCATCTGGCCAAGTTGAAGTTGTGCTTAACGTCCAGCGTGACCAGGAGTGCAATGTTCCTGGAAAAATAATTTCCGATCCATGCCCTCCTGCCCCGCTGTACTACCTCCCGTATAGCGTCCACGGTGGATCGCCGTTTCCTAAAGCCGTACTGATTGTCAGCTAAATTGACGGCAGCCCACACAACTCCCTGTATCTGTGGTTTGAGCAACCTCTCGTAGAGCTTTCCAGCGTGGTCCAACATGCACAGTGGCCTGTTAGACGACAGAAGCCGGGGATCACCTTCCTTACCTTTGCCGATCAGCACGAGACGCGCAACCTTCCACGGAGTGCCAAAGACACCCACCTTAAGGCACACCTTGTCCATATTCAGCAGCAGACACGGTGCTCTCACCGCGATGATCTTCAATATCTCAGCTGGTATCCCGTCGGACCCAGGCGCCTTTCCGCTCTGCATCATTTTGGCCGCAACCTTCGACTCTACTTACCAGTGTCTCTGATGCGAAGCTGATATCAACGATGGACCCTTTGCACCCTGGTCTCCGAAAAGTGGGCATGTCTTCGTCGTTTAACACTGTTAGTCCAAGTCTGGCGGACATTTTCATTATTTGTCTACGTTTTACATCCGTTTCTGACATCCCCCATTCAATGGCCTTGGCGTTGAGATCCCCTGCAAGAATGATAGATCCACTATGAATGCTCTGTATCTCATCTTCTATCTGTTGAAGTTTAGCTCCAAAGATCGCCCTTAGTTCGTTCGGGGTAAGATAGCAGCTGAAGTAAGTGACTTCTCCACTTCTTACCCAGACGTATCCATCACCTGCCCCTTGGCCTTCTATCGGCACCTTCGCAGGATTTGCCACCCATATCACTGCTGTCTCCAGATTATCCAAGAACCAATTCTAATTTTCGGGATTTTTGTACTGCTCGCTTATAATAAGCAGATCGGCTTAATTCTCCTTCTGTATGTAAGGAAGAAGATCGTCTGCCAGTCTGCTTCTATGCATGTTTCCTTGTATTATCTAAATTGCCATTTTGTCGCTTTTGTATTTTATTCTCTATTGCCTTCTAGAATACTTTACATTTATGCGTACCCGGAATGTGCTGTATCTTCTCTCCTTCCTCTCCTATCTATGCGCATAGCACGCACTTTGCTTCTGCTTTACATGCTGCTGCTTTATGATCCGGTTCTCCACATTTGTAGCATGATTTGCATCTGTTTAATCCTTTACAGCTACTACTGACGTGGCCATAATTCAGATAACGGTAAGAGCGTGTAACCGTTATTTTTATTCTGATGCAGCAGATCACCCATCCAATACGTACCTCCTCGGTTTCCAGCAGTTTAACAACTACTTTACTGTTAGTTTTGACAATTGCCATACATTGACATCTGGTGTTGATAGCGGCAATATAAATCTGGTAGTCTGCTTCTGCAATCTTTCTTAAGACTTCCCTTACGTCTTCTACTTATATTAAAAATAATAATAATAATGATAATAATAATAATAATGATAATAATAATAATAATGATAATAATAATAATGATAATAATAATAATAATGATAATAATAATAATAATGATAATAATAATAATAATGATAATAATAATAATAATGATAATAATAATAATGATAATAATAATAATAATAATGATAATAATAATAATAATGATAATAATAATAATAATGATAATAACAATAATAATGATAATAATAATAATGATAATAATAATAATAATGATAATAATAATAATGATAATAATAATAATAATGATAATAATAATAATAATAATCATAATAATAATAATGATAATAATAATAATGATGATAATAATACTAATAATGATGAAAATAATAAAAATTATAATAATAATAATAATAATAATAATTATCCCTCCGTGGTTGTCTGGGTTGTCGCGTGGCCGAGGCCCAGACTTCCTGGCACGAGGAAGTGCAGCGGTCCTCCCGGTAGGGCTTGTAGCCGGATGATTTGCCAGTTCGCCTGGAAGTCAGAAGGTGACTAAATGGAACCGAACACACTCTACACACATTTACTCTTACAATCATTAGCCTACACTTACCACACGCACTACACTCAACAAAATACTCAAACATCTTCTCTCGGGCGGTACGCTAGTCGTGAGGCAGATGAACAGCCGGACCCGATAGTTCTCGCGCTGGGACACGTCGGGAGTGTCCGGACTCCTGTCGGTTATTCCCATCGGCATGGGCGATGGACTGATGTAAGCCTAGATCTACGGAGGGGGTTAGTTTCGGTGCAGGATCAGAAGCCGAAATATTGAAATATATGGCATTAAAAAAATGTCCGTCTCGCCCTACTCTCAAATCAAATTATCAAATTTAACAAAAATTATCACATTATGACAAATAATTCAGGAAATATTAAGTTTAAAGCTTGATTTGTACTCGCATACGGCGTAGAACTTTGACGTCTAGCCACGTATGCGTTTTCCATACCGTTACACGCTATCATGTCGGTTTTTAGATCATTTGCCTTTATTAAAACCATATACATATATACCATTTTAATCAGGTATTATTTGTATTATTTTATTTTTTAATTACATATACGGGCCTTAATACTTATTACAGGCTCGATCACCGCCACTAAAAAATCCTGAAAAACGTTTTCTTAAAATTTATGTACGCACGCCGCGACCTTTATTAAGAAAACTACATCTTTTTTATACACAAGAGCCGCAACGCACCACGTTTTCTTAAAAAACTCATCGACTTTCTCTGCGAAACGCAAAAAAATACATCGTGCCCAATCTTAAATATTAAGACAAAAGAGGCGAAAACGCGAGACAAGCCAACGGACTTGTCATAAAAATACGAGCACGGGTAGGCCCCCGTGCGCGCAGGCTACGTTATAAAATTTTGTTGCGTAGAAGTAATGGTTTTCCGTCGCAGGCGCGGATGGCCGGGGCCGTCCGTGGGCTTCTATGGACACCTAGGAATGAAAAATCGGCGATTCTCAACGGCTAAGTCTTTAAAAGATCCCGACGCACCAACGAGGGGATCAGTCGTTCACCCGTCAATCATCAGTCGAGACCAATCGTTCGCTCGTCTCTCGTCAGTCGTAGCAGTCATCGCCAATCATTCGTCAATCGCGGCTCAATTGCCACCGAACGACGAACCGCATCGTATAGGCCGTCTCAGATATACATCTTTCAGAAAATCAAATATTCTGTCCTCGACCTCCCGGGAAATTACGACTTTGCTGCGCGTCGCAATATACAATCATTTCATTCCACTCGTTCATATCTCGCTGATTCTTAAAGATTATTCTAAATCCAGTGGCGTGGGTTTCTTTGATTAACCCTTAAATACCACCCTCCCTCCTCTTCTTTTCCACATTGAATCCTTAACGAAGCCATGCCAAATCCAATTTACGTAATTACTTTTTGCTCTCTCTCTCTCTCCTTGACGCCGCAGGTTCCCAAAAACCCGTCAAAATATCGCCAAAAAATTCGAACTTACGGAGATTCGAACCCACGACCCTTGAGCGGCCGGTGTTTTAAGAGGTACGCGTTTACTACTTGAGCCATCGACCGCCCCATATTTAATATTTTAATATTTAAGAAGGGTTCAAAAAAATTATCTTGAAAAGGGGTGGTTCCATTTGCACATTATTTCAACAATAACTTTATAAAATAATCATTGAAATGTAATCAATCTAGCTGTGAAATTGCGAAAATATAATTTTTTTGTTGGCTATATATAGCTATCGATGATTTTACATTTTTTTACATCAATAATTATTTTGTATATATCAGGTAGAGATGCTGCAATTAACTTACTTTTACAATAACTAATAATAATATGTTAAAATAAAAATTTATTAATGAACATTATTTTTTCATTATTAAAGCCAACGGCGCAAAAAGGCTAATACTTTTTCTTATTTATTATAAAATTAATCAACATATGTGTATACTTGAATGCGTGCAATTAAATAGCAATTCGGAGTTATTTTACCTCAAATTTTTAACATGACTGGAGTAGTTAAGACAGAAGGCATCAACTGGATAAAGAAATCGCGATTCAAATGAGACGGTGAGAAGTCAATTGGAAACAAGAAAAAAAGAATAACATCACGAGAATACGAAGAAATTGGTAAAAAAGCAATTTATCTAACAGCATAAAGTGAATATTTAACCGTCATGAAGTAAAGTTAATAATGAAAGAAATGCATAACTTACTTACAATTAATTACTCAATTCGTGTACTCGAGGATATTTAAAGGGATGCTGTCCATCCATATTTTTGATTGTTATCAAAATAAAAAGTATATCTATCTATCTATCTATCTATCCTGCTTCATGATTCTTTGGCAGGTTGAGTAACTCGTTCCTACTTACCTTGCGGTGCGTCTTAAGCTCGTGGTCGGATCCTCCGCAAAACAGCTTTCCACTTCATCGTAGAATTCCGTCCTCGCACTTTGTTGCTGACCACCATCAGGATTGCTCACAGCAAAGCAGCCTGTTTTCGCGGACCGTTGCTCAGTACGTGCAATAGCACCAGCATCAGGATGATTCCTGTTGGGCAATCGATGCTGGTACTCCTCGGCTGCTCTACGTGCTAAATTATCACAAGCTCCTAACACTAGCAGCATGTCAGTATATTCGCGATTTGTATAATCCATAAAATGACGTGCCATGTTTCAACGATCCGATGCGATGCTATCAAGCTTTGAAGAAAAGATGATAGCTCCGATACCAGTAACAAAATAGAAACACCGAAAAAACAAAAGCAAATAGGCTGAATCGTGGGCATGCACGGCGCTATATCGTACGTCGCCTACTTGTGAAAATTAAACTGTTCCCAGGTCGTAGATAGAAAAGAGCATCGCCGAATATTTCATGGAAAATGGTTTCACTGCAGTTTTTCCAGAGCTACGAATTCTTAAGGGAATAATCGTAGGCATACTCTGATGACCACTAGGAATAGTTCAAATTATAGCTATTACGCGTGTGCGTAATCTCTGTCCTGCATACTTGGTATCATGTAGTTGAAAGGAAAAATGAGACAAATATTACCGTTTACTCTCATAACACAGTCAGTATAGCGATTATAATACCAGGTACTCCTTCTTTGAATATCCTTGGTATTTGAGACGTTCAAATTTCGTTAAAAGAAGCGAAAAGTCGAAATATCGGTATTATCAGTACTTCAAGAGAAAGAATGTCAAACTTTTACTATTAAAATTACATACCATTGCTGTTCGTTACGTTTGATTATCAACATATTATACACATAAATATACGAAGAAGCTCAAAGTGCATTTTAAGAACAAAATACAAATAGTTTTGTTTAAGTTGCTATAAATAAGAAACTCTTTACGAAAAAATGATACTCATATTAATTGAAAAATGTCAACAATTTTTACAATAGTAGAAAATTGAAATAAAATTAAAAGAGAAAATTAATCCCCAATGCTGACATGTGCCATGTGTATAAAAAAACCTATGAATTCGGCTAGTCGCGTGAGCGCTTTACAGTTTATAAGTCGATGCACCTATAATTCTGCCTCGCCATTGTCACCATATCACGTGTCTGCCGCTGCTGGCGACTAGCCGCAGGCCAAACGACAATTTTAGCAATGGTAATACCAACGATCTCAACGACGATGCAAATAATAGTAACGCGAAAAATACGGTTAGGTGCGTACAGGTGATATTTCCACTTAGGCTAAAATCACATTCAAAAGAATTCTTAATCTGTATAAATGTCACTATTGCTGGTACATTAAAAAATAGTGTATAGCGTTTTGTTCAAACGTGTGCCATTAAATTTTATTAAAAAAGGAATAATATTTTTAGGAATAAGCGATAGCGACACTTCTGCTGATTTAGAATCTTTTTGAATATTTAATTTTAGATGAGTTTGAGTAGAGATATTACCATTACCGCACATAATGCTTTTTTCAAGGCACTTGATTAATGTAAGCAAACAGAAATAAAAAACGATTAATATTGATGTTTTAGAAAAATCTGTACATTTTTCGGCCACCAAAGTAGAATGATTGCTTAATTAAGTAATTATTTAATAATACGACTTTTTAAATAAAGAATGCGAGTATTAAATTGATTCGAATATAAATAATGCTATTGTGAACGATCATGTAAAATCTCAAAGAATCTCATAAAATATCTAGCGATCCTATGAGGAAAAAAAATTGCCTGATGAATATTTTTTTTATAATATGTTCATTGAAAATGCCTCTTTTCAATGCATGTAAAGCTCATAATAAAAAATTGAGAATTCTGAGCGTCTATGTACAGTTCCGAGCGTCTATGCGGAGCGGGAAGAAAATATTTTCTGGCCGCTGCGCATATACGCTCGGAATTCTTCATTCTACATTTACTTCACATGCACAAAAGAGGCCTTACATGAGAAACTTGATTAAAAAAAGTACGGTAAAAGAGTGTAACAGGGATAGAAAAAGTTTTCCGGACACAGACAATTATTTTAAGGTAGAACTCCGGATTTTTCGATTTCTTTAAATATCGTTGAAAATTGTTAGGGGGAAGTCCCCTAGTATGACCCCCCTTCCCGTATGACCACCCATGGCTAGATAGCAGTACTAATATATACCGGATTAGAATCAGGTTATAGTTCTATTAAATATTATGGGAGGTTCTTGTTTTTATATCCCAAGTTCGAATATTCTCGCAAGAATAACAAAAAAGCCGTTAATGTCGGTGTAAAAAGTTATTTCCCGAGGGTTAAATACATGCCCAGTATATAAGCTAATTCAATACTAATTACTATTTCATAACTTTTACCTGTCTTTGAAGCACAATTTTTAAGCATGGAAAACAAAAATACTCTTCTATAAACGTTAGGTGGTCATACTAGTAGAAGACACTTTTTCAAAATCTCAAATCCTTCATTTTTACTTATTAATTAATTCTTAATTCAGATTATTAACTTTGACTAATTCCATTATGAAATTTTCATTTTCACCGCGGTACACAAAAGTTACAGCTAAAATAGCTATGGGTGATCATACTAGGGTACTCTCCCCTATATATGTTTAATAAGGTATCCTTTATATGTGGTTAAAATCTTGAACCTCCAAGCCACATGAAATCTGGATATATTGAACCTTGAAATTTCATATTTTAACATAGGAAACTTATACTGAGTCCCACAGCGAGAAAGGTTTCGTTTGATTGTAAAAAAAGTTTTCTTTAATTTTTTTTTAAACTATCTTATCATGTAAAATAGCAATAAGAAACACGAAGAAAAAGTTTGATAGGTTAACCCATGCTCTTTGCTTCCTCCTAAAGGAAGCTTTGTAATATTAAAAAAAAGGTTTTCTTAAAAGCATGTTAGAAATATGTTTTGGGCCATTTGACATCAAAATACACTATTTTTAGAAAGTGTCCGTATGTATGGATGTATGTGTGTGTGTGTATGTGTGTATGTACACCATTATATCTCGAGCAATCCACAGTTAAATTTAATATTTAAGGGCTCATTTTTTTAAGAAAGGCGACCCAAAATAATTTATTTTGGTTTTTTATGCGTTTTGATTTTTTTATCTGTTTTTCGATTTTTGAGTTTTAGTATTTCGGCTTTTTTAATACTTAAGAAATAATATCATCGATTTAGTGATAATGCATTTGTAAGAGCTTAAAATATCTTTTCCGTCCCGAAATTTTTTATGAGCTATTTCTCTTTTTTTGTTATACACGGAAACGCCATGTTTTCTTTAAACGATTATATCTCGGAAATATATCATGGGAATATATTGAAAAAAATTAAGATGATCAGCAACATCGAGTCAATATTCAGTAAACATTTTTCAGCCAAATAATATGCAACTGGTCCTATAGTGTCAAATAATTTTTAAAAGGTTCAAATATCGATTTTGCGGCAGCGCTTCGGGCCGCTCGCTGAGCGCGTTAAACGAGAGCACGCGGCGCGTTGTATTCATCGCTTTTGTATTGATTTCATCTTTCGGAATAATAGGAGACCTTGTTACTTACAGAACCAAAGGTCCTTGAGGTTCCTCAGGCATCCTGCAGGGTGCGCTAATACTGAAATTAGCTTGTATCGGTGTGTATATGTGTTAGTTAGTATAACTGCAAAGCGACGCCGTGCATACGCTTCGATTTGTATTTCTGCTGATTTTTCGTTTTTATATATTTATATATTACAAATCTCCTTGATTTTAAGTGAACAGTGTGAACATTATAAACAATATGAGTAGCGAAAGACCAGTGTATGATGGCAAGAAATCGACGAAGGGGAAAAAGAGCAACTTGAAGAGACCGAAAATTTCAAAGCGGCAGCCAAATAACCGTTATGAAATGAAGAAGTTGGCACATCGGCTCGAAAATTATCTACCATCAATCCTGATGACTTTGAAGTAGATGAATGCTTTGCTTATCGAATTCTGAATTTTTTAACCGTATTTACCACTATATCGCAAGCTGTTGTGTGCAAAAAGTGCAAGTCAGATGTGACATTCACCGAGTGTGGAAAGCGTGGCTTGGGTTTCAAAATTGTTATTTCATGCCAAAACTGCGACAACATTTCTATCCCTTCTTCACCATTCATTGAAAAAGCATACGACATTAATCGTAGACTGATTCTTGCTATGCGACTACTGGGGATAGGATTGAATGGAATAATAAAATTTTGCGCGTTCATGGAGCTCCCGCGGCCAATTTTTCAATCATTTTACGATAAAGTTGTGCAGAAGATTGATGTCGATGCAAAAGAGGTTTGTGAGCAGACTATGAAAAATGCAGCTGAGGAAGAGAAGAAAAAAAGTGATGAAATAGGAAACAAAAGTGGTATTACTGTATCTGGCGATGGTTTGTGGCGCAAACGCGGCTTCACGTCCCTTTTCGGATTTGTATCACTTATTGGATGATGTACTGGCAAAGTGGTCGACATTTTAGTAAAATCTAAATATTGTAAGGCATGCGAATTTTGGGAAAAGAAAAGTGACACGGATGAGTACAAGAAAAGGCTCGAAACCCGTGAAAACGAATACCGATCGAACCATGACGGCTCGGCGGGAAAAATGGAAGTGGATGCCGTTATTGAGATGTTCCAGCGCTCAGAATCTTTACACCAACTTAAATATGCCAATTACGTCGGGGGCGGTGATTCAAAAACTTTTAAAGGTATCCTAGACTCGTAGCCTTATGAAAATTTGTCAGTAACGAAGAAAGAGTTCTACGACCACGTGCAGAAACGGATGGGTTCGAAATTTAAAACTGGCCTTCGAAATTTAAAAAAGAAAACTAAAGGTCTTGGAGGAAAGGGCAAGCTCACTGGTAAATTAATCGACGAATTGTCAATTTATTATGGTCTAGCAATACGTAGAAATTATGATTCTATCAAAAATATGCGCAATGAAATATACGCAACGCTAGACCATAAATTATCGACGGACGACAAATCGAAGCACGAGAGATGCCCGCGCAGCGAAGATTCATGGTGCTCGTGGCAGATGGCCCAGGCCACTGCAGATTTGAATTATAAACACAAGCCAGCAATGTATCAAGATGAATTTGAAGCAATTTCTCCTATTTATGTTGAATTGAGCAGCGACGATCTGCTGACTCGTTGCCTCGGCGGATATACGCAAAACAGCAACGAGAGTTTCAACTCAATCGTGTGGTGTATGGCTCTGACATCAGTCTCCAGTGGCAAGCACGTTCTTGACACTGCAGTATATATTGCCGCAGGCATTTACAACGATGGTCTGTCAAACATCATGAAGCTTATGCAGAAATTAGGTCTTAAAATAGGACCAAATTGTTTCAATTTCTGCATTGAAACTGATGAGCGGTGGATCAAGTTTTCCGAGCGGTCGCTCACAGATGCAGCCAAGAAGGCCCGATTAGATTCAAAATCGATGAGAAAGGAAGAGGAGGAAGCAAATATTAATTTGGATGGCCAAATGTATGGTGTAGGCATCGCAGATTAGAAGTAAACAAAAAATATCGATGATTTAAGTGCATGTAAAACTTTAAACGCGTTTCTCTCGAAACCGGTTTTTTCAAACTGGGAAAACAGATAACTCGTAAACTATTGCATGGATTGGATTGAAATTTTTACTGTAGCTTTTCACAAGATTCGCTGTATGGCCGTCATTTTGTATTTAAATGTAAAAAAAAAGATATTTTTGTGCCACAATATATGTATAGTAAACCCTCAAAAAAGAAATTTGATCCCTTCTTTTCTACTCTTGTAAAAAATCGTACAAATTAGGCATTTTTTCGGTCCGCTTGAGTGGTTTTACCCCTTAAACTTTTATGGTTTGCTTCTTGGTTAAAGATTTTTTATCATTACCTTTCCAAGAACAAACATATTTTTTAAAAAATTTCTTTGAGATTTCTAAAAAATTGGTTTGTTTTCTAAAAAAATAATGTTAAAAAAAATTTAACGAATAAGTAAACTGTAAAAGTTTAAGTATATGTTATACGGAGTAAAACAACCGTTTGAACAAAGTTCTTGTTGCTCTTGTCACCTAGAATACCTCAATAAATATCGTATTGACAATGGTACACTATTGTGTCACGTAAGAACAAGATTTAGAGGTTTTATAACGATAAAATTACAGACATTATCAAGTATTTATTGAAAAAAAAAAAATGGGTGAGTGGTACACGTATTTAATTAGCGTACACAATGGGAAATCTGATTTATTTTTATTTTTAATGCAGTAAATATATAAATCATTAATTTTAAATAATTATATTGCGAATTATACTATGCCCGAATTTGTGAAATAAAACGTTTTAAAAATGTAGTTTAATAATACAAAAAGGAAGTTTCTGCTAGTCTGGTCTTGACTTTCTAAAGTACTTACTATAAACACTGTTTCGAAAATGGCCAATTTTTAACTACTTAGAACTTCCTCAATTAAAACACGGGGTATTAGAGTTAAAGGTTCAAATAACATGTCTAAATTTGTTCTTAAGCACCAAAACCCAACATATATCTACTGTGAATCAGAAGTTCCGTAAGGAGGCAGTCCTGGATTAAATCCAAAGAAGGACTTTATTTACGAGTCCAGCAAACTTCTTATGTTTAAAAGCAATCATTCTGAAAAATGTTATAGTATCAAAACACAATAATTTCTTAAATTTTACCGTTGTAAAACCTCAAAATCTTGACCCTATACGTCACAATAAATCACGATTTTCAATGCCATATTCATTTTCGGAGATGCAATCAATTTTTTAAAAAATATTTAAAAAATTCTTATCGGTTTTTCGATTTCTTTTGAATATCCTTTTTTTTAATCTATAGGATCTCCGAAAAAAATAATAAAAAAAAATTAACGAAAAAGTGCTCCGCTCTTTTTGTAATACATATCAAAAGGAGTAGAATAATCGTAAAAAAAAAATTTTTGTTCATCGTGTTACCCCGAATTGTGTGAGGATCAAAGTTCTTTTAATAAATATGGTATTGAAAACAGTGATTTATTGTGACGTATTGAGTCAAGATTTTGAGGTTTCACAACGGTAAAATTTAAGATATAATTGTGTTTTGATAGCATACAAATTTTCAGAATGATTGCTTTTAAACATAAGAAGTTTTATGGACTGGAAAAAAGTTAATGTTTGAGTTTAACCCAGGCCTGCCTCCTGAAACCTTTTCAGGGGCACCTTTTTCTGCAATACCGACAACTAGAATAATGTTGGTTCTCTAAAATTGATATTTTTAGGTAAAGTTGCGGATTCAGGGGTTTTCAAGGTAGCTGATTACGAATCACAAAATTTATATTTTTCGCTAAATTTGCGTATACAGAGGTTTTCGGGGTCGGTGATTACGAATCTGACATCAGCTTTTCAAAATTCAATATGGCGGATCCAATATGGCGGCCGGAAAGACCAAGAAATCCATAAAATTGATATTTTCAGCTAAAATTGCGTATACAGGGGTTTTCAAGGTCGCTGATTGCGAATCTGGAATCTGCTTTTCGGAATTCAACAAAGCGAATCCAATATGGCTAAAAGAAACCTCAAAATATTCATATATCGATGTTTCTGTCTGGAATTACGTACACAGGGATTTTTGCTGTTGCTGAGCACAAATCTGGCTTTTAGTATTTCGTTCGTGGAATAAAATGTTTATTAGTGGTATTTCAAAAAGCAGTTATTTTCTGCTTTGATGCATAATGTCACATTGTAGGTTGTACAATAAAATTTCGATCGAATCTGAAGTTTTTTAGTGCTACAATTTTCACAGTTTTTGGGAACTCCTTCATGAACGGCAGGTAAATGCATCTGTTGTAACGTTCTAACACTATCAGGTGTTTTAGTTTTTTTTGGAGTAGGGGTTTTGGAAGAGGGTCTTCCCCGTTTCACTCGGCCAGCCGGTCCTACCAGTTCATCCACAACTGACAAACGAAACTCCTTAAATTTCAAATTGCTATTGGCATTGCGCAGTTTGAAAATTATGAAAGAGTTGACCAAAGTCACGTCGATGTAGTGCCAGAATAAACGGTGCCACCATTTTTTGCTCTTTCTGGAAATTTCATAAAATGATTTCATCATGTCTGACTTATCAACGCATCATATGTAAGCATAATAACCTTTGGCCATTTGCGGGCAAGTTACAGTTTTCTAAGAACCATCTTTGTGTCTTCTCTGCACCTCTGACAACGCAGGTGGATCGTGAAAGTTTGATAGAAACTGGACTGGCTTTTTGTCAACCCATTTTATCCATCTGATACCGTCATCTGACGTACGGTATTCACTATCTCCGATGTTCATATCTTTATCTTTTTTCTGAAGCTTGGGTAGATCTTTACGACCTTTCCTAACAGTTCCACAAGCTAAGATTCCATCTTTTAGTAATGAACTTATCAAAGCAATACTTGAGAAGTAATTATCAAAGTAGATGTGGTAATTCATATTCGTCAAGATCCGAGATAAATCCTTGATAACTCTCCCCCCTAAATTTTTTTCAGAAATATTACCGATTTTCCCAGTATAAATTTGGACTTCACATACAAAGCCCTTCATATCAGCTCTTACCCACACATTATATCCTCTTTTTGTAGGTTTTTGAGGCATGTGCTGTTTCATAGTATTACTACCTTTGAATTTTATCATTCTCTCATCTATAGATTGTTCTCTTGTTGGATCATAATAATGCAGATAGGTTTCAGAAATTTTGTCAATAAACGGTCTTATTTTATACAATTTATCAAACGTTAGGTCCCCCCTTTTGGGTTCTTTAGTCTTATCATTCAAGTGTAGATTGTTGAGCAGGAAAGAAAATCTCTTGACCGGTATTTTTGAACTTATATAAGCATCATAATTTTGAAAATCTGATGCCATATTCGTAATCAGCGACCCCGAAAACTCCTGTATACGCAATTTTAACTAAAAATATTAATTTTGTGGATTTTTTTTTGTTTTACATAGGTCATAGGTCGCCATATTGGATCCCCTATGTTGAATTGCAAATTAAAAATTTGCAATTTAAAAAATCTGGTTCCAGGAATGTAGTCAGCTACTCCAAAAGCCTTTATATACGCAATTTCAGGCAAATTCATCGAGTTTGTGGGTTCTTCGGTACGTGCACCCGCCATATTGGATCCGCCATGTTGAATTTCGAAAATCGGAGGCCGGATTCAGAATCAGCGACCTCCAAAACTCTTATATACGTAATATCAAAAGAATTTCTTCCAAAACTGACTCTCTGACCAAATTTAATCTAAGTTTTTTCACCTTAAATTGTTTATAACTAATTATATAAACAAATATTTGTAAATTTAAGCTCAGGATTTTATTTCTTAGGTATCTAGAATTATATAGAAAAATATTTGAGCGACATTGAGCTCAAATTGTCTAAGTTGTGCACAGAAATATGAACCAAAATATGGTGCCACTATAGTGGCACCCGCCCCGCAAAGGGTTAAGATGGCCACATTACCTACACCTACTTTATGAAACTATTTGACACAAATCATGATACTAGAGTAGTTAGCCCCCCCCCCCCAATCATGTGGTATCATCCGGTTGATACTCCATGATTACGGGGGATTTAAAACTTTTAGGACCAATTTTCACAAAATTAGACTAAAAGAGTGTTTAGGCCCACCTAAACACGTGGTATTATCTGGATGAGCAAAATACCATCTCTAAGTGAGCAAGAAAGTCAGAAGTGGACAAAGAAAGTCTTTTTTGTCCTACCTGCACCGAGACTATGCTTTTGTATGCATATAAAAAGCAGGCGGAAAGTGGTTCTTTGGAAAATGTGGTACTTGTCCACCCTAGGGCGGTATAGTAAAACACTTTCTGCCCACATTATACACGCATGAAAAAACATCCTTTCAGTACTGCGAGGAAGAAAAGCGTGTGTACCACGGGCGGAAGGCGATTAACGCTCGTGCTGTTTGCAACCCTTGTCTCGGCAGCCATCGACAACCCTCGGCTCGTCTTGGCTCGGCCTGCAATGCACACTCGCGGATATCGCTTACTTTCCGCCCTCGATATACAATATACTATTTTGCACGCTTTTTTGCCGGTTGGAAAATGGTCACTTTTGGCACGCTTTATAGGTAGGGAACACGCAAAAAACACGAATGCATCAGCTCACTGCAAGGTTTGCAATCATCATAAAAAATGGTTCTAATTAGGGAAACATTTAGATACTCTGACGGGCGTTTAATGATCTTGCGCCGGTCAGTCCCCGGCGATCCTGACTTGGTATATTTAGAGATTTATTACTCTAAATAATTTATTTTTTTTATTTTTTTCTTTTACATATATGGGCATTACTGTCCTTAACCAGGTAGCGTGTTACGGGCCTGATTGAAAAACCGAAAAATCGGCAAATTGGGCTAAACCAGGTTTTTGGCTTCTGCAGCGAACACAAAGCTCGAATCAAAAAAAGTTCCGTATGAAAGTTGTAGGTATTAGAAATACCTACAAAATGAGCTTTATCACGTTAAATTTTGTAAAATTATTGATTAACAAACGCTAAAAAACCGTCAAAAACGCCTTTTTTCAATTATTTTTAATTCAGAGAAAAACAATCCTTGAAATTTTTCTTTGAAAAAATCATTTGAAATTTTGGTATAGAACAGTCTCTATGATGATAAATATGAATAAATTTCTTGAACCCAAAATATTCTATTTTTACTGCAAAATTCATTTAGCATCTCGTGGTCGAGCTGCGTTCGACTCTGCGAGCTGTGTTCGACTATTTTGAAGTCAACTTCTACCATCAGCAAGGATCAGCTGATAAGCAAGGATATAGCCAGCGGCATGCTAGTCAGCAACAAGAAGGATTTTTTCTGCAAAGCCTGCATGTATGGAAAATCTCAACGCCTGTCATTTCCAAAGGTCTCTAAGAAAGTTTCAAGACAACCCGGGGAGTACTTTTGTAGTGACCTGTGTGGACCAATGCAGACAGAGTCTCTCGGCAAAGCCAAGTACTTCTTGCTTTTCAAGGACGAGGCAACTGGTTACAAGTATATATATTTTTAAGAAATAAAGCTGATGTCTATGCTACATTTCAAGAGTTCGAGCGAGAGATACGCAATAAGTTTGGTCAACCGATGAAGTGTATACGGACTGATAACGGCAAGGAGTTTTGGCATCGCGTTCGAAACTACTTAACCTCATACTCCACAGCAGAATGGTGCATCGGAAAGGGAGAATCGCGCCATTGTCGAGAATGCCAGGACCATGCTAAACACTATACAGCTTCCATATATTATCTGGGCAGAGGCAGTGAACACAGCTGTTTATCTACAAAATAGAACACCTTACACTCGTACTGGTATTTCCATACCCTACGAACAATGGCATGGTAAGAAGCCATCTCTTTCTCACCTTAAAGTCTTTGGATCCGAGGCATATATTTACATTCCTAAGCTCTCCCGACGTAAGCTGGATGCTAAGGCAACAAAAATGATTTTGTTGGGGTATGAAGGTTATTTGAAGAACTATCGCCAATGGACTAACCCAAGCAAGCTCAACCTATACAAGGCGATGGCCCTCAACTTCAACTACCTGCTGCAGATAACCCGCAGCAACAGCTAGCCGGAAGGAACCAACATCGAGAGCTGAACAGCCCGCGGCATGGTCTGAGAGACTGCAGCACCATTAAGCCACCAGCTCGATATGAACTTTACGTTGCAGAGTTCCATGAGCCGCAGACATTTCACGAAGCTGTATGCGAACCGGAGTCTGCATGCTGGCAGCAGTCAATAGACGAGGAGCTTGAGTCCCATAAGAAGAACAATGGGTCTTCAATGTGCAGTCTTACAAGTCTGGAGATGGTCAACGATATAAGGCGAGAGTTTGCGCGCGGGGTTTTCGACAGATTTTCGGTATCGATTACGAGGAAACGTTTTCGCCGCTTGTACGGTATGATTCGATCAGGATTTTTCTCGCGTTGGCCGCTCGTGAAAAAATGGAAATGCGGCAATTTGACGTAAAGACCGCGTTTCTGTACAGTGAACTTACCGAGGATATATACATTCAAATTCCGACAGGCGTAAAAGTAAATGATAAAAGTTTTAAGGTTCCTGTAGGTAAATTAAATAAGGTTTTATACGGTTTAAAACAGGCTTCTCGTTGTTGGAGTCTAAAGTTTGCACGTTTTTTAGCAAAATTTGGTTTTAAGGTTTGTAATGCAGATAGTTCTATTTAATACGGTAATGTACATGGTGTCAATGTGATTATCGCAATGTTCGTTGATGGCGGACTTATTTTATCTTAATCATTAGACGCGATTAATATTGTGACCCACGAATTAAAGGAATGTTTTGAGGTTGTTATAAACGAACCAAGCACATTCGTAGGAATACAAATAGACCGCAATCGTGAGGACCGATCTATACGCATCCACGAGTCCTAATATGCATTAAAGGTTTTAACAAAATTTAATATGTTAGATGCAAATTCTGTTTGTACTCCTGCGGATTCTAGTTTGGATTTAAGAACGAGCGAATCGACTGATGAAATGCTGAATGTTCCGTTTCGCGAGCTCGTTGGCTCACTAATGTTCTTGTATAATGTCACGCAACCGGACTTAGCGTACGCCGCACGGTGTAAAAAAAATGTTTTCTTTGTGTTAAAACCTAATATCTCACGATTGAGTGAACCGAAATGGATGAAATTTGGTGGTAATATAGTTTGATTTATGTGGAATAAGGGAAAATTATTGAGGAGGCCCAAAATAGTTTTCCAAGGCCCCAAAATTCAAGGAAAAAAGGCACATTTTGCAATTTTAGCAATAAATTCGTCGCCATTTTTAATATTCATGATATTTTTTGGAAAAAACTATGTTACTTACAGATTTTAGTCTACTGAACTTAAATCCACCGAGAAAAGTTATCTGAGAATTTTAACTTTCCAAGAAAATTCACTTAAACATGAAAAATCGTGTATTTTTGGTAAAAAGTCGTATAGATATTTATAAACTTTTGTATTATAATAGAAAACATTTTAAATTTTATAAAATGTTGGTACTGAACATGCCTAAGACAAAGAACTGAAAAATGTTTGTAACACAACATATAGCTTGCTTTTCCGCCCGAAAAATGTGGCGTACATCACAATTTTCGTCAGATTTTTACATTTTATATGAAATGATGACTTATCTAATGAAAATGAATAAATGAACATCTCAACTCGTTTTTAGGAATAAATTGCTTCTTTTCCCCATAACCCTTAAACACCTAAACCCAGCCCTTAAACCCCAAAACCTTCAAACCCCGAAACCCTTAAACCCCAAAACCATCAAACCCCGAAAGTCTCAAACCCCTAAATCAACCCACAGAAATGTCAAACCCCTAAATCAACTCACAGAAATGTCAAACCCCAAAACCCTGGGAGTCTCGAACCAAAGCCGAGAACCCTCAAATCCCAGAACCCAACCCCAGAATCCTAGAACCCTCAAACCACAGAACCCTCAAATATCAGAACCCCAGAACCCAACCCTCAAGCACCAGAAACCTCAAATTCCAAAACCCTTAATCCCCAAAACCCCGGAACCCTCAAACCCTCAAACCCCAGAAACCCAGAATCCTGAAACCCCAGAACCCTCAAACTCCAGAACCCTCAAATACTGAAATCCCCAAACACCGAAAGCCTCAAATCGCAGAATCCTTAAACCCTGGAACTCCAAAACCCTCAAACCCCAGAACCCTCAAACCCCAGAACCCCGAAACCTCAGAACCCTCAAACCCCAGAACCCCAAAACCCTCAAAACCCAGAACCCTCAAACCCCAGAACCCCAAAACCCTCAATCCCCAGAACCCACAAATTCCAAAACCCTTAAACACCTAAACCCTCAAACTCCGAAACCGTCAAAACACTGGAACCCAACCCCATAACCCAACCCGAGAACCCTCAAAACCCAGAACCCCAGAACCGTCAAACCATAGAATCCTCAAACCCCAAAACCCTCAAGACCCAGAAACCTCAAATTCCAAAACCCTTAAACCCCAAAACCCTCAAATCCCAGAATACTCAAACCCCAGAACCCCAGAACCCTCAAACCCCAGAACCCCAAAACACCAGATCCCTCAAACTCCAGAACCCTCAAATACTGAAACCCTCAAACCCCAAAACCCTTAAATTGCCCTCAAATCGCAGAACCTAACCCCAGAACCTCAGAATCCTCAAACCCAAGAACCCTCAAATTCCAAAACCCTTAAACCCCTAAACCCTCAAACCCCGAAACCCTCAAATGCCAGAACCCCAGAACTCTCAAGACCCAAAACCCTCAAATTCCAAAATCCTTAATCCCCAAAACCCCGAAACCCTCAAATCCCAGAAACCCAGAACCCTCAAACTCCAGAACCCCAAAACCCTCAAACCCCAGAACCCTCAAACTCCAAAACCCAACCTTTAAATCACAGGACTGTCGAACCCCAAAACACCGGAACCCAACCTAACCCTCAAACCCCAGAAACCTAGAACCGAACCCGAGAACCCTCAAATCCCAGAACCATCAAACCCCAGAAATCTCAAATGTCAGAACTCCAGATCCCTCAAGACCCAGAAACCTCAAATTCCAAAACCCCGAAACCCTCAAAACCCAGAATCCCTCAAAACCCAGAACCCCAGAACCCCATAACCCTCAAACCCTCAATCCCTGAACCCTCAAACTCCAGAACCCTCAAATACTGAAACCCTCCAACCCCGAAACCCTCAAATCGCAGAACCTCAGAACCCTGAAACTCCACTACCCTCAAACTACAGAACCTCAGATCCCTTGAACCCTTATGAAAAAAATGGCAGCCGAACACGTTTTTGTACCGAAAAAGCTTTTCAAATGCTATATTTAAAATTCTTACTTCTACGAAAAAATAGAGCAGATTTTCCACCCAACGCAGCCTTGTCACATTATCAATTACTCTAATGGTTTTCGAGTTATGATCAATTTTCGTTGAATATCAAAGCGTTTTATTCTCTTTTATTATGTAGGATAAAGATTTAACATTTCAATACAATTCTTTTATATACATCGATAACTTAGTTACTAGTTTATTTACAAGTCCATCTATAGTTAGGTACTCCATACATAAAAAGATTCTTGTTAATTATTTATTCACTATCATTGTCATCGAAATCGTCTTTAGTGTCATCGCTGCTGACAGTTTCTTCATATTCCATTTGCTCGCTAAAACACAAATAGTATATGTGATGTTGAGTATAGTTATCTTTTAATTTTTACTGACATAATTTTTTTATATTAATACAAATTTTATCTTTAAACTAGTATAGATTGTTTTATAAGGTAGCAGCCTGGTAACTTACACATTCTTTATAGACTATTTAGGAAATACGTGTTATAAGCAAATAAATTTTTATCTTTTTGATTATTTAATATATTGTTATTGACATCTAGAAGTGCATAAGAATCGTTTTCAATTATTTTTACATGCTATGTTTTTTTAGATAAAAGAGGGGACACTTAAGGTCATCTAAAACAAATAAATTTGATAGATTGTTATGCATACTTGTCATTCTGGTTCGAACTTGGATCAAATGATTTTCTTAAAAAATAATAAAATTGCAAATTTTGTAAATAATTTAGGTATTAGGAAAAAAAGTACTCTAAAAGAAGAACTCTAGTTGCTGCAATAGCCACTGATATATAAAAGAAAGTTTCAAAATTTTCGGCCAAATGGTTCAGTAGACTTTAATTTATCACCCTGATCTACTGAAAAACATTCAGAAAAACGCATTTAATTTTTTTACAGCTTATAGCATGAACTACGAATGAGAACTTGATTATGAGCTGCTGCTTTGTTAATATTTTGAATTTCGGTCTAAAATATACAGTACACTCTTAATTAATAAGTTATACTTCCTAAATATAAGCTAAATTGAGTTGCTTAAATCTATGTCGTTGTAATAAATGGATCTCTTGACTTAATCAATTGTACTCTTTCATGATAGCTTCATTATCTTCTTTTTCAAAAGATAACCTTCAGGAAAAAGGATCATGACAAAAGAAATGTTATGAATAATTAGGATCAGGATTGGTTAAGAGTTACAAAAATGGATAGCAAGCTGAAAAATAAATACAAATGTTACAAAAAGTAGTAATATATTTTAATAAAAACATATGATTATTAGCATAACATTACTTTTCGAATAAAAAAAATCTTTTTATTTAATAAAATTTTGTATTAAAGTAAAAATGTAACCGATTCATTTCGCTAACACGATCAAGTAGCTTGGTTGAAGCTTGCAAAATTCAGGAAGACTGGAAAACTTTTTTGATGGGGCTATGAAATTACGATTTTCGCATGCTTATAATAATAATAATTAGGAAAAAAGATAACTGTAATACCTCAGTGGCCGACAAAAGCGGATACTTTGCGGAGTAGGATTGGTCCATGCCTTCTCATTTGATCCTTTAAGTTTTTGAATTAAGCAACTGGTTACTAATAAAATTTGTTGAGCATTATCATTTACATTATCAGTATCAGTGTATTTTTGATGGGGGTTGAGATGACCGGAGGAGCTGTCAAATCCAACAGTCACGTACAATTCAAGGTTACGCAATGCTTTGCAATCCCACTTTTCAGCAATTGCTTTACACAACCTTTCTGAAGATTTGTTTAGCATATCTTGAAGTGGTACCATCACTTCATTTTCTGAATATTTTATATTCGAGGGTGCACATTCTGCCATTGCTTGTTGCAGATACGGATAGGATAGTAAAAATTTAAATCCCCTTAATCGGCAATCACTAGCAATTAATGAGTAGCTTTTCACATTCAAGTTGCCCTCGAAGTATAACGCTAAAGCTGACTCATTCATGAAATAACTGTGCTTCGTCTTGTTCTTTATCCTCTAAAAATTCTTCAGCATTACTCTGGCAGACCCGGAAAAATAATTATGGGAATATAAATTTGAATGAAATGAAATAAAATTTAATTAATAGTACATTACACCACAACGATTTCTTATAATACCCATAACAAAACTTATACCTTCCTCTAACTAGGCTCAAAGACACATAATATAAACACACTTAGACTGTAAAAACGACATCAAGCCGTGACCGATCGCGGCGTCAAGCAGTTTACCGACCTAATTTTCAGTTCGGTCGATAAGCACATGGCTTGCAAGTAATTTTTTACTTTCAAAAGTTTGCCAAAAAAGTAAGTCTCTCGAGCCTAGTAGATAGAAGGGAAGTATAGGCTCTCTTGCTGCGGGTATAATGAAAAAAATCTTTATAACAATTCTAATGTAGTACTTTTGTTGATGATTTTTTATTCAGTTTTCGGCAAAGGTCAAGAGTATATTGGAGGCTCTTTTTTCGGCCTACCGCGTCCGCGATCAGTGACTTCTTTATTTTTAGTCCTATTAAAATCAAAATTTGTAAATTTTTAATTAAAAAGGAACTAAATAATTTAAAAGTATATTATATAAACTAAAAGAAAATAAAAATATATAAATTATTACATTCAGATAGACGTTTGATATTTGTCAATATTTTACTTATGATACATGTGAAGAAGGGATTTATTTTCCCATGTAAATAATAATTTGGCATATATGCCAGAATAGTATTATAATCATATATATATAATCAAATAAATATATGAAACTTACCGTTTCGCTTCTATATCTATTTCCTTGTACAATTTTAATACATACTCAAAACTTAGTTTTAATACATACTTAAAGTTTAGTCAAATTAAATGTTATACTTATAGGTTAACGAGTTAAGTTTTTAACAGTGTGATTTGAATTCAATTAATGAATTATAGTAAGAAAAAACAATATTTACATAAAAGTGATTAAAAAAGAAATAATAAAGAGGACAAATAGTCTGAATAAAAATGAAAATGTTAATAAAATATTAAAAGAAATTTTCTATAAGACTTCAATCTGTATTTTCCAATTTAATAAATATAAAATATATTGCCATAGCAACGATTTATACTTTTGAACTTGCGTATTTGTGGCAGCTTGCTTCGAAAATCTAAATTTAATAGTAATATTTTTTGCTCAAAATCATGTAACACTAATTTGATAAAGTAAAGCTATTTTTTAGAAATATATAACATCAATTTTTACACCCTTCTACGTTATTGTGTATTATAAGAAAAAAATTAGATTGCATGGTTTAAGGGGGTAGGCCTGAGTTAAAACATCGAAAAAACTTTTTAAAAGAAAATTTATTTGGAAAGATATAGCCCAAATAGTGAGACTACCTTTTTCACAAATTTTACTAAAATAACGATTTACTTGTATTTTCAGTTGGTCGCCCTTTCTAATTGTTTAATAAGCATATTTTAATACTCTTGTAGATGTTTTCGACACGAAATTTTCCATAGAAAATGCTGCCGAAACTCGTTTTTGACGAGAAAAATTCGTTGCAAAGCGTCTATTATGAATATCTAAAATGACGTTTTAAAAACGCCTTTTAAACGTTATTTTGGCCGCAATGTAAAAGCCTTACGAATCGAGCAAGCACGTCATAAAATAGTTTCTAAAACTTCTTTAATACAAATAATAAACGTTCAAGACGTTATCAAGACTTTTTTTTTTAAAAAGTACGTCATAAAAACGTCTTTCGAACATCAAGTACACGTCTATAAAACCTTAGAATAACGTTTATAAGACGTTTCTCTATACATACAAGAAATTTTAATATTAAAATTATTTTTATATATATAAAATTTTAAATATATAGAAATATTAATATTAAAATTTTTTTCTATATATATAGAAACGTCTTTTAAACGTTATTCTAACGTTTTATAGACATGTACTTGATGTTGGAAAAACATTTTTATGACGTACTTTCTAACAAAAACGTCTTGAAAACGTCTTAAAAACGTTTATTATTTGTATACATATAACAATAAACAAAACATTATTACGAATTTCATATTTATATTTTATATAAATATGAAATTCGTAATAAGATCTCACAAAGTCTCACATAGATCTCATATATATCTCATTAAGATCTTTATTTCATATAAGATCTCATATGAAATCTTAATTTATATTTTCACGCAGAATATTAAAGATGTTTTAGAAACGTTTTTATGACGTGCTTGCTCGATTCGTAATGCTTTTATATTTTGGCCAAAATAACGTTTAAAAGACGTCTTAAAATATCTTTATAACGTCTAGTGCGGTCCACAAGTACAAATCTGATGTTAAATGTCATCAATTAAAAATAACAAAAATGCAATTTTTCGGGTTTCATTTTCTCCTACCTGATATATAAAAGATACCTGATATATAAATCCTACCCGATATATAACCAATTGGCCGAAAATTTTGAACCTTTTTTTTATATATCAGAGACTATTGCAGAAACTAGAGTATTTTCCTTATTCCTAAATTATTTACAAAATTCGCAATTTTATTACTTTTTAAGAAAATCATTTGATCCAAGTTCCAACCAGAATGACAAGTATGCATAACAATCTATTCAATTCATTAGTTTTAAACGACCTCAAGTGTCCCCTCTTCTATCTAAAAAAAACATAGCAATGTAAAAATAATTGAAAACGATTCTTATGCACTTCTAGATGTCAATAACAATATATTAAATAATCAAAAAGATAAAAATTTATTTGCTTATAACACGTATTTCCTAAATAATCTATAAAGAATGTGTAAGTTACCAGGCTGCTACCTTATAAGACACTCTATGCTAGCTTAAAGATAAAATTTGTATTAATATAAAAAAATGTCAGTAAAAATTTAAAGATAACTATACTCAACATCACTTATTAAAATGCATATTAAAGTCCACAATATACTATTTGTGTTTTAGCGAGCAAATGGAATATGAAGAAACTGTCAGCAGCGATGACACTAAAGACGATTTCGATGTCAATGATAGTGAATAAATAATTAATTAAAAATCTTTTTATGTATAGAGTACATAACTATTGATGGACTTGTAATTAAACGAGTAACTAAGTTATGGATGTATATAAAATAATTGTTTTGAAATGTTAAATCTTTATCCTACATAATAAAAGAGATTAAAATGCTTTGATATTCAACGAAAATTGATCATAACTCGGAAACAATTAGATAATGTGACAAGGCTGGGTTGGGTGGAAAAATCTGCTCTATTTTTTCGTAAGAAAGAATTTTGAATATAGCATTTAAAAAGCCTTTTCGGTACAAAAACGTGTTTGGCTGCCATTTTCTTCATAAGGGTTTGGGGTTTAAGGGATTTGGGGTTCTGGAGTTTGAGGGTACTGGGGTTTCAGGGTTCTGGAGTTCTGGGGTTTGAGGGTTCTGGGATTTGAAGGTTTTGGGGCTGGGTTAGGTTTTAGGGATTAAGGATTTTCAAATTTGAGGGTTCTGGGGTTCTTGCATTTTAAGGTTTCGGGGTTTGAGGGTTTATGGGTTTAAGGGTTTTGGAATTTAATGTTTCTTTTGTTTGATGATTCTGAGGTTCTGGGGTTAGGTTCTGCGATTTGAGGGTTTCGGGTTTTGACTGTTTCAGTATTTGAGGGTTTCGAGGTTTGAGCGTTTCAGTATTTGAGGGTTCTGGAGTTTGAGGGTTCTGGAGTTTGAGGGTCATGGGGTTTGAGGATTTTGGGGTTCTGGGGTTTGAAGGTTCTGGGGTTCTGGGTTTGAGGGTTTTAGGGTTTGAGGGTTCTGGGGTTTGAGGGTCCTAGGGTTCTGGGGTTTGAGGGTTCTAGGATTCTGGGGTTTGAGGGTTGGGTTCTGGGATTTCAGGGTTCTCGGCTTGGGATCTGGGGTTCTGGGGTTCCGGGGTTTTGGGGTTCGACAGTTCTGTGATTTGAGGGTTGATTTCGGGGTTTGAGACATTCGGGGTTTAAGTGTTTTGGGGTTTAAGGGTTTTGGGGTTTGAAGGTTTTAGCGTTAAAGGGTTTTGGGGTTTAAGGGTTGGGTTTAAAGGTTATGAGGAAAAGAAGCAATTTATTCCTAAAAATGAGTTGAGGTGTTCATTTATTCATTTTCATTAGATAAGTCATCATTTCATATAAAATGTAAAAATTAGACGAAAATTGTGATGCACGCCACATTTTTCGGGCGGAAAAGCAAGCTATATGTTGTGTTACAAATTTTTTTCAGTTTTTTGCCTTAGGCATGTTCAGTACCAACATTTTATAAAATTTAAAATGTTTTCTATTATAATAAAAAAGTTTATAAATATCTACACGACTTTTTACCAAAAATACACGATTTTTCATGTTTAAGTGAATTTTCTTGGAAAGTGAAAATTCTCAGATAACTTTTCTCGGTGAATTTAAGTTCAGTAGACTAAAATCTGTAAGTAACATAGTATTTTCCAAAAAAAATCATGAATATTAAAAATGGCGATGAATTTATTGCTAAAATCGCAAAATGGGCCTTTTTTCCTTGAATTTTGGGGCCTTGGAAAACTATTTTGGGCCTCCTCAATAATTTTCCCTTATTCCACATAACTCAAGCTATATTCCCACTAAATTTCATCCAATTCGGTTCACTCAATCGTGAGATATTAGGTTTTAACACAAAGAAAACATTTTTTTCTCACCGTGCGCCGTTAATGTCATAAGCCGTTACGTGAATAATTACAATAGGAACCATTGGGAAGCCCGTAAACGAATACTAAAATATTTAAGGGGAACATTTGATCACGGTATTTCTTATCACGATGATGGACGTATTTTCAATCGAATGGGTTACTGCGATTCTGACTTTGCAGGGGACGTCAGCACTCGAAGGTCAGCGTCCGGTTACATTTTCGAGTTAGCATCAGGTCTTGTGACTTGGACGTCTCAGAGGCAAAAATCGTTGCCTTAAACATAACCGAAGCGGAATATCAACATCTCTGGCTGTGCGATAGGATGTATGGCTGCGTAGGTTACTAAATGATATTGGGTGTCAAACAGATAATGCGCTTGTGCTCTATGTGGATAATCAAAGCGCATTACGCCTTATTAAAAATCCTGAGTTTCACAAGTGCACTAAGCATTTTATTCGAGTACGATATGAAGAAAACGTAATTGATGTTAAATATATTCCAAGCGAGAGTCAGAAAGCAGATATATTTACCAAGACTCTTCCGAGAGATCATTTTATTGTATCTAAGTTTTATAAGAGTGTAACTCATTTGTAAGATTCTGTATCTCAACGACAATGCTCAAAAAGGGGACGTATTGTAAATAAGTTATTATATTACTCAATGTTAGTTTTTCGCATTTCATAATTGCTGTCCCCGGGGCCATATTGTTGATTGTGACTCGGCGAAATAGAATCTTCGAACCGCGCATCGCTCGGCGCTCCGCGCAGCAACTTCAGAACGATCGCAGCCACCGTGTAAGCAACTAAGCTGCTAGAGCGGGATATATAAATACCCGTCGATTATTATTTTTGTAGAAGGTTCTTTCAAGTTATTTTAATAACACGCCATTTAGTTCCTTAAACTACAATTATTTCAAATAAAAGACCAAGTTCGAAATACCACTCTATTTATTTAAATAACCCATCAAAAGTTTTAATGATTTTTTTTGTATTGTATATTATACCTATAAATTATAAATAAATGTTGTGATGTAATTTTTATGTGTAAGGTGTCTTGTAATTAAAAATATAATTTTAAGAACCATCATATAAACAAAAATAAAAAAGTTAAACATCTTAGTTATTATTTTACTACTACTACAATTCTAACGCGCGTGTTCCGTTTAAAATATCAGTATAGCTGGTATAGCATGTCTTGTATAGTACGATATCTATTTTATCGACAGAGCGTTCAATTGCATGTTTACTTTTATGAGGAAAATATTTTGTCTTGACAGTATAAACAGTGGATCAAGAAGTATATTATCGTTGATTTCTTTGTGTCTTCTTTTCGTTTTCAGCAAAACCAGCATATATAATCAACGGATTAAAAGTAAACAATACCTTTTTTTAGAGAAATGTTGAATGTGAAGACACGTTACCAATTGTCTGGTTAATTATACAATTCTGAAAGGTATGTCTTTAATTGTTGTACATGTTTAAATTGTTTACACGTTGCAAGTATACTTTTTTTATTAATTTTACTTTAGTGGCATAAATCTTTTCAGGTTATATGCGTGTAAAATGACATATTTAATGTCAAAATAGTTACTTCAAAAAAATAAAAATAATCATAAATTGGACGCAGGTAAGCTATTCACATGTATTAGTAAACGAATTTACTATTTTAATGAATATAAGCTCAGCACGCTGTTACTCAACTTTGTATTTTCAGCTCCTGCGCGTAGCCTACTGGGTACCCAAATCAATAAAATAAGATTTTACAGGGTAAATACATACTCTTTTTATGTATTACAAAATAACAGTGGTGAACATTAACATCCATAAGTTGCAGGTAAATAGATAAATGATTGATTATGCTATTTTTATTAATATTTATGTTTAAACTCACTTTTCTCAAAACTTAATTTTCATTATTTTCTTTGTAAACCTGCGCAACAGTTCTTCGTGAATCAGACTGAAATTTTTTGTACTTTCTTTTTAACATAATTTGAATAAATTTAAAGACAGTTTCTTTTTATTATTACCTAAAATATCATTTTTCAAAATATAAGTTAATATTAAAATATTGCATATATGTCAAACAATAAATTGTTCATATAGAATAGAACCGCAGAATAGTTCAAAAATCTTATTTGAAAATATTGCTCTTTAAATGTCTTATGTTTAGCATGAAATGTTCATAAAAAGAAATGTATACCAATCCATTATAACCGCTTGCGCACAGTGATAATCAAACATATATCTGTTTTTACAGGTTTTTTCAAAATGGCTACTTCAAAAGGTGGTGAATTTGAACAAAACCAGTCTAAAATGTCATCCTTTTCTATATTATAACATGTTTTGTAGAAGGAATATTTGTTTCTTAAATTAAAGGATTTTAGTGTTTGCTGTATCTTCTTCACTGCAGAGAGCTGTGAATACCTGCATTGGATTGGCATTTGGTAATATACAACCGCGTAGCTACATTACACCTTACAAGATTGTTCTAGGTTAACTATCGGTTGTTTGAAGGCGCGAATACATCATTCGTACCCAAGCATTTACTGCAGTGTAGTGTGGAATCGTGACTCATCAATACTCATCAATATTTTATAAAGTACGATTATCATACTCATGACATAAACTGTGCATAATAATCTTTAAAATAATAGAATTTATTTAGACTAATTGTGAGCTATAATACATTCACCCTACCTATTTTCTCTTTCCTCCTTTTATTAAAAAATGTAAAAAAACTTAGTCCTCAAAGTGATTGCAAGAGGGAATTGTTACTGTAACAGCAACTGCGTATTCGGATTTCTAGAACGACATAACAATCAGCGCGCTTCAAGGCTTACTTCGCACTCAGTCGGTCATCTGCCCGTGGCGTCGGCCCGCTAGACATTATTTCCTCCGCGACGTCGGCCCGCTCGCACTTCTCCAGTCGACCACCTCGCCGTCTCCTTTTCCCTCCCACTACGACAATGGGTTCTTGCTTCTTGCGCCACCACGCGGATCCTCGCGGTACCTTCTCCTTACCGCTCGTCGGACGATCGCTTGGTCGCTCGCTCGCCACTCGTTCTCGCGACGGCCATCCGAGATCCGGCAACGCCGTGCTTTTTCCCCTCTAAAGGCGAGCTGTAATTGGCCAACTTTAATACTCTTCCCTGGCAACCCCTAAGGAGATAAAAAATTTTCTTTTGCACCACTAGATTCAGCTCTCAAGGCGATATATATTTGTATGTAGTGTTTTCGAATCACCCTGTATAATATACATATTTAAGATATAAAAACTTACATCAACTTAAATTGTGTCAAAATATGTTTGCTGTCTATAAAATGGACAATGACTTTTACAGAATATAACTCAGGCTTGACCCGTCCAGAGCCAGGAATATATAGGTCATCTAATAACTCCTTCAATATCTGATAAAAATATATCGGACAGTATACATTCTTTTATTACAAAGAATTTTCTCGGAATCATGCAGAATATTTAGGCTGTGGGATGTGGTAGTACGATTGTAAATACTGGAACAGAAGGACGAGTAAGTCGCTTGCTGGAGACAAATATTTGTAGACCCCTTCAGTGACTTATTTATGTTTCATATTTTAATGAACTTCCACTTAGGCACTTGTTTGAATTTATTGATGGCCCCACATCAGGTCCAAAGTCTTACTCTGGTCCGATAGGTAAAATGCTGCAGAATTGTGCACATTTACCCATAGCTAAATTTAAAACTATTGACTGCTGCTTATTCACAATTAACAATAAAACGTAAAGTACTGATCAAAATTATCTACTGCAAATTTGTAATGCTATTAGCGCTGGGAAATGTTCTAACAATCTTATAAATCGTAATCCTGGGAATTTAAATCATACTCGTCGGCTCACTACAGATAATCGTATTTTTAAACTTTACGTTTCTACTAGAATACCTAGTCCAAATCTTCAAAACATAGTTATATTTATTATTGCAGCATATGCTCCATCTTGGTTCAGAATGAAGTTAAAAAGTTCTGTCAAGGATGGCGCTAAGCATCTTTTTGAGTTCATTAAGTCTAGTTGATATATTTCCAAGAAGTATTTGCAAGTTATTGACAATGTTACTGCACGCAATGCATACTTTGCACATCCTCAATAAATTCTACTTACTATGTTGACTGATGAAAACAAGGATATTAGAAAGGAGACTTTAAAAGAAAATTATTATGATGTGATTAACTGGCTCGCATGTGAAATAACTCCACCTCCGGTTCTTCATTGTTTTGATTAAATCAAATCAAACAAATGCTTAATGACAGTAGTATTCCTATGACTTAGGCATTCTCAGACTTCCCATGCCAAACTCAAACTGTCGAGCGAACTGTTAAATTAGTAACAGAGGCTTCGACAAATGTAATAGGTACGGAAAATAGAGATAATTATTCGATCAACAACAGTTCAGAGCCGTGATGCCTGCATTCGAAAGTAAAAAAATTTAAAGCAGTTTAAAACTATTGTATATTTAAAAAATTTCTACCAGAAAACTAAATAAAATAAATATTTGAAAAACAAAAAAAAATAAAAAATTAAAAACGAAAGAAAATAACTTTACCGTTGACGATTCCAAACCCGTGTGGGAAAAGAGAATGGTTTTGTTTTTATTATTTTGTTCATTACTATATTATCCATAGAAATATATTATATTATAAGAATATAATAACATAATAATAATATAATAGTATTATTACATTAACATATTATATTATACTAGCGTCCCCCGTCGCGGCTTCGCCCGCGATTTGAGTGTCTGGAATTCATTTGTTAATAGAATTCATTCAATCATATAATTATGATTTTCTGTTTCATTTGTAATAATAAATCAATAAAAAATGTCTTAGTCTAAAACTTCTCTGTAAACTACGTTAGCGACGTTGCCTTTTGGAGCTAATATTACCAGATTACTGGCGGAGCCTACCCTAGAACATCCCACATAAAACTGCCCGTGAGAGAAACAGTTTTCTATCAAGTCGATGGCAGCCATTTTCAATGACTGCCCTTGAGATTTGTTGATGGTCATGGCAAAGCACAACTTGATTGGAAACTGTATTCTCTTAAACTCAAACGGATAGTCTGATGGGATTAGAGGTATTCGCGGAATAAGAACTGATTCCCCGCGAGCACTTCCAGTGATTATTGTAGCTTCTATAACATTTTTACGAAGAGTTTTTATTTGTAGTTTAGTTCCGTTACACAATTTAGGAGGACAAAGATTTCTCAGCAACATTATAGGCGCTCCAACTTTGAGGTTCAATCTATAAGATGGAAACCCGGGTGGAATCAAACTATTTAAAAATTCAACAGGGTAGTGGACAGCATCATCGGTTTCAATAACAGAATCAAATGATTTATATTCAGCAATCTGTTCTTCAAAAGCATTCAAGAGTAGCTCATTAATGGTAGCTGCTTTATCATTTTTTGGCGTTAAAATAGCTCTCTCGCACAACCAATCTATGGGTTTATCTTTTATATTATTCACATCAGGATATATCTTGGAAATAAGTTCTGATAATGTGGTGACTACCGTACATAAATTTGATGGAATAACAATCTCATCTTCTACGGACGGGAAAGTTCCGTTGCCTATTTGGAGTAGTGTTTCTGCGAAAATTCCGGCAGATTCATCATTATTTAAATAAACTGTCATATTTGTGTGCAGAGAAAGTTTTTGAATATGAGGCCATAAATATGACTTCTTTATGCAAGAATTCACTTCATCCGCACGTGTACCTCTAGGTACAACAGGCAATGTATGCCGGAAATCTCCAGCTAATAGAATAGTGACTCCCCCCATCAATCTATCATTTCCCCTTATATCTTGCAATGTTCTATTGAGAGCCTCAAATCTACCTTTATGGGCCATTGTGCATTCATCCCAACTATTAACTTACACTCTTTCAAAACTTGTGCCATATTAGACTGTTTTGAAATGTTACAAATTGGTGTCTGGAGTTTATTTAAGTTCAAAGGTAATTTAAAAGTAGAATGAGCCGTTTTACCTCCTTGTAGCAATGTAGCTGCAATTCCTGAAGAAGCAACAGCTAAGGCTATATGTTTGTGTTTTCTTATTTTCGAAAGTAAAAGATTAATGAGGAATGTTTTACCGGTTCCTTCAGAAGCATCAAGGAAAAACATTTGACCGCTACTTTTCTCGACGCTTTCTAAAATTATTCTGTAAACGTGAGACTGTTCATCGTTCAGTAAAATTTCGCTATCAGTTATAATTTGTTCCAGAGCATTCGTATCGTAACTGATTTCTCGAATATAGTCTCTGTTTTGTAGAGATAACTCATCTCTAGATGGCTGAGGCAGACCATATTGCTGCAGACATTGACCACCCATTGACAACAAACTATCTTTCAGACAAACTAAGCATTTATTATAAATTTTACTCAACATTGAGTTGATGATCCCATCTTGTAAGTGAGCTTCCATTTCACGCCGAATATCTTCTGAAAGATGATCTTTGTACTTTTTCCAAAGACTTGAAGCATCAGATAAATGACAAAATAATAACATAACTGCAAACAAATTTCGCAATCTGAGTGGAGAGTCACGAAGTACTGCTTCTTCCAAAGTTGCATCCCAGTGCTTTTCGTCTTCTAATAAACCTAAGGCTTTACACGCTGCCTGAAATGTAGGTTGTACAATGCCATCAACAGTTTTCAATTCCAAAAAAGATTTTGGACCTCGAACTTCGTGAAGCAAAAGGCGTAGATAATAACACTCAGAGTTATTAGGGTGGATGGTATATACTCTACCTAGAGCCGTATCTTTCTTTACTTCAGGCCAGCCACTGACATCATCCCCACGTTTTCTTCTTTCAAATTTATTTTTCTTCCATGTGTAATAAGATGGAACTTCAACGTAAAGAAGCGTTCTTGCAAAACTATCTACCTGGCATAATTAAAAAAATGCAAAAAGTGTAGTTTTAGGAGGATGATTTATGATATTCCTCAAGCGATTAGAATCTTTTTGATCGAAGTAGACGCGTTGACCATTTTCTAAATGAACAGCGAGGTGAAAGACTGTTGGAAATCTTTCATGAATAGGGAAACTTAAGATTCTCCATACTGCCTCAGAACTACTGATATATCGACCACTTTCATAAATTTTAACTTCGTCTTTTTTATCTTCTATAGCGAATACAGTCTGATCACTGCCTTTGGTGATATATTTACAAACATACTTTATCGATTTAACAGAGTTGCAGTATTCCACATTAATATGAGCTTCAAAAATCCGCGAAAGAACAGAATTGTATGGTACGACCCAGCGGTTATCAATGGTGATGCCATTGATTTCAACAATAAAACCACCATCTTCCGGTTTCCTACGTCGATATTTTGGGTATCCATCATCTCCTGTTTGAGTTTCTTGCAGAAATTCTTTAGGAAATTTTTTGCTGCAACAACCTTCATGCAAGGCGACCTGTTATTTAAGCTACCGAAAGGTCCGTGGATCATGTTGGCCTTGATGATTTCATAAAGAAGAGGATCTTCGGCTGGGTCGGGTATTTCTGCGCTAATAACATCATCTATCTGATCTGGAGTGAAACGTAGTTTAAGCCACAATAAAATATGTATGTGAGGTAAACCTCGCTTCTGCCATTCAACAGAATACATGTAACATTTCATTTCTCCAAATAATTCACCCTTCGTTAATAATGCTATAAGCGATTTCACTTTCAAGTGGAAGACCCTAGCTATGATATCATGCAGGTCGTAAGACTTTTGGCCATGTAGTAATGCTTCTGTAATGTCGCTCCATCGGGGATTACACGTAAATGTTATAAATAAGTCCGGACGACCAAAATTGCGGACGTACGTCATAGCATCCTGGGCCTTTTCATGCATATACCGTGGTGATCCAGTAAAACACGATGGAAGCACTACCTTCTGATCTAGTTCGGCGACATCGGTATCTTGTCTTCCAATAGCATCTTTTAGGTGTATATAATTGTCTACTCTAAGTTGCGCCTGGTTGTTCCGAATAAAGTTTAATCGTTCTGTTTCAATTTTCGCGTATATATTTACTAAGAATTGATTAAAGAGAGATCGACAGTACAATAAATGGTTGATCTCTGTTTCTCGGATCATGATGCGGTATGAATAGAAATTCATTGGAGATACTGTTTTTTTAAAAGGTAAATTTGTTTTTGGATCGATCTGATAAACATCTACAGAGTAACCGTCCTCGCCCCGGCAAAACAGTAAAGGATACTGTAAGGCATCATACGAACGATACACCTCATTTATTTTTTGTAACTTATCATCATGACTTTGTAATACAATATCCCTTATTTCAAACTGCTGCCCAACTATGACCAATGCAACTTCACTTGCTGCTGGAGCATTATATCGGCCACGATGAGCATTGGCTGGTTTCCTATCAGCATGAATTACAACTTCGAAGTTTTTACAATTTTGAGGTATTTTTTCGAGAGTAGTCTTCAAATCCTTTATGTAGGAGTTATAACGATGCAACATCGTCTGCAGTTGTTTTACCAGATCCTGGCGTACGTCAGGGATGTGACCAGATCTTATACGTACCTCTCTTTTATCCTCTCCAACAAAATAAATCTGTAGAAATTGAGGATTTTGTTGGGGCAAAGGTTGTAGACCACCAATTAAATGATACACTTGACCTTATACTTTGAAAGTAGGCATAAATCCATGTTCCTTGATTTGTTTGGCTCTGAAAGATATCATTTGGAAACAGCTATTATATTTTCTAATCCTGTCCATGAAATGTACATGGTCCGGGTGAGAGCCCATGATCAAACTGAAAAGTGGTTCGGGAAGACGCAAAGTAGGTGGCAGTTGCACTTTGCCGGCACTGCAGCACATTCCGGGTGGCTCAGTTTTATACTTTAAAGCACCACAGTGTTTGCATTTGTGACTCATAATGTCGATGGATACAGTTTTATCGGTTTCATATGATATCTCTGAATCGTACTCGTATTTCATTCCGGAAAGAGCTTTAACCTTCCATGGAAGTAAGCGCCTTTCTGAGCGTAATCCTGGACGGCTTTGTTCATAAACACGAACAGCGGCTCTATGAACTTCCGGATGATTTTGCTGGTAAGAAGAAGCAGCGGCTCTATGAACTTCCGGATGATTTTGCTGGTAAGAAGAAGCAGCGGCTCTATGAGCTTCCGGATGATTTTGCTGATAAGAAGAAGCAGCGACTCTATGAACTTCCGGATGATTCATCTGATATTTTTTAGCGGCTCTTTTGAGTTGATTTTTCCTTACATTATTTGTGAATCTTGCACGACGTTTCTTATTACCCTTAGCAGAACTGGATATTGGATCAGAAATTTCCATACGCTTTGCGGGACTCGGTATTTTATCAGAAATATTTTGAACAGTTATAGCGTCATTGCAAGGTAAATAAACATCAAAATGTCCGTTTGATAAGTCTAATGTGAAACGAAGTCTCTTAATGGGACTTCTTTCTACACCGAATCTTTCATACAGATGTCCATTGCGATATACCTCAAAAGTGAAACCAAATATTTGTAGAGCAGCTACTAACTCGCATAAACTTCCATAAGTGGAATGTTTTAACATATCGATCGAGTATTCCTCAGAATTTCTATAATTATTTCCTATATCATCATGAGACACGATCGAAAAGTATTGCCAATTGTTAACAATATGATCTACAATCTGAATACGAATCTCCCGTGACAAAACTTGAGTGTCGTACAGATGAAAAGATATTGCATTGAAGAGGCAAGCACCATCCGCCAACACGGGAACTACTTTATGTGGCGTCATAACGCCATTTATGCTCAATATTTCCACAATCATCGTGACAACGCAGGAAAACCGTGATATTACTCACAATAGGCTAGAGTTCTCAGACTCCTAATGCCTTTTCAAGGCTTCATCGCCTCTATATATAATGAGACTCAATTATTTCTCTTGTGGTTGAAGCTCAGCGTAGCCATCTAGCGGCTCTTTATCGGTATTACATACTTTAAAATTCATGAGAGATATCAACACTGCACGTTCCCTTCGTATTATCATTTCGAAAGTTACGACACGGAAACAGTCTCGTTCTGTTATACTGAAATTTTTTTCTCTGCGAAAATTTAGTAAGAAATGGAAGAAGCGTTTCAACCGTTTGCACGCACGGAGGGTGTGATTTTTTCGAATTGTTTTTTTCCTAATGTCGTGCCAGATATGATGCCGCAAGAACCATCCTGAAATCTCTTTCCCCCACATAAATATAGTACAGCTGGAAAAAATGCACATTTGACGCATTTCACCCCCTGGGGGTGAAATTTAAAAAGCTAAGAAATTTTTTTCTGAGTAATGATATTCCAGATATAATGCCGCAATAACCATCCTGAAATCTCTTTCCCCGCAGAAATATAGTGAAAAAACGAAAAATGCATATTCGACGCATTTCACCCCCTGGAGGTGAAATTCCGAAAAACCTAGAAATTGCTTTTTTCCTGATGTTATTCCAGACTTTTTGCCGCGAGAACCGTCTCGAAATCTCCTTTTCCCGCAGAAATATAGTAAAAAATCGAAAAAACACATTTTAACCCTTTCCATCCCCTGGGGGTGGAATTTCAAAAAACCGTTTCTTAGTGAGCACCTACTATGTGGGTAGAAGGTACTCACAAATTTTCAAGTTAATCGGATGAGTGGTTTTGGCTGGGCATTGATGAATCAGTCAGTCAGTCAGTCAGGACAAGTATTTTTATATATAGAAAAATAGAAAAGAAGATTATTAAATATCTAATATTTATGAGTCAGAAATTGCAAAGACATAATGAGTATACGGATTTTTTTTATTCCGCAATTACACATGTTTTTTTGTTTTAATCTAGAACTTTAAGGCTCTTGGCAGAACAGATAATCTCAACTATATGCGCATACCAAAAAATATTTCTCACCTTCATAGACATTGACAATTTTCCCACACTAAGGCGTATTAATTTAAAAAATTTTTACTATTTAACTCCACCCTATTCTAGTATATGTGCGAATCTAAGGACACTGGACTGTAGTCTTCCAAAGACTTTTGGCACGCTACTTCGATTCGATTTCTATAGTGCGTTGAATATCGGCCGGTCACTGCGAAAATTATTTCGTGATTTCGAAATAATTTTCGAGTATGTCACACTGTCTGTCGATATCGAGCCTTTTGCTGCCTATTTCTTGCACTATACACTCATAACCAGAGCTACTCGCTGCTCTGGCTAAACGTAACTAGAGGTGACCTCTTCATCTGCTGACATTATACGCTTGCCGGTCCCTTCCAATCTATAAGCTCCGGAATATTCCACGCTGAATATTTCGTGCTTCAGCTAACGGTTTGAATCGACCGAGAGAGGTATTATTTTCAAATTTTATTCGGTTGAATATTATACGAAAAAGGGGAAAATAAAAAGAGAAAAAAAAATTCACTGCGGTTCCTCCCTGAATTTCACACGTTATTGGCTGCCAGCTGTAAGAGGGAACTTTGAGATGCAATATTGTGCATACTTTCACTGTGCATGCGACCGAGAGCCACTGCTCTGCAGGCCTAGGCTACGTTGCGCGATCGACCCTGCAATCGTATACACCGGTATTCTCTGCCACGTCGATTGCTTATCTCTGGCTTTTCCCTGTGTACAACGCAAAGCCCACCTCGAGCTTCGCCTTTTCGTGATCGACCGCACAGCTTCTGCGTATCAACTGATTTTGATACGCCGGCGGAAATGGCTGAGTAAGCAAGAAGAAACTGGGAATTGGGACATGCAGAATGGATAAGCAAAGTAATAACGACGATCCCGTGAATATAAAGAGAGTCTATATTTTCTCGAACAATGTACAAATTTAGGTTTGGCGCCACTTTGCGGCACCTCACTCTCTTTCTCTCTCTCTCTCTCTCTCTCTCTCTCTCTCTCTCTCTCTCTCTCTCTCTCCTGCGCTCGCGTGATACTGTATATTCGCGAGCGCGGAAACATGTGCACGTGCGTCGCTGAACGCCGTTCCGCTTCCAATGCCTCTGCACCGGTCACCTCTCGGTACAAATTATCTGGGTTTGGTCCTACTTACGACTATTGCAGTTGCAGATCGCACGCGCTCGCGCTCGCACATTCGCGCACCTTCCTCCGATCCCCTGGTGGAAATATATCTGTCAGAAAATGTCAATTTCTGTTGGAAAATGTTAAAAGCGTCGAATTTTGGACAGGAATTACTAACAGTTTCTATCGTAGCAAAAAGAAACATTTTCTGACTAATGTTAACATTACACAACATAATGAAAATCAGAATTTTCTGCTCTAAAGAAAGTGTTAGAAAATGTCAAAAACTATTCAGGAGTATTAGTATATGTCAACAAATGTTAGATTTATAATACATTATCATTTTCTAAAAAATTCTGACATTTTTAAACATTTTTTAATAAATTATCACATTTAAAAAAAGTTTTAATAATAAAAGTATATTTCCTTTTTTTAACAATTTTGAACATTCCTTTAACATTTTCTAACATAAAATATGAAAACTTATTTTTATAAAAATGCATAATTTTTTTTTAAAAATTTAGAAATTTTAACATTGTCTAACAAATTATGACATTTAAAAAAGTAATAAAATATATTTCGAATAGGATACTTTTTAATATCAGTGTTATAATGTAATAAAATAAATAGTAACATTTATGTTTAAATGCGCCCTAAGAAACTAATTTGGTACGATTTCGTAAAACTGTTCAAATTAATAGTACATTATGTAACATAGACAAAAACTTGATAAAATAAAGGAATTTGGACTAGTTTCTAGTGAAGTAACTGTTTTCCCGCTAATCATATTTGTGGGAAAAAAGTGTAATTTTGATCTCGTTATTCAGGGCGAAAAGTGGCCATTTTAGTTGAAATGGGCATAAACATAAATTTGTATGTACAAAATAAGTATATGTATCATGCTTATCAAATGATGAAACTGATCAAAAGTCTTATCCTGCATTTAAGATTTTGGAATATTTTTATTAATTACATGATTAAGCGATTAAAAAATAATTTCATTGTACGATTTTTATAAATTATTAATACTATCAAAATTTGTATTCAATGTTTACATAATAGTACATTACGTAACGAGGGCAAAAAGTCGAATATTTTTCCCGCAGATAAGTTTATTGCCCAAGCGATCGAAGCGAAGCGAAGGCAGTATCAACCGAGGGAAAAATCGACTTTTCTCTCGAATTACATATAGTACTTTATGCCCATACCAACTATGGCCACTTTTTGACTTGGAAAGCGGGACTAATGGACTGTTAAAAGATAATATTGTTAAATGACAATCGAAAATCAGGGTTATTGGTAGAACTTGATGAAATAAAGGAATTTGGACTAGTTTCTAGTAAGTCACTGTTTTCCCGCATTTGCTAATCATTTTTGCGGACAAAAAGTGTAATTTTGATCTCGCTTTCAGGGAAAAAAGGCCATTATCGTTCAGATGGGCATAAATTTATTTTAGGAATATTTTATTCTTTCATAACTCGTCGACTTGTTTTTGTTCTATAACGATTATTCGAATTTTCGATTATGAGTTTTAGATTTTCGTTTTCTTTTTGGTATAATAGAAATATTATGATAAATCTATTGTAAATTCATTAAAGAATACGGCTGACGCTAGAAATTGGAATGAATTTATGTGAATACAAGATCCAAATGTAGCAACAGACCAATTAATAAATAAAATAAAACAGTGTACAGAAATGATCAAAACAATAAATAAAGATAAGAATAAAGGTAGAAAAAATTGGATTACTAAGGATATTATGAAATTATGTGAAACTAAAGAATTTTTATATATCTATGGCAAATTGATCGTGATAATGAAGATTTAAAAAGTGAGTACAAAAATTATGCAAAAATTTTAGACAAGGTAATTTTAGATGCAAAAATTAAATACAAACGAAATCTAGTCCAAAATAACTTAAGCAATCCACAAAAATGATGTTTGTTGATAATGTTAAGATTTCAAACAAAGTGGATATAGCTAATACTATGAATAAATATTTTTGTGATATTCGTCAAAAACTTAGTGAAATGATAGACAAACCGATAGACACAGAATCATCACTGCCAAAGATAAACTAAAATTCAATGTTTATAAATCCAACAAGGCATGTGAGGTGACAAGTATAATAAATTCTCTAAAATTAAAAAGCGTAGGAGTTGATAAAATAAATGCTAAAACACTCAAAGTAATTTGTAAACATCTTGCTGAACCATTGTGGCATATAATCACCTCATGTATAGAGCAAGCTACTTGGTCAAATACACTGAAAAAAGCCGAAATATTACCTATAGACAAATCCAGTGATAAACATAATGCCACTAACTACAGACCGATTTTGTTAATATCTAATATAGCAAAAGTTTTTGAGAGAATAATTTATAATAGAATATACGAATTTATAAAAAGACTCAATATAATTATAGACCAACAATTTAGTTCTATGAAAAAGATAGGTACTAAAGACGCATTAAATTATGTAACTAATGTTCTATATAATAATCTAGATCACAGTAAACCTACTATAATAACTGTTTTGGATTTAGCGAAAGCATTTGATACTGTTGATCATGAAATATTATTAGATAAACTTTATTGTATAGGAATTAGAGGTCAGGCGTTGGATTTACTGGCAAGTTATTTTAATGATAGATATCAAAGGGTCAAAATTAATGATAATGAGTATAATGACATGAAAATAAACACTGGTGTGCCACAAGGAACTATCTTAGGACCATTACTTTTTATTATCTACATTAATGATCTCTTGATACAAGTCCCTCCTAATGCAATATCGGCTTACGCAGATGACACTGCAATTGTAACTAGTGATGATACCTGGGAAAAGGCTCAGAACAGTATGAATATATATTTATATATAATCGATAAGTGCCTAGCTAAGAAAAAATTATGTTTAAATGATGAAAAGACGGTATATATAACTGTTGGCAACTATAGTGATAGTGTTCCAAATCAAATAGATATTAAGATCAAAGATAAAAAATAAACAGACTTGAGAGCTGTAAATACCTAGGAATCATATTTGTTTACAACCTCAGATGGGATAAGCATATATACTATATCATCAAGAAAACTAGATATTTGATATATATTTTTTATAACATTTCCAAGATAATGACAACCGAAACATTGAGGATGATATATTATGCTTATTTCCACAGTATCATAAGCTATTGTGTAATAGCGTGGGGTGGAGCGTACAATAACAAATTAAATCTACTGCGAAATTTACAAAAAAGAATTTTAAGAATCGTTCATAAAAATAATTTTATAAGTCAGAATTATCCCATGAACCTAGAACAATTATTTACTTATAAAGTACTAAGATATCATTATACAAACATAAAAAATCAATTCATTAAATCAAGCAGTATTACAAGAAAAAAACATTTAATAATACCTAAACATACGAAAAGAATTAGCACTAAAAATAGTTATATGAAAGCCTTAACAACACACAACAAGCTACCGAGTGATAAAAAACATTAGATATAAATAAATATTCACATAAGAATAAGCTTAAAAATTGGATAAAAACAGATATATAATACCAATTGTTATAATATGAATAAGTCAGTTAAATATTGATATAAGCACTGTTAAAAAGTAAATTTTTTTATTACGATAATAATTTTAATATTGAGTTAGTTAATTTCAGTATATTAGTATTTAAGTGTCTTCTTATGTTTTAATTTTGTATATGACGGATCGCACACAGTTGCCTAATGCATCTCTGCGATGTACAGAATGTAATTTATACATTGCTGTATTTTTCACTTAGTATATTTACTATTATTTTATTGTAAATTTATGTAAGGTAAACTGGTTTTAAATAAATAAATAAATAAAAAGAGCATACAATTACCTATCTTTTACAACTGTAAATTTTGGATAGGCTTTTTTCTTTCTCCTAAATAATTTTTAGAATAAAATAAACGTGACTACAAGGAGGGAAATGGTCTAGTAAAAATTACTATTTCGTACGGTAATGGCCGACTAGGTTGCACAATCAGAATAATTACTTTTTTGTCACATTTTTACGAAAACGCGTTTTTTCGTGCCCATAAAGCGTAACTAAAGTAGCCGTTTCCCAACTTGCTGTCGAAAAAAAAGTTCAGTGAGAAAAAGTTACTTCACGCCCACTTCAAAATCAGCGAGATGAAAAAGTATATTGTGTTCCAAGAGCGAGAAGTGGGCCTTTTCTGACCAACTGTGAGTTTGCAGTACGAGTCGTAGGCGAACTAGCACGAGTCGAAGGCGAGTGCGTACAGCGAGCCGGTCACAAGTACTGCAAACACACAAGGTCAAAAAGGCCCTCTCGCCCGCGGTAGATACCATATTTTTTTTAACGCATGTGCTAAAATTTATAAACCAAGTTTATGCCAGTTTTATTCTCATTTCTATTGGCGGAATAGAAGGCGTAAAGTACTCACTTTACGCCCGTCTAAAATGAACAGCACGCGTAAAGTACTCATTTTACGCCCTAGGGCGTAAAGTACTTTACGCCGCTGGTCGAAAAACGGTCACTTTAGGCCCGGTTTTGAGGATAAAGAAACGTGAAAATGGTGCATATGTGTTACAAAAAGACTTTTATCTCCCGATATAGCGTGCATAAAGTACCTTTTTGTAACACAAGCACGATTTTCGCGTTTTTCTGTACCTATTAAACGGGCCTAAAAGACAATTTTTTAGACCGGCGGGCGCAAAAGTAAATAAGCGGGCGCAAAAGTAACTTTTGCGCCCGTTAAAATTTTTCGGACAATCTCTATTATATATATATATATATATATATATATAGCACCGCTTAATATGCTACAAAAACGCAAAAATCAATACATTCGTTACAAAAAATATGGTGTGCACCAAGGGCAAAGTGGGCTTTTTGACCTCGTGTGGTTGCAGTACTCGTCTTCGGCTCGCAAACGCAATCGCCTTCGGAACGCCAAAAATTGAGGTTAGCTTTTCCGTTCCGAAGTTTTCTCGAATAGGAAATATTGTTAGATACTTTTTAAGGGATATAGTCACAGTAGAATTTTCAAAAAATCGAAAAAAATTTTTTAGCTGTTTTTGATACTTTTTTATCATAGAAATAAGTGACCATTCGAGTTATAGCGTGAAAATTTTTTATTTCGTTCCACGTCCAAAATTACGCATGTAATATTGCATGCAGAATAGCGTAAAGAAAAAAAGGTGCTTCCGGAAACGCGCCGTAAGTAGCCATTTTCTTTTTGGAAAAATTCAAAAAATTTTGTTTTGATATTTCAAGACATGTATTTAATATATCATTGTTTACTTTTATATATATAATTTTTTTTTTCATAGTAAAAAAAATGTTGAAATGCGCATGATTTTATGCCTGCTACTGTGGCCATACCCCTTAAGGTCTCAAAATATTCCTTATTTCAATACCAATTGGGGCCAACTTTTAGTTTTTCAATTAAAAAAATACAATTTGAATAAATAGCAAAAACGTGATTAGACAAAGATTCCTCTTAATAGTAGTTATTGCTATTTACGTATTAATACGAGGTCTGTCCCAAAAGTATCCGACCTACGTTCATATCTTCGCGCGGAGAGACTCAGGCGACCTCTGGAGGGTACGAACGTCACCAGCAACTCCTAACCTTCTCGCCAGTAGCCTGAGATACCGATGAAACGCCTTAGTTCCCGCGCAGCGTGTATTTGTTTACAACGACTTTTTTGCGTTCGTCACAATTTGCTTATTGCTAAAAATGGCAGAACGAACCGAACAGCGAATTTGCATAAAATTTTGCTTTAATCTCGGTAAAAGTTGTGCGGAAACTATTGAAATGTTGCAAAAGGCCTTCAAAGATGAGTGTATGGGCAAAACACAAATAAAAGAGTGGTATAGGCGGTTCAAAAGTGGCCGCACATCTGTTGACAGTGATCCTCGTTCTGGTCGACCTTCGACGGGAACATGGTCGGATAATGTCGTTGTGCACCACGAATATGCCCCTACAGGCCAGACAATCAATAAAGAGTACTACGTTGAAGTTTTGAAAAGATTACGTAATGCAATCAGGAGAAAACGACCGCAACTTTGGGAAACCGGTGACTGGCTTCTTCATCACGACAATGCTCCAGCGCACGCTTCAAACCTTGTGCAGCAGTATTTATTGAAATACAGTGTTGCGCAACTCCGCCAGCCTCCATACAGTCCTGATATAGCTCCCTGCGACTTTTGGCTGTTTCCTCGATTGAAAATGCCGCTTAAAGAACATCGATTCGACAATAAACAGACTGTTGAAACTAATGCGACGAATGCACTAAAGGCGATTCCGAAGTCTGACTTTCAAGAGTGCGTTAATAAGTGGAAACATCGATATGAGCGTCTTGTTCAATCAAATGGGGACTTCTTTGAAGGATGCCACCCCCCGGATGACGAAGAATAAATCAAGCGCCGAGAAATCGAGGTAGGTCGGATACTTTTCGGACACACCTCGTATGTACTAGCGATTACAGGATAATTTTCTAATTAAGTAAAGTAAATATTGTGGGTAGTAAAGAGTTGTCTTAACTATTTTTCGATTTTTCGATTTATGAGTTTTAGTTTTTCTGTCTTGCTTCCTCAAAGAGATAGCTTTGTGATAAAAAAAAAGTTTTTCTAAAAACATGTTAGAAACATGTTTTACGACATAGGCAGTCAAAATACTATATTTTTAGAAAATTTCTGTATGGATGTGTGTGTGTGTGTTTATATGTGTGTGTGTGTTTGCGTGCGCGCGTGCGAGCGTGTGTGTGTGTGTGTGTGTAAGTATACATTAATATGTCGAGTAATCCACGGTAACATTTGAGGGGATGGGCCGAATAACGGTATAACTCGAAAAATGGCATTTTGAGAAAAAGGAGAAAAACGTGGGAAACCAAGTAAAAAGATAGTTACATTAAAATACTTTGGTAGGAACATCAAAAACTCAATTGTACACCTATGAAATATCAAAAATATGAAATAAATTAAAAACCAACTGTATATTATAAAATGAAATTTTCGAGTTATACCGTTTCTTCAAATATGAAGTCTACTTTTTATAGTAAAAAAATTTTATTTAACAAAAAATTATCTGTATAATATGATATTGATTGAATATGAAGCATAGACAATTGTTTTTAATTTAAAAAAAAAATTTTTCTTTTTATTTACAGCTATATCCTTTTTTATTGCCTTAATTTTAGTATTTTTCTTTTGTGTCTCAATGTTTTGTATTTTTGAATACGTTTTAGATGGTTTTTCTTATGTTGCGTGGATGGTTCAGTTTTTTCATAATTTTTCGTTTATTTGACGATTTTTTAGAGACTTTAGATGTTACATTTTCAAGAATGCTTCTATACCATAACTGCGCATCAGTCGTAACAAATTTCACTAATGATTCTATATCTTTCACTTTATCATCTGTTAAACCAGCCGGAGAAACGTTCGAAATTTTTTCTGTGATTGATGGTACATCAAAAATTGACTTCCAGATTATAAATGTCTCTTCTTTCGAGTGGTCTTGCGTAAATCTCACTTTAATATTTCCATCGTTTAAAAAACGAAGGTAATCATAGGATTGAATTTTGAATGATTGATTTTTTTCATATGGTTTTGAAAATGCAATATCTATTAATGTAGAGTACCAATCTTTTATTAATGATGTACCATCAATCACGTGAAATGGCTGTGGCTTTTCTCTGCATAACTCGGAAAGCTTTATATACTCACAAGCAGTTTCAATCGATTCTTTGCGCTTTTTGAGTACACCGTGTAAACCAAAGTTTCGATCACATTGATTGTATGAGTGACCTCGTACGGGAAATATGTTCAACGGAAACATTGTATATTTTGCTGAGCCATAAAAAAACATAACCATTCAATGGTTCTTATTTTGACCACCACAAGAGTCAGAAAAAAAATAAGCGTTTTTAGAGTATTGGAAGGAAAATACAGTTTTATAAAATCATGAATAAAAGACGCAACTGATTCTGGTGATTTTCCAGCAGAATGTTCTAAGAACCAATAAAACACGCTATTCTGATCATTGTGACAGTGAATATTAAATACATATGTTAAGTGACAAAAATGGTGTGTGTTTAGTTTTTTAGACCAAGAGTACACAATTAAACAACTCCTACACACACAGTTTTCGGCACTTAATTTTAATGCATGAGTCGAGGTCACAATAATATCTTGTGTCACCCGACTCAGCATATCGGCACGCGCGCGCTGCTCCGTAGATCTCCTGCAGTTACTAAGCCATAAGACTGTAGGAGTAACACGAGGCAACAATCGTCGTGACGTCACAGAAGAGAGGGGAAGTCTTGAGCGGGGGTGGACGCTGCAGCTAAGCCACGTTTTTACGGCCAGTCGTGTTTAGGCCAATATTAGAGTAGCCACACGTCTCAGATTTGGAGTCGTGCTTGGACCAAACTTAGAGTAGCCACGCGCCTCATCGATAACAGACACGGAATTTAACAGACGTCCATATTGTAATTTTTAAGCCCTTTTATCGCTGTACTTTATCAAGAAAATAAAAATTTTACAAATAAGGTAAGAGATTTGATTTAATTTAATCATAACAATAATAAGGAAAAACAGAAAGTTTTAATCGCCTCACGTGCGCAAAAGACCCGGGCCTGTACAGGACGGCTGGATTAGATCTTTCTCTCCCCCCCCCGGCTTAAGTAATTAAAATATTCCGTTAAGAAACGTTTGACGTTTCTTAACAAGAATTGGTGGAGGCGCCGGGTAGATTGTCCAGGATAAACTTTTGTTTTCCTTCTTATTATACTGTAAAAAGAGCAATATATATATATATATATATATATATATATATATATATATATATATATATATATATATATATATATATATATATATATATATATATTGCTCTTTTTACAGTATAATAAGAAGGAAAACAAAAGTTTATCCTGGACAATCTACCCGGCGCCTCCACCAATTCTTGTTAAGAAACGTCAAACGTTTATATATATATATATATATACGACAAATTCTTGTTAAGAAACGTCAAACGTTTATATATATATATATATACGACAAATTTATTTTTTTATATTTTATATTATTTATTATACGTTAATCGTGTATATGTGTGTATATATATATATATATATATATATATATATATATATATATATATATATATATATATATATATATATATATATATATATACATATACACGATTAACGTATAATAAATAATATAAAATATAAAAAAATAAATTTGTCAAGCCCTTAATAAAATAAATCATTTTAATTACATTGCTTTTTACACGACAAAGTTCACTTCATATTTTATTCTTTATCATAGTTTATCACATTTTATTTTATATAATATTGATTATTTAAATAATTTGAACATAAATTGAAAATAACTTTTGTTTTAAATGCCCTTTAACACCGACAGTCAATTTTAAACATAACTTAGCACTCCGTTTTAAAGCAAATTCGTCACAAAAACACGTATAGTGAATCACGTATAACAAAACTTCTGAAAGTGAAACCCTAGTTACACACACCAATTTAATCATATATTTTTCTTTATTTTAAACACATTATTACTAAAATTTTATATATATATATAGGGCCTACTTTTAGACACTTATTTAAATCATTACACCGCATAAGAAATAACCTCACAAACTGACAGCGACAGCTGCTACAGCAGTGCATTTTCGACGCTGAGGTATAGCGACAGAAGCACCAACTTCTGGCGATACAAATCCTGGGGACGTTCAGGCACTCACAGAACTACACACACATCAATACCATACACACACATCACTATCTGCATCACTTCAATAAACTTACACTTAACGACACTTCAAATTCACCAAATCAATTCACACATACTAATTTAATTACACCTTTAAAGCTCCATTTTTACACATATTTGAAGCACCACTCTACTCTAAAAAAATCTTGTCGTCACCAAGGTGCAGCGACAGGACCAACACTCAGTCAATGAGAACCCGAATACAGTCTATGCATTCACATTAAACAAAAAAAATACACACACTTTTCATGAATAGACAGTTTTTTTTTCTTATTATTACACTTTACTTAGATCACTTCACACTTAACGACACTTATAGTGACATAAAATAACCACACAATTTCCCACAAACACTTTGGTCACACTCACAAACCACGCTTTTTATCCCCAAAAAGAATTGGCGTAAAAAAAAGGTTACCATCAGCATTTGACAGCAGGCTGGTAGGTCTTTGGAGTGTTGACGAGGGTGAATTTCCCTGGCATCCTGGTTATTTTGAGTGTCGACAGTATCACTTTAGCTGTAATATGTAAACAAAGCATTAAAATTATTTAGAGTATATTTTATTTAGATAGAAATTACGCTTCAAATAACCAGCGATGCTTTTAATATCATAACATTTCATATAACGTTTAAAAAAAAGGGGGAAGTCGTTGGCCTTCCTTCAAATAAAAACAGGAAAATTCTGCTATACGCAAGCTAAACGTTTTTTTGTATAATATAAAAATTACATACATGTATACATGCACTCCCAGTGCTAAGTGATATCACCTTGTATAAAGAAAGGGATCGTGGCAGGATAAGGTGTCGCTAACGCCTTGAGTCTTGGTCCAAAAGCCTGAACTCTCGTCAGCAAAGATCCAGGAGCTCCCACAAGGAAGGCATAGCTCTGATGGTAGGCCTGCATGGTCTCAACACTCTGTAAACACAGGAAAAATAATTAATTATAGGAATTTTAGCAGGGACAAGGAAAAGTTATAGGAAAATGAGCAAACATTCTATAAAAATAATAGAATAAAATACCTTACCTTATTAAAATTTAACTTCTGCCACTCCTAGCAATTTGTGCACTAGAAAGGAAATGCACCTGGGACACTAATAATTGGAGTACTTCGTGCGAACTTCTTTTTGCTGGCACAAACTGGAAAATTTAAAAACAATATCACACAAAGCACAGGTCCTTGTTGATGAGAAGTAGTGCATGTATCAACTGGTAAAAAAACGCGGTTAATACTCATCTGATAAGCTGTGAAGACGTCCAAGGACTCACACAATGTTCTTTTCTATATCCTTTAATACCTTTAACCACTTTTAGATGTTATAAAAAAAACAATGCTCTAGAACAAAACGCGAATTAACCTCGAACTTATAGTGGTGCAGCAGACTGCATGTCACAGATGCACATGGCTATAATGACGAGCGCCTAGGGACTTTCTCGCGCTCAGCACTAGGCGCCCGGAACTAACTCTAGCGCGGAGTATAAGTAGACTCGCAGCGCAAGGAGTACAACAGCGGCGCCATTGTCGGGCGGGCGCCATTTTCAGAGCGCACGCATTTCAAACGGGTTTTCAGTAATTTCGAGGTTTAGGTTGATTTAACTTATTAATAAAATCTGATTAATAATAAAAACAATAATAACACCGGCACACGAAAAAAAAAAGTTGCCTGTACAAGAAACTAGACCCATCTATCCTTATGTTTTTCGGGTCGCTGAATCCGAATCCGGGGTCAGTTTGGCCCCATCACGTCAGGGTCAAGGTTAGTTCAAGGTCAAACTGAGAAGAAACGGTTTAAACGGATAAAAATGCGATATATTTATGTTTATTAGGTCGCTGAATCCGAATCCGGGGTCAGTTTGGCCCCATCACGTCAGGGTCAAAGTCAGTTCAAGGTCAAACTGAGAAGAAACGGTTTAAACGGATAAAAATGCGATATATTTATATTTTTTAGGTCGCTGAATCCGAATCCGCGGTCAGTCTGGCCCCATCACGTCAGGGTCAAGGTGAGTTCAAGGTCAAATTGAGAAGAAAAGGTTGAAACCGATAAAAGGGTCATATAAAAACTTCCCAACAATGGAAAAAGATACCAATGAAAAGTTTGCATCTATTCCCATAGCTCACTCGACTAAGCTGAAAGAAACTTATGAAAATTTAGAAATTGTATTGGAAAAAATAAAGTACTCGGAACATCAATGGAAAATTTGTGGTCATCTTAAAATTGCAACCATGATCTTAGGACAACAATCAGGTTATACAAAAAATCCCTGCTTCTTGTGTTTATGGGATAGTAGAGACAGGGTAAATCACTACATTAAAAAAGTATGGCCAACTAGAAACATTTTGAACCAGGATCGACGAACATTATACGTACGCCATTGATTGACCCATCAAACTATCTGCTACCACCACTTCATATCAAACTTGGCCTCATGAAGCAGTTCGTCAAAGCTCTGGATAAAGATGGCGATTGTTTCCAGTATTTAGGAGAAAAGTTTCCCGCAATAAGTGATGCTAAATTGAATGAAGGTATTTTTGATGGTCCTCAAATTCGTACTCTATTTGAAGACGAAACATTTATCACAAAAATGAACCACACAGAAAAAGCTGCATGGCAAAGTTTCAAAACTGTTCGTGAGAACTTTTTAGGAAATAAAAAGAGTGAGAACTATCAGGAACTAGTTGCACAAATGTTGGAAAATTTCAAAAATTTGGTTTGCTTGATGAGTTATAAAATGCATTTCTTACATTCCCATCTTGATTACTTTCCTCTTAATCTAGGAGACGTCAGTAAAGAACAAGGAGAACGGTTTCATCAAGATATAAGTGTAATGGAGAATCGATACCAAGGAAGATGGAATGTCAACATGATGGCAGATTTTTTCTGGACGCTGAAGAGAGACATTAAAACAAATAACAAAAAGAGAAAAAGAAACCCATTGCATAGGTCATTTGAAGAAAAAAGAGTTCGTTACAAGAGAAAAAAGGAGTAAAGAAAGACATCGACAGTTACTAACATAGTGAAAAAAAATAAAAATAAGAAAAAAATATAAACGAAAGCAACTTTGCTCTGTACACGAGGAAGATATTACGTGATCAAATCTCTTGAATAAGACTTTTTACAATTTTTGGTATCTTTTTCCATTGTTGGGAAGTTTTTATATGACCCTTTTATCGGTTTCAACCTTTTCTTCTCAATTTGACCTTGAACTGACCTTGACCCTGATGTGATGGGGCCAGACTGACCCCGGATTCGGATTCAGCGACCTAAAAAACATAAATATATCGAATTTTTATCCGTTTAAACCGTTTCTTCTCAGTTTGACCTTGAACTGACCTTGACCCTGACGTAATGGGGCCAGACTGACCCCGGATTCGGATTCAGCGACCTAAAAAACATAAATATATCGCATTTTTATCCGTTTAAACCGTTTCTTCTCAGTTTGACCTTGAACTGACCTTGACCCTGACGTGATGGGGCCAGACTGACCGCGGATTCGGATTCAGCGACCCGAAAAACATACGGATAGATGGGTCTAGTTTCTTGTACAGACAACTTTTTTTTTCGTGTGCCGGTGTAATTATTAAATAAACAATTTTTGCTATAAATTTTTAATAAAATATTTTTGCGAAACTTCCTGAATAATACCTTTTTATTTTTATAACAAATATTTAAATTTTTGTTGTCTTCTTTTTGATAAGGAAATCATCAACGCTAATAATAATGTTGGTTTAATATCTCGCGCGGCTAATTTAAAATTTGACATCATTCTCTCATATATATATATTTGAATTTTTACAACATTAAGTATTAATTTGACAACAATAATCACGTTTTGTTTAAACTTTTGTAAAACAAAATTATATTTTATTTCATAATTTTTAAGTTTCAATTCTATAATTACCCGGGAAATTCAATTCTATAATTACCCGGGAAATTCAAATTTTAATTACCATTAAAATTTAATTTTTGTTCTATTCTTTTTAGGCACATAATATTTCTAATACAAATCAATTTCGCTCTTTTATTAAATAAATTTACATAATAAATGTTAAAAACATTATTTTTTTCTTTTTGGCTAAATACATAATTTTTTTTACAAAATAAATTTACAATAATTAATTGATAAATATACTACTCTTTGACATCCAAATTTTGGTTCAAATAAAATTTATTATTATTATTAAAGTAAGTAAGTTAGCGCAAGGATTCGAACGGAAGATTCGACCACCCAACATCAACGATAACCATTTTTAACTCGTGCTCAGAGCACAGGCACAATACCACGTCAAGGACTTGAACACTTATAGAAATCCTATAGTCAGAATAACATAGGATTTGAACTTGTAATATCTTTAAATTTTACCAATCAATAGTTTTACATTTAACTATTTTATTTGAAGCCCATACTTGATCTATTTAAAAGATATTTGATGCATGACTGACATAAGTAATCTATACAAAGCCAATTTAGAAGAAATTCACGGAGATACAAACCAAATTTAAAAATTATATTTACTCCTCGGCAAAATTAAAAATTGTGTTAACTTTTACTGACTGATAATTTTGACGGTTTTAGCACAAAATTTGTAATAAGCTTGAAGAGAAACGACATATTATTAATAAGGCAGTTGTAACTTGAAATGTAAGGTACATTAGCAACTCGGTCACTGGGTGATCCTGAATTTAGACCAAAATTCAATAAGGGATATACCCATATTCGATGGATATAACCTCTCTTTCCATCAATATGCTCACCAGGTGGATTATTTATCACACTATGTACCACCTGATCAATATGAAGAATTTTTGGACAATATTTGGTACTGTCTACGAGGCGAAGCCAAACATATTGCTCACGTTCACGAATTCTTTGACTCAAGCCCGACAGACTCACAAAGACATGAAAACAGAGGATTTGAGGTACCAAATCCCAGAGCAAGTGAACAAAGTGAGAGCGAGATCAATGGGCCCGGAAATATCCACAGGATTGCGCCTTGCACGAGCCATAGGGATGGCAATGAAGAATAAGGAATTCATGAGCCAACATATGTCAATTTGGAAATGCCAGGAGGAAGGAAACCATGGTTAATGTGGTTAAATGAAGAAGCAACAGTCAATTTACTAAAAATTGATGCACTGGACCCATATACAGAAATAGATAGCGGCCAGACTTGCCTTTTAGAAGGAATGACCCCAAACACCATGGAAACGTCAGGGTTCGTGTACATACGCATAAGAGAAAAGTCATATAGATTGGAGGTGATGACAGACGAATTTCCCAATAGCATGAATGGCATGCTAGGACGAGACTTTTTCATACAAGAAGAAACTGCTGTTTCTTATCACAATAATGATATGACTCTAATGGACTCACAACCTAAATATAGGGTTAATTACTATGATGTTTGTGACCTTTCGTCAAATGAAGCATCAACATGCAGTGGGTCGATGATAGCTCATTACGATTTCGATAACAATAGTGATTCGGAGTCGGATAATGGACAATATGACTTAATAAATGAGACCAATGACATACTTATTTACGTGAACCACAATGTTCCCCACTATACCGGTCACAACATGCCCTTTGGAAAATATGCTCAAGAAATCGAAAGACTGGCAAACAACGAACCAATAAAGTTGCTCCGAAACTTTTTTGACATAATATGGGAACATTTGCATGAAGAAGCAGGACAAGTAGCTTTTAGACATAGTGCTCGTGATCATTTTGACCTCTTCGAAATGTTAAGACACTATTTCGACGACCCTCCTAGAAGTAATCCTACCAGAAATCAACCCGATACGAGACCGAATGATTTTTCGGTATACGACGAGACAAGGGCAGATCAAACAAATAATGTTGCTCAGAGACAGCAGAACCCCAAATTTGTTCACAAAATAACTAAAAACATTAATAACAATGAGTATAACAGGACAGTTGAAAGAGGAAACCCCATGGATCATTGGCTTGCTGCCATGGCACCAGTTTTTGCATCAACGTCAGAACAAAAGAAAAAAATCCCAGGACTTAGAGTATCAAAGACTCGTGGCATGCAGGATGCAGGTCGGGAGCAAGGAGAGCCTAGAGCCAACAAGGTCTTTCTGAAATTCAGCATAATATCCGAATGTAATTCACCCAACACCTTTCAACACTGTCATGAACTTAGGCCAGCAGAAATAACTGAAGAAATCGCACAGGTATCGACAGTTAAAACAACAAAAAACCTAAGAGCGAAATCGCATTTAGAGAAAATATACTTGTGCGAAAAGTACGAAGTATATGACGGAGAAATATGTACGATACAACCTCCAGGAAAGTCAGTCAATAATCATAAAATAAACCAATCCATATTAGTAAAACCCAAAGCGACTGAAAAGGCTTGCCTAACAGCAATGAACGCGTATGTTTCCACGACCGTCATGGCATCGTCGACTGCAGTCGTAACAATGAGATCACATACAATGGATTTATCACTAGAACCCCAACTCACCACTTGTACGGCAACATATTCACATGCAACAATAAGTATCTTGATAAATCCAGAAGAAACATGTGAAGCATGCAAAAATATACATAAGCCTGATAGAACACAAGTAAACTGTTGCAAAGTACAACATGAACTGCACTCGTAAAAACTCACGCCCGAGCTTATCATTGCAAAGGCTCGAATAATAAAAGACAAAGACGCTATCAAGGGTGTGCATTATAACCATATAAAGAAGATATCGAAAGAGCCAACTAAAAGAAATAAACACAAAAATATAATGTACAAGAATCAAACAATTTGGAGAAAATTCAAGTTCAAAACTTCAATCAGGAACAATATCCCATTAAAACATAAAACCTGTCATATAACGAGTAAAAGGACGATAGAAATTAGGGAGCACTCCAACCCGTTGAATGCCAAGCATAAAAAAAATCAAACTTCGAATACAATTTATCTAAATCAACCGAATAAGAGACTATGCATGGAACTAACTGAGCAAGGTAAACGAGATGCATGCATACATAGGAACTTTAAATATAGAAGAAAACTTGAAACATCTGACGCGACTCTTGAACATCATTAATTTGATAAAAGGCTCTAAAATCAAAAGCACGTACCAACATGGACTTATCACAAATCAAATACAATAACACTCGTATGCATGCGAAACCTAATCTTCAACTCATAATCGCTTTCACAATAAGCTTTAGAAATCAGCAGCATAAATACTCCTTACCCTCAACCAATAATACACATACTCAATAAAATTCTGAAATAATATCAGTAGAACCTAATATGAATAATACCACTAACGATGATTTAATTAAAATCCAAAACACCAAAACGAACATTGCCACCTTTAGCATCTAGAAGGACTAAACCACATAAACAACAAAAAACTAACTAGTCTAAAAAGAACAAGATTTTTACTAACAGCACACTTTGTACATAGGAACAATACAACTAACTGGGCAATGCTAACCTAACAATCGGTATATTATCATAACTTATAAGAAGAACCAAAAAGTACCCAAAGAACAATTGAACGATCATGGACCCAGCACCACAGTGATCTAGTTATCATACAACCACGAAATCATCAAACAACCATAAGATTACAAGTTTACTTAAATAAATCGGACAATACTAGAAATAAAAAAAAATCAAGGTTATTTTGTACCCTACCATAAATCGGTACTGACATAGAAAAGGTTCCAAAAAGCAAGTCGAATGGAACCATAACACCAGAAAAATAACAGAGGACACCAAAATAACACAACGTGACCAAAAAGGAAGGAAAACGGACCCAGACCCAAAAGAACCATTAGATGAAAGCACCAAGAGAACCAAGATAGGACATACAACTTCCGAAGAAGACATGGACCAAGATAACCAACACTCCGCAGCAAAATATGCGACACTATAAAAAAAAATGATGAAAAAATGAACCTAACATGAATGTAGATTGAACCCAAATAGGATCAATAAAACAATCACACTACTTACACGTGCAATATAAAACATGACCCAAATCAAACACAATAACATGCGACCCGTGAAATCGAAAATACCAATGTACAACAAGCTCGTGTACCAAAATGACCCAATTTTCTTTTCCACTTTCTACTCTTTTCCATTTCATTCAACTCTATACCTATTTTATTTAACATGCTCCATACCATAATGGACCCAACTAACGAACATACCTTACCTCCTTTCAGAATGGACAAAAAGTACAGAATCACCTCTGTCAAATCATCGATGGACCAAGTCAAAGTAGTGATCGTTGAGTACCAACCACCCAACGCCGTGGAACACATTACGGCATACGTCAAAACATTCCGGACCAGCAACAAGATTCATTTAAACGTTTGACGAGAAGGACCAAACAAAGAAATAGGAGTATTAACTATAGAGTACATGGACCAAGATAGCGCCAACAGAATTATGCTAAAACACAATTACCACAGAAAGCCAAGGACCAAATGACCACATGTTAAAAATAGAATACCAGATTTATATTCATGTTGAAAGAGCCATGAAACTCTCAAAACACATGCAAAAAACAATCAACGAATCGATCCACGAACAAACCACACAAAAAGGACCACGTATGAATAAAGGAAGACCCAGTTCAGAACCAGTAATGGTGCCAGCTTTAATAACCGGACGTTTAGATGAGGAAGAGATTATGTGTCCTAATACCCATAGGAAAGCCGCAAGAAGTATATGAAGAGGACTTCATGGAATTCGGACCCTTAGACCACATCGTACGGGTAGTGATGAAAGGCCAGCAACACAACCATCGATTCCTAAGGTACATGGGCTATGTGCAGTATTTTAACGAAAAAGATGCTGCCGCTGCCATGGACAACTGTCTAAGAGAATACCGTCAAAAATGGGCAATAGTGAGACAATTTAGCAAGACTATGAGTAAATACAGAGAAAACCATGAACCTTGTGGCATGGCTGTAGATAGAAGAAATAAACTGGACCACCATAGGATATGCAAGAAACAAATGGACAAGATATACAAGGTACACTACCTATGCGGGAGTTGGTTGCGACATGAAGAATGGGACCAACACATAACAAAGTGCAACTACAACCTACATTTTTTCTGCGGGAGATACATTCAAAGGACCAAATGGGACCAACACCTGGAAAGCTGTAACTACAGGGTTTTTGGGCACAACTCAATCAAGAGCAACCAAGAAAAGAAAAAACAAAATGAACAAGGAAATAAAGACCAATCAAATCCACCATCACCGAAAACTACAGACCATAAATCTCAAAAACGGAAGAACAAACGGAAGAAGCACAAGATTTAATCAGCCTCGGTAGCATACGTCTAACAGAAGAAGAAATCGCGAGAAACCCATCGCCAATCATATCAGACATGGACCAGATAGATTTCGAGAACCTCGATAATATTAGTTTTTAAGTAACTTTTAAAAATATTGGACCAATATCTTTTTATATTTTCATAAAATTTATTCTTTTTTTAATATAATATACATACACTAAATTGTTAGACCACATTTATTGTTATGGATCTGGACCACCTTAATTTTAGAACAATACAAATCATTATCATGAATGACGACGCAGTGTGCATGAAACCCAAAAGTAATAACAGATAATGCCAAAATAATATTGTACCTAAGAACCAAAACATGATACACGTAACTAAGCTTTCATCCTTATCTCTCAAAACACTTATAGTATCCATTCTGAGCAGTACAAAGATTTAATGACTTGGTTAAGCTGCACAAAAGGAAGGAAGTACAATACATCCCAACACAAAACCCTACCAAAAGAGAACAACAACAACAACAACAACAACAAAATCACAATAAAGGTACACAGTATCTTACACCTGGTAATGAAGAACAAGCACTAACGGCTCAATCTCATTAGCCTACACACAAATAGAGGCTACAATTTCGGAATTCGACAGTCCGAATCTTTCGGCGGCATCTACAAAATGTCGACCGGACCATTTGGTGATGAAGGGCGAACCCATGTTCAATAATTTTATTTTATATATTGTAGTAGTTGTTCGACACTTCAAGAATAACCAACATACGCAAAAAGTTATTTTCTTTTCTGTGCCAAAGCCAAGTCAAATCAAAACAAACATATAATGACACAAAATTTGCTGACATAAACTTACGATACAATAAGAAAAACCCGGACCATGGACCCGCGCCCACTGGCAGACATTGATATGTTACTCTAGAGCGATACGCGAAATTCATCAGGGACGACGAATATTTTTAAGTATAGGGGGATGTTAAGTGACGAAAATGGTGTGTGTTTAGTTTTTTAGACCAAGAGTACACAATTAAACAATTCCTACACACACAGTTTTCGGCACTTAATTTCAATGCATGAGTCGAGGTCACAATAATATCTTGTGTCACCCAACTCAGCAATTCAAGCTCTACCTCCCCTTAACGCGCGATCGGCACGCGTGCGCTGCTCCGTAGATCTCCTGCAGTTACTAAGCCACAAGAAACTGTAGGAGTGACACGAGGCAACAATCGTCGTGACGTCACAGATGAGAGGGGAGGTCTCGAGCGGGGGTGGACACTGCAGCGTGGACGCTGCAGCTAAGCTATGTTTTTACGGCCAGTCGTGTTTAGGCCAATATTAGAGTAGTCACACGTCTCAGATTTAGAGTCGTGCTGGGGCCAAACTTAGAGTAGCCACGCGCCTCATCGATAACAGACACGGAATTTAACAGACATCCTTTATATTGTAATTTAAAGCCCTTTTATCGCTGTACTTTATCAAGAAAATAAAAAGTTTACAAATAAGGTAAGAGATTTGATTTAATTTAATCATAACAATAATAAGGAAAAACAGAAAGTTTTAATCGCCTCACGTGCGCAAAAGGCCCGGGCCTGTACAGGACGGCTGGATTAGATATTTCTCCCCCCCCCCCCCCCACCGGCTTAAGTAATTAAAATATTCCGTTAAGAAACGTTTGACGTTTCTTAACAACATACATCCATAGTAAGCGTTTGTAAAATTGATATGTAACAGTTAATTTGGGTAAAGGTAGATTTTGACCATAATCAAACTCAAAAACAAATACCGTGTTATCTTTCTTACATTTTTCTAGTATATCTTATTAACGTTTTCTTTATGTAATTCAAACTCTTCTTTGATATGATCATTTGGATTATTATCTAACTTTTGACTCCATTCAGTACAAAAAGCACATGTATCAATGCGAGGTGCCTTTATAGAGTAAATACTACGTTCTCTAAACCATTGATTATACGTAATATATTCCATTCGTGAATAAGTGTTAGTCTGAGAAAAAAAGTACTTTTGAAAACTTCTGTAAATATCTTTAACTATCAAGTTAGGATTATCAAAATACTATATATAATCGTTTAGAATCCGTATAAAGAGACTCACTATGCGGGATTTGAGCTAAATGTCTTAAAGCTAATTCATATACGTAATCTGGAATTTTTTAGGATTTTTATTTTTTCCGCGATAGTCTGTCATATCCAGAATCGGCTTATTTAATCTTGACGTTACAAAAGTTATACGTCTCACCGTGATTTTAAATAAATTTAATATAAAAGTTTTACATACAGAAATATTTGTACTACCTATTTTTTACGCTGTAAGCCCACGCTAAATCTCTCTTATTTGTTTTTACAATTAATAGCTTCGATTTCAGATTAACCTTTTCTACAAATTTGGTTAAAATCAAATCTTGCTTTTCCTTATCAGAAAATTTCCAAAACGATGTGTAGAATTGTTTTTGATCCTTCTCAGATATTTTATGAAAACACTCTTTAAGACAGCATGCGTTCTGAACTTCAAAACATTTTACCGGAATTTAGTAAATATATATATATATATATATATATATGGATCCATCCATGCCAAAACGCACACGGCTCTGTCCAAAAATGGTAAAGACTTAGAAAAACTTGTATAGGGTCAAAATTTAGGGTTTTTTTATGTAGAATCAATAGCTATGTGGCACTTTTCAAATTTTTCAAAATGGCGGTCCCAAAAACCCGATTTTCTGACCAGTTTTCCGAAAATTTTCCGATTAATCGTTCATAAAAATATAGATAAAAGACGAAAATTGTGAGTAAAGGTCATTTTATATGTTTTCGGGTACGCTGAATCCGAATCCACTGACCGTTTAACCTTATCACTCCAGGATTTGCTCTAACCTAAAAAAATACCTCAAAAACGCTCAAACAGGCATGATTATGGCTAGATAAAGGTTCGTGACGATGCATTTGTTCGTTTCAAGGGTCGCGTATTTCAAATCCAAGGTCCGTTCAGCTCGTTCAGTCCAAAATTTGCCCCTAGCCTCAAAATATTTTTCAAAAACGCTCAAATAGGCATGATTACGGCCGGATTAAGGATCGTGACCATAAATTTATACGTTTTCGAGATCGCTGATTTTAAGTCTAAGGTCCGTTCAGCCCGACAAGCCCAAAATTTGTCGCTAACCTCAAAAAGTACTTCAAAAATACTCAGCGGGCATGATGACGGCCAGATGAAGAATCGTGACCATATATTTATACGTTTTTGGGGTCACTGATTTCAAATCCGAAGTCCGTTTAGTTCCATCAGCTAAAAGTTTGTTTTTAACCTCAAAAAATACCTGACAAACGCTCAAATGGGTAGGTTTATGGCCAGAAATGGACTGTTATACTTTAAATCTCTACAACAACTTCCTTTTTATCACTTGAAAATTTTCTGATGATAATACTCTTGTTTCGTAGTGGAATAAAACAGTGATTGCTTGAAATTTGTGGGACAGGAGGAGCCTCGTCAAATCGTCTTTTTAATCTTCTTTGAGTGTTGCTATGTGTTACTTTTGAATAATAAAAGAACTTAATATTTTTTATTGATTGGCATGCCCACTCATAAAGCTGCTTAGCTGTTAAAATGCTGTTGATTGCTGATGTTTGGAGGCTTGTGTTCCTAGCTCCTATTTTAAGAGTTGCACCAAGGCCATCATGTGGGCCTATTCCGTGAGCCATCGCGCAAAAATGCCATTCTGCTTTGATACCAAAATTATTTTCATGATTACATAAATTTTGGATATTAAATCGATTTTTAAAATGTTGTTTTGCTCCATCAGAAAAGTAGATAATCTTTGTAACTTTGTGTTGTTTCTTTAGGTAATCAATTATCATCGAATTACACACATACACCGCTGCAGAGTCATGAGTATTTGAATCAGAAATCACGATTATATTTCCATGTTTTAATTCACCTTCATCTCGATAATAATAAACTACAGTATATACTGTGGCTTGATTATTATTATAGTGAAAAGCTTGAGCTGCTTTTTGAACAACGAAAGCAAAATTCTCTGAATAATCTGGTAGCACAAGAATTTCTCCTGGCTTTAAGCTTCCCTTCAATTGCTTAAAATATTCTGATTGTTGTTTGTTAATATAATCATGAGGTTTTAATGATTTTAACCGATGACCAAGAAGTTCGAGGAAATTTTCAGTAATTGTGTTTGACGTAATCATAGTTGTTCTATCTGTCGAATGCCAAGAGCTAAAAGTTATATCCTTTACGTCTGCTTTTTCCAAACCTGATTCAAGCCGGGATCTGAGCTTATCGTAATTAGGGCAGTTTTTGCATTCGTTAAGAAAACATTCTCTATTTGAGTTATGACATACCATGAGATTAAGACAATCGGTATAGTTTTTTAATGGGAATTCCGATTTAGCCATCAGGTCAGATAAATTGATGGCATCAAGCAAAAGCTTGACATTCTCATGAATCACACATACGCAAACAATATGAGTACCATTACTTCCGGGTAAAACACAATTTTGAGGTCGTAATTGGCAAAACTTTGAAAGACCTATAGTAGTATCTGGATGCTCTCCACAGAATTTGAAATATAATTCTTTTAAGCTAAACAATGTCAGTCTCTTCTGTTTGAGGACTTTTTCTCCATCAATCTCAACAGATTTTTTATTTCTATATCCTGGGAGAATTCTACTGTTAGAATCACATTCATAGAATTGTTTCACTCTATTAACCGTAGTTTGTGGCAGCGATTTACCTATTTTTGGGGGTGGTCTAGAAAAAGAGCCATTCGTTGTTTTTAATTATTTAGCTTTTCTAATGAAGTAAGTCGTAGTATTGAATAGAGAAGAAATCTTCTCTATTGACCATTTTGATGGTAGTATGGTTAGAATAGCTATCCTGTCGGGATCGTGCTCTGACAACGATGAAAATTTTTCTCTTAAACCTTCGATGATTTCATGGAGGTTTTCCTCAGCATTTGAAGAAGTCGAACTGTCAAGATCTAATTGCACATTCTTCTGTAGGCTATCTTCATTTGCACTGTTAGATACAGAAGTATTGTTCAAATTGTCATTCAAGTTTTCATCATGAGTATCATCATTGTTGGAATTGTGGTTCACGTCTTCATTATGAGGATCATTACTAGTATATAATATTTTCCTGCATCCACTGCAAATCATATTCTCTGCAGAAGCAAGCCCGAAATGTCTGCAAAGCCTAGCTGGTAGTGGTCGTAACGATTTGCCTATGTGAGCTACCAATTTGAACGGATTGCAACAGTGATCTGTTCGAAAAGAAACGGACCTTAGACTTAAAATCAGCGATCTCGAAAACGTATAAATTTATGGTCACGATCCTTAATCTGGCCGTAATCATGTCTATTTGAGCGTTTTTGAAAAATATTTTGAGGGAAGGGGCAAATCTTGGACTGAACGAGCTGAACGGACCTTGGATTTGAAATACGCGACCCTTGAAACGAACAAATGCATCGTCACGAACCTTTATCTAGCCATAATCATGCCTGTTTGAGCGTTTTTGAGGTATTTTTTTAGGTTAGAGCAAATCCTGGAGTGATAAGGTTAAACGGTCACCGGATTCCGATTCAGCGTACCCGAAAACATATAAAATGACCTTTACTCACAATTTTAGTCTTTTATCTATATTTTTATGAACGATATATCGAAAAATTTTCGGAAAACTGGTCAGAAAATCGGGTTTTTGGGACCGCCATTTTGAAAATTTTTAAAAGCGCCACATAGCTATTGATTCTACATAGAAAACCCTAAATTTTGACCCTATACAAGTTTTTCTAAGTCTTTACCATTTTTGGGCAGAGCCATGTGCGTTTTGGCACGGATTGACCTATATATATATATATATATATATACTGTTAATTCAATTAAAATTTTGTATTCATAAATTTTAAATAACATCGATATTTACCTTTGTTCTCTTCTCTCATGAAATATATGACTTTCCATCATTTTTTCTTTTCTTTCGCTTTGAAACTTTATACATGTTTGTATTGTGTTTCCTTTTTTTGCCCTTATTACTATGTCTTATAGCACATTCTTCCTCTGTTGAAAAGTGATCCGCAGATTGCGTGTCGGAATCACTAGAAAATTCAGAACTTGAACTCTTAACTTCCATGTTCACTGTGTATCTTTCGATGTGCTACGTTTCAAATCAGGCGTCGCACTGATCGAAGCATGTAAGAAAACTGTGAAAAAGTCGAGAATTTCAAAGTTTATGTTTACTGCTGTTGTCTTAGCGGTCACCATTGTACACTTCGAAAAAGACGCGAGCATGTTGTATACCTATATTTTGATGTGTACAGGTCCTCGATGCTCACCTCTATGAGCATCGAGAAAGACAAGAGAGGAGCTTCATGGTTTCTCGCCAGAAGAGCTCAATGCCCACTTTGCAGGGGTGTCGATCTCCCAAAATGAGGGTGATGAAGAACTTGACAACGTCTTGACCACTGCCAGTGATGACGGCTTTGTTTTCCGAGAAGTCAGCTTCTCGGACGTGGTCTTGGCTGTTACCCACTTCTCATCACAGGCCAGAGGGGAAAACGGTATTCCCCAAAGTATAGTGGCTAAGGCTCTTCCGTTTGTGGGAGATCATATTGTTAAGATCTTTAACTCCTCTCTGTCCAGTGGCATTTTTCCGGGAACTTGGAAGGGAGCTCAATTGGTGCCTTTGAAGAAGAAGACTGTCCCATCTACGGTGTCAGATTTCCGACCAATTGCCCTACTGAGTTTCCTTTCTAAGGTCCTGGAAAAAATATTACACGACCAAATAACTGACTTTTTACGAGAAAACAATACTTTGGACCCGATGCAAACTGGTTTTCGACAGAATCACAGTACACAGACAGCACTACTAAAACTGACGGAAGACATAAGATCAGGCATTAACAACAACAAAAAACTATTGACTATTTTGTTGATGTCTGATTTTAGCAAAGCATTCGACACCATCTCACACACTAAACTGCTGCGTAAGCTGATGCGCATGGGATTCTCCAGGAGTGTTCTCCTGTGGCTTAAGTCATATATTATGGGGAGACGACAGAAAGTCGTCACAAACACAAACGGGGATTCAGGTTGGCTAACCACCAATCTTGGCGTTCCACAGGGCTCAGTTCTGGGACCCCTGCTTTTCAGCCTGCACATAAACGACTTACAAGACGCACTAGACTTAGATGGTGTAGAACATATACTTTACGCTGACGACCTGCAAACCTACACACAAGTGACCCTGAAAGGTCTTTGTGATGGTATCAGTCGCATGTCGACTGCAGCACGAGCAGTATCGAACTGGGCAACGTCAGCTGGCCTGCGCCTCAATGTCGGCAAGACAAAGGCGATTATTTTCGGATCTGATCATAACATCAAACAGGTTCAGAACCTTGACTTGCAAGGCATTGAGATACAGACCGGCGTACACGTTTCCTTTGTCGAAACAGTCACCAACCCTGGCGTGGTGATGGACGGAAAGTTCACATGGAAGCCGCAACTGAATGTGGTCAGTAGGAAAGTAAATAGAGCTCTGTATAGCTTAAAATTATTCCGTTCGAGCACCACAGAGATACTGAGGAAGCAGCTGGCATGTGCACTGGTACTACCTCACTTAGACTATTGCTCAGTGGTTCTTCTTGACGTGTCAGGGGAGCTCCAGACACGACTACAACGTCTACGGAATGCATGTGTGAGATACATATGTGATGTTAGGCGTGATGAGCATATCACCGCCTACAGGAAAAAACTGGACTGGTTAGATCTGATGGTGAGGAGCGAGTATTTTATGGGGCTGCTGCTTTATAAAGCGGTTGTCATGCGGCAGCCACCATATCTTACTGCCCTCTTTGAAAAAAACCAGGCCAAGACTTCAAGTAGGGGTGGTACGAAAGAGCTCTCGGTTCCGGGGTCGCGCACCGATAAGGGCCTATTCTCATTTAGAGTTCAAGGTGCGCACCTCTGGAATTCGCTTCCAAGCAGTGTGAGGTGCCTGCCATCTTTTGTAAATTTAAAACGGCGTTTAGCAGGCACCTTAAACAATTACATGGTAACGGGAATACATAGAGGTGAACTTTTCGAGAATCGGTTTATACATTATTTTGTTCATCTCCGTGTATTCCCAATCTGACTCGGATATTTATTTGGGTTATTTATTTATTTAAATTATTTATTTATTTAATTTATTTATTTATTTAAATTTATTTATTTATTTATTTAATTTAATTATTTATCTAACTTATTTATTTAATTTAATTATTTATCTAACTTATTTATTTAATTTAATTATTTACCTAACTTATTTATTTATTCGACTTAGTTATTTATTAATTTATTTATTTATTAAATATGTTTAGTGTTAAGTGTGAATGTATTTATTAGCGTGATTGTAAAAGTGTCATATGAATGAGTGTGTTTTTAAATTTTTTACGTGATAGTTATACGTAAAAAATTAGTAAAGTATGTGTATGTATTCTTTTTATTTTTATCGTAATATGTTATCTCTATTGTATTTATTTTATTCTATGTATTTTGACGAAACGTGTTCTGTGATATCTGACTATGACTAGTTCATTATATTTAGATTTTATAAACTGACGAACTGTTACAGCGAATAATATTATTTAATATATAAGAAATGCAATAAGTGAACGTTAATGTAAGATAACAAATATATAATATTGACTGATATTTTAATTATTATAACTACATGTACATGCAATTGTAAGAATTTCGTCTTTTGATGAATAAACAGTATATCTATCTATATATCTATCTCTATGAGTCCGAATAATATAAATATTTATAAGAATAATAAAAAAGTCGCGCATGAGATCATTTAAAACTGATTTTTAGAAAAATATTTGGAAAAGCGGTATAACTCGATTTAATTCATTTATTTTTTATTCGGTATAATTCAAATTATACTGTTCTTCCATAGATCGCCTCTAAATACTCCACTTAAATATACATATATCACCATATAGTCAACCTATAATGTGTATTAGACGTTGCCGATTCATATTCTGACATAAACTCAAAAGTGTATTAAATCTAGTTAGACCGTTATTCGGCCCATCCCCTCATTTAATGTTTCAGGGCTCATTTTGTTTGCTTTTTTCACGAAGGGGGCATAATAATAATTTTGTTACTGTTTTTGATTAGTTTTTGTTTTTTAACGGTTTCTCAATTTTTTGGTTTTAGTTCTTCGGATTTTTCCGTACGTTTGAAATAATTTCATCGACCCATTGAAAATGCATTTGAAAGAGCATACAGTATCCTATCCATTATCACTCAAATTTTTAAGTAAGGTGTTTCCTTTCCTACGCTATACACGGAAACGTTTTTTTTTGTTTGAACGGTGATTTCTCTGAAATATATGATGAAAAGGCTTTGAAATTGAGGTGGTAGGACAATGGAGAAGATTATTCTGTAAAATTTTTGAGTCATTTTATTTTTTTATACTTGAGTAAAAAATCATTTTGTAAAAAAAAACAAATTTTGTATGGCAAACGATAACTTGAGTAAAACGACATTATATCTTCAGAAAATTTTCAGAAAAGTAGCTTTTTAATATGTTTCGGCTAAGTCCTTTACCCAGATCATGAGAACTTTTTTATTTTATATTTTTTAAGATATTCAAGGTTACATTTTTTTAAAAATTTATATTGCTTATCTCATAGATATTACACGATAATGTTTAACCAATGAACGATAATTTTTTTCGTTTCCTTATCAAGAATATAAATCAAAAAGAATTTTCAAGATTTATCGAATCATTTTCGTTATATAATGGTATTTCATTTTGACGTAGACGTCGGTTTCTTTACTGGAGTAAGTGAGGGAGATAGCGAATGTCCACTCGAAAAGTGCGGAGCAGCGTTCGCCGAATCGCCTCGACCAACGCCACTTGCAGCTGAGCGAGCGTGATCGGTATGTGGGATTATAGGCAGGGGAGGGTTTCAAATGACGAAGTGAGATAATTAGAATTGTAGGGCGGGAAAGGTCCAAACAGGCATTACACACTAGCTTATGATAATATAAATCACTGTAACATGGCGCTGTAGGTATGTCTAGTTGAGGTTACTGGAATTAGAGGATAAGTGAACGAGGATATCTCCGGAACGACTTCCAATTCTACGCAGCGAGTCCTGCAGAGCGATCGCCGAGTGTACCGGGGGAGGGTTGAAGAAAGGACTAGTGATTACGTCCATCTCTCACAGAGAAGCCTGCAAAGAGATCGGCGGTGCTCCAATGAGAACGAGATACTGAGCCCTCACAGTAAGACTTCAGAGGGATCGACGACGTTTCAGAGACATGCTTTCGTACTGCGCGAGAGTGTCGGCCCCGCACAGCAAAACTGAAGCGTGTTCGGCGAGATCTCTCGAGGAAGGTGTTGGATGAGAGCGTCGATTGCACACAGCGAAACCTGCAGAGCAGTCGGCGGCGTATTTTTGGAAAGGGGTGGTTCAGGAGTGTTCCGAGGAGAGAGAGTCGAGTGCTCGCGGTAATACTGCATAGCGCATCGACTATGTGTCTCGAGGAAGAAACCTGGAGTAGACTGAGTGCCGGAGCTATTTGTCCTTTTTCTTTTATACAAACAATGCTGCGCTGATAGGGTGGAAGTGGAGGGGTGACTTGCGGGTGACACGACGCGTCGCCGGAGACGTGCATGTGTAGGCCAGCTGCCTCACACCATTCTTCCAGACTGTATTTCTTGTCAGTGGAAAGGTAGGCCCGGGAAAGTCCCGAACCGTGGCCGCTGGTCAGCTTAGGGAATCTTTTATGGCCCGGCCATATCTGTGGGGTATTGACCCGCGGTGCTCGATCGGCGACGCTCGACGACCCTTTTTATATGACACGCTGAGCGCGCGCTTCCGAACCTCTGAGAGCCGACTAGTTAATCCCCGTGTCAAGCCTGGCTTGTGTGCGCTACAAAAGGCGATAGAGATCGAGGAAGAGAGAGAGAGAGAGAGAGGGGGGGTGGTGTTGACGGCCAGCGGCCGTCAATTTTTTATATTTTATTGTTCAAAAATTTTTTGATCGCTGATTTCTTGCGTATTATGCGATAATTGTTTACCGATTACAGCTCATTTTTTACGTTTTTCCACTAAGATTTAAAATCAAGAAGAATTTTTAAGATTTATCGATTTGTTTTTGTTTCATAACGTTTTCTCATTTTTATGCTATTCATGGTATTTAAAAAGAATTTAATCGCTATTTTCTTAAATATTATATGGTATTTTGTGGCCATTCAAAGCCCCTTTTTCTTTTTGATTGTTTGAAACAAAAGAAAATTCAGAATCATTGATTAATTTTTGTTTTGTACCTTTCTTTCATTTTTATGATATTTTTGTAATTAATGAATAAATCCGTTGTTCCTAAACTCGAACAAAGTTACAAAAATACGAAAAAAATTTATTTGTAAAAGTAGTGTACATTATAGTCTTAAATAAAATTTAATCAACAATTATACTATTCCAAAATTTATTATTGACATTTGAAGAAAATGTAACTTGATATGCCAAAACTTTTTACGTTCTTGCATAATTTAAATATTTTTTTCATAATCTACGCTGTACTTTTGTAATGGTACAAAATATGTTTTATTTATTTCGGACCATAAATTGAGTTTTAACAATTGAGTAAAAAATAGTAACTTTCATTCATTCATAGTTAAAAATTTTCTTGTATTTAGTAAAATAGATTTTGTCTAATAGGGGTGCGTAAAGAACATATTTTAAAAACCCCTGTTTTTATCCCAAAAATATGCGTTTACTCCAAGAACTTGTAAAAAGAAAATTTATTTAATAGTTTCAAAATAAGGGAAGACCGTAGAGCATTTTTTAGATAATCCATATACTTTTTGTTTTCTTTTCCAATCAAATTTGTAAGGAATAATATTTAATTGAGTTAAAATTTGATTTCACAGTTAAAATGAGTTTGAATACATTATTTTGAATAACTAACTCGAATTATTACACTTAATGATCATTTTTAAGATTTTCTTAGTTGTACGTTATCATCTTATCTTAAATGTATTCGTAAAAATACTATTAATTATATATATTAAAAAATATTTTAAACAACAATATTGTTTCATAATCTATGCTATGTTTTTGCATAAGTTTAAATTATAAAATTTAAATATATACATATATCTTAGCATATTAAAAGCAATAGACTTGCAATTTTTATTTTTCACCACAGTATTAAATAGAATTAATAATTTCATATTGAAACAATTTATGAAGTTTGAGGAAGCTAAGTGTCAATGAATTGGCAAAGATTTTTGAAAAGTGGTGTACTTATTTAGGGTAAAATTGCATTTTGAAGATTTCCGGATAGTTACAAGTGAATGCTTGAGAATTTGATTTTTAAGCCTGCGGCAAGTAAATTTTGGCTAAGTATGTACTCTGTGATAGTCTTCGAATAGTCACCAACTATTCGCTAGGATGCTTCTCGGAATTCTTAATTCGTTTAACAATTTAATTTTGAAGATACATGTACGGAATAAAGAAAAAGCAAACTTTTTTTAATGTGCGGATTCAACAAATTCTAAGTAAGAAGTTTTCATGTCCAAAATCAGGGTTTCGATAACACCAGAGAGCATAAATTGTCTTCAAACTAATATTTATTTACAAGTAAGTACATTTATCAATATAAATTGTTTTTATGACCCAACTGAACGAAATGGCCACTTTTTTCCCTAAAAAGCGAGACCAAAATTACCCTTTTTGCCCGCAAAAATGATTAGCGGGAAAAAAATTACTTTTTTACATGGGCAAAAAGTGAATTCACTAGTGTCACGGACGTATTCCAGCGTCCGTACTCGCGGACACAGGTGTCCTGTGTCTTCGACATAGCGAGGCATGAGAAAGACAAAATATAGCCGGCTTTGCGGCGCGCAACTGGCTCGTCCTATGCCAGTTCGGCTTGCTCATTCGCTCCCCAGTACACCCCAACCACCAAAGAATCACGTGCCTTTAGTGTCACGTGCAAATAGCGCGAATAGCACCCTCTCTCCTCTTTCCCTCACGTAACATCGGGCATCCCTTGTGTGTTTGCGTGCGTGCCCCACGGGTGTACTTTGGACATTGACTCAGTGACTTTAAGTGATTAAGTTAAAAAGAGAGGACGTGGTGAGCAAGCTCGTATACAATTAAAGAAACGAATTTTTTTCGAAAAGCCCTATCGGCTTTAGCGCAGAGGCGAAAGAATGAAAGGCCCACTTGGCTGAGACGCTGAGGCAAGAAGCGAGGGATACGCTGAGACCTTTCGATTTTCGACCGGAAGGAAGTTCAAGGACCGGTCGCCGTACTTTTCGAGCTTCAAGAAGAAGATGGCTGCGTGTACTCTCGTCGTTATTTTTGGAACTCTTCTCCTGTAAGTCGTTGTTTAATAATAAACTTACATAAACCGAGGGGTAAATCGCGCCCGGAAACTTGCATACACACAATATTATCGATGCGGCAAATAACCTATTGTGCGTCAGAATTTTTGAAATTTTCATAAGTAAAGGCTAAAAGTTGAATTGCTTTGTGGTAATCATTTTCTACTAATCGGAAGCATCAAATCATTTTTTTGTTGTTGTTGCTAAATTCTTGTTTTTATTACATCAATTGATATTTTAAAGTTTTAGCCTTTATACCAAAATGTCGTTGAGAAATTTATTCAGTTTAAGCAGTGACAAAAGCAAGCGTCAACTTTACGCGAGCAACTCGAGCTTGCACGGCGATACAAGCTTGTTAGAGGTATCTGACCCTCTATTACAAAAGGTCTTGGCGCATCTAGAAAACAGCCGTCGCAGCGGCATAGCGCGCCGGCGGATATAGAATCGTACATTAGTGCCAATGATCTACTCAGTTCCCCCAACGTACCCACGGCCTCTACAGAAATTTCAAACGATAGGTACGAAGCAGCAAAAGCACAGTCATTTTCTCTTAATCCGGACCCGGAAATAAATTATACAGCTAATAACTTCCCTACAGTAAGTATAGACACCTTGACACGATCCTCCCTGCTAACCTCATCGTGATCGACGCAAGCCGAATCGACGCCCTTCATTGACTTCTTAGAAAGAGACAGGCAATACCAATTTTATCGCGGTATGGCACAGTAGCAGGCCGCTGAAGCACTCAGTCTCGACGCAGATCTCGGTAGAATAGAAAACGCGACTACGGCCACGCAAACTCCAGTCACCCCAGCACAAGCATCGCTAGATAGATTAATGAAAGCATCCCAAACCCCACATGAATCACAATCGAACACGCCACACATAACCTGGAACGGCAGGGTCATGCGTCAAGTATACACAGAGCTCTCGCGTAGTTAATGTTGAAGTATAGAAATCCGATACGCACGCGCTCGAGTCTCATAACTTCTCGGTGCGGGACACGCAAATTGTAGCCTCGAATTCGAGTGTGTTAGGCCGTAACAGATCACATGCACGTGATCAATGCTTATCTTCTTCGAAAGCGCTAAACCTAATCCCTCAATTTCACGGAAATCGCGATAGGCTAAATTTGTTTTGCATTGCGGTGCGCGAGGTCAAGGAAATGTTTGGCTCACAGCAGGAAAAAATTATTTTATTATTGTTCGCGAGTAAATTGACAGGCAGGGCAGCCGACGGCTACGCGGCGAGGGTAATGAGCTATGGCTCGATTGAGAAATTGCTCGCGGAGTTTGTATTACAGTATAGTGATGTGGGTTTGGCGGACGATATTTCCATGCAAATAAAACTTATGAATCAGCTGCCAGACGAGAAGGCGGACGTCTATGGGTTGCGGGCGCAGATACTTTTAAATCCATAAATGGTCGAAAGCTGATTCAACAAAATTAGCTGTTTTACTAACTAAATCATCGCCATTCAAAACTACAATTGGCGGTTTTCGTTCCGATCCCGCAATTTTAATACTAACTACTCGATGACGCAGCTGCGTGTCTAGATTCAGCGAGCAGGATTGCCCGACGCCTGAAGACTGCGCCGAGCAACTTACGAGTTTAAAGGCCCATTACGCTCCAGTTCTGACTGTGTCTGAGGGGCGTTGTCCTGCCTCGCGTCGCGATTTCTGTTGAAATAATTACCATTGTTACGCTGATCGTGATTCTGACTCCCCTGATTACTGCGGGAATCGTTATCATTCTCGTAATTATTATTATTACGGCCTTGATTGTTGCCAAAATTATTGTTGTTACTGTGACTCTTATAATTGCCCTTGCTGTTCTTATTAGAGCGATAATTATTATCCTGTCTATTATTGAAATTATTTTGATCGCCCTCCTCCGGTCTGATTCGTCCTGTTTTTAAGCCGGCCGCTAATTGAAAACAGTATCTATGTATATGGCCCCTCCGTTTATAATAGTCACATGTTTTCGTCTGAAAATTCTTTTTCCTACAAAACTGTTCAGTATGTCTGTTATCTCCGCCGTAATTGCACAGCGCCGCGGCCGCTGCCGCTGCGGGCATGGCACTTGCGCTCGCCTGCATATAACTTAGCTCCTGCCCAGGAGGGGAATTCATGAGCGGCTGGCTTGGTGCGCTCTGCGGCGCTGCAAAATTTATCTGCGCGTGAGACAAGGGAGGCTGCGCTGCTACGAGGGTAGTTCAATAAGTCTTTAGAATGACCAACAGATGGCGCGCGAATCGCTCCAAATCATCTGTTTTCAGTCAGCACCATTCCCGACTAGATATATGGTGCAGTCACAGTCCACATCTTCTGAGTTTACGTGTTTTTATAACCAATTGAAAAAAAAAAATTGCTCGTTAAGAAAAATGGAAAAAAACGAGTTCAGAGCGGTAATTAAACATTTTCATTTAAAGGGTTTAACTCCATATGAGATAAAAAATGAATTGGACTCAGTTCATGGCACATCTGCCCCTGCCTTAGCAACGGTTTATAACTGGGTAAATGAATTTAAGCGTGGTCGTACATCAATAAGTGACGAACCACGTTCAGGAAGGCCCATAGAAGCAACTACTCCCGAAATCATCAATAAAATCCACGGTATGGTGTTGAAGGATAGAAGATTAAAAGTGCGTGAGTTAGCTGAGGCCACAAGGATATCAAGGGTGCAGTTGTTTCAATTCTACATGAAAAATTAGGCATGAAAAAGCTATCGGCAAGATGGGTGCCGCGTTTGCTCTCAGCTGAGAATAAACGCAATAGAGTGGTCGCCTCTGAGGCTCTTTTGGCGCGCATAAATCGGAATCCTGAGGAATTTTTTCGTCGATTTGTGACTGTGGATGAAACATGGATACACCACTACACTCCTGAGACAAAGGAACAATCCAAACAGTGGATTTCCACAGGCGAACCAGCTCCAAAGAAGGCAAAGACCGTAAAGTCAGCTGGTAAGGTTATGGCTACAGTTTTTTGGGATGCACGTGGAATTATACTTATTGACTACTTGGAAAAGGGTAAAACAATTACTGGTGAGTATTATGCATCATTATTAGAGCAGCTGAAAGAAGAAATTAAAAAAAAATGACCACATTTGGCGAGAAAAAAAATTCTCTTTCATCACGACAACGCCCGAGTTCACACATGCTTCGTTTCAATGGCTAAAATTGAAGAACTAAAATTCGAATTGGTCGAACACCCACCGTATTCACCAGATTTAGCCCCCAGTGACTTTTTCTTATTTCCAAACTTGAAAAAATGGCTCGGTGGACAGAGATTTACGGACAACGAAGACGTCATTGCCTCTGTAAGTGCTTATTTTGAGGAACTTCCGAAAACGCACTTTTCTGAAGGATTAAAAAAACTTAAAAAGCGATTGACCAAGTGTATAGAGCTCCAAGGAGATTATGTTGAAAAATAAAAAAAAATTTACCCAAAAAAAATTGTTTTTATACTTTATTCTAAAGACTTATTGAACTACCCTCGTAAATACCCGCACGCGAAGCGAGTGCTCTGCTTACATTCAAAATTTACAGCAACTCTGATCGCCTCGTAGAGGTCGCGTTGGTGCTCGCTGCGCACCTGATGATCTAATGGGTGAGTGAATCCAAATATAAAATATTGGAGCGCTTCCGAGTTGGCCCCTCTCTTGCGAGATTCCCTATCGCTATCGTGAATATCCGGGGTTGAATCAGCTTTCGACCATTTATGGATTTAAAAGTTTCTGCGCCCGCAACCCATAGACGTCTGCCTTCTCGTCTGGCAGCTGATTCATAAGTTTTATTTGTATGGAAATATCGTCCGCCAAACCCACATTACTATACAATAAGAAACTAATGACTATACTGCTACTGTTCGACTTTAGTAAGGCGTTTGACACTATATCACCATCTAAATTACTTCGTAAGCTGATACGCATGGGTTTTTCCAGGAGTGTTCTTCTGTGGATCAAATCATACATTTTTGGTCGCAGGCAAAAAGTCATAACTGACAACAACGGGGAATCTGATTGGCTAACCACCAATCTAGGTGTGCCACAGGGTTCAGTCCTGGGGCCCTTGCTATTCAGTCTTTATATTAATGACTTACAAGACGTACTGACTGGTGGTGATGTTAAACACTTGCTATACGCGGACGACTTGCAAACTTACACTCAAGTGACATGGCGAGATCTTTATGTGGGTATCAGATGCATGTCGGCTGTTGCGCGGGCAGTGTCGGAGTGGACCGAAGCATCCGGACTGCGACTCAATGTCGGCAAAACAAAAGCGATCATTTTCGGCTCCGAGCACAACATCAATCGGTTGCAGGATCTTGGTTTGCCCGGCATTGAGTTTCAGGAAGGTGTAAATGTGCCTTTCTCTGACTCGGTCACAAACCTTGGTGTTGTCATGGACTCTAAACTCACATGGAAACTGCAGGTTGCTGCAGTTGGAAAAAAGGTATATCGTGCTTTTTACAGCCTACGATTTTTTAGTTCATGCACAACTCAGGCGTTGAGAAAGCAGCTTGCATGCGCGCTGGTAGTGCCACATTTAGATTATTGTTCCGTGGTTCACCTTGATGTGTCTGATGCGCTCGAGACGAAGTTGCAACGACTTCAAAATTCATGTGTGAGATACATATGTGGTGTTAGAAGGGATGAGCACATCACTCCTCACAGGAAATATCTTGGCTGGCTTACAGTAAAGGAAAGAAGAGCGTACTTTGCGGGGTTATTATTGTATAGGGCAATAAATATGGGACAACCTCCATACCTTGCGGCTCTCTTTGGTAAAATCACAGCTAGGACTTCCAGTAGGAGCGGTGTGAAAGAGCTCTCGGTTCCGGGTTCGCGGACTGATAATGGTCTCTATTCGTTTAGAGCCCAAGGTTCGCGATTCTGGAACACCCTCCCCTGCAGTGTGAGGTATCTTCCGTCCTTATGTAAATTTAAAACGGCGTTAGGCAGGCACCTCAGACAACTGCACGGTGAGTAAGTTGACATTTTTTCATGATGACGAAGAATTCACTTACATGGGTAGTTATTTATTTATTTATTGACTTATTTATTTGTTTATTTATTTATTTATTTATTTATTTAATTATTTATTTATTTATTTATTTATTTATTTGTTTGTTTGTTTGTTTGTTTGTTTGTTTGTTTGTTTGTTTGTTTGTTTGTTTGTTTGTTTGTTTGTTTGTTTGTTTGTTTGTTTGTTTGTTTGTTTGTTTGTTTGTTTGTTTGTTTGTTTGTTTGTTTGTTTGTTTGTTTGTTTGTTTGTTTGTTTGTTTGTTTGTTTGTTTGTTTGTTTGTTTGTTTGTTTGTTTGTTTGTTTGTTTGTTTGTTTGTTTGTTTGTTTGTTTGTTTGTTTGTTTGTTTGTTTGTTTGTTTGTTTGTTTGTTTGTTTGTTTGTTTGTTTGTTTGTTTGTTTGTTTGTTTGTTTGTTTGTTTGTTTGTTTGTTTGTTTGTTTGTTTATTTATTTATTTATTTATTTATTTATTTATTTATTTATTTATTTATTTATTTATTTATTTATTTATTTATTTATTTATTTATTTATTTATTTATTTACTTAATTATTTATTTATTAATTGTATCTTTTTATTTTTTTATTTTAATTTATCCGTTCTCCCGTGTTCTGTATTCTTAGTCGTGAAAAATGTTGTAATGTACAAAATATAAAGAGTACATTTTAATAAAGAGTAAATATATCTGCGTGTGTGATGAGTGTATGTATCGGCTGAATTGTAATTGTTTTTAAATTGTGACGTGATGGATGTACGTGTATGCAAGAATGAGTAGACTTCAGAAATTGTTATGGAACTGTGATATAAACAAACTGTGATATTAGATAATGACAAATTTGTGCAACAATTTTTATATTTATACACTGACGAACTGTGATAGTGATCAAAGACTTAATGTAATGACAAACTAACAATTTTTATGTAATGTATTTTTGCCAAAATTGACAAATAAATCGTATATCTATCTATTACTATACTGTAATACAAACTCCGCAAGCAATTTCTCAATCGAGCCATAGCTCATTACCCTCGCCGCGTAGCCGTCGGCTGCCCTGCCTGTCAATTTACTCGCGAACAATAATAAAATAATTTTTTCCTGCTGTGAGCCAAACATTTCCTTGACCTCGCGCACCGCAATGCAAAACAAATTTAGCCTATCGCGATTTCCGTGAAATTGAGGGATTAGGTTTAGCGCTTTCGAAGAAGATAAGCATTGATCACGTGCATGTGATCTGTTACGGCCTAACACACTCGAATTCGAGGCTACAATTTGCGTGTCCCGCACCGAGAAGTTATGAGACTCGAGCGCGTGCGTATCGGATTTCTATACTTCAACATTAACTACGCGAGAGCTCTGTGTATACTTGACGCATGACCCTGCCGTTCCAGGTTATGTGTGGCGTGTTCGATTGTGATTCATGTGGGGTTTGGGATGCTTTCATTAATCTATCTAGCGATGCTTGTGCTGGGGTGACTGGAGTTTGCGTGGCCGTAGTCGCGTTTTCTATTCTACCGAGATCTGCGTCGAGACTGAGTGCTTCAGCGGCCTGTTACTGTGCCATACCGCGATAAAATTGGTATTGCCTGTCTCTTTCTAAGAAGTCAATGAAGGGCGTCGATTCGGCTTGCGTCGATCACGATGAGGTTAGCAGGGAGGATCGTGTCAAGGTGTCTATACTTACTGTAGGGAAGCTATTAGCTGTATAATTTATTTCCGGGTCCGGATTAAGAGAAAATGACTGTGCTTTTGCTGCTTCGTACCTATCGTTTGAAATTTCTGTAGAGGCCGTGGGTACGTTGGGGGAACTGAGTAGATCATTGGCACTAATGTACGATTCTATATCCGCCGGCGCGCTATGCCGCTGCGACGGCTGTTTTCTAGATGCGCCAAGACCTTTTGTAATAGAGGGTCAGATACCTCTAACAAGCTTGTATCGCCGTGCAAGCTCGAGTTGCTCGCGTAAAGTTGACGCTTGCTTTTGTCACTGCTTAAACTGAATAAATTTCTCAACGACATTTTGGTATAAAGGCTAAAACTTTAAAATATCAATTGATGTAATAAAAACAAGAATTTAGCAACAACAACAAAAAAATGATTTGATGCTTCCGATTAGTAGAAAATGATTACCACAAAGCAATTCAACTTTTAGCCTTTACTTATGAAAATTTCAAAAATTCTGACGCACAATAGGTTATTTGCCGCATCGATAATATTGTGTGTATGCAAGTTTCCGGGCGCGATTTACCCCTCGGTTTATGTAAGTTTATTATTAAACAACGACTTACAGGAGAAGAGTTCCAAAAATAACGACGAGAGTACACGCAGCCATCTTTTTCTTGAAGCTCGAAAAGTACGGCGACCGGTCCTTGAACTTCCTTCCGGTGGAAAATCGAAAGGTCTCAGCGTATCCCTCGCTTCTTGCCTCAGCGTCTCAGCCAAGTGGGCCTTTCATTCTTTCGCCTCTGCGCTAAAGCCGATAGGGCTTTTCGAAAAAAATTCGTTTCTTTAATTGTATACGAGCTTGCTCACCACGTCCTCTCTTTTTAACTTAATCACTTAAAGTCACTGAGTCAATGTCCAAAGTACACCCGTGGGGCACGCACGCAAACACACAAGGGATGCCCGATGTTACGTGAGGGAAAGAGGAGAGAGGGTGCTATTCGCGCTATTTGCACGTGACACTAAAGGCACGTGATTCTTTGGTGGTTGGGGTGTACTGGGGAGCGAATGAGCTAAACGAGAGTTCGGTTGATGGTTCTTTTATTGAGCTGATGTAAGAGAGAGAGAATGTGTGCGCGCGATTGCCCTGCTCAAGCCGAACTGGCGCAGGACGAGCCAGTTGCGCACCGTGAAGCCGCCGCGCGAAGCGCGTACTGCCTCAGCGTTTTGGCTTTCTCATGCCTCGCTATGTCGAGGACACAGGACACCTGTGTCCGCGAGTACGGACGCTGGAATACTTCCGTGACACTAGTGAAGTCACTTTTTGCCCATGTAAAAAAGTAATTTTTTTCCCGCTAATCATTTTTGCGGGCAAAAAGGGTAATTTTGCCCTGGTAGAAAATTGTCTAGTTTTATCGAGGCCCTACATTATTCCCGTAACAAACTAGATAGATCTACATAGTTCTAGATTAATTTTCCACCAGGGTGGTCTCGCTTTTTAGGGAAAAAAGTGGCCATTTCGTTCAGTTGGGTCATAAAAACAATTTATATTGATAAATGTACTTACTTGTAAATAAATATTAGTTTGAAGACAATTTATGCTCTCTGGTGTTATCGAAACCCTGATTTTGGACATGAAAACTTCTTACTTAGAATTTGTTGAATCCGCACATTAAAAAAGTTTGCTTTTTCTTTATTCCGTACATGTATCTTCAAAATTAAATTGTTAAACGAATTAAGAATTCCGAGAAGCATCCTAGCGAACAGTTGGTGACTATTCGAAGACTATCACAGAGTACATACTTAGCCAAAAGTCACTTGCCGCAGGCTTAAAAATAAAATTCTCAAGCATTCACTTGTAACTATCCAACTCGGAAGCGCTCCAATATTTTATGTTTGGATTCACTCACCCATTAGATCATCAGGTGCGCAGCGAGCACCCACCCGACCTCTACGAGGCGATCAGAGTTGCTGTAAATTTTGAATGTAAGCAGAGCACTCGCTTCGCGTGCGGGTATTTAGCAGCGCAGCCTCCCTTGTCTCACGCGCAGATAAATTTTGCAGCTTTGTGATTTTTTTTTCACGACTCAGTTAAAATTTATTTATTAAAACCAATGTTACATTATTGTAGTCCATTTAAATAATATTGTGGATTATTTTCATGAAAAAATATTGAAAAATGCGGCAATGGCATCAATTATTCGGAAGCGTCTCAGAAAAAAGTTGAATTGCGGTGCCCCTCATAACTCGGTGCTGGATCATCTGGAATCAAAAAACCAAAGTTCGTTCGTCAGATAATTGGTTTTCCCAGGTAACGCTGGGAGGGATTTTCGAAATTTCTATTTTTTACTTTGTGAGAATATTTTACATGAAAAAACGCGATTTTTGCCAAAAAAACGGCTAATTTGTTCTTGTAAAATGAAAAATATAAACGAATTTGGAAAAAAAGCTCCTGCGTTACCTCATAAATTATGTAAAGAAATAGTCTTTAAAATTTCGAAAGGATCGGTGCAATAGTTTAGAAGTTATGATGGGCACCGACTTTGAAAACTTGAGTTTTAGGAAAAACGCTTTAAAGTTTTGAACACTAAATAATTTGGAATAAAACGTTCATAAGCGAGATTTATCGGCTTACCTCACACTGAATCATCGATGCCAGGTCCATAGAGGATGTTGCTGTCATCTATGATGTCTAAAGCATCTTTTTGCTCCTGTCTACGACGAATCCTGCCATCTCTAGTTTGATTTTCAGCTTCCTGCTCTGCTCGGTTTATACGAATGTGATCAGTTGATCGCGCCCATTCATGAGCGCTTGATCCACTACTGATTCCCATGTCTTGCATGAAGGATAGTAGAGCAAAAGAACCTTCATTGAAGACACAGGCTGCCACATAAGCTGCAATCTCAACTATCACGGAGGTTCCGCTCAAGTGCTTTGGTGAGATTTGCCATATAAGTTGGTTCAAACTCTCATTGTTATTTTGCGTGAAGCCTCCGACACATCGCTCCAGAAGAGCATATTTGCTTAGATCTTCATAGATAGGCTTGATGGTATCCAAAACATCATTTGGAAGAGCACTGTACGTGTGTTTGAACGAATCCAATCCATTAGCAGCTGCAGCTTTTTGCCATTCGCACCAGGAGTCCGCGCCGCTCGGACATTTTTCATGCTGTGGATTCTCGTCTGTCGAACTGTATTGAAAGAACGTTGCCCAGATAGCATTCTTCATATTTTCCACGGAATCAGAGTAACGTCTAATAGCCAAACCGTAGTATACCGTCAGTTTGTCAAGCATCTTAGCCGTAAGCCTCCCTTTATCAGACAGACTTTTTTTCTATCTTCTTTCCAGCCTTAGTTTCAGTAGCTACAACGGTCTTCTTGACTATTTCACGGAGACGAGTGCCCATTCTTTTTTGAATATGTCCTACACATTCTTTCTTCAGTATTGAAAAATCATCACCATAAGGTTTAGAATTCACTATCCCGGAGTAAGCTTTAGAGTCACCGTCGCCGATATACTTGCGATATCGCACACCATTCTGTACCCAGCGTTGAAACATGGTTTTGATTGCTTCGACCTACATATTTCCAGCTGCACCAGTATGCTTTGACTTACATTTTCCAGCATTTACGTGGTTTTCATGCCATTCTTCGTGTTCGGCAGAATTTAATTTACTTTCCCAAGTTTTACATTCGTGAGAGTATGAACTTTTGACAAGAATGTCAAGAACTTTCCCTGAGAAGTAACCGATCAACGATGTGACGCCGAATAAAGATGAGTAGCCGCTTTTTTTCCATGTTCCGTCGCCTGATACCGTGAGTTCGTCAGTATCTTGAGTATTCTTCTCGTCCGCTGTAGCAGATTTTTCTTCTTTTGTAGCAGATAAAAAAAATCGATTCGTCTACTTCTCTTACAGTCGAGCACATATTTTTCATGTAATGATTGTACGTCGGTCTTGATAAAAAGCTATTACACAAATCCATCAAGCTGCAAAACTTATCACAGCTAGATAATCCAAGGCCTAATATCCTCATCACGAAAGCAGACCGATGATTAACTTCGTAAGCACCGGAGTTTATTCTTTCACTAAACGGAACATTTGTAATCACGGAACAGCTTTCGCACGACAAGTTGATATTAAATCCAAGGCCTTCTCGCTTAGTCGAATGGAAATTTAATTTTCCATCACATTTTACACACTTCACTAGCGTATAAATTGTTGAAAAGACTAATAGAAAATCTATTATCCTATAGTGTTTTTCAAGATCCTCCTTAATTTGATATTCAACGGTCACTCTTATTTTTTTAGCTGTCGCGCTACTTGTTGAAATGTCTTCTCTTTTACGTTTTTGCGGCGGTACAATCTTTCTAGATCGATATAACCTCCAACCACTTGATTTTCTATCACACCTTTTAACTTTTTTTGGCATTGTAGCAATAATTTTCCACAAAACTTCACGAAAATGATGCGAAAAATTGGAGCGCACGTGTACGTCTGTTCGATAGAAAGTTTACTGCTAAACTAAATTATATTCTCTACACTGACTAAATATACGGTACAGGTATGTACATGTTTATACTTGTCTTCAAATTTCTATAAAAGAAAGTAGGAGGAATGGTTCGGTATAATATAGGGAGCGTCGCAGGTATGAAGATCCAATAGGTACGAAAATATTCATAACACCTGCAATTTTGCTCCGATCGACTTGAAATTTTTACACAATATTCTTGAGATACAATGCATTCAGTTTCAAAAATAAAAAAAGATACGGAAAAAAAAAATTGTAATACCTTACCCCCCTCTCCCCGCCCCCCATAAAACATTTCCATACATTCAAAAAACCTGACTTAAGATTCAACAAATTAAAGGCGGCGCTGACGGGCTATGAGTTCGACATAGTCTACAGAGAAAGACGACAGCGATTCTGAGCTGGATCAACCCAGCCAGAGTATTTATTACTCGAGTAACCAGAAAGAAAGGCATCGATCGGGATAAAAAGTTCAAAATATCCCAAACGGACTCCGAAAACTCCGAAAAGGAGAATGCACGTAAGAAAAGGCATCCTGGCGAGGACCCTCTTTACTCTGAAGGTGAGTTTCTAGCTTGCGCAACGTAATCGATGACTTTTTCTTATGTCAAGCAAAATATGATGTTTACGAGGATGATGCGCGAATGAGCATACAGTGGCTTACGCAACTTATAAATGACAACAGTATTTATTTCCTTGACTACGAGGACGACACGTATCTCGCGTGGTTGTTGTCGAATGTACAATTAAATAAAATTGGCAATGGCAAGTTTCAATTGAGTAATGAAGAGAAATCTCGCATTCAACAGATTCTGCAGGAATCGATTGAGGCAGAAAAATTACAAACAGACAGAGAAACACACCGACAGAGTTCACTTATCATCAAGGGAGAAGACGATAAAGAACAGAAGCGTACGGTTGTAATATCGGACTCTGAAGACTCATTCGGGGAGGTTATTAAAAGTGACCCTTGGCTCTCTAATAAAAAGAAGATACGGTGTCAAACCTACCGACGGTCTCGATGACCCCATTGTCAGCAGAGCACAAACAGATAAGAAATTGGCTGATTTACGCTAAGAAAAAGGATTCAAAAAAGGCGTGAAAATAACTAGCACGCCAGCTGCCGAGTTAGCCGAGTTACGCAAGCAGTAGGGTAAAAATGCCTTTTCTTAAAAAACCTGTAACTTTCGAAGCAAAAAACCAAGGATAATTTTAAAAATAACAAATAAAAGGCAATTTTATTCTCTTTAAGACCTTACCAAAATATTGTGTCTACATTAACTTATGAAAAATTCACGGACGGTTTAAACAAAACTTGAATACTAGATAAAAAATTTACATTGATTTAAATGAGTCTAAAAATTTAAAGTGTTTCTATAGTTATGAAGCAACGATAACTTCTTTAATGTTGTTGCGAAATAAATATTCTAGTAATGTTTTAAAGAGAATATATTTTCCATTCATTGGCTTTTTGCAAAATTATGCTCGAATTTTTGCTTCCAAAGTTACAGGTTCTTTAAACAAGGTATAATATACACATTTAAACGTGAAAATTTGTGGTGTTTCTATAGTTATGAGACGCACTGTATACTAACGGTCGAGGACTGCTTAACCAAATTTTGCGTCATTATCCCGGTCAAGAATGCCACGGCAGCATTAAACTTGGTGCAGGCGAAATATAGATCAAAGTACTACTACGATCGGAATCTCAATGTTCTGCATTTGAGGGAGGGAGAAATTGTCTATAGATTATAGGAGCTTCAAAAGGGCAAATATGATGAGGATTGTGAGGGCCCTTATGAGATTGTTAAAATAAACCATGAACTTAAGAAGGCCAAAATAAGAAATGGCGGCATAATTAAAATTGTCAACCTTGACAAGTTGAAAAGAGCCTCAGCCATGAAGGACCCATATAATTTTTATAATTTCTCTTTAGGCGATCCCATGAACGTATCAATTTTTGATACGTCGGGCATCACGTGAGATAGTTATAATATACTAAAAGAACAGTTTTGTTGACTAATCTAACAATCCAGCTAAAATTAGCTTTCGTAACTCGTTCGGCCCCTCTCCAGGCAAACAATTTATTAATTTTCGATACAAAAGAAAATTAATTATCTTCAATCAGAATTTCAAAACAGTATAAATTGTACGCAAAAGGAAGAAAGTATAAATTAATAATTTGGCCCAGCAAATTCAATTTTACTTAAACAAGTAAAAATTGTCAAATACAAGATACAATTTTAGAAAAATATTCATTGTAACTCATTCCACCCCTACACAGGCAAACATTTAATAATTTTCGCTATAAAAGAAAATGAATTATGATCAATCAGAATTTTAAAACAATATAAATTTTACACAAGAAGAAACTAAATGAAATTTAATCATTTGGCCCAGAAAGCTCAAGTTTACTTAAACAAGTCAACATTGTCAAATACAAGATACAATTATAGAAAAATATTCATTGTAACTCATTCCGCCCCTACACAGGCAAAAAATTTAATAATTTTTGCTACGGAAGATAATTAATTACGATCAATCACAATTTTAAAACAGTATAGATTTTACGCAAAAAGAAGTAAGAGAAATTTAATCTCTACAGGCAAAACAATTTACAATTTTCGCCACAAAAGAAAATTAATTATATCTAATCAGAGTATTAAAAACAGTACAGATTTACGCAAAAAGAATACAAATGGAATTTAGTCATTTAACCCAGCAAGCTCAATTATTCGTAAAACAAGTCAAAATTGTCAAACACAAGCAGTAGTTTTAGAAGAATGTATATTGTAACTTACGCTGTAACGGAGTTTCAGAAAACAAATTAAGTTAATCAATTAATCATGAAGTTAGCATGAAATCAATCGGAACGTGACGAAGAAAATATAATCCGGGATTAATTTCCGAAAAGATAGCCCCGCTGGCTACATCCAGTACGAACTGGAAGATAATACAGAAGATAGACTTGGCGCCGTATTTTCTAACAAGCGAAAAACTAACCAAGATATGGACGGAGGTGTTGGTACAGTGCGCGAGCATTTTAAACGGATGTAGATACAAGGAAATTTTAAATAACGCATTTGACCAAATACAAGACGCGTTAAAACAAATAGGAAGAATTATAGATTTAGTATCGGAACGTAAAGCAACAGCGGGATCGCACGGACGTAGATCGAGACTCTCGGTCATTGGCAAGATTAGCCGCTTTTTATTTGGCACGCTCGAGGAGAATTCGGAAATCAAGTTAAAAAATTTAATTAACAGTGTCTCAAACGACATCAAGCTGCAGTAGAGCTGCGAGGAAAGGTTTTAATCAACATCCCCGCCCCCGACCAGTCAGCTGAGATGGTAAACAGCGTCTAAATTGTACCACAACAATGACATATAAATTGTATCATAATAATGACAAGTAACACTGATATTACAGTGCACATTCGATTTATAACTTTTACTTTCTAACTGTTCAATAATACCTTACTTCAAGTGTGAGCACGCTTTCAGAATAATTTTATTGTACATCTAGTAATAAGAGAGATAGACACACGTCCTTTGTATACACTTAAGAAGACACTGAAACAACAGCACACATACAACACCCGTGTCGATAATTAAGTTTAAGTGTTTAATGTAAAATTCAAATTGAGAAATTGTCATCAAGTTTAATTTTCAGTTTTTCACGTCAGAATTTTGTACTTTCAACTACGTATAATCTCAAACATATTTGTATGAATATTTAAATGTGATTCTAACATGCGCTTAAGTCTTGCTCTATTGAGTATTTCAACATAAATTTTAATATTTTAATAATTTTCAACTTCTTACCTTTTAACTATGAATTTCATGTTACACGTGGATTCACATGGGCTTATAGAACTTTTGCATATATATTTTAATTTGATTTAGGTTTAGTACTGACTAGTACCTTGTAGCTGGCTTTGATAAATTTATAGAGTCCTTTTATCCAAATCTCAAACTCAAACTCGAAATCTCAAGGTTTATTTTTATAATTTAGAAAATTGTAAAAAATTTATTATTCAAATTTTAATTTTCATTTATTTATTTTAATTTTATAATTAAGCAAGTTATATTTTATTTGAAATTTACTTGAATTTATTTTTGAAAATGAATAGATTCCACAAATTTATCATTCAAATTTTAATTTTAATTTATTTATTTTAATTTTAATAATTTAGCAAATTGTATTTTATTCAAAATCCACTTGAATTTATTTATAGAAATAAATTTAACAAATTTGTTTACTTAAATTTTAACCTCGAAATTTCGAGCTTTTCATCATTACATGTTTTTATATGATTTCACGTAACTGTTTTCTACGAAAACATTTTGCGTCGCACGTGGCGCCGACGGGCTATCCACGAACGTGTCATGGACGTATTCCAGCATCTGTGCTCGCGGACACAGGTGTCCTGTGTCCACGAGATAGCGAGGCGTGAGAAAGCCGAAACGCTGAGGCAGCACTCGCACAGCAAGCGCATCCTGTGCCAGTTCGGCTTGAGCAGGGCAATCACGCACACATTCTCTCTCTCAATTCAGCCCAATAAAAGAACCATCAACCGAACTCTCGTTTTTCTCATTCTCTCCCCAGTACACGCGAACCACCAAGGAATCACGTGCCTTAAGTGGCACGTGCAAATAGCGCGACTAGCACCCTTTCCCCTCTTTCCCCCACGTAACACTAGCAACTACTCCAAATTCTTTTATTTCATCAAGTTATACCAATAACCCTGATTTTCGATTGTCATTTAACAATATTATCTTTTAATAGTACATTAGTCCCGCTTTCCAAGTCAAAAATTGGCCACAGTTGGGATGGGCATAAAGTACTATATGTAATTCGAGAAAAAAGTCAATTTTTCCCTCGGTTGATACTGCCCTCGCTTCGCTTCGATCGCTCGGGCAATAAACTTATCTGTGGGAAAAATATTCGACTTTTTGCCTTGTTACATATTGTACTATTATGTAAACATTGAATACAAATATTCATATTATTAATAATTTATAAAAATCGTCCAATGAAATTATTTTTTAATCGCTTAATTATGTAATTAATAAAAACATTTCAAAATCTTAAATGCAGGATAAGACTTTTGATCAGTTTCATCATTTGACAAGCATGATAAATATACTTATTTTGTACATATAAAAGTATGTTTATGCCCATTTCAACGAAAATGGCCACTTTTTGCCCTGAAAAGCGAGATCAAAATTACACTTTTTGCCCGCAAATATGATTAGCGCAAAAAAAGTTACTTCACTAAAAACTAGTTCAAATTCCTTTATTTCATCAAGTTTTACGAATAACCCTGATTTTCGATTGTCTTTTAACAGTCCACCAGTCCCGCTTACCAAGTCAAACAGTGGCCACAGTTTAGATGGGCGTAAAGTACTATATGTAACTCGAGAAAAAAGATGATTTTTTGCCCTTGTTACATAATGTACTATTATTCAATGTAAAATTAGTTTGAAGATAAATTGTGCTTTCCATTTAATGGTGTTATGGAAGCCCTGCTGTTGGATATGAAGAAATAATAAGAATTTGGTGGATCTAACCGCTTTGTTTAAACTTTAAAGACAACTTTTAGCTTCTGGGTTGGGTGTATATACGGGCGATATACATTTTTATACGGATGCGACCTTCCGAGCTGCGTAAGCTCCCTGTTCTTAAAATCAGAACTCAAGGCCTTGCAGCTAGACGTCGACCTATCGAATGTCCTATTATGCTGCAGACATTTGGGATAATTCGTCCGATTGTAACCCTCAAGCTTACATGTGTAGCATTTGAGGGTACGCGACTCCGAACAAACGCTAGCGCGGTGTGTGGTGACGTCACAGTTCCAACATCTGCCGGTGAAAATAACAGCGCTTTTGATGCGCGGGAGCTTACTGTTGAGTTCCTTATGTACCACCCAATTATTTGAGGCGCGGTTAGTTTGACTTAACCTCAAATTGCAATTTGGCCTTACCTGGGGCGATATATATGAGGCTACGTAGCTTATATGGTCACGGCGAACTCCTGGGGTATCAGTATTACCCTCGCCGTCTAATCTAAGGACGGCTACATTGCTTTTCCAGCGATTTGAGTTCTTATTACGCCGCTTTTTACTGCCACGCCGTACGTTATCACTGCCCGCCTCTGGGCTGCTTGCACTGTAATCCCATGCGTAGTTATTCACACTGCTGTGGGGTGCATTGAGACTGCCCACACCGTGCATTATATTCACATGATAACAATTTGGACGACTATTTGCGACCCACTTGGCCTTTGTGTTATCGCCGCAGTCATCTCGGGACTTACATTTCAATGGAGTTTTATCATTTTTTGATTGAATTAAAGACTCGACTGCTCGTTCGAGTGCCTCAATTTTCTCAAGCAGTGTTCTCATATTGACTTGATGTTCGCATATTCGTTTATTACACGAGGTGACCTCTGCCATGACACTGGGACTTATATTCTGCAAGCTGGCAGTGGCGTCGCTGTAGAGTTTGTAGATGCCCCCAGACATCTTCACCCCCAATTAAGTGGCCGGAATCTGGTCGCATGCAGTCTGTGTGCTGCATATGCGAATATCGTCCGAAGGGTAAAATTTTCTCATCTACACGATCAGATTGTGAGTCCTTTATCGAGGACGTTGAATTTACCGACGCTGGCTTTGCACTCGGTCGTTTTAAGTCATTACGACTGTCAATCTGGGGATTATGCGCGAAATCATGAGCCGAATTTTGACCTACTATCCATCTGTATAATCTTCCCGATTTTTCGCGCGCAGTTCCTTTGTCTTTCAATTTAATATATCTCAACGCGCATGATACTGCATCCTCATGCATGTGCATAACGTATTCGAACAGCTGTATCGGATCCGTGCCGAAGCTGCTTGATGCTGATGATACGCGCATTTGAAATATTTACAAAGTTTAATATGTATGACATAGTACAAGTCGCTTCTGTTGCGCGAAAATTCTATACACTTAATTTGTTAGTAATAAGAGAAAGAAAGCGGGCGGTGAACGGAATTTATCTAAAATAATACAAACAATTAGCAAAAGCTTATTGTAGACTTGAAAGTCATTAAGTCAAATAATTTTCGATATGTACGATGTATCGCGAAGGTCACCTATAGCAGAAAAATAAAAGAAAACGCTGTTTTTCTACATATAGTTGTGGATGCAGGAAAGTGGCGGTTTTCTAACTTGCTGCTATTATTATTATTTAACTGTTTAATTATTCAACTAATTTACCAAATTACCGATTTCGTTTATAAATAAGACGAGGTATCAGCATAATTGATTAATAGCAAAAGAATTGCTTTTCCAGATGTCAAACAGTATCTAAAAGAAATAAAACAGTTAATGTAATAGCTGGGAATAGCAGAAACTGGATGAAAGGCAGTCTGAATTTATGCTTTACTATTTAGATTTAGGTATATAGACTTGCGCATCGGTACATTAATCAGCCGTATGACAAAAAAATAACTCCAACGGCGGAATAATATTACCAGTGTCTGTCTCTCCTGCATACACAGCGGCGTGGCTCGGGTCTCCGCGTCGACGTTTAATATTCGATACCCTCGCCTATATACATGCGCATGGATCGATTGTTGCCAAGTTGCAACCGTTTTTTTTATAGGTCCACTACGAATGTGTGTCTCATGCACGGACTATACATGCTTTAATACAGGAGAATAATAATGTACAGCGTGTTGTGGTTACTTTGTATTAACGATTATTCATAAAAAAAGAATTTTAAAATCCCGAGTACGTTATATAAAAAAAACGAATTTATTGGGTGAATAAATCATTAAATAATTATCGTCAAATATACAAAGATTTGCGCAGGTAATAAAAAAGATGTTCCCACTAAGCACTGTAATTGCGTGTTGTACGCGCCTCAGGTATTAAAAAAAATCGGCCGTGTAAAACCGCTCAGCCGGCGATAATCAATCGCGCTCTCTCCGATATTGTCAACAACAACAGTTCTGCTCCGCGCAGCTGGGTGACTATGCTATAGGTACTCAGTTCCTTGCGCGAGTCGTAGTTGACCGCTCTGTGATCGACTACTTTGCCTGCGCACCGCGCGATGTATTATATTCTATAGTTTATTATCGCGATTTTTTATCGATCAAATTATAAAATTAATAAATTATTTTTACCCAAAACTTTTGTTTACAAATTGTATGGCAAATATATGTTAATATTTTTCTTTATAAACATACTATAATTCATTTAATTACATAATATCGATTTTTTCTTTATAATGATATTAAACTATATAAATATTAAAATATGTGTGTTTTTATTGTCAGTCAAAATTAAAACAAATTTATTGTGTGTACTAGATTTTCACAGATATGGTATAATAAGGCATGTAAATTTTTAAAAATATTTTTTATTTTACAACACGAAATTGATTTTATACATAAATATTCAATCTTTTCTAAAAATAAAATTTGTCTTACTCTTCATGGGTTAGAATCACTTGAACATATGCATTTTCATCTTCAGTATTAAACGGTGATTCCGATTTCCGGAATACGAGGTATGGCATACAATCTAATAAACAATATAATTTTATTTAAATTTTAATATCATTAAAAACATAAATAGTCGTTTATGTAAAATAACAGTACTTATTACTCACTTTGAACATATTCAACACTATGTAAGGGATCTGGTGTTGGCGTCACAGGTATTACTTGGACCTCTGATCCGCACATATTTTCCTCAACAGCAGAATCATCATCATCATCATTTTCGAGCAGTACTGTAGATGATACAGACGGCGTTGTTGCTGTATCTGATGACAAAATTATTATAAAAGATTAAAAATTATTTGAATGTATCAAATTTTAGTAGAAAAATAATTTAATTTTATCGTAAATACTATATTTACATTTTATAAAAAATATTTAAATCACTTTCTTTTTAGAAAAAAACATCCTTTATACATTATTAATAATTATGTGCTATTTATTACTCACTCTGATCATATCCAGTGCTCTATAAGGGATCTGGTAGTGGTGTCACGGGTATTACTTGGGCGTCTGAAGCACAGGTTTTTACCTCAACAACATCATTATCATCATAATTTTCAAACAGTACTGTAGATAACATGGTTGACGATGGACTATGTCATTATGTATCTGACGATAAAATAATTATTATTATAAAAGACTAAAAATTAGTTTAATGTATGAAATTTCAGTTTCAAACATTATTTATTTTTTCGTAAATATCACAATTTTTTTGCTACGTTAGAAGTATCAGTCAACATATTGTCCGAGAATATTTGTAGTTATTTATTGCCTGTAATACATTTATGTTATTTTATCACAAACCTCAACTAATAGTTGGTTGAGTCTATGTTCAGCGCTTGGCTCTTAGTACTTAAATTTAGTATAAAACTACTTACGTTCGTAATCTTGAATAATGTGTGAAGCTAACAGATTGTTTCGGTGTTGAAATTTCGTTATGACTTCCACCACAATCCTTAAACAATATACATTATCGAAAATATTTTTATTGTAAGCATTATCTATCAGGATTGCAAATCGGAACGAAATTTCGCTCCTTGGAGCGGTTTTGAACCGGTGTGAAAGAAAAACCGGTCCGAAAAATAAAAGGTTTCTCGGAGCAAATCGCTCAGAACGGTAAAATGTTCCGGAGCATTTTCGGAGCGTTCTTTGGGGAGAAATTTTTTCTCGGTGCAAATTTGGCTCCGAGAAGCGGGTTTGAACCGGTTTTAAACCGTCTTTAAACACACATTGCTTTGTAATAGAAAAGATTCATGTAATAAATTCATGCCAGTTTCTTAGAATTTTGTCGACAAACGACTTAAATTAATATGAAAATGTTTCGTAATTATCTTTTTAAATATATCATTAATTTTGGCTAGATGTGTTTGTGTATGTATGCATGTAAGAATATGGGCGTGCACATGTCCATGCATATATATGTGTATGTGTATGTGTGTGTGTGTATGTATGTGCGTATGTATGTATGTATGTATGATTGTATGTATGTATGTATGTATGTATGATTGTATGTATATATGATTATATATTAGTTAAAATATTTAAAATATATCATACGGTATATTATTTTATGTTATTATGTATCGTTTTTATAGAGTTTAAAATAAGTGTTAAGAATGTGTTTTCAGGTGTGCAAGAGCGTATACGTGTACGAATTTTTGTCATTTTTTTGTTTTAAATTTTGTAGTATTAATGAATTGTTTTTGTTCAAAAGAATCACTTTGTTAAAAAAAGCGATAGTTATAATATAATATTATATTTGATACCTTTCTATAGGAATACTAAATCACAAAAAATGAATTTAACCTGTTTTTCTAGATATCTACGGATAAAAGTACCGATTAGAACCATTGTACAATAAGTCAATATTGAAAATTTTACGATGTTCATGATTATTTCAGCAATTACGACATTTAATATCGTATAATAATTTATTAAATTAAAAGTGCTGTATAATTTACTATAAAACATATTTATTTGACCATGTAAATTATTTAAAGTAGTATGTAATATATTGTAAACGTTTGTGACATTACGCTTTTGAACCACGCATCTAAGTTTATTTATAAAAAGGCTGGCACACGTTACAATAATTATTAGCGCTTACAAAATTTTCTAAGTAGAATATCTCAAAGATTTCAGTCAAATCAGACTTGTGTTATAAAAGTGCGTTGAATTTATCGTGTCTAGCATGTTTATAAACATTACGTCAGAACGTGAGTCTTCTGACTTGACAGTAAACTGTGACTTTGTATCCCGTTTATTAAATTATATTATCAGACGTATCGTATACTTCAAACAAGTTGCACGTGCGTAAGTGTTGTTAAGATTAAATAGTCGTAAAATAAACAACGCAGTGAAAATTATCCGCATTTTTATTAGTATGCATACTATTTTTTGCGTGAATCTATTTTCCATGAATATTCACGCATTTTTTTCCTCTCCTAGGGGTTGTAGGACCTCGTCGTGTGCCCTTCGGGGACGGTGGAGAGGCCTAATTCGGATGTCCTGGGGGCTAAAGCTCTGCCCCACGGGGAGCGGAAAGCGGGGGGACGGGCCCCCTCCTGATCCGCCGGACCCTATAAACGGGTCATCGTGTCGGAGGGTGGGGGACTGAGTATCCTGACGATCGGGGCTGCGTGGGCGCGGGTGGGCGGGGGTCGTTAAGTCGATCTCGGTCGATCCGGGTCTGCTAGGTATTAGCCTAGGCAGAGTCGAACCTCGCTTGGGTTCTCCCGGTGTGTCAGGGCCCTCTAAACCCCTCGGGTGGGGGCGGGGCACCACCCTAGCCCCGGCCCGGTGGATTTAGGGAAGCCCAGCGGACTTCGAGTGACAAAGAAACAACCCTCCAACCTGGGCTAGGTGAGGCCTGGTTGGGGTATACTCACCACCGCGCGTACTCTGGCGGAAGACGCGCGGGTTACACACAAGCAAACTGCACAACACGTAATACACAAACACTCACACACAGCGGAACATCCTGCGCTTGGTGTCCGGTGTAGCGCGGCTCTCGGATGGGTGTCCATTCGGGTCCCACAGAGGGTACAGCTTAAAAACTGGGGACGATACTCCCAGGCTGCCGGATAGTACAGGAGCCCGGTGATATCTATCCCATTGATCTGGCTGCCCCATCAACCGGCGAAAATCTCCCCGGGTGCAGTAGTGCTAAATGGCGACCAGATAGGGCCATGGTGTGCTGGGGGGGGGGGCTCTGCCGAGGCCAATGCCGGGCGCGGCGGGCACCTGGGTGAGAACACGGGCTGCACCACCGGCTACTGAGCCACAGCCTGACCTCCGACCACAATACACTTTGCATTTCCCTCCGCCACCACCCACCCTAATGAAATGAATGAAAAAAATAATAATGAAGAAAATGTGTCACGACAGATCGGGCTCCCTAGCCCAAATCAAAAAGGTAGCGATGGCGATACCGTTCGGGCGACCGGCCTGTTACTACAGGCTGGCAATACCGACTGGATCCCAGGCAAAGTTGAATCTGTAGAAGAGGGGGCTTTGAGTTCTGTAGCACCCTGTGACGAGGTAGGGCATAATGAGATTTGGGCACGCGGCCCTCAGGCTGCCAATACCGGAATCGCTATTCCCGAATCCATCAAGGGTGCACCAGGCTCAAAGCAGGTAAACAGGAAGAATAAAAATAAGAAGGAACAGTCGGGTTCAGATTGGAGGAAATAGCGCTGGGACACCGGTAGAGGCTTGGTGACTACTTCCGAGCCCATGGCTGTTGATACTACTCCGAGCAAAAGACCTCACTCGGACAGTTTAACTCCGAGGAGTGTTAAGAAGGCAAACAAGGAGGAGCCGAAGGTACCTCTGAACTACAGTAGGGCGACGGCCAAGGATATGAAGATGGCCATCATCCCTGCAGAGTACCCAGAGGTACGGCTGGACGAGGCGCAAGCTGGAAGCATAGTGGCGGCCCTGGAAAACGCCATTGACGAGTTTCAGGGAGACGCTCTGTTCCTCTGTTCAGGAATAACTGGCTGCTGAGAGGCGCGCAAGTTTTCCACGTTAACGGACCGGCAGACAAAGAATGGCTCTGTCAGAATGCGCCAAATTGGGAACCTTGGCAGGGGGCTCGATTCGAAGTTATCGAGGCGAGTAAACTGCTCAGGTTGTCAAAGGCTACGATTTTTGTCCTCGGAAATCACAACTCCGAGGTCATAATGAAACGCCTGGCAAAACAAAATCCTGACCTTAAAGTGGCAACATGGAAAGTCTTCAGCACTAAGGTAGTTGAGGACGCTATTAAGAAAAAGACGGAGACCGCGGTTAACGTTCTCGTAGACGAGTCAGACGTTGCAGCTCTGAAGAGACTCGACTTCAGACCTTTCTGCGTAACGGCTCGAACACATTGCTCGATGTGGTCAACCAAAGAAAATAAGAAACAGGTGGAACCTCCGGAGGTAAGGGAGGAGATCATAGAGGTGGACCGGACACTCGGGGAAATGGGGGGACCTTCTGCTTCCAATGAATAAGGGGGGCTTAAGGGGCGCGAGCCGTGGGAGAGACACAGGTTCGGTCAATCTGACACGATCCATTATCTCTTTCACGCAGATTAACTTGCATCACTGCAAAAACGCATCGGCGATTTTGGTTAAGCGTATGGCGGAGGTGCACACAGGTATAGCACTAATCCGAGAACCTTGGATTAGTAAGGGCAGAATTGCAGGATTAGGGGGCGGCGGGTTGCTTTTCCATGGAAGCGAGGGTCACCCTAGAACCTGCATTTTAGTAAAAGGTATGAAATGTGAGCCCTGGCTGAGGTTCTGCGGGAAGCACCTCACCATGGTTGTAATCAAAGTAAAGTGGAAAAATGGCATCGAAAGGGAGATAGTAGTAGGCGCTGCCTACTTCCCATACGACTCTGAAGCGCGACCACCTCCCGAAAAAGAAAAGGACCTCATTTCAGTGTGCGAACAGGAAAAGAAGAACCTACTTCTAGGCTGTGATGCCAATGCGCACCACATAGTCTGGGGTAGTTCGGATTGTAACAAAAGGGGAGAAACTCTCCTGGAATACTTAGCGGGCACGGAACTAGACCTCCTCAACAGGGGTCGACAACCGACCTTTAGAAATGCGGCTCATCAAGAGGTGATTGACATCACTCTGGTCTCCAGGAGATTGGACAGGCTGGTCTCAGGCTGGGGAGTCTCAGATGAGGTCTCTATGTCGGATCACAGCCATATTCTCTTCAAAATCAGAGAGATTCTGGAGGAACGAAGTCAATGGAGAAACTCTAGGCGAACAAACTGGGAAGGTTATGTAAGTGATTTGTCAGTAAATCTGACGACTCTCACGGATAAGTATACCTCAACAGAGGTTATCGACAAAAATTGCGAGCTTACACAAGACGCAATTATTGGGGCCTACGAGAAGAATTGTCGCCATCGCGACAAGACTTCACTCAATCAAACGGCCTGGTGGAATCCAGAACTGGAGGCTACGCGAAAGCGAATTAGGAAGTTGTATAACAGATCGAAGAGAACGAAGAGCTACAAAGACCTGATGGCCTTTAGATTCGCTCAAAGAGAATATAAAGAAGAAATAGCGTTGGCAAGGCGAGAAGGTTGGAAGAAGCACTGTGAGCAAATGAACACTTGTTCGGAAACGGCCAAACTGTGTCGTATCCTGGCTCAAGGGAACAGGAACCACTCGGGTTCCATTAGGCTTCCGTCAGGGGAGTGGGCGGCGAGCGGAGACGAAGCTTTGGACTCCTTGCTCTGGGCCCACTTCCCAGAATAGAGGCCGGATCAGCCAGACATGACCGATACTGGAGTCCTCGATTCACTGAACACTCAGCGATCGGTGGCTCATAGGATAATACAGAGCGAAAAAATTAGATGGGCTATAGGGACTTTTGAACCCTATAAAGCAGCAGGGGAGGATGGCATTTTTCCAGCACTCTTGCAGAAAGGAATGGAGGTGCTCTTAGTACCCATGGGTGATCTATTTAAGGCATGCATAATCTGGGGTTACATACCTCAGAAATGGAGGATAGCCAAAGTAGTGTTTTTACCAAAGCCCGGTAAACCCACCCACGAGGTAGGCCAATTAGCCTTACGTCTTTTGCTCTCAAAACATTGGAAAAACTGGTAGATCGTGATGTCAGGGATAATGCTCTCGCGGCTCTGCCGCTGCACCCCAGACAGCATGCTTATCAGGCAGGGAGATCGGTGGATTCGACTCTCAAAGAAGCTGTTAACCACATGAGAAAGGGAATGAAAAACAAGGGCATGGTGTTGGGAGCTCTGCTAGACATAGAGGGAGCATTCAACTTCACCACCACAGAAAGTGTTTGCCAAGGTGCCACTGAACACGGAATAGACCACTCCATCATCAGATGGATTAAGCAGTTACTGAACAACCGGGTGATCAAGGCCTACTGGGGTTCCTCGATCAGGCAAAGAACTGTGAAAAGGGGGTGTCCACAAGGGGGGGGGGGGGGTAATGTGTTCAACCTTCTGGTCCCTCACGATCGACAGTCTCATTAAAGCACGAAACGAAGCGGGATTTTATGCGCAAGCGTACGCGGATGACATTCTCATACTGATCATGGCGGACGATGAGATTATCTTAGCAGAACTTATGCCCAGGCTCTTTCGGTCGTTGAAGACTGGTGGAAAAAGATGGGTTTATCCGTAAATCCATCTCCGACAGTACTAGTTAATTTCACAAACAGATATAAGGTTAAACCTCTCAAGGATATCATTTTGGTCGGATAACCCGGAAATTTAATTTCGGGAAGTCTTACGGTATAAAGCCTCTAACTAGAGAGGACTGGAAAAGTGGGTTCCAACACCCAACATCTTCCAATAGGGTTTGGTTCACAGATGGTTCAAAAAGCAAATCTGGCACTGAGGCGGCGGCCTGGCTAGCGGGAACATCCCGCGAACTAGTGTTCAGCCTCGACCCCCACGCGTCAATTTTCCAAGCAGAAGTAAGAGCAATCAGGGAAACAGTGGGTAGCATGATAAGTGAAGAGCTGGAGGGTAGCGAAGTGGTTATCTTTCCGATAGCTCCGTGGCCCTCTCAGCGCTTGGCAAAGCGGAAGTAATCTCGATAGAGGTTTGGAAATGTGTGAAAGCGTTAAACAAGCTAACAGAGAATAACAAAGTGACCTTAGCTTGGGTTCCACGACATGCAGGAGTTTTAGGCAAAGAGAAGGCGGACCGGTTAGCAAAATGAGGGGCGGCTGGGTGCCGAGCCACATATTGCAGGGTCGCAATACCAGAGAGCTCAATTAAGAGCTCTCTTAGAGCGTGGACCCAGAATAGATCTGACCATATCTGGCGGGAATTATCAGGAATGAGACAGGCCAAAACTTTGATAGGTAGCTCCTCACCGCCAATCTAGAGCAGTGAGTTAATACTCCGCTCTAAAAGCTCAATAAGGGAAGATCTTTTTAACATGGGGCTGTTACGGGTTGATTTGTGCAGATGGTGTGGTCAGGAGGAGGAGACCTCGACCCACCTGCTCTGTTATTGCTCGGCTTGGGCAATAACTAGATGGAGGTGGCTTGAACTCCGCTTCATTAATCCAGAAGACTTGGGAACAATGAAGCTTTCATTGATCTGCAGGCTTATAGGCATAATTAGCAGTAGAATGGAGGGTGGGACCTAAAACCAAGGGGGATAAGCACAATGGGCATGGCCTATGTGCTGGACCGGCACGTCCCCGAAAGGGGCCGCCAGTCAACCCCGTCTCTCTTACGAATACGAATGCACGCATTTTTAGTTGATATCTTTAATTATTAATAACTTTGGCTCAGATTAATTTTTTTTAACGTTTCAGGTCTCAAATGCAAGATCTTTTTGACTACTTAAGGCGAAGCAGTTTTCTTTAATGCAAAACATGCGGAGTTATGATCACAGCTAGAGGTACCATTTTATTAATGAAATAATGCATATTTGGAACAGACAGGCTGATATCTTACGAAAAAGGGCCCATTCACAAAAAATACCAGTGCTACGCTTCATTTCTAGCTACCAGTGAATGATCTTGAAAGATCTTTGGTAAAAATTTTCCTCAGCTCCGGAGTGGAGCATTTTTGAATCGTAAAACTAAAAAAATTACGTTTCGTTTCAGACTGGAACGTTTTGGAAAATACTAATTTCGTTCCGTTCCGGAGTGGAGCATTTCAACAATTACAAAATTTTGCTCCGCTCCTGGTTTGCAAGCCTGGTTTAAATATTTAATATATGGCAGTATGAAATAAAATTGTTTATTTTGTCCTACTTTTAAGTTAATAGGTACATAAAAGTTTAACAAATAGTGGCAAAAATACAATTTTTTTCTCTGGACAGAAGATTGTTTGATATAACATTTTTACAATATTTACGCTGAGAAGAATGTTGCATTTCTTTAGTCGTGTACATCTATATTCAAGGTTAAATTAATGAAGGTTTGATTATGAAGTTAGATGAGTATCCCACTTATGTATTTAATTAGTACTAGAGAGAATGATTTCTTTAGATATTTTTCTTTTATTTCAAAGCAGTAATTGTAAACCTGCATTATGATTTTGATGGTATTATATTATTTATTAGCATATGTATTTTACTAATGTTTCACTTCTAATTAATATGAGTAAATAAATCTGGTACTTTCTTAGGGCATAATTTAAATTTGTTAAGGTAAGCGTACTTTTTGTTATTAATATGTTAAAGAAAGAAAATACAAAAATACAGAATATCCATAAAAATTGTAGTAAATATTCATAACATTATAGTAACTTTGAATAAGAGATGAAATTCAGTATTCACTTTATAACGGTCACCCTACCGAGAGTGTTTGTAATAACGATTACACGAGAAAACCCACGCGCACCATCGCGGCATAGTTCGGCACACTGGCCGAGCTAAGCAAAGAAGAAGGAGGCGAGGGAAACTCGCGCGAGACGCGCGAGCGAGCACGTAGCGCTGGACGGACACAGGGAGATAAATCGGGGCTGCCGAGCGAGTGCCTCGTGGTCCCGCCGTAGCGGGGAACTCCGAGCGAGCGAGATTAGGTGTGGCTCGCGGCCGACCACGAGGAGATTTCTGGGACTCTGTGAACCGTGCTAGAGCGCACGATAGTGGAATATATTATAATATATCCCCTCCCCCCGCCCCCCCGCCCCATATCCCTGTTAAAACATATCTTTTTGTATCTTGTTTATGATTTATGTATATAAACATAATCTAAAGTTCAAATACATTGAAGAAAATTCATTGCGCATACTTAATTTTCAATTTAAATTCCAGAGTATCATTCATCGAAGGAATGCTATCAAAATAAGTTTTAATAATATTATTTTTTTATAAAAACAACAAAAACTTATTTTTTTAAAATTAAATATTGATTTTAGCATACAGTACAAAAGAATTTATTCCTTCTTTCCTTAAAATATTTTACGTAAATTATGTTTTTTCGGTTAAAATTAATTTGCAAACTTTTATATGCATATTTTGGTTATATTTAAAATACGAACAATATCTATGTATTAGAAGTTCTTCAACCATTCATAAACGGCAGGTTTTATCATGAACTCTTGGAAACTTTAAGGCTAAGAAAATAATATTTACATGGCATGTTTATAATGATATTATAAATTAATGCAGACATATTTAAAAAAATTTATCAAATAATATTGAAGTTATTCAGAATAATAGGTTTATTTTAAGTAAAATTAGTCTGTACGGTAAAAGTTGTTATTTATACACCAAAGAATTTGATCGTGTTTTTGACAGTAAAATAAATATATATTATTTTAACTACAAATAGTTTTACAACTCTGTTGCTCTCGAATGTTCCGCGAGTGCGAATCTCCTCCACTCACGCATCAAACTGGCAGCATCGCAAGCGAGGATTTTGGAATTAATTCGAACACGCATCGGTTGGCTGTGACATCGAGACTACGCATCTAAATTTGACAGGAAGGACAGGAAAGACGACTTGGGCCTTACTTGTTAGCAGAGCGCACCTAAGTAAAGGTCTTCGGGAATCACAGCACCTACGAGTGCAGCCACTCCAACCGTCACCACAACCGCCGAGCAAGAGCAAGTATTCGCATTCACATCGCAGCCCTTACGAACTACAATGGTTTAACTAACACCACAACACCCACAATTTACACACAGCCGATCACACAAACCGTCCTTGCACCTTTCATGGATTTTAACGAAATTGATCGCCTTATGAAAGGCAAAACACCGATTCCTAACAGATCGGTCTCCCAAACCTTTACTCAACCTCCACACGCATTTCGCCACAAACCCTCTCCCTTCTCCCTATGTTAGCCCCTTCACGGCACTCACAGACATCAAACGTCACGCTGCCTCAAACCTATACAACGGTGGCTCAACACTCTACCGGCACTACGTACACGCTCAACACCATTACACACCCGGTCGTCCTCAAAACCCTCTTCTTACACACTGATACACCATCAAATTCGAAACGTGGCGTTAACTTGCGTGGAAAGGGAAGCGCCGGAGCAGATAACTGCACCCTCCCCCCTCCCCCCCGCCCCAGCAATAAAGGGCCATGCCGCTCATCGACTACTCAGAAGGCTCGGTCGCACAGGAAGCGCCCACCGTGCGAACCAACCGGCGCGAGCGCTCACAGCGCATTTTCGGACCGAAATCTGTCAGTCTCGCAAGCCCTTGGATTACCTTTGACGGAAACCCGGATACATTAAATTTATTTTGTGTCTCAGTATTCTTCATGTTCTTCCAACACTCAGGTCGGGATGGGAGACGTTAATCCTTCTCGCAATAGCTAGTAAGCTCACGGGACGCGCAGTCGACGGATACAAAGCGCGAGTCACAAGCTACGGCTCGGTAGAAAATTTACTCGATGACCTCGTCATGCAATATAGCAATGTAGGTATCGCGGACAACATACTTGTGTAAATTAAAGTCATCAATCAGCACCTGGGTGAAAAAGCGGGAGATTTTGATCTGCATATTCAAAAACTGCACAACTGCCTCTGGACCATATACGATTGCGCGCCAGACCTGGAGATAGGCGATTGAGAATCGCGCAAGAGGCGCAGACCGCGACACGCTACAGCATTTTATGTTCAGGATTAGCCACCCGCTAGATATCCAGATGCGTAGCGCGCACCCGTACTCACTCAACCAAGCCATTAGAATCGCCATAGGCTTCGAATGCCAACGCACAGATTAGCTTTGTTTCCACGCAAGTTGTTCAAGAAGCATAGGCTTCGGCCCTGCAGGTCCTGCAAGTACAAGAGTAGCGGCAGACCCTGCACAGCAGCAGCGGCAAGTTATATAAATTCAGCAGTAGCTGAATATAATGGTGGCGGCGGCCTTTATCACGTGAAATTATTGCGACTCTACCATGAACGGTGAGCAGAATTGCAAGAAGTAGCGTTTCGACACTCTAAACGGCGATTACTGGCAGAGAACAGCGGTGGAAACGACAATAACAACGGGAATCAAGGCTCATACAATTACGATAACAACGACGGTAACACCAGGGGAAATTATAACAGTAATAACAATAAGAACTACAGTGGTCGCAATAATTACAACAACAGTAATAATTATAACAACAATATATGGAGGAACAATTACCGCAATAATAATAATAACAATTGGGGCAATAATCGCGGCAATGACGATTTTTATAACGATCAAAAGTACAATAATTGTAATTATAATAATAACTATAACGATAATTACGCAAGCGATAGGCGCAAAGTAGAATGCGCAACTAGCAACGTAGTCCTCAAGCGTCGGGTAATTAACTCGCGAGCCAAAGTCGCCTCAAATAATTAGCATTAAATTTTTGAAAACGTATCATAAGCCATCCATTGTAAATTTGAATTTTGAAATCCCCCCAAAACGCGGCGAATAATTTGTGCACATGTGTCAAACGACAACTTGAAAGTTGTCTAGGTGTCTTTACAAAATATAATACCCAAAATTATTTTAGGCAATATTATAGCAGAAAATCACAATGGGCCATATGTATTAATATTGGCGACGAAGCAATAGAAATTCCCACACCACCCGTGAAATTAATCAGCTGCAAAACTAGAGTGGTGGATCACGTTATCGACGTCGGAGAGGACGGCGATCTAGAAGGGCTTCAACTGAGCAGCCAAATTAAGATTAGGCGCATGGTTCAAACGGACGCCAATGGTGCAAAGAAAGCCATAGACGTAGCCAAAAGAGTACAAATGCTCCAACAAAACGAAGCGCAATAAAATGTGGCACCTGATCACTGACTTCAGGCAGCTCAACGAAATTATTCTAGGCACCAGTTATCCCCTCCCTTTCACAAGCGACATTTTGGAACATCTCACTTCTGCCAAATACATAACGGTCATGGATTTAAAAAATGATTTTTACCAAATTCCCTTGCTCCCAGACTCTCGGCCCCTTATACAGCCTTTACAGTCCCTATAGAGCGAGGCGCTCAAAAGCACCTACAATACACAAGACTTGCCATAGGGCTAGAAGGCACGACATACACCTTCACTCAAGTCATGGAGATGGCGATGGCAGGCCTTTAACACTGTGGTCGAAATTTATTTAGACAACTTTATGTTCTTCCAAAAAAGTGCCAATTTTTAAAACATGAAGCACACGTCCTGGGACATATCGTGAGAAATGATAAAATAATGACAGACCTACGAATGCCAGGGAAGTTAAACTTTTTTGAGCATTTTGCAAAAATCGCGAGACCAGTATTGCAGCTGACCAACAAAGGTGTCAAGTTTGACTGAGAAGAAGTGCAGCAGCAGGATTTCGAGAAACTCATGGACACGCTATGCAGCAAGAAAGCTCAGGCAACCCGAGGACTAAGAAAATCGGTTGCAGGGACATAATCTCGCTCTCAGATTCCGATGACCCAGATATAACTTGGAAACGGGTCTACAAGGTAGACCGTTGAGCCCAACAGGGCCATACGCGTAAAAACACCGTCAAATCAAAGCAAAAAAACTGAGACGTATGACTTTGGACCCGTCGCAGACACTCGCGAGCTAACTATAACTCAATCTACTCAAGACGGAAAATTGGTGTACTTACGAAAAGAGAAATATATACAGGAAGGCATTTTAGTAGCGAGTACCTCTCGAACAACGGCTTCAGCAGTTAGAAACTAAAATATGCCCTTAAAGACTCAAACCTTAAACAACCTTAAATTGAGGCATCACATCCACAAGGACTCGAGATAATTGAAATTCAGCCGCGCCATATGGACACTGCTCAAATCGAGGCTATCAAGCCAAATCCGTCGCCGGACTCCCAAGCTCCGCATGCACAAGATAAAACGGCCGAGTTCTCTCATTTTCGTCAATTTTTACCCCAATTAACCAACATATCGCACTCAAGGCTAATTTTCGATCTACAAGAGCGCGACATAGAAAGTAAAAATGATCTACAATTGAATATCTGGGAGATTGACACCCCGCAAGTCAATGAACTCCCAGCAGGCGAAGTAAACACAGAAACTGTACCGCTCAGCAATTACAACACGCGCCCAACCCAATTTTTGAATCGGAGGTCGAACCTCTCTTATATATGAGAGATATATGTATACAGAGGCTGATTCAGACTGCTGCGCAGACCCACACGCCGAGTTACAATGCAACAACATTCCTTCTTTCCCTTTAGGAAACTGTTTTATTCCCTGATAAAACTAACACAGTTACATTTATCAGCTCTCGGCTTAAGGGCACGGCTCGCGAGCTCACAGGTGCTACAAACTTGTGGTAGCTCTGAGGAGGCTCTAGAAATCTTTCTATCGTCCACGGAGTACGGCGAAGTGGACTGTGCATATATCTTTGCACATGCATTCAGCCAGAATATATGCATCCACTACTACTCTCACTCCGAAGACGTAGATTACTGCCACATATATGTAAACAACTCGGGGCATTACATTTACCTGCATCTAATAGGGGTACATTTCACATCCTATATTCCCGTTCCTACAGCTCAGAACGTAGCACGAACAGAAATCGTCATGGACCTGGGAAGAAGCGGCACATCCAGCGACAGCCAGTCCGATATTGACCTGGGAATATATTCTATCGATAAAGACATAGCCGACGATGACAACGCCATGAACCTGGGGGAGTGATAACGGCCCCAGCGGCAGCCAACGCAACCTCGACGCAGATAACTCCTTGCACGACAGCATCGCAGCCGGCGGTTCAAGCGTTGCCTTTTCAGGAATGGAAGACCGCCAAAATTACTCTTGCTCAACGAGCACCCGTTCAAATACAGAGAAAATGATGACCGCAGACTGCTTCCTGGATATCGAAATATTGGAGGCACTGATTGAGCCCTGATACATCAACACAAGCGAGATCACAAGCTACTACTACGACATAAGCAGCATACGCCTCTCAAGCTGCAGAGGCTCAAGGATGCTCAATCTTTTTCTCAAAAACCATGTCGACGATAAGCCATTGAAATCGAATATGGACAAGTGCATAAGAGAATTGAGAAAGCAAATCCTTAAAGAAAACATAAGAAGCAACGGCCGTATCAGAGATCTTGCCATGCTTACTCTTAGTAAATGGACTTCATTTATCGATCTGCTTAACAACATTTTTGAAGGTTTACATTTATACATTTACATTTACATTGAGCTGGTTTCGCCTTCTTTGAGGTATATATAAAAGTCATACTTAAAGCTTAAATAGGAAGAGGAATCTTTAAAAGACCCTGGTAAACTCGCCCATAGTTCAGCAGCGGTAATCAGAAAGTTGTTTTTATAACATTCAGTTTGACTAAAAGGTATACAAATACGTGCGTTTTGGAGCCGAGCTGACCTGCGTACGTTTTGAAAAATGGTACAAAGCCGCTCAAACAAATATTGTGGTCGTCTTGATTGCAAAATACTGAAAATTAAGCAGCCTAGGAAGTATTTTCTTCGATTTTTAACCAGCAACCACTCCAATACGGTTCGATAAGGCGTAATAGATACGTCGCGTCATAGATTGAAAATATAGCGATTACCTGCATTAATCAGTCGCTGCACCTTTAGATCTAAATATTTAGGAATATCGTTCTACAAAAGACAGGCATAATCAATATACAGATAAACAAGTGCTTGGACCAGCATTTTTTTTGTATCCTGCGAAAGTAGCCATCCTCGATATCTGAGCTTATACAACACACCATTAACTTTTAGATGAAATAGAAGAGAGATGGGCATTCCACGAAAGATCGGAGGACAATGTGACCTCTAAGTTTTTAACCTGATTTAGAAATTGAATTCTCTCTCCATTTACTAGTAAGGGTGGATATGTCTCCTCGGAAATAAATGTTAGGTTAGGTATGCTGCCAAAAACATTTGCTTTAATTTTACTCGGATGAAGCTGAAGTCCGCGATTGCTTGCCCATTGAGATACACATTGTGAATCTTCGTTCATGTGAGCAATAGCCGATGCCAGAAGAGTATCTGGGCATTGAATATAAAGTTGAAGGTCATCAGCGAAAAGGATACTAGTAAACTTGCAGAACCGTAAAAGCTTGGTAAATCGTTAATAAGACCGAGGAAAAATACCGGGCCAGGTGATGACTCTTGGGGAACGCCTGATAGTACGAATGAACAAGTCTAAGAGCATTTGCGGAAAAACCAAGTGATTTTAAGGCACATAACGATTGCCCTACGAAAATCGAAGAGAAGGACTAGAGTAACGAGGCCATTCTCCATACCGGAACATATAGTATCGGTGAGATAGAGAGAGAGAGAGAGAGAGAGAGAGAGCGAGAGAGAGAGCGTGAAGGGAGATATAGGGGGAGATAGGGAGAGAGAGAGAGATAGGGGGGGAGATAGGGAGAGGGATACGCAGAGAGCGAGAGAATAAATACACGCAAGTTAATGGCATTTCGTCCATGCATACACAATGCTACATACACGTAGACACACATGCACACACACGACTTCACTCACAAGGAGAGGGCACGCCCTCCAGGAAACGAGATTCGGTCAGACTTTGGGAGGTGTTTTCTGTTACCCAAAAATGAAGCCTAGTACCCGTAATTTATTCTAATAGACCCTTGTTCTTGAGATATGAGGTAATTTACTCGAAATATTCGTTATTTTAATAAAAGATTTCCTCTTCTTCTTACAACAACTCTGCAAGTTTATATGCTAGAAGAATTGACGCAAAAAATAAAGAAAGTAGGTGAAAAGAGCCATAATTTAAGCTTCGTTTCATATAAAAATATTATTCTGAATATTAGCTTCGTTTCATATAAAAATATTATTCTGAATATTAGCTTCGTTTCATATAAAAATATTATTCTGATGTAACGTTATTAACAACTGAAGATGATGACTGAAAAGCATCAATATTCTATGAAATTTAAGGGGAGACACCTGGATCAAATCCAAAAAATGATTTCTTTTTATGAGTTCAGAAAACTTTTTATGTTTAAAAACATTAATTCTGAAAATTGGTATGCTATCAATACTTAATAATATCTTTAATTTTACCCTTGTAGAACCTCAAAATCTTCATCCTACAAGTCGCAATAAAATCACTATTTTCAATATCATATTTATTAAAGGAACTTTGTTCCCTCACACGATTCTGGGTGACATGATGAACGAAAATTTGTTTTTCGACGGTTATTCGACTTACTTTGAAATGTATTACGAAATGAGCAGAGCACTTTTTCGTTAAAATTTTTTAATTACTCTTTTTCGTAGATTCAATCAATTTTTTACAAATATTAAAAAAATATTTTCAAATAATCGATTAAATCGATTGGATCTCCAGTTATTCTAAGAAGAAGAGGTACATTTTTTCATTAAAATAATGCACATTTGAAGTAAAATACATCATATCTCGAGAACAAGGGCCCACGGGACAAAATTACGGGTGCTAGACTTCATTTTTAGATACCGGAAACCACTTTCTAAAGTTTGGTCAAAAATCGTTTCGCAGAAGTTGTGCACTCTCCTTGTGAGGCAGAGAAAATTTAATTTATCAGTTAACAATAAAAAGAAATTGCTCGACCAGACAGACGGCGAGTTGTGTTGTCAAACGGCATGAGCTTTAAATTTTCTGGTTTGAATTATGGGCAAATCAAAATACATGCAATGCAAATATTCAATAAATAGTAAACAGTTTCATAAAATGTTGAGTCTTTAATAATAATAAGATTTCTTATTTTACAATAAACACGTGTCTTGAATAAGACAGTTTTCGATTAGAAAATAACTCGGTTTATTCTGCACTAACTGTATTACTTAATTGCAACTCCACCTCAATTAATATGCGGTCAAAGCGTGCTTATAGGCACGTGATTGTAATATTAAGCTCAGTTTATGTAATGAAGATATTAAATAATTTAAATCTAATTTGACATGATAGGAAGAGATATGTAAGCGTGCAAGTCTACTGTCTCAACGCAGGCAAAAAGTAATACAATACAAATTCTTACTGCGACAATGCGAGTCTCACCATGTTGAAAAATTATCGACAGGGAAGTAAGCGGTTGAGAAGCTAATAATACATAATAAGCAAATAAAGAAAACAATTAATCCTCTATTATATTAACGAGCATCATTAAGACTTTTTTTCTTCAGTCACCGTTGATAGTTAATATCTTTTCCCTACAGTTATCCTCTATTATATTAACGAGCATCATTAAGACTTTTTTTCTTCAGTCACCGTTGATAGTTAATATCTTTTCCCTACAGTTAACTACAATTGTTAATAATTATTGTTAATAATTATGTGAAGGGGTAAATAAAACATTTTTTTTTAATTTTCATTGTTTTTTTTGCGCGTGGGTGAGAGAATTTTTTATTCATAATCAGTACTCGGACACATTTCTCTTCGCTGATGACGAATCCGCGACCCTTTTTTTATTATTTTTTATGTGCGTGGGTATACGAAAACGTGGAGGTGCGAAGGTCAACTCACATAATTTTTGGAATTTTTTTATCAAAATCGGCACTTGGGCATATTAAATACATACAAACAATTTCTTCACAACAGCTAATGATATTTTATTCATTTTCTTTAATTTAATATGTTTCCGTTTTTAATTCCTCGTAATTTATTTTTTACATACATAAAACACCTAGACATAATATATTATGATTGAAATTATTTTTCAGAACTTTATATAGTAAAAATACTTCAACACTGTAGAAAGTATGCTCTTACAGACCATAACAGAAAACTAATACACAAGTAGTAATGACAATGAGTAGGTATAAGCATTTGTGTAGATGCGTATGTAAACACACGTATTAATGCCAGAAATCTGTATAAAGATAAGATACAATACGTCTAAATCTCGACAAAACGAAACAGTAATGCCCATTGGAGTTTATATGCTACATTGTTTTTTTTATCATTTTTAAAAAATGTTATTAATTTTTTCAATAAAAAAAATTGACTTGGTATTAAATTATTAAAAAATTTAGTAAGTATTGGAAAATTTTAGATGAAGATATATACGTATTCAAGATACAGATAATTTAGTATCTTTTTTTTAGCTATTTACCGCTACACAGTTTGATCCTCTCAGTCAAGTCGTGAACTTAAACCGCAACACGTCGTATAAATCAAATTTTGGTGAAAATCATGACTGATAATTCAGGTAATAATTAAAGCAAATTAAATACAAATTCATTAATATATTAATATACACTTCTATGGAATACTACAGATTATAATATTTGTATTCTTGAGCGCCGAAACTAGCAAATGCAATAGAATATAGAATTATTCTATAATCTAATGCATTTTCTAAATTGTTGATTTGTTATAAATACATTTTTTATCTCTTCTGGATAATCAGGATCTTTTGGTAAAGATACTTTACCTTTATGACAACAGTTTGAAAATTTGTTATCCCTAGGAAGTTCAAAACTAAAATGTTTCGCTTGACAAAATTCACATGGTAAATTTAAATTACCGACATTACTCTCTTCTATTAAAATTTCATTAATATCAGAATTTGCTATAAAAGCACATTTATTACTTGTATTTTGATCCAAAGAAACTTTTATCCTTTTTTTAATCGAAGTTTTGTTTTTTTCATAATAGTTTTTATTTTTATCAGAAATTATTAGTTTTTCGTCTTTTTTTATAAAATGAGGTTCATAAGATTCTTTCCTTTTTTTTAAAATTTGTTCTCTATTTTTATCGTAATATTGTTTATTTCTAGCTTTCTTTGATTTAACAGATTTATTAATTTCAATATTACTTTGTCGTTTTCTATTGCATTTCTGTTTAGAATTTGTTATAAGTGCAGACTTAAAAAGTATTTCGTTTGTTTGTTTTGTATCGACAATTTCATCAGTTATAATATTCTCTAACATTACAATGTCCTTACTACATGCACTATTATCATCTACTCTTAAAATTTTAGAATCATTATAAAATCGTTTATTTTGTTTACAAACTGATTTCAGTAATAACATTTGCTCCTTTACAAGTTCATCTAATTTTTGAGATTCAAGAAATTCAAAATCAATATCATTAAAATTTAAATTCGATACATTAAAGAGTTTAGCGTGCTTAACTCTACGAATTAATGGAATAGTAATTAAAACAAAATCAACACTTTTATTATAATTTGTAAATAAAGGAAACGTTTGTAAAGAATTTGTATTATACATTTTTAATAAGTGTTCTCTCATTTTATTAACGTCAAAGCGTAAACCACATGGACAAAGATTAAAAATGATTGAAGTAGTAAATGCAATAGAAAAAGCTCCACAATCATAAGCATTTTCTTGATATTGTACCTCCTCAAAACTAATTTTAATATCTTGATAAGGAAATAGTCTATTAATATAAATTTTACAATCATTTGTCAAGAACTTGTTATTCAAACTATCAAAAACATGAATAACACGATTAGAGTATCAAATACACTTAAAATGTCCATGTTTGTTATGACCCGAAGAAAGTATCTGAATATACTCTGAATCAATCGGAACTGGTTGTATATTATTTGGTTTTTGAATATATAGTAATGATTGCATCGAAAATGATGTTTGACTTTTAAGTATTTGATTGAATTTAAATATATGTGTGTCTAGTAACAAAATTTTTTCACATGAGTAGTTATTTTTACCAATAACAATAAGTTTTTCTAATTCAGTCAACATTTTATAATATAAAGATAAAATATAATTGTTGAAGTAGTTTAAATCGAAAAATGTATTAATAATCGGTTATATGCCTGCAAAAATTAAAAATAATTATAATATTAAGTATATTTTTTTCAAACCCATAGGGGCCTCATTTTAAAACTTCAAAATGTAAACGCATTTTTTTAGATCCAAAAATGATCGATGCCTGTTCTGGGAGTTATACAAGCACTTTTGTATTAAAAAGATTCTATATCCATGTTTTTTTTTATACTGATCCAGGTGATCAAACTCTTATTCTTTCTCATTTTAAGATTAGATTTTAAGATAAGTACACTTGACGAGGAAAACATCTGATTCGAACGAATTGAATTTTTTTTGTAATCCTCCAATACGGTTAGCTAAAACATGCGTTCAATCAAATGAAATTGCAGTATTTCAAAAAAATTCAAATCGTTAGAATCAAATGTTTTCACGTCAAGTGTACATATAATGAATATTTTAATATAACAATAAAAGTGTTTGTTAAAGCATAATTGCAATAATTTTAATGCTGAGCAGAAAAGCGAAAATATTTCTATAAAATTTTCAATAAGAATACAAAATTTAATGTATTACATATTTTGATAATATATAGATCTCTCAAATGTTTACATATAATAAAAACATATAGATTAGTTATTATTAAATTTATGTTTATTTATACTAATACAATTCAAGGAAAAAATGCGCTATAGAATTTTCTACAAGAATAAATCGTCAAAATCGAAATTCAAGCTGTGTCCCAAAAATTTCAGCGTGCAAAAGGCTTCAAGACATTTTGGAGCACTAAGGTCCTTATTGCATCCAGCCCTTAAATTGCAACTTTTTAATTAAATATAAGATTTAATACATCTTATTCAACATAAATTTATATAAATATACTTCAATAAAAATAATGGAATAATTTTTTTAATATTTATATAAATTTATTATAAGTATGAGTGTTTGTTAAATATATTAAATAAAATAAAGTAAAATTATATTAAGTTTATTATAAATGAGTTATTACCTGTAAATTTAACAACTTAAAACGATGTAAGATTGATTAATAATGAAAGTAATACATAAGGAACGAGATGTAAAAATATATGTTTCCTCGTATAGAACTAAATCGTCAGTGATTCTTGGAAACAGACTACCTCGACTATGCATTAAACTAAAAGACACCCAGCGTAATGTAAACACTATCAAAGTTGCTTTGATTTTTATAAAATGTTCTTCAAGACCATAATAAAAAGCCAATATAATAGTAGTTGTAACTTTGTACGTGAATAGGCATCTGCATATATTGATTATACGTGAATGTATTTTAAGCCTATTTTTACGTTTTACAACACAATTATTGTGATTTTAATTATTAACCAATTTATAATACGTAATAATGTAAAAGATTAAATTTTTAAATTTTAGATACTCAGGAATAAATTGACAAAACTTTGTGACTGCCATAAATATTGTAAGCAATATTATAACCTACATTTCCCAGCAAAAATCAGAAATCTATTCTACTAGAAACATTTTATTTATCTTTCTACCGAGCATTGAAAATATTGTACTTATACTTTTACAGATATTTTTTTAATTATTTTACAACTTAAATAATAATTTTTTATAATTAAGCTAATTTTTAACTTTGAGATTTTCATTTTTATTATTTAATGTAAATAAAAGTTATAAAGACAATATGAAATAACTTTTTCAACTGCACAGAAAGTGAAGAAAGAAGTACAATCAGATAAAAAATCACTTATTTGCTTATAAAGAATAATAATAAAACAATTATGATAAACCACAATTTAGTTATCCTTTGTTATGTAGTTATCTATCAATTTAAAAAATTTTAAGTTTTTATTTCAATTTCTCACAGAATGGCATTTGAATAATATGATTTTTAAGTATTATTTAAATGCAATTAGACGATATATTTACAAGTAAACTTCAAACTTTATAAAATGATTGATAATTACATAACGAAGGGGATTTATGTCGTGGTTTATCATAATTTTGTTTTTATTATTTATTACAACAAAATTATATAATTTCTTTGTCTGATATATTGTAGAGCAAACTTAAAATTTTTAAATGACTTTCGAACCGCCTTAAGTAGACGCGGAATACCGACAATAGATTTCTACTATGCCTCGCGCGTATTATTTATTTTTTATAAAAAAGTAATTAATGAAAGGTAAAAATAAAAGCTGTCCCCGCTTCGTCATACAATCCCAATAAGCACACTTTTCGAAAAAAGAATTATTTAAGAATCAATGAATGTCCGCAATTAATTAATACTTGTAGTATTCAAAAAGTATTATGAACGTATTCTTTGTAAACTAATCAATGACCAACTTTTAACAGTGACCACGGGCGAAAATACAAAAGTATTTAAAAAGTATAACATAAATAATCAAAAAGTATGCATAAAGTATCCTTTCAAAAATATAAAGAATAATTTAAATACTCTTTAAGTAATTTTTAATTATTACAACTGAGCCATAATGTGACATACTTCTTTAAATTATAATCAAGAAGATATATCCAACAATATTGGTATACTTTATGATATGATTTATCACAAATTCATAAATTATTGTATATTCACATTATTTGTTACATCTTACTATACAACCCGAGTAGAAATGAATCCGGTGTGTAATGGGGCACGAGTAAGACCCTGATAAGGCTTAATAAGGCTTTATCAAGACCTGACACGCACTCCATTACATGCCTGAATTCTTATAGAACCAGGCATTATCTTCAACCTTATAGAATTAAATAAGGTTTTTACTTTTTGGGATTATTAGTATTTGTATAACTGCTGATTTCTCTCAGTTATATACTATTTGCAAAAAGTTTGATTTACTGAAGTTTTTAAGTTATAGAGTAATATATTTTACTATTTATGCTACTCAATAACTTAAAAGCTTCAGTTAATCAAACTTTTTGCAAAAAGTATACAACTAACGGAAACCACCTGATATATGAGTATATCTCTGAACTTTTAACTTTTTGCAGAATAGATATGGCACAAATTCTGATTGCTGGCACACGAGTTCCTGATCAGGCACATCATCCTACGAAGGATTATTCCATTTATCTGATACCAAAGAAGAGATCATCAAATTGCTACAAATATCGAATCAATGCTACAGATGCAGTTCTTAAAATAGCATCAAAATTAATTACGATTTTATTAAGAATACAATGTGATGAAAAACGTAACTAATTTTGATGCTATTTTAAGGACTACATCTGTAGCATTGATTCGATAATTGTAGCGATTTGATGATCTCTTCTTTGGCATCAGACAAATGGAATAATCCCCAGTAGGATGATGTGCCTGATCATGAACTCGTGTGCGAGCAATCAGAATTTGTGCCATATCTATTCCGCAAAAAGTTAAAAGTTCTAGAGATATACTCATATACAAATACTAGTAATTCTATAGCGAAACGGGGACATCTTTTATTTTTACCTTTCATTAATTAGTTTTTTAATAATAAATAAATAACACGCGCGAGGCATAGTAGAAATCTACTATCGGTATTAAGCATCCTCTTAATATTAATTTTCTTCTCAATACGCTAACGAATTTGTATTTAACTTAACATTAGAATAACCGATAGTTGGCTTTTTCAGCAAATATTAAATTTAACTCTGATAAAGCAAGTAAAAGAATTAAAATCGTTGTCATTAAATATGGAATGTCAACAATTCACTTTTCCCAAAAATAATAAATTTAAATGTAATAATAATAAATTCTATGATTATTTACATATATATATATTACATTTAAATTTATTATTTTTGGGAAAAGTGAATTGTTGACATTCCATATATATATATATATATATATATATATATATATATATTAATTAAGAGCAATAGTAAAAACTATACATTTTTCTTTAGATATTCAATAAATAAATATTTACAGTTCATGGACCGAACGAGCGCTAGCGAGTGAGGTTAAACTGGCTAGTTTGAAATTAAAAGAGATTTTACGATTAACGAGTTCACAACCTTTGCTACGCGGTTGATCCGTCTCGTGGCCAGAGGTCTTCCGACACGGACGCCGCTCATTGGCTCAAAGACCATCCTCATTCGCCCTCGTCGTCTTCTCTGTCAAGCGCCGGCAAATGTTCCCTGTCTCTTTCTCTTTCGATACACCAGATCCATCACTGAACATTACAGGGACAAGCAATCTCGTTGTGTGGAAATTTCCATGATTTGAAATTGTTAAAAATCCAAATTAATGTTGTTCGTAGAGAAATATATATGCGCAAGCGCAATATAATGTACTTTAAGAGGCACGCAACAAATGAGGGAGAATATGAGAGAATAAAAGGAATGTCAAAAAATGTTAAATTCAAGCATTGCCATAGAGGCTGGCCGACGATCACTATGTGTGTAGTCGTCCATTTTAGGAACCATCGTATTGAGGCTGGTAGAGTAGACATTGATGACGTTATTCGATCGGTACAGCGTTGAGTTGCCACAGCATGGCGGCGACGTAGAGTATGTAGCTTATAGATGTTGAATAGATGTTAATACTGAAATGCGCTAAATCGACGCTCCTCCTCTGAAAAAACAACAGTTTTAATCAAAATCCTCCTACGAAACTAGGAGTTTTCAGGTTCTCAGACAAAAACTATCACCTTTTCAAAGGTTCTGAGAAAATATTAATATTTATTATAGGATCTAAAAAGTGCTAGTTTTATAAGAGGTCTTGGAAAAGAACTAGCTGTTTTTGAGAATTCTGAGCTGTGCTAGTCTTCGTACGGAGCGTCGAAATATGATTGTTCAAAGAAATGTGCTCGAAGGTTGCATAAATAATTGCATGAAAGAAAAAGAAAAACAATAAAAAAATTATCGCTAATTACGAGAGGCTCGTGACGAGAGATAGAGGGATTGACTCTTCTGACTGCTTTTCATGCAAAATTTCCATTTGAAATCGGTCCATCACATATGAACCCGTTGGCTGTTTTGTCCAATATATGGAACAAATATATAAAACAACAATACCTTACAAAAATTAAGGTAACAATTCAGAAGTCTGAGAAACATTTTAACATTGGCGTCGAGCTAATAATCTACTGTTCAAGACCATCAAAAATTAAAAAGAAAAAAATGAAGAAATAAGATACAGCCAACGGGTTAAAGCGCGACTGTAACAAACGATGTAAAATGGCTTCGTTGCAAGTTTATTTATTTAAAGTTGTTTAGCAATCCCATATCTGAGGGACTAAGATACTATGCGCTAGTAGAACAGCGTAATAGTTTAGATAACAAATTATTTGAAAGATGCGGTGCCACAATACTATTTATGCTTCAAATGAATCATTTGTTTGATGCTATAAATCATTCTTTTCCACTTAAACGTATTAAATCTGGAAGTACGGATCTTGAAGCAAGAAAAATACACGTAATGTGAATTCATTATATGCAATAATATTACTTGAGCGGAGTAACTTTTTCAGGTTATTCAAAATGCAATCATTTGGCTCGATAATTAGAAAAGAGAAATAAAACCTGCAGGAATAGCAAGTAATCAAACATAAACTAAAGATTTGAAAAATGAGTATGCGCGAATGAGTTACATAAAATGACTTATACAATATTTTGGACCGGACATATTTTTGTCTCAAAGTTGGCTAAAAGACAAAGAAATTCATTTTGGATTCGTTCATAATAAATAAAATACAATGTGTAGAATTTTTTGAAAGTGGATGTATTTTGGTCAACATTAAAAATTCAATAAATTCTAGGGAGAAAGATAGCGTTTAAGAGGACTAACCACGTTAAAATTTCGAATAAATGGGTAAAATATTTTTAGGTGCGGATAAATTATTCATCATCAATATAACATATTTGTTTCGACAAATTTGAATATTTTATCATAATTAGGAGTTTAAATTTACCATGCGACCTCTGGCGAGTACACAGACGTCGGCCATTTTTCATACATATAGATATAGTTTCCTTTGTTAAAATACAAAACATGGCGAAAATGTGTGTACCTTTTTACAAGCGCCACCGCTGCCAGGTGGTAATTTGCTTCCCAATATGAATAAAATTTTTTTTAAAAGTTTTTGTATGTACGTTAATGGGACGTTTACATCTAGACGATCAAAAGAAAATAACAATTTTAAGAAATATTTTAAAAGAAATGTAAACAATTGGAAATAAAAAGCTTTTTGGAATATATCTAATATACACTAAATGTCGACATTTTGTTATTTTACAAATCGACTCCGTGCTGCATTAGCCATTGACAAGATTGAAGAATATTTTATGATTTATATTTTTAGGCAATCCTACATCGAGTTATGCTGGGCACCGTTTTTTATGATGTAATTCACCTAGCGCCATCCATAAATGAGACCGGCGCACTAAAAACAACAAAAAAAATTTTTCGTACACTTGAGTTTATAAAAAGAAGTCCAAAAATATTTTTTACCTTAATATAATGGGACTTTGGCTCGGAATGAAAAGGAGAACAGGAAACAATACAGCGATGTCATCGGGAATCGAACTCGCGCCCCTCGCGCAACAGGCGGGCATCTAAACATATAGGCCAGCATCGCACCAGCTCGCCGTCTTTAACTCTAGCCTCTAGAAAGCCGACACACGAGCTAGAAACGTTTTTTTTTATACAGTGCGCGTAAAAAATGGATTTTACATTTATATTTCACAGATATTACCGTTTAAAAAAAAATGACGATTTCGTGAATAACAAAACAAGGGAAATAGCTTATTCTAATTTTATGCTCATTCAAATGCATTATCACTCAATCGATGATATTATTTCAATGGTATCAAAAAACCCAAAAGAGTAAAATTCAAATATCGAAAAATCGCTAAAAAAATAATAAAGCATTGAAAAACAAATAAAAAGTTTTTTTGGCCACGGTCCTTAAAGAAAAACAAAAAAAATGAGCCCCGAAATTACTTAGTCATTGCATACGTTATTAGATACGATATCACAGGTCATTAATTTATAATATCTAACATAACACCTAACACTTAACATATTTAATAAATAAATAAATTAATAAATAACTAAGTCGAATAAATAAATAAACCAGATAAATAATTAAATTAAATAAATAAATAAATAAATTAAAATAAATAAATAAATTAAATAAATAAATAAATAAATTAAATAAATAAATAAATAAATAAATAAATAAATAAATAAATAAATTAAATAAATAAATAAATTTAAATAAATAAATTTAAATAAATAAATTTAAATAAATAAATAAATTAAATAAATAAATAATTCAAATAAATAAATAGTCTAAATAAATATCCGAGTCACCTCTATGCGCGTTTGGCACCAGATGCGAGAGTTTGGCACTCCTGCCGCAGTGTACTGTCCTTGGTCCGTGCGTAACGTCTTCGTACGGCGTCTCACTTTTTGGACAGATGCGCGAGTTCAACGTCAACCCATGGGGGGTCTGTTTTCTTTTTCGGTAAGAATTCCTTTAGCGGTGCTACCTCATCAATCGCAGCCATGAGATTGTCGCTGAGGTATTCTAGTTGGTAGTCGATATCTGTACCTGAGCCATCAAGTGGCGACCAATCACAGTCTACAAGGTGAGAGAGGAGGTCGTCTTGTTGTATCGATTTATAATCCCGATAGCTAAACGAGTTAGCTACAGTGGGTACAGCAGTTTCAACCCCAATCTCAAGCTCTATGATGTTGTGGTGACTGGGAAAAGGCGCCGCCTGATTACTTCTGCTATATACAGTGTTACTGATTACTTCTGCTATATACAGTGTGTCAGGGCAGACGTTGCGACTCAGCAACTCCAAAGAGATGGTAGACGGGACCAGTGGAATGATATTGCTTGAGGATCTCAATGTGTCCTAAAAGAGAGGTCACATTGACAAAACCTGCTCTCAGTCCCCTACTGTGCAGACTCCCACCCCATAGCACCCCTGGCTAGTAAATCCGCAGCGACAGCCTCATATTGTTTAGAAGTTGTAGTAACAGTTGCTGCACTTCCATTTACAGTATTACATGTTTGTTTGACCGCTGATTCGTTTGAATTTACTCCATGGGATAATAAAATTGCTTGGAGATCAGCCACTGAGGAAAATTCATGAGAGATATGGCCATGACGTCTCTTGACCAGGAACAGGCCCCCTCTATGCCATACATATTTAAAATTTAGTCTCATCTCAATGGCCTATAGGTTTCTGTATTTTAAGAAAGCGTCTGTGTCTAGGACCTCACTAATGAAGATTTTAGCATGTATTATTAAGTTGTTAGTTTCCTGGTCGAGAGTTGAGGTGTCTATGTCTCTCGTATGGAATAGTATATTATGCACATAGGGACTGAAGTGAGCCATTAAATGCCTGCGTGTGGTTTGGCACCTGCGAGGGCGTCACACACGCTGGCAATCGCTGGCTCACTTTATTTACGCGTGCAATATACGATTTTTTAACGTACCTACCAGAAAGTTCGTACTCGTTCACCGTCGAAGAGGGAAAATACTGCTACATATTAATTTCCTAACTTTACGCTAGGTCCCGCCGCCATGCGCTGTTTGCGCTACTAATGCACTATTGGAAAGAGTAAGAACCCACGGCGACCGTCTACTCCGACCTTTCTCGGTTACCATGTTGGAAGTGGACGGGTGACGTCACGGAAGACAATGAGGCCAATCGGAGCTTACTGTTGACGGGGGGCGGGGTGTAGCCATGGCAACGGAGATAGTGGGGAGATGGTGGGTACGGTCTTGCGTATCGTATTGACCCGCTGTATAGCCGTCAGCCTATTATTGGCTGGAGTGGACGAAGATAGCTTCTTCTCTTTCCCACTCGCATCAGTGCTGCTCTTCGTGCGTGGGGCTATCGACTCGAGTGAACACTTTCTCGAATCTATGCAATTCTGACACGCTACAGCTTTAGGTTGGAGCTGAATCGCGATCCACTGTGCGCGGGTGAGTGCGGCGATGAGTTTGCATCCTGGGTGACAATTAATGTTACATAAGCAACACTTACGTAGTGCATTGCGTGTCCTGGGAATCTCACCGAAGATGGCGCACTTGTCGACCATGATGGTATTGTGACTGAGTGGAGACGCTCTGTAGATGAAAGTGGCAATGTTGTTACCTGGAGACAGCACGTGTAACCTCGGTGCGATGTTGGTTGTACGTCGAGTCGGCAGATGCCGTGCAGGTAAAGAGGGCGCTCTGCGCGCACTACTCTAGCTGCGTGGAACTTCTGTGTTCTGAATGACCCGTGCTCAGATCCTGCGGCTCTCCCAGCTCCTAACCTCAAAACTGGCTGCGATGATGTTACCGTTTCGAAGAGAAAATACCATATAAGTCAAGCAGTACGGCTGCAGATAATATTTGCAGGGTTGACTTGCATATAAGCGCTTGCAAGAAACTGATACAAATAGGTCCGCAGGCGCAAGGGCGACAGAGAGAGGTCTAGACAGCAGGAGCTACTTAGTCTGAGCAGGTGTACTTACGGAGCCGCAGAGAGAGAGAGAGAGAGAGAGAGAAAGAGAGAGTGAGAGAGAGAGGCAGAGAGAGACAGAGAGAGAGAGAGAGGGGGGGAGAAAGAGAGAGAGAGAGAGAGTGAGAGAGAGAGAGGCAGAGAGAGAGAGACACAGAGAGAGAGAGGGAGAAAAAGAGAGAGAGAGAGAGAGAGAGAGAGAGAGAGAAGAGAGAGTGAGAGAAAGGCAGAGAGAGACACACAGAGAGAGAGAGAGGGAGAAAGAGAGAGAGAGAGAGAGAGAGGGAAAGTGAGAGAGAGAGAGAGATATACTGTTTATTCATCCATGACGAAAATTCTTACAATTGTATGTACATATAGTTAAAATAGTTAAAATATCAGTTAATTAATACATTCATTATCTTATATTTAACATTCATTATATTTTTTTTAAATAAAAAATAACATCAATCGCTGTAACAGTTCGTCAGTTTTTAAAATCTAAAAATAATGAACTAGTCATAGTCAATACATAATAGAACAAATATAATAAAGATAACAAAATACAATACAAAATAAAATAAAGCTAGGTGAGACAGGATGTCGTCTTGCTGGATCGATTTAAAATCCCTGTAGCTGAAATATTCAGCCACAGGGGATGCAGCAGTTTCGACCCCAATCTCGACCTCTAAGATGTTATGATGACTGGGAAAGGGCGCCGGCTGATTGCCGCTGCTCAGTACAACGTCATTGTTATCTGTCAGGATCATATCAATCCATCTGTGAGATGATGAGTTGCACCATGATCAACTATTGAGAAGGTTGAGATCATCAGCCAACCGCCTGACAAATCTTGCATCGGCTGACGTTCCAATTAGGTTCGCATTCAGATCTCCCATTATATGTTTATGACTAAAATTTTATGTATGAGTAGTAAGTTTGTCTGTTAAGTTGCAGCCCTGTAAAAACGGTACGTGTGGTGGTCTGTATATCAAAGCAACAAAGACGGGGGGAAGGCTGCCCTGAACACTGCACATGATGTATTGAGGTATAAATGGCCTGACCGCCTGTATAGTTGGAGAACTGCATATTAAATTGGCCTTCAATGAGTTATAAATGTACAGGACCAGCCCGCCCCAGAGTTTGTTGCGATCTAGTCTAATTAGTGAGTAGTCGTCGATCTGAATGTGATCACTCCCAACAGCAGGGTCAAGGTGCAACTCAGCAACTCCAAAGAGATGGTAGGTAGGATCAACGGAAAGACGTTGTTTAATCATGCCAAGGTGCCCTGTAAGAGAGGTAACATTGACAAAACCTGCTCTCAGTCCCCAACAGCGAACCCCCCAGCAGTGTCTGCGGATGGTCAATTTTTTGCGACAGTCTCCTTTTGAACTGTTGACGGAATAACAGTCTTGTCAATTACATTCACATTTTCGAGATTTTTATTGTCCCTTCGATAGTTGGTGTACGTTGAGTAGTAGGATATGATGCTACTGTTGCTTGGAGATGTGCCGCTGACGAAAATTCATGGGAGACGTCGCAATCACGCCTCTTCACCAGAAAACGGCCCCCTCTATGCCAAACGTATTTAAAATTAAGTCTCATCGCAAGGGCCTTGATACTTCTATATTTAATAAAAGAGTCCTTTGTTAAAAGTTCATTAATAAAAATTTTCCCGTTCATAATGCCATCCCTTGTGTCCTGGTCAAGAGCTGCAGTGTCGACGTCTCTAGCATGAAAGACTGTAATAAGTTTTTTTGCTAGCATAATTTTGTCATCTAACATACTGCTGGACAGGGTAACAACCCACCGTGACCATCTGTGTTCGCTGTTTACATCTGCTGATGCCGCAGCATTCGGCTCCTCTGACCGAAGCAGGCGTGCGCTTATTATTTCAGATTTCAGTGTTGATGGGAGGACACGGCACAGTATTGCGTGTGCAACGTCTACACGCTTGGAGACATTACCGTCAAATATATTAGAAATTATTAACTCCGTGTTAGTGCTTTTACTGTTATTACTGTGCATTGCCCTTCCATCAACCGTTTTCACCCGCGTGCTTCGTGCAGGTGATGCTGCAGCACCATCATTGTCAATATTATTATTAATGTGACTAGATAATTTTTTATTCTGTACAACTATGTTGTAGTCGTCATTATTGTTGTTACTGTCGTCATTGGTATCGCCTATATTGCTACTATTGTCACTTAAATTACTATTGGTTACACGCTTGTTATTATATTTACATTTGTTAATACTAATTGGTAAAAGGGAAGTGTTTTGTATACTGGGGAGCACGGCAATTCGATGGTTTTCAATTTTATTTAGTATTAATTGATTTTTTTGTTGAATATTCTCTACGTTATTCTCAATTCTATTAATAGCAGTTTCATATTTAGTGTTAATGGTATATTTTGCTATTATTTTTTCGATATTCTTTATTATTACTATATTGTTACTTTCAATTCTATTAATTTTCTCAGTTATAGTTTTTTTCTAATAGCATATTGTAATCTATCTCAACTTTATTCAACAAATTGTTTGTTGTGACATTACGCCCTGGTAGTAGTGGCGCTGCGTGCAGAGTGCCCTGATAGCGGTGGCACCTCTAAGTTGATTATGCCTCGTGCTTGGCTCCCATCACTCTGCCGTTTTCACCTAACTTAACCTCAAAAGCTATACGGGTGTAGCTACCACTCAGGTGTTGAACGCCGTGCAGATTGACCAGTAGAAACTATTTTTTGTCGTTACAGCGATAATTTGCATGCACTATTGTGCAAGTACTACAACAGACCGGCTCACAGACACAGGAGAGATAGATAGATAGATAAATATACGATTTATTTTGTCACTTGTCACAAATACATTACATGAATTGTTATTTCGTCATTACATAAAAAATCTTTGATCACTATCACAGGTCGTCAGTATATAAGTATAATTGTTTCACAATTTGTCATTATCTAATATATCACAGTATATCAATAATATGACAGTTTCATAATAATTTCGGGAGACTCACCCATTCTTGCATACCCATACATCCAACACGTCACAATTTAAAAACAATTACAATTACGCAGATAATTACACTCATCACATACGCAGATAAATAGACTCACACTTACTTTATTAATAGATACATTTTTATGACATATTTTACGTTTGAGACATAAAACACGGGACAACAAATAAATAAATAAATAAATAAATAAATAAATAAATAAATAAATAAATAAATAAATAAATAAATAAATAAATAAATAAATAAATAAATAAATAAATAAATAAATAAATAAATAAATAAATAAATAAATAAATAAATAAATAAATAAATAAATAAATAAATAAATAAATAAATAAATAAATAAACAAACAAACAAACAAACAAACAAACAAACAAACAAGCAAGCAAGCAAGCAAGCAAGCAAGCAAGCAAGCAAGCAAGCAAACAAGCAAGCAAGCAAGCAAGCAAGCAAGCAAGCAAGCAAGCACGGAGACGTCACATCTAACATACGTATAACCGACGCATTAACATAATTTACGCTTCTGTAGTTACGTGATTGAAATGAATGCGATGCGTCGTCACCGTGGGTGGTCTCGACGGTCCTGGCCATGACGTCGCTCGGGGATGCCTCGCTGTGCTCAGCTCCCATGTTGGGTGTACACGGGCTCAGTGACGTCACAGGAGACAAAGAGGCCACTCAAATAGAATATAGAATATATATATATATATATATATATATATATATATATATATATATATATATATATATATATATATATATATACATAATAACGTAATTATTCAAGTATAAGAATTGTACAGTCATAATTCTTCATAAAATCATGCTTATCAGCTTTCGTCAATAGTGGATATAGTCAATATATAAAATAAAATAAAAATAGTATACGCATTACTAACAATAATTATCTATCGCGTCATTGTTTTAAAAATACACATACATATTTAACTGCATCCACACACGCTTATAAATACATTCATGCTGATGAATAGAATTGTCAATATATAAAACCAATAAATAGTTAAATAAACAGTTAAATGAATAAAAATAAATAAATAAATAAATAAATAAATAAATAAATAAATAAATAAATAAATGAATGAATGAATGAATGAATGAAGGAAGGAAGGAAGGAAGGAAGGAAGGAAGGAAGGAAGGAAGGAAGGAAGGAAGGAAGGAAGGAAGGAAGGAAGGAAGGAACGAACGAGCGTATAAAATATTAATTAAGGGGTTCTATCCCCCTTATGCTCTAAAAAACAAGGATTTTTTAATTATTTTTTTTAAAGGACATTTGAGATTAAAGGTATACAAATAATATAACATTAGATTAAGCAACTCTTGAAGAAGAGAACAAAATTTTGTATTGATATTTTTTTTACAAAATGGCGGCTGTGCAGTGATTACCATGAACCGCTTGTTCAAAAAGGTCTTCCGCGGCAAGCACTACAAGTCTCGTCCAACTCCACCTATAACAAAAAAAAAATTTCTATTATCTACATGAGTTTTGCTAGTGAAGTACACATGATTATATTTTTAGAATTTTTTTTCGCGAAGTGGCGATTGTTTTACCAAAAAAATCGTGTTTTCGACGAAAAAAATCGACTTAAATTGTTTATAACTTTTTTTCTTGTTAATTAATCGCTAAAATCGTGTGTACTTCACTAGATAATCAAACAATGAAGCTACGGTTAAAATTTTAAGTTAATCGGATGTAAACTTTTTGAGGTCTACTGCTTGCCGATTTTGAAAACATGGTTTCGAGAAAAACGCGTTTGAATATAGTCCATAATAATTTTTTTATCTTCGGTCTGCTATCCCTGCACCATATAATTGTCCTTCCAGGGCCTTCATTTCCTCTTCTTCTTCTTTTTTGCCTGATGTAATGCTGCACCTGGCCTCTTTCGCGATATCGGACATACGATGCTCAGCGGTTTTGACGCGATTGGCGTCCATTTCCACGCAAAACTCGTACATGTTTGGTCCAACAGTCAAACCAAGAGCATCGTAAACGGCAAACAGTCCCGAGAAGCCGTCATTGAAGATAATGACGGCTACGTCAGTCGCAATGTCAACTATAGTCTTACGGCTTGACACCATCTTTGGAGCAATTGACCACACTACAGCATTAAACGACTAGTTATTGTTCCGAGTATACGCACCCAAGCAGCGTGACAGAAGGTTGTCGGAGCTGAGTTCATTATAAATGGGTTTTATTGCGTTAAAAACATCCTCATGCATTGGACTCTTGTGCTCGTACGTTGCAAGTGTACCAAGCGCTGTACTGCGCTGCCAAGAACACCAAGAGTCTACTCCGACGTGACACTTCTCGTGCTGTGTATTCTTCTTCGTCGACATTTTATGAAGTAACGTTTCCCAAATTTCATTCCGCATTTTTTCAACTGAATCGTAGTTTCTCCTAATAGCAAGTCCGTAATAAATAGAAAGTTCATCAATTAACTTTCCGGTCAACTTTCCTCGGCCGCCAAGACCTTTCGTTGTTTTTTTCAAATTGCGCAGACGCGTTCCCATGCGCTTCTGAACGTCTCCGACACATTCTTTTTTTTCGACGACAAAATCTTTATAAAGTTTTGAGTCGCCTATACCTTTATATGTTTTTGAATCGCCGTCGCCGATATATTTCAAATATTTGATATTATGAAGTTTTTCTGAGTGTTTGAACATTTCTATAACTGCGTCGATCTCCATTTTCCCGGCACTACCTTCATCGTTGGCATCACAGTTCTGTTTGTGTGAAGGGTATAACTCTTCGTATTCAGCAGTACCTTCTTTTTTTTGCCAATATTCACACACTTTACAGTACTTAGATTTTACACACACATCCAATACCTTGCCAGTGTACCAACCAATCAAAGTCACCAATCCGAACAAAGACGTAAACCCTCTCGTTCGCCAAGATCCATCGCCTGACATCGTGAGACCTTCTTTTTCACCTCGTTCGGTAGAAATTTCTTTTTCTTTAAACGCTGATTTTTTCATAGATATAATTCGAACAGATGAAGTAGCAGTGGCGATATTAGATATGATCTTACTGTAAGTTGTTTGAAAAACAGGTTTTGCAAGATCCATCATAGAGCAGAACTTTTTTATACCGTTGATGCCTATGCCTATGATGCACATAGCTAAAATAATACGGCAGTTGATCTCATAAGCACGACCATTTATTACAGGACAGCTGTTAATATCAGCATCACCACAGTTCGAACAAGACACAATAATTTTGAAGCCTAGTCCACGCTTGTTCGACTCTAAAATCCGCACGTCACCATTACATTTTTTGCATACTACTAATCCAGAAAGAGCAGTAAATACAGCGAAAAAATTGATGAAACAGTAGCCGAAATTATTATCAACATCGCGGTCACGGTCTAAATCAGTAGTTTTCAATTTCTCAGCCGAGGTAACGTGCTCCGAATCGCTTTCGAACAAATGACGGTTAGACGGGCGTCGATTACTAATTTTACTCCGTTTTGTACTTGTACTTCTTGTTTTACTGCCTTTGCGGCCACTGTACACCTTTTCACTCATAATTAAGTACTTGTAAATATAATTCACAGTTAAAAAGTAAAGCAAAACTCAAAATAACAACGTAAACAACGAGAACGGCTGATCGACTAAACACAGGGCAAGTGTGAGTAAACACGTGCTGTAAAGACGCTGTAACCGTCGTAATGTCATGTAGCGACCTCTATAATTCAAATTTAAAACACGATATCATTCGTAGGTAACTTCTACTAATTTCCAAAGCCGCGAAATTCAAAAAAGCGAGCATCGCTAAAACAAGCGAAAATTGTGATTTTGGAGCATCAAAGCTGTTTGGAAAAAATTGACTTAAAAAAATTTTGAGTTTAAATCGGTACTTGGGCGTTGTAGATTTTGACTCTAGGATTGTTTTGGCAAGATTTAAGCCAATAAAAAAAATGAAAAAAATCAAAATTTGGGGGATAGAACCCCTTAAAAGAGTGAGTTCCACAAATGCACACCTTGTACTTGGAGAGATCTTTGTCCAGTCTCAGTGCGCATGTGTATAACAGAGAGTTCTTTTACCTCGCCCCTTATAGGGCGCTTAGACTCATTCTTCTTGAGAGAGAGAGAGAGAGAGAGAGAGAGAGAGAGAGAGAGAGAGAGAGAGAGAGAGAGAGAGAGAAAGAGAGAGAGAGAGAGAGAGAGAGAGAGAGAGAAAGGGAGAGAGATAAAATATCAATGAAAAAACGTCAATGGATAATTTTTAAATAAATAATGTTGATGAACGACTAGAACCACTAGCCAGAAAATGAGAAAATATTACATACAATTGACCGCGAACATATGAGTCGTCGCTCTGCATCTTCTTAGTATTCCATCTAAAATGCTTACAATTTTTTTTGAGACATTCAATGTGACCTGATATTATCGGAGCTCGTCCAAAACTATCGAAGAAATAGCCCCTTCATAATTTATTCACATCAAATGCTACCCAATGACTTCCAGGTTTTGTATGATTTTCTGTGTTAGCAACAAGGATTGCAGGTAGTGTCCAGACCTTCGGCAATTGGTCCGAAGGATAAACTCCATACGTGTGTACCGAGAGATAACGTAGAGTATCCAATACTTCGAAGGGGTTCATTACTTTTTATCTTATCCGTGTGTAGATCATCTTTGCTTATATTAAGGATCCATTTTTATTAATTTTTTGTCTCGTTTAGAGCACATTTATATTGTTTCGAAAAATCCTTCATACAGTGTAAAATACAGTATGAACACGATGATGGTAATCGATTAAATGATGGACAACGCTCATTTTCATTCAAATTTATAACTTCACGTGCCATCACTTGTTGCAATAAATTTAATTTTTTATTTCCTAGCGTATATATCGATCTTGCCTTTTTTAATAATTCGCGGAAATTAGCAAATAGGTATCTTTTGGGTACTTCTCGTTCGAACCATTCAATGTCATGCTCTTGAAGAGTGCATAGAATTTGATTAAATTATATCAACAGTTTTTGTATTACGGATGAGCTACACATTAAGTGTGTGCGGGTCAAAAAAAGTCTCGGGATTTCTCGTCTCGTCCCGAAACAAAAACATCCCGTCCCGGGCATCGGGATACCGTTCCGTCTTGATTTATCTCCGGGACTCAAAATAGCAGTCGGGAATGCCGGGATCAGTCGGGAATCACGGGAATCCATCAGGATCACCGAGCCCAAGCGAGAATGCCGGATCATGTCGAGATTCCCGACCAACTCGATATTCCCGACCAATCTCGGGATTCCTGGGCAATCTTAAGATTTCCGTCTAATCACGCGATTCTCGGCCAATGTCGTGGTTTTCAAAAAATTTCAAGATACCTGAGACTGGATAGGATTCCTGACTTATCCTGGTATTTATGATTGATGTCGCGGTTCTCAACTAATATTAAAATTCTCGACTAATTTCGCGTTAAAAAAACTATAGGAACACTTGTATTTTTTATTCTATAAAAGGTTTTATGAGTTTATAAATACAGGTACTGGAAAAAAATAAGTATTTAGTACTTTTAAATTATAGAACTGAAGTAATATTACAATAATACTTATGGTACAATTCTTGTGCAAGAAATGCCGACATATTCTAATCGTATCAAGAATTTAATGTAACATTTAAATCAATAATGCATTTAAATTCTAAGATACGTGAATTTTGACTATGAATGATTAGAATAGGTCGACATTTTGTACATAAGAATTCTACAATAAAATTACTTAGAAATGTGTTTTGGTCCTCAACTAGAATATTTCTGCAGATTTAGACCCACATTACGAGATCAGATATGTTCTACTTCTATCAGATCGATAGATTTAGTTTGCAAAATTTAGAACAATACAAGTAGAAATTTCAAAAAAATTAAAAAAAAATTAATGTACAAAAATAGACCATACGTATTTAACGGGTTAATTAATAATATTTTTTTCTACTTCTTAAAATTTTGTTTGTTTTAAATATTTAATTAAATTATACTATAAGATTAGGCAAGAATTTGGTAAGACTTACAAATTTTGAGATCAGTCGAGAATTTCGAAAACAGTCAAAGCATTAAATTACTAAACTTTATTCAAGAAGTAACCATTTTTATTCATTATCATAATCTCACCTCGTCATACTAATTATTTTCAAATAATTTAGAGAAACACGATGCCTCTAAAATACGGTCTAAGTGCAACAATAACGGAAAAGCTGAGAATCATGAAAATAGTCGAGAATCCCGAGAACAATTGGTAATACTGAGTTTATCAGGGAATCCTTAATCGATCCGAGATTCTCGCCTGGACTCAGGAATCTATCCTGTACACGAGAAATCCGACCAATCGGGATTTCTGAATAATCTCGGGATTCCCGACTGTTATTTTTAGTCCCAGCAATAAGTCTTATCCCGCTTAAAATGGACGGGATAAATCCCGCCTCATCCCGAGATTATCTCGCGCATCCTTACTACACATATACTTACGAACACACATACATAAACAAGTGCAACTAGGGGAGAAAATGAGCTATTTCTAGCGAGGGTGGGGTATGCAGCACAAGTCGAAGTCGAGTGCTGAAAATACCTCACCCGAGTCTGAAATAGCTTTTCTGCCCTTGTTATACACCGTATTTTTTTCAACAAAGGTATGATAGAGCCTTTTTTTATGCATGAAAGTTGACTAGGTGATCGCGTATTTCGAGTCCTGCACAACGCAGTTGAAAATTGTTGTATTTTTAATTTTCACTTTTAATTGTACGGTTCAAATATTTGCACTCATTCTTATTTCGATTTTAATCCAAACTTGCGCATGCGCAGTTAAGCACTTCACACTTTCACGTTGATTAAAGGTTAAATCTGAAAAAATGGGTCCTGAGTTTATTTCCTACACATTTTCGCAATTTTTAAGAAGCGGGGAAAAAATAGTCATTTTTAACCGTAATTGCGGGGCCTTATTTTTTTCCCCGCTAAATGAATATTTTTCATACTTTCTACAAATACACTAGAAATGCGCGATTATATACGCTACATTTAGTCATGAAAAAAGGCCTATTTCATGCCTGAGTTGGGAAAAATACGTTAAAAAATGTCAAAGAAAATTTGACAAAAATTCAAGGATATTTTCTGGTGTTGAATTTTTCAAAGACGTTTAGTCAAATAGGTTTGCGCCAGGAACTTTTTTAAAAACCCTTTATTTTAAATTCATATTCATTTCTTCCGATAACTAGTGTTTCGGAGGGAAGGGGGCGAGGGAGACAGTCCAAGATCACCAAAGATACTGTGGTACTTCAATTTTATTGTAAGAGTCGCAAGATACAGCTGGCTGACAACAGAGATGCGTCCGCTTGCTAGGATGGCTCGTGACTCACTCGCCTGCCGCTACGCTCGTTACTCAGCGGTCGGCGCTCGGAGGGGGCAATATAGCGCGTGCGGCTAGTGCCACCTGACGGTGGCGACTGGGAGTTGGGCCTCACAGAAAATTGCCCACTCAACTAGCTAACAAACATTGTTGAAATTTTTATGTGACCTCCTTTAATCGTCTAAAACAAGCTACAGAACTTCTAATGTCATTGGATAAAATGTACAGATTTTTTAAGAATTATTAAAGAACTACTTTACGAGGAGAGCGGAGTCCTATACCTTGTATCCATTACCGACATTATAGATTTTTCGTTTTCCGTAGTTAATTTTTCTTTAAAGCAATTTTACGAAAAGACGCACATACTAAGTGATAAATAGATTGTGTGTACTTTCGCGAAATTTAGAAATCTTATGTATTAGTGGATAAAACAAAAAACTAAAATGTCAGTATTCGTCATCCCCTTAATATAATTTCATTATAGAATTATTTCCTTTATATTAAGTATATAAAAAATATTACCTTTAATTTAATTTTATCATAGAAAAATATCTTATTTTGTGAAAGTCTTTCTTTAACTACTTTAAATTAATAAACACGCGATTAAATTCTTATTATGGCTAAAGTGGGAAAGGAAACAAAATTCGGTGAGGCTTTGGGATGTGGTTTCTGGTACCTAAAAATGAATTCCACTACCCGTAGATTACATAAATAGGCTCTTCTTCATATACTAACTCTACACATTTTAATGTTAGAAAAATGGCACAAACCCTAACAAAAGTAACCGAAAAGAGCTTTATTTTTCATTTTATATCGTATACAAATATTAATCAGATCCAAAGTTATTCACAATTAAAGTTGAAGACTAAAATCAGTACGCAACTTGAATCGTTAATAACTTTGGATCAGATCAATATTTATATATGATACAACGCGCTAAATAAAGCGCTTTTCGTCTAGTTTTATCATCTTTTGTACTATTTTTCTAACAGTAAAGCTTCAAGAGTTATGATATGAAGAAGAGGTACCATTTTTCAACAAAATAACAGTTATTTTGGGGAAAAAGCTTCTATCTTATCCCTGGTAGAAATCTAAGCAGGTTTCTAGCCAGATACGAGTATTACCTAGATTTTATAAATCTGCTTTACTTCTGGTTAAGAAATTAGCTAGAAATTAGTTAAAAACGACATGCTTTTTAGCTAATTTATTGCTGGATTCTGCTTAATATTATAGTTAATATAAAATTGATAAACTAAGTAATTTATGTATTAATTAATAATGGAAATAATCACATGTTTATAAAAATCGAAGTAATAGGAACTTCTAATCATCCTAATAATAATAATCGGAATCAGATGTCCTAGATGCTGCGTATGATTTTTCACTATTATCGATATTTTTTACTTCAATCGATAATTTCTCATAGTGGGTATACGTGCACGTATATGATGATCATCTCGAATGTGGTCCAAATGTCTGGAAGGCTGTGTATGATTTTTCAGTATTATAGATACTTTTACACTAGGCGTACTTTGTAATGTTGTATTTCGTTACTCTATTTATTTATTAAACTTTGCTCAGCACTTTACCGAATTTATCTATATATTTATATAATGGACGCTAGGTAAAGCGCGGCTAGCCCTGCACGAATCCCTTTCCCCAGAGGAAGGCCCGTGAAGTGGAAAATCAGGAATATATAATCAAATAATAATTACACAAATTTCACTCTTTAAGTACCTTGGCTTTATTATTAATCATAATATGTAACGGTCGCCAAATTTACAAGTTTCGTACAATTCACCGGTCGCTAAACAATATGGCTACGCTAGCCCATGCACGCGTCTCCCGCGACGACCAAATCACCGCGTTTCCCGAGTTTTCCGAATATCGCGTAATATCCCCTTTTCCCACACTACTATTCGTAATCTTCAAGCGGACCCGGCGAGCACTGATTCTAAACGAGGGTATCACACCACCAACGAGTTTACGCCATTGCCCCCGAGCACATGGCGGCAATATGCTGTATATATTAAATTATAACTCTATCTATACAGCCCACTCACCGTCGCTAATTGTTGTCGCCTAGCGGTGCTCCTTGTACTCTTGGTCGCTATTATTCTCGCCGATTCTATCCTCGCTAACTATATATCCGCCGATTTTATAATAAGACTTGAGAGGTGCTCGCAACGCACATCTGTATTCTCTAACGGGCGGGCAGACAATGGTCAAAATCGGAGAGGACGGAAATCTCTTCCAAATTTTCAGTTCTTCTTCTCGACTACCTTCAGCCCACACACTTGTTGCTTCCGCCCCTTTCTTGTCGTTGATTGGCCTTGATTTTCCTTAAATACGAAAATCAAGGCCAAGTCGGCGATAATTTGAGTCGCTAATCACTATTGGTCCGCTCCGCGTTTGCCACCCTGCCCACGAAGCGCGGGCAATATGAATCGCTAAATATACACGCGCGGGCAACCCGGCGTGTATATCTATATCGGGCGCTTTCGGTTTGGTCGCCGCCGGACCATTACAGTTGGCAGCGGCGACATGCACGCGTCGGCTTACGCTACGACCGACCGGCAGCTTCATGCGGCTCGCGGCGCGGCGGCTACTAGCTCTCCCAATGCCGTCGACAGCCGCGTCAGTATCTCTCTCTCTCTCTCGCTCTCTCTCTCTCTCTCTCTCTCTCTCGTGGCTACAGCTGCGATGGTGTGCCTTGAGGAAGCCGCCGCTGCTGCTGTGAATCCTCTCTCCTCCCGCGTCTGCGTGCATCGGGAGAGAGGGCGGTCGCGCGCGTGTGTGTGTGTGTGGGTGCGCGGGCAGTGGTTCATCATCCTCGAGAGGCGAAGGAGAAAGAGCAAGCAAGAGAGAGAAGGTCGCGCCTACATGTATGATGGCATTGGTGCTGTGCGTGTGTATCACAAACTCTCCCCTCCTAAACGGGACACACCGCCAGGAGTGGACTGTTTATTCCAATAATCAAACGAGACTCTAGTTGGGCCATTGTATCCCATCAATGCGATTCCCAAACAACCTTCGGCACCAGAGGTTTACAAGAAACAATATATATATATATATATATATATATATACTTATAACTAATCAGGCTGAAAACAAACAAAAAAAAATTTATTAATCCCTCCACCTTACTTCTCCCAATCCGACCAGAGAGCAATGGCGCTCATAGATCGCGCGACCGTAGGAGAAAATTATAAGATCCTAATAAAAAAAATTCAATAAATAAATAACAAGAATTTTAACAACTTACTGGGCATGGGTATGCCTCCGTCACTCCATGTTTCGGTTGCTAATTGGGTGCTCTCAGGTCGTGCCCTTGGTCGCCGGTGCTTAGGGTCTCGGATGGGTCGCTATAGTTGTGGTCGCTAGAGTGGTCAGTTTGTTCTCCTTTACTGGCCATCTCGATGAATAACCACTTCAAGGTCTTTCAACTATTCTACAATATAGGGCCAATATACTTAATAATAATCAATTTTACAACATAGATTATTTATGAATATCTTAGATAACTTTTAAATTTCTCAAAAGATATTGTACATACTGAATAAATTTCCACTATTCTACAATATGCGGCCAATAAAATTAAAAAAATCAATTTTACAACATAGATTATTTATGCAAATTTTAGATAACTTTTAAATATTTCTTCAATATAGGGCCAATATAATTAATAAAAATATATTTTACAACATAGATTATTTGCGGAAAAGCTTAGATAACTTTTAAATGTCTCAAAAACTATCGTATATTTTGAAATACTTTCAACCATTCTACAATATAGGGCTAATGTAATTAATAAAAACCAATTTTACAACATAGATTTTAAATTCCTCAAATGCTATCGTACATACTGAAAGACTTTTAGCTATACTACAATACTGGGCTATTATAATTAATAAAAACCAATTTTACGACATAGATTATTTATGCAAATCTTACCCAACTTATAAATCACTCAAAAGCTATCCTACATTCAAAAAATCTTTCAACTATTCTACAATATAGGGCCAATATACGTAATAACAATTAATTTTACAACATAGATCTTTTATGCAAATCTTAGATAACTTTTAAATTTCTCAAAAGGTATCATATATTTTGAAAAACTTTCAACTATTCTACAATATAGGGCTAATATAATTAATAAAAACCAATTTTACGTCATAGATTATTTATGCACATCTTAGATAAATTTTAAATCACTCAAAAGATATCGTACATGCTGAATATATTCAACCATTCTACAATATAGGTCCAATATACGTAATAATAATTATTTTTACAACAAAGATTATTTTTTATATTATTTTATAACAAAATGCAAATCTTAGATGACTTTTAAATTTCTCAAAAGGTATCATATATTTTGAAAAATTTTCAACTATTCTACAATATAGGGCTAATATATTTAATAAAAACAAATTTTACAACATAGATTATTTATGCACATCTTAGATAAATTTTAAATTTCTCGGAAGCTATAATATATTTTAAAAACTTTCAACTATTCTACAATATAGGGCTAATATAATTAATAAATACCAATTTTACAACATAGATTATTTATGCAGATCTTAGATAACTTGTAAATCTTTCAAAAGCTATCGTACATTTTGAGAAACTTTCAACTATTCTACAGTATAGGGCCAATATATTTAATAAAAATCGATTTTACAACATACATCATTTATGCAAATCTTAGATAAGTTTTAAATTTCTCAAAAACTATCGCATATATGGAATATCTTTCAACGATTCTACAATATCCGGCCAATATAATTAATAAAAACAAATTTTACAACATAGATTATTTATGCAAATCTTAGATAACTTTTAAATCTCTGAAAAGCTATCGTACGTACTGAAAAACGTTAAACTATACTACAATATAGGACCAATATAAGTAATAAAAATCAACTTTATAACATAGATTATTTATACGAAATCTTAGATAACTTTTAAATTTCTTGGAAGCTATCATATATTTTCACAAACTTGCAAGTAGCATACAATACAGAGCCATTAAAGATAATAAAACTTCATTTTATAACATAAATTGGGTATTCGAAACAACGTGCTACTCGGCAAGATTATTAAGAAATGACGAACCCAGTTACGCAACAAACGCGGTCCTGAAAACCGTCATGGTCAAAACAAGAACTATTAACAAAAGAAACACAGAACAAACATACAATATAAAACCAAGTCTTTATTATAGGATGGACGTGAATGCAGATTATGTCGGCAACACGTATATTCAAGAAATAAAACGAAATCCAAGACTGGTAATCGAATTAATCAGCTGTCTGACAACCTCGAGCCCAACCTTGAAGATAATTCAACGTATAAATTTGGCACCATTTTTTCTCAGAGAAAGTGCATTAATTACGACTTGGTGCCCAGTCAGCTAAAGATGTTGACACCCCAATAGACCATGTATGCATCGGCAGCTACTAAAACAACTATACGCACAAATACATGATTCAATGAGAGATACCCACCGAATTACAGAAATGCTACGAGGTCACGAAAAGAAACATTCAACCCGAACACGTAGGCCTTTATTCTCTGCCATAGGGAAGATAAGAAGATACCTCTTTGGAACACTTGACGTAGAAGCAAGCGAGGAACTAAAGCAGTTAATCGAAATAGTCGCAAACGACAAGCGCAAAGTATCCAATTTACTAGCAAACCAGGCAGAACTGGTACAGACAGAATTTGGAGACCTACATGCAAAAGCCAGCGAACTAGACAAGATAGCGAAAAAACTAACAGAAGCGCAAATGGAGGAGCATGAAGAAACCGTCATCAACGCAGCCATGGACCTTTTATCAGAAAACGTAATACAGTATGAATTGGATACCGAGACACTACCAGATGCAATCCTGTTCGCAACACATGGCATAATGCATCCACGATATGTCTGTAACAGATGCTATCTTTCCGACGGCAGAAGGATCTAACTCAATTACAGAATTACTAAAAATATCTGAAGTATCTATCCTATTCTCATGATACCAGCTAATCTATAGTCTTTCCTTACCCTTAGTAGACTTTGCAAATAAACAAAGCGCATTCAACAGAACAAACGCCTACGTATACATTTGACCAGAAACTAATTTCTTTGCCATCAGCCAGGACCAAGATTCATACATTCCTTTTACACAGGAAATCTTAAATAAATACAAAGCATTTTACGATCTTTATATCTGCAAAAACTACGGAACCAGTACGCAAAATAAATTATCATACTCCATACGAAATTAAATTGGCAATTGATAGAAATATTTCGGACCTATCCTTCTGCGATATCAAATTAATTAAGTTAAAAAGTACCTAGTGGACTCCCCTTCATACACCTAATACTCGGGCATTCTCGGCCACAAACACTGAACAAATGTGCATTCAATGCAAGCGGGCCTCCTTCGACTGCAGTCAGGATGTACATCGCGCACTACAAAAATACGCCTTACATCAACCCGAGAGTTGATTACGCGGTCATCAATAGCAACCTTCAATCAAACGCACCCTGATCTAACCGTCATGCTCAATAACACAGATAACGAATCCACTGGGTATATAAAGGCTGTACTGCAAGGTACACAGGCAATTGATGGAACCAAAACGCAAGGGAGCCTACCGGGAGCCACACTTAAATTCGGAAAAGAATTTCGTGAAATCATTGAGAAAGCACGAAGTATAGGCGAATATCACACAGTCTCGTGAAAATTCTGTTGATGTTAGGTTTAATAAATAAATAAATTATAGTGAGTGAATTTAGAAACATTTAAGTTTATTATAATATGAGAAAGGCTTGTATATCAACTTGACTGGCGGACTGCTCTTTAGCAACTGAGAGCACGCAGGCTTTACATATAGAGCCGAGCTCTCTCCTATGCATACGCACTCTATACTCTGTAGCACACATGTACACTCTATTCTATAGTAACTGAGAACGGTAGGAAAGGAACCTCAAAAAAGGAACCTGACGAAAGGAACCTGAAAGGGAACTTGACGAAAGTAGTATAGTATAGAAGTATTATACTCAAAACGCTTCCTTACTTTTATACTATATCTTTAACTTTTGATTTACTAAAATTTCACATACAATCTTATTTTAAATTTAACAATGTTCTAAATTTTTCATATTTCTCTCTACACAATGCTTTTGTGAAGATATCCGCTAAATTATTTTCTGAATCCACTTTAACTACATCAATTAATTTTTGTTCTACACTCTCATGTACGTAAGTGATAATGAATTTCAATGTGTTTCGAATTTTTCGTAAAATTATCATACTTTGCAATATTAATTATCTTCGTATATTTTGATCGGTTTTTCTAATTCAATTTCAAATATCTTTAATAATTCTTTTATATATTTCACTTCAGTTACTAATTCAGATAATGCTACATATTCAGCATATGTTGACGCTTTGGTAATACATTTTTGTTTTCGCGATTTCCAATAAATCAGATTTCCATACAATCTTATAACATACCCTGTCGTTGATTTTCTATCTATTGTATCGCCTGCCCAATCAGCATCTACATAACAATCAATGATTTCGCAATTTTCATTTTTATTGTAACATAATTTCAAATCTTTTGTAGCATACAAATATTTCAAGATTCTTAATGCATATTTAAAGTGAGTATTCGTATAACAGTTTTGGAATCTACTAAGATAATTTACACTATAACTTATATCTGGCCTTGTGCCCAAACTAATATACAACAAAGCACCTAACAAATTTTTGTACATAATATTTTCATCACAACAATCAGATTTTTCGATATTTAATCCAGTTTCCATTGGTGTATTGTAAAGTTTACTATTTATTATTTCATATTTGTCAACTAGCTTTTCTATATATTTACTTTGACTTAAATTCATTTCATTCTTTTCAATATTATAAATTACCTCGATACCCAAATATTCTTTAATTTCTCCTATATCTTTAATTTTAAATCTTTTAGCTAGTAATCTTTTGATAATTTTAATTTTTTCTTTATTTTTACAACATATAATTATATCATCAACATAATTCATTAGATAAATTTTATCGTCTCCTGTACTATGTACATATAAACATAATTCTACATTACTTCTTTTAAATCCTAAACTTTCCACATATTCATTAAAACATTTATACCAGTCTCGTGGGCTTTTACTGAGACCATACATTGACCTTTCCAATTTCAAGATTTCAATTCTTAAGCCATTTTGACAACAGAAAGATAATAAAAACTTTATGGCCTGATTGCTCGCAACAGGAGCATAGACATCATCAATTATATTTTTCTGCTTAAACCCTCTAGCCACTAGTCTAGCTTTAAATCTACCATTTAACTTCTTAGTATATACCCATTTAGTATCAATAATATCTTTACCTTTTTCTCTATTTACTAGAATCCATGTTTTATGTTCGTTTAGCTTTCTAATCTCATCATTCATTGCATTTTTCCATTTTTCATTCTCTTCGCAGTTTAACGCTTCCTTAAATGATTGTGGTACATTTACATCAATATAATTTACTGAGATACAATGCGTTACTGGGTTTCCATATCTATTTACAGGGCTTTTCTTTCTTTGCGAGAATCTTTTTACATTTAAATTTTGTTCATTTTCTCTTTCTGGAATTTTATTTCTTTCATTTTCAAACTCAATTTTTTCATTATAATTTTCTAATTCAGCATTTTCATTTTTATTTTTATTACTACCCCTACGTTCCCCGAAGGTGTGCGTAGACGTAGAATTATCATTTTCTAGATTTACAAAATTAAATCTTTCACATACATCATTTTCTTTCATAACATTAATTTCATTTTCACCAGAAATCAGATCATTTTCATTTTCAATTACTCCAACGTGCCTTACATCCATAACTTTATTATTTACAAGAACTCTGTAACCATCAATATTATAACCAACTAAAATTCCTAGATTAGCTTTATTATCCCATTTACTTTTTCTTAAGACTTCTGGCACTCTTACAAAAACTTTACTACCATATATTTTTAAATTTTTAACATTAGGTTTTTCGCCAAAGAAAATTTCATACGGAGTTTTATTTTCATATGTATTAGCTATTGTACGGTTCTTCAAATAAGCTACAGTTTTCATTATTTCTGGCCAATACTTATTATCAATTTTAGCTTCCCTTGCTAAGCATCTACCCATGTCCATTGCCGACCTATTATACCTTTCAGCTACTCCATTAAGTTAAATTCTTTTATTTAAGTACTCTTTACCATTATCACACCTTAATTTTTTTATGCATTTATCAAACTGGTTCTCTACCAAGTTTACAAATTCAATCAACCAATCAGCTGTCTCATCTTTACTTTTAATATAATATATTTTAGTACATTTGCTATAATCATCAATAAAACTTACAAAATATTTTTCTTCTTTATAACCAGGAGTTCTATGCGGCCCATTCAAATCTGTATAGATTAATTCTAATATTTCTTTTGCCCTTGTACGCTTATTTTCGAACGGTACATTAGCCATTTTACTTTGTTTACAATTTGCACATTGCATAAAATCTTTTTCCAATTTATCTGGTAATTCCTTCAATTAATTTGTCTTTAATCGTTGTTAGTCGTATTTGTTAGTTAATTTATCTAAATACCTAAAATTTATATGGCCAAGTGCTCTGTGCCATTTTTCTTTATCAGTTATTTTAACAGCATTGGTATAAATTTCATTATTATTCTCATTCTCACATACAAGGCTTTTCATATAATACAAACCGTCAATTTTTTCTGCAACTGCCGTTAATTCTCTATTTCGATTATAAATTTTAACAAAATTACCATACGCTTCTATTTTATTATTTTCAGTTATCTTTGATATACTTATTAAATTTCGTGTCATACCTTCTACTAAGAAAACATTTTTTAATTCAACATTGGTATCATGATAATAATTTTTAAATACAGTGTTTACGCTTCCTATCTTAGTCGCTTTTAACATTTTGCCGTTAGGGAGAATAACATCGATTGGGTTTCTTAATTCTCTAATATTACAAAGGTATCTTTCATTGTTTACAATATGATCCGTGCAACCACTATCAAGTAACCACTCAATGACGTTCTTATTTTTGTTTTCACTTCTACTTAAATTATTAACGTTCACTTGTACAACTTGTGTTGCCCATGACTCGTGCGATGATTTCTGTTGCTGCTCGCTGTTCTCTGTTTGCTGGCCTTGTTGGTATCTATAACCTCTGCCTCGACCTCTGAATGTTCTGCCTCCGCTGTGGCCTCTGCGTAATCCTCTTTGTCCTCTCGATGACTCTCGTTGTCTTTGTTGATTCTGCCAACAATCTTTTATGTGATACCCAATTTTTCCACACTTGAAGCACTGTCCTTTCGATTTCACATTAAACGTACTAGCATTCGGTTTATTTTCTCTATCATATGTATTTATACTTTTTTCTTGAATTTTAGCTTTTATTAATTCTACTGTTCTTTGTGTTTCTGGCACTAAATCTATGAAATCACCAATATGAGCGTAACTAACTGGTAACGCTTTTAACATATGTCTCATTTTCTCTTCTTCTATTAATTTCCTACCAGCCTTTTTAAACTCATTACATGCTTTTTCGAATTCAATAAAAAATTCTTCTACTGTATTATAATTATTTAATTTAATTTGCTCTAACTTATTTCTATTAATTATCTGCAGTGTCGTTGATTTATTTGAATACAAACTTTCAAATTTATTCATAATTTCCAGTGCCGTCTCACACTCATTAATATATTCTAATTGTTTATCTGACACCGAACTTATTAACACTGTTCTTGCTTTCAAATGTAATTCTTTCCAATCTTCTTCGTTTTCCGTTTCTAGCCTTTCTCTTACTACAGGTTTCTCACACTTTTTATACTCTAATAATGGCAAAAGTCTAAATTTCCATGCACTATAATTAATTCCATCAAATATTGGAATTCTTACTTCATCAAGTTTATTATTATCAGCCATTTTCTCCTCTTTTCTTTCTATACTAGCTTTCAAAATTAATACCTTTTTTTTAATGTCACGAGAAAAACTTTCGTTACATAATTTCTCGTTTCAATATCGATTTCTTTATCTTCGAAATTTTCCAAATTTTCTCTATTTTCACTTAAATTTTCATTATTTTCTTCTTCTTTGGTTAAGCTATTTAACCATTTATTTATCGTGAACATTTAATCATTAGTATTCAATCAAAACTTTTTCAAACTTTTCATTCACCATGTGCTTTTTTTTTTTTAATCATCTTCCATCGGCTCAATTTTCTATTATTTCTTTCAAATCTTTCTTTAATTATTTATTCAACACTGTTCTGTAAATTATTTGCACTATATTTTTCATTTATTTATATCTTTACTCTTCATATTACTTATGTATAACTTTAATCAATTCTCTCACCACAATTTTCGGAGCACATGTTTTCACTTTCACTTTTTCACTCACTATAACATTTAACTACTCCCCAAAGATTGCAATTAAATGCCAATTTTTAATAAACCATGCTCTGCTACCATGTTGATGTTAGGTTTAATAAATAAATAAATTATAGTGAGTGAATTTAGAAATATTTAAGTTTATTATAATATGAGAAAGGCTTATATATCAACTTGACTGGCGGACTGCTCTTTAGCAACTGAGAGCACGCAGGCTTTACATATAGAGCCGAGCTCTCTCCTATGCATACGCACTCTATACTCTGTAGCACACATGTACACTCTATTCTATAGTAACTGAGAACGGTAGGAAAGGAACCTCAAAAAAGGAACCTGACGAAAGGAACCTGAAAGGGAACTTGACGAAAGTAGTATAGTATAGAAGTATTATACTCAACAAATTCAATATAATGCAAAAAACGCTCTCATACTCGGGAGGAACCATTATAACCATAATCATAATCGCGATCATCTTTTGGAAAATCTCGTTCCCCAGGGGAGCCCCAAAACTAATAAGTTCTAAAATGCTTTCAGAAACAACGAAAAAGCATACAACACTCGAACGGCATGGGCACACCACTGTCCAGATCAAGGGGAAACACTGCCAGTTTCCCAACTCAGCTGCCATATTCAGCACCAACACCGATACTGAATCTCAGCCTACCCGACCTCCACCAACTAGCACTGGCCAATGGACTGGACATACCACAGGACATCATAACTATGGTAGCACAGAATGAAATATCTAACGGAAATAGGGCTGGACATCCAAAAGTGACCTGGACGCTGCCCAGGGCATAGATCATCACGACTAGATAATTCCAGAATGACATGCGACTTAGGACACAAATATAATATACTAAATAAATATTATTGCAACGAGAGAGAGAAATTAGGGACATAACAATGTAACCTTATTATATAATCACTATGTATTTTAATGGTGTAATTAAATAGTTAGAAGTACATGCATGTTATAAATGTAAACTTATAGATAGAGAAGTGTTACATTGATGGGACCTACATGATGTAAAGGAGACTGCGCCTCCTACGCGAAAAATAAACATAAATTTTTTTCGTGTAGCGCAACTTTATACTTAGTTTACGTTAAGTCACCACGGTCGGTGACCCGCAGCTTCGGACGTGTCACATGTGGCACATATCAGGCACATTATATTAGCCTAGCACGAGAACTTTCTGACCACCTAGCAACAACCCAACTGCGTCGCAGTTCCTGAGAATCGTTGACTCTACACTCCTCGACTCCACGGCGAGCTCGAGGACGCCGACTCGGCTTTTTGGTGTTGCTAACCATGGCTCCTACCCCGAAGCTCATCACGCACTTCGGACTGGAAGGGGCTGTCCTACCCCAGTCTATATAAGCGACCACCCTGCCGGGGCTCGCTCTCTGACGCTCCACCGACACCTTCCAAACACGACCGCGCCGCGAGACTATTATATTAGTCTCTCTCTCTCTCTCTGTCACAATTGTTCCCACGAATAAACCAGTCAATCAACTCGCCACACGTGATTACTGCAAGCCACCTTTACGATAATCTCACTAATCTTCGGATTAGTGACGCGCAAAACCAGGATCCAATAACCTAAAAACGTTACATCAACATTTTAAAAAAATTTCAAAATTATCAAAAAATGTCAACATTTTTAAAAAATGTCAAAATTTACAAAAAATGTCAAAATTTTCAAATAATGTCACAATTTTCAAAATGTCACGATTTTCAAAAAATGTCACAATTGTCAAAACATTTCAAAATTTTCAAAAAATTTTAGTTTTCAAAAAAAAAATTTTAAATTTAAAAAAAAATCAGTTTTTAAAAAAATGTCAAAATTTTCAAAAAATTTCAGTTTTTAATTAATTGTTTCAGTTAAAAAATTAAATTGACATTTTACTAAATGAAGAATGTAATGTGTAACTATTAAATAGTATAAACAATATACGTCTTAGTTGTATTATATAGTGCGCCCTTTAATATATCTTATAAGAAATTGAGCGACAAAATTTTAAATATTTAATGTGCGGATTTTCTTATTAATATGTACAGAAAACATAAAAAAGTTTTAATTTTTCTAATAACATAATAAATAATAAATAATAACATAAATACCTTGGTTTACCCTATATATTAACAATAATATATATTAAATGTATTAGATATTAATACTTTTTTTATAAAAATAAATATATAAAAGAATTTGTAAATTTTTTTTTAATTTGATTTTAAATATTTATTATTATTTGTATTTATTTTATTATTGTAATAAAATGCCTTGATTGTTTCTTAAAGAAAATAAATATTAATAAAAGTTCATGTTTATTATAAAAAATATATTTATAGTCCTATATAAATGTATTATTTATTATTATTAATAAAAAATATTTTTTATTATTATCATTTATATTATTATATTATTTTATTATTATTAATATAAAAATATTTTTTATTATTATCATTTATATTATTATATTATTTTATTATTTTTTATTATTATTATTTATATTATTATATTATTTTATTATTTTTTATTATTATTATTTATATTATTATATTATTTTATTATTTTTTATATTATTATATTATTTTTTTATTATTTTTTATTATTATTAGGTTTGAACCCTAGGTCAAAAGCTGGGATGTAATGAGTCAACGCTTTAACACGCACGACCATTAGCACACTTTTTTATGTGATATTCTTAAGTCACAAATGTTCATAGTCTTAGGGGTAACTAATACAGCTTATAATATCTTGTATTATCCAAATAAAGATTTTATAAATATTATTCGATAGAAAACTGTACGTTAGTTAGAAATCTGTTGCAATAAATTAATTATTATGAATTTTAAGGTACTGCATACAATCCAAGTACATCGAAATAGTAATATATACGTTTAAATAATATATATATATATATATATATATATATATATATATATATATATATAAATATTACAAAAAAACTGAGTTTTGCAATTTTTAAATGCTTTTCTTATAATTTTTATATCAATAAAATTTGTAGTTACATAGCAGCTGCACTTTAAATATTTAAATTTTTGAGTATTAGAATGTCGTTCAATTTTTTATAAGATATATTTCATATAACATTTATAGTTAAAGGGCCCATTTAATACAACTAAAACCCCACCATTTAGTACAACTAAGACATATTTTGTCATATACTATTTAATAGTTACACATTACATTAATCATTTATTAAAATGTCACTTTTATTTTCTTAACTATAACAATTATTAAAAAATCCATAATAGTTTATGTTGTATTTTTATTTGACTATTATTTAAGTTAATAGCCAAAACTTTTAAATAAAAATTTTTTATAATTACTATTTTGTCATTAAAATGTATATATTTTAATGATTTGCTTATGATTATGATTATGTATACTTTTAATAATTTGCTTATGATTATGATTATGCATACTTTTAATAATTTGCTTATGATTATGATTATGTATACTTATTTATTTTTCTAATAAAAAAATGTTTTCATGAATAACAAATGGTGGATTTGAACACGAGCACTCGACTTTGGAAGCATCGCGGGGTCGCGTAGTTCACCAGTTGCCCCGATCGGCGCTGTAAACAGTTAATGGTCGGCCATTCCGCCGAATGTAGCTGGCGATCTTTTTCGGGAAACTTGTCCCACTTTTGATGCACGGAGTTGGGTCTTCTTATTACTCTTTGATTCAGAGACAAAAGGAATTCATATATATAAATTTAAACTTATTGAATTTTTCATTTCTGATGATCCAGTACTGAGTAACCGTGCTCACTGCACAGCGCCTTAAAACAATAAATTTTTTAGAAGGGTGTTTGTAACGTCACTATATTATATTATTTTGCTACCAAAAAATAACACAATTAGTTGATAAAAAAAGTTTCATAGATTTTTGTACAAAAATCGTCTAAAAAGTGCCTGTTTTCAGCCACTCGACTGGGCGTAACCCCTTAAGAGGAGGCCGTATCTACTGTCCTTGTCTAATTATATTTTTGCTATTTGTTCGAAATAGTAGTTTGTTAATGGAAAAACTAAGAGTCGTCCCCATTTCTTCGTAAAATAAGAAATATTTTGAGACCTAAAAGAATATTTAACATTATTTCCTTTTTAAGAATACTTCGAAATGCGAGAATTGAGGCTAGGTTTTCCATTTCGAACTATTCTCCGAAAGTAAATAGTGTTAGGTACTCTTTTAAGTCTCAAAATATTCCTTATTTTAAGAAGTATTGGGTACGACTCTTAGTTTTTCAATTAACAAACTACTATTTGAGCAATTAGCAAAAATGTTATTATACAATGACAGTAGATACGGCTTCCTCTTTAAGGCGACTCTGGCGTATTTTTACCAAAATATCAAAAAAGATTTTATTGAATTTTCTTAATCTTTGTAATTTTAAGAATATTTTGTAATCTATCAGATGTCAAAATTCGATGTTTTAACAAAGTTATACGCATTTAAGTGAAACAATTTACATAAGATAACATAAAAAATTGAGACTTTAAACGTGTTTTTCTCGGAACTAATTTTCTTCATTTTAAAAAGTGGTTTGCGCATGAGGATATCATGAATTATTTCTTAACTTTCGGAAAATATTCCTTAGTATATGTAGAATATAAACTGTTGATTATATTTACATTTGTATCTTTTTATCGCATTTGATCCACCTGTCATTATTAAAAAAAAAACATGATTTTTTAAGCATATTCATAAGTCAAATGAAAATAAAATTGTTTGAAGGAAGTAGAAGACGATTTTTTAAATTCTGTCAACAGTTTCTTTTGTTGGCCAAACATGGAAGTGACTCAATTATTTTCAGAGCTTTCTGTCAAAATGCTATGCGCAAGTGGCATTTTGAAAGCTGGTCATTTCTGTTAAAAAAGAACAATTTTTATCAATAACACTGAAAATAATCGATATCGATCGATAATAATTATCAAGCCCTGCATAAATTATGAAATCCTCCTAAAAGGACGATTCCTTTAGAAAGCTTATAACAGCAGTGAGGTCGGTGTAGTGACTTACAGAGTCCAACTGCGGTTCAGATTCGTATGACCAACTCAAAAAAAGAATCATCATAGTTTACTATTAAATGGAATAAATGTGGAAAAGTATATAAGAAAGAAAGTGAGTGAGGGAGAACAATCCAGCTAAAAAGGGACAAATTTGAAACTTCAAAATAGTTCCTGTGTATCAGTTTTTAATGAATCGGTCTGAAATTTTGTACACATCTATTTTGACACATTTTGTACAAAACTATAGTGATATTTCACTAAAACAGATATATAAATGCTAATTGAAGACATTTCCAACTAAAATATGAGCTAATTTATTGCTAAAATTATTCAATAAATCTTAAAAATCAGTTATAATGAATATAGAATGAAAAAAAAATTTCTACATATATTTTTCAATTATGTTATAATATATCATATTCCTTTGATTTTTTTTTTGCATTTCACAAAAAATTGTTGCGCAGGAAGATTTTATAGAATTTGTGTTTTACCATTGGTTTAATAGCTATAATCATATAACCTTATATAACATATAATCATATATATTGGTTCATAATGGACTAAAGTTGTGGTTTTTGTCGCATGTTTTGTTCCACCAGCAGTTCTCAGACGACTGGGGAAGAAGGCCGATGCACTCTGTTACTCTAATGTTGTCAGGTCGCTTGGCTGGTCTCCTACTTCCGTGTAGATCATGAAACTAGGAATGCCATGCTGATTCCTGATGATGCACGCGTATTGGGGATTGGTGCTTGCCGACACTTCGTTGTAGTTCTTCTCGCTCATAATTGGCGCGGTGTAGCGTGGTTGGAATATGTTGCTGGAGTTGCCGATTGGAAACTCTGCGAGTGGCGGCTGACTTCAATTCTTACCCCGTGCATTTCCCTCCCTCCTTCGGTCCAGGTGTTGCCTTGTCCGGGGAGCGTGTTGGAGAGCGCGCGTCGCCTGCATACAGCGCGCAGATTTGGTATACTCTCTCTCTCTCTCTCTCTTTCTCTTCCTCCTCCGGTTCAACTACCGCCCTGTCAACGGAGCGAGTTGAAGAGCACGCATGCGACGCGTGGGTTGGATGTGCTTTCCTTCTTCCTCCTCCGGTCCAGGTGCCGCCCTAGTCGCTGATACGTTAAAGAGCGCGCGCCCGCGTTCTTTCTACCCTCCTCCGGTTCAGGTACCGTATTGTCTGGAGAGCGAGTTGGAGAGCGCACATCGCATGCGTGTGGCATGCAGGTTGGTTATTCTCCCTCTTCCTCCTTCGACCCAGGTGCTATCATGCCCGAGGAGCGAGTTATAAAACGCACGTCGAATGTGTACGGTGGGTGGGTTTGGTGAGATTTCAAATTTTTCCGTTTTTTATATAAGATTGATATTTTTATTAAAAATATCCCTTTATATTCAATCAGCTTCAAAATATAATCAGTTCTAAGTTGACACATATCTAATATGTTTCCATAAATTCAGCTCGCAATATGGTTCACATCAAGAGTATTGGTAGAGAGAAAAGTTTCATATATACGGATATAAACATATACACACATCCATACACATATAAATTCATACATACGACAGATAGACGTATACACATTTATACATAGATACATACATACGTATAGACAGACATTCTTTAACACCTATATTTTCTCACGCGAGAACCTCGAAAACATCGAAATCTCTTTGAAAAAGCAAAAATCGACTGTTCTCTATTCAAATATTTTATAAGTAAATCAAAATTAGTTTATTTATAATAAATGCTCTACTTTATACAGCGCATATCACGTTAAAGAGGTTACATTGATATTCGATTTGGTCACCATTATTTCACGGATGTTTTCCATTTTTAAATTTGCTATGCAATTTGAGTGATTTCAAATAAATGTTTGAAATAACTAAGAATTTATGATTATGTATTATACTCTTGCATGATAATGTACTAGAAAATAGCAAATTATATTGATCCGGGACATTAGGTTTGTTCTCTGTTATACGACTATAAAAGTGTGAGCTTGTCTATGCATATACGCGTACGTGCGTGTGTGAATGTATGTGTTATTATGTGTTAATTTTACATAATTATAGAATGTATGTAATATTTGAGGAAAAAATTAAACACAATGTTCGACGTAATTTCCTGGAAACAATCCTGTAATTCCATCCATGACGCCTTCCCACCACCCATCATCATTTTTTTTTAAAACGTATATTACGGAACTTTCTTGAAAACTTAATTCATCTTCTTTGTCTGCATAATAATCATAGATAGCTACCACTGAAACATAAAAATAGTAACTGAAATTAGTTTAAGCTAGTATTTGTTTCAGATGCATAGCTGTTCAAAAGCTTGTACTTGTTTTTGGGATATTTTAATACGCGGGTTTACAAAAAATTTCAGAGAGGTCGAAAGAATAACAACAATAGTGTACAAATTTTTTTATTAAAAAATTAAATTAAATAAATTACTAGATTATTATTTAATTTAATGAAATTTAAATTAAAGTAGGTTTTAATTAGGACTATCATTTTGATTCAAAGGTCAAAGATTTGAAGATTCTAAGCTTCAAATTAACAAGCTTCGTTTGCAAAAAATTCTAAGGCTTTGAATTTTGCAGATTTGTAATAAAAAATAATAATATTCGAATAATCGAAGTATTGAAGCTTCGAATACTTAAGATATGTTTTTTAATATTGCGTATATTCTGGGGGAGGGGTGGGAGGGGGGGGGGGATCAGTTTATTAAACGGATTTTTATAAATTTGCTTAGTATTTCAAATTTTAAAGTTTAGAGCGTGCAAATAATAATAAGATCTTGCATAAATTAGAAATAAATAGTTTCGACAGTGATAAAATCGAATATACATACAGTTACACCAAATATTTCGATTTTTCAATAAGTCGATTTATTAAATAAGTTAAAGACCGATTCCATTGCAAATGCTTGCCAGCCGAATGCGCCTATATCATTAAATCATTTCAAAATTTAATATGTTATTCTACTCCGTAAATAAGCGGATACATATTTTATATATTTGTCATTGCACCAAAATGGTACATTTTAAAAATGACGTACAAAATTCATATTCTGAAAAATTAAATATTCTTTTGTTTAATGCTGCCATTTTGCCATTTTTCAAGATTCTGAAAAATATTGATGTTTATTCGATGCACTTATGGATGCTCTTTCATTATCCGATACAAAAATTTAAAAAGTTAAAAAACGTAAATGACATTTCACTTAAAAAAATGCGTTTCTCTCAAAATGACTACCTATTTTAGGCTAAAATTTTTTTGATAGATAGCTGACCTCAAGACCATTCTTTTAGTACATGACTGGTTGGCGATTTCTTCGTTTTTTAAGAGAAAAAAATTAAATAAAACTAGCCTACTACGTGGTCTGCGGCCTTGGGCCTGCGGTCCGCAGGCCGTGGCACTCGCCGCTTCAGAGCGAGCAAGCTCACTCTGAAACGCCTCCACGCCTTGCATCGCAAGCGATGCAAGGTAGCATGCACAAAGCTATTTGCATGTAAAACATGGCCGGCGATGCTCGCGCTTCGCACTCCCCTTTGATTTTTATTGTTCCCCGTTGGTTGGACATTATATTAAAAAAAAGAAACGGAAATATTAATTTATGTAGATAAATAATATAAGACACTCTAAAATCGTAATATATTAAAAGGGGAAAAATTATCAATAACTTGGAACAATGAGAGATTAATTGTCAAGAATGTCAATTCCGTTGTCTTGTTGTTATCTTATATTACTGATTTAGACCTAAAGAATCGAGTGAGAAATGCTTTTATAATGTAAAGTTTAAGTTAGTCTGCTACTGATGTAACAAGTATCTTTCCATTGTGTACAAAAATATTAAAACTTCGGTAACTTGTTTTGGAATGATTAAACAAGGCAACCAACAAATTTTGAACATTTTTAAACACCAATATTTTTCGTTTTTCTTGACAAACTTTGTTTAAATAACGTAATCGTAAAAAATGTTAAACATAAAAAAGTAGTATTTTTCTATGATCTACAAGTTTACCGTGAAAAATTGAATGAAAATATGAAATTTATTCAAGACTAGCATCCCCCGTCACGGCTTCACCCGTGCTAATAGTGCGTGGAACTCACAAGTAAATAATATCTATTATTTGACTTGGAGACTTGAAATTTAATAATATAATAAAACATATATGTGTTATGGTTTAGATAAGAAAGGATTTTATCCTTTTTGGATAACCATAAATCCATAAATTGATATTTAGGTAGCTACATAGGCAACCTTTGGGGATAAAAATCGAATTCATAACTTTCGATATTACGAAGATATTGATAAAAATGTAAAAACACGTTTACCTCCTTTTCACCCTCTTAGAGGTGGATGGGGGTAACATCCGTTCTTATCTCACCCCTACACCATAAGAGATATATACCACAAAAATGTCAAGCCTATAGATCCAGTGGTTTGGTCTGGACGTTGATGAGTGAGTGAGTGAGTGAGTGAGTGAGTGAGTGAGCCAGTGAGTAGGTGTATCGGACATCTTCTTTTATAGATATCGATTGATTTATAAATATTTATTTTGCTTCTTAATTATATTTAGTTGAAAATTAACAAGAAGAAATTTATACTTTTTCAAAACATTCGCGCATGAATCGAGTTAATCTTTTGTCTTCAATAAAATCTTGTTTCGTTGGATAAATTAAAGAAATATAGTACAAAAAGTTAGAATACATTTCACCCTTTTTCACCCCTTAGGGCTGGAATTTCGGCAAACCCAGAAATTGGTTGTTACATAATTGTATTTCTGATATTTTGCCGCAAGAATCAATTTAAAATCTTATTTCCTTGCAGAAATACAGTAAAAAAACATAAAAACGCATTTCACTCCTTTTCACCCCTTATGACCCCTTATTAGGGGTGGAATTTCAAAAAACCCTTTCTTAGTGAGCACCTATCATTTAGTAGGAAAATACCCACAAATTTTCAAGTCGATCGGTCCAGTGGTTTTGGCTGAGCGTTGATGAATCAGTCAGTCAATCAGTTAGGTTATGTTCTTATATGTATATAGAAGATATTTCCACACTCGTCGTAAAATACTTATGTTACTCACGATTGGCTAGGGCTCTCAGACTGCTAATGCCTTCTTAAGGCTCTATCGCCTTTATATATACACTAGACTCGATTGTTTCACTTACGGGTAAGGCTCAGCGTAGCCTTCTAGCGGCACTTTATCGGTACTATATACTTTACTATGTATGTGAGACATGTATGAATCTACTTTGATTGGAGAACATAGTAAAAGAAAGAAAAAACACATCTTAATCCCTTCCACCCCCACGGGTGGAATTTCATAAAACCCAGAAATCGTTCTCGATATTATCTCATTATATATGTTGTGCCGCAAAAACCGTTTCAAAATCTTTTTTCACTGAAGAAATATAGTAAAAAAACTAAAAATCGCATTTTAACCCTTTCCACCCCCTGGGGGTGAAATTTTAAAAAAACGTTCCTTAGTGAGCACCTACTATGTGGATGGAACGTACCCACAAACTTTCAAGCCGATCGGTCCAGTGGTTTTGACGGGGCGTTGATGAATCAGTCAGTCAGGACAAGTTCTTTTATGTATATAGATAGATAGAATACAGCTAATATTCGATTTTTTAACATCGTTAAAAGTTCTCTTATATACAAATATACTTATCGGATATGGTTGGAAATAGATTCGCCAGCTTCTTATAATGTGACAAGTAACCTGTATAGATTCCAGCCAATTTCACAGTTGCCTCGCTGAGTTATTTCATAGACTTGATTACATACACACATACATCCATACTCTAGTCTACACTACTAATTGCCGTGGGTCTGATTTGTGACGCCGATGTGCTACTATATATCACACATCCATACATACATCTACGTGGATGCTTGAAATGTGTTCATATAGTGTTAAAACATGTTTTTATGCAATAATGTGTTAGTTTTAAAGATATTGCGATGACGAAAATATAAGGCTCTGCCTCGGAGCGGTCGTGCCTAAAAAAAGATTTAATATTTTTGGAACAGCACTGTGAGATAAGCTTTAAACTGAAAATACAATCCCGCATAGCCATATGGTTTCAAAAAGAAGTTATTTCTTACGTAATTTTGTGTGCTGAATCCGAATCTGACCTCAGAATTTACCGATCTCGTCAACTTTTCGAAATAAATGAGGTTTAAAGTGTGGCTACATCTGCTTCTGGAGAGGTGTTGACACCTGTTTTGGAGTTACTGCGTATTCTCGTGGTACGTGGAGAGTAACTAACCTTAGCTACGTTCTCTCTCCATCTCCGTTCTAACACACTGTGACGGTCGTCAATTTCAGTCTCTGCCATAAGAGGATAGCATCTTAGGGAGCGAACAGTATGTCCAGTCTGCTCCAGTCCTCTGCGTACCAACAGACTTTCAAGCTGCATTAAATACAAATAACACTGCTATGTGAAGTGCATGAAGCGGATCAGCACAGAAGAAAAAGCTGCTGCCAATTTCTTGGCACTTATCTTCCTTCAACTTTATAGATTGTTACAATATAAAATTATTTAGTCTATTTAATTCTTTGGTGAAAAATCAGTATAATTTTCTAAAAATTACATTAAATTCACCATAATATTCTTAACATAGAAAAAAACAGAAAACTAAAACTCAAAAATCGAAAAATAGCTAAAACAACACTATACTATGCACTGTATTTACTATACTTATTTAACAGATTATCCTACACTCGTTAGTACATATTAATAGATAAATAGAAATAACTGATATTAATGTAGCATTTACTACTAAAATAAAAGTAATTATTGTGATTGGGCAACGAAGTCCCGCCATTACCATATAAAATATTGATTTTTACTTTGAGCCTATCAAAAATTTACGGTTGTAAAAGATAGGTAAGTTTATGCTCTTTTTAATGAATTTACAACAGAGTTACCATAATATTTCTAATATACCAAAAATACAGAAAATCTTAAACTCAAAAATCGAAAAACCCTTTCTCCTCCCGCGTCAGCGTGCATCGGGAGAGAGGACGGGTCGTGTGTGTTTGTACGCGTGCAGCGGCTCATCATCTTCGAGATATGGGAGAGAGAGAGAGAGAGAGAGCAAGAGACCGAAAGAGTCGCGCGTATAGCGTGCAACAGTGTATGTACCGTGTGTGCTTGCGCAGCATGGCGTACACACCAACAGCTCCAGCCCGGGCGTGTGCGTGCCTCTGCTTGGGTTGTGAACTACCGGTTGTGCTCTCTTCCGCGTCGTCGTCGTCATCGTTGTAAGTGCAGTGTCTGCGTGTGTGTGTGGGACTTCTCCTCGGTGCTTGTTGCAGCCAGTCGCGTCTGCTGCGCAATCAGCTGTTGTCGTCGGTGTGTGTGTGTGTGTGTGTGTGTGTGTGTGTATGTGTGTGTGAGTGTGTGACGGTGTCCGTGTTTTCCCTCAGTCGCGATTCTCCTTGTCCCCATTTCCTCAAACAAACAATATAATCATTCCCCCCCGTTAATAACAATTTAAATAAATATTTTAATGTTCGGCTCTGGTGACGGCGGTGGCTCGGTCGTGATTGACTGCCCCGTTTTTAAATAAATATTTTCATGCGAAATACGTGTCACAACCTCACCCACCCAAAGCGGAATACACCACCAGGAGTGGATTGTTTATCTAAATAACGAAAGACTCTACTTGGGCTATTGCATCCCGTCAACGAGATTACCAAAGAACCCTCGGCACTAGGGCGGTCGCGAAATAGGTAAATTAATAGTACAAACTATAACAATCATGGCTAAAAACAAAATAAAAATTTAGTACCTCCAACAACTCTCATAGATCGCGCATCTAATAACGAATATAAAGAACATACTACAGGAAAAAGTTAAAATTCTACTTACTGGGGCATGGGTATGCGCCCTTCGTCCATACTATTGGTCGCTAATTGAGGTCTCAGGTAGGGCCCCTGGTCGCCGTTCGGCAGTATCGGGTCTCTGATGGGGTTACTATTCGTCGTTCTTGTACTTCACGGAGTCTCGTGGCCGGTTCAATTCGCCAACCCGTCGTGGTTGCTCGTCGATGGTTGCTAGTGTGGTCCCTTCTTCGTATCTGTGACGTATTTTGCGTCAGAATATTTATTAAAAATGGGGCAGTCAATCACGACCGAATCACCACCGTCACCAAAGCCGAGCATTAAAATATTATTTAACACTGTTATTAATGGGGGGGGGGGGGGGGTATTATATTGTTTGTTGGAGGGAATGAGGAGAAGGAGAATCGTGACCAAGGAAAAACACGCACCGTCACACACACACACCCACACCGACGGCAACAGCTGATCGCGCAGCAGACACGATTGGTTGGAGCGAGCACCGACGAGAAGTCCCACACATACACACACGACACTTACACCATCACACGCTATATGCGCAACTCATTCTGTCTTTTGCTCTCTCTCTCTCTGCCACATCTTGAGGATGATGAACCGCACGCGCGCGCACACACACATATGCGCAACTCGTCTACTATCCCGATGCACGCAGACGCGGCAGCGTCCCCGAGGCACACAACACCGGCTGTAGCCACGAGAGAGAGAAAGAGAGGGGAGAGAGAGAGAGAGAGCGACAGAGAGAGAGAGGGGGGGAGGAAGGGGGAGAGAGATTGATTGATTGATTTATTTGAGACTAAGGACTCCAGGTCCTACATAGTCTTAGCATAATTACATTTGCAATATACTCGTATAATAAATAGAGAGAGAGAGAGAGAGAGAGAGAGAGAGAGAGAGAGAGAGAGAGAGAGAGAGAGAGAGAGAGAAAGACTGATGGACGCGGCAGCCGACAGCTCATGGGAGAGTTAGCAGCCGCCTCGCTGCGAACCGTCTGAAGCTGCCGGTTCTAGCGTAGCGTAGGCCAGCGCGTATGCCGCTGCTGCCAACTGCGACGGCTCAGCGGCGACAAATGCCACGCACCCCATATAGATATACGCGCCAGGTTATCGTGCGCTCGTAAATAGCGATTCATATTACATGCGCTCCGGAGACAGGGAGGCAACCACGCTACGAAGCAATCAACGATAACGACTCATATCGCCGTGGATCTAGCTTTGATTTTCGCATTTAAAGAAAATCAAGGCGAATCAAAATCAAGATAAGGACGGAAGCACCAAGTGTGTGTAGGCTGAAAATAGGCAGAAAAAAAGCCGAATTTGGAAACAATTTCCGGCCTCTCTGATCTTGGCCACTGACTGCCCCAACGGCCACAAGAGAGCACGTGTTTTTTTTTAAGTATATTTTGGAAGCATAGGCTAGTTAAAGATTTGTTAGATTCGATAGATTTGTTGAATTTGTTGAGTTAGATTTGGGAAGTTATAGAGTTAGGAGTAGAGTTTATTAAAGATTTGCGACCGGGAAAACGCCGGAAACCTGGCACGGAACGAGCGACGCAGATCAGGCAACGTGGACATTTTGAATCTGCGGTGAGTGGAATGTTAAAATTGTCAAGCGACCCTCGGCATTTGGAGTTGGTAACATTTATTATTATTATTATTATTTATTAAAATAAAGTCAAAGTAAACGCAATAATTATTTATATTTTATATATTTAGCGATTTGGTGGTGAGGCACCAATGAATAGAATCAATGCCCGGCGTGAGGATCGGAAAGGGTTATTCGAATAACGAGTCGTAACACACTGAATACGGAATTTGCAGAATCATCGCTGAGTCGATTGTTACAGGGGAAAGATCGGGGTAATTTAGAGGGGTTGAAAGTCGGGGTTTAATTAATTAGACGGCTCGGAAAAAAGTGGTAGTTCGGTCGTTGAAAGCGACGAGCGCGCGGGCTTGCGCAGCCATTTTGAATAGCGACGGTTGAAGTTGTAATTTACAAGTTTGTATAAATAGCGACCCATGATAAATTAAATAAATAAAGCCTAGGTACTTAAATTGTTAATTCACAGAGTCATTATTTATTAATTAAGTAAGTCATCCTGATTTCCGGTATCGCGGAACCTCCTCGGGGATAGAGCTCATACTGGCTAGCCGCGCTTTACCTGGCGCCCATAATTAAGAATAAAATTCGGTAAAGTGCCGAGCCAAACCTTGGAGTGGATATTATTAAATAAAGTAATTAAAGAGATAGACATAATAAAATGCGATGTTATATCCTCTACTGGTTACCTCAATGGGTTTTCTCGGGCCGATGCACCTCCAACGTGACCCGCAGCAGGGCGGCTCGGTCTTGCGGGGCAGATTCGCGACACTTTCGGCCAACCTCTCTACTCTCTCCAGTATTTCCTCGTTTTGGACCGGTTTCCTGGGAATGACAACTGAAGGCGGTGGCAGTGGTGGACGATCAGGCTGTAAGAACCCCCCGGGAAGTTTTCGATGACGACGTCGACGTGGTGTGGTGCGTTGTTGGGATCAGTGCTGCCGATCTTCTTGTTGTCTAGTCGGTAAGGGTCGTCGCCGAAGAGCGTGCTGTCGGGGTCGGCACCACCGCTTGGTCCAATGGCGGACCATCAGTCGCCGACAGCCACAATGACCTCGTCAATAGAGGGGTGTAGGGTTCATCCCGGAAATTTATGTCTCGTGGAGCTGGCCCCCCTTCGTACCTCCACCTCACCCACTCCTGATGGGTTTGCTACATCTCTCTGGTAAGACCCAGGGTCGCTCGTCATCTTCGTAATCACTGTTGGGTCACTACCTGCTTTCCGTATCCGCCCACAGGCACAGGATAGATAGATAGATAGATAGATTAAGATTTATTTTCCACTAGTCAAAAACATACATCATATATACATAGTTTCGATACATTAAATTAAATTTGTATCCATATCACAGATTCATCGTTAGATTTCATCACATAGGCTTATTATAAATGCACAGTTTATGTCAGTAGTCTTAACTATCACGTCACAATATAGAACCTTAATTAAATAATTACTTAGCAGTATAATACAGTTAATTTTTATCACAGAACACATTTCGTTCGTCGCAGGTTTCAATAATATGCCTACGTATTGCCGTTTTAAATTTATTTAGAGACGGAAGATGCCTAATAGCGCGGGAGAGCGAATTCCAGAGGCGAGCACCTTGGGCTCTGCAGGAGTACAGGCCAATATCAGTACGCGACCCTGGAATTTTTATTTCCTTGGGATTCCTACCTGAGGTTCTAGACTGATTTTGTTCAAAAAGGGCCACAAGGTACGGAGGCTGTCCCATGGCAACTGCTTTATAAAGCATTACCACCGCAAAATACTCCCTTCTTATCTTTACAGTCAACCAGCCCAGTTTCCTCCTGTAAGGAGAGACATGTTAATCCTTTCTAACACCACATATATGTATCTCACACAGGAGTTTTGCAACCTTTGAAGCCTGGTCTGTAGCTCACCTGATACGTCGAGGTATACAAGAAAGCAATAATCTAAGTACAACCTGGTTGGCCTACATCTTTACATAGTTAAATTACTGTTGCTACTCAAACTCCTGCTAGATGAGCTGGGTAAGCTGCAGTATCGAAAGATTTTGTTGTGAGGCCCCCCGTCGACCCGGTCCTGGGTTCGACGTTCCTGGCATCTCTACTCCCGGAGTTCGTGCCCATGACGGTCTTGCGTTTGCCTTCGAAGTCGCTGTGTGTGAGGCACCAGGAGAATACATTATAGGTCCTGTACGAGAGGTCCGTAGATTTGGCTGTGTGTTCGCTGCCACCGGTTGTGTGGAGTCAACTGAGCCGGTGAGTCATGTAAACCATGGAATCCTAGTATTAGGGTCAAGCGTCATGGGCGGCGTGGCGGTGGTAATGGTGGTGGATGCGCAGGTAATTGTCCGTGCGACCGTCACCTGTACTCTCACCCTTTGTATATCAGCTATCTGTTCTCCTGAAGTTTTAAGTGGCCTTTCGTCTTGGCTGTATTCGTTCCCTGTACTTCGACTCCATGAAGTTTTGGTCTACTTCATGGGTTTCCCAGTCCTTTTCCTCGGTACAACGAGCGCAGGAATTTCCTCGTATGACTCTTCTTTCATAATTGCAGCCGTAGTTGTCGGTAATCCCTCCGGTTGCCTTTCATCCACAACCGGGTCCCATGATATTGCAACATGGGGCTCCACCATTCTTATACTGGCTCGCAGAAGTCGGTCTGGAAAGTGGATTGTTCCCTTGTATTGTTGTCCCTTGTATGCTGAGTCCCATTTGGTCTTATAGAACAATCAGCTGATCGGGGTCCAATCCATTTTTTCCAGTAGAGAGTGCCATTCGCAGAGCTATTCGCGGGTCCTTCTTCGCTGCTTGTCGCGTATTTATCTTGAGGTCGATTACTGAGTTGTTCTCGTCCACCAAAGAGAAATCGAAACCGAATACGCTTGGTCGCTAATTATGATCTAAGCTTATAAAAAAATCGCTAGATTAGGAGAGCCCACCACCGTCTCTGGAAACTTCAAACAGAGACGGAGACTTAAGTAAGGTTACCCGCTGCACGTGAACGGGGAGGTCGTCAATAAGAGAAGACAGTCTCAAATCTTTTCAAAGAAGACAAATTTCCTGCTTAACTACTGTGCCTCTACTATGCGATGTATTATAAGAATATTATAAATGATAAATATACATATATATTATGTTACTCTGGAGATTACCGTACTTTAGTTTTGCTAAAGGGACAAAAGGAGACAAAACAACGAAAAATAGCTTCTTTTCTTGACGTATTCTTTATCGGTCCCTTTAGCTGAAAATGCCTAATAGAAATTAGTTTGCCTAACTCTTGAGTAGCTGTTGAAATACCCTGACGCGAAACTGATAAAGTCGCTATTCAGTCTTCAGTAATTCTTGGTATCCTTCTCTTGTTAATATCTGGAATAATAATCTGAAATTTCTTCTTGGCCGCAATCAATGTTCAGTACATAGTTATCAATAAAAATCAAATATATATATTATATGTAAATAATCAATTTTTTTGGCACAGTAGTTGTAACAACAACTTTACTTGTTGTATTTTTATACCCAATTTCCCAGCAGTTGCTTGAAAAATGTTATTTTTGACCAGAAATTATAAATCGCTCTTACTGATCGATTTGGGGATAGTAGCACAGGGAAATTAATATTTTGTGGAAGTATTCGCAAAAACAAATTTTTCCTATACGGTGGTTGTGACTCCTACTCTACTATTTCAACAATTCGCCAAAGAGATATGAAAGATAGGGTCACAATTCAGAATAGTTACAAAAAAAGTAATTCGTCTTTCCCACTATTTCGTCAACTCAAATATTCACTAAATCCCAAAAATAAAATTATCCTGCATTTGTCTCCTATTTTTCAACACATTCTTTATCTATCGCTATTCTAATCAGTGCAACACCGCAATCTTCCGCTTGCAATGTGATATTTCGCTATATATTCTGGAAATCGCTAAAACCTTCCTCAGAAATAATTCAAGAAAAATTTCCAATTTTCGAATCCCGAAAAAAATTTTGTTTGGAAAACTCTTAATACACTAAACAAAAAAAATTTTGAAGTTTTTCATACCCAACCTCTAAAACGAAATTAGACAATCTTCAATAATAACCAAAAAAAATTTTTTGGAAAATTTTCAAATTTGAACAACTAAAAAAGTATTTTTGGAAAACTTCAAATATCCAAAACCTTAAAAAAAATCCCTTGAAATTTTTCAAAAATATTCAAAGAAAAGTCTTGGAAAATTTTCAAAATACTCAGTAATAAAATTTTAGAAAATTTTCAAAATACTCTAGAAGAAATTTTAGATAATTTTGAAAAAACAAATCTTTAAAAATTTTAAAGAATACTAAAAAAAAATTTTGGAAAACTTCCAAAATACTCAACAAAATTTTTTGAAAACTTCCAAATATGTTGGAAAAATATGTTGGAAAAATTTAAAAAATGGAAAAATCGAAAAAAATTTCAAAAAGATTTTTTTTTTAAGATTTTTAGGGTTTTTTTGTTTGACCTTAGTAAAAATCTGCATATTTCATCATGTGCCGCAAGGTTTTGGGAGCCAATAAGATCTAATTAGGGATTTTAAATTTTTTTGTATTCATAATACACACAATACAAAAACCTTAGAAACCGTAACTTGATCTTATTCGTATCCAAAAATTTCCGGTAGATAAAGAAATATATAGGTTTTAATTATAGGCAAACAAAGAAACTTTAAAACCTTACGAAAAAGAAAAACTTTTTCGTTATATTTTAATAAAATATTCAAATTCAAATCTTATAATATAATGGTTAGTAACTTTGGATCAGATTAAAAATTTTGTATGAAACAAAGCTTTAACTAAAGCTCTTTCCGCCTTTTTATGTATAACTTTTTGAGTAGCTTTCCTAGCATAAATCTTGCGGACTTATGATCACAAATGAAGGTGCCATATTTTACTTAAATTATGCGAATTTGTGGTGCAATGGCTTGTGTATTGACAACAAAAGCCCATTCGATAAAACTAAGACTGCTAGGCTTCATTTTTAGGGACGAGAAAAGACGTCCCAAAGTTTCATCAAAATCTGTTTTTCAAAGATCGTGATCTCTTCTTGTGAGTGGTAAAAAACTGGCAGTTATTTCTTTCAATACAATTTTGGTATATATTGTTTATAACATTTATAAAAATTTGAACAGCAACTGCATGTATATTTTTTATATTTTAATTAAATTTACAAAAATAAAAAGTTAACAAAAAATATATTTTACGCGTTTATTTGATAGTTTCTATTTCTTAATTAGGATAAAATAATAGTGAAAGTGTTTGTATTCTAATGTAATGGAAGAATTTCATGATAAAAATCATTGTGAAAATCATAGTAAATGCAGGATGATTCTAACTTCCTGAATAAAAATTAGTCGAATTCATCGCAAAATTGACATAAGTGAATAGTAATAATTATGATGAATTACGTTCATTTTTAACGTATATCAGGATAATATTTACGGCGGTCAACGGCTTAAGTAGTGGAGGCATACCCCTTAAGGGGGAGGGGGGGGGGGGTAAGGTTACTTCGGTGTAGAAAAGAGGCATATTTTTAAGAATTTTTTTAGTCGATACAGGTAATGCTTGTTTATTTAATTAATTTTCTTATAATAATACAACATTTGAACTATATTTTCCTAATTTTTCATTGCAAAATATTGGTAAATAAGTCGTTGGTAGCAAATTTCCGCAGGCGCTTCCAGATTTTTTTTTTTGCGGTGTACGTTATAACTCGTCACTGGATTATCTAAAAACAAAAAATCAAAATGCGTTTAAAAGGTGAGATGTTTCACGAGGTAACGCTGCCGAGTTTTTTTAATCTATTTTTTAATTTTGGTAATACTTGGAAGTCGAAAACGCGATTTTCGCTAAAAAAAAATCGACTAATTTGTTATTGATAAAAAAAAATATCATTATAAAAAAAACTCGACAGCGTTACCTGGTGATTTATATGTACAAATAGAGTATAAAATTTCAAAAGGATCGGTGCATTAGATTTTGAGCTACAGCGTGCACCAACTTCAAAAATGACAAATTTCAGAAAAACGCTTTAAAGTTTTACACACTAAAAAGTCCAAAATAAAACTCGATAATTCTTTCATACTCATACAGAGTCGTTGATTTCAGGCCCATAAAGTAAACAGCTTTCATCTAAAACGTCTAAATCATCTTTTTGTGTTTGCCTACGTAAAAATATTTCTTATTTGCTGTCGTGCGCAGCTTGTTCCTCCGCTCTGCTAATTCGCAAATCGTCAACTGTGCGCGCCCATTCATGAGAACTCGGCCCTGTACCGATCTGCATATCTTGCATAAAGGCCAACAAAGCAAAACCGCCTTCATTAAACGTACATGCTGCTACATGAGCTGCAATTTCAACAATGGTTGATGTACCACTCACTTAATTTGGAGAAATTTTCCAAATAAGCTGGTTAAGACTTTCATTGTTGTTTGGATGCTGCACATGGCCTATACATTCTTTTTTGTTTGGTAAACATATATCTACTGATACTAATGTTTTAGTAGTAGTACTGTGTTGAGCTCAGGGAGTCCCCTAGCGAAAACGAGCTAGAGAACGTTTGTCAAACTCAACTGGTTGCCACCTCCTTACCACATATGCTTCCGTGATATTGTTCTAGAAATTATTAGGTGGAGTTTAGGGATACAGTTTACTATTATTATTTTATTGTTGTTTATTACTATTATGTTTAATTATATCAATTGACTTCTTGTATGTGTCCCTGAGGAAGTTGGTGTCATATATCCTGTTTACTTTGTCTGTGCGTAGCTGTATGTGCAGCATTTCAGAGAATTTGCGTGTATAATCTGTTTTTTCATTGTCTAAAATTTTTACGTTCTCAAAATTTAAAGTGTGTCTTGTATTCATATTATGTAATGCTAATGGTGATATAGTGTCTTTATTTTCAATGCATTTGTTATGTTCTTTTGTGCGGATTTTTAGCTGTCTTGATGTTTGTCCTATGTAAGTAGCTGGGCATTCGTTACAGTCAATTTTATATACTACGTGGCTAGTGTCAATTGTGTCTATTTTGTCTTTCCCTAGTTTTATAAGGTGATTAATTTTGTTTGTTGATTTGTTTATCTGTGTTATGTTGTTTTTCTTAAATATGGGTTTAAGTGCAGGTGTTATGTATTTGTGAAAAAGTAATACTAAATAATTATTATTGTTTTCTGTGTCTTTGTGTAAGTCATTGTTATTATTGTTTCGTTGTTTTAGTGTAAGAAGTCTTTTGTTTATGTATTTGTTTATAAAGAAAATAGGGTAATCATTAGCCAACAATGTATTTTTTATTCGTTGTATGTTGTATGTGTGGTGTTCTTGATCCGCTAACAAAATGCATTTATCTACCAGACTGTATATAATTGCAATTTATTGTGTATCTGGGTGATGTGAGTTAAAATTAATGTATCTGCCTGATGCTGTCTCTTTGCAGTACCAGTTTGTTTTGGCAATGCTGTTGTAATGTCGCGTGATTTGGATATCGAGGAAGTTAATTTTGTTATTACTTTCTTTTTCTATTGTGAATTGTAGGTGCCTATTATAGTTGTTAAAGGTGGTAAGAATCTCGTCGGTATGGTTTTCTTTAGCTATCAAAAAACTGTCGTCAACGTATCTTTTGTAAAAAAGGATATTAATACTTAAAATGTTAAGACAGTGTAATTCTAATCTTTCCAAGGTAATGTCCGCAAACCATGGGCTAGTGCAAAAACCCATCGGTGTACCCATAGTCTGTTGATAAAATGAATTATTGAACTGTAAAAAGGTGCAGTCCAATAAAGTCTTAATTCCAAGAATAAATTCGTCTTTAGTCAGTTTTATTTTGTTTTCAAAGTAATGCCATTTCGACAAGATTGCTTCTAAGATAAGATCTTTTGGTATGTTACTGAATAGAGAGACAACATCAAGTGATAATAATTCATAATCTTCCGGGATTATGGTTTTATCTAACAGTTATTTAAAGTTAAGCTATTTTTTATGTTGGATGAGGGTTTAGGGAAATATTTATTAAACAAAATGGAAAGACATTTGTCAAGCCTATAAGTTGGGCTATTAATTGCTGATACTATGATTCGTACTGGGAAGTCTATTTTATGTATTTTTATTAGGCCGTAAGCTCTAGGAAGGGTGCAATTTGTTAGTTTTAAATCCAAGTCGTAAAAAGCGCTGTCACATTCAAAGACGCCAAGGTTGTATCGGCCCAAACTATAGTCTGTTGTAAATTTTAATAATTTGAAATATAATCGAAATTCGCACAGGCTGGTCGATGAAAAACGAATATCCGCACAAAGAGGAATCGCGGAGAATAAGGATGTGTGTCTACATCCATGTGAGATATGATTGATGGAAAGGGTAAGAAAAGTGGGAGCCTGGTTGCTAGGAGACGTTAGCGGTGTGAGGCCGAGCCGCCGAAGAAAGTCGCGAGGCCGAGCAATCGAAAGGATTGAGCTGGCTGCCGATCGAAGGATGATCAGTCAGCGCACAGCCGCCTAGCAAGCAGAACTTTCTCTCCTCCTGCTCTTATAAAACGATTTGGACAGCTTACTCATATATTTGTCAGTTTACTTATTACTATTGGCGAATATATGAGTAAGCGCAAGTTGTTTTAATGGTATGGAACTGTGAAGCTAAATAAATGCGAGTCCTGAACTTGATATTTTATACAAATAATATATATTCTTATTCATATACCTATACAAAATGCACATAAACACTCATCGTATAATTTCCTTATCTCTTATATCATGTTAGGCACCTCGGGGAAAAGATAAATAATTAAATATTATAATAAAAGGTTATAATATTTAAATGGAATATTAATAATAAAATACGAATCCTTACAAGGTCTTCCCAACGTTTTAAAAGGCCTCTCATTTTTCGTAACATGGCGTTCAAAGGGTTCGAACTAAGACACATGTAATGCTTTTCATCTTTGAGTAAATTTTACATTTTTTCAATGTATGCTTCTTTTTCAATTGCGACTGTAACATTGCCTTTATCGGCCTTGGTGAAAAAAATGTTTTTGTTGTTTTTCAAAAAACTTTCTGTGATTCGTAAATGTGTGTTTAGTAATTTGTCTTTGTGTGAAATGTGTGGTTTGTTTTTTATGTGTTTATTGATTGTGTTTATAATCTCTTCACGGACTTTTCCATCAATTCTCTTGTTGAAATAAATTCCAGATTCAAGACATTTAAAAAACTGGAAAATTGTTTTATAATTATTATCTATTGAGAAATTAAATTTCTCCGCCAGGCTGAGGATTTCACGGGCAAATTCTGGTATCTCTATTTCTGTTAAATTTATTAGCCATTTTTTTTTAATTTATCAAAATCAATATTGTTATTTTCATGGATGTTGTTATTGTTTTGCGAGTCTACTGAGAGTGCAGTGTTATTTGAAATTTGAAGTCTGTTATTATTGTGAGTAATGTTTATATTTGTGTTGTTATGCGTGGTGTCGTTATTTTCCTGGTTATTGTTATTGTTTTGAGAGTCTAGAGAGAGTGCAGTGTTATTGTAATTTAAACTTTGGAGCTTGTTATTATTGTGGGTAATGTTTATGTCATGCGTGTTGTCGTTGAGTCTAAGTATGTGTTCTAATTTTTTGTTGTGTTTACTCCTTTGTAATTCTCTTTTTTGTAAGTCTATAATCGAATAATATTTTAGAACGGCGTTGATGATCTCAGTGCTAGTTTTTTCGCACAATAAATTGTATGTAATTTTATGCGTTTATCTAAGAATTTTTTATGTATATGAAGATCTGTAATTTCTAAGTTTAGAACTTTTAATTTCAGAGATCGTTTGAATCTTTCTAATTGTCTATGTGCAAAATTACTGTGAAAGATAAGAGTTTTTTCATAGGAGTTTAAATGTTTCGGCAATATGTCCCTACTTCTGCATTCTAATAGAAATTTTAATTGTTCGGAGGCATTAGAGAGCTCTGATACATCTCTAATTAACTTTGAGCAATTTTTTGAAACTTGAGATCCATAATATTCTCGGATATATTTTATAATAATTTGAAATTTAACTAGTGGTCTAGATTGTAGTTTGTTCAAAATGTAAGTTTCATGTAAGTTGTTGGTCTTATCTGTATTATTCGTAGATGTGGATGTAGATGTAGTTGTGGAGGTGGTAGTAACATTCGCTCGAGGCGGCGGTGGAGGTGTTGGTTGTTGCTGTGCTGTAGAGAATACAGGTGTGGTCGGAAGAACGTTCTTGGATGCGAAGCAAGACGCTGTTTTGACTGGTCCTGCTGATGAGGTGTTCGGGGCATCATGTAGATGTTGTTTGTCTACAAGTGCTCTAGCTTGCAATCTTGTTATTACCGGCATTTAATTAGATCCAATGCCCAAGTTTAAGTTTTTTTTATTTTTTCAAAAATACCAGGAGAATACAAATAGTATTTTTTGAATAGCCAGTGACAGGCAAATTTAAAATATTTTCTCATTATTTTTACAACTATCGATGCAATTTATAACTAATATTAATATATTGGACATGTTGAGGTTCATACACATAAGAATCGTGCACATTTTAATTGTGCACAATTTTGTATTGGTCAAATTATATATAGATATATTGACCGGCGTGTTCTGGTTTATGCACATAGGAATCGTGCACATTTTAATTGTGCACATTTTAGCATTGGTCAATATATCTATATATAATTTAACCAGTGCTAAATTGTGCACAATTAAAATGTGCATGATGCTTATGAGTATGAACCAGAACACGTGTATTGACCAATGCTAAATTGTGCACAATTAAAATGTGTACGATTCTTATCGGGGTATCAAACCATTTAAATTTCCCGCCAAAATCCATAACCTCAAATCTGTACTCGAGATATGAATAATTGGTAATATTTAATAAATAGACTGAATTATGATAAACCAGGACGTAATTGTCCTTCCTTTTGCAATATTCTACCTCTGTGTAAAGTTTCAGGTAAAAATATCATTGTATATATAAATGGCATTGGAACGAAATTTCTTATCAACTTTGGTGGGTCTCTGTTTTATCACGAAATTTCGTTCCAATGCCATTTATATACAAAATGATATTTTTATTTGAAACTTTGCACAGTGATAGAATATACAAAAAGGAAGGGCAATGATGTCCTGATTTTTCATAATCCTCTTTATTTTTTAAATTATAGCCAAAATTTTAGAATTGAGATAAGAGCTGAGTTTGAGACCCCCTTATGTGTATGAAAAACATTATGCCATATATTGTACTGTAGAATTCTCCTGAAACACATTGTTTTAAATGCGTCTTATTGAACAAAATATAGAACATAAATAATTAAAATGAAGGAGAAAATTCTTAGGTACATAATAAGTAAAAGGTATCTTGATTTTACCATATATCCGTATATCATTTTGAAAATACTGTAATACCTAACATATCCGAAAAAGCTTTGCAAATAAAGTGAATCTATCTTGGGCGACTTTTATGATAATGGAAAACGAATTTTTTAAATAAACATAATTTTACAAAAATTCATTTAATAATGTGACGAGATTTTTAACAATGTCCCGAGACATCAGCTCACCTCCTTAAATAAAAGAAAGAAAATAAGAACAGCAAGATTAATAAATATGAAAAAATGAATAGAAATAATATTATAAATACCAAACAATAAATTAGTTTTATATCTATTCATCTATTTTATATTATTCTTTAAAAAAGACTATAACGTTTAAAAAAGCAACATAACTATTAAATTTACAAATTACAACTATATATCAATTAACAACTCTTTATTACATAAAAATTAAAAGATAATTGTATAAAAAAAAACATTAGCACTTTAGGTATTTCACTGATTAATCGAATTTCTCTTTAAAATGTTTAAATACTTTTATTACGTGGCAACTTAAGAGTATTTTATACAAAATTAAAATACTGATCTCCCTTAGGGTATCCAAGAAGTTGCGATAATCTGCTTTAAGTTTAAATCTTTAATATGGGATCCCGAATCTGAGCTCTCATAAAAGCAAACATTTTTACATATTGTAAACGAATTTTTTTAAACCATTTTTAAAAACTACTATTAACGTAAAATAATCATAGAAGTAATATATAAAAAGCTGAATAGAGTAAGCAGTGCTTCTTTTTTAAAAGATATAGCTATCTAAAGCTATGCTCCATAATGTTATTAATATACCTATATCGTACTATGGTGTATGCAAAAGTTAATGATGTACTTCGGTTGTTGGTGTTATTTCATTATTTTTACATTCTCTACTACTATGTATCAATACTTTACACTGTAAATTGAAGTCTTTTTACTATAAATATTGACATTTCATGATGAGTTTTTCGAAAATTCATTTCTAATCTTACTGTCAATTGGTGAATCACCTTAAGTATTTATACAATTTGAAGTAAATACAAATTATTTTTAAAGTATTCAATTTATAGCGGTTTTCCGGTCCTCTAGCTAAAGGCTAATATTGAGAAAAAGTCTAAGAAAAAATACATAAAGAAATTAAATCATAATCTTTTACCTTTCGTTTAACAAATTGTAAAAAGATAAGCAAAACAGAAAGTTAAAACTAATATATTTATACTATTGTTTCTTTATCAAACATTTTGTTTTAACTTTCTGTTTTGATGACAATCATTGTAACGTATTAATTAAAATTATTACTATTTTCACTTAAACTTAAAATTGTACATGAGCAAATCTCACAAACCTTTTACTTTTCGGAAGCCGGTACAGTCAAATTTCTAAAGGCTGTTACTCAGATGCCTGAAAAGGCACATAACTCTACCTAGGGTCAAATTGTGTGTTTGTAGTAAAAAATACATCCTAATATTCTTATTAGAGTGCTTTAAATGCTGCAGTCGAGGTTTGTATAACACTACAAAATGAGTTTCGTTTTTACATAAATATTGCATGAAAGAAGCTAAAGTTTATCATTCTTATAGAAATATTATCTGCAGCATTTAATGAACTGTTATTAAAATGTCAGTAGTCGATTGTTGTCTTTGAAATGAAGATTTTAAGACCAGATAGAGTCATATATATGCATATTCAGGAACCTGAGTATCAAGTTTTGGAATGCTCACACTTCGTAATACATAAAAGCTGAGATTTCTAAGCTTCCTAAAGAGGCACATGACTATTTGGTAGTGTTATACAAACATTGACTGCAGCATTCAAAGCACTCTAATAAAAATATCAGGATGTATTTTTTTACTACAAAACACACAATTTGAGCGTAGGTAGAGTTATATGACTTTTCAGGAATCCGAGTAACAACCTTTAGAAATTTGACTGTACCGATTTCCGAAAAGTAAAAGGTTTGTGAGATTTGCTCATATATCATTTCGATATTGTGAATTATAATATAAATTATTAATTTATGTAAGATAGTATTATACCTTCGATGAAGCAAAGTTGCAATTTTAAAATAATGAACTGAATTTTGACGCCTTGAAAAAAGGCTATAACACTTAAATAGTAATATAAATAAATGCATTGATTAATGTTATATCAATCAACAACTCTTTAATATGTTAAAATTTAAAAAATTAAAAGGAAATTATACAAAAATTTGAATAGTTAAGTATTTACTTCGGTTGTTGTCTTTTTTCCTTATTTTTACATTCTCTACTAATATACAAGGCTTTACATTGTAAATTCAAGTGTATTTATTTTAAATATTGGCTATTTAATGATGATAAAAATTAATTGTCTAATCTTACTGTCAACTGATGAACGTCCTTATGTGAAGTATTTACGACAGAGAGACTTGTTTATATACAATTTGAAGATAATAAGGAATTAATTCTGCTTTGAAAAAGAGTTTTGCCCAAAGGAAAAGTTTGTTTAGTAAATTATAAATGATTGCTTCTAACAGCAAATTGTAGACGGAATTGTTTTAATTTATATGAATATGTTGACAATGTTTCGGGTGTCTCTTACACCCTTCTTCAGGTCAAAAAAGAATAAATTCTATAATAAGTTTAAATATAGGTAACTTATCTAAACTGCTCGCTGCATCCCACACAACGCGGTTGAAAATTCCGTTGGACGTATTCAGCCATCGAGTGTCGGTGAACGATCAGGTTGATTTTGTCCCACTCACAATCAGGCACTAACACTTTATAAAATAGCATGCTTTTATATTACACTTATTCACTATTGGTTAAGAGCATGCTATTAGATGCTGAGAAATGATGTTAGTTTAACATTATATTTCATTACGTCGTTACTGTTAATTTGAGTATAAGTAGGAAAATAGGGTGTCATAAAAAACTATTAAGGGGGTGTCAAACCATTCGAATTTCCCGCCGAAATTCCTAACCTCAAATTCTTTAATAATTGATTACAATTAATAAATAAACTAAATTATGAAAAACCAAGACATCATTGCCCTCCATAATACAATTATCTACCACTGTGCGAAGTTTCAAACAAAAACTTCAAAACCTCTACGAATACCAGTCTAGTATGTTTCAAAGCGCTAGATTTATTCCATTTTTTGTTACTTTATGCAATATTGTAAAGATTAAAAATTGCTATAATTCGTATTATTTCAACGATACACGTTACTGCACATATCTAGTAGGCTTCAAAGCGTTGGATCAACACTAATCACCAGCTCAACTGAATTCGGAATAGTAGTTTAAAACACTATAAAATATGTCAAAAACAAGTTTAAAATACTATAGAATATGTACAAAATACAATAAAACATGTTTAGTAAACTTCAAAGCGCTACATCTCTAGAGTGTTAAAATTCATTTTAGTTACTATATGCATTGGTGTAAAGATGAAGAACATAACACAAATTAATTGCAAGAAGTAATAATAATTACCGTCAACACTAATTTGCAGCTCGGCTAAATTAAGGATAACAAGTTAAAATACTATAAAAAAATAAGTTTATAATAGTATAAACTATGTCAAAATAAGCTTAAAATACTATAAAAGATATCAATAATAAGTTTAAAATTCTATAAAATATGTCAAAATACAATAAAATAAGTCTTTTCAACTCCACATAAAGATTTTAGTCTAGTAGGTTTAAAGCACCAGATATATCCTTTATGCCCTTTTTCACTTTTTTACTTACTATAAGCATTAATGTAAAACCCTTTTTGAAATTTTCAGATATATATTTTTTTTTTAATTTTTAGAGACGATATGCATCAGTGTAAAACCCCCTTTTCAAATTTTGCTTTTAAAGAATTGATTGGATTTTTATTTTTAAATAATTATAAATATTAAGGCACATTATTTTAGGTGTTTAAATGAAACATAGCAACAACAATATAAACTTATCGATGTCTTGATAGTAATTTAATTTAAAACCCGTGCACCGTACCCGAGTCGGACCCTGACTTTACACTAATATAAAATCTCGAGATTGTAATAGGATTCCAAGAGGAAAAAGAAGGGGGTTTTTAAACGGGCAGTTTCACGTCCCCACCTTGTATACACACACACACACAAATTTCGTCACATCAATACGAGTTTTCTGCTTATTTTCAAATCTTAGCTTCTTTCTTAACTAAGCTCTGCCATTCTGTATTTGAAACTGCACCAAGAGAGATCTCAGTGACCGTCAAGTTAGCGCAGAAAACCTTTAAAAAATAATATCTTAATAGATTCCCAAGCCATATTCCTTAAAATACGTATATTTAATAGTTTTTTATAAGACCCTATTTTCCTACTTATACTCAAATTAACAGTAACAACGTAATCAAATATAGAGTTAAACTAACATCATTTTTCAGGATCTAATAGCATATTCTTAAGCAATAGTGAATAAGTGTAATATAAAAGCATGCTATGTTATAAAGTGTTAGTGCCTGATTGTGAGTGGGACAAAATCAACCTGATCGATCACCGACACTCGATGGCTGAATACGTCCCACGGAATTTTCAACCGCGTTGTGTGGGATGCAGCGAGTAGTCTAGATAAGTTACCTAGATTTAAGCTTATTATAGAATTTATTCTTTTTTGACCTGAAGAAGGGTGTAAGAGACACCCGAAACATTGTCAACATATTCATATAAATTAAAACCATTCCGTCTACAATTTGCTGTTAGAAGCTATCATTTAAAATTTATCAGTTAGACGTTAGAGTCATTTTTTAATTAACGAATGTTCGTATAAACATCTTACATACATTCCAATAATTTGTTTAGTAAGTTTATCGCTGATAATTCATATGCACATACCCATACACTAGCGTTTAATATTGAGAATAAGTCTAAGAAACACGCTTTGGTATGAATAATTTCTGTAATTCCAAGTACTAAACTACACTAAGTCTAATAGGCACAAGATATTTTATGCCCAGATGGCAGGTGTACGTTGTTTACAACTGTTCGGTGTTTTATTAGTTACCATAAATCAAGGTGTATAACAACACACTTGTTGAATGTTTCCTCTACTCTAACCTTAAGTTTTTAGACAGTGTAGTTATAGTGAGAGCTATATTACGAAAGCACATTTATGGATTTAGAATGAAATTCTATGTGTAGGATATACAGGGTGGGCCATTTTAATTTCCGCACCTAAATTTCTCCGTTCCTAAAAAAAAGTGGTATCAAAAAAAAGTTGAGACAAAAGTTGACAAGGGCAAAGGGGGTCAAACATTGGTGACCTTGAACTTAACCTTGAACTAGATCTTCAAGGTTATTTCAAGGTGAACTTGATTTTTTTTAATGGAAATCCCTAATTTTTATCCCGAAATTGAAAAGAGCGGAAAATTTTACATCAAAAATGTCTTTGAGAAAATTTTGTTTTGTGACCTTAAAGAGGTCAAAAATCAAGGTCAAAGTCTAAAAAACGATAATATGCTTTTTCTCTGAATTATTACGGCTTTCTGCTTCGACCAGCAGCCGTAATAATAAAGCCATAATAATTCAGAGAAAAGCATATTATTGTTTATCAGACGATTGACCTTGATTTTTGACCTCTTTAAGGTCACAAAACAAAATTTTCTCAAAGACATTTTCGATATAAAATTTTCCGGAAATTCCTTCGACCAGAAGCAGAAAGCCGTAATAATTCAGAGAAAAATCATATTATCGTTTTTCAGACGTTTGACCATGATTTTTTACCTCTCTAAGGTCACAAAACAAAATTTTCTCAAAGACATTTTCGATGTAAAATTTTCCGCTCTTTTCAATTCCGGGATAAAAATTAGGGGTTTCCATTTAAAAAAATCAAGTTCACCTTGAAATAACCTTGAAGATCAAGTTCAAGGTTAACTTCAAGGTCACCAATGTTTGACCCCCTTTGCCCTTGTCAACTTTTGTCTGAACTTTTTTTTGATACCACGCTTAGGAACGGAGAAATTTAGGTGCGGAGATTAAAATGGCACACCCTGTATAAGAGAATACTGTTTTCTATGTTGTTTTGATGTTTACAGTACTATTTAAATCTGGATTAAAGCTAGAATTAACGTTAGTTCAAAATTATAAATCCATAATTACTAATTAAAATATTTCAAATAATTATTATTGTGAAAGCCAAAACAACGAAATATATGTATGACTATTGCAGTATTATTGATCAAAGATCAAAATATAGATAAATAGTATGGCATACGGAATAATGAAAAAGGCATAATAGAAATGGAAGTATAATTTTAAATTTGCTAATGCACATATTGATGTATTGGCTTGAATAAATGAATCAATCAGCTATTAGATAAAAAATCTTAGGATAGTAACTATGGTTAAGATGAGTAGAGGATACAAAAAATTAAAAAAGAGAAATATTCATCAAAAGAAGGGTCCCTGGAACGTAGTTATATGTTTGAAGATAAAGTTGAACATTAATATTCAGATATTAATGTACAATATACATTGCATGTTGGTTGTTTACGACCTAAATAAATGTTAATTTATGTTTGTACATGATTACTGTGATCTAAAATTAGAAACAATATATTTTTGTTAACTTTTGAAGCATTTATTTACTTTAAAGGGAAAACCAAGGAATTTGAATCACAGTTTTTGATGAAATGTTGGATATCGCTTTTTTTGTATAATAAATTAAATGTATTTTATTAACGTTAATAGTATAATTTTTTAACATTGCTACATAAGAAATACTAATGTTTCTAGCTGTATCTCAAATACTAGGACCCATCAGATAAAACTACGGGTATTGTGAATTTCTTTTGTGTACAAGAAGGCGATCCCCAAAGTTGGATCAAAACCCATGACCCACAAACTGTACTCTTTAATTGTTAGAGAAACGTACGAAAACTAGTTTCACGAACTCGTATTTGTTCGATAATGAAGTACAATTCATTACATTAAAATCTGACCAATCACATCTGTGGCCGACGTGCACGATATCCTGCTATCAAGTCTTTGAATAAAACCATAATGAGCATTGGAAACTCTGAAAAAAAGGACAAATATATTTAACACAAAGTAACTGTTCAGTACCTTTTATAATTAGCAAGCTAAGATAATCTTCACAATTCTTTAGGAGTTACGTATAATATATCTGTAAAACAATCTTTAAACAAAATATAATTTTATTACAAGAATATGAAGATTATCTTCTTAAAAAAATAATTAAATTGTAAAAAAGTACTTATCTGATTCAAGATTGCATTTTATTCTCAGTAAAGTTCAATAAAGCTGAAAACTCTTTATCACACAGATAACCTCCAAATAAAGTCGCAAAAGTATAGCAGACGAAAGATCGAGCGAACTAAAGACCGAGAAATTCGGAACGATCGGAATTCAACAGATGATTCATCATCAATGACTTAAAGTTGCCACAGGACTCGACAATAGTATATTATGCACCTAGGGAATAAAGTGAGCCAGTAAATGCCTGCGTGTGGTTTGACGCCCGATTGGAGCAAGGGCGTCATACACGCTGGCAATCGCTGGCTTACTTTATTCACGCGTGCAATATACAATTTTTTAACATATCTACCAGAAAGTTCGTACTCGTTCACCGCCGAAAAGGGAAAATAGTGCTACATATTAACTCCCTAACCTCACTCTAGTCCCCGCCGCGCCACGCGCTGTTTGTGCCCGAGCCGAAGGCTATATATTTTGATATATATATATATCAAAAAACGACTTCCGTACCTACATCCTCAAATTACTAAGACGACGATTTTGATAAATAAATAAAGAATAGATAGCAATAAAAATTATATTCTCGTTAATAGATTGCCTGTCTGTACCCATCTATGCAAGAATTATTGCTATCTATAAAATATATACGAATCTATAAGAATCTATTAAAATCCTCAAAAGTCCAATTTGATATATATCGGACGTTTCACGTCAACGGGCACAGTGGGCTGCCCAGAATAAAAAGTCATCAACATTAATGTTCGACGCGTCAAAATCTTCATATTTAAAAACTCTATCGAAATCTGGTGATTTAAAAAAAACATCATGACGTTTGCAATATGGCGGCCGCAATCATGGACAATTCTGTTTTATGATCAATATTGATATATTAGAAACATAAAAATACTGTTTTGTAGAGTGAATCACCGCATCTATACGTTTTTGGCGTTGCTGAACTCGAATTCAATGTTCGTTAAACCCCATCTGGTCACTATTCGTCCCTAACCTTAAAAATTCTTCAAATCGTTCAAATAACACTTTTCTACGTTTAGGAATGAAGTCTAAGCTACGTACCTTTATGTTTTCGAGGTCGCTGAATCGAGTTTCGACATCCGTTTGAACCCAAGTAGTCACTAGTCGTCCCTAACCTCAAAAAATATAATAGTTATCAAGTCTGACCACCGTATCTTTTTTTTTGGGATGGCTGAGTCCAATTCCGATATCCGTATATCATTAACTGGTCAGTATTTGTCCCTAACATAAAAATACCCCAAAATCGCTTAAAGAGTCTATTACAGCTAAATAAATTAAACTCGTCAATAAGCTCTCTGCATTTAACAGGGTTGAGACTGCCATTATGTCAAATATATAACACAGGACAACAATATGAAATCAGGACGGAGCATTTCTGATCTCAATTGATATTTATGTTTTTGGGATCGCTGATCACGATGCCGGTGTCCATATGACCCCAGCACATCTGGTTCAAGGTCAATTGAAGGTCAAACCCTTTAAATCCATCGATATGATTTTTTCGACCCCGGATTCTGAAAGAACAGAAAATTTTACGTCCAGATACGCTTTGACCTTTTCGTCAAAGTGACCCTCAGAGGTCATTTGAAGGACATTTGGAGATCAAATCCTTGTTTCGAACTTCTAGGCTGATATTAAGGCAAGAAATAGGTGTCGGAACAGTTGATCTTTATGTTTTTGGGGTCGCTGATCACGATGCCGGTGTCTATATGACCCCAGCAGATACGCTTTGACCTTTTCATCAAAATGACCCTTAGAGGTCATTTGAAGGACCTTTGGAGGTCAAATTCTTCTTTTGATCTCTCGCCTGATATTAACCTATAAACTTAAAACCCCTAAACACCAAACCTACAAATCCCAAACCCTCAATCCCGAAATCCATAAAACCCATACACATAAACCTCAATCTCCTAAAGCCACAAATCTCGAAGCCACAAACACCATACTATAAACCCAGAAAATGCCAAAATCATATAACGTTAGAACCATAAACCCCAAACCGGGGTTGTGGGTATGCAAGTTTGGGGTTAGGGAGTTTGGAGTTGATGGATATAGGTTTATGGATTTGAGGTTTGGGGTTTGGGATTAGGGGGTTTAAGGTTTGTAGGTTAAAGTTTGGAAGTTTGTGGGTTGGGTTTATGGATTTTTGTTTTGCTAAGAAAGTTTTTATGGGTTGAATATTTGTAGTTAAAAATATTAATTTTATATTTTTATACCTTTTGTATGCTATTATAATATTTTTTGTTCAAAGACAATTAGATGTGCGAACGTTGGTATAAGTTTCATGCGTACCCTCAAAGGAGCCGATTTCTTGTATTTATGGGCATCCTCCATGCGTATTATAAACCTATCATTTTAGGAAATCACAATTAACTAATGATCATTTTTACTGAGGAGTTGTCTTTGGATTACTTCGGCAGTCTTTTTCCAGGTCAATCAGAGGTTAAGATTCATAACTTATATAATATGTTATACTACGAGACGTCGAAAGACGCCATTTTCTTGTGCCTGTCCCCAGGGCACCTCCACGTGGTGACGGCAGGCAACGGGTTACCGGCAAAGTCGCTGGGTGAAGGCGTTCAAGCCGTCATGACAGGCACAAAGAAATATCTTACGATGCAGGGACTAGGAACCCCAGTATCAGCGGTTGGTCAGGGTGAGCAAGCGGGCCCGCAATTGTCGTCATCATGCGACGGCAGCTCTAAGTCGGTGGGAGACTTGGCCTTTTTAGAGTTTAATGCCACAAGTTCAACAATAACCCTATATCATCAGCCATTAGATAACTTTTGCATCGTTTGTGCGAAATATGTTATCAAGGATCAGGGCAGAAACTTGAATAAAGAATTCACTGGACGGTACGAAAAATGTTTCAATATAGATACAAGTGGGATGAACAATTCTTGGACTCCAACGTAAGTATGCGTCACGTGCTCAATGCGAATAGCAGGAAGGAAAAAACAAATATATGCATCGCCTACGATCTGGCGAAAACCAGTCAATTATGACACTGATTATTATTTCTGCTTGACCAATATATCTGGGTACAATAAAAAGAATAATTTTGGAATATTCTATGCATCTGTTCAATCTATAACTCATGTTGTTCTAGTTAGTATTGGACAGAATGAAAGTCAACATCCGATATCTATAGACGAAGTTTCTAAAATAGAAAATTATGATACAGATACAAGAATGTCAATTCAAGAATTTGAAGATCAGCAATGCGTCGAATTGAATGACCCGCAAGAATTTGAAGGTGGTCAACGCGAGAATGCACACGGTTTTAATCAAGATGAGCTAAGTGACTTGGTTCGGGACACAGGACTTTCGAAAGAGATTTCCGAACTCTTAGCTTCAACATTAAAAGAAAAGAATTCCAGGTACTAAAGTGAGTTTTTATCGTGATCGAGATCGTCAATTTCGGAAATTTTTCTCAAAAGCAAAGGGTTTGGTTTATTGTAATGATGTTGCAGGACTGATAAATGAATATGGATGTATTCAATATACAGCTGGTGACTGGCGACTATTTATCTATTCATCGGTGAGGAGTTTGAAAGCTGTCTTACTTCACAACGGGAACAAGTATGCCCCTATACCGGTTGGCCACTCAGTAATCTTAAAAGAGGAATACAATAATCTCCATTTTCTAATTGAAAAATTGAAGTACCATACTCATAAGTGGCAAGTAGTTGAAGATCTTAAAATAACTAGTATTTTATTAGGTCAACAAAGCGGAAACACTAAGTATCCATGTTTTCATTGTGAGTGGGACAGTCGTGCCCGAGATCAACATTATATAAAAAAGGATTGGCCACTCAGGCAGGAATTAATTCTAGGATCTAAGAACATTGTTAAAGAAAGTATCATTCCTAGACATAAAGTCATACTTCCTCCTTTACATACCAAACTGGGCTTAGTTAAACAGCTTATCAAAGCAATGAAGGTATTAGAAAGTGATGCTTTTATGTATCTATTCGAGAAATTTTTCAATATTTCTGAAGCGAAAATCAATGAAGGTGTTTTTGATGGTCCTGAAATAAGGGAACTGATGAAAGATAACAAATTTGAAATGAGAATGATAACTAATGAGAGAGCAGCTTGGAATAGTATCAAAGAATTTCAAAAAAAATTTTTGGGAAATAACAAAAATCCTGATTATAAGAATATTGTTGACAATCTATTGGAAAATTACCGAAAGAAGGGATGTTTAATGAATTTAAAGATCTATTTTTTGCATTCACACATTGATTACTTCCCAGAAAATCTGGGGGACTTCAGTGAGGAGCAGGGTAAGAGATTTCACCAAGATTTGAAAGAGTTTGAGAAAAGATATCAAAGTGTTTGGGATGTGAACATGATGTCAGACTATTGCTGATCCTTAAAAAGAGATACATCAAATGTGCATAGAAGAAAATCTCTTCGTAGATTTTTTGCGAACAAAAGAACACGTTATTCATGAATAAAATCTGTTGGAAATATAACAACAGCATAAGGGTTAAGTTACGTGAACTCAAAATTCATATAAAACGTGTTCATTTATTCACAAAAGATCTACGAAGACATGTCTTTATGTACATTGGATGTGTCTATTTTCAAAGACCATCAATAGTCTGATGTGTTCATATACCACACACCTCTATGTCTTTTTTTAGTCCTTCAAGTCTTACTGAAATCTCTCGCTCTGTTCCTAACTCAGATTTTCAGGGAATTAATCTTTGTAATAAATCTAAGCTGCTCTCTTATTAGTTTCCTGTTTTGAGAACCACCAAAAACACCTTCTTTGATTTTTGCTTTAAAAATATTTCAAAATTTGTCGAATATATACATAAAAACATCACTCTCCAATACCCTCATTGTTTGAAAAGCTATTTAAATAAGTCGAGTTTCATATGTAAATGTGAAAGGATGACATAATGACTAGAAATGAGAGCCTCTTTAACAATATTCATAGATCCTAGAGTTAAATCTTGCCAGAGTGGCGAAACTTTTTTTACCCAATGTTGATCTCGTGCATGACTGGTACTCTTACAAAAAAACTAAATACTTTGTGCCACTTTGTTGACCTAATAAAATACTGGTTATATTCAAATCTCAATTTAATTGCCACTTTTAAATATATATCGTATTTTAATTTTTCAATCTGAAAATGGAAATTATTGTATTCTTTTTTAAAGAATACTGAATGGCCAACCGGTAGAGGATACATGTGTCCATTGTGAAGCAAGACAGCTTAAAAGTCCTTGCCGATGAATCAATAAACAGTCGCCAGTCACTAGCTATTTCATTCAATACATCCATATTCATTTATGAGTCCTGCAACAGAATTACAAGGAACCAAACCCTTCTCTTTTGAGAAAAATTTCCGAAATGGACGATCTCGATCACGATAAAAACTAACTTTAGTACCTGGAACTAAACAATTCTTTTCTTCTAATCTTGAAGCTAAGAGTTCGGAAATCTCTTTCGAAAGACCTGCGTCCCGAACCAAGTCTCTTAGCTCATCTTGATTAAAACGGTGGGCATTCTCGCGTTGACCACTTTCAAATTCTTGCGATTCATTCAATTCGACGCATTACTGATCTGTAAATTCTTGAAATGACATTCTTATCTATGTGATGAGATTCTATTTTAGTGACTTCGCCAATAGACAACTAATGTTTTCTTTCATCCTATCCAGTAACTACTAAAACAATTTTTAGTTACAGATTGAACAGATGCATAGGATATTGCAGAATCATTATTTTTATTGTGCCAGATCGTAGGCAAAGCAAATGTTTATTTCTTGTTACATGTGATTTGCAAAAAGCAAGAAATGCATAATATTTTCAAGATTCAAGAATTGTTCATTTCAGTAGCATCTATATTAAAACAGACCCATTTATTGCCTTAATATCAGTCTAAAAGTTCGAAACAAGTATTTGACCTCCAAATGTCTTTCAAATGACCTCTAAGGGTCACTTTGACGAAAAGGTCGAAACATATCTGGACGTAAAATTTTTCGTTCTTTCAGAATCCGGGGTCGAAAAAATCATATCGATCGATTTAAGGGGTTTGACCTTCAGTTGACCTTGAACCGGACGTGCTGATGTCATATGGACACTGGCATCGTAATCAGCGACCCCAAAAACATAAAGATCAATTGAGATCAGAAATGCTCCGCCCCGGTTACATATTGTGGTCCTGTGTAATGCACGCATTACTTTTCTTTTCTTTAATTTTTATATTATTATTTTCTTCTATAGTGTCACTTAGTAGTCTACAGTTGCTATTAGATGTTTATCACCAGAATATCTGAATATATATCATTTTCTCCTGTTACTAAAAACGCATGCACACTCTGAATGGTAGGTAATTGTGGAGCTTCCAAAAATCTCTTCTTAAGATGACGCTGAATCTTATTATGATCCTTCTCGCTATAATAGTGAATTTTGAGATTCTGGAATTATTTTTCGGAATAAAGCTGTTGAATTCAATATGGCTTCATTTGGATTAGCTTGAAGACTTGCGTGCGTCGCTTCTCTTTTAAACATATCTCCAATCCCATCGCATGCCCCTTGCCGTAAGCAGTTGCATAGCAGTGCCATTCGGCATCGATACCAAAGTCATTTTTATGGTTTACAAGGTTGCACATTTGATATTTATTTGTATAGTGCTGTTTGACGCCACTGCTCACGTAAATAATTCTCTCAATTTTTGGGAACAACTTTTTTATTTCAGCAATCAGAATTCCTTGCAAAACATATACGGTTGCAGTATCATGAGTTGTGCTATCTGATAACAGTATATGACTACAGCACATTATTTGTTTGTTATTTCTGTAATAAAAGACGACTGGGTGAACGATTGATTGATTGATGTTATAATGAAATTGTTGCGCGGCATTTTGCACAACATAGGAAAACTTTTCGGAAAAGTCCGTGTGAACAAGAACTTCATGACGCTGTAGATTAGTCTTCCGATCTCATAAATAGTTTGATAGATTTTTAGAAATGAAATAATGTGAAATTAATATTTTCAGCCGTGTACGAAATTCAGTCACGAAGTCATTTGTTGAAAGGCACTACTTAATAAGAGTACATCTCTGTAGATTGCCATTTTAGTTTTAATAATAATTAATAAATAGAAAGCTACAACGTTTATTTATATGTTGATTTAATGGTATCACGTTTATTATTAAATTATTGCTTTGAAAAAATATGTAAAACGATGAACTGCTATCATTTTTTACTCAAGACCTAATAATCTTTTACTTAAGAACTAATAATTTTTTAAATATTTATTATTTAATTTATAAGAGTTCTTGATTTGTATATTATTTATTATTTAAAAAAATAGATATTTATATTTTATTCAATTTATTATTTTTCACCGATGTACCTAAATCAATGAATGAAATAGGGAAATTGGAAAGATTCATATACGTGTATATATAAGAAATACTATTAGAATTTTATGTTAAGCAAGTCTAATGTCTTGCATTTATTTAATATCACAGTTTCACACCATAAAACAACTTGCGCTCACTCATATATTTTCTAGTAGTAATAAGTAAACTAGCGGATATATAAGTTAGCTGTCCAAATCGTTTTATAAGATCGAGAGGAGTGAGATCCTGCTCGCTAGGCGACTGTGTGGTGACTCCCGATTTGCACATGATGGATAACCCGTAAATTTGACAGCGGTAGGAACAGCGTCGCAAAGCAACCAAGTTTTCATTATTCTCACTTCCTCTATTATTTTCAACTTACACATTACTAACTTACTTTCCGCGATTCTTCTTTGTGCGAATATTCGCTTAGTGCCGATCAGCCTTACGCGCAAACGCGATTTTCAATTCATTTATTCATCTTCACTTTATTTATTCTTATCATTCATTCTTTGCATATATCAATAATAAAACAGTATATAAAAGTATTCTAATAAATAAATAATTAAAATAAACCAATATTCATACCATATCAATATGGACCGTTACAATTAGGTCTTCATTAAAAAATTATAATTTTTAACCTGTGAGTCTATGTGTCAAAGGTAAAAGTGTGTTTGAAAATTTAGAATTGATTACACATTGAAAATTTGAGTTTTTCAAGGTAATTTAGAAGTATTCGTATAAAAAATTCAAGAAGTGTTAAAATTGACTAAATTTCTGCCTATGTATAAATAAAAAACCTTTGATATTTTGTTTTATATATTATATAACTTCGTTTTTAAGTATAATAATAATAATAGTGATATATAAACCGGTTTTAACATCTTTATTTTTTATTTTCATTTTCATTTGATATCATTTTTTTTTCTTGTATTAAATTTTCTTTGGCATCTTGAATTAATTATAGATTCTATACATCTTTATCATTGTATTAAAGAAATTTTATTCATAAAATTAAGTATTAAAATTATATTTTAAGAAGTCTACGTAAATATAATATTACCTGAATTAAAAATATTTCAGAACCTAAAATTAGACCCTCCATTTTTTTATCAATTATAATTTTTAAATGATCAAAGTCTTTAATTTGTAAAATAAAGCTTTTACCTAGAATACAAATAAATTAATATTATGAGCATGTAATCAAGAGTTCCGCCGTTTTTTAAAATATTATTTTGAAATTTTTGATTTTTTGTTTGTTTTATTAAAAAAATTTATTATACAATATAAATAACAAAAATCATTTAATTTTAGAATGCCATATAATATTTATTTACATAAATAATCTGTATATTATAATACATATTTTTACTAAAACAAACAAAAAATGAAACGCACCTTTACAGCACCTCTAAGGTGGTGTGGAAAACTGTGAACATAATTTGTATTCTGCACAAACATTGCAACGGATTACATTATATAAATGGTATCTTTGGTCAACATTTTAAATAGACTTCGATGGAAGGTACTTAGTAGGAGGGGTTGTGAATGGTATATTTTACGGAGACACTTAGGTGGTGGGGACTCGGAGGGAAAGGGGGTGGAGGGGATGGAAAGGCAAATATATTATAAAATAATTGAGGGGCAGTTTTGGAGAGGTTGAGTTCCAGTTTCACTGGTACAACTATAATATAGGAATATATATACTCATATGTCAGTGTGCATGTACGTGTATATGTGTGTGGGCATGGGTGTGGATGTGAGCGTTTGTATGAGCGTGTGTGTATTACAATTAATTGCCGAACGTGCTGTTAATTCGTTTTACCTGTTGCTAGCTGCAGTTTTTTGGGCGACTAACTGAATCAATACTTTCGATTGGTCTAGACGTCTTGTGATTTCTCAACGTTATCTGAATTAATGGAATTTGAGTATTATTATAAAAGGGGTTAAATTGTTAATTAATTTAATTATTAACTCGATTAAATTTAATAAGTAACAAATAGCAAACAACACGAAATTACGCGCTATAATAATATGTAATACGCGCCAACGTGCGAACGCCGGAGACGAGTGCGATATCATCGAAGACCAATTTAGAGTAGAGGGGAGCGATTAAGGGGGCAAACCACCTTTAAATTGTCAAAAAATCGTGTTTTTTACCTTATTTATAGGAAATTTCCCGTAGAATAAGCTCCCGAAAACCGTTTTAAGATATCATAATTCCTTTTAAAGTTACAATATAAGTACTGAGACAGCTTTTTTGCCAATTTTGCGTAAATTCGGTATTTTATCAATTATTATTTATTTTATTATTATTTATAACTAAATGTTTGATTGATTATTTTATTTAGTTATAAAGCAATAAAATATAATATAATAAGATCCATGCTTGTATATTCAAATATTTGCGCGTTGTTATATGTAATATTGGCGCATGTGCGAATTACGAGTAACGTGACATGTCATTACGTCACAAGATAAAGGTCGATAAATCAGATCGAATTTTTGACTAACCTTACCCGTACATTTTTGCTACTTTTGACAGTTGGCTTTTATGTTTACAAACCACCTGTTAGTAAACACAGCTAATATTTTTATTGTACTGAACTTATACAGTGTTTTAATTGCATTTGACAATTTGTGAATGTGTGTAAATCAGTGTAGTGAAAATGTCTTCTAAAAGAGATAAAAAAGGAAGATTTACAAAAGAAGCCAAGACTATCCACCAGCTCAGCGAGGAAACTCCAAAACACAGCTAGTGCTAGAGACACCAGTGATACAACAAACAGAATCATTGACACTTCAATTTTATTTTCTAAACTTAGAAGTGTTCTGTGTTGTAATCGGTGCCATGGCAGTGTTCAATTAAGTGAATCTGGTGTGCAGGGTCTTGGTTTCAAAATAGATATTGTGTGCTCAAAGTGTGGTGAAATAGCAGCGATCAACTCCAGCAACAAAGTAGGAGCCAAAGGAAATGCATATGAAGTGAACAGAAGATCTGTGCTGTCTGCTCGTGCACTTGGACATGGACACGCTGGCCTTTCAACTTTTTGTGGGATTATGGACCTATGCAAGCCAGTTGCCCAATCGGCTTTTGATTAAATAAATAAGCAGTTGAGTGAAGTGTGTGAAAGTGTCGCTCAAGAGTTTAGTATGATAAGTACAGTTTACTCAATTTATTCATTTTTGTGTTTTTTTTTCATTTCAGGTTATTCAAGGAGGAGGAAGACTCATGGGACTCCACGCACCAGAAAATATTGATGTACACTGCTGCAGGTGTTTGTCTGCTACGTTGAAAAGAAGAAAAAAGTAGATGCAATTGATAAGATGAGTATAAATTATATCTATTAGAACTTGTAAATTAATTGTTAAATAACTCTAAATGTTGTTTTTATCAATTTCAGCTTACTGTCCGTAAGATTCCAAGTGAACGCATGGACATATTGGGCTCAAAATTTATGGAGATACTCATTATAGTAGTACTTTTCATATGAGCGTAGGGATTTTGATTTGAACGAGTAGAAAATTTTTACATCTATAAAAGTGATAAAATTATTAAAAAATAAGTGTTATATTGACAATGTTCATATAAAAAAATACTTCTACTCGTTCAAATCAAAATCCCTACGCTCATATAAAAAGTACTACTATAATGAGTATCTCCATAAATTTTTGGCCCAATCCATCCATGCGTAGACTTGGAATATTACGGACAGTGCTTAAAGTCTTCGAAAACAGTCTGGTTTGCCATGGAGGCATAGAAGGTCCAACGAAGGTTACAAATATACAAATTGGTAGGTTTTTATGTATACTTTGAGGAAAAAAAGCCCTTATTAAAATAAATATCAAAATAAAAATTCTTAATTAATTTTTTTGTTTCAGATTTTAAAGGTGGTGTGCCCCCTTAAGGAGAAAGGTAGTAGGAGATGAGAGCGAGAGTGAAAGGAGCGCGACTCGATTACATATAGGCAGGAGGCTTTACATGTATGTGTAGCCAAAGCCAGCACGCTTAGGTGCGCATACGTAACTCTTTAATCGTTCTTCCATTCTCCCATTAATTATGCTAACATAAATTTATTCAAATAAAAACTAATATAACCCACTTATTTCTTTTTGTATTTTTACATGCCTTTTCCTTACGCACGCTTGGAAGCACCGAACTCTCGTCGGTATCGTATCGAAGAGCTTATCGTACTAAGCCAAGTTTCGCTACGAAGGGTGCACTCTTGAAGCGGTCACTGTATTGCTCGAGTGTCTGCTGTTTGGGGTTTTACTTGAAAAAACGTGTATACATTTTTTCGAGTTTTTGTATACTCATTTCGCTCGAGCGCTAACTTGCGCTCTTGCTGGACCGAGCTAAACAACCAAAAAACAAAACGGCATTTACGGAGTTCCTAAGTAGGCGGCTCCGGGAACGTAATGGGGATCAGCGTTCGTCGAACTATTTGGGAGGGCAATTTACTTTTTTAGATCACTTTCTCTCGGGTCAGCATGCGAACGGTGTATATATTAATTTTACTTTTTGCATTTAAACGGCTAAGACTGAAACAATACGTACATTACGTAGCATATAAATATAAGCAATTTTTTAAGAAAATCGAACATTTTACTTTGAAAATCTGCCGGTTTGTTCTAAACTAAGTTTTTATAAAAATCTTAGATAAAGCGGCAAATACATTAATATTTAGACTAAATTTCTTTTATCCAACAAGTTTCAAAAATAAATATACTACACATGGGATTGATAACGAATCTAAAGATTTAAAAGCATATGAAGATTTAATGTAAATTAAAGTTACTTCCTGTAGTTTCATTGTTTCTAAAGAAAATCTTGAAAATGGCGTACCGTGTAAATTGAGTAAAGTAAAATGTCTTTATGATAGAAGGACAATGTTCATTGAAGATGTGATATAAAAACAAAAGTGGTTAAAAAACATCAATATTATGACCAAGTACAGCTTGGCATGTCAGTATTAAATGTCATTAAAACTGATTTTGTTATATATGCACAACGCACTAACGAAAATAATAATAATTTGCATATAATAACAATTAAAATTGATGTTAATTTTGTAAATAAATCCTTAATTTCATTAAATAATGCGTACGTTGAATGTATGATTTATAACGTATGCATTAAGGAAAACTTATGTGATGAAAGCATTGAGGAATAAATAAAATTCTAAATATTTACGACTTTTTATTATATATCCTTATTTACAATTTATATAACTTTCAAAATTTGAATTAATAAGAAAAATATCTTTATTTACAAAAAAATTTGTTATCTTCGAAAATTGGTGCACCTAAATTTACTGAGGCACATGCGATAGTTATTATTTGCTCACATTTTGGCACTAAACTACTAGACGTTTTTCCTCCAATCACTTTGAATTCTTTAATCCGCTGTTTGATTCGCTCCACATGGACACGAGCACATGCAATTGAAGAATTTAACAAGGCTTCTTCTATGGAAAATTCAGGCTTGTTTTTTAAGAATAGAGGCCGTATTAAATCTATGTTATGCTCTCGATATAAATCATCGATAAGAAATCCTCTATCCGTCATGAGTACATCATTCTGATGAAGCAAATTAATCATACCACTTTGTTTGAAAATTGTTGAATCAGAAGCACATCCACCATATACTTTACTTTTGAAAGAAATTGTTCCAGTTGGTGTTACAGCATAATTTTCAGCGTCTCTTTACCTGTATAGAGAGAATAAATTATAATTTGACAGCATACATTTTTGGTTTTTGAATAGCAATTCTGTGCAGTCAACAACAGCACGAACGTTTTTAAAATTTTCAAAACAAAGAGGCATATTTTTTAAAACTTCTTTGCTCAGCCACACAATAGCATATTCTAAACATTTGCTTAAAATGTTCAGCATTGTATTAACAACTTTTATGCAATTTCTTTCAGTACGGTACTTAAAAATTTACAGTTAAAAATGAGTAACTTATATTATGTTTTAATTTCATTAATGTTAAAACTATACTATTCTTTAATAGTTAACGTGGAATATTGCAAGTAAGGGGCTACCAAAGTAACAATTTTTGTTAATGTATCGAGCATAGAGAATTCTGATATACCTGTCAAAGTACTTAATTCTTTTTCAGTTTTAAGTGTATCTATAAATCTGTATCTAACATCTTCTGTTGTAACTTGTATACCAATTTTTGAGAACAATAATGCAGAATCATTTTCAGATGGTTTGTGTTTTTTCATAAAAACGATCATCAGTCTCGTCATCAATGTCATCAATTTCATCATTATTATCATTCACAGAATTATTATCATTATTTTCATAGCTATTATCATGATTCTCACAATTTGCAGAATTAATATCATTATTCTCATCGTTATTATGATGATTATTATCATTCTCAGCATGATTATCACCATTCTCAGGACTTCAACTTCATTTATTCTTAGTTCTTCTCATATATTTTTATCAGTGAAATTATAATCATCTTCATTTTCGACATTTATTCTATGAAATGTAGAATCTATTCCTGTATCTGTATCACTGTTCTTGAATACATAATTATGGTTTAATTCAATTTCTTTATTATCATAATTTTTTTCACTCATTTCTGTATATGTCAATTTCATTTTCTTCAGATTCTTTTCACTTATTCGCCAGGAACGAGATTTCTTTTTCTCCACTTTATCTGAAGCTATTTCATTCTGAGTTGGTTCAGAAATGAACAAATTAAGTGAAGGTATCGTAGGCTGTTTTAGTTTCCTTCTTTTACTTATAATATCTGCTATTAAATAATTATTGTTCTATTATGTATCTACAATGTAACTAGTCACATATATTATAAATAATTATTATTTTATGTAACTTACTTCTAAAAAAATTATCAACTTCAAAATGTTTTGAACAGATGCGCATGCTTTCAGTAACATCATGTTGTAATTTTAAAACTATTATACACATATCTTTGAGCTTTATTTTCTGCACATTGCCTAAATTGTTCGTTCTGTAAATAAATTTGTTAGCACTGTGTGACCTATCTCCGCACTTTGTCACGCCTATCCGTGACATAAGTAGTTCATTAATGCACTCGCTACGCTCGGGCGCTAATACACGCCGTGCTGTAAAGGACTACTTAGGTCACACGTGTCGTAATGTACTATTGCATTGCTTGGAAAGCAATGAAAAGACAAATCAGGGTGAGTGCATGCCCTGCTATAATAACCGTACACAGAACCGCAAATATGACGTCTTCTAGGAATTTTTAATTTTTCTGTAACTTCCACTGTCGAATTACGTTTAAAACTCATTGTCTATATATATATATATATATATATATATATATATATATATATATATATATGTGTGTGTGTGTGTGTGTGTATATAGAATTATGTATATAAGTACGTTTCTATGATTTAAGGTAAGAAAAACTCTGAAACCTCAATGTTTACATTTAGACAGAACTCACAACAGCCTTCTCTTGTGGTTTACGAATATAGTTTGACGCCTGCGTCGACCAGTTCCAATTCCAATAGCGGTTTTTCGATTATTGGGTTTTAGTTTTTCGGATTTTTAATACAATAGAACTAATATCATCGATCCAGCGAAAGTGCATTTGAAAGAATATAAAATTACCTAACTTTTTCGACCTGAAAGTTTGGATGAGGTCATTCCCTTGACTTGTTATACACGAAAACGTCATTTTTTGTTTAAACGGTTATATCTCTGGGACACATGACGGAAAATGTTTGACAAAAATTGAAATGATTAGAAATATGGAGAAGAATATAAAGTAAAATTTTTTAGTCTTGACCTTTCTATTTTGTCCATAAAAAATAATATTGTTAAAAAAAACGATTGTCTCTGTCACGCGATAATTGAAGTAAATCGGCAGCATTTTATCTGAAACTTTACAAAAAGGTAGCTTTATACTATCTCATAACCAGTATGCCTTTTCAGATCATGAGATCTTTTATGTTTGAGATATTGAGATTGTTTTTTGTAAATTTTTTTTGATCGCTTATATTTCGGGAACAGCGCGGTCCGTTTTTACTAAACAGCGCTCATTTTTTTTCGTTTCTAAATGAAGATTCAAATTTCAAGAGAAATTTCAAGATTCATCGACTTATTTTTGTTTTATAACGATTTTTCGATTTTTGAGTTTTAGATTTTCGGATTTTTTGGCATGTTAGACATATTATGATGAATCTAGTGTAAATGCATTAAAAAGGGCATAAAATTACCTATCTTTTAATACCCCAAATTGTGGTTAGGCACTTTTACCTTTCTTATAAATAATTTTGAGAATAAAAAAAGCCAAATGTACCTATAACAGTATCTCTAAGGTGACGTGAAAAACTGTAATTTAAGCTAAATGTTTAATTTTAGTAAAAAATTATCTTTTGACAAACCATCAATGATAAAAAAGCACAGATTTTTTGAACTTAGAAAGAGATATAGCAATTTAAAATTCATTTATTTTTATTCTCTTCATTTTGTTATTTTTTTCATTAAAGACATTTTTAACCCCGTAAGGCCAAGAGTACATTATTTAATACGAATTTCCATTATTAAATTCTCAAACTTGATTTATTTGGATCTATCTTTGAAAAAGCATTCTGCTAAAGCAATTAACAGCGTATTTTGTTTTAAAAAGTTGTAAAAATTAAACCTCTAGCACCTACAGCGCCCCGGGGGACCACTCACTTTTTAACTATTTTAAAAGCGAGAAATTCTTTTTTAATATAATTATCCTTAGAATAGCTTTAAACGCAGGTTCCAACAGTTAATTAAAGTAAAACTAAGTTCTAAATATGACTTTTAGGGTCGACGTTTCAAAGGGGTTACTTACCGCAAGCAGTTTCTTCCTTCTGAGAAGACGAGGGAAGTAGCCCGTTTTAAAACAAAATACGACTGCAGTATTCAGCTTCCAATAGCAGTATGCTCTCAATCTACTCAACGAACTGCTCCGTCCAACACCTACCCCACCCTCGCCTGTCAAAATCCACTTATCACGAAAAAAATACTAATCGATGTATTTTAATTAGCACCCCTACAGTTTCCTTGTAAAAAATAGAAGAACATTACATTATACAAAAATTGCACCCTGGCTGTTTTTAATTGCACCCTCGTTAAATATTCATAATATTCGACAATTATTATATATTATAAACATGGAGAATTATCAGCTTCTGCAAATTCAGAATATCTAATACGCAAAGCGCATACACGGTGCGCTGCGTGTGTATCGGCGCACACATCGGCTGCTGAAACGCGTGCATATTTAAATTGCAAAGTTAAAGAAATGTTGGGTTAGCTGAATTTAACAATATCTATTTAATACTAAAAAAGTTATAAACTTGAAATCTAATGCTATTAAATAATCATAAATAATTTTATTATATCCGCATAAATAATACTTATACCTATATGAGGAATCCCATACGAAATCTGCACTTAGGCGGTTAAACATGGGAATTGTGAACTAAAAAAGGTCATAAGTAATATAACAATTACTTGGCTTTTTAAGGATGCAAACAATTTTTCACGTGATATAATATAAAGTAGAGAAAAAAATCTTTAATTTGAGAAGTGCCACGATTAGAAAGATTAACAAAATCAAAAGTTATGTGTGATCAAAGATAGTGAAAAAACGCAAAAAAAGGCTCAAAAATGAAAAATCATGAAATTTAGCGAATTTTTGGTATTTATTATTCACTATATTTAATAGTTTATAACATTTCATATTGTTAATCGTTTTTAACGCGGCATGTCTCAAATTAAAGCTTTTTTTCTCTACTTTATATTCTATTGTATGATGAAATTGTTTGCACCCTCAAACGCCAATTAATTGTTATATCACTGATGACCGTTTTTAGTTCATAATTTCTATGCTAAATTCCTATAAGAGAAATTGATATACGTTTTAAAAAAATAACATGGTCTGTTTTGCATGTTGGTCATTTCTTACATATAGTATACACCTATAGAACGAGAAAAAAATGGTTGCAGAGGTATGTCTCAACTTTTTTTTGATTTGTTATGTATTTTCAGTCATCATCTTCAATTGCTATTTACTTATTGGTTCAGATTAATACTTTTATATAAAACAAAGCTTAAATTAAAGCTCTTTGGATCATTTTATCGGGTGTTAATAGATGCATAATAATTATTATCACAAGAAGACGTACCCTTTTCACCAAAACAATGTGTATTATAAGTAAAATAGCTTGATATGGAATACATAGACCCATTAGAACGAAAATAATAAATATTTGGATAGTAAGTACTCGATAACTCATGCCGATATTGCCGATAATTACATCAATTTTTCCCAGAATGATATCCGAGAAATGTCGCTCATTATTTTTCAAATGAAATTTGTCCTTCAGAAAATTATCGTAGAGACTTCTTTCAGGTCACAATTTTTTCGTTTTGAGTATACTTTCTTATAAAATAAAAATAGTTCCCATTTTAAAACATGCTCAAAAATTGAAAAAATCAAGAAATAACTTTTGCAACAATCAATTTTTTACTAAATGTTAATAATTTGCTGAAATTTTTAAATAATTCTTAAAAACTAATTACACTACTCAATTCTGCGGAAAATAATACAAAAGAACCTTAGTTTAATTATTTGATCAGAAACTTCAATTTTTTACAGTATTACTATGAACATATAAGTCGAATAATGATTCCTTACAGGGGCCGCTTAGTCCTCCTTCCAGTCTCCCTTCTCTCTTTCAGTTATATAGAACAGCTGGCCTGGTCCCAGGGTACCCAAAGAGGGGGTAGGTCTGACTCACAATGTCGTTTCGGAGCAGGACGCGCGCATACGCATCAATTACAAAGCATCAAGCCAGCTAGGGACGCTCAAGAAAAGACGCCGTTATTCCCAACGCATTTCTTTGACATAAGCATACAAATTCTAATGCAGATTGGAGTATCAGGTATGATAAATAAAATTATTATTTGGATTAAATAACTGAACGCCTCTTATAGCGTCTTCACAGACAATATAAGCTTCGTTGTTGCGACACTTTATTATATATACTATTTTGTTGTTGTTGAGATTTAAGAACCATCCAAAAGAAAACTATTCATAAGCTGATTGATTCGAGTTAAAAGAGAAGAGATAGCAAGTTCAACAAATGGGTCCAACTGTCCTCGGCGTCTGTTCACAAACTGTGTTCAGACGCATATAATCGCGAAAGTGCGATTAAACAGGCTGCTGCAGAGTACAGCAAAAAACCGGTGGAAGATAAAAATATCATCAAAAGTGCCATCAATTTTGATTTTAAAACATTGTACTTTTTTTGCGGCCGCATTTGTCACGAATCAAAACAAAATATTAGAATGGTTCAAAAAGCAGATACTAGGGATAAAATCGTGCAGCTCTTAAAGGGCGAGATACGTCTGACGTTTTTAACAAAAATTTGTTAGCGCGTTTGAATCAATGTAAAGATTTTGTGCAGGTACAAGCTCGCTACCATGTACAGTGCATGTCTACATTTTATGTTAATAGAATGTCTGATCAGGTTGGACATCCCGCATCTGAAAATACAAAAGACTTCATACAACATTCTATGAATAACATTCAAGAAAACAAAAGTGAAAGTCAGTTTTCTCTAAATGATATCAAAAAAAAATTCGACGGTGATTTTCCGGATTTGCAGACTATTAAAGCAAATTTATTAAAGTATTATTCTAACAGTGAACTTGAATTTATACATTTGAAAACAGATCGCAAATGTGGAAAGATTGGTATAACAATCAAGAAAAAAATCATGAATTAGAACGAATAAGAATTGTCAAAATGGCTGGTAATATTATCTTAGAGGACATCCGTAAGACTGTTTACGATATAAATAATTACGTTCTTCCACAATTTAATGAAAAAATTATCTTTGAAAATATTCCTAAATCGTTAGTCAATTTTCTTGATATTGTTATCAAAACTCACAAAGATAAGAGTAAAAAAATGATTTTAAATGGCAGAAAAGAATAGCTACAATTGCTCATAGTATAATTACATTAGCAAGGCCGCGATCATTTTTGTCATCGATTTTACTTGGTTTACCGCCGACGATGCACAAAAAATATGCATCGAAAGGATTTTTATTAGGATTAATTGATACTTTGTCATATTTAAGATTATGTGCAAGCTACGATGAAACTTTGCGATTTGAAGCACCAATTGTTAATGATCCTGATAATCATTCTTGTAATTCCGAATGTTTTATGCAGTACATTTACGACAACGCCGATCATAACACTTGCACTATCGATGGCAAAAATACCTTTCACACAATTGGAGGACTTAAAGTTGTAACTCCGTCATGATGTGTAACTTCTAAAATACTATCGCTAGAGTAAAAAAAATTCCATCTTCAGATACGATTGGCAAATTCAGATTTACTGAAATAAAACGATTTAAAAAGAAAAGTGCGAAAGGATTAAAAACAACGTTCATTCAGAATATTTATAGTGATGATTTCACAAGACCAACAATGTCTATGGAAGATTATACTTGGCTCTATTCCAAGTATTCAGATAAAAAATCACAGGGCTATAGTGGATTCATGGAAGATTTTTATGCAAATTGTGATTACTCGACATCGACAATTATTCCATTACCGTTTGTCAATAATCCACCGAGCGACTACGATACGATTTTTACTGTTTTAGTACAAGCAGCTGAACAAAACAAACAAAACAACAATGGAGAAATTTGCTTTGTAACATTTGATCAGCCTCTGTATAAAAAGGCTCGATATATTCTGTCAGCCGTGGACCCAGAGCATGATCCACATGGTTTGTCAGTGATTCGAGTAAGACTTGGCGGTTTTCATACGTTAATGTCATTTCTTGCGACGATTGGATTTATAATGAACGGAAGTGGACTGAAAGAAGCTTTCTATATAATATACGCTGAAAATTCAGCTGAAAAAGCTTTCGTCGAACATATCTAATCGAGAGTTATCAGAGCACATTTCCTTGTTCAAGTAGCTTTAGTTACCGTAATTTTTGAATCACTTCAATTAACGGAAGAAGAAAAGGGAATGTTTGATGCATTATTGCTAAATCTGCATTATTGCAAAAAGAAAAATTTACAATAATAAGAGATAGATTTATGAAACAGATTAAAGAATTTCGAAAAAGGGGACCGACTACACAACTTTGGATTCAATACTGGGATATGTTGGCAATAGTGAAAAACTTTATCAAAGCAGAACGTTCGGGCAACTGGGATGTACATTTGAAATGCATAGAACAAATAATTCCATACTTTCCCGCGAGCGGACAAGTATGCGAAATCAGCTCATTTATATCTGCAGGATATGTTAATGTTGAAAAACGTAATGGATGAGCATCAATTTTAACTTTTTACGACAAAAGGCTATTTCACGATTAGACGCTCTGACAAGTTTTGGTGTGGAGTTTGGTCAGATATGACTATTGAACAAGTCTTAATGCGATCGATGAAGACTCAGGGCGGACTAACACACGGACGTGGAATGGCCAAAAGTGTTTTAACTAAATTCGTATTAACTATGATCATTCTAGTTGAAGTTTGTAACGAAATGGAACATTTTTGCAATGTTTCTTATTCCACGTTCAAACAGCATGTTGATTCCAAAGTATTTAGGATTACTAGAGAAGTTGCAGATCTTCAAAAATTACTCGAATTCTTCAATAGGTACAATCCGTTTCCAGAAACTACAAATATTATGTCAATATTTTCTGGAATTGTTGGCAATGATTCGATTAACTGTCACAGAGCATACGAAGTAGGTATGAAATCTGTTAAATCAATAATAGGCCAGGATTTTGAAAGTGTTAAATTTACACGAAAAAACAAAGTTTTATCCCTTCACACTGTTCAATCATCAGTCAAAGTAAATAATGAGACTATTCCAATAAATCCATTATTATTGCTTCAACGTTTATGTGTAAATATTAATAGTAAACGTGACATGAAGAAATATTTACAATTCGAACTTGCTCCGTTTCCGCTATCACTTTTACAGAAAACGGCTTCAGGAAAAACGTAAAATCACAACTGCTTGACCACTTTACACGCACTGAAGCTTTACCAAGTACTACAAATATTGTGTATGTTATTGACGGTGGATTTTTGTTGCACAAGGTGCTTTGTCAAAAAAATGATACGATTGAAGCGATAATTGGCAAATATTTAACTTTTGTACGCAACCATTATACAAACAATAGTTATATAATATTTGATGGTTATCCGAACCATGACGTTGATAATGAAACTACATCGTCATCAAAAACAGCTGAACGGTTAAGACGAAAAAGTTCTTTAAGTACACCTTTTTTTTCAGTTTGAGCTACACACAAAAATAACATTTTCGCAAGACAAGTTTTTATCAAAAGATAAAAACAAAAATGAATTAATAAAAGAATTATCAAAAGCATTCAGATTTAAAGGATTTAGAACTAAGCAAGCAAAGGAATACGCAGATTCTTTAATTATTCATACAGCAATAAAAATTGTCAAACAAAATAAAGTTATAAATACAGCAACAGGAGTAGCCGAATATACAAAAAAGGTCGTTGTTGTTGGTCAAGACATCGGTCTTTTGGTCATATTGAATCAATTCCTTTTTTCAGATGCAGAAATGTACTTTTTAAAGCCGGGTTCAGACAATGTAAGCGATTCTATATATTCATCGAACAGTTTTATACATGAAGATTACCGTTCTATCATTGGATTTTTACATTGTTTTTCTGGCTGCGATACAACATCTGGTTTTGCTGGCAAAGGCAAAAAAACAACATTTAATTCACTCATCGCAACTCCACAGTTAACAGAGTTAGTAAAGCCTTTTTAAGAAACTGACGCAGATTCAACAATTATTTCTCGGAATGATTGCAAGTTAATTACATCAATTTACAAAGGCAAATAATAATTATCTATGAACGAATTAAGATTTCAACAGTATATGACATCAACTGCAAAGTCAATATTCAAACTGGACAAATTACCACCAACTGTTGGCACGGCTACACAACACTCTTATAGAGTATACTACCAGCTTCAAAAGTGGCTTGAAAATTAAACAACACCAACAAAGTGGGGCTGGAAAGAAGATATTGTCGATAATTAGAAAATTCTCATGCCACGTGTTACTGAAGATTTTGTCGTACCTGAAGAATTATTAAAAATAATTTCTTGTAGCTGTGAAACCAGTTGTGAAGGCAATAGATGTGGTTGTCGAAAGCACGGGCTTCGATGTACTGATTTATGTACAAAATGTCGTAGTTCTGACAATTGTTTGAATGTTGAAAAAATTTCAGAAGATTTCGATGAATCCGAAGATTTTCCGAGCGATATTGAAGAATGAGAAAATGATACTACAAATAGAAGCGATATTGAAGAAAGAGAAGATCAAATTACAAATGCCTTAAAAACCTCGATTAATGTAGTTTCATTTATTTATTAATTGTTAATGTAAATATAAAATAAAGTTTATCAAGTAATGAAACTAAGGATCTTTTATATTTTTTTTTTTTAAATGGGGACTATTTTTATTTTATAAGAAAGTATACTCAAAACGAAAAAATTGCAACCTGAAAGAAGTCTCTACGATAATTTTCTGAAGGACAATTTTAATTTGAATATTATTTAAAAAATATTTTGTCAGGCCAAAAAACGTGATTATTTCGGAAGCCTATTAATTTTTATATCTGAAAAAATTTGTGGATATTTCAGACATAAAGAGGTACACTTTCACCAAGTTTCGTCAAAATAAAATTATTTTTGTGAAAATGAAAAATAAAAAACAAAAAAATCATTAATACAAAAGTTGTAGATTTTTTTATGATCTACAACTTATCTATTGTATACTTTTCTTTCCGACGTCAACTTTCGCCGGAAATCGCAATACAAAATTCACCCATTTTCACCCTCCCCCCCCCCCCCCCAAATGCACCCGGAACCACCCCTGCTCATGCATTAATTTTTTTACGTTTATTATACGCCTCTTTACCATTTCCAATTGTCCCCAACCTGTTAAGAATTTTTTTTCGCCTCAAAATAAGCTAATTCGACTGGACTATAATAGTTCGGAAAAGTGTAAAATGAGAAAAAGAGGGGAAATAAGGAGGTAAGAGGAGGTTTGAGGTGATAAAATTAAAGTAAGCGGCACTTATGTATAGTACAGGTGTCTACTTGTATATTTATGTGTTTGTATATGTAGTTATTACGCTTGATTTGTACGATTGTTGAAAAAGTTTTGTAACGCAATAATTCAGAAACGTGTAAAATGGGAAAAACGAGGTGAAATAAGGAGAGGAAGGGGGTTGAGGAGACAAAATTAAAGTAGGCGGCACTTATCTATAGTACACGTGTCTAAATGCACAATTATGTGTTTGTATGCATAGTTATTATGCTTGATATGTACATTTATGGAAAAAGTCGTGTAACGCAATAAATCGGAAAAGTATATAATGAGAAAAAGGGGGTAACAAAGGGAGTTGGGGGGGGGGGGGGTAAGGTAATTAAAATAACGAATATAGCACTTCTGTATAGTATACATGTCTAAATACATATATATGTGTAAGTATTGAGTGATAGACTGTGTGAGTTAGAACATTAGCGAATGTGTAAGTATGCGAGTATGTGAGTGAGAGAGCGAGAGAACTCAAGTGCTCAAATGAGTGAGTGAGCAGTTGAGTAAGTGAATGTTTGAATAAATAAACAAATCAATAAGTAAGTGAGTGATTGCATACGTAACCGTTACGTTAAGTGTTGGGTAGGTTACTCATTTAAAAGGAACTCGTTACCATTACAGTTATTTAAAAAAGTAACGAAAAGTTACTTAGAAGTTACTAGATAGTAATAATAATAGTTTAAACATTTTTAGTAATTCTCGGATATAATAGAAGAAAAAAGGTAATTTTTGCATTGTTGAAATGGTAATATATCGTATTTGAAGAGTTATATTAGTTTATAATTCATTTTAGATGTTCGGTATTAACAACGGCTAATATTAATTTTAAATATAAAAAATATATTAGCTTCAAAAATAGTTTATTGAATAGTTGATACTAAGAAAAGAGAAATAATAACATGAAAAATATAAACTAAAATGTGATCGTTGTTACGGGTTGGGGTTTAAATAAGTCTAAACTCACACAACAAGATTAATAGGCAATAGTTGAAATTTATTGTTTTTTAATAACCAACGCGAGGTGGGGGTAGTAGCTTGTGGCTTGATAGCGATCCGCGGAGCGACTGCCGAGACGCGAGACAAAACGGAGCAAAAGCGGCGCTCTCCTTGTCGCGTGACATAATGCCTGAGCCCTGATTGGCTGATTGACGGCGGCAATAGAATTCGGAGCTAACGTATATATTTGAATAAACCCGGAGTATATAATACATAGGGTTAATAACAATCGTAAATTAAGTAAATCAAGTTATTCATTTTCATTGTCGAATTTCTCATTCGAAATAGTAGTGTTAGTTTTGAAATTAAAGTTTACACCGCTGCCATTGCATTACTTGTAACTAAATATAGATTTTGTTGATTTCAATGCCAATTTAGCATGCTTCTGAATGGCAAAAATAGTACTTTTTTGTTTAGAAACCTGACAATAAAGTGAAATAAACTAAAAGAGACTTGTTTATCCGCAAAGCGTTAATTCGTTTTAGAAAATCATGTGATCCAAAATAAATATTGTTAAAAACTATAATTAAAATAAATAATTGCTCTTATAACTTACAAAATTAGTCTCATTGTGGAATTAAACAAAATGAAACATTTTATTAATCAAAAATCATTTACTACATAATACTATACAATAAACTAGAAGTAAACTTTCTTATGTTACTAACAAGGAGAGTCCACGACCTTTGAAAAAAGAAATACGATACAAGTTTGGGAATTGTTTTCTTATACCTAAAAATTAAGCTTAGTACCCGTAATATTTTGATAAAATGTTCAAATTTACCGAAAAAAAGTATGTAATATATTATGAATAATTTATCCTGAAAAAAATATTACCAATTTATTTGTAATTTTAAAGTTGTTATTTCTCCTTAAGGGTAGTTAATTCAATAATAACATCATTCCCCAGACTTTTATATGTCAAAAATATAAGCTGCTTTATAATGAAAATACAGTCATGAGTCAACTAATTAAATGTTGAAGGGATCTAGGTATTAACGGCCTGCCCTCCTGTGTAGTCGGAGAAGATATGAGGTTGGCCTTAAACGTATTGTGAATATACAAGACCAATCCGCCCCCGAATTTGTTGCGGTCTAATCTAATGTGTAAGTAGCCGTCGACTTAAATGCGATCACTCTCAATATCAGGGTCGAGGTGCGACTCAGCAACTCCAAAGAGATGGTAGGTAGGACCAGCCGAAAGCCGTTTGATGAATACCTCATCTTGTGGTATCCGTACTTTGTGTTTCTTGGTCTTGTTCTGTGGTTGATTCTTTTTCTGCCTCTGTAGTTGCGATCGATTTGTTATCTTTGTCTCCTTCTTCGCCTTTCTTGATCCTACAGCCACAAATTCTCCATTCTGTTTTCTGTTATTATCTGTAGTTACTTTAGTATAACCGTTTGATACAACTATATGCTTGTATAACTTTTATTTAGAATAGCTATTGGAAGATTAAATTTGCAATGCGATACTAGCAGATTCTGCATGAACTAATAAACGTTCAATTTTTTAGTAATTGAAATATACAAGTTAAATATATGACAAAATACTCGCTATTATCATCCGTTATACTATACCTTCATATAGTATATACAACGACGATAGTAGGTTTTTTTGTCACGTATAGAACTTGTAAATCAATTTATAAATATGATCTCTATGTCAATCTTATGAAAAACAGCCCGCTCGGCGGCCATGTTTTTAGCTGTTTCTTATGGGGACAGCAGCGCCCCTCTAGGCGCTGTGGAAGTTTTCTTTGCCAGTACCATATCACTCTGTCACTCTGTCTGTATGTGCCGAATTCAAAACATAAACGCCTAAATCCAAGTGCCACTTCAATGACAAACATTTTCAATTCACAATAAATGTTTCAATAATAAACTCTCTCAATTTTTAAAGTGATTTTTTTCACTTTTACAAATAACTTTTCTACTATATATAGAGTGAATTACTGGTATAGAAAACATAATAATTAATAATCTTATTTTACGATTATTGTTTATTTGTATTCAAAAGGCAGAAATAATCAAATTATGAATTATAAACGCAATAGGGCTACCCGCGATCATGACAAGACAATAATTTTGATAATATTTTCTTGGTTTCGAAAAAACCTCGACATAGACAGTCTTGTTGTAGTATTGAGGAAAATTATCTCGCCTTAACGAGGTTGTATTCGTAGATATATGCCATAATAACAAACATTTTTTACCACAATTTAATCTACATAATGATATTAAAGAGACAAAAATGTCAAAATAAAAAATTTTTTATTGAAATTCCATTATTATAAAATTATATATCGTCAATATAGACTTTAAAAAAGAAAAAGTTGACAAAACCGTGAAGACTTTTTTATTTGTTATCCGATTTGAATTTTGAAGGTCTCATTTTGATCCTTGAAAGATTTCAGGGGAACTTAGCAAAATATAAATGAAATAACATTGAATAACCTGCATAGTTACAACCTATAGTTTATAAGTCCATACACGTGTTTTTGTAAGTTTGAGCATGTACAAGTGTAAACTATAGGCTGTAACTTTGCAGGTTATTCGATGTTATTTCATTTTTATACGGTGTTCAAACTACGTCAAAGCGAAATGACTTATGGAAACAGCAGAGTATATACATACATATATACATATACATATACTATATATATATATATATATATATATATATATATATATATATATATATATATATATATATATATATATTGTGTATATGTGTATATACGAGTACCTATATATGCATATATGTATGAGTGTATTGTAAAATTTATATTTAGTATATTTATTTAAATATTATTAAATATGATTAATTTCTATAACTCAAGGAATAAATTGGACGGATAATCACATGTGGTTATATCTAATATTTACCTTCATAAATCAATTTATTTATATGAAAGCTATTAATTTATTAACTGAATATACCTCAATCACAGCATACATTTTGATTCATTATTACACGCTATTTTTTATAATTCGCTCCATATAATTTTCGCTCTATTTCGAGGCACGTGGTATCAAATTTAAACAGACAAACAAGCAATCACACAAATTGATCAGTATAATTAAAAGAAATAACAATCACCAAATTTACAAGCATAACTAAAAGACCGGACGCAATAAACTAATATAAGATTCAAACTTATAGTCCTAATTTTGCAATACGAATCCCGAGTAGATGCAGCAATAAATCGACGTAAATATAATATCGTACGCTCAAGACTCAAATCACTTATCTCGTTTATCGGAGAATACGGCAGGATCGTTGGCTCCTCCACTCAGGATCGGCGGGATGATGTGCACCACGTCGTAATATTCACACAGAATAGCAAGTTTCTTCGGTGCAGTTCGTCGTTCTCGTGGCTAGAGACAGGCACGAAAGATGAGAAAAGATGTTGTTCCCGCGGTGGATCCTGAGCGAAAGAGGGCGAACTCTTGTCGCTCCGTGCCTCGAGCCCTCATGTCGACGTGCCTCGCTCTCGCATTTGCGCACGCACATATTTGCACGCACATATTTGTATAATATTCCGGCCATTTGATATTAAGGCGCGGAATTCAAACTATCGCTCGTTACAGTATGTGTATATACGAGTACCCATATATGTATATATGTATGCGTGTATGTGTATGTATGTGTATGTGTGTGTATGTGTGTGTATGTATATATACATGTATATTCGTAGCTCACGGTTCACTGTCGCCATGATGCGGCTTGGCAGCGCGGCCTGAGATTAAAGCGTGCACTCCTGCCTGCCATTCACATGATCTGGGTTCTCGCCACGCTGCCGTGCAGCTGGTAGTGGTTCGAGACCGGCGCTCGCTCGCCATGAACAATGTTTTGAGAACGGCGCTCGCTCGCCATGAACAATGTCTTGAGAACGGCGCTCGCTCGCCATGAACAATGTTTTGAGAACGGCGCTCGCACGCCTGTTACAGTCTTTTAGTCTCGCTCCGTGACTACGCTGTCACTAAGGGGTTCGAGAGCGACCTGGGCACTTTGCAAATTCGGTTTCTTGTGATACTCCACGACTGCGGAGTTGAGCCTCCGCCCACAATGAGCGTCGAGCTAAGCGCAATTGTGATTTTCAGGGACAATGACCAATCTGCTCGCCACGCAGCAAGACCTTGTGGCACTTATCCAAGACTTTTTTGCCATGCTGCGTGAAACTCGTCCCGAGGACTGGACCATGGGCTTGGTTCAGACAAGAATGCAGGTGCTACGAGGTTATTGGATGGATTTCCAAAGCAATCATCTTGGACTCTTCGCTTCAGGGGGCGAGCCAGCACCCGACTATGACCGGAGGCGGGTATATTCAGACACGGAACGAACATACATCACCGCGCAGTCGGTGCTGTATGATGTCCAGCGACGACTAGGGCCACCTGCACTGGCTCCCATAAATGAAGGTACAGACGACCAGTGGAATCGATCCTCGACTACCTCAAATCGACTTGCCGACATTCTCAGAGCGTCGGGAGGACTGGGAGTCATTTAGGGACTTGTTTCGAGCACTCATTCACGAAGACTCACGCCTCAGTGACGTCGCGAGATTCTTCTACCTGAAGACGCATGTTCAAGGCGAGGCAAAGGCAGCTATAGACACCCTGAAGCTTACCAATACCAATTATGCCTCAGCCTGGCGTCTTCTCGAGTCTCGATACGAGCATCGTCGGCTACTTGTTCAAGATCATTTGACTGCGATTCAAGCATTGATCGACACACTGAGCCGTCACCGTGACCAACTACAGGGGCTTGACCGCCCAGTCGATAAATGGGACGATTGGTTTATATCCATCGCTGCCTCCTGCATGGACCCCACGACTCGACGTGCCTGGGAAGATGACCTGGAAAAGCTCAGCTCCAGCCCATTCGATGTCACACGTCCAGAGACCGAATCCACCCGCGCCGGAGACGCCACGGCTACATTTTCCAGGTTGACGGAATTTCTTCAATGGTGCCAAGAGCGCGAGCGCACATGCGCCCTCCGGCGGTCTACTTACATTGGCATAGACGCTGCTCGACTCAGTCGAGTGCCTGCGCTTATGGTGAACGGTCGACGGTGTATAGCCAGCAGCTTCAATTATATTTGTATCGGTTTGATCTTCCATGTATTTACTTAATTGTATCTCTATTTTCCTTCACCTATACTGTTTGTTCTTATACTGTACATTTGTTTATCACGAGCAAATAAATTTACTTTCTTTCTTGAAACATTCAACATTCGCCTTCTGACTTTTATTTCGACTCCACAGGAAATTCCAACATATGGGTAAGTCCCAATGAAATCTTTCAAGGAACAAAATCAGACTTTCAAAATTAATATCGGCAAACAAATAAAAATATTTCCACTGTCTTGTCAACTTTTTCTTTTTTAAAATCTAAATTTGACGATATCTAATTTTACAATAACGAAATTTCGAAAAAAAAAAATATTGTTTTAGTTTGACAAAAACCCCTTATTTTATAATATATTAACTTCCAAATCATTATGTGAGATTAAATTGTAGTAAAAAATGTTTGTTGTTTATGACATTTATCTACACAAACAACCTTCTTAACCCTTTGCGGCTCGTTGGCTACTATAGTGACCACCGGAATGCACTTGAAATTTTGAGTTTTTAGAAGACTAAGTAATGTATTTTCGCCCGGTTTTTTTAAATCCAATTTAAGTGGGAGTTGAAGAAGCGTTTAACATTACATTTGAGTCAATATTTATTTAATATTTTGTTAAATAAATAAATAAATAAACAAATAAACATCGCCATTTTTATGAAAAAAATGCAGTCGCAGAAAAACGATTAATTGGATCGGCCTAAGAATGTGTATACTGGGGTTCTCGGGGTCGCTAATTACGAATCTGAACTCATATTTTGAAAATTAAAAATGGCGGATCCATGATGGCGGTCAAAATTGTAATACCACTGAATTTGCTAGAAATTTGTGTACAAAGGTTTTCGGGGTCGCTGATTACGAATCTGAATTCAGATTTTGAAAATTCTAAATGGTGGATCCAAGATTGCGGCCAAAATTGAAATATTACTGGATTTCGCTAAAACATCGTATATAGGGGGTTTCGGGGTCGCGGATTACGAAGCTGAACTCAGATTTTGAAAATTCAAAATGGCGGATCCAAGATGGTGGCCAAAAATGAAATATTAATGGATTTAAAATTATTTACGTTTTGTGTACAGTTTATCAATCAATAATTTTGAAGATCTTTTATTCATCGCAAATGAAGCGTATAAATTTTATCTTTTTGTAGTATAAAAAAATATTAATAGCAAAAAAAGTTAATAATTCATCTTTGGTTATTGGTTTAGCTTTACTTTTCGTTTGTAGTGAATAAAGGTTCGTTTGCTCAGCGATTTCATCCATACTTGAAAAATTTATTACAAGCTTGTTTTTTTCTTCTGATATTTCTAGTGACTGTGAATCTATTGCTGAGTTATGAGATTCTGATGTTGAAGATGCTTCCGAAAGTGCAGAAGGTGAAGGTGATTCCGACTGTGATTGTTCTGATGAGAATGATTCTAGAGAGTTTATTGATATTGATAAGTAGACGAAAAGTGGAAAAAGCAGAGATGATTTTCCATTCACTTATACTTTCGGTCCAAATATTCCGGAGAATGTAACCACATATTTGGATATATTTTTATGTTTGTTTCCTAATGATCTATTTGATTTAATTGTTGGGCAAATGAACCTTTATTCACTACAAACGAGAAGTAAGGCTAAACAAATAACCAAAAACGAATTATTAAGTTTTTTTGCTATTAATATTTTTTTATACTACAAAAAGTTAAAATTTATACGCTTCATTTGCGATGAATGAAAGATCTTCATAATTATTGATTGATAATACAAAACGTAAATAGTTTTAAATTCATTAATACTTTAATTTTTGGTCGCCATCTTGGATCCGCCATTTTGAATTTTCATAATCTGAGTTCAGCTTCGTAATCCACGACCCCAAAAACCCCTATATACGATGTTTTAGCGACATACAGTGATATTACAATTTTGGCCGACATCTTTGATCCGCCATTTTGAATTTTCAAAATCTGAGTTCAGATTCGTGATCAGCGACCACGAAAACCCCTATATACGATATTGTAGCGAAATATAGTGATATTACAATTTTTGGCCGCCATCTTGGATCTGCCATTTTCAATTTTCAAAATCTGAGTTCAGACTCGTGATCAGCGACCACGAAAGCCCCTGTATACCAATTTTCATGAAACACCGTTCATCTGAAAAATTTGCACTGCAAAAGGTTAAGTTTATTTATATTTCTGTATATAGGGATAGTATTATGTTCTTTTAAGAAACTGTTAAGATGTGATGTAAAGTCCTTAATGTAAGGTATAACTATTTTGTTTAATCTAGTAATATTATTTTTTGAGTTATTGTTCAGATTCTGTTTTTGTGCTATAAACGTTCTTAATGTAGGTATTTATGAAATCAAAAGGATAGCCATTTTTTAATAGAAGGTTCATTATAATACTGAGGTTTTCTTTCTGGTAGGTGGGATTAGCCAGTATGATACCTTTGTCTACAAGATTGTAAATGATTGCTCTCTTTTATGAGATTGGATAGTGGGAGAGGAAATATATATCTTCCTAACGCTGACGGTTTTCCGTACCAATTTGTGATGATCGTGTTGTCATTTGTGCGTTCAATTTCGAGATCTATGAAACCAATTTTTTTCTGTCGATTTCATATTCAATAGTGAAGTTGATATAAGGCACAATCAATACATTTTTTTATGGGATAAGGAAGCAATCATCCACATATCTTGTATATAATAATATTTTGTTTTTTAATTTATGGAGATTATTTTCTAGTATTTCAAGGGATATTTCTGCAAGCAAATGGCTAGTTTAAAAACCCATAGAAGCTCCTAGTATCTGCTAGTAGTACTTATTGTTAAATTGAAAGTACGTTGAGTTAATTAAAAATATGACACTATCAATAAACTCTTGTCTTGATAAATTAATTTTTCCTCGTAAGAATTTCCATTCAATTTTTAGTCTTCTGATAATCAAATCTAAGCTGATGTTAATATAATGTTGATATTTGTTCATTTTAATCCAATAATATGACGATATTTTGATGTACAAAATTACACAATTTACACGATAGCTTATCGATAATTTTTCGGAAATAATTATATCAGAATTATTATTTAAATTACTACTTTTTTCAACGGAATTCTCATGTAAGGCTTCAGCAGCATAAACAGTACGACTCATACTTTCATTAAAATTTTCCGTATTTTTCTTCAAATTGTGAACATTTCCATTAATATTTCTAATATTTTTGACATCCTTGAAATAACTTGAAAGCATTTTCCTTAGAGATCTTATGAAGATTAGAAGTATTTTCATCCAAATTTTCACTTCAATTATGAGAGTTTTCATAAAAAATGCGATTATAATCATCAAAACTATCAACATTATTTTCTAAAATTCCAATATTTTCATTACAACTTCCGAAATTTGTTGGCATAATTTCAATCAAATTATCAATATTCTTATCAAAATTTTCAAAACTTTCATTCAACTTGTTAAATTCAATATTTTGTTCATCTATTTGATCTTGTGGCTGAACTATTCTGTTTAAAAACTGAACAATATCGTGATTGAATAATATATTGTCATTTGATGTCAAATTGTCTATATTTGAATTTATTATTGTAAAACTTATATCTTCAAACTTATTGCTATTCATATTTTCTCTAATATTATTATGATCAATCTCATTAATTTCCTTTATGCTATTCCTTAAATTACTATCATTATCTATAATTTGATTTGTTACGACTTCGTCTGAACCCTCGTTTTGCAGAATATTTTCAATTTTTATATTTTGAACTGTATGTTTTTTAGTGAATCCAGGTTGTATTTTAATTTTTTTATTATTTATTTCTAAATACCCCTTGTCTAATCGAAGCTTTTGTTGTGCCAATATTTTTATTCTAAATATTCCAGCATAAGGATTTGAAAAATTTTCTGGTGCAACATGAAAATCAAAAAATACCCCATTCATTGGTAATTTTACAACACCTAATGTCCTTATTGCTTTATCTGTAATTCCTGATATTAATATTTGCTGGTTATTGTTAATATTGCCAACTGGCATATTACTTTTCTTTATAATATTTAACTGTGCTCCACTGTCTATTAATAACTTATATTTTTTTATCTGTATACAAACTTTCTACTTCTATATACTGTAATAAATTTTCAAGCTTGACAACATAACTCAGCATTACTGTATTGGACCCTTCTAATTGATTTACCCCAGTTTCTTTAAAAGAAATTGAGTTTTCTATGTTATCTGACTGACCATACTTCTTAATTTCTTTATCTATGAAATTACTATTATCTGTCTGAGCTTCATTATTTTGTTGCACACTTATATTTATGAGCGACTGATTATGATCTACTCCCCTTGTGCGCTCTCTCCAGCAAGAGTTTGATCGTTTCCCAAACTTGCTTGTTGAAGCCCAGTATTTCTAATATATTATCAACCGTGTGACGGACTTAGCCGTTTTGATTAGGAGAAAAGTATTTTTTATGTATACGCGGTTCGCGTTCGGACCCGAGAAAGTTCTCCAAAGCAAATTATGTTTCGCTCTCGTCTTACAGTTTCCGATATCCCGAGACCTTCTCCCTTCTGTGTTCACGGAGCCGCCTAGTTAGGGGTTCCGTCAATGCAGTTTTCCTATGTTTTGATTTATCTAGGTCCGGCAAGAGCGCGCGCTGGTGCTCTAGCGAGGCGAGAGGCCAAAGCCTTGAAAGAACGTCACTACTTCTTTCCAGGAAAAACCCCGAAGAGCCGACACTCGAGTGGCACGCTGACCGCTCAAGAGTGCGCTCTGCTTAATGGGACTTGGGTGGTGCATTGGCCTCCTAGATAGGTACCAAGGAGGGTTCGGCGCTTCCAAGAGGGTATAGGGTTTTTTAGGAAATAAAATGATTTCGGGTTTAAGAGGCTAGTCTAGTTTGTCGGGCGGAAAATAGAGGTGATTTTTCGGGACTCATAAAAAAAATAACCATTTTAAATTAAAATTTTGAGGATACATTCAGATACGATTGACAAGTTAATACACAAAATTTCATGCAAAAATATCGACTGTAAGCCGAGTTATACGCTCCGACGTCGAATCATCCAAAAATTAAGTATATATATTAGAAGGGCCGTGCAGACAATCACAATGCCAGTATCTAAAAAAGCCTCAGAATACCAGTATCTAAAAAATTTTTGTTTTACGTTAAACTAGATGACTTTCTCCGTACCATGAACTAGGATCTTTCGAAAATATTGAAAATTAAAAACATGGCAGCGTTTTGAAAAAAAAATTCAATTTTTCACAAATAAAACGCTCGTTTTTTGCTCGGCAAATTTGTATTTTTTATCAAAAAGATCCTAGTTCATGGTACGTAAAAACATGTTACGAACATTCGTGCAAAATTTCAAATCGATTCGTTAATTTGTCTTTGAGCTAGAGCTGCAGCCGTTTTTGAAAATGCAGTTTTGAGAAAAACGCGTTTAAAGTTTTGACAACTGATTTTTCGGTTATAAAATTTAATTTTTCATCCTTACAGTTATTCTGCGATTCCAGGGCCATACAATTCGCCTTCCTCTTGCTGGAAAAAGTGCTGTTCATCAGCTGCAGCTTTCCTACGAGCTGTCCGAGCCTCCTTTGAAGTCTTCTCGTGCCTTTTCTCGGCCAGCTGTATACGTGCCATGTCGCGTCTGTTGGCGTATTTCAGTGCGTAGCGGCCAACAGATATGCACATAGTACGAAATATTCTTAATCTGGACTTCATGCCATCATTAAAGATACCCGTTGCAAAAAAATTGGCCAATTCTATGGTTTTAGGTCGCTGTGAAGATGTTTCAGAGCTATGTGCCATAGAAAGCCGTTATAACTTTCATTATTATTTTGTGTGTTGCTCCCTTTGCATCTGTTTAGCAATACCATTCTTGACAAATCCGTATAAATTGGATGCAAAATTTTTAAACCTTGTGGATCTAATGGCAGATAATCGTGCTTGAATTTTCTCATATTGAGTCCTTCAGCTTCCGCTCGGCGATACGCGCACCAGCTATCCGCGCCGACCGGGTAGTTTTGATGCGAATTCTTGTTAGTCGAACCCATATGGAAATCAGTAGCCCAAATATCCTGATGCATGTCCTCTACATTATCTTGATGCCTTATTATCGCTAAACCATAATATTTTTGGAGTTTATTTATGATTTTGTCAGTTAATTTTACTGTATCTTTACTCCTTCCTCCTAAACCTTTCGCTTTTTTTTTCATTTCGGCATCGTGTACCCATTCTTTTCTTGACGGGTAGATAGCATTCTATCTTTTCAACAGGAGTATCATAAGGATTCATATCTCAAATACCTTTAAAAGTAGCACTGTCTCCGTCACCGATGTAGCGTGTATACTTCACATTATACATTTCGAGCGAGCGGCCGAACATTTCTTTTATGCCGTCGACTTCCATTTTCACAGCCGATCCGGCGTGATTAGATAGGCAATCATGATCGCTTGAGAGCCATTCTTCATATGCTTCTGGATCTTCCTCTTGTTTTTTTGTCCAGTACTCACACGCTTTACAATAACTCGATTTCACTGATGTATCGACGATTTTCTTGCTATATTTTCCTGCGAGAGTCGTCACGCCATATCGTGAAGTATGTCCCCGTTTTGTCCACGTACCATCTCCGGAAACTTTTAAATGCGTATCGGAATCTTCTTCTTCAAGCGTTTTTTCTTTTTCTTCTTTCACAGCATTTTTAGTGCAAGATTTATACACCGCCTCTGCAGCTATCCAAATATTTTTAAAGCAGCCTTCGAAGGTATTAATATGAAATGTTTTTGCTGTATCCATCAAACCACAAAAAAGACTCAGACCGTCTCTTCCAATCCCTAAAAGCCGCATCACAAGCACTGCACGTCGATTAATATCATAGGCTTTTTCACTCTTCGGACCAGAATCGATGTAAGAAATGCCACACTGACACGAGACAGCAATTTTAAAACCTAATCCTGCCAGACTCGCTTCTTCGAATTTTACATTTGTTTTGCAATTCTTGCAAAGTACTATGTTGCTAATTGCAGTAAAGACGGAGAAAAATTCAATGATTCGATAGCCGTGAGTATTATCAATAATAATCTCATCGTCATCGTTACGCGCCAATTTTTCATCTGTAGCACTTGTATTCGCCGTTGACTGCTCCAATGTGTCCCAATTCTCATGGAAAGTTATCTTCCTACTTGAAGATCTGCACACTGGGTCCTCTTTCGTGCCTTTTTGATTGTCGTAAGGACTTTTCTCACTCATTACTTAGCTGCGATGCGTTCTAGACCTATGCTCAAACAGAACTGAAGCAGACGTTTCGTGCGCGCTGGCGTTCGTATGATTTCTCTACTTGCATCTTCTTGAAACAGTTTCAAACGAATGTATAGCTTAAGGGGTTATATCCCCCTTCTGCTCTAAAAAACAAGGCTTTGTTAATTATTTTTTTTAAAGGACATTTGAGATTAAAGGTATACAAATAATATAACATTGGATTAAGCAACTCTTGAAGAGAAAAAAAATTTTTATTGATATTTTTTTACAAAATGGCGGCTGTGCAGTGATTACCATGAACCGCTTTTTCAAAAAGGTCTTCCGCGGCGAGCAGTACAAGTCTCGTCCAACTCCACCTATAACAAAAAAAAACTTTTCTATTATATACATGAGTTTTGCTAATGAAGTACACATGATTATATTTTTAGAATTTTTTTTCGCGAAATGGCGATTGTTGTAACAAAAAATCGTGTTTTCGACGAAAAAAATCGACTTAATTTGTTATTAACTTTTTTCCTTGTTAATTAATCGCTAAAATCGTGTGTACTTCACTAGATAATCAAACAATGAAGCTACTGTTAAAATTTTAAGTCAATGTGATGTAAACTTTTTGAGTTCTACTGCTTGCCGATTTTGAAAACATGGTTTCGAGAAAAACGCGTTTGAAGTTTCAAAATGCTATAAATCTTAAGAATCGCAAAAATATAGTCCATAATAATTTTTTTACCTTCAGTCTGCTATCCCTGCACCATATAATTGTCCTTCCAGGGCCTTCATTTCCTCTTCTTCTTTTTTTTTGCCTGATGTAATGCTGCGCCTGGCCTCTTTCGCGATATCGGACATACGATGCTCAGCGGTTTTGACGCGATTGGCGTCCGTTTCCACGCAAAACTCGTACATGTTTGGTCCAACAGTCAACCCAAGAGCATCGTAAACGGCAAACAGACCCGAGAAGCCGTCATTGAAGATAATAACGGCTACGTCAGTCGCAATGTCAACTATAGTCTTACCGCTTGACACCGTGTTTGGAGCAATTGACCACACTACAGTATTAAACGACTCGTTATTGTTCTAAGTATATGCACCCAAGCAGCGTGACAGAAGGTTGTCGGAGCTGAGTTCATTATAAATGGGTTTTATTGCGTTAAAAACATCCTCATGCATTCAACTCTTGTGCTCGTACGTTGCAAGTGTACCAAGCGCTGTACTGCGTGCCAATAACACCAAGAGTCTACTCCGACGAGTCACTTCTCGTGCTGTGTATTCTCCTTCGTCGACATTTTATGAAGTAACGTTGCCCAAATTTCATTCCGCATTTTATCGACTGAATCGTAGTTTCTCCTAATAGCAAGTCCGTAATAAATAAAAAGTTCATCAATTAACTTTTCGGTCAACTTTCCTCGGCCGCCAAGACCTTTCGTTGTTTTTTTCAAATTGCGCAGACGCGTTCCCATGCGCTTCTGAACGTGTCCGACACATTCTTTTTTTTCGACAATGAAATCTTTATAAGGTTTTGAGTCGACTATACCTTTATATGTTTTTGAATCGCCGTCGCCGATATATTTCAAATATTTGATATTATGAAGTTTTTCTGAGCGTTTGAAGATTTCTATAACTGCGTCGATCTCCATTTTCCCGGCACTACCTTCATGGTTGGCATCACAGTTCTGTTTTTGTGACGGGTATACCTCTTCGTATTCAGCAGTACCTTCTTTTTTTTGCCAATATTCACACACTTTACAGTACTTAGCTTTTACACACACACATCCAATACCTTGCCAGTGTACCAACCAATCAAAGTCACCAATCCGAACAAAGACGTAAACCCTCTCTTTCGCCAAGATTCATCGCCTGACACCGTGAAACCTTCTTTTTCACCTCGTTCGATAGAAATTTCTTTTTCTTTAATCGCTGATTTTTTCATAGATATAATTCGAACAGATGAAGTAGCAGTGGCGATATTAGATATGATCTTACTGTAAGTTGTTTGAAAAACAGGCTTTGCAAGATCCATCATAGAGCAGAACTTTCTTATACCGTTGATGCCTATACCTATGATGCGCATAGCTAAAATAATACGGCAGTTCATCTCATAAGCACGACCATTTATTACAGGACAGCTGTTAATATCAGCATCACCACAGTTCGAACAAGACACAATAATTTTCAAGCCTAGTCCACGCTTGTTCGACTCTAAAAACCGCACGTTACCATTACATTTTTTGCATACTACTAATTCAGAAAGAGCAGTAAATACAGCGAAAAAATTTATGAAACAGTAGCCGAAATTATTATTAACATCGCGGTCATGGTCTAAATCAGTAGTTTTCAATTTCTTAGCCGAGGTACTAACGTGCTCCGAATCGCCTTCGAACAAATGGCGGTTAGGCGGGCGTCGATTACTAATTTTACTCCGTTTTGGACTTGTACTTCTTGTTGTACTGCCTTTGCGGCCACTGTACACCTTTTCACTCATAATTAAGTACTTGTAAATATAATTCACAGTTAAAAAGTAAAGCAAAACTTAAAATAACAACGTAAACAACGAGAACGGCTGATCGACTAAACACAGGGCAAGTGTGAGTAAACACGTGCTGTAAAGACGCTGTAACCGTTGTAATGTCATGTAGCGACCTCTATAATTCAAATATAAAACACGATATCGATCATAGGTAACTTCTACTAATTTCCAAAGCCGCGAAATTCAAAAAAGCGAGCATCGCTAAAATAAGCAAAAATTGTGATTTTGGAGCATCAAAGCTGTTTGGAAAAAATTGATTTAAAAAAATTTTGAGTTTAAATCGGTACTTGGGCGTTGTAGATTTTGATTCTAGGATTGTTTTGTCAAGATTTAAGCCAATAAAAAAAATGGAAAAAAACAAAAAAATTTGGGGGATATAACCCCTTAAATTACTTGTTTTAGGAAGCCATCCAGGTAGTTGCCTGGCCCACTGTACAATGGGGACTCGATTTATGATGCCCTCGGAGCACAACAATGAGCACAGCTGCTCGGCGCTCCGCCCTGTCACCACACGCCGACTAAATCCCCTCCTATTTCAAAAATATTTATGATACGATTATAAAACTTTGGGAACTTATTCTCCGAATAGTATACTATCGAATTAGGAAAAAAATCGATTTTTTGAAAGTGAGAAACTAGACTAGCCCCTTAATGTTAATTTATTTGATCTTTGATAATATTACAATATGTTAATTGGAGAGGGAGAGCGTAGATATGGGGGACTAGTGATCGTGGGCCTGAGCGCGTTAGCTCCAGCCACGAGCACAGTGTCCACTTTTCCCGTTTGTCAAGGGTGCGTTAATCTGTAAAAGTACTCTCGAGCCCCCCGCTCGCGGGTCCTTATATACTCGCGCTGCGCCACGCGCCGCGAACGCTGCTCTTCGTTCCCACTACTCTCTCATAAATTTCTCCCCTCTTTTCCGCCCATGATTCGCACATTTTGGCTAGCACAGCTATCCTTGTCGCGTAGTCGCATGCTCCGCTTGATTATAATGTGCGACAATATATACGTTGTTACCCTTATACCCATAATTAAATTGTAAAATTCCCGGCCGTCACAACCGTATGACCAATACCTTTACATAAATCACAAAATCTATCAACCTTGCTTTCTAAAGCCTTGAGCACACTACACATGTTAATTGTATGGCCTACCTTGTTACAGAATGAACACTGCATTTGAACTGTGTTTTAATAATAATATTTAAGTGCCTGGACTTTTCTACAATCTTCAATCAAATGTCCCTTAAATTTGTAATATTCACAGAAGTGAATAGCAATTAGTAGCGTTATTGCTTCTATTAAACCCAAAATTATTATTTTGGCCAAAGTTTCTATTACCAAAATTGTAAAAATTATACTTATTTTGAGGCTGGAAATGTACATTTTTATATTTGGAACAAAATTTGGCTGTACGTCCAGTTTCGTCACAAATTTGACATTTATATTATTGCTTCGTTTTATATTGAGTAACCAATATTTTTACTTGCTCGCATTCCGATACCTCGTGGCCTCTTTCCCCGCAAAACGTACAAATACGAAAACGTAGCTTATCTTCACCTGTTTTACAAAATTTAATAGTATGGCCTTTTTGATTACATTTTTGACAAATTACCTTAGAACAAAATTGCATGGTATAACCTGGATTATTACAATATTCACAAACTTCAATTTTTGTTGATTTATTCGGACAAATATTAGGATTATGTCCACTTTCTTTGCATTTCCAACATACTTCGTAATCTGTAATAAATGGTCACTGCCCTACTTCAGGTCCCATTTCTTGACAATATTGGCTATGAAAATTTTGGCTTCTATTAAATTTACAAGTACTAATAGAGTGTCCCCCTTGATTACAGTATTTGCAAATGAGTTTCATTTTATTTGTTACACTTCTGCAGTTATTAGAAAAATGATCCATTCCTTTACAATAAACACATGCTGTAGATTTACAAAATAATGTTTCATGGTGTAAGTCACTGCATATTTGACATGTAAAAATTTTTTGTAATTCTATGATTTTATCATCATTATGATATATTGTATGTCTTTCGCTTATTTAATTTATTTTCAATTTCTATGGCAGCTAAAGATATTGCTTCTAAAGTAGCATGCTCTCCCAATTCTACTTTTATTTCTAGGTTCTGACCGTCTCTAAAACTTTTTATAGCATCAGCCTCTATAGTTGCATTAAATGCGTCTACAGCAGCATTGTTTATGCCATCTTCTGCTGCCTTTAACTCTTTAATTTTTAATACCAAATCCTTTATTTTATTAGTATAATTTATAACTGATTCGTTTTCATTTTGTAAAATTTGTGATAGTTTTCCATAAAGAATGTGCATATTATCAGAAATCGGATATAAATTTTAAACTGCAGTTTTTAGGTCAATGATATTAGCAATTGCAGAATTTCCTAGGGCTTTATAGACTTCCCCTTTTAATTTAATTTTCAATATCTTAGTAAGGTTTGCTTCATCTACTCTATCAACAATGCTTTTTGCTTGTTTTAATTTTTCAATATATTCTGCGACTGAAATATTTTTTCCATCAAATTCTGGAACTAAATCTGCTACATCTTTTAGTGGTAATTTAAGCTGATTTGCCATCTCGTTAATTTTATTAACTTCTAAAATATTTATTTGTGGTAAGTTATTTTTTTTAATGTGTCAGGTTACTCTGATATCTGACTTCCGCGTTCCAACACCCTGTACTTGTTATTGTATACTGACACAAATACGAGAAGTTTGAATGTCTTTTTTGAATGTAGTATGCTTATTTCAAATCCTTTAATATTTATTATTGTAATATGTTATTGTTTAATTGTATATTGAATACCTTTCATCTACTAATTCTTAAATAATGATTTTGAATTTAAAAAATTTTAATCAAAAAGCTTGTTAATGATTATTAAAAATAAAATAATTGCTATAAAAATGTTAATATTCAAAATTTGTATTAATATACTTTAATAACACAAAAATGAATTATTTAACCGTAAAAAGCAGTAAAGAGGTATTGAATTTCCAATCAAACAAATCAAAACAAAATTCTATTTAATTTTAATTATGAAAGTAATAATATGTATTTTTAGTTTATTCTAAACCAAATGTAACTTCATTTGAATAATCATGAAAATGAACAGAAATTACTGAAAGCAAAAAAAGTGCAGTTTTCGTACGTCAAAAAGAAGTAAATAGTATATAGAAAACAATAAATGATATTTAAAGTTATAGAAAGAAATATATAAAAATTTTCTACTATTAAGTCCTTCAACCAATTCATTTATTTGGTTCTAAATAATCAAGAAAGTAACCAGAAAATAAAACTCATAATTATTATACCCTCGATTTCTAATCTACGTCTTTTTAGCAAAGCATTCGACACCATCTCACACACTAAACTGCTGCGTAAGCTGATGCGCATGGGATTCTCCAGGAGTGTTCTCCTGTGGCTTAAGTCATATATCATGGGGAGACGACAGAAAGTCGGCACAATCACAAACGGGGATTCAGGTTGGCTAACCACCAATCTTGGCGTTCCACAGGGCTCAGTCCTGGGACCCCTGCTTTTCAGCCTGTACATAAACGACTTACAAGACGCACTCGACTTAGATGGTGTCGAACACATACTTTACGCTGACGACTTGCAAACCTACACACAAGTGACCCTGAAGGGTCTTCGTGATGGTATCGGTCGCATGTCGGCTGTAGCACAAGCAGTGTCGAACTGGGCAACGTCAGCTGGCCTGCGCCTCAATGTCGGCAAGACAAAAGCGATCATTTTTGGATCTGATCACAACATCAAACAGGTTCAGAACCTTGACTTGCAAGGCATTGAGATACAGACCGGCGTACACGTTCCCTTTGTCGATACAGTCACCAACCTCGGCGTGGTGATGGACGGAGGGTTGACATGGAAGCCGCAACTGAATGTGGTCAGTAGAAAGGTAAATAGGGCTCTGTATAGCTTAAAACTTTTCCGTTCAAGCACCACAGAGATACTGAGGAAGCAGCTGGCATGTGCACTGGTACTACCTCACTTAGACTATTGCCCAGTGGTTCTTCTTGATGTGTCAGGGAAGCTCCAGACACGACTACAACGTCTACAGAATGCATGTGTGAGATACATATGTGGTGTTAGGCGGGATGAGCATATCACCGCCTACAGGAAAAAACTGGACTGGTTGGATTTGAAGGTGAGGAGGGAGTATTTTATGGGGCTGCTGCTTTACAAAGCGGTTATCATGCGGCAGCCACCGTATCTTACTGCCCTCTTTGAAAAAAACCAGGCCAGGACTTCAAGTAGGGGTGGTATGAAAGAGCTCTCGGTTCCGGGGTCGCGCACCGATAAGGGCCTTTTCTCATTCAGAGTTCAAGGTGCGCACCTCTGGAATTCGCTCCCGAGCAGTGTGAGGTGCCTGCCATCTTTTTGTAAATTTAAAACGGCGTTTAGCAGGCACCTTAAGCAATTACATGGTGAAGAGTATGTACAGAGATGAGTCGAGTATTTATTTAAGCTTTTTATTTATTTGAATTATTTATTTATTTCACTTATTTATTTATTTAAACTTATTTATTTATTTATTTAATTAATTTATTTATTTAAATTTATTTATTTATTTATTTAATTTAATTATTTATCTTGTTTATTTATTTATTCGACGTATATATTTATTAATTTATTTATTTATTTATTAAATATGTTTAGTGTTAGTTAGGTGTGAATGTATTTATTAGCGTGATTGTTAAAGTGTTATGAATGAGTGTGTTTTAAATTTAGACGTGATAGTATACGCAAAGATTTAGCAAAGTATGTGTATGTATTCTTTTATATTTATATGTTATCTCTATTGTATTTATTTTTTATTCTATGTATTATTATTTTTTGACGAAGCGTTTTCTGTGATATTTGACTGTGACTAGCTCATTACATTTAAATTTTATAAACTGACGAACTGATAAAGTGAATTATTATTTTAATAAGAAATATGCAATAAGTGAAAGTTAAGATAACAATTATATTAAATCGACTGATATTTTTAATTATAATTATAACTACATGTACATGAAATTGTAAGATTTTGTCTTCTGATGAATAAAAAGTATATCTATCTATATCTATCTATCTATCTTTTTTAAATATTTGTACCTGAATCTAATTGTTACTCAGAGAAATTTGATAATATTCGTACCGGAACCAAATTGTTATGTCCTGAACTCCTAAAATATGAGAATTCAAGACAAATGTAATACGGTCTAGTGTCAGGCTCTACCATGAAAACTGGCACTCTCATTGTCAGCAACCTGCTTGATATTTTATAGAATTCTTTGAAATTGTATCGCTTACCTTTTAATCTGCTACGGATCCGCTAACTGCTTTCTGGATAAAGGTTGGAGGTAGATCGAATAATATTTTCCAATTCTCGAATTAACAGTAAAACTTTTATTTATTTTTTTCGTTTCACAAGTTATTATAAACTTAATAATTAAACCGCTTTATACTTGTAATATATTAATTTGTAGTGTACTTTGAAGGAGATTTATTTAAGTTGAATAATAGAGAATATTGAATTGTGTAGCTATTTTATATTTATAAGTTTCGTTTGGTCGAGCCGCGAGTCGGCCTACTGTGGGCTTTTTCTTTTATATCTTATTTCTCGTTGATAAAAAAAGTATAATATTTTAAAACTTAATAATAACGTTATTACAAAAAGAAGATACAAAATATTATAAGTATTGTATAAGCGATATTATGAAACGCTTACTTTACAATTTCGCGTCGTCTGATTGAGGATTGCTGTATGACTGTATTTCAAAACGACCATTCCTTTTGTCGAACTTTATGTCAGCGCTCTTGAATCATAAGTTTAGCTTGACAAAAATGATGTCACTGTTTAATAAATTTAATAATTTTTAAAGTACGTTTACTAGACGTAACACCGACTTCAAAAACTTAATATAATGTAAAATTAATTTTATAATAAATATGTGAAAAGTCTATAGTAAATGATATGCAATGAGTGCACTCCCGTGTGCCTTAATATAATATGGACATAGCGATATGGACTTTGTCCAACTACTTTGGTCATTCCAAACTTTAACCAAGGATCATTGGACAAAGTACGGAATCAAAGTCCCACATCGGACTTTGTCCAATGGCGCCTAGACAATCTGTGGAGTGACCGGTCAATCTTAAGATCGGCTGGTTTCCGGACATTGACCGTAACAGATATATATATATATATATATATATATATATATATATATATATATATATATATATATATATATATATGTACACGATAGTAAAGGCTTATGGAACCCAAAGTATATATTTGTCACTCTTTTAAGTGATTAAAAAAATAAAATTCTTGGAACTAACAGGGGTCATGGATGCATCAGAACAAGGAAGACGCTACGCTACGCGGCCGCCATTTCCCTGGCGGGCTCGCTTTGCTCGCCCTTAACACTCTTGGGTGTTTGGTTGGAGTATTTTAGTATATTAGGAAAAATACTGAATCGGTACTCCAGGGTGAGAGTGTGCGTGTGTAGGAGTGTGTGCATGGATGTGTGGGGTGTATGTATATGGAAGGTGTGTGTATGTGGGAGCATATGCGTGGATTGGAGTGTGTGTAGGTGTACGTTATCATCAATAATAATCATCGTCAGCCTTATCAATGATAATGAAGTCAACATCGTGTGAAATGAACATCCAATATTTTGGTCCATATTGACATCATACATTGTCTCTGACCCTCACCCTCACCCCCTTGCTATCTTCAGATAAATAAATGTTAAAAAACGGTTCCGGTCAATTTTGAGTGAAACGGACATCGAGAAATACATATTTACAATTTTTAAAGTCTAAAAAGAGGACTTCCGGTTAACTTTCAGATCCCTTCCGGTAATACCCACATAAATTTTGGGTCACAATTACATCACGCATAGTCACGAACCTCCACTCAAAGGTATACGCCCAAAAATAAACAATAAAAAATTGTTAAAGTCGATTTTCAGTAAAACTTGGAGATTCACAATGCGAATGTCTGCAATTTTATTTTATAATTTTCAAAATTGAAAAATAAAATACTTTCAGTTCATTCCGAAAGTAGTTCCGGTAACGTACACATAGCTTTTAATCTACCCTTACACTACACACCGTGACAGATTCTCCAACCCCCATGGCTTCAGCCATAAAATAAGCTTTAAAAAATTGTCTGAATTCAATTTTTATTGGACGGACATGCAAAATTTTATTTTCTTAAATTTTGAAATTGACAAAAATTAATTCCGGTTTATTCCAGAAGTAGCTCCCGTATTATTATAGTTTATCAAGACAGTGATTCAATGCGAATACGATAAGTACGAAAAGTTCATAGCTTATATGTTCCATTTCTATTAATATTACTTGTTCAAATTCATTAATTCTTTTATAGCTACTTTGAGTTACATAATTTACTATCGGTAATTAACTACCTGTACAAACTTTATTTGAAAGCATTTTATACAAAATACGAAGTTGTAGAGCTTCTGAATTTTACTATATTTAATGTGTACTACACTCCCCTATCTGTGCGTGTATGTATATGCATGCGTGGGGAGAGTATGTGAGTAGGGGTGTGCATGTATAGAGGGTGTATATGTGAGGCGGGGGGAGGCAAACGTGTGGAGTGCATGTGTGACAAAGGGAGCGGCATGTGTGAGGTGTGTGTATGGGGGTGAGTGCGTGGGATGTGTATGTGTAGGAGCAAATGCGTGGATGTGAATATGTAAGAGCGTGTGCGTAAGTTTGTGTATGTGTAGGAGCATGTGCGTGGTATGTGCGTGGGAGCGTGTGCGTGGGTGTATGTGAGAGCGTGTGCGTGGGGGTATGTGTGGAAACGTATGCTTGAGTTGGTGTGTGCGTTTGCGTAAGTTCGTGTGCGTGGGTGTATGGTAAGTATATGTGTCCGGACGGTGTGTGTGAGAATGTGTGGGAGCATGTACAGGTAGGGGTGTGTGTAGGGGTGTATCTGTGGGAAAATGTGTGTGGGTTGGTATACGTGTGCGTGCATGAGAACGAGTACGTCGTTGTTATTGTGGGAGAGTATGCGTGGATTGAAGAAGCAGTTCCGGTAACATACACATAGCTTTTAGTTCACTCTTACACTACACATGGTGACAGACTCTCACCCCCATGGCATCATCCGCAAAATAAGCAATGCAAAGTCCGGTGAAAAACAGTCTTTTAAATTCACAAGGAGTCCACGACCTGTGGGAAGTGGTTTTCCATGAGGCTTCAGGAAGTGGTTTCTGGTACCTAAAAATGATGCCTAGCACACGTAGCTTTGTCTCATAAGACCTTGGGGTCAAGATTTGACCTTTTGTATTCAAAATACGCGTATTTTTAGTAAGAAATGGTACCTATATTTCGTATCATAAGTCTGCAAGATTTTTTGTAGATAATTGATGTATAATCGTTCATAACTTTACAACAGAATATTTTTATATGAAACGAAACTTAAATTAATAGCTCCTTTAGTAAACTTTTTTATCTTGTTGCATCAATTCTCTAGCAAAACTCTTGCAGACGTATGATACGACGTATAGGTACCATTTTCTACTTAAATAACGCGCACTTTGAATACAAAAGGTCAAATCTGGACCCCAAGGGCCTATGAGACAAAAATACGGGTGCTAGGCATCATTTCTGGGTACCAAAACCACTTCCGGAAGCCTCTACGAAAACCGATTCCCGCAGGTCGTGGACTCTCCTTGTCAGTCTCGCTATACTATACAAAAGTTGAAATGGTATTTTCAGAAAAATTAGACTTTGTGTATGTATGTAGGGGAGACTGGAGAATAACGGCCTACTAAAATGTAATCACCAATAGAAATTATAAAAACCATAACTAAAAAATAACTAAAATAGCATTTAATTACTATTCCATTGAAGAATGTTATTCTATATTGAGATCAGTGTTTAACGTTTCTTTTCAATAGTAAAGTGCACTTTGAATTACATCGAAAATAGAGATTTCAGAAATAGTTATGGTATAACAGGCCAGCATAATTTTACGTTCTTGCTGTTTAATTATGGGTGCCAAACTACTGTATGAGGAAAGTACAATGTATGTTTCTGCTTAATAAATCGCGATATTAGATCGCAATACGTTACCACAATTCATAAATAAAGAGACTTAAAATTCCTATTTTATATCTTTTGCCATTACGATTCTTCAAATTATGTTTTTTCCTACATGAACATAGCAACCTGATTCTTCCAGAGCGCTCAATGATATGTCTACTCTTCTGCAATAAAATAAAAAGTTTTTATATACTAAAAATGGTGGCGCATTATACCCCAACAAAAGTGGCCCGTTATGCCCCATTTGCAATAATTAACATTTCGTATCATAACTTTTTGTGATCTTAAGGTGGTCCCATAGTAAATTTTAAAAAATTTGCTAGTTAAATGATACATTTTTTTAAATTAGTGCTTATATGTGTTACCTAAAATGAAAGTTTCTGTATATTTTCATAAATTCTTAGACAGTATACCCATGTATACTGATATGTAGAAAAAACTTGAAATTTTTAATGAAAATTGATATTTTTTAAAAACTGTATTTGCACATGGAAATGCAAGTATCGCATTTAAAAAGAAATGTGTAATATCTAACACCTGTACCACACAAAACTGTGAACTCCAAATTTTTAAAATCACAATTATAAAGAATAATAAAATTATATTGAATTTTCATTGTAAAAATAACCTCAAAAAACGCACTCTTTTAACTATATTCATGGGTAACAATCGGAATTCATGGTTGTAATGTGTATACGTTGAATAAGATATTCTTAAAGTTTCAGATTGATTTATTGTAATCCTATGCGCATAAGACTTGCTGAACATTGGAAAACCATAAATGGAAAAGACCGTACTTTTATAAAATTAAGAAATAATTTTCTAATGATTTTAAAACGACATTTCTATCGCAGATTAACGTTAAAATTTTGTTTTTAATAATTTCAATGTTTTCTGAAATTTGCGTGCATAGTAAAGAGTAGATTTGGACACAGGTCAGGATTCGGCTAATGTAGGAATATGCTGGATTGTGTGCAATAAACGTCGGAAGAAAAATACGTATAAATAACTATTGAGTTCATTAAAATAATTTCTATGGCCAATATTGCCAATACAAAATCACTTTCTTCGGTCACCATCTTTCATTATTAATAACTTTGCCTCAAATTAATATTTTTTCGCGTTTCTGGTCTTAAACTTAGCTTATGGGTCATTTTTTCTAGGGCTAACCCATGCATAGTTATAATCACTAGAAGGAGGTACCTTCTTTATCTAAAATAACGTATACTTGGAGTAAAAAGTTTATATCTCGAATATAAGGGCCTATTAGAATGAACTGCGAGTATTAGGCTTCATTTTTAGGTGCCAGAAAGCAAATAATAAACAGCTGATTTTTAATAGGTCCATATCTATAGATATATTGGGTCTTGAGGTTTAAAAATCTATATGTATATTTTTTGACCATACTTAACCCATACAAGAAGTTTGAGCGAACACAAATTTCTTTGTCTATGGGTTGACGTGGAATATTCCATATATATATATATATATATATATATATATATATATATATATATATATATATATATATATATATATATATATATATATATATATATATATATATATATATATATATATATATATATATATATATATATATATATATATGAAAATACGGTCATATTTAGCTCTAAATAACTTTAAACATATCGACACCTGAGCGGAAGAACCTCCTATCTCGGACTGTGCGTGAAGAACCTCCTATCTCGTTCGGTGCATGAAGAAGCTCCTACCTCGGCTCGTGCGAAGAACCTCTTAACTCGCCACGATGAAGAACATCCTATCTTGGCTCGCGCCCAGAAGCTCCTAGCTCGCAGCGATGAAGAAAATCCTATCTCGACCCGCACTAAGGATTGCGATGTATTGTGATATTAGGATTCCAGCTAATTGCCATAAATTTTTTTAAGAAAAAAATCTTAAAATTTAGCTTTCTATATTACCTTTTATTTTAAACTTGGTGTGAAGTGGTCTCAAGCCGAATATAATTTCTGCAGAGTTTCTAAATAGTGCACTTTTCGTTGGTATTTCTATTATATGACTATCATCACACGTTTAGTCCTATTATTTGAAATGTGAATATTTTGTATGCGCTGTATATGGTATCATTGACCTGGAATGTACATTTTAATGCGATGTAGCAGTAATTCAAACGTGTATTTAAACCAAAAATCATAATCTGCGATCCGGAAGTAGATTTTTCACAATCTTGATTTATACTATATTTTGCATCAAATTCCTTATTATTCATTTGTGCATAGAATTCAGATTGAGTTCACTTCGCACCAAGTTTAGAATGAATGGTAATATAGAAAGCTAAATTTTAAGATTCTTTTCTTTGAAAAAATTTATAGCAATTAGCTGGAATCCGAATGTCACAATACATCACAATGCATGATTTAATATAAAATAAAACAAAAAATGTCATAATGGGATCTATAAAATTATTTTTAGATTCCTTACCTCATTTACAACAAAAAATGTCGTTACACTTTTTTCTCGAAAGTGGCTAGTTTTTGAGTTACAAATCAAAGAAAGTTGGCAGAATCTCAAAAATGGAGAAAAATGAATTTTTCGACCTTAAATTGCCTTTGGAAAATGACACTTTGGGCTCTGAAAATTTTTCACACATTCTGTTTTTTTTTATTTATTTATTTATTTAAACCAGAAAGATTCACATACATAAAATTACAGTATGATGTAAATCCCTACAGAGGTAAACTAAGTTACCTGTGGTCAGGTCCGGTACATAAAATTAAGAAAAGTGATACAAAAAAAAAACTTAAAGCATAACTAACTTACTTAAAACTAACTTAAAAACTAAACTAAACTAGTATCGTATACATCTCATGGTAGACTAGAAACATTATAAAATTTAGAAACTATTAACATTATAATAATATTGTTTGTACATAGATATATTTAATATAATTGCACCTCATATATTATAGTTATCTTTTATCCACATTTTCAGTTTATATTTTAGTGACTTTTTATCTAATTCTAATGTTTTTAGATCATTTGGTAGTTTATTGAAAACTTGTATAGCTTTTGTGTAACTATTTTTATTGCTGACCTTTTTCTTGTTGTTGGGAATCATTAAGTTTTTTTCCTAGTAATACTATTAGACTTAAGAAATTGACTTTTTAGATTAGGGTAATGATATATCAGTGATTCAAAAGCAAAAAGTTGTTCCAAGTTCAGTGGATTATCATGTATAATAAAATTTTTTTTATTAACAATTTTCAGTATTCTTTTCTGCAGATTTTGCAATAAATCAAGATTGTTCTTATAAGCACCACCCCTAGCAATTATTCTATAATTAATTAAACTATGAAAAAAAGCATAATAAATCATTCTCAATGTTTCGGTTGACATATATTTGGCGATTTTATAGAATATATATACTAAATATTTAGTTCTCTTTATAATGTATTCAATCTGCTTATCCCATTTTAAGTTATAATCAAAAATGATCCCTAAGTACTTGCAACTTTCTACTCTATTTACTTTTTTGTTTCTAATTTTTATATCTATTTGCTTTGGAACACTATCACAATAGTTACCAAAAGTTAGACATACAGTCTTATTAACGTTTAAGGATAGTTTATTTACAGCTAACCAATTATCTACTAGTAACAAATTGTTGTTCATAGATTCCTGAGCTTCGTCCCACATATCCCCAGTAGATATAATTGCAGTATCATCTGCATAAGACAAAATGTGATCAGGATGGATTACTTTCAAGAGATCATTAATATATAAAATAAAAAGTAGTGGACCTAAAATGGTACCTTGTAGTGCACCTGTGTCTATTTTTAAATAATTACTCTCACTATCATTAATTTTAACTTTTTGGTGTCTATTATTAAGATAACTTGAAAGTAGATCCAGTGTCTGCCCTCTAATTCCTATATAGTAAAGTTTATCCAGTAATATTTTATGATCGACAGTATCAAATGCTTTAGCCAAGTCCAAGAAAGTTATTATTGTTGGTTTACTGCAATCCAAATTATTGTATAGTACATTGGTAATATAATTTAGAGCATCTTTTGTACCTATATTTTTCATGAAACCAAATTGGTGATCAGATATTATATTATTTTTTTTAACAAAATCAAAAATTCTATTATATAATACTATCTCAAAAATTTTAGCTATGTTAGATACTAAAGAGATTGGTCTGTAATTAGAAACATTGTGTTTGTCATCAGATTTGTAAATCGGCACAATTTCAGCATTTTTTAATGCGTCAGGCCAGATGGCTTTTTCAATACATACATTAAATATATACTCTAGTGGTTCCGCAATATAATTACAGATAACCTTCAGAGTTTTAGCATTGGTTTTGTCTACACCACCATTTTTTAATTTCAAATTATTTATAATGCTCATGATTTCATACTCATTGGTCGGAGTTAAAAAAATAGAATTAGCATTCATATCTGGCATTTTTATCACAGATGTCGAAGGTTTATCTATCTTATTACTCAATTTTTTACCTATTTCACAAAAATACTTATTCATATTATTAGCTATATCTACACTATCTGTAATTTTGACATTATCAAATTTAATATAATTTATAGTTTCATTCGATTTCGTTTTTTTTTTTTCTTTTCTTCGTGTTGATAATTTCCCATAGTTTTTAGGGTTGTTTGTATTATTTTCTACTAAATTTTTATCATATTTTATTTTAGCATCTAGGATAACCTTATCTAAAATTTTTGCATAATTTATGAACTGTTGTCTAATTTGTTCATTTTTAACATCCATTTTCCATAAATTGTATAAGAATTCTTTTGTTTCGCATGATTTACTAATAGCATCAGTAATCCAAATTTTCCTACATTTATTTACGCCTTTTCTTTTCCGTGTTTTTGCTTGTTCCATACATTTTTTGATTTCGCTTATCAATTGGTTAGTAGCTATGTTTGGATCATGAATTGACATTATTGAATTCCAGTCTCTTGTTTCAGCAATGTTTCTCAATATTTTATAGTCTAATATTACAGTAGGTCCGGAGTCTTTAGTTTTGATCTTATTTATAGAAACAAAAATAGGGTAATGGTCTGTCAAAGAATGTCTCAATTTATATGTATCTGTACTTAGGCTATCAGTTTTGATATATATGTTATCAATACATGATTCATTGCAATTTCCTATAGATGGTCTAGTAATACCAACAAAACCAGGTATATATCCTTTGTCTAAAAAGTTACAAAGAAATTCCTGGCTTATTCTATCCAACTCTAAAAGGTTAATATTAAAATCTCCTATTACTAAGTGATTCTTTAAATTTCTCTTTTTACTTAAGAATTTGTTTAAATATAAAATGAACTCAGTCTTAGGTATGTCATGAGATCTGTACACAGCAGAAAGTGTCATGAGTCCATACTACTATTACTACTTAGCTTAATATGTATATTTATTATCTTAATCCTTCCAAATTCAATAGTTTTAGTTTCATGTACAATATTTCCATCAACAAAAAGTTGTGACAAGTTTCCACAAACAAAAACATGTTTGAGTCCCAACATTTTCTCAGAGTTTTGGGCATTTTGATTTTTGGACATGCTCACATGACGTGGAATCACTTATATATATGAATGCTTCTCCGAGAAATCAAGAACAAAACCAAAATTTATTTCGGCAAAAATGTTGCTTTTGGTATGTAAAATAATCGTCAATTTATTCAGATTTTCTTATGCCCATATATTTAAAATTGTTTGAAGCTAAATATGACTTTATGCCAAAATGTTAATTTTAATCATTTTTTTAACAATATCGCATGTTATTTTAATTTTCTATATACATATTGCACTTCTGCCATTTTGCGACCATGGAAGTCACTTTTGTACGGAAAATAGCTATCTTCATGATTTTCTGTGTAATGTTTCGAATGATCAAACACACTTTTTTAAGGATTTTAAGTTTTAATATGAGTTTAACCCTTTAACGCTCAAATGGCCGAAATTTTAACGTCAACTTCAAGCTCGTGCCTTTCAATTATAACCCGAGTGGAAAAAATATTGGGATACATATTCTTCTGTAAAAAAATCTCATCTTTCGAATGTCATCACCAGATTTATCAATACATGACCGCAAATTGTTTATTTCTAACAATAAACAAAAAAAAATGCGCCCGAATGCCCGAAACAAAAAATGGCGCCCGAATGCCCGAAATTATTTCAAAATCACAGTAATATGCACTTTTGAAGTCTAATCAAAGTTTTAGTGGGCAAAATGACTTTTCTGAGTTTTGCGATAACAGATTAGATGCATATTAGCAAAATTAGCTCTGAAAATTGATTTTCAAGATGGCGGCCGTAATGAGTCAGCTAAAATAACGTATTTACACAGCTTTGTAGCCACTGTATAGTCTTCAATCCTCTTTATTCAATAGTTTTATGAACTCTCAGGACCATTAGATCTAAATTCATTATTAGCTTACCAAAATTCAAAATGGCGGATCCAATATGGCGGACCGCAATCTCAAAAATAGCGATTCAGGAAAAATAAAAAATACTATCGTATTCTACGTAAAATCTGGAATAAAAATAATTTTATTCATTTTCTCGCGCAGAGCCGCCGTTCCCGAGTAAAAAATTATCAAAGTATCAGAAATCGAAAATTCGCCTCCAAACTTTGCAATCATGCATTCTCGACCGGAGTTTCCCGATGCTCACTGCAAGGAGGTAAATGCTCTTGAAGACCGTAATTTTCATATAAATTGTCTTTTAAATTAGGGAACCATCTTACGTTCGTGAATGCCGAACTTCGGAGAACATCTGGTCACGAAATTATTTCAGTAGCTATAATGACAATGTAATTTTTATGAGTTTATTCCTAAAAGAAACTGTATTCAAGTTTGTATATATCGCACAATCCCTGAAAGGCAATCTAATCTGAGACAGAGAGCATAGTCGTAATACAATTTTTTTCCGATTCGCAATCTCTTTCACGTTTGTGAGGGTCGACCTCAGGAAAATATTTGATCATGAAATCATTTGGATAGCTTTTGATTGCATTGCATTGGATAGCTGCTTGAATTCGTATAACTCGATTCCCTAAAAACATTGTATCTACATCTGTACATAAGGCACAATGCCTAAAAGGAAATCTAATTGTAGACGTGAAAATAGTAGTTCTGCAGATTCAGAAAGACCCAGTCAATGGAACCCAGTTGCATAAGGGTCTATTGAGTATGACGAACGTGAAGAATTCATCAATGCTAATATTATACCAAATGCTGATGATTCTGGTGAATCTGATTCAGATATTCCAATAAATGGAAATTCTGATGATTCTTCAGAAGACGGTTCAGACTCGGAGCAAGTTAATAATTCCACGTCCAAGTTTATTGTCAATTCTTACGATAATGTTTACAAAAGTTACAGCAATTCACAAAAGAAATTAGAGAATGATCACCAGTACAAATGGCTCGATGGAGAGCATAATCATAATAGGACTTTCACAAATGAGATATTCCTCAAAGCGTCGGATAAAGAAAGCATATTGAAAAGTACTCCAACAAATTTATTTGAATGCTTCTTTACTCTCGAACTGAAGGATTACATCATTGAATGCACAAAAATAAATGGCTGTGAAATGTCAAGGACTGAACTTGATGTATTCATTGGTATTATTATATTTACCACGTACAATAAAAGACTATCTCAGAGAGATTATTGGTCTGCGGACCCACATTTGAGAGCTGAAATGGTAGCATCTGTAATGTCACGTAGAATATTTGAACAGATCAAGTCAAATATCACATTTCATAAGCCTGAAGAGAGAAACAATACTGATAGGATCTATCGCGTCAGAAAAATGACAGATATATTTAGAAAAAATTTGATGCGTTATGGTATTTTTTCAACAGCATTGTCAATAGACGAAATGATGCTAAAGTTTTATGGGCGAACAGTTTTGAAACAATTCATAAAAGGTAAGCCCGTGAGGTTCGGAATCAAATTGTGGGCTCTGCAGTGCCAATGGCTACATTTTTGATTTTGAAATTTACTGTGGGAAAAATTCTGATACGGATGGGGTATTATCAAAATGTGCTTTAGGTATTCGTGTGATTGTCAATATGCTGCAAGTAGTTTTCAGTACTATGTCTCTTCGTAACAGAGATCGATTGTAGATTTACTTCGATAATTTGTTTACAAGCCCAGATTTACTTATCCATTTGAAAAAATATGGGTTGTGTGCTACAGGTACAGTTAGAGAAAATAGAGTCTGTATCAAAAATAATATCCAAAAGAAAGATGATCGAGGAAAATATAATGTAAAACATGATCAGAATAGTGGTTTGAATTTCTTGACCATAATGGACTCAAAACCAGTCTCTATTTTATCAACTGCAGCTGGAGCAACACCACTAGGCCCAGTTCTACGTCGCCAAAAAGGTCAAAAAGACAAGAGAGAACTTGACTTTCCAAGAGCTTTTTTGAATTATAATAAATTCATGGGTGGAGTTGATCTACATAATCAACGTTGCAATAAAATAGAACCAATAATACGATCTAAAAAATGGACATGGATAATATTTATCCGACTTATTCAGACTTCCATAACTAATGCTGTGACTGTATATAATACTGCAAATCAGAGTAAGGGGGTGAAAATGAGTACAAAAGATTTTGCTATGGGAATAGGTAAAAATTACTTGAGCAGGTCTTGCAAGAAATCTGGATCATCCCTCCATGAAACCAAACAACTTGAGGTCCGAAAACTGTGTGGCTATCAGGGTTGTAAAATTCGTACACGAAAATTTTGTACTACATGTTCTATGTATTATTGTGGAACATGCTTCAAGATGGCTCATCCTCAAATGGAGGGAAGATAAGAAACTGAAAATTAGAAAACCTACAAAAATACAAAAAAAATACAAAAATATATAAAAAAAATACAAAAAAATACAAAAAATATACAAAATATACAAAAAAAAATACAAAAAAAATACAAAAAAAAATACAAAAAAAATACAAAAAAAAATACAAAAAATATACAAAAAATACAAAAAAAATACAAAAAATATACAAAAAATACAAAAAGAAATATCAAAAAATATGATTCTCAAAAGCGTTTACCTCCTCGTGGTGAGAATCGGGCAACTCTGGTGATTACGAATAAATCAGAGGCAAAAATCGCGTGATTGCCATTGTAAAGCAATTGTACATCCATTTAAAAGCGTGATTGCAAAGTTTGGAGGCGAATTTTCGATTTCTGATACTTTGATAATTTTTTACTCGGGAACGGCGGCTCTGGGCGAGAAAATGAATACAATTATTTTTATTCCAAATTTTACGTAGAATACGATAGTATTTTTTATTTTTCCTGAATCGCTATTTTTGAGATTGCGGTCCGCCATATTGGATCCGCCATTTTGAATTTTGGTTAGCTAATAATGAATTTAGATCTAATGGTCCTGAGAGTTCATAAAACTATTGAATAAAGAGGATTGAAGACTATACAGTGGCTACAAAGCTGTGTAAATACGTTATTTTAGCTTACTCATTACGGCCGCCATCTTGAAAATCAATTTTCAGAGCTAATTTTGCTAATATGCATCTAATCTGTTATCGCAAAACTCAGAAAAGTCATTTTGCCCACTAAAACTTTGATTAGACTTCAAAAGTGCATATTACTGTGATTTTGAAATAATTTCGGTCATTCGGGCGCCATTTTGGATTGGTTAACAATAAAAATCAAAGTATATCAAAGTATATTTTTGAAGTACAACTTTCGGGTCCTGCATCCTAATGGGTTAGAATGTTCTTAATTACCAAGAACATAGTTAAAAAAATTCCTTAAAAAAAAAAAAAATTGTTTTTTTTTTTGTTTATTGTTAGAAATAAACAATTTGCGGTCATTTATTGATAAATCTGGTGATGACATTCGAAAGATGAGATTTTTTTACACAAGAATATGTATCCCAATATTTTTTCCACACGGGTTATAATTGAAAGGCACGAGCTTGAAGTTGACGTTAAAATTTCGGTCATTTGAGCGTTAAAGGGTTAATTAATCGAAAGGGGCATTAAAAGTTTTTAGAATCATTTTTTATGAAAATTTCAGACAATTTGCTAAAAATTCCTAGGCGGGAATTTTTTGAACAGATTTAATTTTCTTGAATAAATGGAGGTTGAAATTTGCTAAAAAATGTAAAAAATGACTACATGCACATATTTAGCCTCGATCAACTTTGAACCTAAGGGTTTCAAAAAATCTGAAAAAACTCACAAACATTCCGCATACCAAGAAGAATATTTTTACCGCAGAAATAAAAAAAAACAATTTTTTTTATCTGGATTTCTCAGAGAATCACCCATATATCCTGCCCTCTCTGTCTCTGGTGAACGTGCATTCGCATCGCTCTCGCGTTGAAGATTTCTTTACCGCCACCGCCGTACCTCGGGTGTGTTAAAGTGGGACCTACAAGAAGCGCCACAGTGCAAGGCACCTCCACCAGAGTTTTTGCAACAGGCGTGCTGTATTTTATACAGCTATTTACTACTTGCACTGGCGCCTCAAGTTTGAGGTTAGCTTTGCTACTATCTAGCTGCCAAAACATCGAGCGCTAAAGTCCTGCGCATGTCCGAGTCTTAACATCGACAGGTACGTGCGGATTGTATCACGGCGTGTCATTGAGAGTGAGCGAGTGTGCATCACGGCATGGAGGCTAACAATAGCAGTTGCATCGAATGTGGTCTGCCTCCTAGCAGGGGCAAAACATATAAATACTGCTGCATTAAATACAACAAGGCAGGCCTCATTAAATGCATGATCTTGCAAACTAACGTAGCACAAAAGCAATACATGTGCAAGACATGCATGACAGGCGTTAGTAACAATACAATACGCAGCGGTGCTAGGCCGGCGGTCAGACACGACGTCACATGTGACGTCATGCCTGACATCAAACGTGCCGTCTGCTTGTGCACGCACGAGCACACATACAAAGCAGCAGCGCTCGCTGCCTGGAAAGGCTGCTCTCACCACGCTGCGCAGTTCCTCGTCGCATCTACTGCTCGCTGCCGGCACATCTCTACAGCTCAGCTCCAGCGTGAGCCAACACCATGCGAATCTCGCAACTTTGCTATCTGCTGTACAGCGGGTTGCAGGCGTGACGGCGCTGAATCTCTACTCTTCAGCTACGGTCAGTGTTTTTCCTCACACATCGACGCCAGCTAAAGCCGACATCGCTCTCCCGGGGGCAGGCTTGACGTTTTCGACGCCCTCAACATCTACAAAGCACAACAACCTATCCTCTACACATGAACCTGCAGAACTGGATGCAAACGCGACGCAGAACAGGGCAGCAGAAAGTGGTGAGGAGTCCTTATCCGAATTTGTGTTTTTATAATAGGACAAATCGTTCTACAGTTAAAGCATTTTGTTTATAAAAAGACCTAATTTACCACAAATTGATTTTTTTAAAACTGACCTGGATGAATTATACTCGAGACACCCTTTAACCTCTTTATGGTGGGTCTATACTGAATTTTGAACAAAAAATCGAAAAGAAATTTATAACATTTTTTGAAGCTCTACATTTATAAGAACATTTTGGGACCTGATAGAATAAAAGAATTTCATAATCAGCAAAGTTATAACCATTTAATGAAAATAATTAATATTGCTTCCTATGTAGAACTGAATATTTAAATGCGTTTTTCTCGAACTTATTTTTCAAACTTCCAAAAGTTGTTTGCGCATTTGAAGTCGATGAATGTAGCTGTAACTATTCCTATATGGACTATTTAATGAAGATAGTAGTATTGTAGTATTGTTTTAAAGTATTGCTTATATACACATTTTTGACGATTAAATATGTATGCAAAAACATGGTATTTTTGTCTTACATTTATTAAAAATGGAGATATATTTTTTTCAAGCTATTTATAATAGAAACTTTCAATGTAAAATACTAACTTTTGTTTGTGAAGGGTTTGAAAGTTAGTGAGAATTTATTAGGTTGATATTGTCAAACTTAAATACGGAAGAAACTTTTTGAATTGATCTTTATTTTGACTGCATAAAAGTGCATTTTGTTCAATGGGATTAGGAAAGTGAAAATTGCTCAAAATTGGTATATATTCCTTTTTTTTGCTACTAATAACATATTAAAAAAATTATTGTAAACCCACCTTAAGCCTTCATCCATAGGCGCCCCTTCTTTCCTCACAAATTCTATTTCATTTGTATAATTCAATTGAATTAATAGTTATGACTTTAATTGAACGAACCTCAATGATTTTGATTAAAACTAAACCAAATAAAATTTTAAATAGTAAATAGTGTCTATTACCTTTTTCTATATAATTTTTTGGAACCCATCCGGGTAAATCTTCCTCTTCCGGCACAATTGGCCTAATTGTTCCAGTACATGAAACTAATCTTCCAAATTGAGAAAGCTCATCTTGATCTGGTGGAGGAGGTGGTGGTAATGGAGGACTGTTTGCTCCATTACGAATAATTGTATTAGGCAACCTGTGAGGAAGGGTGTTATGCACTCCATAATCCAAAATCTCTGCATTCGTTGAAGGTAATGGAGATGGCGGTGCTGAAAAATTACTTATAATTATATTAAGTACGCATAATAAATTCGATAATATACAGTAGTCTGGCGATATTTGTCAACTCGTTAATCGCGTGATAGAAACACACTTAGATACATTCCCGCATCCACAAACGCGATCGTTCCCACCGTTCCGTCTGTTCCCGAGTGCTTCTAGTTTAGTACAGTCGGACTCTGGGCACTGTCAGTTCGAGAACTGTTAAAAATTATGTTCTTGCACTGTGAACATATCAACCCTCAGTCAGGGCCAACTACTAGATTATCGAAACCCTGTGCAAGAAAAATAACTTTTTTTTTCCACGCACTACTAGAGCGGTGTTCAGCTGTGAATACTAATTGCAGAAGGTGTCTATAAGTAGTCATAGTGGCCGATGACGATGTCCAGGTAGTGCGCTCCGTAGTTTTTGGTGCATAAATATGTTTATGGGTTGCAGATGGTATCAAGGTGGTTCAATTTTTATTATATTCAACCTATTGAACAATGGCCCCCTTAAGTCTTCAAAGAATCACATTGAATGCGACTACATACGTCCCTGACGCTTAATCGTGATTGTAACTCGCGCTCTGTAACAGTGCCCGTAGTCGGACTGTACGACTTTGAAACGAATGAATGGAGAAGAAAAAGAGCACGCGACTGGCTCCCGCTAATGTCTAGTTTTCCGGAATAGCTGCGTCTTAGAGTTCCGAGCGCAGGCAATTAATGCAAGACTACTGTACTATATGGTAAATATTAGGATAGCTAAACGTGCTTGGTGCGGCAGACATAAGGGGTACCCGTATCTTATAATGTATGGATGTAATATGATATATAATGTAATATAATATGTAATAACACAGCGATTCTTTGTCGCTCGTTATTTTCGCGCGTTCGTATGAAAATGGCCGATTTTAAATCCGCCACTAAGCAGCTAGGAGATAAATGCCTCTACCTCTCGTCTAGGGCTAGTAAGGATTTTACTATTTTTTTTTTCATTTTGCAGAGTTTCAAACTATACCAACACTGCCGTCACCCGCTCTCGAAACCTCAAAATCGTCACGCCTCTACTGGCCTATCTACATTACTCGATGTCGAGTTCTTCGCTCCTCTATTTTATTGCCACTGAAGCAATGTACCTTTTTAACGGAAACAGACTATAAGTCGCGCCGGTGCGCGTGCAGCTCAAGGAGCTTTTAATTTCGTTAACGAAATAATACAATTTGAAATTCCCTCGCGAAATTGTCACTTCATGATATTGCTAACCTATGTAATCTTCAGCGGCCCGTAAGCAGTAAGGGGAGAGAAAGAGACGAGGGTTGCGCGACGAGCAAGCTGCACCTGTACGTTTTCGTCGACGATGAAGCGAAACCAGCTGGTTAATCAACAGCGTCGCCGCCGTACATTACGGGTCTATGAGCCATCGAGGAGATGAGCACGTGGCGATTTTTCTCCTGACTGGATATTACTGGGAATCGTTTCTTGGACTTTATGGATCAGCTTTGGAACTTTGACCTGCGGCAATATCAACCATCGTTCCTTCCGCGTCGAGTACTTTAAACTCGCATTTTGCCAAGATAATCGAAATATTAGTTATTTGCTTATTTTTTTTACAACTCTTGATAAATTCCGTAATAATGATTAACCGTCGGACTTGCCTGTCGACGCTCTATTTATGGTGAGTCTTGTATCCGCCAGAAATACTTTGTACGAGACAGAAAAAAAGTACAAGAATGAAAAAGCTATATCATGGAAATGTGATTTACTAGTATTGACTTATAATCTAAAAGAGATATCTGCATATACCTGATATGGAAAGAAAAAATAATCCAATAAGTTCTACTAATCTACAAATAATCTGCTGACAATAGCCAGAAAAGATAAATACTAACTCATTCGTTGCAATCGTACACGGGATGAAAAAAACGTAAATAAAAAAAGACATTTATTTGTCGGTTGCGTTGATATAAGAGGACAGATACACCTTTAAATTAAAAAAAAAGTATTTAAGAAAGTAGACTCTACTGCTCTTTTATTTTTTTTATTGCTAGAGTGGGTTGGCAATTTCGATTTTAAAGATCCTGATAGCAGGTTCGAAATAAGCGACTGCAGAAGCATGAAAATTAGAAACGCTGCTGAATTTATAATTTTTCGATTTTTCAGTCCACCATATTGAATTGGCTATTTTGAAACTCAGCAACCGGAAAAACATATAGATACATATTTTTTCACATGTTTTCTTGGAATTAACAGATTTCAGGTAAACTGTCCATCATATTGAATTCGCCATTTTCAATTTCGAAAGACTGATGACGGATTCGTAGTCAGCGACCCAAATAACATAAGGATACATATTTTTTACATGTTTTCTTGGAATTGTCAAATTTTTGGTATATTGCCCTCCATATCTTAAGAGATTAATGTATCAGCCAATCACTTTTTATAATCTAATTTGTTTAAAGACAATTATTTGTAACTTTTTTATTTTATTGATGTGAATAACATCTCTTGGGACGTTCGAGAGCGCGCGCAGTATGGGGTCTTTGTACAGGATTCATCAGCTGTTGTAACCGGGACTAGAAGAGGGGTGGAAAAAAAAGATCAGCGGAGGGCGGCCGCCCCCCACCATCGACACCAACCGACAGTTTGCCTGCTCTGCTACTCATATACGCGCGCACACAGAGTCGCAGCTGCAACGATGCCCTCTCCCGCTTCTCTTGTTCGAAAATAGTCAGTGCGACACACACATACACATACACGTATATACGTACTCATGTGCGCGCGCACACAGAGTCGCAGCAGCAACAATGCTCTCTCCCGCTTCCCTTGTTCGAAAATAGTCAGTGCGACACACACATACACATACACGTATATACGTATACTATACAGTCTATACACTGTGACTTTCGAAGCCGCCAACAGCGCGCGCAGTCGTAGCAGAAATATAACGGTCCAACAGTTGCCGGCATTTCTATAGCATTTTCTTACAGCGTGCGTTTGAAAACAATTTTAACTGTGTGTTTTGGTGTTTTAAAAAAGAATTGGATTATACCGTGTTATAGTTAAATGCAGTACATCTACGCATGACGAACGACTCTCACGTTTCAACAACCATTAGAAATACTACCATTGATGCAACATTCTCTCGATTCTTAGGAAATATTCATTCCCACATTTACATATCATATTTCAGCTACCACAAACCAATAGTTACTCTAATAAATAGTAAAAATAACGATCAACACTCTAACATAAGTATCAGCCAATAAAAAATACAACAATTACATAATATAGAATATTTATGAGCATATTACACTGATCGAGAGAATATTTGTAAATTTGTGAAAATGCAGGGAATCTGTAAATATGATTGTATATAGCCTTAATAAAAAATAATTACATGCAACAATATTTTATAACAATTTTCCTTGCGCCTTTCCCATAGTTTATCATCAATCAGCTGATGAAATTCTTACAAATAGGCAACTAATTAAAAAAGCAAATAGCCCGCGCGAACGTCTTAATAGGAATGCGACACATGTTATTCACATCTTCCGCGTGTCCCACGACACACCCGTTTTTTGATTTATAAATTTCAGTACATTGGGCGATGCATTTTGCAAAAAATTCTCTTCAAACTCTTTTTGCTGCATATATAATTCATAAATTTGTCGTACAATTTTTATTTACAGATATTATAAGGAGAAAAATTATTTTTTTTTAGTTTAAGAAAGCAGTAAAAAACATAAAAAATCGACTTTTTTATGAAGAAATTAATTAAAAATTTGTAAAACATAAACTTTGCGAATAAAAGAACCACTGATAATTGCTTTAGCAGAATGCTTTCTTAAAGAGAGATCCTAATAAATCAAGTTTGAGAATTTAATAATGGAAATTCTCATTAAGTAAAGTAAAGCTAAAGGTCACTCATTAGACGCACGCGTTTAAGTATTGCCACTCTGAAATAATCTTAAAACTTAATTAAAATAATTTTCACCCAATCTCTACACGAAAATTGCTTGTAGTCATTCATTATTAAATGTTGTTCATTCAAATATAATACACTACTGATCTTTAACAGTATATTGTATTTTCAAATAATATCAATAGTTGATTTTGATGAACTAACGAAATGTATTTATGGCGACGTTTCGACGACCATTCGTCGTCCTCATCAGGCTAAATCTTTATTACAATTTTATTATTAATATAAAACATTTTAACACAATTATATTATTTGGCTAAATACTCACTATTTGTCAATATTACATATTAGAATGTTATAATTTCTCTGATTTGCCACCCTATTAATTAATAAACTAAGGTAATGATAATAATAATTATATGAGGACAAAATATTTACACAGATAAATTAAAGGTTATGATCTTTACCTTATATAATTTTATATTAATAATAAAATTGTAATAAAGATTTAGCCTGGTGAGGACGACGAATGGTCGTCGAAACGTCGCCATAAATAAATTTGGTTAGTTCACCAAAATCAACTATTGATATTATTTGAAAACCACAAGCGTGAACAAGTAAAACAATATATATACATAGTATATTGTATTGTTGAGGTTTAACAGAATAAAAAATTATTTCTAAAGTAACTAAAATTACCAATTTTCGAAAAATAAGTGTTCAAAATTCAATTTTATTTCTCCCACTAAAATAGCGTTCAAGTAATTGCTAGATATATAAATTGGAAGAAAATTATGTCTATTTTAAGAAAACGTACATATTCTCAATATGTTTGACGAACAATAAGACAAAAACCGCTGCCTATCAAAAATTTGCGGTTGTAAACGATAGGTAATTTAATGCACTCTTTAAAGCATTTACACTAAATTGATCATAATATTTCTAACATGCCAAGGAACACCAAAATCTAAAACTCAAAAATCGAAAAATCTTTATGTAACAGAAACAAGTCGATAAATCTGAAAATTTCTTTTGAATATAGAATCTTCATTTAAAAACGAAAAAAAATTAGCCATATTTGTTAAAAATAACCACGCCGCCTGTTTTCGAGATATCATAAAAAAGGTCAAAAAACAAATAATGTCAATATCTCAGAAAATAAAGATCTCAGGATTTGAAAAAAACATGCAGGTCATTAGACATTAAAAAGCTACCCTTTCGTAAAGTTTCAGATAAACTGCTACCCTTTTCTAAAGTTTCAGATAAAATGCTGTCGATTTACTTTAGTTATCGTCGGAGAAAGAATATCGATTTTTTTATAAATCAAGATAAGAATAAAAATTTGAAAATTTCGCAGAATATTCTTATAACCGTCATTTCCGTTTAAACAAAAATTGACGTTTTGTGTATAACAAAAGAAGAGAATAACCTTATCCAAACTTTCAGGACGGAAGAGTTTAGATCGCTGATGTTATTTTTAATGTACCAGAAACCTGAAAAGCTTAAACCCAAAAATCGAAAATCGCTATAATTATTAAAAAAACATCAAAACAAAAAAATATATTTTTGTCCCCAAATTTCTAAAAAAAGAAAAAACTAAGCAGAGTAATGCTGATTTATGTCTGTACATTTACACACACACATACACATACACACAAACACACACACACACACACACGCGCACACGCACACACACACATCCATACACATCCATACACGTAACATCTTGCATCCCTTGTATGTTTCGCGTGTGTGGTACACGGGTGTACTTTGAATTGTGACTTTGACAATTAGTGAAAAATTTTAAACAAGACAGACGTGGTAATCAAGACACACATACAAGGGCCTGCGGCGGCTCAGTCGGTAGAGTGTCGTATTCCCACGCCGGTGACCCGGGTTCGAATCCTAGTCTCTGCCGATTGATACAAGCACCACTGTAAAAATTACATGTGCTTTGTTTACAAACACACCGCAGACCCCCGTCGTCGATTAGCACCACATGGGAGCACAAACATGGCGACGTTGAATGCGACTACATACGTCCCTGACGCTTAATCGTGATTGTAACTCGCGCTCTGTAACAGTGCCCGTAGTCGGACTGTACGACTTTGAAACGAATGAATGGAGAAGAAAAAGAGCACGCGACTGGCTCCCGCTAATGTCTAGTTTTCCGGAATAGCTGCGTCTTAGAGTTCCGAGCGCAGGCATAGATTTATAAATTTATAGATGGCGTTCTAAAAACTGGTCAAATGTTTTAAATGTTTTAGACCTCCAATTTCACTTTTTCTGAGCCTGGGGTAACTATTTACCCCGTGTGGCCGCTAAGGGTTAAACTATTGATATAAATATGTTTATACGTAAAAAGAAGACTCGCATACAATTGAGAGAGCAAAAACTCAGCCGCAGAGCAGCTTTTCGAGCAGCCCTTTCGTCTGAAACGCAGAGACAGGAACGACGTACAGAGTTTTTCGTATTTTGGAAGACGAAAAGAAGAATGTTCGCGCTGGTTTTGATCTACATTTTTTTGTGTTTGTAAGTACTTGTGTTTTTTTTTATGTTTGTAAGTACGCCCAGAAACTTATATACACGTGATATCGCCGGTCTAACGAGAACGCCTATCGTGAATTTTAATTATTTACACATTAATGAATATTTTGCCTATCCGTAATTTCGTGAATTTTAATCATTTATGCATTATTTAATAATTTGTTAACCTGGAAAATCTTGAATTTTAATTATTTATACATTAATTAATAATTTGTCCACCAAAAATCCGAGTTTGCACGGTGATGCTAACCTGCTAGAGGTGACAAACCCTTTTTGGTAGAGAATTTTTACAAACGCAACCGCGGATGATCGCGCGGAACTCGTGAAAACGCTCCGGCCGCATCGGCATAGTGCGCCGGCAGATATGCAAGCCTACGATATGCGGAAGGCAGGAGCGGCGGTCGGCAATCCTAATTCACGTGTGTCAGATGCGGCCAACAATTTTAACGAGTTACCCAGTGCTCTCAGTGTGCCCAAGGTCCCTATGGCCGACTTAAATGATAAATTCGAGGCAGTGAAAGCGCAGGGATTTTCTCTCCATCACGTTAAAACAGTGAGCAACGCGGTTGACAATTCAACAACGCACGGTGCGGACATTTCGGCGCGATTGGCTACCGTAACCTCCTCACAGTCAACACAAGTGGAACCAACACCACGGTGGGCTTGGATGAGGTTCAACCCAAAAATGCCCCCACCTCTGAGATTCTTTCAAACACTATTTCAGTGATGCATACCGAGTAATTTAAGGCCAAAATTAAAATAATCGCCGGAAGGAATCAAAAGAAAACTCGATTTTACTAAATTTTTTGTAGGTTAATCGATCATACTTTGTACAAAACCAATCAATACACTTGAATAGTATAATAATAATATTAATTTGAAAGCTTATTCATTTATCTATAAAACAAAACAAAAATTTCTACCCTATCTATCGAAAATCAAAAGATATAGCTATTTGAATATGGCGAAATCGGGATAAGAAATGTTTATGATGCAAAGTTTGAGCTATGATTTTGTAGCTGTGCCTAATAAGGATAATTTGTCAAATTTTCCTTAAAGTAGACTGAATTTCGAGAAAATTAAAAAAAATTGACCCCTTTAGCAACATTATAGCCACCAATATAACGATCGCAAGGCGGGACTCGGTACTTGCAGCGGAAGGCACAGTATCATAAAATAAGATGTAAACGATTTTTTATATTATAACACATAATAATCTTTATATTGTACATAATACATCGGTTACATATAATTAATTAAATTTCCTTACATTAAATTCGAATGAATGGTATGCACAAATTCATTACAGTTAATAAATAATAAATGTAGATTCAAAATGAATGTAAAGCATCATATTCACATAACGCACGTAGTAGTCTGCGTGGATATTCAGGATGATCATGTGGCGCCTTGTATTTTTCCCAGGTCCGTTTTGTGTTTTTTTTCAAAAATCTGCCACATGAAAAAACACAGCGTGAACTTTCGGTGTAATGAGTAGACCAAGTTCTATGTAACTTTGTTCGAAGTTGTCAATTTTTTGTTTAAACGCTTGGTCGAGTCGAGTACTAAAACAAGCTTGAACAACTGAATTAAAATCTTCAAATACTTTTACATATTGTAAGCACCCTGGATTACGACACCATGATCGAAGTATATCTATTTTGTTCAATAATGTTTTGCAAGCATTTCCATTAAAGCTTGAACCTCCGTGACGAACATCGCGAACAACGCTGCATTTCTTTGCCCACATTAGAGCATCTTGTTCAAAGTTTTTAAGTAAATGGTTGAATAAAATATTTACAATACCTAGCATTAAATGCAGTTCTGGCGGTGGAATAATAAAAAGAAAAGACTCATCTTCTTCCGTTTTGATCATAGGAGGGTGAATACATTTCTTAAAATCCTTCGCATTAGATTTTTTAGCTCCTGATTTGCGCCATTCTTCATAATTTTTTGTGGTATTACGTATAGTTCTATACTCTCCACAAATATTCATTTTATCCTTCGTAGCGTAGCACCACGTGCAAGGATACAAACTGCTATGAGACATTATGCCAACTAGAATATTTGCCAACTTTAAATCGGTGGCTATTGTTACTTGGAATCGATTAATCTCTATTATCGACAATAACTGCGGTACATTTTCATAGTTCTCTTGAGAACTTTGTGCTAACGCGAATATAAGCAATTTATTCACGCCTGAATCTTTAAATTTTTGACGTCGATTTTCTTTATTTTCTGTCTGAGCATTACATTGTATCGATAAACATACCTTTAAAAAATTGCCTCCATCATCTATCCCGAATTTCAAGTGAAAATCAGCTAGTCCACGATTTTCAGTGATGTGTTCAATCAAACCTTCGAGATCTTTGCAATAAGCAACTGTCTCAGTAACTACAGTACTTTCTTTCCCTTTATTACTCGTGAAACTAAATGTCTTAAGATCAAAATATTCATCAATGCAGTGGCTTTTAACAGATAATTTTTTTTGCAAATTTGATTCAATAATTTTTGAATTTTTTGTAGCTACGCGTAACGTCTTAGCTATTTCTAAGTTTTTTTTCTGCGATAAATGGGTGCTAGTTTGTATTTTTAAAAAATCATCTGCTGATAATACTGGTTTTTTTTACGAGCTTTCAATATTCTTGGTACCAACGACAATTGTAAGAGCGTTGCCCCCGCGTGGTTGAACAAGTGACAGAGTTGATGCATTACTACTGTCATTTTCTAGTTTTCTCTTTAATAAAGATGAAATAACTTGGTCTACAACTTTAGGTCCTGCTTGCTCTATCGTGCTTATTAAATTCTCAATGCGTGTAGGCAGCGTACATCTATGTGAAATTCCCTTCGAAATTACAGCAAAACAATTAGAGCACCGAGCCTCGGTCGTTGGAGTATCTTTCGAAACTTTATAAATGGAAAATATTGTAATTTTATTTTGCTCTCTATTGACACGCGTATTATAATGTGGAGTTGTAACTTACCAGGCTCTCTCGTATTCGCGGCTTCGAGAGGATTCGAAGAATTCAATGAGCCTTTTCGAGCTAAGACGCACAGATCGCAATCACAAACATTAACTAGACTCAATCTGGTCAATTTTTTTAAAGGTGAGAATCGGCTAAAATCCGGTGTCTGAACTTTTTTCGTTGGATCATTTCGATTGAGATAGAGGTTACGTTTGCAATTAGAGCACAACACAAGTGGTAATCGTGCGTCATTTTCATCGCATTCAAATTGTTATCTTACGAGAATTTGCAATGCACCTTTTATGAGATGCATTGCTTTGGTTTTGCCCAGGCAAAGCAAACAGATAAAGTGCCGATTCTCTTGATGGTTTCTGTACTTAGGCATTTTTGCAATTTCAAACGTAAATAGTTTTGCATATCCATGACAACATTCACATGTTTATAAATAACAGTGAATTGTAAATCTTTTTGTTTTCGATTAAAAATAGACTCTTAATGTTGGAGTAGTTTATAGTGCATACATGGATAAACAATTATAAAATATAATAAGTAGATATAAGTAAGTAAAAAGATAAGTAAAATATATTATTTTCATTTTGGGCTTATATTTATTTCAAATTCATATAAAAAAATATATAAACTTTTTATTTATTCTTTTCAACAAAGTCGGTATATTTATATTTATATATGTAATTCATTACTTTTGCATAGCATATCTTCATTAAAATAAGTAAATTTACCGATTTATTATTTACAAAATAAAGATTATTATGTGTTATAATATGAAAAGTCGTTTACATCCTATTTTTGTATTCCCAGAGACTACTATACAAAAATAGATCGCTGTACGCAAGCGCGCTCGATCGCGCTCCGCGATATTGCTACTGTGCCTTCCGCTGCAAGTACCGAGTCCCGCCTTGCGATCGTTATATTGGTGGCTATGATGTTGCTAAAGGGGTCAATTTTTTTTAATTTTCTCGAAATTCAGTCTACTTTAAGGAAAATTTGACAAATTATCCTTATTAGGCACAGCTACAAAATCATAGCTCAAACTTTGCATCATAAACATTTCTTATCCCGATTTCGCCATATTCAAATAGCTATATCTTTTGATTTTCGATAGATAGGGTAGAAATTTTTGTTTTGTTTTATAGATAAATGAATAAGCTTTCAAATTAATATTATTATTATACTATTCAAGTGTACCAGTAAAGAGATATGTCCCAAAAACCAGCAAAACACTCAATTTTTGACTATTTTTTCGAGTTTTAAAAACCATATTGATTGTAACGAAGCGATTTTTTGTCGCTTGTTACGCACGCGCTACCTTACGAATTAGGCCGATTTCAAATGAAAATCCGCCACCCAGCAGCCAGGAGATCTGTCACTCTACCTCTCGTCTGGGGCCGTATAGAAAAGCGAATCATTATTTATTATTTTGTTATTTTATTTTGTTTTCATTCCGCCGAGTTAACTGCCAGCGCATTCCGTCGAGGAAAGTTTTACAGCATTTTCAGCCTCAACACCTCCCAGCAGTACCAACAACGTCGACGCACACTCCGAGCACCTTTAGCTACATGAGCCTGCCTATGCTACTGGTCGTCGTCATCATCAAGAATTGCCTAAACCAGGCCGAGTTAAGTTATTCTTTCTAACTTCCTAAGTTCTCTCCCCATAAGTAATTTCGTTGCAGCCTTCTGTGTTTTCTAACATAAAACACCCGAGCAGGCGTGCTTGCTCGTTTTCACCTCTAAAGTTTGAATTTCACCAACGAAATTAAATGTTTTGAAATTCCCTCGCGGAATAATGGCTATGTACATTACAGTGGCTCCGGGCAATAGTGGGAGAGAAGGGGACGAAGAGGCGTTACGCACCGACCTGGCGACGACGACAGCGCAGCCAGCTCACGGTCAATTAGCACTGTCCGCGTAGCATTACGGAGCCTCGGGGATATGCTGGAGACGTTGGGCTAATTACTGATCTACTGGCTGCCTTTGAGGGACGACATCGGGACCTGGACTTGCTGAAACGCGCTATTTATCGTGTCTCCCGCGCCGCGATCTTTCAACTCGTTTTGCTGTCGCTTTCAATTAATTTTTCATATTGAATTGTTTAGTTCGGCCTATTAATTTATTTTATATTTCAAGTTAAATATAATTTTGTTTCTTTTAATAACTTATTAGTATCGGTCTTGCCTCCCGGCACCGAACTCGACGACGAGACTCGCTCCACCGCCAAACTGTAAGTTTTTCAAAGCGTGCCTACATTGAGGCAGTAGAAATTTGCGCTAGCGAATTTCTTTCTCTCGCGCCTTCTTAAAATTTAAAACTTCGAAGCAATCATTCGTAGTAGCTCCCGGACCGACCACGTGCCTGCGAGCACGTGTTTTTCGCGAACGGAAACGAGGTAGAGTGCGAGAGCTTTTGGATATCACATAGCTTAGTTTAGATTATTAATAGGTGCCTACGGGGCCTTTATCTATTATTTAATCACTTTATATTTTGCATATAATTTCTTTGATATTGTTTAATTAATTACATTTTTTTTATATGCAGAGTGCCTCAGGGCCAATATTTTCATATCTGCCATATCGTTAAATTTTGCTAAAATAGTTTTCTTTATTTTTTTTTGTATTATATTTTGTTTGAGTCATATTAGAGCTAGGGATTAGACAGGCTAATTTTAAGAACGATCGAGCCCGTCCTAACTTTAAGTAAGCAGATAAATTGCCTTTTTAAAGGCACTAGTTTTTTTTTGTAATGATACGCAAACAGTAATTAGGTATCATTAAAGGCTCAAATTTAATTAATATCAAGTCTTATTATTTCTATTCCTACCATAGTGTGCATACTCGTCTGTAACCGTCTCTCGCTTGAGAAAAGTAAGTAACTCGTGCCGTTTGACCCCACGACTCTCTGTTGGTCTAGCCGAGCCAGTGCAGTCACCAATAAAATCATTAAATCTTTTTTTTTTCTTAATCTCAGGGGCACTGCTGAGGTAGTTTTTCATCTAAAATCAGTGCCTGGTGCCCTGTTAATGCGGCCTTCTGCTGCAGCCTTATTGCGGAGTCTGCTGGAGAACAGCGACTCCGAATTGATCATTTTCTTTCTACTTATAATTCTATATTTCACCATATTCGTGCGAGTTTGTCGGTCTTCCCACGAGCGGCGAAAACGCACGTTATATGATGGTTTGTGAATTTTGACTAAGCGGATATTGTTCACGGAATTCGGACAAAGATTGTAGGCCTAAAAATATTCCCATGGATTGGTTTTGTACAAAGTATGATCGATTAACCTACAAAAAATTTAGTAAAATCGAGTTTTCTTTTGATTCCTTCGGGCGATTATTTTCATTTTGGGCTTAAATTACTCGGTATGCATCACTGAAATAGTGTTTGAAAGAATCTCAGAGGTGGGAGCACTTTTGGGTTGAACCTCATCCAAGCCCACCGTGACACCCTTTCTTGACGTCTTAGATACCGACAGGCCACTTAAATTTAATCAAGCGCTGAGACAAGAGATACTATACTACCTCTAGCATTTTAGATTCGGAACCGACATGACTTACAAATACGACAATGACCACACAAGCACCTGATTTACACCAAAAAGATCACTTGATGAATTGATGAGAACACCATACACGTCCACCTCCCATGAAGCACGACCCAGCACACCATAACATGGGACGACAAAATCACACACCAAACATACATACCCCAATGTTCTCCCACAGTAAATAGTGAGACACAAAAATAGAATACACACACGACTACATTCCAAAATTTTTCAAAGCCATTCACACCAACCCTAATCCCAGATTTGAATATTTTAGACAATAACGTGTTGAATGCATCCGGATACAGCCTCGCGTTTTCGCAAGCGCTTAATTTAATTCCGCAATTTGACGGAAATCCAGACAAATTAAATCTATTCTGTAATGCAGCGCGACAGGTTAAAGAAATGTTTTACCCGCACCAGGAAAAACTTATTTTGCTCGCACTCTCGGGTAAGTTGTCGGGAAGGGCAGCTGACGGTTATGCGGCGAGGGTGATGAGTTACGGTTCGGTAGAAAAATTGTTCGCGGATTTCATCTTACAGTATAGCATTAACTATTTTGTATATCATTAATAGAAGTTAAAAGTTGGGAAATTGTTTAACGCTAATATAAATTGATAATGTAGAGACCATGTTACCCCGATTAATAGTTATCCTGAAACGTGATGATTATAAATCATTAGCACACACAACCACCTGGCCCAAAAACTTATTTCAAAATCTTACTAATAGTAGTAGTTGTGCATCAGATATCAGGAGATAATCTAAACTCCAAAATGTATAGGTAATCCAACTCGTTTTTCCTCGCGTTCATCGTAGAACATCATCATTGTGTAGTATTACAGTTGAAAATTAAAAAAATAAGAGTAAATGTCAATAGAATTATTTCAACTCATAACAAGCACAGATAACGTCGCTTGGTCCAAAACTTAGTTAGGAGCATGAGGAAGTTAGTGTACTATCGAGCGTACGAGTCGGTATTCAGACGTTTGGCGAGATGACGGTAGGAGTCCGACGGCAACAAGTAGAAGTTCCAGCCAATCTGCTCATGTCGTAATTTCACAGCATTTTAATTACAAGTTACCGTGATGGAATTAATCCATCAAGTTTTACTCAAGAATTCATTATAAAAAAAAGAAGACCATTGGCTGTCTTAGGTAGTCAAAAATATGAAATGTTTACTATTTTAAGAAGATATCGATCAAATAAATTTAAATTTAAAATAAGCACGACTAACGTCGCTTGACTCAAAATTTAACTTAGAAAACATTAACCTTTTGGCTCTTGAAAATATGAACTACTTGCTATTTAAAAAAAGTAGATATCGATCAATGAATCTGAATTTAAAAATAAGTATGACTGACGTCGCTTGACTTAAATATTACTTAGAGAACATAAACCTTTTGACTGTCAAAAATATAAGTTGCTTAGCATTTCATGTCACCTCGAATCGTGTGAGGATCAAAGTTCCTTTAATAAATATCGTATTGAAAACAGTGATTTATTGTGACATGTTGGGTCAAGATTCTGAAATTATACAACGGTAAAATTTAAGATATTATTGTGCTTTAGTAACATAAAAATTTTCAGAATGATTGCTTTTGAACATAAAAAGTTTTCTGGACTTGTAGAAAAAAAGTCTTTTTTTGTGTTTAACCCAAGCCTGCCCCCTTAACTTAACTAATTCCCCTCGATATTCGAACATTGATCGGTTCCTATTATACATGGCATAAGACGATCTTACAATTTTTTACCTTTTCCATCATAAATTGTTTCAGTACTTGGTTGAAAAGATTTTAAGGTTGTTTACATAATGCGTACTCGAAGTTCATAAACAAATAAGCAGGCAGCATAGGATTTTTCCCGCCTGGAATTATACGTGTTACACTCACACAATAGCCTCTTGGCCGGATGTTAAATCGGGTAGGTAAAGCAGTCTAACTCATTGCGATAGGGTATCGCCAAGCGTCCGGTGTCTCTGTGAGAGACGAGGTAGTTGCGCGCGGTAGCATCGGCCGTGATGAAAGCAACTTAGTACCCAAGCGATGACGTGATGTACACGTGCATCCGCTCGGATTACGATATCGCGCTCTCGCATTAAACATCACGTTAGGCCTAATTGACACTGCCGTAAACATTATAATAATTTTAAAAGATTATTTTGTATATTAGGGCAATTTTGAAATGAGATCAACTTAAACAAATTATAAACTAAAGTAAGATTATTAATCGGCATTTTCGATATTTTTGTTGCAGACTTTCTAGGCAGGGCCAAGCAGAGCCGGCATCGTTTGTCGACAAATTATATATCCAGTACGAACTGAAAAAAAATACAAAGAGTAGATTTAGCACCGTATAAAGTATGGAAGGACGTATCCGAACAATGTGCAAGTATATTGAAATGGTGCCTGCATAAAAAAGCTTTAGATAACGCGTTCGACCAGATACAGGACGCGCTGAAGTAAACGGAAAGAATTGTAGATCTAATTTCGGAGCAAAGGACAGCAGGTGAAACGTGGGCGTTTTCTTTTCGGCACACACGACGAGGGTGCTGAGATTGAATTAAGAAATTTGATAAATAGCGTGTCAAACGACACCCGGCAAGTTGCTAAATTATTAGCTAATTAAACGGAAATAACGAAAACACAATTCGACATTACCGACGGTAAAATATCAGATTTAGAGACTCTTCTGAAGAACATTTCAGAGTCGCAAGACTATAATAGGCAGACAATCATGTTAAGTTCAGCTGTTGAACTGCTGAACGAAGGCAACCTACAGCACAATCTAGAGTCGGAAATAGTCACCGTGGCAATCTTGTTCGCCTCACAAGGCATCATACATCCGCACTTCATGCCGCCTAATTTAATAAAAAATTCGGCTATGCTTGTAAAGGATACAATCATTTACGTGCAATTCCCGGAAACGGACAAGCCCAATTCAATTTTAAAAATTATTAAAATTTCAGATCTTTTCATATTCTTTTCGAATTGTCAGTTGATATATCACTTGTCCATACCCTTGTTGGACTTGCAGAACTTTATTTTGTATAAAACATCTGCAATTCCAAATCATCAGAAAACATTAAATAATACCAATACCTTTGCCTATATTTGGACCGAATCGCATTATTTCGCGATAAGCATCGACGATAGGGCATACACGACGTCGTCGATTGAAAAATTAAATAAGTACAAAATTCTTGACAATCTGTATGTATGTAAAGATACAGAACCTGTTAACAAAATTAGAGAAAGTACTGCTTGCGAAATTAAACTTTCAATTAATTACAAATCGATAAATATAGCCGATTGCAATATAAAATCGCACAGTTGAACGATACCAATTGGATGAGATTACACGAAACTAATACCTGGATCTTTTCGACTTCTTGTTTAGAGACTACCTGTGTACAGTGTCATACAGCAGTACAATAGCCGTTCGAGATAAACGGCACAGGGATATTAAGACTATACCCGGAATGTACAGCACATACTAACAATGCGAGGATTTCGGCTACACAAGAGTTTAGAGAGCTATCGTCGGAGATAGCGTTCGCGAAAATAAATTTGGATGTGCGCGCAATATTCGCTAATTTTTCTAATACCTAACATTTCTCATACTTCGTGGAAAAAATAATCAATGAGAATGTCGAGAGCAAGGCAAAAAACCTACACGGCGTCTACATTGAGACGCTCAAATCAGGAACTAATTTTAAGGAAATCTTACAAAAGGCGAAGGCCTTGGCTTAATATAGGTCACTGGGTGACAGAGTCAGCTCAGTGCACGACACAGCCATGACCTTCTCGTATTGAACGATAGGGTTTATCGCAGTCTCCCTGGTGATATGTGTATGTATCTGTCTCGGAGGATCCAGATATTTCACCCGGTGTAGAAATATTTCAGGGACTACAGCACCGGCGGAACCGAGCGCTGTCCGCATGCAGACATTCGAGGTGGCGAGGCTGCATCCGGCCGAATGCTCCACAGGTACACCGAGGCTGCACTACGTTTCAACAGAGGACTTGGGCTTCGCAACGAGAGCTGTGCAGACGATGATGGGCGAGATGGAGCCCAGAAATGCGCTGTTGCTAGCTTCATAATTGCAGTGAGGCTGCGAGGAGAGACCAAGAGTCTTCCCCGCGCCCCCCAACGAGGCGACCGGCGCAGCTGTAACGAGGCTGCGAGGAGAGGTTTCAAGGGCCCCCCCACCCTCAACCAGGTGTCCAGTGCGACAACAACTTATCACCGGATATGGACAAGAAGAAGAGACGAAAAACTCATGTGCATATAGTGCCAACATTAAAGTGACTTTTACAGAGGCATTTATTTTGCTACATTATTAAAAAAAAAACATTCATTTCTTATTTAATCGATTAAGATTAAATCTAATTAATTATTAAATACCAATCTTCAATTTCATGTATTCTAGACTAATAGCGCATTCTAGAAATATTTTCATGGATAAACTACTCCTATCATACATATGTTAATAGTAATCTCTACATTGTATTACATAACTAGTTTGCAATTTTAATCTCATAATCAACGAAAACGTCTCACCCCATATGTGAGCAATAATTTTAAATAATATCTATGTTGTGTTACTTAGTCATTTTTGTAATGTTAATCTTATAATCAATGGAAACATCTCACCTCAAGTGTGAGCAACATTCTTATGAAATATGTACGTTGTAACATTTATCTGTATACACTTAAGGGGCTATACCAGTGTGACACTTTCAAAAAATTGATTGCCTTTTTCGACAGTTTATACCTTCAAAAATATCCTGTTAAAATTTCAAGGCCGTATGTCAAATAGTTTTCGAATGCCAGCCTTCTAAAGAGCAACCGCTCGCAGGTCAGAAACGCTCTACCTGCCTGGAGGCTGAGCTCGGAGCTAATGTGTTTGCGCTATTGTTAGTGTGGATCTTTCGGCATCGTACATCAGTAAAAGGGGACGCTATTATAGTTGGAAATATACCTGTAGAACCGTTTGCGAACAGTGTTGCCATTTAAAGGTGTTTTGGAGCCGTTCAACGCAGCTGTACTCGAAAGGTCTATTTGGTTTACTCGTAACTGTTCTACAGAGCCCAACAGAGCGTATACGTTAGCAAAAATGAGTGGAAACAATTCGAATTCAAATAAAAAAGGCACTCACGACAGTTCTGTCCATAGATCTAGAAGTAAGAAGAGGAGATTCTCGGGAAATCAATACACGTACGAGCAGTCCACCGCAAATACCAGCCCAGCCGCTGAAAAACCCCTCCGTACCGAAAAAGATGAAATTATAGTTGATCTTACTCATGGATACCGTTCCATTCAGTTCATCTCTGTTTTCACTACTATTAGCAGTTTAGTTGTGTCGAAAGATTGCAAAAAAAATATTAAGTTCAATGAAGCAAGTTCACGGGGTTTAGGATTTAAAATTGCTGTGATATGTGAGTGCGGTATTTCATATGTGAATTCTGGACCGATGATTAGCAATGCTTATGAAATAAATCGTCGTATAGTATTTGTGATGCGACTTTTAGACATCAGAATTAATGGACTAAATCTATTTTGCGGCTTGATGGATCTTGCTAAAAAATTTCATAAAAATACTTTCTCTGGATGCTTCAAAAATGTAACTAAAGCAGCTAAAGCTAGTTATAAATGGAGTACAATAAACGCCGTGACTGAAGAGAGGGCTAAAAAGTTTGAAACAGAAGGTTAAGATACTAATTTGACAGTTTCCGGAGATGGCGCATGGAAAAAACGCGGACTTAATTCGCGTTTCGGTGTTACAACTCTTGCAGGTAAATTTACCAAAAAAATTATCGATTCAATCGTAAAATCGACTTACTGTAAGAGTTGTGAAGTGTGGAAAAAGAAAAACATACTAATCCTGAAGAATAGGAAGAATAGCTTGAAGCTCATGACGATTGCGATGTTAATCATATAGGATCAGCTGGAGAGATGGAGGTTGATAGTTTAAAGGCCATGTTTATTCGCTCGATCGATAAATATGGAATAAAATATACGCGCTATATTGGCGATGGTGATAGTACCACATACAAAGGTATATTAAATTTAAATCCATACGATGTGCATGTACAAAAATGAGAGTGCTTCTTACATGTAAAAAAAAGAATGGGAATGTAATGCCGGAATCTCAAAAAGCAAACCAAAGGTTTAGGAGGAAAGAGTAAGAATACAGTGAAGCTAAGAGATAAAGTTATTAATAAACTCCAGAAATACTATGGATTAGCAATTACCAGGCATCAAGATAATGTTGATAAAATGTATAAGGAAATTTGGGATACATTTTATCATTTGGGTTCGACAGACAAAAACTCCAACCATGGAAACTGCCCTGCAGGTGCGGACAGCTAGTGCTTATATCGCCGCGCAAAAGCTGATGGCATGGACATGTCAAAATTCAAGCACAATTATCTTCCTCTTGACAAACATCTTATAAAAGCTTTGGAACCAATTTATACAAACCTAAGTAGAAGAGAATTACTAGAGAGATATATAAGATGGAACACCCAAAATAATAATAAAAGCTACAATGGCTTGCTCTGTCACTTTGCCCCAAAACACCTTCACAATGGTTTAAAAACCGTTGAGCTCTCCAATTTTCTTGCTGTTGCGATCTCTAATAATGGTTTTCATTCTATTTTGAAAATGCTGCAAGTAATGGAAGTCATTATTGGTCCTACTGCGGAGGAATATGCCAAGGAGAGAGATGCGAACCAAATTTACTTAGCGGAGTTACGCCACCAAGCAGCTTCAAAAGAGGATTGGATAGATCGGAGAAAAGTTTTAGCGTCTCAGCAGGCATTATTTGAGGAAGAGGAGGATCCATTGTATGGACCAGGTATAGCAGATTAACATTTTTCTATGGTAAATATCATTTTATCGTGGAGAAATCGATAGTTAAAACGTTAAACACGTTTTTCTGAAACCGGTATTTTCTAATTCAAAGAGCAATTATCCGATTGACTTGAAATTTTCACTGAGTGTTCTCAAATATATTTATTCTACAATGACGTAAGATATTTTTTATTAGATAAAAACTGTCAATTTGGCATCGTCGAATCTACCATTTTTTAGGCAAAAAAAATCATGCGTCATTGTACGGAGAATACTTTCTAGTTTAACGTAATATTTTATTTTTTTATTTTTTGCCATTCTAGGGACCGGAATCATGTCAGCAGCTGAGGAACTTTCTTTTGGCGTCTCCGAAGCCAGCGCATAAGTCGCTCTCATTCAGTATATTTGTACAAAAAAATGTATGATACAGTTCATTTATAGGCAAATATATCCCCAAAGTTTTAAAACATTCGATGGCATACTTTTCTTTAACAAAATTCTTTAAAATTACCTAAATTTTGAGCGTTTACACTGGTATAGCCCCTTAAGAAGGCACCAAAACAACAGTACACGCACAAAACACGCATTGCCAATTAAATTTAATTTTTGTCCTAACAAATATTTTAGCATAGCTTTCAAATTAATGAAGTAATAGTAAATTCAATTTTTAAGTTTTACCTTAAAATTTCAACTTTCAAATCGCATATGTTTTCCTATGAATTTATATTAGCATCGTACAACAGATGCATTTTTAATCGGGATTTAATTTTTTTCTTCCTAACGAATATTCTCTAACATAACTTTCAAAATTAATAAAATAATATTGAATTCAACTTTAAAAAATTTCACCTTAGAATTGCAATTTTTTAATTTACATACGTTTTCATATGAATTTATATGAGTATTTTTCATAGCCACACATTTTCAATCAATAATTAATTTTTATCCTAACGAATATTCTCTAACATAATTTTTAAAATTAATAAAATAATAATTGATTCAATTTTTAAAAATTTAAACTTAGAATTGTAAATTTTCAAGTTACATATGTTTTCATATGAGTTTGTATGAGTATTTTTCATACACACACATTTTCAATCAATAATTAATTTTTATCCTAGTGAATATTTTCTAACATACTTTTTAAAATTAATAAAATAATATTGGATTTAACTTTAAATTTTAATATTAGAATTTAAATTTTCTAATTACACATGTGTTTATATGAATCCATATGAGCATTTCAGACACGCGTATTTTGCGTCGCCGTGGCATAGACATGCGATCGACGAACGTGTCACGGACGTAATTTAACGCCGTGCTCCCTGATTCAGGTATCCTGAGCCAGCGAGATAAGGACGCCTGTAAATGCTTGTATGGTGATGTTGCATATTTGCTTTTGCACGACGGATTCGCGACGCACAACTAGCGCATCCCGCGCCAGTTCATCTGGGTAGACAAACTGCGCAGACCCCCTCTCTCTCTCTCTTCTGTCCAATAAAGAGATAATCAGCCGGACTCCTCGTTTTGTTTTTCCGCACACCCCAACCACCGAAGAATCACATACCTTACCTGGTACGTGTGAATAACGCGAACTCTTCCATTTCCCTTTTTAAACTCACGTAACAATACATACATACAGATGTTTTTTAAAAACATGTTATTCTGACTCAGGAATCTTTAAAATATAAAAATTCATGAAAATCTGCGATAAAACATTTTTATCGACACAAAGTCCTCTTTATGAAAAAGCAAAAGTCTATAATACAATTTTTCTTATTTTGGTGTACATTTGTAAAAGAAATATTGCTAAAGCGAAAAAATAAAGAATGTCATCGCGAAACGTACACCAAAAATTTAGAACAATGGAAACAAAACTAATTATCTTCAAGAACAGTTGCGAGCGTTTGAAACGAAAATTGAAATTAGATTCAAAATATGCATTGTTTTAAATAAGACAATTTTAAAACCCTGCTTATATCGTTTTCTTTGAATTAGATGTTTCAAAAGTGTTTTCGTGGTAGCTTAAGGCAGGTTTGCCGTGGATGTGCCCTATTTATTCAATAATTTTTATTTCATACAAAAAATAATCTTTATTGTTCAAACTTTTTACATATTAAAATACACATTTTAAAGATATAAATTTTTTTTTTTTACGAATTTTTCTTGACAAAATGGCCGCCTCAAAAATATTTTTTTGTTTGACTGTCGACACGATATCTCACCAACGGATCATCTGAAATCAAAAAACTAAAAAGATTCTTATAAATTACAGTTTTGGCATGATCTAGGATTATAACGATCAATAAATTTTTCAAAAAGTTACAGTCGACAGTCAAACAAAAAAATAATTTTGAGGCGGCCATTTTGTCAAGAAAAATCCGTAAAAAAAAATTTTTTTATATCTTCAAAATGTGTATTTTAATATGTAAAAAGTTTGAACAATAAAGATTATTTTTTGTATGAAATAAAAATTATTGAATAAATAGGGCAAATCCACGGCAAACCTGCCTTAATGAGAATAATATCTACTTTCATCTCCTTTAATTAAAATTATTTTACGATTTCTTCTTGGATAGTTATAGGTTTTCAAACATAAAATAAAATATACGTATTTAAATGTACAAATGTTTGGGGAGCTACACTTTTTAGCAGTACTGAATATGTAACATAGTTAGTGGGATCGATGGTACAGACAGTGTCTTGGGAAAGCCCTGCGAATTATTTTGAACCACGGTAATACAAAACAAAACTGAATCCGTGGACGTCATCAGCAACATCATCAGCCGTTCATGAGACCTTAACCCATTTCGTACCAACCTGACACTTTATTGTCGCCATTTTCAGTTTCAGTTTTTGTTATTATAAACCTTTTAGAAAATATCGGCAAACATCCATTCTTATAGTTTTAAGGTCGCTCTTTAAGATAGAGAAACCAGGATTGAGCTAAACTGAAATGCAAAAAAAGTTATGTGACTAAACAAAAAAAAGACTTTTGGACTTGGACTCTTTTGCTTTCTCAAAGAGAATGCTTTGCAACGATGATTTTTTCGAAAACTAACATTTTCATAAATTTTAATGTATTTGAGGTAGCTGAATCAGAATATGTATGTTTTTCAAAATGTTTGTATATGTGTGTGTGTGTGTGTGTATGCATGTACGTGTGTGTTTGTATGTATATCTGTGTGTGTGAGTGTGCGTGCGTGCGTGCGTGCGTGCTGAAAGCGTGCTTCTGAGTATGATTTTGTATGATTTTATGCGTTAAATACGCCAAAAAGATGCATACATTCGAAAAGTAGACTAATTTCCTTCCGATTTGTATATCTTACAATGTCCTTAAAGTTTTTTTTGCTTCTTTATAGAGAAAGCTTTGTGATGGTAAAAAAAAGTTTGGATTGTTAGAAACATGTTTTGAGACATGAGGAGTTAAAATACACTATTTTTAGAAAATGTCCGTATGGATGTGTGTTCATGTTTGTATGTGTGTGTGTAAATGTGTGTGTGTGCACGTGTGTATCTATGTGCGTGTGTGTGTGTGTCTCTGTATATGAAGATTACTCTGAATATTCACGGTCAAAATTAATGTTTCACGGCTCAATGATTTTGTTATTTTGAAAGGAAGGGAACTGTAAAAAAACTTTTGTTGATTTTCAATGTTTTTCCGTTTTTATAGCGATTTTTTGTTTTTTGAGTTTTAGTTTGTCGGGTTTTTTTGGTATGTTGAATTAATATCATTGACTGAGTACATGTATTTTAGAATAATTTTAATTCCCATGATCATCCACCTCCCCCATCGACAATCAGACACCATCTAACTGTATTTTCTTCATTCTCATATGCTCCCGGTTCTTCCTGACCCCTTTACTTCATTCCGCAATGCACTATATCGTAGAAAATTAAGAGTTAATTCTCCGTTACGCTCATAGCGATTACAATCATTATTTTACTTAATGATAGATTTAATTACTTTGGACTAATCAGAATTTGTCTATTTTAGATTCGAAAAAGTCATATTCTATAATGTGATTGCAACAAAAAATGTAACAATACTTTCTTACATAAATTACTTTTGACAATTAATAACTGTGCATGCTTGTCTGTACAAAGTCATTACTGTGCATACTAAAATGCACTCACTACCACTCATGCGTGTGTACAGGTGGACTGAACTGCGCATGCTTCTGTATGCATGTAGTGACTATTTTGCATGTTTCTTAGTCGTAGATAGTACAATGGATGTCTGTGTATACGTAGTCACTACTGCGCATGCCTGAAGTGGTCAAAGTCACTACTGTATATGCCTGTATGTGCGTAGTCACTGCTGCACATGCCGGTGTGTATGAAATCACTACCGCAAATGCCTAAGTGCATAGAGATACTATTACACAAGCTAGTGTGACTGAAGTCACTATTACGCACACCTGCATGCACACAGTAATTACTGCTCGTACTTAAGTGCACATTAACACAACTATACATGCGTGTGTGCATTTGGATACCACAGCGCCCCTTTCTTATACTCAATTCATTTCATCCTACTCAATAACTATGCCAGAATACATGCAATTCCATACGCTCCCTCTTTCTTCCACTTTTAACCCCCTTCATGACCACAACCACCCCTACCCCGCCGTCTCCTCATTCCACCAACCTCATCCATTCACCCTATTCCTCCTATGCGTACGGTATTTCCTGTCTTCCTTACAAATCCTTCCATTCTCTATTTCTTTCTCTTTGAATATATATGGGTGATTCTCTGGGAAATCGAGATCAAAAGAATTTTCTTTTCTATTATTTCCTCGGTAAAAAATTTCCTGTTGGTATGTAGAACGTCGGTGAATTTTTTCAGGTTTTTTGAAACCCTTAGGTTCAAATTTGATCAAGGCTAAATATGAGCATGTATTAATTTCTTACATTTTTTAGCAACACTCACTCCATTTATTTAACAATATTAAATCTCTTTAAAAAATAGCAACACAGGATTTTTTAGCAAATTTTCTGAATGGTTTAAAAAATGGACACCTTTTCGTTCTTTTGTTAATAACAAATTAAGGGTTTTGACTTTGTCATATGCTAGAAAAATACGCCCCGCGCGCACCACATTCGGTATGTAGGTTCTCCTACCACGATTTAAAACTTAAAAATAATGTATATAATGCATTTTTTAATCATATTTGCATTAAAAACGGTTTCAAAAGTGGACAACATTTCGTTCTTCTGTTATTAATAAATTAAGGGCTTTGACTTTGCCATATTCTAAAAAAGAGGTCCGCCAGCAGTAATTCTGTCTGACTGGTTCTACTATGCAAAATTGGGACGTCCGTGTGGTGTAATTACAGTGGCTACCACTAGGTGATTACTACTAACCTGCTTGTAAATTGGCTTTCCTTTCTGCATATATTAAGCGAAGACTGAAGCGTAAATTCTTGAATTATAATTTCTACGTTGCATAAAGAGCTGAGTTAAGATAGATAGATAGATGTACTTTTTATTCATCACAGACGAAAATTTACATGTGTATGTACATTTGGTAAAAAATCAGTCAATTTATAAATCTGTTATCACATTATAGTCACTTATTTACATTTATATTGCATTTTTCTTAAATAAAATAAAATCTTTCTTCGCTATCACAGGTTGTCAATTTATAAAGTCTAATATAATACTATATAGTCAAAAGTCAATAGTTTATCACAGAGCGCTTCGTCATACACAAAAAATAAAAATAAAAAAATAACAAGAAATTTTTCACACACACATTCAAATTGCACGTATATCTATCGCGTCATATATAAAATACACACTCATTCATCCATCATTCTTACAATCATTCACGCTAATAAATACTCCCACACTTAACATTTAATACTTAAAATAAATTAGGACTACGCAGAAATGGACGAATACAATCACTTTAACACAGCCCGCAGGTTCATCTCTGTGTAATCTTCGCACCATGCAGTTGTTTAAGGTGTCTGCCCAACGCCGTTGTAAATTTGCAAAATGATGTCAGATACCTCACACTGCTTGAGAGCAAGTTCCAGACGCGCGCACATTGAACTCTAAACGAGAATAGGCCCTTGTCGGTGCGCGACCCCGGAACTGAGAGCTGTTTAATACCACCCCTACCTGTAGTCTGGCCTGGTTATTTTCAAAACGGACAATAAGGTATGGTGGTTGCTGCATAACAATCGCTTTATAAAGCAACAGCCCCATTAAATACTCCTTTCTCGCCTTCACGTCTAGCCAATCCAGACCCTCCCTGTAGGGAGTGATATGCTAAGAATGAGAGTCGCCAATATCTGCGTTACATATTCGACTTTTCCAAGTCAGTTGTATCGTTTATCATTATTTGTTCTCATAGAAAATTATATTATTATTTTACAGTAATACTTTAATAGAATTTTGACTGTACCATCTTTCGGTATTTTCAAAGTTAGGCATGGGCCACTAATTTTAAAGTCTGCCCAAAAATTTGACTTTTAAAGTGTACATATTAGGTGAAGGCTTTGTATTACATTTCATTCTGGGAATGCCTATGTTTAATATTTTTAATTAATTTTAAGATTTATTAAAATATTATTTAATATTTTTTAATTAATTGACAATCTTTAGTTTTAAGCATTGCAGGAGCACTTGTACTTTGTATTGAAATATGTATAAAAATTATTTAGTTGTAGTATTAAAGATTATTAAATAATCTATATAAATCTATTACTTCTTTAATATATTATAATTATAGATATAAACATTATGAAGATCACAAAAGAATTATTACTTGCATCTATTTTAAAAATTAGTTTAAAAAACCCAAATTTTTTAGATAAGTTAGAAGAAAGATCGTCAAAAGAGTGACATGATGTATGCGAAGTTATATTTGGTGAAGCTGCGAGTCAAAAGACTCTTGGTAGATACTCCATCCAATGTAGAGTGTATTTCAAAAGAGACATTAATTTCATACGTGAAGAAATTTCACGTACTAATCCGGCAACTAATGGATCAAGCAACAGCAATAAAGATCATACATTCGATATGGAACAGGCTAATTCAAATGGTATTAATGAAAAAAGTGATGAGCCTGATCTTTCCCATGCAAACATTATATGCGAATACCTAGATACTTGTCCTTCGTCTATTCCTAATGACTTCAATGTATTGCACGTAAATAATAAAAATAAAACTTGTACCTCTCAACAAGACTTGGCCATTAGAAATAGTTTGATATTAAATATTCCAGAAGTTTGCGAAAAGTTTGAAGCAACAGATTTCGTAAACTTTGCAGAGTTGTCTCGTCAAAATGAAAACTATTCGACCGTAGAATCTTCTCAAATTATAGTCGATAATGATGACATTCATAAAATATCAGTTACGTAGTTACAATACGCTAAAGAGGTGAGTGGTACATTGCATAGTCCAGTGGAGATTAAACCTAATTTATCGACAGAATTTTCGATTTCAGATTTTATAAAAGATAACTTCGGGGATGATTTTAGTGATTGCTCTGAAGACGTCATTATAGATTCAAGTTGCTTTTTGGAAGAAAGTGTTAATGACGATGTAAAACTATGTAATGAAGCTATACCTCAGCATTTTGCAGAACAAGTTGAGATTAACCAAAATGATAAAATACATCTGGATAAACATGTTGATAATAATAATAGTGGCGAGAAAGGTATTACGAAATCAAAAAATCTTAAAAATGTATCTGTTAAAAAATGTTTGATTGATGATGACTACATAGTTTTACCAAAAGAATTTTGGCAAACACATTGGAATGGTGCAGGTCAACGGCTATCTCGTGGTTGGACCAATGATTTTACTAATATTTTCAAACTGACGTACCCTATGTGTGTCTTAATCATTGATTGACACAAATGCACCAGTTTATCTAATATCACAGGAAGGTCTTTTTAAGGTTCTGGGTATTGCATACATTCGACATGTCGTAGTTATAAAATTTTTTGCAGATCCACTTTTGCAGACGATTTGGACAAAGATCTAAACAATTATATGTGAAAATTAATAATTGTTTATAACTCTGCATTACCAGGCATGCATATAACAGGTTTAATACAAATTTACTCCACAAATCCATTTGAAATAATACTATTTTCAGAATCACAATTACAACATTTTTTATCATTAAAAAAAAGATTTCTGCATTTTGATGCGACTGGATCGATAATAGCCCAACCTAACTAATTCAAGGCCATTTAACCATTTATTATTATTCCATTATAATAAGGGGTACTGATAATAGTGGGCCTATGGCTATCGAAGAATATATCCCTTCAAACCATGCTATATTTTCAATAAGGAAATTTACTGATACGCTTAATAATGCAATATAAAAATATCTCGCATACAAAATAAATTCATAAAATAGAGGTCGATTTCCGCTTGGTACTTTTGCAATCATCGTGCCAAACTTTTAATGGCCAAAATGTATACGAATATATTGGTTATATCCATAATGTAAGTGATAAAGAAAGCCCAAAGTTAAAAAACATAACATATTTACATATATGTTCTTAACATTTTATAAAAACGGTGACACAAAAAATAAAAAAATGTTTCCTAGACAAACAAAAACAAAATGATGACGCACCTCGCTTTATTACTCTTGCACAAGAATATACAGAAGCTAAATTGAAAGAACGCACAATCCCAATTTCAGCCCCAAAACCAACGAAACAAAACCGTGATAGAAAAATAGGAAATCAAGAAATTAATAATACTGACAATGATGATAAACATTATGTTGCTGATGTAGTAAAAAAAGATTTAGATGAAGACAAAGATGCAATCTCAATTTCAGACAAAAAACCAAAGAAACAAAAGCGGAAAAGAAAAAATGCCACAGCCTACATTTGAACTTCATTCCCTTAGGTTATGAACTTTACTTTACACTTGAGGCAACTCTACTTATGAGTTATACACTCGACGTGGATATATTCTTATCGAATGTTTTAAAATCGTATCATGTTATTGGTTAATTCCTGCGAAGCAGAATATATTTCCGTGTGTCTGAAAGTGACGATAATTTTAAACAGACTATTATATTAGATGTATGCGACGTGAAGCTTTACAATTCACATGAGGAAGAAAATTGAGTTAGTTGAAATTCCCGATGAAATACTAACAAAAAGATTGACATTACACAAATATTTGGAAATAGAATAGAAATAACTGATAAAAACCTTAATGAAAAAGTTATTTTAGCTTCTAAAAACAACGATGTAATTAATATTAATAATGATATTTTACCTCTAATGGAAGGGGACACTGTTGAATATTTAAGTATACTTACAGCTGAAGACGACAATGGAGAAAATTTATATGTTATGTTACCAACAGAATATCTAAATTCTTTAACTCCTAATGGACTTCCGCTACATAAATTGCAATTGATAATTGGCGTCATTATTATTTTTTTAAGAAATTTGAATCTGAATGAAGGTCTTTGTAATGGAACTAGATTATCAGTAAGAAAATTAATGAAATATTCGATTCAAGTAGAAATTCTAAGTGGAAAACATATTGGAAAAATTGTTTTAATTCCTAGAATAACTTTGTCGCCATCAAAAGATGAACTACCGTTTAATATGCGTAGAAACTAATTTCTTATAAGATTAGGTTTCGCAATGACCATTAATAAATCGCAAGGACAATCATACAATTATGTTTAAGTATACTTGGCATCGCCAGTACTTAGTCACGGCCAATTAAATGTTGATCTTTCTACAACAAGAAGTAGCAAGAATTAAAATTTGTTATTAACAAATAATTCAAAAATAAAAGGAAATACATTATATAGTATATATGTATTATACCAAATGTAGTATAACTTATTGTGATACATATATATATATATATATATATATATATATATATATATATATATATATATATATTAGTACTACGATGTTAATCATACTTATAACTATTAAAGGTTCGAGAGTTTTCTCTGAACGACGCGAGTCAAAAGTCGCGCGCGTCTACAGCCGAGATTTCCGGGACGCGCCAGTCTCTCCGTGGATAGCCCAGCGCACAATCGTGCCCACCTCACGCTCGTATATTTGGAGTAATAAAATCTCCAATATACATTAGAGTCCTATGTTGTGTCTCCAGTTCATTATTTACCTCTCACCTTAACACATACAGATAAAACGTCGATGTTATTTTCAATTAGGAACATTTTGACAAGATATAAACAGTCACTGAGAGAATTTACATTTATATGTGCAACACGAACCGTATTTCTAAATATAGGTTTAATTTAATTCTAAATATAGGATTTGTGATTTCCGAAGAAGATAGTCAGACTAGCTTATTAAGATCCTCATCAGTGACAATTCCATTCTTAGCCGAATCGTCATTATTTCGAGCATAAACATTTCCATGATACGCCCATACATATTTAGAATATTTAGAAAAAGTATAAGAACCTGGTGTATATAGTTAAGCACCGAAGCTTTATTAAATAATAAGACCTAACGAAACGTAGAAAAGAAAAGACGAGGTAACCCGTAGGTGCTTCCAGCTCTGTCGATGAGCGGCAGCGTCACACAGCGTACAGCCGAAGGCAGAGGAAAAACGTTGACGGTGGAGAAAGGGGAAGAGAGTGCGCGCATGCGCGCCACATGCTCTATGCGTAATGCAGCAAGTGCCGATTTAATATGCTAAATCCACACTCCCTCTCACTTGCGGAACTCTTTTAGTCCCATGATTCCTCGTTGTCAAAGTGGGTCGTCTCCTCTTCCTCCGAGCAGTCTAATCAAATGGAAATGTAAATCATTAATTTTATAATTTCATATTCATTATATTAAGAGTTAATTCATCATGCAAATGAACTGTTAGAGCTTTCGTGAATATGTCGGCAAGTTGATTTTTAGAGTTTACCCAATCTAGTTTAATAAAATTTTTATTCACGCATTTTTCTCTCCGTTCCACCATGTGTCTCAGTCTATTGTTACCACTCACTTTCGCACAAGAGATAGTTGACATGTTATCGCAATACAAAGTAATGGGAAACAAGTTTCTTTCTAACATTATTTGTACAGAATTGTGCAATGACATAGCCTCTTGGCAAGTCTCGCTCATAGCCACATATTCTGCTTGACAAGTGGATAGAGCAACGCTCTGTTGTTTGTGAGTCCTCCAGGCTACAGAATTTCCAAACAACTTAATTACGTATCCACAAGTCGTCAAGGAATCTTTACAGTCTGATAAGCTGGCATCCGAATAAGCTATCATATCGTTTGATATATTACTGAATACCAATTCATACTGTCTAGTACCTGCTAGATACTGAAATACTCTTTTCACCATATTCCATTCAAAAATTGTAGGATTGACTTGATGCCTACTGAGCACATTTACTGCGTACGAAATGTCCGGTCTAGTCGCGCTAGCTAAGTATAACAATGATCAAACAGCTTCTCTGTATAATCTATTAGGTATACGCTCCTCTACATATTCATTTTCCTTCCTTTCTTTCCTATCTCGGTTACATTTATCAAAACCGAATCTACTCAGCATTTTGTCAACAAATTTAGTTTGATTTAATTTTATTACTTGTTTTTGAAAATCTCTTTCTATCTTTATGCCTAAAAATTCCTTAGGACTCCCTAAATCTTTAATTTTGAACTCTAGGCTCAGTTTTCTACCTATGTCATTCAAAACGTTGTCATTCGGGCTTGCAAGTAGTATATCATCAACATATAAGATCGCTATTACAATTCCTATATTAGTCTGTTGAATATATAAACACGGATCTATATCACTTGAATTGAAACCGAGATTCGTCAATACACCAGTAAACTTATCATTCCATTTCTTTGGACTTATTTTTAACCCATAGAGAGATTTGTTTAGTTTCCATACAAAACGTTTTCTAGTGTCCCTATCTATCAACACTCCGTCTGGTATTTCTAAATATATCCTCTGATAGTTATCCATAAGGAAATGCAGTTTCGACGTCGAGTTGTCGTATTTTATAATTGAACTTGTTAGCTATAGAAAAGAAAGCTCTAATCAAAGATATTCTTGACACAGGAGCATATGTCTTGCGCAAATCGTAAATGTTTCTATCTTTGAAACCACGTATAACCAGTCTACCTTTATACTTTGTTTCTCCTTTATCATCTATTTTTCTTTTAAATACCCATCTCGAATCAATAATGTTGGGTTTATTATTTCCCACTGGTATCTTAGATCTTTCCACTACAGTATAAACTTGTTTATTTCTAATCGAATCTAACTCAGTTCTAATAGCTTCTATCCAGTGTTCGCTTTCTACTGAATTTACAGCTTCTCTATAAGTCTGTGGATCTCCCTGGATTTTAGCTAGAAGAGCATGATATTTTAAATCACTAAGCTCGTGGTCGTATTCCACATTTAAATTTTCGGATATTTCACACAGAAAGAACATGACTTCTGTGTTCTTTTTAGGTCTACCCCTCTTTCTTTTTGTCTCTATGACTTCTATTTGATTCTCAGCTGTATGCTCAAGGCTCTGGCTATTTAAATCAACGATTTTTGATGATTCTGTAAAGCTTAACTCTGTCGTGTAGGTAACAGTGTGCTTGTCTTTGTATGTCCGGTTTTCTACAAATCTTACATGTTTACTATCATATAGTTTGTTTTCTTCCGGCACGAGTATGGTATATGCTGTACTCAGATACCCTACCAAGAAACCTTGTATAGCCTGAGGAGAGAATTTGGTGTCAGTGTTTCGAGGTATTTTTATATACGCTGAACAGCCAAAACGCTTGATTTGGTTTAAACAATCTGATTGACTAGTGAGAGTTTCACTCAAAGGTGTTTTCATGTTAATCGATTTATGCGGAGTTCTATTGTAAATATATACTGCCGCTTTTACCGCGAGATCCCAATAAGAATGCGGTAAACCTGAATCAAGCATCATGACTCTAACCTTGTTTTCTAGTGTTCTGTTGAACCTTTCAGCAACACCATTGTGTTACGGTGTATCAGGACATGCTAATTGTAATTCAGCGTCATATTTATCCAGAACATTTTGTGTGGCCTCACTCGTAAATTCTGTCCCCCTATCACACCTCAGATAGCACAATTTTTCATCAGATCCGATCAGATTTCGCATGCTTCTAACAAATGATTCTATACATTCGGGCACATCTGACTTACATTGTATTGGGAATGCCAGTGCCGCTCGTGTGGCATAGTCTATTAGAACTAAAACAAATTTATGCTTTCCAGGGTGAGACACTGGACTTATTGGACCCATAGTATCACCATGTACAATTTGCAACGGTTTATTGGCTCTCATTCTAATTTTCACAAACGGTAGCTTAGTGCTATTCGCCTGGAGACAGATCTCGCATTCTTGAATCGTCATATCTTTAACTATATTTTCAAAGTTAATTATGTTACTATTATTCTTTGCAATTGCTAAAAGATAAGTTTTTGATACATGACCAAGTCTAATATGCCACATCATGACTTCTGAAAAATTACTGATTTTAGATTTGTTAGCTGTTTGTTCAGACTCTATTGTCTTACTTTCTTTTATTTCATTGTTTTCGCCATTTAATATATGCGTTTTTCTGTTTTCTGACGTGTTCAAGAATTAATTTTCTGTCCCCTTCTTACTCGATTGTATGTCAGTTTTGTTAGACTCTTTTTCTTTTCTAACCTCATTCTGGCTTTCTATATTCTCTATATTTTTCTTGCTTCTAGTGTTATAAAACATTTATACTTTTGGATCTAATTGGTTTTTATCTATTTCTCTAGATTTGTCTTTTATAACTAACTTCAAAGTCCAAAATGGTTTTTCATATTTTCCTGTTATGATTGTTTTATTTAATTCTGGGTCATAAATATCTATTCTTTTACTGTTCAAGTATATCTCTAAGCCCTGATCGACAAAACCCCTTAGTGATAACAAGTTATTTGACAATTCTCGAGAATACAAAATATTATTCAGAGTGTAGGTATTATTATCTCTAGTTACAGTTTCAGTTTTTCCTATGCCAGATGTTACAAAACTACTTTCCTTTTTGGCACCTTCTATTTTCGATTTAGTTTTACTATCGAATTCATCAAAATACATTTTAGTATTACTAAGATGCTCAGTCGCACACGAATCTGCTATAAATTCTACCAACATATCGCTTTTATTATTTATACAATTTTTATCATTGATACCTTCGTAATTGCTGGCTATTGTCTGAAGAGAAGACGCCCAGTTTGACTTCTCTCCACCTTCAGAATTTCTCCTCTGTCCTCTCCTCTGAGCTCGACCACGTCCTCGACCTCCGTTGGAGTAACCACCTCTCGTGCCTTTCGTTGAGGTTGATGGACCTGCCCTCCAGTCAGATCTAGCTGGAGCTGTCGCTTTGGATGGTCGCCAGTCTTTACCAGCCGAGCTGGCTGCCTTATTCCCTCTATGGGAGTTCCATCGACCTCTTTTGGGCTCCGATGCTTTTGTCGCAAATTCATCCGCCTTTCTCTTCCGGCACTCGCTGGCCAGATGGCTGCCAAGTTTTTGGCAATTGTAACACACCCGTTTACCCGCGTGTGGGCAATTTTGTTGGATGTGGCCATCCATGCCACAACCTCTGCAAATCTGCCGTCCAGGGCCAGACTTTTTATAATTCGATAAAAAGGCTTTAGCCGGCGCCACCGTCTCTCTGCTTGTCCTTGAAGCATCGACCTGTAATAAAAAGTTTTTCAGTTGATTGCACGACATTTTTTTGGTCGTAGTTTCTTTATACACGCAGTCTGTTGTAATTATCTCGGGAACAGCCCCTGCTACAGCTTGAATAAAATAATCCCTCTTTTCTTTTTCTGACAATTCACCTGCATCAGGTATATTTTCAAACACTTTTACTTTTTCTTGGAATTTATCATAAAAATCAGATGCTGACTCTTTGCCAGGTTTATATTTCAAAGATAGTAGATCTTTTCTAGCAGTTATACTTGTGGTAATTGTAAAATCTCCCTATCAATGGTGCAAACGATTTTACTCTATACACTCTTTCTTTCTTTTAATCGTTCTTGTAACTGTGTTGACTTTAATTGATTTTAATATGACAAAAGTACTAGCGTACTGATGGGCTAGACTTTTCTAACGTAATAAGCTTGCTTAAAAGGCTAAGCTTGGTACGCATTTGAGTGAGGCCCTCACTTAATGCGAATTTTTAAATTTGAAACTGCAGTTTTTTTTTTGCAACAAAGGATTTTTAATATTAAAATATTCATTTTTCGTTACCGAATAATTTTTTAAAAGGTTTATTAAAACTTAATTTATATAAGCGATCTTTGCTATTAAGCGATCTTTGCTTTACAGACTCTCTTCGTCTATTTCTTAATTATTGTTACTGATATCAACGGTGTCTAACTCGTACGGTTCGTCATTAATTAATTTTTAATTAATTTATGGTCTTGTTATCGTAAGTTTTCTATATTTACATAATCTTTACTTTCGTTAAACTAAGTTATCTTTATTTATTATATTTTTTAATCTTGTTAATTTGAATTATCTTTATTCGTTAACTTTTTATCTTATTAAACTAAATTATCTTTATTTGTTTACGTATTAATCTAGTTAATTAATTAAATTATTATACAACTAATCAAATACAACCGATCATAGTTCGACTCTGTGTCGGTAACGCAGTATACTTCTATCTAACCATAGTCCGGCTGCGTAGATGCGCGAGTACACAACAGTGCGCCCGTCGCACGAGAGAGACCAAGACAAAAAGAATCGGAGAGCTGCGCTGCCCTACTCGGCGTGAGCTATAGCTCAGCGAGCTTCTCCGTCCTGCCTATGCTTGCCACTTGAACGCGCAAGCACACAGCAACGCGCCCACTGCACAAAGGAGAAGAGAAAGAGAGAATCGAAGAACAGTCCTTCTCTCACCCTCTCTATCCCTCTCTCTCTCTAACTCTCTCTGCTGCACGAATGCTGCTCACGACCAACCCGCTGCCTCGTGCGCGCAGCTTGATCGGCCGTTGTCGCTGGGGTTCGTCTTGTAAACCCCGTAGCTTGCCAACATACGGCGCGCGACCTCGTGTCCGCGCTTCCTTTCCTCTAGTCTCTTGCAGCGGCCATCTTTGACGCGCTACCTCCCCCCTTTTTTTGGGGGGGATTTCTCTGTCCTTCCGGGAATTCACCAGCAAAATCACGTCTCTTTCGCTAAACTAAAAAAAAAAAACTTTTTGCTAACTTTTACTATCAATTTATTCGGATAATTATGTCTTTAATTGTTTTTTTTTAACCGTAATCAATTTTAATATTACTACAAATTTAATTTTTCGATCAAATGAATTTATCTTGTTTTATTTTCTAAATCAAGATTTTAATAAACTTTTCTTTTACGTTATTAAGCGCACGTCATGAAAATCTCAAAAGCTAAAATATTAAAATCACTTACTGGTTGACGGGCCGGCAACAGCCACTTGTTGCGTCATGCTTGCCCTCTTGTCTCTCAGACTTCTTGTTCCTGGCCTCGCTGGTCGACTCGCTAAGCACCGAAGCTTTATTAAATAATAAGACCTAACGAAACGTAGAATAGAAAAGGACAGGTAACCCATAGGTGCTTCCAGCTCTGTCGGTGAGCGGCAGCGTCACACAGCGTACAGCCGAAGGCAGAGGAAAAACGTTGACGGTGGAGAAAGGGAAAGAGAGTGCGCGCATGCGTGTCACACGCTGTATGCGTAGTGCATCAAGTGCCGATTTAATATGCTAAATCCATCAGTAGTCAATGACGAAAATTTGTTTTCATGGGTAATCTAGAAAATTTATTTTTATTATAGTGTTTAACAATTGAATTATACATTAATTACATATTTACAGTACACTTTCTCGCAAATATGTACAGAAGTGTATGTTACATTATAAATATAAATTTAAAATAATGTTTTTTTTCTGTTGAAAATATTATCGTGGTAAAAGTTAATATAAATCATATACTTTCAAAGTATTTTAAAAAATTAATTGAAACTGAATACTACTGGGCACTAATACATTCTATAAGTACCTTATAAGGATGAAAATGTGTATAGCAATATATCTTCAGTCAAAATCAAAACCATTTGTAAACAAAGCGTATATATGTGTCGCGTATATTCGTGAGTTTGTTGTCGAGCATGTGTTTGTATATCTGAAAATTCCAACGATGTTACTGTACAATAATTCAGTCAGTCCTTTTGTAGAAGTCTATTTAATACCATGCCGCCAATTATTATAAAAAATCACGCGCGTACTCATGAGGAAAATCGCTCTGTTATTTGCTTACTTTGTTGAGATAAAATTAAACGGATTATTGACATAACATCAGCTTTGAGAGATAAAATATGTAAACTGTTTAAAAGTTATGATGAAAAAAATGAGTGCCTTCCAAAAGTAGTGTGTGCATCTTGCAAGTCCAATTTATACCGTAAAAATCTCGACGAAAAAAAGATCTCGCCAATAGATTTTTCGCAATATAGGTTGAATAAAGATACGAGGGTAGTTCAATAAGTCTTTAGAATGACCAACAGATGGCGCGCGAATCGCTCCAAATCATCTGTTTTCAGTCAGCACCACTCCCGACTAGATATATGGTGCAGTCACAATCCACATCTAACCAATTGAAAAAAAAAAATTGCTTGTTAAGAAAAATGGAAAAAAACGAGTTCAGAGCGGTAATTAAACATTTTCATTTAAAGGGTTTAACTCCATATGAGATAAAAAATGAATTGGACTCAGTTCATGGCACATCTGCCCCTGCCTTAGCAACGGTTTATAACTGGGTAAATGAATTTAAGCGTGGTCGTACATCAATAAGTGACGAACCACGTTCAGGAAGGCCCGTAGAAGCAACTACTCCCGAAATCATCAATAAAATCCACGATATGGTGTTGAAGGATAGAAGATTAAAAGTGCGTGAGTTAGCTGAGGCCACAAGGATATCTATAGGTGCAGTTGTTTCAATTCTACATGAAAAATTAGACATGAAAAAGCTATCGGCAAGATGGGTGCCGCGTTTGCTCTCAGCTGAGAATAAACGCAATAGAGTGGTCGCCTCTGAGGCTCTTTTGGCGCGCATAAGTCGGAATCCTGAGGAATTTTTTCGTCGATTTGTGACTGTGGATGAAACATGGATACACCACTACACTCCTGAGACAAAGGAACAATCCAAACAGTGGATTTCCACAGGCGAACCAGCTCCAAAGAAGGCAAAGACCGTAAAGTCAGCTGGTAAGGTTATGGCTACAGTTTTTTGGGATGCACGTGAAATTATACTTATTGACTACTTGGAAAAGGGTAAAACAATTACTGGTGAGTATTATGCATCATTATTAGAGCAGCTGAAAGAAGAAATTAAAAAAAAACGACCACATTTGGTGAGAAAAAAATTCTCTTTCATCACGACAACGCCCGAGTTCACACATGCTTCGTTTCAATGGCTAAAATTGAAGAACTAAAATTCGAATTGGTCGAACACCCACCGTATTCACCAGATTTAGCCCCCAGTGACTTTTTCTTATTTCCAAACTTGAAAAAATGGCTCGGTGGACAGAGATTTACGGACAACGAAGACGTCATTGCCTCTGTAAGTGCTTATTTTGAGGAACTTCCGAAAACGCACTTTTCTGAAGGATTAAAAAAACTTAAAAAGCGATTGACCAAGTGTATAGAGCTCCAAGGAGATTATGTTGAAAAATAAAAAAAAATTTACCCAAAAAAAATTGTTTTTATACTTTATTCTAAAGACTTATTGAACTACCCTCGTACAAGATCAAATGCAAGTGCAAAGTGTAATTGTTTTTTTTGTGAATGAGCAAGAAAGAATTGCAAGGACAAAGTTATCCTCACTGGAAGCAGTGCATTATGATTTTTCCAAAACATGGGCTAAGTATAAAGTATCAAAAAAACATCCTGATTATGCAAATAAATTATTAAGAGCAGTCTGCGAATATAATTTACAACACATTTGAAATGTTCTTATACTTATTAATCTTATTATGCTTTCATTGCAGCATAAATAATGATTATTTCTGTATATTATATCTGTATTAAAAATTAACAAAGTTATCGATTTTTGAAAAATCGTCTTTTTTTATAGGTTTTTTGGTTTTTCTCGGAATCTATTTATCCGATCGGGACGTTCGAGGTCGAATTTTATTCGTCTTTTTATTCTCTACAAATCGTATGTAGACAGTATTACTATCGGATAAATAGTTTCGAAGTTATATGCAAAAAACGCGAAAAATGGCTTTTTTTTAGAAATAATCGCTAATTACAAAAAACGAATTCAAAATTGGAGTATCAAACTATGTACCCACTATCAGCAACTATTTCCAGACATAATGACATTAGTCCGATCCTGCTATTAATTTTGTCAAGCTAAAATGGTCTGTTGCTTGGCCTAAAATAGTAACCGAAATTGCATGAATATTCAAAGAAATTTAACTCTTTGAAATTCCGTTATTTGTCATGTATTTTCAGTAACCATTTTCAATTTTTAATAACTTTTGATTAGATTACTATTTTTATACGTAACAATACTTAAAATAAAGCTCTTTCCGTCTACTTTTTATTATTTTTCGGATAATTCATCCATAATAAAAACTTGCAAAGTTATAGTTAGAAGAAGAGTTCAAAATTATGATCAAAATTATTTTCCAGGAAGGTGTGCACAGTAAGGGTACTCGTTAGCTCGACTGAGGGGGAGGGGGGACTGGCGCCAGTGTCAACGAGTATCGACGGGTCCAGCGTGAAGAAGGGAGTGGAAGAGTGCAGGTGTTCTGGGGTGAGGTCAGGAGGGTGAGCGGAAAAGTGTGCCTCTTTTTTAGATCGCGCGTAATAGATAGCGGTGTGGCTACATGCGTGAGTTAGTCAGGGGATGGGTGATAGTGCGTTGATGGTTCCCGCTAGTATATGTAGGTATGAGTATAACTGTACGGGTGGTATTGCAGGTATTACGCAAGCGGTCGCCGGACTGTGACATGGTACCGGTCCTCAATCTTTTTTTTAGCAATATGGGTATATAGTGTTCGCGTGTACGTAACGGAGACTTCGGTGAGTGTGCAGCGTGCACGGCTCGGTAAAGGTGACTTCGGGAAATGTGCATTGTGAGAGCTGAACAAATGGACAATAGCTTGTTCAATTATTTTTGGCTGTAGATTGAGTGTGTAGTGTTAAGATAGGAGAGATGAGATTTCTGCCGGGGCTTGGTAGACGCCGCACCACTGACCTTTTTTTTTATATGCATAGACTGGCAAGTGCAAGGATTCTGTTCTTTGCGCGCAGCTTGTGCTGCCATAGTGTCGCCAGTATATGTAGGTGTAAGTGTAGCTGTGCGGATGGCATTGCAGGTACTGTGAATGCGCCGCGATGCGAAAAGTATGGGAGAGTAACAGGTACCGGCTATCCATTTTTTTAGCGACAAGTGCGTGGAGCGTGTGCGGCTAGGTAATGGTGGCTTCGGTGAAATGTATTTTGGAAAGGCCGTGCAGACCGACACAAACATGATCAATTTTTTTTGCTGTAGAATGGTTATGTACAGTTACGATAGAGTTTTTTTCGTTAGCGGCAAATATGTGCAGCGTACGCGGCTAGGTAAAGGTGGCTTCGGTGAAATATATATATTAGAAGGGCCGTGCAGACAATCACAATGCCAGTATCTAAAAAAGCCTCAGAATGCCAGTATCTAAAAATTTTTTGTTTCACGTTAAACTAGATGACTTTCCCCGTACCATGAACTAGGATCTTTTGAAAATATTGAAAATTAAAAATATGGCAGCGTTTTGAAAAAAAAATTCAATTTTTCACAAAAAAACGCTCGTTTTTTGCTTGGCAAATTTGTATTTTTTATCAAAAAGATCCTAGTTCATGGTATGTAAAAACATGTTACGAATATTCGTGCAAAATTTCAAATCGATTCGTTAATTTTTCTTTGAGCTAGAGCTGCAGCCGTTTTTGAAAATGCAGTTTTGAGAATGCGATTCCAGGGCCATACAATTCGCCTTCCTCTTGCTTGAAGAAGTGCTGTTCATCAGCTGCAGCTTTCCTACGAGCTGTCCGAGCCTCCTTTGAAGTCTTCTCGTGCCTTTTCTCGGCCAGCTGTATACGTGCCATGTCGCGACTGTTGGCGTATTCTAGTGCGGAGCGGCCAACAGTTATGCCCATAGTGCGAAATATTCTTAATATGGACTTCATGCCATCATTAAAGATCCCCGTTGCAAAAAAATTGGTCAATTGTATGGTTTGTAGGCCGCTGTGAAGATGTTTCAGAGCAAAGTGCCATAAAAAGCCGTTATAACTTTCATTATTATTTTGTGTGTTGCTCCCTTTGCATCTGTTTAGCAATTCCATTCTTGACAAATCCGTATAGATTGGATGCAAAATTTTTAAAACTTGTGGATCTAATAGCAGATAATCGTGCTTGAATTTTCTCATATTGAGTCCTTCAGCTTCCGCTCGGCGATACGCGCACCAGCTATCCGCGCCGACCGGGTAGTTTTGGTGTGAATTTTTGTCAGTCGAGCCCATATGGAAATTAGTAGCCCAAATATCCTGATGCATTTCCTCTACATTATCTTGATGCCTTATTATCGCTAAACCATAATATTTTTGGAGTTTATTTATGATTTTGTCAGTTCATTTTACTGTATCTTTACTCCTTCCTCCTAAACCTTTCACTTTTTTTCATATCGGCATCGTGTACCCATTCTTTTCTTGACGTGTAGATAGCATTCTATCTTTTCAACAGGAGTATCATAAGGATTCATATCTCAAATACCTTTAAAAGTAGCACTGTCTCCGTCACCGATGTAGCATGTATACTTCACATTATACATTTCGAGCGAGCGGCCGAACATTTCTTTTATGCCGTCGACTTCCATTTTCGCAGCCGATCCGGCGTGATTAGATAGGCAATCATGATCGCTTGAGAGCCATTCTTCATATGCTTCTGGATCTTCCTCGTGTTTTTTTGTCCAGTACTCACACGCTTTACAATAACTCGATTTCACTGATGTATCGATGATTTTCTTGCTATATTTTCCTGCGAGAGTCGTCACGCCATATCGTGAAGTATGTCCCCGTTTTGTCCACGTACCATCTCCGGAAACTGATAAATTCGTATCGGAACCTTCTTCTTCAAGTGTTTTTTCTTTTTCTTCTTTCACAGCATTTTTAGTGCAAGATTTATACACCGCCTCTGCAGCTATCCAAATATTTTTAAAGCAGCCTTCGAAGGTATTAATGTGAAATGTTTTTGCTATATCCATCAAACCACAAAAAATACTCAGACCTTCTCTTCCAATCCCTAAAAGCCACATTACAAGCACTGCACGTCGATTAATATGATAGGCTTTTCCACTCTTCGGACCAGATTCGATGTAAGAAACGCCACACTGACACGAGACAGCAATTTTAAAACCTAATCCTGCCGGACTCGCTTCGTCGAATTTTACATTTCTTTTGCAATTCTTGCAAAGTACTATGTTGCTAATTGCAGTAAAAAGGAAGACAAATTCAATGATACGATAGCCGTGAGTATTATCAATAATAATCTCATCGTCATCGTTACGCGCCAATTTTTCAGCTGTAGCACTTGTATTCGCCGTTGACTGCTCCAGTGTGTGCCAATTCTCACTCATTACTTAGCTGCGATGCGCTCTAGACCTCTGCTCAAACAGAACTGAAGCAGACGTTTCGTGCGCACCGGCGTTCGTATGATTTCTCTACTTGCGTCTTCTTGTAACGGTTTCGAACGAATGTATAGCTTAAATTACTTGTTTGGGAAGCCATCCAGGTAGTTGCCTGGCCCGCTGTACAATGGGGACTCGATTTATGATGCCCTCGAAGCACAACAATGAGCATAGCTGCTCGGCGCTCCGCCCCGTCGCCGCGCGCCGACGATCAGCTCCGACTAAATCTTCTCCCATTTCAAAAATATTTATGATACGATTATAAAACTTTGGGAACTTGTTCTCCGAATACTATACTATCGAATTAGGCAAAGAAAATTGATTTTTTGAAAGTGAGAAACCAGACTAGCCCCTTAAGATTAACGCTAGTAAAAGTATAAAAGTTTCTGGATAAAATAAATTATAAGATGTAGATTTAAAAATTGATATTAATACATGTTTTATTTTATTTACAGTACCACTTAACGCTTTTACTTAATCGTTTACGAAACGTAGAAGCTAAAGTAATTAAAGATATAGTTATAACAAAGAAAATAGTTAAGTTGGTTCAGCAGATTTTAAAATAAATGTTCAGCTGAGCAGTAGAGCTTCAAGTAAATAACTATCAGTGCATTTTTTAAATCAATCTTATTGTTTTATCTGTGACATATATATATTTTTTTTAACTTTTGTTATGGTTTCAGGATTCGTTTTTCATGAAAGTTGTAGGACAATTGAAAACTGGAGGAAGCTGTAAAATACCGAATTCCGTAATTACTCCTGGAGCATGGCGACGTGGTAGGTCGCTTTGGATATTTATAAACAGAATACAGTATTATATTATTAACTTCGAGATGACAATTTTTCCAAAGGATTTTTTAACAGTCCTTAGAAATGATACTGTCCTGCAATTAGAAGAAGAAGAAATTGTGTGCAATAATTTTGAAAATATTTTCAATTTACGCATTGGTACAAATTTTTCCATAAGTCAATATATAAAAGTGAAAAAGGTGCTAAGAAGTGTAAAGTCATGTAAAAGAGGTGTAAAGCAGTGTGAAATTATGTAAAGAAGTTCAAATAAAAAATGACTGAATGTGGTCAATTTTTGTTATTATTATTATCGACATGAAAACAATGAAATTTACGTACAAGAAAAATGTATTAAAAAGGTTGTAGAGTGTATAAATGTTAAAAAATAGTTTGTGTGTGTGTTGTAGTTTATATGGGTTAAAATACTTGAGTTTCCCCTACCACTGAGTGGACCCAATGTCAACCCCACGATCGCGTGCGGCAAGCGCTCTTCCTCTCCACTCTTTTGGAGCGTCATTTAACCGTTATCGGATCTTTCTGACGGACCCACTGCAACCTGCTGTGATTCTCCTACACAGTCGTTCAATGGTTATCAATCTGGAATTATGTGTATGTGTTTCAGTAAAACGAATTTACTTCTAAAAAGAACATAAGTCTGTAGCAGCGGTAAATACCTATTTTATCAAAAAGTGAAGAGAACGTCAACGATTGCTAAAGAACGAAGAGTGTTAAAATGTTGAAGTGTACTTAATTGTGTAGTTTATTTATTTCATAGACCTACAACGAGTGAACAATTTATAAGTCAACGTACAGCGTGTGTGTAGCATTCGGAAACTTTTCTTTTCGTCTCCAAGGTCCTTTTACGAGCGAATGAAATGTCTCAAACTGTGTTAACAGATGATAATTTTTTTCGAAACAAGATAAAAAATGAAAAGAAAAAAGTGCATATGACATAGGCTAAGGAGAAAAAATTCCCATTGTACCATCCACTACTATTAACGTCTTATGTTTTCAACAAATCAGGAACAAAAAATCTTAGCGCCGGATTTCGACTTTTACATAATGAACAACCACAGAATATCGGCAGTGGTGTGAGCATCAACGCAGATACTTGGATTAAAATACAATATAATCTCAGTAAAATAAGTGCATTCTTCGCTTCTGAATGCTGGAATGAAAATGATGCTTCACGTCTTGAAATGAACGATTTGGAAATCGTTTTTAAAACCATACGATGCTAAATCGATTATCTTTAATAAGAAATTATAATATTTTGAAAATAACCACACTAAATACAAGAAATTTTATCAAGCGACTATTGTGTTACAAAAACCGTGTTTCGAAGGATTCAAAAATGCTATCGTGTGTGTAGACGAACACTACCGCCGACTTCAACTAATGTTACCTGATATTATAAACTGTAAAATTTGTATTTGTGAACAGTTAAAAGAAGTTATGAACGATATTGATATTAACTATTAACAAGGCGATTGGAAAAGTGTTTTTGCTCCAAAATAATGATTTCAAAACTAATGTAAAATGTAAATTTAATAATTCGGAATCAACTGATTTTATAAAACATTACTTTGAAATTGTATACTTAGAATACACATCACTTCAACTCGATTATCTTATTCATGAAATGCGTAATTCTTAAAACTTAGGGAGATCTTTTTATTTGCGCGCGTGTGTGTGTGCGTGTGTGCGTGCGTGTGTGCGTGCGTGCGTGCGTGCGTGCGTGCGTGCGTGCGTGTGCGTGTTTAAAATATTTTACCTTGCGATTTGTTTTGTATTATACAAGTTCTAAAAGATGGATATTTTTTCTATTATTTTATAAAATTCAACGTAACTGAAATATTTCTTCACGAACACTTTCAATAAATTTTTCCTTTCCCATAAAACTTCTTTAACTTATAAATATTTAACGAAAACTTGTTTTTTTTTTTGATTAATCGAGCCTGATCCCAAAGTTTTAATGGTATCAGCTCTAAATGTATAGTGGTTTAAATACAATATAAAAGGACTCGCCTCGTGTGTATAAATATATGTATAAACAAATTATACTAATTGTAGATAATCAATAATATTTAATAATTGATATGCAAAATGGGATCACTGATTCCTAATCCGAGGTCGGTTGACCTCCATCACATCAGGTTCATGGTCATTTGAAGGTTAAACTGTAAAAAAGCCGATAAATAAACCCTGAAAAATAAATATATAAGTTTATGGGAACGCTCAATCCGAATTTGGGGATTATTTAATTTAAGGTAGTTTATAGAGCGTTAATAGTGTATTAACGTTAATAGTGTAGTTTATTAAGCAAATACAAGTTTAGGGTGAAACTGACTTATGTTTAGTAGACACTGTAGGAATTCTTTTCGAATGTTTTGGCTCAAATCTAATTTGGGTCAAAATCCGGCCTTAGAGACCCCCCACCTGGGGGGTAAAAAAGAAGGTAAGGTAAATGAAGAGTCACCGGAGTGGAGTAATAATCACTTAAAAATATAAATATATACGTAACCAAAATCCCATGTTATAAGACTTAAACGTGCAATACGCATTAAAAAATGTTATTATTCCGTAAATGTTATACGCTTTATGTATGATACATAAATCATTTTTGTTTTTTAAGATTTCTACGTGATAAAATCGAAATTTTGTAAATTAAATGTATGGATTAAATCAAAATGAACAATTTCCAACCTGGAGCCTAAGTCATTTTTGGTTGCACAAAACACGAGAAAACTAAAAAAATTATAAAATAAAATTATTGCAAAAATCCTCCTAAACAAATTACTAAAATTTTCCCAAAGTTTCTTTCAATTTTCTTTAGGGTCTCGGCCTGAACCGGTTAATTTATTGCATTTATAAGGTGATGACGTTTACTCAAGGAATAATTAAAAATTAAAAAAAGGATGCCGCAAAATTCACCTTATGTCTTGTCCAGTTACATAATTTAACAGCATCGTTTTAACTTGTATCATAAGTTAATATTGATTTTTATACTTATATAAATAGGTACCGTGCGGTACGTGAAAATAGAAAAAAAATATTCTCTATCCATTGAACTTTTCGAAATTTATTTGATTCTGACTGTATTAATATTATTCCACTTTAGAAGTTAAATCGAAACTCTATTGAAGTGCACGTATAGATACGGCATTCGTGACCCATTTCAGGACAAGGTTGGTCTCGAGCCGGGCGTAATATGCCACACGCCGTCCGGAGCAGGTAGAAAGTTTAGTATACGTGAACGCTGGTCATCGTTGTGTTATATTTTCATAAGGTTTCTCCGTGTGCGTGCTCACGTATATAGCCGGCGACGCCAACGTCACCCCATATCTGAAGGGTGTAACTAAGGCCTCTGTCTTCCTAGCACCTGAAATCGCCGCCCGTTTGAACCGTGCTTCTGTAGGCGTCTATATTCGTTAGTATAGTACATACAGCACGAAACATAAGCGCGGCTTCCTTAAGTCATGCATACGTAGGCAGCGTAAGCGCAGCAATCCCGCATACTGCAGCACAAGCGACGCTCACTAATGCACCGATAAGGGCATTTTCTCATTCAGAGTTCAAGGTGCGCACCTCTGGAATTCGCTCCCGAGCAGTGTGAGGTGCCTGCCATCTTTTTGTAAATTTAAAACGGCGTTTAGCAGGCACCTTAAGCAATTACATGGTGAAAAGTATGTTCAGAAATAAAAAATGAGTCGAGTATTTATTTAGGCTTTTTATTTATTTAAATTATTTATTTATTTAATTTATTTATTTAATTTATTTATTTATTAAAACTTATTTATTTATTTATTTAATTTATTTATTTATTTAAATTTATTTATTTATTTAAATTTATTTATTTATTAAAACTTATTTATTTATTTATTTAATTTATTTATTTATTTAAATTTATTTATTTATTTAAATTTATTTATTTATTAAAACTTATTTATTTATTTATTTAATTTATTTATTTATTTAAATTTATTTATTTATTTATTTAATTTAATTATTTATCTTGTTTATTTATTTATTCGACGTATTTATTTATTAATTTATTTATTTATTTATTAAATATGTTTAGTGTTAATTAGGTGTGAATGTATTTATTAGCGTGATTGTTAAAGTGTTATGAATGAGTGTGTTTTAAATTTAGACGTGATAGTGTACGCAAAGATTTAGCAAAGTATGTGTATGTATTCTTTTATATTTATATGTTATCTTTATTGTATTTATTTTTTATTCTATGTATTATTATTTTTTTGACGAATCGTTTTCTGTGATATTTGACTGTGACTAGTTCATTACTTTTAAATTTTATAAACTGACGAACTGATAAAGTGAATTATTATTTTAATAAGAAATATGCAATAAGTGAAAGTTAAGATAACAATTATATTAAATCGACTGATATATTTTTTTTTTTTTTAATTATAATTATAACTACATGTACATGAAATTGTAAGATTTTGTCTTCTGACGAATAAAAAGTATATCTATCTATCTATCTATCTATGCCGGCAGCCATGCCGGGAGGGTAACCTATATATATATTACAAGCAGTGCCGGCGGCACTTCACCGGTGGCAGCACCTCACGGGCAGTATACCGACTGCTCAATCGAGCGCTAGATCATATAACGCGTGGCTCGGACTGCCGTGGGCATGCGGCCCGGAACCACGGTATATGGGGATTAGGCAATTTATTAAGAAAATTATTATTAATTGCCAATCGGCATACGCCATCAAGCAATCAAGTTTACAAAAAAATATAATTCGTATAAACAATTAAAAATTATACGACTGAACACAAAAACATGAAAGTCCAGAAGGGACTCGCGGCCCGGATATTGGATGAAGTCCCGTGGCCTGGAAGGTGTTGGTCGCCCGGGAGGTCGGAGAAGAGTCTGACGAGTCTAGCTCGCTGCCGGCTCGAAGGCCGCAGCCTTGGACCCGCCTTCCACGTCGCTGCCTCTGATTGGTGAATTTTGGTCGTCGGCAGGCTACCTGATTTGAGAGCAACCCTCACGTCAGGTTGGGATCTCTGGTTCTCGCTTTTGGTCTTCTTCTCCCCGAAATCGCCTGATGCTGTAACAATCGTATTGCGTAAGGCACTGGAAATTTCCATGCTCGCTGGGGAAGAAGTTAGGAGACACTGTATATAGATATGTCTATAGTGCATTGCCTGGCCATAGTCCGTGGGCTGTTACGTAATTGTCGTACGTTCTTGGAAAGAAAAATAAGCTTCTACACTATGGAATATTTTGCCTTACCAGGCAGATGCTTAGAACTGAGAGAGACAGAGTAAGAAGAGAGTAGCTGTGTTCTTCGAAGAATTACTTAACTTGTAGCTAATGCTGGCGGCCGACGGTGACGCTTGTTGCGATGATATTATACGGCGAGCTGTGAGGTCTGATGGACGTTTCAGGCGTGCCTGGGCTCGTTGCCTTTGAGAGCACAGCTCTTGATGGGCTGTTGATGATGTCTGGCGCCAGATTTCCGCTGTAAAAATAGATTCTTTTTGTTTCCTAAAAAATTAATTCGAATCTACGCAGTTTTTTTTTCTAAACTACTATGATTCAGAACGCACGGTAGAGAGACTCCTCTCGCGGTCATGGCAGGATTTCATCTCGAAATCGGCCTTTGATGTATTAGTCGCGCGTGAGTAACGCGGAGAAAATTAAAAATCTTCTCACCGCGTTACGATCATTAGTACCGATCTAGACTACCACATGACGTATGTTTTCAGTAAAAGGCAATTAGCTATGAGGAAGCATAGACCACACACATATGCAAGTTATGAATGTTAATATAAAATTTTACACAAATAAATTAGGCGTAAATAAACAAATTAAGGAGTGATATGTCGAAATAGTGAAAGAACTATAAATTAAATTTAAATAATCAGATTATAAGCTCAATACACTTAATAATAAAATCCATATACGCATAAAAACAATGTTATGTATTTATGCAAATATTACATAACTTTAAAATTACTCGAAAGGTATAATATATTTTCAAAAATTGGTTATAGCTATGTAATATAAGGCTACTAAATTTAATAAAACTCAAATTTACACCATGTATTGTTTATGCAAAACTTAGATAACTTTTGAATTACTCGAAAACTATAATATATTTAATGCCCATCTCAACGAAAATGGCCACTTTTTTCCCTGAAAATCGAGACCAAAGTAACACTTTTTCCCCGCAAAAGGGACTAGGGGGATAAATTTACTGTTTTCCTGCAAATGTGGAAAAAAGTGACTTCACTAAAAACTAGTCCAAATTCCTTTATTTCATCAAGTTCTACCAAAAACCCTGATTTTCAATTGTCTTTTAACAACATAAGTTATGTTTGAACCAATAAAATTAAAACACACATTTCATAAAAAATTTATTAGAATATTCAATATTTAATACAAAAAACTAGAGAGTAGAGCAAACATTCTACTATATATTATATATTCATATATATAAATAGAGAAAGAGAGAGAGAGGGAGAGAGAGAAAGAGAGAGAGAAAGAGAGAGAGAGAGAGAGAGAGAAAGAGAGAGAGAGAGAGAGAGAGAACCGCCAAGCCAGGGGTGTGTTCGACCGTCCGGGAATCGGCAGAGGAGCCAGGTTCCAAAAGAAACGCCAGCCCGACGGGGCCGCGGCCAGTCTCGAAAGATCCAGCCTAAGGTTCTTCCCTCGACCGCAAGGTCACGGGTTCACTCCGGGGAGGGGGGGGGGGGGGGTGGTGACATCACTACTCACGGTGACTGATGTACCAGTGGAAGAACCAGAGCTGCTGTACGACTGCATTTCGGGGATACATCGACGAAGAGACCAGTAGACCAAATTGATCGCTCGAAGGGTGCTATATCGAAGGGCGTGTCTGAGAATCCGGAACGTCGGGCTGCATGTCCTTTCAATCCGTGCAATAATTCATTACCCTGGCGACCCGCACCGTACGACGGGTGGAATGGACCACCCAAGAACCCTTCCTACCGAAAACCCGCCAGAAGTAAAAATCATGAAACCCATCCCGTCATTAATGGGGTGAACGACTCGAACCGGGGGCAAGTGCGTATCACGACAGGGGACTCGATCACCTTCAAAAAGATGGCTACGATCCAAACGAAGTGGGAAAAGGAAGTGCTGATCGAGAGAGGGCGGAGCCTCACATATCGAATCGGGGCAGAGTTGAAGTATCCTATGTATTCGGTGGGCCCGATTAATTTCGTGAGGGAGGTACGACCCACCCCTATACCACTCGCACCGACTTCGTTCGTTGAGGAGAAAAATCATCCCCAGTTTGATGGACTTGAAAATCAAGCCTCCAGCTTCATATCGACTCCAAGATACGGCCTTCGTTTCTTCACAAGGGTCCTGCGACCACAGATTCACCTCCTACGCCACTGCCTGCATTGGCGCCCGCACCAATTACAGCGACCATAGCATCGGGAGTTTACGGCCCAGCCATTCAGTCATTGCTGGTGGTAATGTCGGGAGCTACAGTCTACTTCACGCAACCCCAAAATAAATAAACCTCCTTTTCCTAAATCCCACCTATCAATACCGAATCCCCAACTCTAAATACAAAAATCCTCCTATCGCCACTGTCGAGAATCCTATATCATTAACACCGTATATTCACTCCGCAAAACCGTAAATTCCCCTATCGACAATGCCGTAATCCTCCTATCGACAACACCGTAAATCCCCTACCGTAATTTCCGTAGTCCCTCCTGTCGTCATTACCGAATAAACACCAATGGAAATCCCAGTCCATTCCTGCCTAATGCCGTAAGATACCATCTTAAATATCGAAAACTCATATCAGCATCCCGTAATTCTGACTATTGTAAATATTATCCTCCCTCCTACCGTAATCCGTTAGCCCATCTGATAATTTCTCCCTTGTAGATATTGGAAACGCAATCCCCCTTACTGCCCAAACCCCAGGCGACGTCCTTAAATCAATGACAATTCATTAGCGTAAGAAATTGTGCATACATAAAATAGAGTAAATAGCATAGAGTAGTATAAATTAACTAAATTATTTAAAAAGAAAAAGACTGACATATGTGATTGTAAAGACTGATTTCAACTACATCGCTAAAATATTTAAAATGTATATTAGAGCGTGGGTATATTACGCGAACTCGCCTGGAATTCACTCATTGGCAAAGTAACTTGTAAAATCAGCATGTAAACAAGTGCCAGCTACATGCACAATTTATTGTATAAACACATTATATAGAATTCTGTTTTCCTTAGAATACCATTACATTAAGCACAATATTATGAAGTGTCTCTTACGAATTTAGGAAAACTTAAATTTTAAGAATTTAGCTTGTAAGAATAACGCTGTATATAAATATGTTCTTAGCTTCTTTTTATAGATGCAACCGTACTACTTATGACTAATCAATCGTACATACATAATATAAGTAGTCACTAGTGCTGATAAATGCACTATTGCGCCGAATAAATATTCATAGATAAAGTTCACCAAGAGAACAAGACGAAATGACAACTGAATGAAGTATTTAAGTAAAACTGTACATATGCGTTGGGTAAGTACCTAGTTAGTTAGGGAGCGTTAAACACAAACGATTAGTATAGAGTTGGTTAGTATATAAGTTAGTTAGTTGCGCAACGGACGAGCACTTCCCAAGTAAACCACGAATCGCATAGCCGCACTTCGGTTTAGTAGGGGGAGTTTGTAACACCACACTTGTGTGTGTTACATATTAGACAGTCGGTCGAACCTGTAGACATATTCGAAACGAGCTACTCAGTAGAGGTCTAATGCTCGACTCAATTTACATTTAGAAAACCTAACATCGAAGAACTAACGTAGACAGATCGAAGACATGCTCTACGCAGCTTCGCACTACCCTCTAACCTACTGTATACACCACAACACTACCTCACTCACTACACAACTCTAGTCACTGCTATAACACCACCCCTCGCTGACACACATAGATTAAGCGAGCTTTTCGACACCATGAAGCAGCTGAAGAAGACGCAAAGGCTGCCATCCCATAGAGCATCGCATAGGCTGGGGTCGGCTTGCCCTGGCTGAAGCTCGCGGACCGTGTCCTGGTGTCCCCTTTCCTTGCTCTCCTCCTGTCGAACAAACCTGAATGCACATACAAACTATATTAGTATCTTAGAATGCAAGCAGAATCGTATTGGAATAGTACCCACCTTGTTTGATGTCGTAGAAGGCAAATATGGAATCACTTTGGGCGGATCGGCTGTTTCTCTGGACACTTCGAAGGCCTGCAGCGCACACACTGGAAAACATAAAAAGGGATTAATTAGCCTACAGAAGATAAGAAGAACGGACTGGAACTGTCTTACCTAGTTTCGAGGGTTTATAGAGGCAGTGTGGCCAGTCACCTAGATACAAGACAGCATTAAGTGGATTGAAGATACAGTTTAAAAATAAAATTCACTTATCTTACTTGATAGCAGTAGTAGCAATTAAAGAAAGCAATATAACAAGCTGCCGACTTCGGCTGGGCCTGGCCGACAATAGCCGCTATACGCCTGCAGCGCCACCAGTATGAAGCGAGCGACGCGCTTACTGCGTACTGAGCAACGCTCACGTACACGTCGTGCTTCGATTACTCCATTTTGCAAACTTCTTATACTAGCTTGACTATTGCGATGTTTTCGGATGTATGAATGTATATATATATATATATATATATATATATATATATATATATATATATATATATATATATATATATATATATATATATATATATATATATATATACATATATATACATATATATATATATATGGGACGTTTCACGTCAACCGGATCATCAGTGCACCCAAAATTTGGGTTAACCTATCAAAACGTTTGAGGTCTCAAAATGTTCGTCTGGTCAAGAGCTTTCAAAAAAATGCTGGCGTTTTTTAAAATCCAATACGGCGCATCAAATATGGCGCCTGAAAGCCACATTTTCATAGCACATTTAACAAAAACAATAGTAAAAATGTTCTAATTTATAAAATATACATCCCGAAAGCATGTAAAACGTATGCTCGGACTTATAATTGAGAATGCTTATAGAATTACGAATTTTCAAATTGTGGATCCAAAATGGCGGACAATATACCACCACCAAACCATTTTACCGCAAAAAATGATTTCAGATTAGTTGAAAGTATCAACATAGGGGTTTTCGGAGATACTGAATCTTATTTTAACATTAGAATTCCGAAATTCAAAATGGCGGATCCAAAATGGCGGACATTATACCACCACCAAACCTATTTTACCGCAACAAATAATTTTGGATCAGTTGAGAGTATCGATATTGGGGTTTCTGAGGTAAATGGTACTAAGTGTATCATCGGAATCAGTATTTGTGCTCAGAAATCTTATATTTGTCCGGTCTATTAGATTCAGAATCATCTGTCTGCGGTTTTTGTCCGTACATTTTTCTATTGTTCCGTGTATATATGCCTGCGTGGATGAAAGAAAAAATAGAATTTAGCCAATTGAATCAATATTTCATGACATTTTGAGCAGTCTTAATTATTCTGGCTCCTCGTTCGTGGTGCTTTTACTGGTGATAAATGGCTTTCGACGATATCATAAATTACTTTGTTTCTAGGTTCATTGGCATTTGAGTAATGCATGACTTTCAATGTTTCATTATTTTCTGGGATAAATCCATGCGCCGTCTGTATATTTGTGACAGGCGGACAGCTTTTGAATCTCTTTGTTAGGAATTTATGAGTTTGTTCGTGATCTTTTTTGGTGTACAAGAAAAATTTTATATTAAATGATCGCCTAGTAGCCCATGAATAAAGAGCTTTAACATCTAAAATCGCTTCATTGTTTGTAGCTTGTAAGCTTGCTCTTGTAGCTTCTCTCTTCACTATCGCTCCAACTCCATCGCAACAACCTTTTCGGTGTGCTGATGCAAAACAGTGCCATTCAGCATCAACGCCAAAATCTCTCTTATGGCTCATTAAACTGCTCATTTGATAACGATTTTTAAAATGCTGTTTAGCACCATCCGTAGCATATATAACCTTTTTTACTCTAGGACAAATCTTGCGAATTTCAAGTATAAGCTTTTGCTGCATTATGTATACTGCAGTGGCATCATGAGTAGTGCAGTCAGACATAGCTTCAGTACTAAAATGCTTTAGCTAACCTTCAAATTTATAATAAACAACCGCAGGAAATATCGTACTCTGATCATTATTGAAATGAAATGCCTGTGTGGCATCTTGGGCCGTAAAAGGATAGTTTTCAGAAAAATCCAATTGAGCAAGAACCTCTTCATCTGAAAGGTTATTTTTCTTTTCAGAAATGAACTTTGATTGTTCCATAGCGATAAAGTGATGAGGTATCAACTTTTCTAGTCTAGAGCATAAAGTTTCAATAAATTCTTGCGATGTTAGGCATTGTTTTATCAAAGTGCATCTATCGGTTGATTGCCACGTGCTGAAGATGACTTGATCAATATTGTGCTCATCCATGATGTTCTCAACGTAATTAGAGAACTTTTGAATGTCTGGACAAAATTTGCATTCATTTAAATAATAACATGGTTCGGGATCCTCACATAGAACAAAATTCAAACAATCTTTATAATTCTTGAGAACATTGTTTGAGATTTTTCTAATATTCACTGCGTCAAGCATTGCCTTAAAATTTTGGTGTATCGTACATACACATACGTTGTGTGTACCAGGAGATCCTACAAAGACACAACATTTTGGTCTTAGCTCCGCAAACTTGGTTAGCCCGATCGGATTTTCAGGAAACTGCTCTATAAATTGACTATGAATGTTCTTAATATCAGTAAGTAATAATCTTTTCTGCACTTTTCTTTTTTTACCATCTACATAAATACTGACGGTATCTTTTTTATTTGGCATAATTCTGCTATTAAGATCATCTTCGTAAAAATCTTTAACTTTCTGAGTAGTTTCAGTAGGTAAAGTTTTTCCACTTCTTGCAACAGGAGAAGACAAAATTCCATCTAATTCTCTTAACTTTTTGGCTTTACGAGCCATTTTGTAGGACATACCAAATTGGTACATAATTTTACGTATAGCCCAGTGTTCGGGCAAAATAGTAAGAATACTCACACGTAATGGATTGTTCTCCCTCAGAGATTGAAATTTATTTTTGAGACCAGTTAAAATATCTGTAAGATCATCTTGCGTAAGTGCATCGGGGTTTGAAACAGAAGGTGAGTCAATATCTGATTCAAAATCAGCACTAATACTGACGTTTGGTGACGAAAAATCATGTAGTTCGTCAAAAGATTTTCTACATGAATCACAAATCACTGAAAAGTTCGGATAATCAGGATAGACATCTCGAATTGCTTTGGAGATCTTCTTAGAGATTTGCTGTGTCCTTTTGTAATATTAAATGGATTTACGCATCTATCGGCACGGTATATCTTCGCAGGGGAAGACATTGTTGTGGGATCTGAAAGTGCACAACCAAAACAAAATAAATGTGGACTCTTGGCGAAAAAGTCGCTGATGAAGAAAGCCGCTGATTGACTTGCTCACCAACTATCCTAAAAAGGACTGTTGGAGAAAAAGTCGCCAATAAAGAAAGCCGCTGATAAACTCGCTCACCAACTATCCTGAAAAGGACTGTTGGAGAAGAAGTCGCTGATGAAGAAAGCCGCTGAATGACTTGCTCACCAACTATCCCAAAAAGGACTGTTGCAGAAGAAGTCGCTGTTGCAGAAAGCCGCTGATCGACTTGCTCACTTACTATCCTGAAAAGGACTGTTAGAGAAAAAGTCGCTGATGAAGAATGCCGCTGATTGACTTGCTCACCAACTATCCCAAAAAGGACTGTTGCAGAAGAAGTCGCTGTTGCAGAAAGCCGCTGATCGACTTGCTCACTTACTATCCTGAAAAGGACTGTTAGAGAAAAAGTCGCCAATGAAGAAAGCCGCTGATAAACTCACTCACCAACTATCCTGAAAAGGACAGTTGGAGAAGAAGTCGCTGATGAAGAAAGCCGCTGAATGACTTGCTCACCAACTATCCCAAAAAGGACTGTTGCAGAAGAAGTCGCTGTTGCAGAAAGCCGCTGATCGACTTGCTCACTTACTATCCTGAAAAGGACTGTTAGAGAAAAAGTCGCTGATGAAGAATGCCGCTGATTGACTTGCTCACCAACTATCCTAAAAAGGACTGTTGGAGAAAAAGTCGCTGATGAAGAAAGCCGCTGATTGACTTGCTCACCAACTATCCTAAAAAGGACTGTTGGAGAAAAAGTCGCCAATAAAGAAAGCCGCTGATAAACTCGCTCACCAACTATCCTGAAAAGGACTGTTGGAGAAGAAGTCGCTGATGAAGAAAGCCGCTGAATGACTTGCTCACCAACTATCCCAAAAAGGACTGTTGCAGAAGAAGTCGCTGTTGCAGAAAGCCGCTGATCGACTTGCTCACTTACTATCCTGAAAAGGACTGTTAGAGAAAAAGTCGCCAATGAAGAAAGCCGCTGATAAACTCACTCACCAACTATCCTGAAAAGGACTGTTGGAGAAGAAGTCGCTGATGAAGAAAGCCGCTGAATGACTTGCTCACCAACTATCCCAAAAAGGACTGTTGCAGAAGAAGTCGCTGTTGCAGAAAGCCGCTGATCGACTTGCTCACTTACTATCCTGAAAAGGACTGTTAGAGAAAAAGTCGCTGATGAAGAATGCCGCTGATTGACTTGCTCACCAACTATCCTAAAAAGGACTGTTGGAGAAAAAGTCGCCAATGAATAAAGCCGCTGATAAACTCGCTCACCAACTATCCTGAAATGGACTGTTGGAGAAGAAGTCGCTGATGAAGAAAACCGCTGATTGACTTGCTCACCAACTGTGTAAACGGGTATTAAACCTACACATATCGCTTTCTTCTCGTTTATAGTGTTTTAAATTGCCTGTCTGAGGTTCAAAATATTGACAATGGGTTAAGTGAGAGGTAAGGTCCGCCATATTGTATCTGCTATTTTATATTTTAGATTCTCGATGTTAAAATAAGATCCGGAGTCTTTGAAAAACCTTATATCGCTACATTAAACTGATCTTGAATCATTTGTTGCGGTATAATTCGGTAAGAGGGGGCAATGTCAGCCATATTGGATCTGCTATTTAAAATTTTTAAATCTTGATGTCAAATTGAGATTCAGTGGCCCTAAAAACCCGTATATTGATACTTTAAACTGGTCTTAAATCATTTTTTGCAGTAAAATGGGTTTGGTGGTGGTATAATGTCCGCCATTTTGGATCCGCCATTTTGAATTTCGGAATTCTAATGTTAAAATAAGATTCAGATCTCCGAAAACCCCTATGTTGATACTTTCAACTAATCTGAAATCATTTTTTGCGGTAAAATGGGTTTGGTGGTGGTATAATGTCCGCCATTTTGGATCCGCCATTTTGAATTTCGAAATTCTAATGTTAAAATAAGATTCAGTATCTCCGAAAACCCCTATGTTGATACTTTCAACTAATCTGAAATCATTTTTTGCGGTAAAATGGTTTGGTGGTGGTATATTGTCCGCCATTTTGGATCCACAATTTGAAAATTCGGAATTCTATAAGCATTCTCAATTATAAGTCCGAGCATACGTTTTACATGCTTTCGGGAGGTATATTTTATAAATTAGAACATTTTTACTATTGTTTTTGTTAAATGTGCTATGAAAATGTGGCTTTCAGGCGCCATATTTGATGCGCCATATTGGATTTTAAAAAACGCCAGCATTTTTTTGAAAGCCCTTGACCAGACGAACATTTTGAGACCTCAAACGTTTTGATAGGTTAACCCAAATTTTGGGTGCACTGATGATCCGGTTGTCGTGAAACGTCCCATATATATTATTATTATTATTATTATTATTAACCAGGTACAATGTACCTTGATGCTTTACATTAGGGCAAGCATCAAGGATCGCAGGAGGTAGTTTAACTACCTGTACACGACCCTAGTTACAAAAACTTAACAATTATGTGTAATTAAAATTAATATTATTTAATATTAATTAAATTACTGTATAAAAATAACTTACAACTAAATACTTATAAACTATTAACGTTATTAAACTAAATCTCTTAATTGTACATTCAATATCACCCATTTTTTTATTTTGATTTTTATATTTTCCTTACTATGCTTGATATTTTTGAGTTCGTTTGGTAATTGGTTAAAATATTTGGTAGCATTATATATATTACTTTTTTTCCCTATTTCAAGATTGATTTCAGGTAGTTCTAGGTTTTTGTTCCTAGCTTTGCTTTTTGATTTTATAAACTTTTCTCTAAGCAAATTGTAATTATTTAATAATGTTTGTAGTACATAAATTTTTTTAACTTTTAAAATAGAATCCATCTGTCTTTTTGAGTTACTTCTTATTATCTTTATTAATCTATTCTGCAGTTGGTATAGTGGTTTCATAGCATTATAATACGCTGAACCCCATACTAAAATTCCATAACTAGCCAGACTGTTAAACAAACCATAATATATGATAACTAGAGAATGTTTGTCCATTACTTTATTTAATTTAGCAAATAAATAAACAAGGTATTTAGTGCGTTGTACAACACTTTGTATATGTTCTTTCCATTTCATATTCATGTCAATAGTAACCCCTAAATATTTGCAACTTTGTACTCTTCTAAACGATTTATCTTGTATTCTTATTTCTACATTATTTGGTATTTTATCATTATAGTTTACGAACGTTATATAAACTGTTTTGTCAACGTTTAATGCCAGTTGATTGAATGCTAACCATTCATTCACTGCATACAAATGATTGTTCATTAAGTTTATAGCTTTTTCCCAATTTTCTGCCATACATAGTATGACGGTATCATCAGCATATGAGTTGATAAAACCGTCTGGCATTAAATCAAAAATATCATTAATATATATAATAAATAATAGTGGTCCTAGAATGGTGCCTTGTGGTACACCCGATTTTACAATTAGTGTGTCACTTCTAGTATTCTTGATTTTGACTATTTGTTTTCTATTATAAAGATAGCTTTTTATCAATTGCAGAGCAATGCCCCTTATGCCATATTTCTCTAGTTTTTCAATTAATATTGCGTGATCAACTGTGTCAAATGCTTTTGCAAGATCTAAGAAAGTTGCTATAATGGGTTTACTTTGATCTAGAGCTTTATATATAAATTCTGTTACCTTATCTAATGCCTGTGTCGTACCTATTCCTTTTCTAAATCCAAATTGCCTATTTGAGATAATTTTATATTTATCAAGAAAATTAAGCAATCTACTATGTAAAATTTTTTCAAAAATTTTTGCAAAGTTTGATATTAGTGAGATTGGTCTATAATTAGTAGCTTTTGTTGTTTCACCAGATTTGTAAATCGGTATAATTTCAGCACATTTAAAATGGTTTGGACATATTCCGGTTTTTATGCTTAGGTTAATTATATTAGTTAACGGCTCTCGTATGTAATTACACATTCTTTTAATTACGTAAGCATTTATATTATCTATACCCCCTGTTTTGTTTTTAAGATATGAGATTGTTTTGGTTACTTCCTCTACGTCTGTTGGTGCTAGGAAAATTGATTTGACATTATTCTTAATCTTATTTTTTTTGGATTTATTGTCTTTTTTAATAATATTTTTTGTAATGTTTGTACCAACGGAATTGAAAAATTCGTTAAAATGGTTGGCAATATCCGAGCTATTATTAATTATATTATTGCCTTCTATCAATTTATCTACTTCTTTTTCTTTTCGGTTTTGTATACCAATTTTGTCTTTTGTATACTTCCAGAGCTTTCTACTATCTGAACTTATACTTTCTACCTTACTTTTCTCATATTTAAATTTCGTATATTCAATTAGATTATGTAGTTTGTTAGCGTAATCAGTGTACTTTTTCTTTAGTACTAGATTATTTGGATCTTTTCTCCATATTTTAAATAGTTTCTCTTTAACGTTACATGATTTTATCAGTCCCTGGGTTATCCAAGTTGATCTCGCTTTACTTCTTGTATTTTTTTTTTTATTTTTAGTAGATTTTTGGATGTTAATCTTAACTTTTTCTAAAAAGTTATTGAAATATACGTTAACGTCATCCGATTTAGTATTATTCCAATTTGTTTGTATGCATAACTTTTCTAATTTTTTATAATCAATGTAGCTGGTCATCTTATTCATATTTACATCTCTAGTTTTTATCTCATTATTAATTTGTACGAATAAAGGGTAGTGATCTGTAATATTGTACATAATCTTATGTGCTTGTACTTCTATATTTTTGGCTTTAATAAAAAAATTATCTATACAGGTTCCTCCCCCTATATCATTACTTCTAGTAATTGAACGAAAATATGGTAAATACTCATTTTCTAGATAATTGTTTAGATATTCTATATCCTCTTTTCCTGAACTTAATATATCGATATTAAAATCTCCAATAATAAAATGATTTTGTACTTTCTTATTCTCTAATATATATATATTTAATTTTTCAATAAACATTCGCTTTTGCACATCATGAGATCTATATAATGCACTAATTTTTATTAAACTATTATCACTTTGTTTTAAAACTATACTGACAATGTTTAGTACACTATCAGGTTCTATACAAACCTCATATTGTAGACCTTTTTTTATGTATATCACAACACCATCATTTTGATTGATTTTACCATAGTTATAGTGCATGTCAAAACCATCCAAGCTTAAATCAGAAGGGCACTTTAGTTGCCACGTTTCAGTACATATTATTATATTTGGCTTAATTAATAAGCTTTGTACCAGAATCATTAATTTATTTACATTGCAATTCAAACTTCTAATATTGACATGCATTATATTTAGACTATTATTATTAACAACATTATTATTAAAGTTTTCTATAGTATCATGTATGAATTCCGCTTTGAATTCATAACTAGAATCACTCCTTGTAATTATGTCTTGTGTTTGTTGTGCCGAAGGTTTTTGAACTCCCGCGTCTTCTTGATTCGTATCTTCCATCTTCTTATGTTTTACTGTTCGTCGATAATGTAGTTAACTTTACTTTGATTAATCTTGTAAGTTAGATATATATATATACACACTGCCGTCCATAATTATTTGCCCACCCAAAGAAAAAATTGCATAAAATTAAAAGTTTTGTTACTAAGGTTGTATGTATCCTACAAAATCCTCCAGGGGCTCATTTTGTAGCTTTTTGCGTATCCTTTAAGATGGATTTTGTTCAGAATCGATTAATCAATTTTTTTTATATTTTATCAAAATAAAAAGGTAAGTAAAAAATCAAAATTTTCTTGCCTACTTTCAAGTTTACACATTTGTGTGGGAAAAATTCCCACAATAAATCTAAAAGTGTGATTTTGAAGCTTGTTGAAGAGCTTTCAAATGTATGGTTAAAATATATTTTCTTTCATAATTATAGTTCATAATTACCGTAGGAGATATAGACGTTTGAAAGAATAAAAACACCTTTTCTTCAATAATTATTATCTCGCTACGTTTGACTCATACGAGAAAATTTTACTTCGAAAAAATGTGTGTTATAGAGCATAGAATCATTCTATATTTGCTTAGATATAAAAAAAAATAATTTTTTTTTATGATCTTGTAAATACTTGAAGCCTAAAGAAATCTACGAATTGTGAAGAGCTACAATCTCACTACGGCTTTCTATAGACAAATTCGCAGTTTTTACCATGCTTGCGGACTGAGAGATACGTATGTGTGAATTGACAGTTTATTAACTGAGTATAACTAGAGTATTACGGAATCATCGTGTGTTTATAAACAAAGCTGAGTTACGCTCAGAGTAAAGTAACCGCTCTTTCCGATTTCATATTGTAGATCGTATTTTGATGATTCCGAAAGAATTCAATGTTGTTGATTAATTGAATTTGCTTATATATTACTTATCAAGAAACTAAAAATAGATTTCCTGGTGGTAACTATGCGGTATTTATATAAATTCGAAGATTTCTTTAGGCTTCAAGTATTTACAAAATCATAAAAAAAATTTTTTTTTTTTAAATCTAAGAAAATATAGGCTGATTCTATGGTCTATAACACACATTTTTTCCAAGTAAAATTTTCTCGTATGAGTCAAAGGTAGCGAGATAATAATTATTGAAGAAAAGGTGTTTTTATTCTTTCAAACGTCTGTATCCCCTACGGTAATTATGAACTATAATTATGGAAGACAATATATTTTAACCATACATTCAAAAGCTCTTCGAACAAGCTTAAAAATCCCACTTTTAGATTTATTGTGGGAATTTTTCCCACAAAAATGTGTGGACTTGAAAGTAGGCAAGAAAGTTTTGATATTTTACTTACCTTTTTGTCTTGATAAAATATAAAAAAAAATTGATTAATCGATTTGGAACAAAATCCATCTTAAGGGATACGCAAAAAACTACAAAATGAGCCGCCGGAGGATTTTGTAGGATAAATACAACCTTACTAACAAAACTTTTCATGTTATGCAATTTTTTCTTTGGGTGGGCAAATAATTATGGACGGCAGTGTATATATATATATAATACACGGTGAGCATGTCGGAATGTTGGAAAACGGTATATGTTTGAGAGAGGGATAGGTTACTACTCTGGAATGCGAATTCTACAAAATATACGACGGTGAAATACGAATGCGAAAGGGACGCGCGGCGCGTATACTTTACAATATGAAAAAATTGTGATGGTAAATTTTATTCAAGATGGGGCCCCCCCAAATTTTCCATAAACTTGAATTGAATATTTAAACTTGCTCTGAAAATTTAAAATTCGGGGCAAGAATTTTTAGCCGAGATATAATTAAAAAATCGAAAAACACAAAATTCTACCGTAAAAGAGCGCATGCGAGTCTTAGGGTCTGCAACTTTCAGGTAAAACATATTTTTCGATACTACTAATTATTACCGAGCCACAACTTAAATCAACTTGGAAGCACTTTTCATATGCTTATCCGGCTAGAGCCTTTATGTGGATTAATGCGCTTATATGCTCTGCACATGTAAATTAGCTTCATATTCTGTAAAAGTAAATTTACAAGGATGTATGAGCTGTATATCCTCTTCACGTGGTGACTCTTCTAATGACGTAGTGGACGCCACCTAGCGGTAGAAATTTCAATTTCATGATCTTATCAAAAGCTAATATTTCCTTATATTGCATTAAATAAAATAAACGAAAGAATCCTGAGACGGCCCTTTCCGAATGTGCCAAAATTAATGAAGAAATGCAAACGTACAAAGTTGCAAATTCATTAGATTTCATTGAAATCTTCAAAACAGAAAATGGTAGCTGATTTTTCCTTTGTCTTTCTTAGGCATTTCCTTGTCAGAAAATAACAAGAATGTAGTATTATCATATAATAAGGGAAATTAAAAGGAGTTGACATAATTAATTAAGGGGGCAGGCCTGGGTTAAACCCAACATAAAGATTTATTTTATGAGTCCAGAAAACTTTTTATGTTTAAAAGCAATCAGTCTGAAAATTTGTATGCTATCAATACTTAATGATATCTTAAATTTTATCACTGTAAAACCTCAAAATATTTATCCTACGCGTTACAATAAATCACTTTTTTCAATACCATATTTATTAAAGGAACTTTGTGCCTCACACGATTCTAGGTAATGAATACAAATTCTTTTTCAACACTTATTCGACTACTCTCGATATGTATTACAAAATGAGCGGAGCACTTTTTCGCTAAAATTTTTTTTATTTTATTTCATAGATCCAATCAATTTTTTTTTATAACATTGATTGGATCATTATCAAAAAAGATAAAAAAAAAATTAACGAAAAAGTGATCTGCCCTTTTTATAACACATGTCAAAAGGAGTCGAATAATCATCGAAAAATAAATCGCGTTCATTATGTCACCTAGAATCATGTGAGGAACATAACTATTATTTATCCTTTTAGGTTCTACCCTCTTGGCATCTTGTTTTGAATAGGTTGAATGACTATATTGCTCTCTGGTGGAAACGAGAACACAACAATATCGATTTTCAACAATATTCTGTAGTTCCTTAAAAGTGTCGTATTATTCGAAAATAAATTTTTTGAGCTATTTTAGGGACATATTGTTATACTTATCTGTATGTAGTATGATAATATATGAAAATTGAAAAAATGCTTTTTTTGTATTTTTGACGATTTCTCGGGTAAGCGGCATCCTTAAAGAGTTACGCCACTGGGAAGGAAAATTTTTCCCCTTTTCGAGATTTTCTTGGACCACCGACCTGGAGATTTGACTTAATAATCCTGTTTAAGTTTAAGATTTGTTAATTCTCCGATAAGCTTCGAAATATTACTCTGGATTAAAGTCATTAATCGAGACATTACGGAGCTCAATATACTAGGAAGTGCACTTGCTTCAGATATAAAAATATTAGGTATACTAGGAATGCATTCGAAAAATTCAAATATCAAAATAAAAATAATCATTTTTCAGGTCAATTTAACATTGTCTCGCTCACTTATAAGTCATTTACAAATTATCTTGGAACAATTACAATACTTTTGCAGGATGGTATTTTCGAGTAAAAGAATGCTGCTAACTGTCTTAACAGAATACTTTCTCAAAAAGAGGTCCTGATTAATCAATTTATAGAATCTGATAATGAAAATTCGCATTAAATAAATTAATGCTAAAATTAATTCATGATTTCAGGCTTTAGAATAGCCATGAAAGACAGATTGAACAAAACCGATGCGTATTTTGTGAAAATGAACGTATTTTTTATATGTTGTACTAAGCAATCCTGGTAGAAAATTATCCAGTTTTATCGAGGCCCTTCATTATTTTCCATGGCAAACGATGTAGATCTACATAGTTCTCTAATCTAATGCAAAAACAATTAATTTTGATTTGCTAAAATAGCTATTTAAAAAAAATGGATACATTCTTCAAAATCACGTATTTCCTTAAAAAACAGCTTAAATATACTCGTATATTTTGGTTACATACACACACACACATACATACATACACACACACACACGCACGCACGCACGCACGCACGCATGCACACATGCACACACACACACACACACACACACACACACACATACACATACATTTTTAAATACATATTTGTACTTAGGAAACTAAAAAATATTTATCAAAATCATTGATCCCAAAATTTTCAGTGTTACAAAGCTTTTTCTTTGAGAAAGCACAAGGCACCTTCAATAATATAGACGTAGATATAATAGTATATTGTGTACCAAGGAGGAGAAGTAGGCCCGTTTTCTCTTTCGGCTCGTGCTCGCTCACCTTCGACTTGTACTGCAAACAGAGAAGGGAAAAAAATCCTCTTCCCCATCGTGCACGTCATATTTTTTGTGACACATGTACATACGGGGCGAATCACGTCAACTCTCCTAGCGCGGCGCGCGAGCGCTTAATACTGTTGTATTTTTTCGATGTATTTTTTCCTTAGCTTTCCAATAGTGTGGTCAGATTTCCCAAAATTTTCCATTTTCCTTAAAAAAAACACAAAACGTGTTATATCTCGAAAAGTCTATTTTTAATATTTTTTTTAATACTTTTAATCGAAAGCTGAGGTTTTTTTTACATAAAAAAAGTTCTTTTGCCCAGAGTGCCCGATTATATTTCAGTGAGTAATAGAACGACGAAAAGTTGAAGTACCGCGCGCAGCGGCAAGGCGCGTGACTTCGCGCTCGACGGTGGCCGCTGGATTCGGTCCTCTTTTTCATATTTTGCTACCTTATAATTTCTTTTAAACCTGTTGGTTAAATTTAGTTATTTTTTTGTTTTTATTAATCGTTTTTTTGTTACTTTGGCTTTCGAAGAGGCTTTCAGTCTTTAACTTCGTGGCTTTCTTTGTCTTTGTTGCGGGTTTGGATACATTATTTTCTTTTTTCTTAGTGTCTTTCTTTGTAAAGATTTGATATTTAGAACTTAAAGACGTTTTCTGAAGTTTGAATGTGTTTTGATTCAATGGAATAAAAGCATGATACTGTAAAGTCCCTGGTGTAGATTTAGCATTATCTAATCTAGGTTTGAGTTCTAAAACAGTGTTTTCATAATCATCTTTATTGCTATAAAATACTTTGGTTTCTTTGCAATAATTTGTAGCCCATTCGTAAAGACTTTTTGCTGTTAAAATTCTATTTTTTAATGAAAGTTGTAGATTAGCACGTTTTGCACCTCTTTTTAAGTTCGCACCGATACCATCACATGCACCTTTGCCGTGCGCGGTAGCATAAAAGTGCCATTCCGCTGAGATTTCGAAATCTTTTTCATGAAACAGAAGATTTTGCATTTTATTCTTATTTTTAAAATGTTGACTTGCTCTATCCGTTAAATAATAAATTTTTTTAACTACGAAATTAGATTTCAGATAAAGTATGACAATTTTTTGATATTCATAAACCGCAACAGTATCATGGTTTAGATTATCAGAAATTACAGCAATGCTTACATGTTTAAGATCACTATTTTCTTTGTAATAAATTACAACTGTAAAAATAGTTGCCTGGTTATTATTCCAATGGAAAGATTGCGTAGAATTATGTACTACAAATGCATAGTTTTCCGCAAAATCAAAACAGACAATAACTTTCCCTTCTTGAAGATTTTCTTTCAACTTATTCACATACTGTGACTGTTTCTTAGCAAAAAAATCGTGAGTCTTCAATTTCATTAATTTGTCGCCCAGCGTGTTGAGAAAGTCATAAACGTTCTCACTTTTTGAAGCTATCGTACACCGATCTGTTTGAAACCACGATTCAAATTGAATTTCAAAAACATTATTTTTATCAAATCATTCAAGCAAATGTTCTCGTACTGCAGACGTATTAGGACAATTTAGACAGTCACCCAAGAAACACTCATCACGTGCATTTTTACAAACGATTGCCTGAATACAGTCATGATACTTTGTAAGATATAGTTTACTATTTTTCATTAAGCACTCTAGCTCAGCAGCTTCTAGCATGAGCTTAACGTTTGCATGATGTACACATACACATACATTGTGTGTACCACTGCTTCCAGCTAAAACACAGTGTACTGGTCTCAATTGTATGAATTTTGTTAACCCAATTTTAACGTGTTCGTATTCTTTTTGAAATAAATAATAGATTTCGTTCAAATTGCCAAGAAGTAATCTTTTCTGAACGTGTTCTCGTTTGCCGTTGTCCTGCTTTACGGATATGCAATCTTTCAAGCCTGGCATAATTCGACTTATGTCATCCTTTTCATAAAAACTTTTAACTAAATTTGTAGTTTCCACCGAAAGTACTTTGCCGCGTTTTTTTTTTCAGGAACTGAGAAAACTCATTTTTCAGCTACTAACTCTTTTGCTTCTCGAGCTTCCCATTCAGTACAACCAAACTCTCTGATTAAATTATTACGAGACCAAAAATCGGGAGCAAGAGTGAGTAGCTGAATTCTATCTTGCTTCGATATAGTATTAGAAAATTTTCTTTTAATTTGTTCGAGAACCGTTACGCCATCTTTATGATATTCATCACAACAATTTATGTTAGCTTTTTTTGTATCTGAAATAGGTAAATCTGCTTTACGTTTGTAAATTTGCCTACGACATGTACCACATATTTTCGCTTCTTCGGGTACAAACGGAAATATACTTCTAAAAGTTGAAGGAAAGTCAAACAGATCTTTAGACGTAGGGCGATTCTCTCGAGAGAAAGGATTTATGCATTTCATTTTCCAGGTTGAACCCATTGTAGTTGCTACAATAAACCGGAGAAATACGCAACCAATAGATTTATAATTTAATCATAAAAAAATCTAAATTTAAAAAAAAACATCGTCGTATATATGAATTTCTTGTGACAATTCATTTATAGATTAAAGTTTTTTATATTTAAGCCACCTACCGACTGAAAAGAGAACTAGTTTTACAAGTAAGCATGATGTGGCGGTGACGGCGGCCGCGCCGCGCCAAGTTGCGCGCGGTACTTCTACTTTTCGGCGTTCTATTACTCACTGAAATATAATCGGGCACTCTGTGCAAAAGAACTTTTCTTATGTAAAAAAACCTCAGCTTTCGATTAAAAGTATTAAAAAAAATATTAAAAATAGACTTTTCGAGATATAACACGTTTTGTGTTTTTTTTAAGGAAAATGGAAATTTTTGGAAAATCTGACCACATCATTGGAAAGCTGAGGAAAAAATACATCGAAATAGTTTATTGAATATTTTTTATATATTTTTTTTCATACCGCAAACGCGAGTTGAAAACAACAGTATTAAGCGCTCGCGCGCCGCGCTAGGAGAGTTGACGTGATTCACCCCATATACTACATTTTGAATGCATGAAAAGTGGGACTAAGTGTAGTCGCTTTGCGACAGGGTACGTATGTGTATATGTGTGTAAGTGTCTGTGCGTGTGTGTGTGTGTGTGTGTGTGTGCGTGTGTGCGTGTGAGTACGTGCGTGCGTGCGTGTGTGCGTGCGTATGAGTGTCCCGCAAATCTACTTTTTTCCGCAAATGCTTTTTTTTTTTTCAAATTTGAGCTTTCTTTTCTCTTTCCGTAAGTCCCACTCTTCAAATGAATTGTTACGGACATGGCCTAGCGTCTGTACTTATTTCACACAGGTGTCCTGTGCCAGCGAGAAGGCCCGCGTGAGGCTATGTTGCCGCCGCACGCTCGTCTTGCACACCATTGTCGCGATGCTTAATGGGCGCATGTCTGAATCATCTGAATAAATCGCATGTGAAACCGAACTCGCTGTGTTCGTCCGTATCGCGTGTACCCCAATTACAATTGCCCCGTGTCAATAACGCGAGCATCCACTTCTATATCGTCAATTCACGCACGTACTAACCATCATACGTAACAACTGGCATCCCTTGTGTGTTTTCGCGTGTGTGACACACGAGTGTACGCGCAACTGTGCTGTTCACAAACTCAAGTGCCAAGAAACGAACTGGACAAGGTGTTCAAGTCGCACAATTTTCAAGAAACCAATTTCGAAAACGACCGAGGCCCTTGCCATCCGAGCGATTGACAGGAAGGACGATGAGGTCCTTGCTAATCGAGCAATTAACAGGAAGCAAGACTGAGGCCCTTGCAATTCGAGCAACTGACAGGAAGCACGACTGAGGCCCTTGCCATCCGAACATTGACAGGAAGGAAGTTTGGAGCATCAAAATTTTAAAGCATTGACAGGACAGATGCTCAGGTAGCTTTTAACTTCAATTCTTAAGACAGGCGGAAGAATACAAGTGTCGCTCGTCGTGTGTCGCGTTGGATTTCTGCTCTTGCAAGTGTGTTTAAGTAAAATTATTGTTCTCCGTGGGATATAATCGTATCCAGAAATTTGCATATACATCTATAATATCGCAAGTGTAATAATACCACCTACCGTGTAACTTTTCGAATTACCTAACATTTTAATTAACAATTTACGTGCTAGAAAATTGGATAAATAATAAAAGAATGTCGCTACCCGGTCTCTTCGACTCCAAGAGATAGAAGAAACAAACAATCGTCTAGTTTATCGAGCAAGCACGCGATCGCGTCGAGCTTGAGTAGCGAAACGGAGTTTTTAGACGCTGTAGATCCTGAATGGCAGGAAATTTTTGCAGACCTTACTCCAGAAAAATGTGCGCAAATAGTAAAGAAAGTGTCACGACAATGGCATAGCGTGTCCACGGTGATGAACTTGCATGATGCGCGAGGGGCAGATACGACAGCTTCGCTTCCCATGCCACATGTGGCTGACGTCTCTGATGGTGCTAGAGGCCCCAGTGCCCCCAGTATGAGCAGTGCCGCTAACAAACATGTATCTAACCAAACACCTGTAGACGCTTTTTTCGAAAAATTCGCCACAGCAAAAGCGCAGGGATTCTCCCTCAGTCTAGGTCAAAACACAGACAGCGCATTTGGCAACTTCGCTACACATACCGCGGACAGTCACAGCCTATAGTGTCCTTACAGTGAACACAAATTACACCAACACCCTTTCATGACTTTTTGGAGAAACATCGTTTATTAAAATACAATCAAGGGATAAGACTAGAAGACGGACAAACTTCCAACGTATTAGACCTCGCGCCGACATGACTCATAAATAAAATAACAGCCACGCCATCAACTCTCGTACCGCAAAACACATTCTGCAATACACGAAACTTCGAAGAACCCAGCACAGCTACACTTACAAGCACACGGCTTAACATACCACACGTCACTTGGAACAATCGCGTTTTACAACAAACATATTATCCTGAATACTCTCCCACCTCAAGCAATGAAACGCAAAAACCGAATACCCATGTAGAAAATCTTCGAAATTTTTCACACGCAGAAACATCCGCACAAGCCGGGATTTCACACTTAATTTCACAAGCAATAAATTTAATTTCACAGTTCGGTGAGAATTCAGATAAATTGATTTTGTTTTGTATAGCAGCGCGGCAAATAAGGGAAATATTTGGCTCGCAACAGGAGAAATTTATTTTATTAGCAATTGTTGGCAAATGAGCTGGAAGGGCGGCAGCAATGTGAGTTTAGGGGATGATATTATAATGCAAATGAAGGTTATAAATCAACGGCTGGGTGAAAGAGCGGGCGGCTACTGGTTGGGGGACGTAAAAATTTGGGATTAGACATATTGTTTGAAAACTTTGTCGCCGAGAATCACAATGGAATAATTTATGCCGAATGTATTAATATCAGAAATGAAACAGTCAAGTTACCGATACCGCAGGTAGAACTAATCGAGTGCAAGACTTCAAATGCAAAATGCACATTTCTAGTCGGTGAGGACGACGAGAATAAAATAAGAGAGCGGGAAAATATCGTGCGATAAATAGGAAAAGACATCAACAACGAGCCGACGGATATTGCAGAAAAAAATAAGTTGCTCGAAGAAAATCCTGATTTACGCGAAGACAAGGTTATCAAAATAATGAGCCTTGTAGATACAGAAGGCTATAATGCGGAGGAACAACAGTAGGTCAGGGAGCTGATAACAGAATTTTCTGGAGTCTTGGGGCTTGATGGAGAGCCACTGCCGGCGACGAATCTGCTCACGCATATGATTAAGCTGATGACTGATAAGCCCCTGCGTACCAAGCGTTTCAAATATCCGCCAATGCTGAAAGAGCAGATATAAATAGAAGTCTAAAAGCTGTTAAAGCAGGACATAATAAGGCCTTCAAATTCACCGTGCTGCAATGTCTGCATTGTACCAAGAAAAAATAGATGCTGACGGAAACAAAAGGTAGTGTTTAGTCACAGATTTTAGAGCCTTAAATGAGATTACTGTTGGAAGCTATTGGCCGTTTCCATTTACGAGCGACATAATCGAACAGCTGGCGCTTGTAGAAATAATAACGGTAATTGACTTGAAACAGGGCTTTCATCAGGTATCTATTCATCCTAATTCGGCTCCATTTACTGCTTTTTCGGCTCCGGTAGGGCGCAATTCAGACCACCATCTGGAATTTTCACGCATGAGCATGGGCTCAAAGAAGCGACAAACACCTTCGCGAAATGTATGTCCTTGACGATGTCTGGACTACAAGGGGAGGTGGTTGTAATTAATTTAGACAATTTCATGATTTTTGCGAAAAATCTTGAAGAGCACAGCTTGCGATTCAGGAGAGTAGCAAAAAGACTGATAAGAGCAAACCGCACTATAGAGCCCAAAAAGTGTCAGTTTCTGAAACGTGAAGCACACGTTCTTAACCGCATAGTGGGAGGAGACAAAATCCGCATACCCCAAGAAACTTGGAAAAACTATTATTGGTTTTCTGAGATCTATGTTTTCACTAAAGTTGTTATTATTGTTATTGGTGTTATTAATTTTGTTATTGATGTATCTTGTTCTTTTATCTATGTATTTATTAATAAAATTAATAGGATAATTATTAGCTAATAGGAGTTTAGTGATTAAATGTATGTTGTCTTTATGAAATGAGGAATGTGATAGTAAGATACTTTTATCAGTTAAATTGTAGATGATGGCTATTTTTTTTGAGAGAGGGTGATGAGATGCAAAATTAATATACCGGCCAGATGCTGTATTTTTTCTATACCAGTTTGTTATTGGAGTATTATCTGGGACTCTCGTAATTTCTAAATCTAGGAAACTAATTTTATTATTGACTTCTTTTTCTACAGTAAATTGTAAGGAGGTGTTATATTGGTTAAAAGTATTTATTATTTTATCAATTTTATTAAATTTAGCAATTAAAAAGCAATCATCCACGTACCTTTTAAAGAATAAAATAATATTTTTAAGTAAATTTAAGCTGCGTGTTTCCAACATTTCTAAGACCATCTCTGCAAACCAAGGGCTTTGTACAAAAACCCATCGGTGCACCACATACTTGCTTATAAAATTTCCCATTGAATTGTAAGAAGGTGGAGTCTAAAATATGCTCGACACCTTCTAGAAATTCCGCTTTAGATAAGCAATGGCCAAGGTGGCCTTTAAGGTACTTCCATTTTAAGGCATATCACTTATTGTTGAAATCACTTTTTCTTATTGCTCTGGCCATCGGCTAGGTCAGTTTCTCCGGCGCATTCTTGCCGTCAGACCGCGGGAGCTGCCTGTGAGCGTGCTCGTGACCCTATTTATTTATTCTTATTTCTCGGAAACGCGTATAGCCACCTACTGTGTTAATACGCTCTTACCTTTCTTACTCGGGTGCTATTTGCGTCATTAATCGGTACAGCCGTGAAGTTGCTATTATTAAATAAGGATGCATGCAAATTACTAAGGTACTTTATTTATTACTTACTATTTACTTTCTCTTGGCTTTAAAACGCGGACTAATTTCGTCCGTCAACATCTTTTATTAAAAGAAACTAAACCTATTAATACAAAATATTTACAAAGTGAGCCTGTTTGCGCTCGATAACCTCCTCGCATCTTCGTCGCTTTATTACATGTTTCGCGGCGCGTTACTTTCGCCACGCCGTTTTCCGCCTATCTCTTATCGACATAACAAATTATTAGTTTTCTGTATTACTCAGTTTTCATACCACTCACCTTCACGCTCAGCAAGTCGGAACATGGGAATTATTAATACTATTTCCATTCGCGTATTCTCTGCCTTAATTCTAACGCCCTTTCGCGTGCGCAATTATGCGCTTCTATTTTACCTCCCTTTTTTATATTAGATTCATACTTGCGCTTGTACGCTCAAGCGGAGAGAGATAGATAGATAGATAGATATACGATTTATTTGTCAATTTTGGCAAAAATACATTACATAAAAATTGTTATTTTGTCATTACATTAAGTCTTTAATCACTATCAGAGTTCGTCAGTGTATAAATATAAAAATTGTTGCACAAATTTGTCATTATCTAATATCACAGTTTGTTTATATCACAGGGAGAGAGAGAGAGAGAGAGAGAGAGAGAGAAAGAGAGAGAGAGAGAGAGAGAGAGAGAAAGAGAGAGAGAGAGAGAGAGAGAGAGAGAGAGAAAGAGGACAGACAGACTCACTAGGGTTGCTGAGACTTCTATCGCCAGCAAACCCTCCCTCGGTGTATTACTTCTCGGCCGCTGCATTCGTCCCGGCACTCTGGGCCCTCTTGGCCACTGCCCACCCTGCATTCACACTGCGGTACGCGCTCGCATAGTCTTATGCGCTATACTTTCGGTGGCGCACGCGGTCACTCTGCATTGTACGTGTCAACCTCGGCATCGCCCTTCGCCTCGTAGAGTTCGGCGCCGGTGCCCGTGCGGCTTGAGAGCGATGTCGTCGCGATAGCGGTCGGCGGGAGAGAGAGCAATTAGCGGACTCTCGCTGCTCGCTTGCCGTGTTCGGCTCTTCTCCCTTCTCCCCTCTTCTACCTCTACGCGCTTTCTTCGTGCGGTTGCTTCTTTTTCTACTTTTCTCGACACGCGCCGCACCTCCTATCTACTGTGTGCCGCGTTGCCGGACCTCGTACGTTTTTCTCCGTCTGTCTCTCTCTGCCTCCTCCTCGTCTCGCTCTATACCTATTCCCTATATTATTCGAAATTGTCGCGTTTCGGTTCCTGCCGACTTGCTGCTCGCTCCGGTGTACATGTGTAACACTCATACATGCATACTGCGCGCGGCTCGATTGTGCAGAGTGTAATTCTCTGTCACAACGTAAAATGTGTATAAAAATTTCGTGTGGGTGAGAGACCAACATTAGGTAGGTCGATATTAACTATAAATCTTATAACTACATATAATAATAAACTTATAAATAAATTTTGAGCCCTCTAGCTTTAAAAACATAGAAGTGTACGAGTTCTTATAAAATTATTTTACCCATATATCATATAGTGACAGTACGTAAAACTACAGGTAGATAATTTTAGGAACTTCAAAATAAAAGCTAAGTGGAGCAATTCTAACTATAAATTATAGTAGTATATATAAAAATATACTCCTTAACCAAAATAGAGCACTCTGAACCCAATGGTATAAAAGCCAGAGCCATGCCAAAAACAGTGGAGACCAAGGTCAGGTAACGGCCTCCAAATCGGCCCTAAGAACTCGGTTGGGATGCTTCTAAAATGCCTAAATCATTGAAATAATTCATTCATATAGAGAAACATTAGAACAAAATCTGTGTTTTTTTTCAGATAAGTAGGTGCAGTCCGATACAAATGAAAAATCAAAAACCGATTTTATCGTTAAAAACTATTCGTAAATACCGGACCCGAGTAAGAAATAAATATTGTTTAATCATTTTCCGGACAAATGTCATAGAAAACACATACACAAACCAAGTTATAAAGTATTAAGCACTATAGGTTTTAATTTTAAATAGAAATATAAAAATAAACAACAAATAAATAATAAAAATATCCGCGTCGGTAATCGAACCCACGACCATCAAATTTTTAAACTCATCAGTCAAGTCAGTCTATGTGCACGGTGGTCCTCGATTAAATGTAACCTAAAGGTGCTTGCACCTCTCGGATCTTTACATATTCTGATACTACAACATAATACGAACAATTTAAGACCAAACTCGAAATATTTCAAAGAGCTGTAGAGCTACTAATATGTATTTATTCAATATATATATATATATATATATATATATATATATATATATATATATATATATATATATATATATATATATATATATATATATATATATATATATATATATATATATATATAAATTTCGGAAATCTGTCGGTAATTATGTTAAATTTGAGTAAAAAATACTCCCATGACATATATATTTCAATAGCGGAAATGGCTCGAACAGCAGTAGACACCAAAATCAATGGTTTTTTGGAAAAACAACCTCTCAAAGGGTAAATTCTCGTGAACGATCAACTGCCTAAGGAGGTCCATTAAATCCAGCGAAGGAACCGTCACAGCATTTCGATACTGGAAATCAGATATACAAATAAATAATGAAGCAACCATCAATGACATGCACACACACAATATTCCTATATGAACAAACAAAAAAATAGAGAAAGTAACAAAACAATATATATAAAGCTAAGAAGGGTAAAAAGAGTAATACTTACAATAATGGTAATTATAGTTATTCAGCAAGGATTCAAGTCCCAAAATAAATGCCGACGCAAGAAACCCGCTACGACAATCAATTTGATATATACATCGTAGTTATACATACCCACATATATTATATACATAGACCTGGTTCAATAGGAAAGTAACAAAACAAATATATATATATATATATATATATATATATATATATATATATATATATATATATATATATATAAAGCTAAGGAACAAAAAAAAGTAATACTTACAGTAATAATAATAATTATAATCTTTTCTCGCTTATAAATAATAACTAATCATATTAAGCAAGAGAAAAAGAAAAAAAACACACGTACGGGTGAAAGGCGCATTAACAAAAATGCTTATTGATATTCAGTTAACGTTATGCTTAAAAAGTCTTAATGGGTACTTTGATATATTCGCTACAAATACTAATATGTTTATTTAAGACCAAATGCTTATTCTCTTAAATTTCATGTTTTTATAAAATAAATTCACAAGTCTTTTTTTCTGCCATAGTGGACAATGCTGCGCACCGCTATAAAATTGACATAAGTATAGTACTTTTGTGATGTTAAGTATTAATTAAATAACTTATTCCGAATGTTATTAATTAAAATTGTAAATATTTATTTACAATATGATATAGTAACTTGTCAGAATACATTAAATATCTTAGAGAACTATATAAGGTCACTATTAGAACCAATTAAAATAAAAGTACGTACAAAAAAGAGGTGCGCCATATTGCGCATCGCGCCACACTGCACCGTTTTCCCCTGTAGATATATATATATATATATATATATATATATATATATAGCTAGTAGATATTCTGGTAAAAATACAACCACTGCGCGGGAAGCGCACACATAGGAAACAATAATGTGGCATGGGTATATGTGCTTACATGATTTTTTTGACCCCCTATTGTAAGATAGACAAAGTTTAAGGCCAGGTTACTTCAAAAAACGTGATTTTTTTCAATAAATTTTATTCATAGTACAAAACATGTTGAGTAATCATTTTTTTTTACATATGAAAGCACATATATTAAATTACTTGAAAATTTTTTTTTTGTTCAAAATATCGGTTTTGAAAATGGCTGCTGAAACTCGTCTGATTAGTAGATGGATGACATCATTTCTTGGAAACGAATTATCTGAAAGCAAAAAACAAAACGGTTTCATGTTCTGTATCGAATTGGCTATGGCCTCAAGCAGAATCAAACATTTTCAATGAAAAAAAAAAACAAAATGGCGGGCTTTTGAATTTTTTTACCCATTTTTTTACATTTAATTGTTTATAACTTTTTTAAATAATAATGAATATTTCTGGTTCTGCTTGAGGATATAGCCAGACATCTAAAGAGTAAAATGCCGTTTGGTTCATATCGATAAGTGCAATAGTTTTGAAATGAGAGTGTCATCCATGCGAAAAAACGTGGTTCGGAGAAAAATCAGTTTAAAGTTTTTATTCGTGAAAAATCGTAAAAAAATTGAATTTTATACACAACTCCTTCCTGGTCTTCGTAAGCATCATTCCTTAAAGCAGTTCTGTGTTCCTTAGACGCTTCAGTAGCTTCTAGCTCAGCTCGATCAACACGCCTGTTATTGGCCCTATCAGCAAAGTGCCTTGCTTCCGGGCCTTGGCGCGCACCGCTCCCCACTCTTTTATACCTACTTCTCGGTCTTGCTGACCTTCGGAACTAATTCTATACTATTTCTACGAGTATACAGTAGCAATTTATAAAAAAAAAAATTTCGATTTTTTCAAAATTGTTTGGAGTAAGCTGGCCTTAAGAATATATAATAGCTTTGAAGAAATTTAAAAGTTATTTAAGATTTTTATAAATAATCTATGTTACAAAATAGATTTTTATATATATATACAGGGGAAAACGGTACAGTGTGGCGCGATGTGCAATATGGCGCACCTCTTTTTTGTACGTACTTTTATTTTAATTGGTTCTAATAGTGACCTTATATAGTTCTCTAAGATATTTAATGTATTCTGAAAAGTTACTGTATCATATTGTAAATAAATATTTACAATTTTAATTAATAACATTCGGAATAAGTTATTTAATTAATACTTAACATCACAAAAGTACTATACTTATGTCAATTTTATAGCGGTGCGCAGCATTGTCCACTATGGCAGAAAAAAGACTCGTGAATTTATTTTATAAAAACTTGAAATTTAAGAGAATAAGCATTTGGTCTTAAATAAACTTATTAGTATTTATAGCGAATATATCAAAGTACCCGTTAAGACTTTTTAAGCATAACGTTAACTGAATATCAATAAGCATTTTTGTTAATGCGCCTTTCACCCGTACGTGTGTTTTTTTTCTTTTTCTCTTGCTTAATATGATTAGTTATTATTTATAAGCGAGAAAAGATTATAATTATTATTATTACTGTAAGTATTACTTTTTTTTTGTTCCTTAGCTTTATATATATATATATTTTTTTTTTGTTTTGTTACTTTTCTATTGAACCAGGTCTATGTATATAATATATGTGGGTATGTATAACTACGATCTATATATCAAATTGATTGTCGTAGCGGGTTTCTTGCGTCGGCATTTATTTTGGGACTTGAATCCTTGCTGAATAACTATAATTACCATTATTGTAAGTATTACTCTTTTTACCCTTCTTAGCTTTATATATATTGTTTTGTTACTTTCTCTATTTTTTTGTTTGTTCATATAGGAATATTGTGTGTGTGCATGTCATTGATGGTTGCTTCATTATTTATTTGTATATCTGACTTCCAGTATCGAAATGCTGTGACGGTTCCTTCGCTGGATTTAATGGACCTCCTTAGGCAGTTGATGGTTTACGAGAATTTACCCTTTGAGAGGTTGTTTTTGCGTCCTACCTGTCAACCTGTTTTTTTTGTGAATGACAAGAATGGAGGTTTCTTCGAAGGCACTATGGAAGATCTACGCGCTGCCTTAGAGGTACTTGTACATCCTATATAGTATCCCCTTTTTTTGAGGTTGTGATTTATCTTCTTTCCTGTCTATCTCCTTTTGCTGATCTGATTGTTATATTATTAACTACGATTTTTTCTCTTTTTTAGCGTCATTTTGATTCCAATATCGTGTATTATTCGATAAGAGACCAGAGAGATGCCTTTGAACAGATTGTGACGTCAGTTTCCGCGGAAACTGACAAGCCGGTGTACGGCATGAACTTGGAGAGTGGATATCTGTGCTCCAGGGGTACTTCACGATGTTCCTTTAAACGTTTCGCTGGCCAGGAACACCGCACTTAACCCTTCTGCCGGTATAATCGCCCCAACGTTTTATTTAGCCGGCCATCGGTCGTTTACGGACGTCCATCCAGAGGATGGATTCTTGGACAGCTGCAATCTTATGGTCTGGGGTCAACCTGGTTCGTGAAAGCCGTGGCTGTTCATTCATCCCCATGATTCTAAGGCTATTCGTAAATAGATGGTGACCAGCGTTGAGGTGATGCGGGAGAAGAGTGACAATGTTGGCAACTGGAAGGGCGGATGTGCGGTGTCTCACCACCATAAGAATATCTTCGTCACTCCCGGGCTTCTCGAGAAGCACAATATACGGTACCAGGTGGGTTTGTTGTTTCTACTCGTAATGTTCCGGGTATAATGTTCGTTAGCCCTTACGTGTTTATGCATTTACATATTTATGTGTAATATTTATATTTTTAGGTAGTGAAGCAATTGCCGAGGACCTTGTATATATCGGGCCGGGACTGTACCATCAAGTGATTAATATTGGCTCTAGTGTGGCAGAAGCGACCAATGTCGGAGGGCCCCTCTGGAACTTCATTGCTCATACTTTCACCAAATGCCTTTGTTTCGAGGATGATCCCGACCCTCCTGTAGACTATGTGACGCCTAACGCCGATGTTTATACTTCCGCGTCTGAGCAAGTCAGCTACGAGTGTATCGTAAGTGGTTGTGGGTTCACTTGCGTAGACGAGAAAGATTTCCATCTGCATATGCAGGTCCATTCGTCTCCACCTGGGGTAGTTGACGTGCCAGTTTATTTCCAGAGGACTTCCGTCTCGAAGCCAACCTTAAGGGAGATCCTGCTTTTAAAAGGCTCAAAAAATCGATTTTTTTATTGCTTAAATCTATTCCTAATATATCTAAAGCTATAGACTTTAGTGAGAAGAAATTGTTTACCGCAAGCACCGAAAATATAATTGTACATCCAGCTCACTGTTATCGAATAATTGAAATTCTGACAGTGTTTCTTGGAATTTCTGTCATAGTTATCTGCAGATCTTGTAAACAAAACATAACATTTGCAGAGAACGGGCATCGAGGCTTGAGTTTAAAAATTATATTATCATGTATGTGCGGTCGACGAGAAATCAATTCAGGAACTTTAATAAACACCGGTTACGAAATAAATAGACGAATTGTGTTTGTTATGAGGCTTCTTGGTGTTGTACGAGAAGGCATCAATCTGTTTTGTGGACTTGTGGATCTATGTCAAGGTTTGACGAAATCAACATATGATAAAATAGTGCAGCATTTATTCTCAGCGTCGAAATCAATGTTTGAAAGTGTCTGTGAAAAAGCTGTCAAAGAAGAACAAGGAAAAAATGTAGAAAATGAGAGAACTGCAAATCATTTGAAAGTTTCTGGCGATGGATCCTGGAAAACACGTGGCTTTACTTCATTGTTCGGTGTAACAACTCTGATTGCACATTACTCTGGCAAAGTAGTCGACTTTATCGTTAAAAGTGCATACTGTCATTCATGTGTCCTAAAAAAACACTTTAGACAATCACGAATTTGAGGAATGGTATAAAGATCATAAATAATCATGCTTCTCAAACCACGACGGTTCAGCAGGGAAGCTGGAGGTGGATTCAATCGTGGAAATGTTTTTGAGATCTGTTGAAAAATTCGGAGTAAAGTATACAAATTATATCAGCGACGGCGATTCGTAAACTTTTGCTGGTATTCTCAAAATTAATCCATACGGTGACGATTGCCCTGTTACTAAAAATGAGTGCGTGGGGCATGTACAAAAGCGTATGGGTACTCGACTCCGAAATAAAAGGAAGCAAGAGAAGCTTGGAGGTAAAAAGCGGTTGACGAAGAGCATCATTAAAAAGTTAACGATTTATTATGGTTTGGCAATCAGAAGAAATATTAATTCTCACGAATATATGAAAAATATTGTAACGGCAACGCTGGATCATTATTGTTCGAGTGATAAATCTCCTCGCCACGAGAATTGTCCGTCAAGCGCCGAAAGCTGGTGTGAATGGCGCAAATCTGAAGCCACGAATTCTCTTGAGTCTTTCAAGCATCCTACTCGATTGATTGACGAAAATGTGTAGGAACATTTTTGTCCCATCTACGAAGAGCTCTCAAACGACGAACTTTTGAGGCGACGCTTGGGCGGGAACACGCAAAATTGAAACGAATCTTTCAACTCCACTGTCTGGCGCATGAGCCCGAAACATCTGAATTCTGGCTAAAAAATCGTTGAAATTGCTGCGTACATGGCTGCAGGAATGTTCAACGAAGAGTTTTCTGCAGTTCTAAGTATCATGCAGTTGCTCGATTTAAACATCGGCCAGCAATGTAAGATGTTTGCGAATAACGTCAACACACAACGGATCGAGAGGGAAAACCGGCGTGCGTCTTTTTCCAACACGGAAGCTCGCACGGCCCGTCGACTCGAACAACTGCATCAAAATGAGTTTTATGAGGAAGAAACTGGCGGGCGTGATTGCAAGAAAAATAGACGACTAGTATTCTCTTCTATTTGAACTGAAAAGATTCACGAAAAAACATTTCTAAACATCTTTTTTAGCAAGTTGAAATGATTTTTTTTGCATAAAGTACATTTGTTTCAAACTTGAAAAAAAAATATATATATATATACTCATCTACGTAAGTGGAATCGCAAGATTGGTATTATTACATAAGTTATTTAAAATGTGTTTTTTTGTTATTTAGCAGCAATGTGGTGCGTTAGATTAATAACTAGAGTTCTACATTTTTTTTGCTTAGTCTGGAGCAATTTTACTTGAGGATGTAACGAATGTTCGTTTTCTTTCCATTTCCTGTTTCCCTTGACTCCAGTTGGTTTGCAATGTACAAAGGTGCTGCCTCGGCGTTTTCACTTCTTGTGAAATAGGCAGAACGTGTTACCTTATTTGAATTAGAATTGAATTTATTAGACCAGAAAATTATTTTACAAAAATATTTCATGGCGTGCTATGATGTATATCTTCCGCATTTCTTCAGTCCTGGAGTGCTTTGTTTACTCGGTGGCTGTTCTGCTGACTAAGCGTCTGGCGACTTCGCCGGTGTACAAGTCGGTGGTATGCTCGTGTCATCAAGAGGTAATTTTATTTTCATATATTCCGTACTAATTTGCTTATGGGTTTTGTGTTTAATTAAGGGATTGGTTTGTTTAAATTACCGTATTTCGTTATGAAAGGGTTTATGTTTATTTACGCAACCAGCCATCTCCGCCGGTATCTACACGATGTCGCTAATTGCTATTTGTTTAACGATATTTACGTGACTACGCTTTATTACTTATATACGTATGGATACTTATTTGTGCATATTTGATACATTAATTTTTATTGATTTACAGCTAGTGTTATTATTATTACTAATATTACATATATTCTTGATTTCCTTGTTTGCTAAAAGTTTGAATCCAATTGTCTCGAAATAACTTTGTAATGGATTATCTTGGTTCTTAATACACGAAATAGCTTTTATTTCGCTATTCTTTCCGAAAAAAAGGTTGTATTCGTTTGCCTGTGATATGAACCAAATAACCCAATAACTTTATATGAAATTTATTCATTGAATTTTTGTAATTAATTTAGCTCAATTAATTCTAAATATTGATATAACAAAAATTTCCGTATGGAATCATGTAGCTTCACATGAAATTTATTCTACCTAATTATGAAATTAATAGTAAGGAAATTTGTGCGCGAGTTACTATGCAATGCCAAGGAAGGCTGGAGAAAGATTGGCCTTGGCCTGGGTGGTAAACATCGTCAGCTGTTTTTCGCCGGAATGGTGTAACCTATTACTTCAGGAGATAGCTGAAAGTATCCGGTTCCCCTGCCGATATCATGAGCTTGGATGTTCTGAATTCCCCGAAGCTCGGGACTGGAACTCCCACGCCACTATCCGTGGACATCGACCAGCGTCCTTCTCGCCCGAAAGAATTGCTGAATTTGATCCCGATTGGTCCCTGGCTGAAAATGGAGCCGAGGGCGTAGTCGGATGCGTCACTCGTCACTATAACTTCCTTAGATAAATCCGGTGCTATCATTACGGGTTCACCACAGAGTTTATCGCATACGGTTTGAAACGCCTCTTGCTGCTCTTCTCCGCACACGAAGGTTTGGTTTCTTCGAAATAATTTTGATAAGGGCAATGCTATCTTTGCGAAATTGTGAACAAGACAACGATAATATCCAGCTAGTCCCACAAATTGGTTCACTTTCTTTGTATTCGTTGGTACCGGGTATTTTCGAAGGGCCTCTATTTTCTTGGGGTCTGGGCGCATTTTGCCGTTTCCCGCGATATGTCCCAGGAAGCTAGCTTCTCTTTGAAGGAACTGACATTTACTTGGTTCCACTGTCAGGTTGGCCTCACCCAATCTTTTCATCAAACGCCTAGATTTCTTATCGTGTTCTTCAAGGTCACTTGCAAATACGATTATATCGTCAAGATATACGTATAGCTCTACCCCTTGCCTACCAGATAGGGCTAATTTCATCAGGGCTTGAACATGGCGGGCGCGCCCTCAAGTCCCATACCCATACGCTTATACTGAAAATATCCAAATGGCGTTTGAAAAATTGTTTTATGAGCGTCCTTGAGGTCCATGGGGATCTGGTAGAACCCAGATTTTAGATCGATAGCTGTTATATATTTTGCTAAGGCAACGCTATCGATTATGTCAGTGGTCATACGCAGGGAGTAGCTGTTACCAATCGTTAGCTCGTTTAGTTGTAGAAAATCAGTTACTAGACGCCATCTTTTATTTCCATTGGCATCTGGCTTCTTAGGGACTACCCACATCGGAGATGAATATGGCGATTCGGAAGGTTCGATTATGCCGGCCTTTAGTACGTCCGAAATCTGTCGTTGCATCTCATCCTTAATGACTGGCGGGTGGCGGAATCTTTTAACACGTATGGGTTCATCTGCAGTCGTGATAATTTTGTGTGTTACCAGGTGTATTGCTCTGAGGTTTTCTCCAGGTAGCCCAAAAAGTTGCGGTCGCTTGCTTAGCAGTTCTCTGATGCGTGCGATTTCCTCCTCGTTGACATCCTTGAGTGTTTTTGGATCTATTTGCTAAAAAATTATTGTTACTCTATCTTTATTTTCCCCTTCTGTCGGGTTCGCATGCTCAGGTTCCCGTGTACTTAAGTTTCCAGACGTTTCAGAATCTAACTGATCAGGGGTTTTCGTTATCCCGTCCTCAGCCTTCTCGTTGAATATTCTCAATATATTTGCACTTTCTCCGATCATATCCTTTTTATCGTCGCTTTCGAGATTGAATATATCATCTTTTACTCATATACTTTCGCAAGGTTCCAGGGTTACCTCCGGCGGGCTTATCTCTATTTCTTTGTCCCTGGTATTAATACATACGGCATACGCTTTGCCGTCTCTATTTTTGGCAAAGAAAATGCCAAATAATATTCCCGATCCTAATTTTTGGAGCCGGATGAACCCCACTGGTTCATGGATATTTGAACACGTGCATAAATTACTTGTCTGGTGCAAGGAGGGATAACAAAACATTCGTCATGTGTAAAGGGAATGATTAATTGGTTGAATTCTAAGCAGTTCTGAGCAGCATTTACCTTTCCTCCATATTTCAAAAATACGTTCCAACCTAATATTCCATCTGTATCTATAGGAAAATCATCTGTGACCACGTGCACCTCGCGGTTTAATCCCTGTAGGAATAAGTCTATGCGACCTAAGGTTATAAATTCCTCTGGAGTAATTCCGTTTATTGAAATTTTGTGTTGGGTGTCGATCGGTATATAGGCGTTTATACAACTCGATTTTATTAAGGATACACACGCGCTAGTGTCGGCATAAAATTTGCATTTCCCCCTTCTAATTTTTCTGAATTTAACTCCACGATTGGCGGTTTCAGTCCGGCTGTCATGAATCTAATAGTTATCTGCCTTATCGGTGATGTTTTTTGGTTACTTAGGCTTATTGGCGGCCGCTTGACACTACCTGTGGGTGCCGAGCATCCTGGGAGTTTAAAGAATTTTCAAAATTTTGTCTTGGCTGGTATTTATTCTCATTGTAGTTGCGATAACTACGCCTATTATTGTCGTAAGTGCAGTTACCTCCGCGATAATCGTTGTTGTAATTATTAAAGTTCCTGCCATTGTTACCATTATTATACCCGTTATTTCGTGGTTCTTTATTGCACTGCCCTGAATATCTACCAACAGTACTATTATTATTTTTATTATTATTGTCTGAGCCGTTCCCGCGACGATACCCATTATTTTGTCGACCTTCGTTATTTCGTGAAAAATTTCGAATGTTGGCTGTATTCGGCGGCGTTGCCATGCATGACGCAGGTGCTGGTGGTGATGCAGGATAAGGTGCATATGCCACCGGTGGAATATTACCATTTGCGGTCGGTGCCGGTGGTTTCTCCATCGTATTTCTGCTGAGTTGTCTGCTGATTATCGCATTTCTTAGCACGAAGCATTCCAGGTATAGGTGGCCGGGTTTGTCGCAGTACTCACATTTCTTGGCGTTGTAGTTATTTTTTTTGTATTCCTGCTCCTTGTGTCCTTGTGCATGGCAAAAGGGCAAAAGTTGCTACTTGTCGCTAGGCACACAACTGTGTTGCTAGGCAATTGTGTGGGCTGCTGCGGAGGAACTGAAATTTGACTCGGGTTTCCGTTCGATGAATCAGCATTTGACTTAGCTATAAGTTTGATTAGTTCAGGTAACCACATAGGACATCCTGTATCATCGTTTGATTGACACCCTGGTGAATAGTTAATCACTCTTCTGGCACTAGTTCTGTGCTCGAAGGCCATGACCTCTGCTATCGCCTCTCTAAGGCAGGGTGGATTCTTGGATCGAACTTGGTGTTCCAGCGAAACATTAAGCCCAAATAAGAATTGTTCGAGCGCCTCCATGACGACATTGGTTTTGTACGTTTTCCTCTCCCAGTCGCGTAAACTGCATTTGGAATCGTAGATAGTAAGTAACCTGTTATGTAACGTCTGAACGCGAAGCCCGTAGTCTCCTGAGCTTTCTCCGGAATTTTGGCGCACGACTTTGAGTTCAGCTATTACTTTGTGAGCACCTCCTACACCGCTGTATTGTGTAGTAAGATCGGCCAATAAGCGTTCGACTGTATCGTACTGTGTTATACGAGCAGTATGCCCTTCTGCTGCTCTTCCGCAAAACTTAGACGCAAGAGTATTAAGTATTCATCTTTCCGAGTTGGGTCCAAATTCATTAACTACGTCGCGAACGGCCCTATAGAATAAAGTGAGCATATCCGGATTGCCATCATAATGTGGAATGGTATTTAGTGCTTGATGGAGAGAGAACATCCATCCCATTATCTATCCCTAGGTCGTTCTCTTCGCCGGGTTTCGTAAGGAGAACTCGCAAATCGTACGCGTGCAGGGGGTGGCTGTCTTCGGTTTTCTAGTAGCCTGTCCACGAATGCGTTGGACTGTTCGCTGGAATTAACATTTTCGATTCCCCTATTACTCGGTTGTCGTTGCTGTTCCGTGTCGTAGTTGGGATCGTCTTCAAAGTCTCCCCCTTCAGTTTTGAATTGATTTAACATAGCGCGTACGTTGCATGCATTCTCCGTATAATGCGGCTCGTATTTCCCTATTCCATTCGAGAATATGTAGCTGCCGATTTCCGACTGGCGATACTGGCTTCATTAGTTCTTGGCCAGTACTCACTCCAGGGGTCCTGTCGCTCTTGTTTAAGATTCGTGTCGAGTAATGACTTTGACGGGTTAGCATGGAGTAACGTGAGTCTTTGTTACAGAAATTCGAAATCCTTGTTTGGAAAGGATGATTCCGACTCACGTCGTCTCCTCAATACATCCTGGTTGCTAAGGGTTTTGTCCTACGTATATATGCCTTGCTCTTCGATTTCAATGTTCGCGTCGTAGTCGATGAGATTCGGTTGTTTGGGGATAGCCCCCGTCTGAGATGTTGCTCCCAACTGCGCTACTGGGACTATCCTACCGGCCTCCGCGATCTTTATCTGGCGTTTTTTGTTTAATAAATGTTGTTTCGTGGCCATAAAAAATCTAATGTCTTCGGCAGAAAATTTATCGGCAGCCTTGATTACTACCTCAATTGAGCGAAGGGCTATTTTCAGGGTGTCCTTGTAGGGGCATTGTAAAGCAATTTCGACAGTCACTAAGGTTTGTCTAATATCGAGATGTGGTTCCTCTCCGACCGAAGGGGTATACGTAAGAATTGATAGGGCATTGTTGCGTTGTCCCGCGAATCGCAACGCGCTCGCCTCTTTTTGATTTCCCAGTGCCCCAACTGGCTCATTCTCATTACCCGATGGAACTATTAGACCGCCGGCAGGATCCATTTTCTGGCTACCGTCTGCCATTTTCCTTAGTTTTATGCGAGAAAGAACTTTATCGAACTTAATTTTTAAGCCGTTTTTACGCTAGAAGCGCCGCGAGCTCAAATATAAGTTCAATGTCTAAAGTTTGACTAGGTAGTATCAGTGTATCGGGATAGAGAAGCAGAATTTATTTCGTAGCTAAGTTCAATTTAATTATTTACTTAATTAAGAATACCCTCGGGGACAATATATTATAATTATAAGGCACTTACCTTAAGGCGACAGCAATAATGAGGATTGCAACGACCAATGTCATCCTTCCGTCCTTCCTGTCAAGTGCGATCGGGTTACTGCGCTGCGCGGCATCGACCGGCGCGGTGGCTCGATTAATTAGGATGATGCCTCTGTTTTTAAGCTTAAAACCGCGATCACGCCCAGTTCCTTCACAAACGGAACCCCACACTTAGCACTAGAAATGTTACATGTGTTCGTTAGTGGATTTCGTTCGTCGCTAGGCCGAATCCAGGCGAGATGTGTGTAAAGGTGGAGAAATGATTAGGTAGGGTTTATTGACCAATCGATTAACAAAAAATGGTCCGAAAGAGATATGGCGAATGTAAGTAAAGTGTGGACTGAGAGAAGGTTCGCGTCTCGACTAGTAGTGGTCCTCCTAGTGTGCGGTCTCTGATTCCTGACTACTGATGGTCGGCTCCAGAATGACGTTGAGGCTTAATTTTTTTCTTTTGGGGTAGTTTATCGAGATATTTACGAATATGACATCAGTTTTTTCGAATTGAAGTTTCCTAAGTGTCCAAATTGTTAATTATTTACTTGTTTATGCATTTTGTTTTATTTTAGTTTATATTAATAATGATGTACGTATATACACTAGGGTGGAGTGAAAATGCAAAAACTTTAAAAATCGAAATGCCTTAGTGTGGAAAAGTTGCGAATGTACACAAAAGTAAGGAAATTTTTTTGGTTGAAGCATATAGTCAAAATTTTCTGTTCTGCCAAGAGCCTTCATGTTTTCGATTTTAACGAAAAAAAAACGCGAAATCGCAGAAAAGCGGTATTTTCTATTTTTTTGATGTTTAGAATTCCCGAACTGCTAACCTTAGGCATTTATGCTTCTGATCGTGTGTTTGTAACCTTCCTCTTTTTGCACACGGGTTTAGGACCGTCGACGGCAGAGTTATATATATATTTTTTTGTATTTTTTAATATTTTTTATATTTTTTTATATTTTTTTTATATTTTAAACTGTTTGTATTTTTTCTAGCAAATTATACTTTATTGAGTTGGTTTCAAGTTTTTATTATTCACACGGTGAACCGAAAAACGAACTAGTAATTACGAGTCAAGATTTTCAAGTATATTATATCGTAGCCCGTTATATAAACATTTTAAACTGGCTTAAAATCTTTTTGCTTTCAAATGCAGGCATAGCAGCTCGAGACTTTAAGGTTGATCGAATATAATCATCCCGATTTTGTATACCTATTACTTTTGTTGAAGCCTCCCTGGTAGAAAATTAATCTTGAACTATGTAGATCTATCTAGTTTGCCAAGGAAATAATCGAGGGCCTCGATAAAACTAGATAATTTTCTACCAGGGCTCTGTTACTAGTTTAACGGTTCGCTCGACAGCTAGCGTATGACATGGGAATTCTGTGAATGTCCAAGTTGCAGGGATATTATTATCATCATCCATTTGTTTAATCTTATTTTTATCGAAATGATGTAGAACTGGCGGTGAAGTTATTTCACATGCAAGCCAATCAATCATGTCGATGTAGTTGTTTGCTCCAAAATTTATACTTGGAACCTTAAATTGACGTATATTGATTCCGCCTTTTTCAGTATTTTTATTTACGTCAAGAACTTTTCGTAGAGCTAATTTTCTAACTTCCTTGTTTTCATCAGTCAACATGCTAAGTAGAACATTCTCGGGATGTGCAAAGTATGCATTGCGTGCAATAACTTTGTCAATGACTTGCAGATACTTTTCGGGAAGATAGCGAGAGGATTTAATAAATTCAAAAAGATGCTTAGTGCCATCCTTGACAGAGCTATTCAGCTTTATTCTAAACCAAGACGGAGCATACACTGAAAGAATGAATACAACTATTTCTTGTAGATTTGAACTAGGGGTTTCAGTAGAAATGTAAAGCCTTAAAATTCGATTGGCTTTAGTGAGCCAACGAGCATGATTTAATTTTCCAGGATTCAAATTAATAAGATCCTCAGAATATTCTCCAGCACTAATAGCGTTACAAATTTTTAGTAGATACTTTTGATCGTTACTTAATACCTTAATGTCAAGGTCGGGTAAACAGCAATTAATAGCTTTAAACTTAGCTACGGGTAAATTCTTACACTTGTCTAACATTTTACCTATAGGACCAGAGTAAGATTTTGGACCTGATGTGCAGCCATCAATAGCTTCAAACAAATGCCTGAGTGGAAGCTCATTAAAATGTAAAAGACAAATAAACCACTGAAGAGGTCTGCCAATCTTTAACTCCAACAAGCGAATCACTCCTCCCTTGCTATCTGTATTTACAACTGTACCATCGCATCCAACAGGATATATTCTTCGCAGAACCCGAAGCAGGTGTTACATGACCGATGTATTTGGAACCTGGCTCTTCAACAAGAGAATAATGATCTTCTACAATGGTACCTTTGTAGTATTTAGATCCTTTCTTATCTCTATGCAAAGTCAAATCATGTCGTTCATCAAAATAAAGCCCAAATTCTCTATTATCTATGTTTTCAAGGCTATCACGTTTTATGTTTTCAGCGACTTTTAATTTTTCCCTTCTCAACTTGTGTCTGTCAATTATCAGCGATTGATCGGAGTTTGAAATTACACCAACATCTTGCAACGCAGCAGTCGCAATCGCTGAGGCAGCTCTGTCTGATACACCATATCGTTGACTAATTAAAGCTGTATTTTCTAAATTGACTCTCGTTTGCGTTAATGAAGATGGTGGTCCCTGACTCGTGCTTGGCTTATAAAATTCTTGAGAATCGGGAGTATTATTAGTACTCATTTCTTCTGACGAAAGTGGTTCGACATTAGGCGTACTCGTTGCAACATCGAGCTTTTTGTATGGTGCTGAGCTTTTCATTTTTCTTTCCATTATCATTTGCAACTTTTTAGTTTCTAAATGATCCACAGAACCTATTGCTAAACGTTTGCTACTCCTTTGATCTTCAAGAAAAGCCCTTTCTGATAAAGGTACTTTCTTGTCTTTAGGACAATTGCAATTGCTAATAGGTTTACACTTGCATGCCGCAATGTCAAAAAGCTTTAATGATTTTTTTTTAAATTCTTCTATTTTGTCATCAGCACGTTTACGGGTGATATTTTTTATTTTGATATACTTCTCATGATACGCTAATATCATGGCTTTTACTATTTGGTGGGAGAGAATGGGTATCAAAACTTTAGCATAAATCTGCTCAACTTTCAGACTAACTATTTCTGCAATATTAGTAAATGAAGGCTCTCTTTTACCACCTGATTTTAAACGAAGAAATCTCCTTTCCTCAAGACAGCACTTAAACACGCCCTCGAACGTAGGCAAAACATGCTGACTAAGATCCTTCGGCCGAACGAAAATCGGACATTCGAAATTTCTAGCAGAGAATTGAGAAGATTTCAACATTCTCAGTAAATACACTGTCGTGATAATGGTGCGTGATAATTATATAATATCATCCGTCGAGTAAAGGATGTGCCCGTACCAGCCTCTCTTTATGCCCTTTTATTAACAGCTTTACTTGCGGGCAGGAAAAACGCGTAGCCACCTAGCGACCGTTAACGGAAACTATACTTATGAAACATATGGCGCTATTTTTTAATTTCTCAAATTACTAGTTTGCTTGAAATATTATTATAAATAATCTTGAATATAACTAGTATGAACACAATTTTTAATATATTTTAATAAATTTAAACAAATTATTATTAGTTATTAGAATGATAAATCCTCCAACGTGTATAGATCTATTACTTTACTTTATGCAACTATGAAATGAAATTATCCATATAAATTTTTATTAACCTAAAAACGCACACATGTGCGATATGACACAAAGTGTATATAGGCAATATATGTATATGATATAATCAATAAGGTAATATGCTATGTAATAAACTGTCGTAACGAATAAAGTATCTTATTCACGTTTCAGAAATAATCAGAAGTATAAAAAATACCGTTTTTCTGCGATTCCGCGTTTTTTTTTTCGTTAAAATCGAAAACATAAAGGCTCTTGGCAGAACAGAAAACTTTGACTATATGCTTCAACCAAAAAAAATTTCCTTACTTTTATGTACATTCGCAACTTTTCCACACTAAGGCATTTCGATTTTTAAAGTTTTTGCATTTTCACTCCACCCTAATATACACTTAAACGCAAAGATGCACTAAAGTTGTCTTAAACGTACACACACACGCACGCACGCACGCACGCACGCACGCACGCACGCACGCACGCACGCACGTACGCACACACACACACACACACACACACACACACACACACATATATATATATCATTCCAAACAAATTTTAAAATTCCGTGTGCACTCGAGTTTTCGTTACTTTCTGCCGATTTTTTACATGGTAGTACCTATGAAAAGAATTGCGGCTATAATAATTTAAACAAAAAAGTTATCTCGCTCCAAGAATGTCACAAAGAAAAGTTCTTTTTTTTAATTTTACAAAAATATCAGCTTTTTGATTATCTATACGTCAATATTGCTGGGTAGACATTAGCAAAAGTTATTGCAATATTTTATATGACCTTTTTTGGACACTATTTTGTATAAGTTTCAACTTGAAAAATCGCTTAAATTCAAGTTGCATATAATAGCATAAGTCTTTAAGAAGATAATAAGACCCCAAATACTGATCGGCACGGCCCGAACTTTGTAGAAATTAGATTCTACGGAGACATCTTTTTTAGTTGTAAAATGAATTTTGCAATAACAATAGAATATTTTCGGCTAAAAAAATGTTTTCATATTAAGCATCGAAAAGATAAAATTTCAAAGCCCAAGGATTGTTTTTCTCTGAATGAAAAATAATTCAAGAAAAGACGTTTTTAACTCTTGTTAATCAACAATTCAATGAAAATTAACGTACCACGGCTCATGTTGTAAGTATTTCCAGTACCTAAGAGTTTCATACTGAACTATTTTTTATTCGAGCTGTGTGTTCACTGCTAGAAGCCAGAAACCTATTTTGACCCACTTTGCCGATTTTTCATGGGCTCCAGTCAAAAAATTGAGAGCGACACGTATACGGACTATCTTTTTAGATATGTTTTCTATACGTTCTTGCAAAAAAGTTCCGGATACCATTTAATGTTGAGTTTTGCACTTTTTCATGCTAATTCTACTGGACTAATCATTGAACAGGCCGTACCCGGAGTTCAAATATACGCCGGAAGATGAATTTCTCCAAGGTCAAGATTTAAAAACATTGGAAGTCGTTACAGTGCAGCCCAATATAATGCAGCAGCCGAAGGCAGTCGAAGCTCCATCGCCAGTCCAGACGGCATCGAGCAGAAGGACATCCGATTAATTGTGGATATTGATGAGCGCGCGAAGTCTTGGACAGGAATACATTGCAGATCAACTCATGAGAGGCAGACGATGAACCAGACGCTGCCCCAGATTTTAATCGCATCGCACGTAAGGACATCGACGAGAGGAAAACGGAGGCGCATCAGATGCAGTATGCGTCATCCGTGCGAAAGACTAAAGAGGCTGTAGTCGAGCGAGAGCTGTCTACAGTTAGTGGTTTCTAAAAAGAATACGAGGAACCAGTAGACATATCTACAATTTACCTATCAAATCAAGAGAAAGTGATATGCTATTTTGGCCAACCAGCTGCACTGCTCTCAGACCAAGGCACGCACTTTTTGAACAAAATGCTAAAAGGTTTTGCAGAAATTTTTAGGATAAATGAATACTCAACAGCAGCTTATCATCCTCAGTCGAACGGCGGAATCGACCGTATGCATCACACGCTGATTGAGTATTTAAAGAAATACATTAATAAAATAAATGATTGGAACAAATGGGTGCCAATCTGTCAATAAGCGTACAATTGCACACATCACAACTCCTCTGATTTTACATCTTACGAGTTAGTGTTTGGTCAGAAAGCTCGAACATCGTCTAGTGTCCACCCCAGAGAGCAACTTTTAACATATAGAGATTACATCGCTGATCTTATTCACAATATCTCTCTACAATGCAAACTTAAATATAGATAAAAATTTATTATGACCGGAAGCTTAATGTGGTGCATTTTCGGGAAGGAGAGATTGTATATAGATTGAAAGAACCCCAAGAAGGAAAACATAACCGGGATAATGAATGCTAATTGGCATAGATTAGCATCTTAAAAAAGCCAAATTAAGAATCGGAGACACAGTGAAATAGTTAACCTCGACAAATTGAAGAGAGCGTCGGCCGTCAAGGATCTACCTACGCCTAATCAATTACCCATTCAAATTCACAGACATCTCGAAGTTCGCTCATTTTGATTTAAAATGCAGAAAGAACTTAACTAGAGATTTCTATCGGAAGCCAAGCATTTGGGTAATAAGGCCTCAAATCAAGTAAATTCAGAATTAATCTTTAAATAAACAAATGTCAATAGAAGCAAACCTGCTTCGAGAACAAATTCGAGATTACAAATTAATTTTCTGAACTTCAAAAATCAAGTGAAGTCGGAATTAATTTTAAATAAATAAATAAAAATAGAAAGAAATTTGCTTCGAAAATAAAACTCAGAATTACAAATTAATTTTCTAAACCTCAAAAATCAAGTGAAGTCAGCTTGGCTATTCAGTAATTCATTTTAAATAAATAAACAAAATAAATTTGTTTCAAAAATAAAATTCGATACTGCATATTGATTACCTGAACTTCGGAAATACGGTGAAATCAGGTTACATTCTCAAAAATTAATTGTCCAAAATTTATTGAGTTTCAAAAAAAAACACTGGAAAATAAAGTCATTTGACCCAAAGAACTCGTTTAAAAAATATATAGTTCACAAAATATTGAAGCAAAATTTTCTTTTGCTTAAAATTCACTGAGCTTTCAAGATTCCATAAGAGAAAAGAAAATCTTTGCCACGAAACTTCGTCTTAAAATTATTTAAATTATAAATTATGAAGACAAGAGTAATTCTCCAAAATCCAATGATATTCAACAAAAAGAGAAAAAAGTGAAAGCCACATTACTTGACCCAAAAACTGGTTAAAAAATATGGTTTTCTAATTTTCAAGTCAAAATTTTGTTTTAAAGCATTCTCTGTGTAGACTAAGTTTAAAGGAAATAAATGAAAACTACAACACTTTGCCCAAAAACTCGTTTCAAGACGTTAGTCAACAATTTTAAAAACAGAATTAACCATTTGAAATCCCCGAATAAAAAAATGCTAGTCTAGAGCTAGTCTAAATAATGTGTTTTTTACTCTTTTATTCATTTCTCTGGCTATTTGCGGTCGATTGGACTGAAACTTAAAGGTACCTTCACTTTTTATTACAAAATTTGAGGAAATTTTTGTAATGTACCTTCTTCGGCAAACATAACCTCAAAATTGTGTTTTAAAATATCAAACAATTTCTTAACTAATTCACATGTGCTAAAGAAATTTTTAAAAATTGGGTTATGTTCTTCACTTGCTTTTTTAATTGTGTGAATTTTTCTGTAATTTTTGATAAGGTGCGTGATACTCAAAACTCTGATAAACCATCTCTTCTCATTTTTCCGCTATTTCTCACACATAAAATAGGTGATACAAATACTATCTTTTTCGCATTATTTATGTTGTACTGCACTTTCTTAGCTTATATCCATATAACAAGTCAGAGAAATTGCTTTCCTAACCTACAAAGCACATATTTGCAGCTATTTATAGCTCTGATATTGGTTAAAAGATACTATAAAGGTATAAAACCAAGCTTAACTGTTCCAACTTATAATGTTTATTTAAGGGGTAACACCACTGTAATAGCGAAAAACAGCGTTTTTTGGGTATTTTTTTAATGGAAAGAAAGGTTATAAAGAAATGATATTTGGATATATTATTAGTCTAATATTATAATATATTTAAAAAAAAATTGAGTAAAAAAAATACAAAATGGCTGATTTATAGCCGATCTCTTGAGGCCTCTTGTAACGCGAAGCGCTCCGCGGCACGTAGTGTACCAATCGCACATTCAACCTGGAACCGAAAAAAAATCCACTTATTATTGATGTTAATAGCTAGTGAATCACGAAGGGGATTTTGAAAATATTGATTTTTGCAAATTTGGCAGTGAATTGAAAATAAATTAAAAATTTTCATGAAAAAAAGGCACGTATTTGTTTATAAAAATTGTTTAAATCAATTTATTAAAAATCCCCTACGTTATACACTTCGAAATATAATTATTAAGATATGGTTAAATGGATTTCAAATGGATCAGATGAAAACTGTTTAAGTTATGCTGCGTGCCCGTTGAGAAAGACTCGTTTCGAGAAAGATCAACTTAAAGTTTCAAATTCAATTCCGGACGTAAAAAAATGAGGAAATCGTTTAAAGAGAACTTTTACCGTTAGTCTGCAATGCCAGGACCATAAAGCTGCCCTTCCAAATGCAAATTCTCCTCCTCGTCTTCTTTTCTTATCGGTTCTACGTTCGATCGCGCCTCTTTCGCTGTGTCGAACAGAGAGCGCTCAGCGTGTCTGATGCGCTTATCGTCGGCTTCACAACAAAAATTGTAAACCTGCGGACCTATATCTATCTCCAGAGCTTTCAGAATTCGAAGGACGCAGTTCAGATCATCATTAAAATTGCATACTGCAATATCAGTGGCAATATCCAGAACTTACTTGTCACTCGAGTACGATTTCGGAGTCAAGTTCCAAACGGTGGCATTGAAACTTTCGTTGCTGTTCTGAGTATAACCTCCTAAGCAACGGTGCAGCAACTCATCTCGACTCAACTCTCTATAAACAGACTCAATGGTTTCGCAAACTTCCAAGGAAGTGGCGGTTCATGATGAAACGTGTGCAACGAACCTTCAGCTTGTGCGATTTTCCAAGCACGCCAGGAGTCTGAACAATTATCGTGCTGAGGATTGTCGTTGGTCGATATTTTATGATACAGAGTTGCCCAGATTTCATTCCTCATTTTCTCTATGCAATTTGGATTCCTCCGTATTGTCAAACCATAATAAATTGTTAATTTATCAATCAACATATTTGTTAATTTTCCTTTTCCTCCAAGGCCTTTCGTCTTTTTTTTAGATTTCGAAGACGCGTTCCCATTCTTTTCTGTACATGATCGATGGCTCTTTTTTTTTGTACTTCAAAATTAGTGTACGGTTTAGAATCCAGTATGCCTTTGAAAGTCTTGCTGTCACCATCACCAATATAATTCACATACTTTATTTGCCGTGGAAACTGTCGGAACGAGAAAACATTTCAATAACAGCATCTTCCTCCATTTTACCAGATGAACCTTCATGATTTGCTTGACATAAATCGGCGTGTGATGCATACCAGTTTTCGTATTCAGATGTTTCTGTTTTATTTTTCCAGTGCTCGAAACACTTACAATATTTAGATTTTACAGTCACATCGACGATTTTTCCAGTAAGCCATCCAATCAAAGATACAACTCCAAAAAGCGACGAATGCCCTCGTTTCCTCCAAGAACCATCTCCTGAAACTGTAATCCCTTGAGATTGACCATTTTCTTCGCTCTTTCGACTCTCCGCTAGTCTGTTGCTATTGAAATGAGATTCAGTATTTTATCGTAGAAAGATTGGAAAACAGGACGTGGTAATTCCATAAACGCACAAAATTTCATCATTCCATTCAGTCATACTCCTATCAGTCGCATTTCTAACACCATCCGACGATTAATTTCATATGCATTTTTTATAAATTTACTGTTAGGTATAACAATTCCTGGACACTTTGGGCAAACAATCACAATTTGGAAGCCCAAGCCCCGAGAACTTCTTTCATGAAAAGTTATATTAGAACCGCACGTTTTACTCTTCACATGCTCAGAAATTGCAAAAAATACTGCCAAAAACTTAATGATTCGGTATCCAAATGTATTATTTACATCAAAATCGTCCTTGGATGTCTTCAGCTTTTTTGCCAATGCACTGACGCCACTGCAATCACCTTCAGCTTCGTATCGATTCATCGGACGATTCGCTGATTTACGGCTCCGATGCCGCGTTGGATAGTTTTTTTTCGTGCCATTTCTTCCCGCGTAATAATCAATAAACTCTATTACTATTACTCAACGTAATAATAAATAATTAAAACTTTCACAAAAACATAGTTTCGGAAGCGAAAATGAGAGCGTCGTTTTCTTACGATATACAGACGCTACATTAACATACTTTGTTTTGAAAATAGCCAAACTGACTCATAATAGCTTAAGATCGACATCTATAGGAGCATCTTAGGGAAGTTTGCGAACAATAGGCAAGCCATAAGGCGGTCGTTCTCAGCAGGTACATACCTCTCGCAGGTAAGCGATCGGCCGTTTCGGAGCGGTCGAAGACGTGGAATTGGGGTGTACGAGAAAAGGACGAACACAGAGAGTTCGCTTTCAAGTGCGATTTATTCAGATGTTTTAGAAAGAGGTGTGTGCGGGTCAAGCCGAACTGGCGTGAGATACGCCCGTTGAGCATCGCGAGAACGGCATACAAGACGAGCGTGCGGCGGCAGCATAGCCGCGCGCCTTCTCGCTGGTACAGAACACCTGTGCGCAGTGAGTGCGGACGTTAGGCCGAGTTCATAACAATTGATTTGAAGAGAATAAATAGCTCAAAATTGAACAAAAAGAGAGAAAGCATTTGCGGGAAAAAGTAGATTTTCACGAAAAAAGTAGATTTGCGGGAATTGTATGCTGCTGTTGTTCCGTCATTCAGGTCAATAAAGTGACTATTACGGTTGAGTCGGGGATAAAGTAACTTTTTAACGAATCTTTTAACGAAAAATTTCGTAAAATAAGTTTAACGTTCAAATCTATGGTTTCCACACACATACGCACGCACGCACACACACACGCACACGCACATTTATATATGCATATACATATATAAATGAGTATAAGTGTGTGGAGTAACTACCTGATTGTTTTTCACTCGGAGTAGTGACTATTTGCAGCGGAGAGTATTCTCCTAATGACTCTTACGCTCACGCTAAATAACAACATGTTTTGTGCGTTTTTATGAGCCTGCAGGAGAATTCCGCTAAACTGTGACCAACATAACCTCAAATAAACAACATCTTTGAACGAGGAGTCTGAGAACCTCGTCGCACAGCTGAACTGGGGGACTGCGACTTCGTTATTCTCGCAACTAAAATTCTATCGAAGGAGGAGAAACGTGAGAAGCGGAAAAAAAATACTTCTTTTGAGGTTAGAGATCTATCTCTCTCTCTTTAAACGCGCGAAAATCTTGCTCAGCCAGTACGACGTATGGACAGTTCTCGATCTCGCCAACAGAGCGCATGACCGTCATCTCTCGATTATCGACTGCAACTTCGATGTAGTCATGCCGTTAATCAACAGATGTCAGCACTAACTAATTAAGAGCTTAGAGCGCGAATTTTTAAAATTTTGAATTTTTTAAATTTATGTTTTAAGATTATTAAATAGATTTTTAAATTATTTTAATGATTGACCAATTAAATTAAATTATTTTTATTTTTATTTTTATTTTCACTTCTAGGTTTATTTTGTTTTTATTTTTATTTTCACTTCTAGATTTATTTTATTTTTATTTTTTATTTTATTTTTATTCTTAATTGATTTTTATTTTCATTTTTATTTTTTGACTTTATCCTGCATTTTATTGTATTATCTAGTCATTTATATATCTTATTGTTCACTTATTCGTAAGTGATTTTGTCTTTTTTAGTACTCATGTATACACGTAACTTATATACACCTTAAATTATTATATCATCTAGTCCGTCATTTTAAACAATTTAATTTCTAATTGCATAGCGTGTTTTTTAGTAGTCTCCAACTTAACGTAGGTTCGCATCATGGCTTTGTTTCCATCGTCTTGTTCTAAGTGTAAAAAAGTCACAGAAAGAAATACGACCGTACCGAACTGTTACGTTTGTTATAAATCTTATCATGAAGCATGTTACACCATTATAGCATTAGAGGGCGCTAAGTATATTTGCGATATCTGTAATATCATCAGAAATAACAAAATTAATAGTAAAAGTAAAAATAATAGCAATAATAGTAAGACTGTGCCAAGCAAAACAGATACTGCTGACAAATCAATGAAAGAGTCATAACAATAATAATAGTAATTCTGACTTGTTAAACAATGTCGTTGAAAGAGAGGAACTCACCGCGTCTACACCCACCATCACTTTAACTAAGCTTAGCACAATACAGCGACCTGCTGATATTTCTTCATTAACATCTGGCACTATGAACTACTGTACTATGCCATCAACCACGCTAGATCTATTTAATTCACAGTTTCATCTAATTACAACGACAATAGACGATCTTAAATCTTTTATGGTGAGGAAACTTGAATCCGTCAGTAACACTATATCTGCCAGTACCATACCAGCAACGGAGGGGCCGATAAAGGAGCTGACGGCTTAGGTTTTGTCACTTGAAAGTAAAATCGAAGAGAAATCATCCAAGCTGGAGGGGCTGCACAATGATCGTATATTGTTGTTACAAGAACATAAGAATTTAAAAGAAACACTGACGAATATGATGAATAAAATTGAAAACATGGTAGATGGCATAAAACTTCAGAGTAACAATAACGATTCACACATTTTTGTCTCTCTCAGGGACCTGAATAATCTGTTTACACTTAGCAACTTGCCTTCCGAAAAATTGGACCCTCTCGACTGTGCAATTGCAAATGAATACATCGTAAGCGACTCTCGAACGCAGTGCCGTCGACCTTGAGCATTCGCCTCGCGTCGTAAAGACAACTCTGTGTCGAACACCATCCTAGTGCCTGCCCATGAAGGAAGCGAGTCCAACCATAATTGTCCGTCTTGTGAGTGTGGCGAAACTCACTGAAGTAATGTAAGCGAAATCAAGCATTATGGAATTTAACACCAGCAACATCAATCCGTCTCGGTTGAGTGAGAAGCTTATCAGAAATCTGCATCATACGAACATTTTTATTAACGAGGCCTTAAGCAAATATGATTATGCTGAATTTAAAAGCTTAAAAGTTGTTGCCAAAAATCTTGGTTTTAAATTCGTATGGCACAGACGTGGTAGGTTTCTCGCTAGTGTGGACGAAGGTATGCAAGCACACGCTTTCATGTTTGCCACAGATCTTCGAATAATTGTCGACTCGTACACAAACACAAATACTGACACAGATAATAACATAAATGGGAATAATAACAATAGCACCAGAACAAGAACAACCACACACTGCACACACAGTAATTCCAATAACAGTAATGATGAAAACACCAAGTGCGATAATAATGCACAGGAAACACAAGTACCAAAGTATTGACTAGATGCAGATAGTACTAACAAAAGGGACGAGGGAGTGAATATGAGAGCGGATTTTTTCAATACAAACTCCATTAGCCATTGCCTCGAACAGATCCGTGAATTTCTTAGTAACAATTCCTATCACCTATTCGGTGTGGTTGAAACGTGGCTGGATGGCGAGAAGTTCAATGATTTCATTCACATCGATGGATACTCACTTACGCGACAAGATACAAATTATGGGGGGTCGCAATTTACGTTCGAAACAAATACAAGGTCAAAATGCTGGCTGCATCTCGCACTGATGGTCTTTGGAAATCAAAAAAGCCTGAGTACGTCATGTGCGGGGTACAGAACGGGAAACACGAGCCTATATTTGTTGCGATTGTTTATAAAGCCCCTGACATTGCCTTTCTCACGGATTTTTTGAGGTAATAGTGAGTTATACAGTCACAAAATTGTTATGGGCGATTTGAATGCGGATTTATTAACAGACAGTGAGGACGCGAGGTTTGTTCGCAAGCTTACAGCTGAACTGTCACTTCACATTGTCCAGCACGGAGCAACTCATCACACTGACACATCGCACACATGGATGGACACTATACTGGTGGACAGCAATGACCAGGTAACAGAATATAACAAGGCTATACCAACGTGGCCTAGGAAGCATAACATCCTTGATGTTGTTATAAACGTACATGCCCCTTCTTTATCTGAAGATCCTATTTTTTGTACAGAGACTATAAGAGCATCGATCCGCAAGAACTGCAATCTCTTTTGCTAGGCTATGATTCGTCAGTCTTTGGCGAACGTCACGCCAACCTTGACGCAGCGCTGGACTGCCTTAACGTCAACCTGCTGGACGCAATTAACAACGCAGCACCGTTAGAACGAGTTAAACCTCGCAAAGGCAGTCCACCCTGGATCGATGCTGAAATAGAACAATTAAACAAGAAACGTAACGCGACTTATAGACGGTACAAAAGGATTGGTAATGTGCAGTTCTATAAGGAGTTTCTGGAACTGCGCAAAGAATCTTTAGCTAAATCAGAGCAGGCTCGCATCGCTTTTTATCAAGACAGGCTACTGGGCAAGCAGCAGGGCGATGTATGGAAAGAATTGCGCAATCTAGGACTCCTTCTGAAAACCAGGGGGGGGGGGGGGGGGTGTTGCATGGATTCACAGCGGAGGAGCTTAACATCCACTTTGCGGAAATATCAATATCAAACGACGAAGATCATGTTGAAATTGAAAATTTAGTAACATCCACATGTGATGATGGCTTTAAATTCAAACCAGTCAGCATTGCGGATGTTGTACTAGCGGTCGCGCATTTCTCCTCGCAAGCGAGGGACGAGGATGATATCCCGCAGAGTGTGGTCGCTAAAGCACTGACGGTCATTGAGCATCACGTTGTGAATTTGTTCAACTCCTCTACGAATAAGGGTATATTCCCAGACCTTTGGAAGAGAGCACGACTCGTGCCACTGAGCAAGTGTACGACACCATCGTCAGAGGCGGATTTTCGTATGATAGCACGTCTGTGCTTTCTCTCAAAGGTTCTAGAGAAACTTGTAGATTACCAGATAATGGAGTACCTGACCACAAACAAGAAACTTGACCACGTGCAGTCTGGCTAGAAACGTAACAACTCGACTCTGACTGCACTACTGAGACTCACAGAAGACGTAAGGACAGCAAAGTTGCGAGCCCTGGGGTTCTCCAGACATGCCTTAATGTGGATAACATCCTACATAATAGGCAGACGGCAGACCATGATAAATCAACACGACACTTGAATAAAAGATTCTCAACGGCATTAGAAGTACCCGAAATTTTAAAAAACCACTCGTTTACTATTCAACAACCAAAAACGGTAGTTATTAAACGATTTTCTAATGCTACCAAAGGAGTAGAATTGTATGCAGAAAATGCTTAGTATTTGATCCTTCAGAAACAACAAAAAAAAATGATTTTTTAAGAACCATTACCAAAATAGTGCAAAATACGAAAAATCTAATAATATCCAAAAATCTTCTAAGAAAAGAATAACTCTTTTAAATTCGGAATAATCTTAATGAAAATACCGCTAACGATGCATTGGCGCGTACCTTCTCTAAAATCGTTTATCGTTCCAATATGCATACTATAATGTTTGAAATATAGATTCTGTATGTTTTACTCCACTATAAGTAAGATTTACTCAGATATATTCAACTAAACAATAAAACACACATTCATATGGAGATTATATAAACACACGATGTTCAAACTCCATAACCTCAAAACATGATTATAACGCGGTTTTTTATGAAACTGAAAATTTTACTATTACAAAGCTTCTTGTAGAAGGACGCAATATCATCATAAACATGACATTCCCGTCAAAATAATAGCTAAAATAGTGTCAAATTTAAACAATTTGACCTTGTCTTTGAACAGTTGTCCTTGAAATGACCTTGAAAATGAGCTTTTGAGTCAAGGTTAAAACCGAGAACAGCATTGTATTCCTCTCTTAAAAACCAACGAAGAATGATGATGAGCTTTTTTTGTACACTATTTCCAGTCTCAGCCACTTAAAACTGCATTTTTTTACTGTTCTTTGAGGTTATGGACGAAAGGTGGCCCCATAAACTAAAACTAACGGTGGATTCGTATTCAGAGGGAAAAAAATGCGAATAAGCTTTGTCCCTAATTATTTTCCACTATTTCGAGTCTCAGCCACGTAAAACTGCATTAGTTGACTGTTCTTTGAGGTTATGGACGAAAGGTGGACCCAGAGACCAAAACTAACGCTTGATTCGTATTCAGCGGGAAAAAATACATGCGAATAACCTTTGTCCCTAATTTTTTTTACCACTATTTCGAGTCTCAGCCACGTAAAACTGCATTGTTTGACTGTTCTTTGAGGTTATGGACGAACGGTGGACCCAGAGACAACAACTAACGGTGGATTCGTGTTCAGCGGGAAAAAATACATGCAAATAACCTTTTTACTAATTTTTTCTTTGCCCCTGCAAGTTTTAAGAACATTTAACTGATATTCCGTGGTGATATCGGTGTATTGTTAGAGCTGCACCAGCCCACCATTTTGAATTTTTCAAAAAGGCCACTCAGTAATGGAAAGTAGATATATTAAACTAAATTTTAAGCCCGGACACGAATTTTTTTGAGCCTCTGATTTTTGGACAGAGGGGGTGACTTTTTTGACTAAGAATGTCCCATATATATATATATATATATATATATATATATATATATATATATATATATATATATATATAATAACATGCAATTAACACTGTCGTAAGCTAGTGTGTAATGCCTGTTTGGACCACTGCCGCCCTATAACATTAATTATCTCACATCGTTATTTGAATCCCTCTCTCTCTGTCCACCCCTCCCTTGACTATAATCCCACGTGTTGATCACACTCACTCAGCTGCAAGCATCGCTAGTCATGGCGATTCGATGAGCACGGCTATGCACCTTTCGCGTGGACATTCGTTGCTTTCCTCACCTCCTTCAGTAAAAATCCGACGTCTACGTCAAGCTTTTACTATATCAACACTATATCTATTACTAACAGAAATTTTAATTAGCCTGTTACAAATATGTGCTACTTTGAACTAAATAAATAAACATTATAAGTAGAAACAGTTAAGCTTGGGCATATACTGTTATACCGCTTTAACCAATCTCAAAGCTATAAATAGCTGTAAATATGTGCTTTTTAGGTTAAGAAAGCAATTTTTCTTACTTTTTACGTGGATATAAGCTAAAATAGTGGAGCATAACATAAATATTGCCAACAAAATATAAACCGATTTGTATGACCTATTTTAAGTGTGAAAAATAGCGAAAAAATTAGAACAAAATAGTTTCTCAGAGTTTTGAGTATCGTGCATCATATCGAAAATTCTGAAAAAAATCACAAAAGTGAAGAAGCAAATAAGGAACACAAAAAAAATTATTTTTCAATTTTTAATTCACGTGAATTAGTAAAAAAATGTTTGAAACTTTAAAATACAATTTGAGGTTATGTTTGCCGATGAAGGTATCTTAGAAAAATTTCCTCAAATTATGTGATAAAAAGAAAAGCTACCCTAGATGTTTCAGCCCAAATGATCGCGAACAACCAGAGATAGAAATAAAAGAGTAAAAAAACACATTTTTGTTGGGAGTGGGGAGCAATACAAATCTTAAAACTACAAATGGAGAGAAAATACTCAAAAAGTCCGATACCGCGATGGCAAATTTAACATTGTTAATCGGCTAGAGCGTTTACTTGGCCAAAATATGTTTATATTAAAAACGAACTTAATTTCAAAACTGAATATCAAAAACAAGTAGAACACAAATTAACTTGGCCAAAAAATTCATATCAGAAACAAACATAATTTCAAAATTGAATGTCAAAAAGCATGTATAATACAAATTTACTTGACCAAAAAACTCAAGACGGACAGCTGCCACGGCTGGTCGCCGCGCTCCAGGAGACACACCAAATTATGACATTTGGCACATCAACCAAATGAACTCGTCAAGCTATAAAATAACAGTAAGAGGTGTGATGCTCTAAATTTAAGAAATTTATTTTTCAATTTAAAGTAAAAGATAAATGAATCTTAATAGGCACAAAATAGCAATTTTATTCGTTTGAAAAACCTTTATGTAGAAAAAAGAAGTACAAAATAAAAATCTTATTAGACTTACAATCAGCGGTGTTAACGGCATACACAACAAAAAAAATAGTGACACTTCACATTTTATTATTTTATTTTTATTTTTACACTAACACACTGACAATTACAACACTGACACACTAGATGAAATCGAGCTCATTGTTGAGGCACTTTATTACAACCAGTAAAAACTGCCTATGGCATCCTCAGCCTAGGCAGAGGGTGTATTGCACATTGTTGTGATGCGCCTCACAACGCATGACCATCAGGTACGGCCGCTCCTCGCTGAAGGGGTCACGCAGATAATGAGTTGGAATCCGCGGAGTCTCACTTGTAGAATACACTAATACTGCAAATGGCTAAACAGGACAAAAAAATGAAAAACAAAATTTGGTTAATAACGTAACAAAATAGATCGTCTTAACGAAAATAAAGAGACAAAAGCGGTAAATACCTTATATTGCCGCCAGGGCAAGTGAAACGAAACAAGTCTGGTCTATCGTAGAAATACGTCTCCAGCACCACCGCCATATGCAGACGAGTCCAGCTACAAAAAGAAAGAGAGGGAATTCAATTAATAATAGTAAGACTTAAGTAACAAGAATAATCCGTGAATCGGACAATGCACTGGGATTCGAACTTTTTCGGCAGCGAAGACATAGCGCAGGGCACATACCCGGTCCCGCTTGTGCACATAACCCTCCGAATAGTGCATGTAGATTATCTGCAGAGCAAAAACAGAAATAAGATAGCAGGCATGCGGAGAATAGAGAGGTCAACACAGCAAATAATAAGAAATCAGGAATTATTTACGGAATAAGACTTACAGTATGACAGCGCTGACACTGCAGCTCTTCTTCTTTGCTCCGATACGAAACAACCTCCTCGAACCCCTCGTAGTTGCCGTGCGATGAGGCCTTACATCTCCAGCGCCTCAAGCGCACGTATTCGGTGTTGGTTATCATATTGGCCAGAACCCTTTACTGATCTCGCACTCGTACTAACTCTGCCGAGAACTAAGCTGCGACTATGTATCAGCTCCCGATTAACCGCTGCACAACGGCCACACAAAGGGGCTGATGCGAGAAATCTCGCAAAGGAGGCTGACGTCGCATAGTTATAAGGACTGCTCCGCAGCCTCTGTAGCCTGACTCGATTGCTCATTCGTAGTGCACGTGCACTCAATTATATTTTAATGCACGAAAAAATGAAATTATTTTTATCTGTCAAGCTCATAGTTGCATGTAGTGGATAAAATGTTGTTATCCATAAATGCACAATCACATTTTACAATAGTTTTGTAACGAGCGTTTTGTTTCCAAATTCTTTTTAAGAGAATGAAAAGAGAATCCGTATAAACCATCACAAATAAGTAAAAAAGGGTTGTAATCTTCGCATGAGGGCCAAGGATTTCCAACCTTTTAAAAAGGCTTCAAGAGAATTCTGAAATTGTTAACAAAATACATTATTATCCGGAATATTTAAGTAAACAACAATCAAATTCACTTAAATTCCCACATATTTTACAAAATAGTGGTATATGAATTCGAATTGTATTAAGCTTAAAGGATAAAAAAACGCGTTCGGCTTAAACTCAATCAATTCATAATTAAATAAGATCGAAATCTAAACATTAAAAAATAGTATGCACTATATAAATACACCATATAAATGCACTATATAAATGCATAGAATAAATCTTTCCCAAATTCCAGTGGAATGCAACTCTAAAATGTTTAATTTTCACGGATTATTTGGCATAAAGAATTAAATAACATGTTCGGCTTAAACTTAATTAATTCATACTTAAATTAGTTCGAAAACATTTAATTTAAACATTAAAAAATAGTGCATAGAATATAAAAATAAATCTTTCCCAAATTTCGGAGCAATGCAGTTCTAAAATTTTCAAATTGACAAATTCAATAAGTCATGTCTCAGATTTTAAATATCAAAACTAATAAATTCCTTATTAAAATTCCAAAATAGAACAATTTTCAAATTTAAAAATTTAGCAATTTTTAAATTTTAAAAATTAAAAACTTAAAAATTAAATTTTAAAAATTGAAAATTTAAATACTAAATTTTAAAAATTAAAAATTTAAAAATTAAATTTTAAAAATTGCTAAATTCAACAAATTCTTTTTTAACTAAAGGAAAAATTCAATTTATAATTTTTAAAAATTGCCAAATTTAACAAATCTTTCTTAAATTAAAAAAATACAATTTTAAAATTTTCAAAATTGTCAAATTCAAGAAATCACTTTTAAATTAATAAAACATGGGTGGGTGGGTATGTGTGAGTGCGTTCGTGCGTGCGTGCGTACGTGTGTGTGTAGTTGCGTGCGTCTATTTCTCATCCTTAATACACAATATACTATTTTATATGCTTTTATATAACTTGCCTTTGATGTTGTCATGGGTGGAATTTTGTTATCGATTTTTCGATAAAGGATATTTTGGCGGCCTGGTTCTGATAATAATGCAATATGCTTCGAAAATATTAATGAATAAAAATAATTGACTATATAGTATATACTAAAATATTAAAATAAAATCCTAACTAAAAATTATAAAATAAAAAAAATTTAATACCTTTTTTTAACAATGATGTGAAAAGTAGAATAGTATTAAATGTTTTGAATAAAAAATAAAAGTGTGGACCGTCAGACACAAAAAAATATACTTAATCACATATAGATGAATGAAGAACAAATTAAATTATAATAAACTTTAAAGTAAAATGTAACAACAATGCCTTGAGGCCCGCGCATTTATTGTTCAATAAATTTAATATTATTCTAATTTTAAAATTATTATACATAATGAGAATTTATTTTTCAATCATTGTTCATAAAAGCGTATATTAATATTTTTCTTTCTTTATTTATTACTTACGTGGCATGATAATATGATGATCTTGATTATAAGAAGCTCCAGAAGAAAGTAAGTTTATATTTTGCGGTGTTGATGACGATGCTTGTCCATGACTTTGAAGAGGATGTACTGTTCCAATTTGCGGTGGAGACACAATGTGGTTGAGCGTGGTATTCAAGTTATTAACATGTTGTGTAGTATGAACATGCAAAGGAAGCGTACTATAACCAGGTCCTCTTTCTCTTCTAGGATGACCTAAAGGATAATTTGGAGCATAATGACTTGGAACTTGAGGAGGTGCAACAGCAGGAGGCGTTCGATATTCCTTAGAACCTTTACTCAGAGTTCCTATAAAGAAAAAAAAAAAAAATATATATATATATATATATATATATATATATATAACGCAGCTTATTTCTTTTAAATATGTTAATTTAAATTGATATAATTTGTGTTTTAAGGTATATCTATACTATAATTTTCAAACGTTGTATTTTTTAAATTAATTACTTTTTCAATTTATAGTAAATTCTAAATTCTTTTTCAGCGTGATGAGCACAAATATACATACACGGAGAGAAATGGTGTAGTATAATCTACTAAATAATGTAATAACGATTAGGTACTATATTTTCTGACAAAGAAGGAACAGAGTTGAATTATGGCCAATTTTACTATTTCAGTGTAGTAATTTTATTTAAAACGTATAAAAAAATTATTTAATTACATATATTTAGAACACTTATTTATTTATAAACGCAATTCTTAAATTTAATTTTAAATGGATATGTAACTGAAAAAAACCGTTGTTGTAGAAATTTTAAATTGAGACCTTTGACTCCAGAAGTGGACAACTTATCTACTGCGCTATCATGATGTATTACGCATGATACTTACAATCGTCCTCATAATTTATACGAGATTCTGCTTTCAAACTGTTTCTATTAAGGAGGTTCATCTGGTTAAGGAATTAATGAATAGATTTTAATGAAATGTGGTATACCGATAGATATAGTTCCCAAAATGATTCAGTTAAATTTTCGTTATATAAGGATACCTAAGAAGCAAGATATTAATATTGATTCTTTTTTCTTTTATTATATCAGCTAGGGTTTCGATGCACTCTGTCAGATTAGATGGTTGGATTGTGTGTCCTTCTTTTTGAATGACTATTAGACTGAATATGTAGCGTTTCTTATTTATAGTTATTAGTACGTCCCCTACTTCTGGTTTTGCTTCAGATAGATCTGAAGGTTTAATGACATTTATATCGGATAATAATTTATTATTAGTCGAGGACAGGACAAGGTCGACAGATATGAAATGTACTAAGTTGTCTTTTAAGTAAGTGAGCGATTCTCGTGTACTCAGTAATCTTAATTTAGTATTGAAATTAGATGAGATGTGGAGTCTAGATTGGGGGATTGCTTGTAAGGGAACTGTGGCAGATTTTTCTGTTAATGGAATAGCAGGTTTGGTATCCGTAATTTAGGATTATCGGGAAATTGTAATGTCATTATGGTGTTGATTACGGATATTGGAGTTGGTTTGTTTGCCGATGTATGCAAAGGAGGGTCTGTTGGAGAGAGAGGTGGAGTGTCATCTGGCGCGGAGGGTGGTGTGGATGACGTGAGCGTTGGAGGGTCTTTGGGCATTTGTTGTGCACTGGAATGAGGAGATGACGAGTTGGTTGTAGACGAGTAAGATGTTTCTGGTAAATCTTCTTCGTCGGTTTCTTCTTTGTTATCCATTTGATGTGCGGTAGATAAATGTTGCAAACTTGTAACAGGTTTGTTCGAGGGTTTTATTCAAGTTGAGTGGCAATCTTCCTTTGGCCCAGTCTTTGGGTTTAGGATCGAAGGATTTACAGGCGTTGATTTATATTCGTCTATCAATGTGCGGATATCTTGGCTAGGTGGTGCTTCTTTAGCAGGACTTACCGGACAAGAAGTCGCAGGCCTTTCTATGACAAGTATCGGGCCTTCTCCGCCTGTCAAACTGAAATCTGTCTCCATTGATTTCTCTAAGTCGGGAGGACTGTCTTCGCGGGTTAATGGTTTGCTTCTAATGTGATTTCCTAAATCTTCTTCTACAGAAGAGTGGTCGAATTCTTGTACCTTCGAGTCTCACCAATATCGAGTTCGTTCCCATTCTTCTCTGAATTTCTTTGACTCTTCCGGGATGAAATTGGATGGTTGTAACTCTGGTTTGGAAGATTCGACTGAGAAGTCAGGAAAGACAGTCGGGGCGGTTGACCTACGCATTGTGAATTGGATTTGAGGCTGCATTTCTTCTTTTTCTTCGGAAGAAGAGGAAGAGTCTCTTCCTTGACTCGATACAATGGTTCTACAAGGTTCATAATTTGGAATTTCTGAGTTAAAGTTTAGGTCTTTTTCTTCCTCTAATTCGCTCGCACCCTCTATTTGTTCTTTTTCAGTTTCGGTGGAGGATATAGTCGTGTCAGAATCTGATTCTTCGAGGGGCGTTACGAGGATTGGTAGTAGGGAGCGTTCCTTTAGGCGTACTGGAACATCGTCTACTTCGGTTTGAATTCCGCTTCCCTCGCCAGATGGGTCTTCTATGTTGGTTGAGGAAGGTGCTAGTCGCTGGGGGAGGTTGGCAATTGGAGTGTCACCCTTTTTGGTGGATTTTCTTGTTTGCGTAACAATAATCTCTTTTCTACTGTACTGGCGTCTAGGTTGGCCTATCCATCGGGAGTTTTCGTAGTAAGTGTAGCAGCTTCGGTTGAACCTTTCTTTCGTCCTCTTCTGAGGGGTTGTTTAGGTTTATCTGTTTCTGAGTCTCCACTCTCACTCAACCCTTTGGCTTTTTGTAGCCGAGCTTCTCCTTGTAACTTGTTTATAACACTACGAAGTCTATTTCTTGTCCAGGAAGTAAAGCCGTTCGCCCGTTTTCCACATCTTGTGTGAACTCTTGTAAAGGGCTAGGACCATCGTAATTTGGTAGATGTCGGATGGCTCGGTCTAGATTGCTGCTCCGTGAAAGATTTGTTAATTGATCATGTGTACTTCAGAACCCTTCCGTCAAATTTGCCAAACGGCCCATGCTGAACGCACTCTGTTGACTATATAGTTCTATTAATGCTTGTGATCTCGCGTTGAGATCTGTAATCGTGCTTATTTCGGTTAGGGTGCGATTTAGGGCACCACCTGTAACGTTAGCCATTTTAGTTACTTCTTGAGTTTTACGTAGTAATGTTAAATGGGTAGTAACAGTTAGAACTATATATTATGTTTAAATTTTAATTCTTATCGAGAAATTTTTATTTAACTTTGGATTTATTTTGGAATTCTAATATACGTTAATTTATTTTAATAGCAAGTAATGATCGGTTCCCCACCAGGGATGCCAATTTGTAACAGCCGAATTATTATTCTGCTGTGCGGGTTCTATGTTCGCGAAACAAATATTTTTAATTTAAGTACGCGGAACCGAACTCGCTCCCGAGCTCGTACTTACTATTACTTTCCTAACGCCCGCATGAATATTACGTGTCCGTAAATTTATGTGTCCGCACGCGAGTTGGACGAAACACAAATTGTGTCCGCCCGTTTATCCTCACTCGGGTTGTACGGAATACAATTTATGTCCGCACTTGGGTGGACGGCAGACGCATGTCCACACGTTTGTCCGCCCTCGAGTTGGACGGAAGATCAATTGTGTCCGCACGTTTATTCTCACTCGGATTGGACGGAAGACAATTTATGTCCACACTTGGGTGGACACCAGGTGCCTTGTGTCCACACGTTTGTCAGCAATCGGGTTGTACGGAAGACAAATTGCGTCCGCACGTTTGTCCTCACTCTGATTGGAAGGAAGACAATTTATGTCCGCACTTGAGTGGACGGCAGACAATTTATGTCCGTAGGTCTTACCTTAATTAATAGAATTATCTCCTTATGCTCCTTTCGTTCTTCCTTTTTCTTTATATTGTTTTAATATGATATAATGTTAAATTGTTTTATTAGAATTCGTGTAGTGAAGGTTTATATTTTAGAATAATTATATTGTTTAATTGGAAAGATATTTAATTAGTTTTTTATAATTTTCACTTATACACTCATAATATAAATTAGTCGTTCTGGGTCCTCTAAGCCCGTACTCGCACTTTTATGAGTTTTTATATATATAATAAATTTAGACTTACAAAATACTTATTATTACACGCGCTGATAGCGTGGCTGATAGGTTGGTCGTTCCAAATTCAATTTCCTCCAGTCACGAGGTCTACCAGCTCGAGGGTTCTACGTTCGAGCTTGGGTCATTCTCTCTCTCGAGGTCAGACATTGATTTTAAAAGGGTTTGTGTCGCTGTGCTTTCGCTGCTGACGCCGGAGACTTTGACGGGCTGTTCGAGGGCGGTGCTGATGCACTAGGTCTCCGCGTTGGACAAGAGGTGCTGACGACCACCTTCACACTTCCAGTCAAGAAGCGTACAAAATGTGATGTACGAGATATCTATAACCTCGTGTGTCGGATGGGAAGGAGGTATACGTCAGCTCCTCTTCTCCAATGGGAGACTGCCAGGCTTCGTAGTCTTTAACCTGATTGAGATAGCGGAGAATGCAGAGCCCGCGCCTCGTACTTGCGCGTATGCATGTCTACATACACACGCGCACACACACACACGCACACGCACACGCACACGCACACGCACACGCACACACACACATATATATATATATATATATATATATATATATATATATATATATATATATATATATATATATATATATATATATATATATATACACACACACATATATATACATATGTACATATGCGTATTATTATAATTGATATATCTATAAAGGAGGTGGAAGTGACATGGGATGGCACACGTATAATGTGTTATAATTGAATTGTGACCTAAAAATCGATTTTTTATGACATTTTTGCGCTTCAATTTAGGTTTTCCTCGACAAACTTTGTTTCATTGGCGTTTTCGTAAAAAATGTTAAATATAAAAAAGTTGTATTTTCTCGAGATCTACAATTTTACCGTGGAAAATTTAATACAAACATGAAATTTATTCAAGATGCAGTTAAAATTCAAATTCTCAATATATTCAATACTTATACTCAACGAATATGGCTCAAAATAGATGCGTTTACTTATCATGATGAGACAAGTAACCTCTTTAAGTTTCAGCTAGTTTGGCCGTGGTTTTGCTGAGTTAATCGAGGAACTTAATTACATCCATACATACGTTTAAAAGAGTGCTTGAAATGTGTTCATATAGTTTTAAAACATGTTCATATGCAATAATTTGTTAGTTTTTAAACTATTATACTTTTTGCTATGACGAAAATATAAGGCCTTCCTTTGGAGCGGTCGTGTCTAAAAAACGAGACTACACGAAGGGAAATGGTCTACTAAAATTTACTATTTCGTATGGTAATGCCGGGACTTAGTTGCACAATCCCAATATTTACTTTTATTTTAGTAGTGAATGCTACATTAATAGCAGTTATTGCTATTTAACTATTAATATGTATTAACGAGTGTAGTATAATCTGCTAAATAAGTATAGTAAATATAGTATATAGTATAGCGTTGTTTTAGCTATTTTTCAATTTTTGAGGGTTAGTTTTTCTGTTTATGTTAAAAATATTAAGGTCAATTTAGTGTAATTTTTAGAAAATCATACTGATTTTTGACCACAGAATTAAATAGAATAAATAATTTCATATTGAAACAATTTATAAAGTTTGAGGAAACTAAGTGCCAATGAATTGGCAACGGTTTTTTGATAATTAAATTGTTTATATTATAGTCCTGTATTTTTAAAACCAGTATTCGGGTGCAAAATAAATTTTAAGATTATTACAGTGTTCACTTTGCTTTAAAGAAAACATACTAATTTTTTTGTTGGTCTGCTTTGAAATCTAATATGCAGAAAACTTGAGCAATTTTCTGCTATTATAATAAAAACTAATACATTATCTGTAGTAATACTTCAAATATTTAGTAAAAATAGCTAAAAAAAATTCTTATTAGCTTCTCATTTTGATCCCAAATATGTATACAAAATTTGGAAAAAAAAATAAATATTAGAAAAGTTTTTAATTTTGCTATAACCCCGCCTTACGATGGGCCTCTGGTGTTTTTAGTTCAAAACATCGATTGAAAACTTATAAAACTTATAAAAATTAGAACATCTTTAATTTTTAATTAAATTTTTTTTTTAAACGTATTTTTAAATTATATAAATTATAATAATAAATTGATGAATTTTGTTGTTTTTAATGCCTGATTGATTTCTATGTTTTATTTAACTAACTGAACTTCTTTTGTTATAAAACATACCAAATAATTTTATTCATATACATTTTCGAAAGGATCTACGGCTAACAATGTCAAAGATTCCTTAAGCGACTTGGACTCTGTGTGTGGCAACTTGATTTGTATAGGAAAAAGAAAACGTTTGAATTTTTTTTTGCCCCCACCCCCCTCCCCTTGCGACATAACTATAAAAATGTGTTATTTCGTATTTTATTTATTTCTCTAGCACGTTAAAAGATATTAAAATGAACCTTGCGTTAAAATATTTGTTTTTTACGTACAATTAATAAAAATATGTTATAAAAAATAAAATGTTAAAAGATAACCTGACAATTGAGGTTTAAAATTTGAATAACACTTAAAAATTTTTCTTTATTTTGTGCTGCAGTTATATCACTAAAATTATCATCAATAGGTTTGTCAAATAAAGAAACTTCCTGGATGTAGCAGATTGGTCAAGAACTGAGTAGCATAGGCATCAGCAATCTTCTGTGCACCAGCAACATAATTAAGTATTCGTGAAGTAACACTAATCAATTGTTCATTCTGTTCCTGTATTTTGTGTTTCTCATTTTTTTCACAAAATTCTCGTGATTTGATAACGTTAGATCTAGTTTTTTCCATTGCGAGAGTCTGTTTTGGAATCTTTTTACGCCACTTTGAGACACTCGCATCGATACAGTAAAATCTTACTTACATTTAATTTAAATTAAAATAAATAATACTTTAAAATTAATTCTAACTTATAAACTGGATATAAAGTAAATACAGCTGCTGCACTACATATTTACAAAGTAAAGTAACGTATGTCAAGTAAATAGTACACTGCGTGTGTAACTATGTAAAAAATGCCTTAAGCGTCTTGGCCTATTTGGGTGCTGTTACTTGATTTGAGTTGGAAAAATAGTATATTGTGTACCAGGGCGAGACATAGACTTTTCCCGTCCGTATGTGCGTTTTGCGAGCCGAAGTCGAGTACTGCAAATACACAAGGGCGGAAAAAGCCTCTCACCCATCTTGCACACCGTATTTCTTGTGACACATGTATTGATTTCGCGGTTTTTCGTGTCTATCGACCGGAACCAAATGGGGTCGTTTTTCGACACGGTGCAACTGAAGTCTTGTTCTATTAAGAAATGAAAAGATGTATACCTACACATACATTGATTTATACATACATACACATACGTACATATACACACATAGAGATACATATATGCACATATAGAGATAACTATTATTGTGTAATGAAGTTTTTTAAATGAAACAAAGATAAGATAATTTCATCAATGTTATTTATTTTTTATTTGAAATACAAGTTAAATTGCAACGCACGCACTTACTTAAATATATGTATAAATAAATTGAAAATTGATTATTATAGTCATTCTTACGTCTTTTGAAGAGGCTACTCTACCGTCCGCTTGAGCAGGCGGTAAAGTAACTTTCGTAGCCGGTCGGAAAACGGTGACTTCTTGTCCGCTGTATAGGCACGAAAAAGAGCGAAAATCGTGCATGTGTTATAAAAAAATAATTATCTACATAAGTAGTATGTGCTACACAATGGCTAGACACAACAAACCCCCACTCCTCCACCTACCTCCTCCAACAGTTTTGTGGACGAATAGGCAGAAGAGTGTACATGTGGTGAGGGGTAGCTAACGTCATAGTGATTGTGTAGTATATACTTCTGTCTCTCCATCCCTTTCTCCCTCTCTCCCTCTCCCCCTTTCTCCCCTTCTCTCTCTCTCTCTCTCTGCCATTCTCTCTCTATCTCTCTCTCTCCCTATGCCACACACACATGGATATCGGTGGTTCACGCGCAAGCGTTCGCCGTACCATGCGCGCAAGCCATTCTGTCTCTACACACGCGCACACGCAAGCCTACAAACACACACATGCACGCAAATATCCACACACAAGTCTTTCTCTGAACACACCCACGCACACACGCGCACACATACGCGCACATACACACAGACACACACATACGCGCGCACTGTCACAGCGATAGTGTAGCGGTGATTCGCGCGTGGCGGCACGCTCTCTCCCTCTAGCTCCGTCTCTCTCTCTCTCTCTCTCTCTCTCTCTCTCTCTCTCTTACATATCTTGTGTATGTGAGTATATGTATGTGCGTGTGTGTGTGGGTGTATGCTGTACAACTCGTTTGTGTGTGTGCTCTATAGAAAGAGAGAGAGAGAGAGAGAGAGAGAGAGAGAGACAGAGAGAGAGAGAGAGAGAGAGAGAGGAAGAGAGAGAGAAAGAGACATACACTGGCGCACATGCATACACACACATATATATATATATATATATATATATATATATATATATATATATATATATATATATATATATATAAGATACCATGGTTTTAGTGTATTTTTCATGTATTTCGATAATTTGACCTTCAACTGACCTTGAGAAAGTTCTGATGGGGTTAAACTGACCCAGGATTCGGATTCAGCGACCCCAAAAACCCCAAGATACCATGGTTTTAGTGTATTTTTCATGTATTTCGATAATTTGACCTTCAACTGACCTTGAGAAAGATCTGATGGGGTTAAACTAACCCTGGATTCGGATTCAGCGATCCCAAATACATATAAGTACCGTGGTCAAGTTTTTGGGACTTACAATTTTTTTTTTGTGGGGCTGTGTAATCCTTCTCTCATCCGGTACTATAATGGCGGTGATATTGACGCGAGCCAGTGTATATCAGGTTTCTCTCTTACCGACATTATCGCTGTAAATTATAACTGGAATGAGTGGGAGCGAGCAATTCGTCGGTAGCCTCGTGGTTTGGGTGGTGGACTGTCACTCGGGCGTACCCAGTTCGATTCCCGATCTCCGCTTTTTTCAGGTACAACCGATAAATAAAAAGGTTAGTTTTTTATAATTATAATTATAAATGAAAAAGAAGAGTGGTAGATCTGCACCACTCGCTTATGTATATATATATTATCGAAATACATGAAAAATACACTAAAACCATGGTATCTTGGGGTTTTTGGGGTCGCTGAATCCGAATCCGGGGTCAGATTAAACAATCAGATCTTTCTCAAGGTCAGTTGAAGGTCAAATCAGAAAGATTCATAAAAAGTAGAGTCAAACCATGACATTAGGGGTTTTTGGGGTCGCTGAATCCGAATCCAGGGTCAGTATAGTCCCATAAGGTTATATTTATGGTCAGTTCAAGGTTAGTTCAAGGTCATGGACGTAAAGAGAGTGAAAAAATTAGTTATAAACTGAAACAATGCAAAAGGTAATGGAAACCATAAAGCAAAGAACAATGTATATGCAAGTACAATCGTATCCTTTAAAACTATATCATAGTTTGCTGCTCCTTCATTTACTTTAAATTTGTTAGAAGTATATGCAATTCAATAAAATACCCGTAAAAATATTAAGCCCATTACTTTTTTTTATGGTAACGAACTATTTTATTGTCAAATGATCTACGAAGTGGATTACGCTTCCGCTTCTCCGATGTTGATGGTAGATCTCTTTTTAACCACCAACAGTAATCTGCTAACATATTTACGTCCCATCTTCCTTGGTACCTGCGCTCCATTTCCTTGATATCTTGGTGAAATCTCTCTCCCTGCTCTTCGCTGTAATCACCTAGGTTTTCTGGAAATTCATCAACATGCGAATATAAAAAGTGTAATTTTAGATTCATTAGGCAGCTTTGATTTTTGTAACTATTTGCTAAATTTAAAACTATTTGTTGGTAATTTGGGCTCTTATGATTTCCAAGAAAGTTTTTAATTACGTCCTTGAAACATAACCATACTTCTCTCTCTCTGTATGATTCATTTTCGTAACAAAAATTTCATCATTTATCATCTTACGAATCTGAAGGCCATCGAAAATTCCTTCATTTACTTTAGCATCACTTAATTTGGGAAACTGATTTCGCAGATACTTAAAGCAGCTACCATCTTTGTCTAAAGATTTTACCCATTGTTTCATAAGTCCCAATTTAATGTGCAGAGGTGGTATAAGAATTTTTGATGGATCAACAAGTGGCTTATCTTTTATATTCTTAGAACCCGGTTCGACTTTTGTCTAAAGGGGCCAGACACTCTTTATGTAATGATTCTTTCTATCCCTACTATCCCATTCACATAAATAGCAAGGATATTTTGTGAATCCCGATTGTTGCCCCAGAAGTATTGTTATGATTTTAAGATCCCTACATATTTGCCATTTATGATCATTGTATTTTATTCGGTCTAATATTACTTTCATGTTACAGTACTCTTCATTCAGTATTACCGAATATCCTATGGGAATGGCTGCATAAACATTTGTATTGTGTAACAGAACGGCTTTTAAACTTCTCGTTGACGAATCGATGAACAATCTCCACTCGTTAGGGTTGTAACATCCATGTTTAAAGCAATTCATCAACCCAACTATATCTTTGCAGTAAACTAAGGAAAATTCTTCATATTTAGCGAAATAATCACGATATTTCTTATCTCTGTCTCGGTAGTAAGAAACTTTAATGTTTCCAGCTTCATTAGTATTTTCTTTTAGCCATGAAGCCAAGTACTCCGCCCCATTCTTTGGTAGGCCCAAATCGCGTATGAGATCATTCACTTTTTCCTGTGTAAGTGGACCTTTCTCCTTCTTAGTATTGGAGGGGATGTATTCTTCGTCACTTGTATCACTTGTACTAGCAACGTCATTGTCTTAATCAGGCGCTATTTCTTCTTCCGCAATAATATCTCCTTCCTCCATTTCTTCTTCTAAGATTTCATCTTCATCATGTCTTTCTAAATTTTCCTCAAGATCCATACTTCCACTTGCGTACATACCCAGTGGATCTTCTCTTTTATCAATTGACGATTCATATATAGGTTTCGTGACACTTTCAACGTTAGCGTAATTAATTTGCGACTTGTTTTTACTATTAACTCCATGCAAATTCGTATTACAAAAATAACAGTCTTCTTTTCTTAAAGGTTCCTTCCATATCGCAGGCACTTTCATTTTTACTTCAGTTTTAACATGTTTGATTTAGACATGAAAATTGATGAATTTGATTGGGTTCCTAAAATCATATGCGCAATAGGTAGGAAAATGCTACAGAAAGACAAAAATGGTAAAACTGAAGTAAAAATGAAAGTGCCTACGATATGGAAGGAACCTTTAAGAAAAGAAGACTGTTATTTTTGTAATACGAATTTGCATGGAGTTAATAGTAAAAACAAGTCGCAAATTAATTACGCTAACGTTGAAAGTGTCACGAAACCTATATATGAATCGTTAATTGATAAAAGAGAAGATCCACTGGGTATGTACGCAAGTAGAAGTATGGATCTTGAGGAAAATTTAGAAAGACATGATGAAGATGAAATCTTAGAAGAAGAAATGGAGGAAGGAGATATTATTGCGGAAGAAGAAATAGCGCCTGATGAAGACAATGACGTTGCTAGTACAAGTGATACAAGTGACGAAGAATACATCCCCTCCAATACTAAGAAGGAGAAAGGTCCACTTACACAGGAAAAAGTGAATGATCTCATACGCGATTTGGGCCTACCAAAGAATGGGGCGGAGTACTTGGCTTCATGGCTAAAAGAAAATACTAATGAAGCTGGAAACATTAAAGTTTCTTACTACCGAGACAGAGATAAGAAATATCGTGATTATTTCGCTAAATATGAAGAATTTTCCTTAGTTTACTGCAAAGATATAGTTGGGTTGATGAATTGCTTTAAACATGGATGTTACAACCCTAACGAGTGGAGATTGTTCATCGATTCGTCAACGAGAAGTTTAAAAGCCGTTCTGTTACACAATACAAATGTTTATGCAGCCATTCCCATAGGATATTCGGTAATACTGAATGAAGAGTACTGTAACATGAAAGTAATATTAGACCGAATAAAATACAATGATCATAAATGGCAAATATGTGGGGATCTTAAAATCATAACAATACTTCTGGGGCAACAATCGGGATTCACAAAATATCCTTGCTATTTATGTGAATGGGATAGTAGGGATAGAAAGAATCATTACATAAAGTTGTCTGGCCCCTTAGACAAAAGTTCGAACCGGGTTCTAAGAATATAAAAGATAAGCCACTTGTTGGTCCATCAAAAATTCTTATACCACCTCTGCACATTAAATTGGGACTTATGAAACAATGGGTAAAATCTTTAGACAAAGATGGTAGCTGCTTTAAGTATCTGCGAAATCAGTTTCCCAAATTAAGTGATGCTAAAGTAAATGAAGGAATTTTCGATGGCCCTCAGATTCGTAAGATGATAAATGATGAAATTTTTGTTACGAAAATGAATCATACAGAGAGAGAAGTATGGTTATGTTTCAAGGACGTAATTAAGAACTTTCTTGGAAATCATAAGAGCCCAAATTACCAACAAATAGTTTTAAATTTAGCAAATAGTTACAAAAATCAAAGCTGCCTAATGAATCTAAAATTACACTTTTTATATTCGCATGTTGATGAATTTCCAGAAAACCTAGGTGATTACAGCGAAGAGCAGGGAGAGAGATTTCACCAAGATATCAAGGAAATGGAGCGCAGGTACCAAGGAAGATGGGACGTAAATATGTTAGCAGATTACTGTTGGTTGTTAAAAAGAGATCTACCATCAACATCGGAGAAGCGGAAGCGTAATCCACTTCGTAGATCATTTGACAATAAAATAGTTCGTTACCATAAAAAAAAGTAATGGGCTTAATATTTTTACGGATATTTTATTGAATTGCATATACTTCTAACAAATTTAAAGTAAATGAAGGAGCAGCAAACTATGATATAGTTTTAAAGGATACGATTGTACTTGCATATACATTGTTCTTTGCTTTATGGTTTCCATTACCTTTTGCATTGTTTCAGTTTATAACTAATTTTTTCACTCTCTTTACGTCCATTACCTTGAACTAACCTTGAACTGACCATAAATATAACCTTATGGGACTATACTGACCCTGGATTCGGATTCAGCGACCCCAAAAACCCCTAAATGTCATGGTTTGACTCTACTTTTTATGAATCTTTCTGATTTGACCTTCAACTGACCTAGACCATGACCTGATAGGGTTGTAATAAGCCCGGATTCAGATACAGCGCCCCAAAAAAACCCAAGATACCATGGTTTTAGTGTATTTTTCATGTATTTCGATAATTTGACCTTCAACTGACCTTGAGAAAGATCTGATTGTTTAATCTGACCCCGGATTCGGATTCAGCGACCCCAAAAACCCCAAAATACCATGGTTTTGGTGTATTTTTCATGTATTTCGTTAATTTGACCTTCAACTGACCTTGAGAAAGTTCTGATGGGGTTAAACTGACCCAGGATTCGGATTCAGCGACCCCAAAAACCCCAAGATACCATGGTTTTAGTGTATTTTTCATGTATTTCGATAATTTGACCTTCAACTGACCTTGAGAAAGATCTGATGGGGTTAAACTAACCCTGGATTCGGATTCAGCGATCCCAAAAACATATAAGTACCGTGGTCAAGTTTTTGGGACTTACAATTTTTTTTTGTGGGGCTGTGTTATCTTTGTCGGCTTGTTATCCCAATGCCACCCCGTAGGGGAACTCCCCTTGAGCGGCTCGTTCACCATTGAAGATGTTGGGAATATCCTTTTCACCATCTTCACCGATGATTTCGTTCTCGTATTCGTGACAAGCCGGAGAAAAAATGAATTGCTGTTTAAAGTTTTATCTTTACTGCATTAAAGACAACTCGAAACTGGTATAGTGATCGAGGTAATGGCTTAGAGCAAAATTTTACCACAAGAAAAATACATTTCTTTTCCTTTTTTTATTTTTAAAATCAGAATTTTCTTCGTGAAATATTAGTCCGTAGATCTACTACATTATATATTATTGTAATTTTTTTATCAAAACAAGTGCAATAATCAATCTATACTTCGCATGTTTTGTTTCTAGAAGTAAGAAACGAGTGTAAAATAAATTCAAGTTTTTGCGAATACCGTATGCAATTTTTATCTTTGTTTCAGTGCCTAAATTTTAAGTAACACTTAAAGAACACACGAAGCAATCCCAATCACATGGCACACACACGCGCTCATCGCTCACAACGAATATTGTGCGAGCGACCAGATTGTATTCATGATATATTCATATGAAACTTTTTAATCCACACAACTTATACATATAACTCTTAAAAAACGACAGAGATGCGAGAGTATATTCGCGACTATCAGTCAGTCCAACATTGCTTTGAGCAAAGGATGATCTCATCGGCTAGAGTACACGTGCAGTCTTTTCTGCAGCTGCATAGGATATCGGCTTACCTCATATTAGTCATCACTTACAGCCGGCCAAAGTCTTTCCCACTAAAAAGACTTTGCAAACAAATTAAACGTGGCATTGTTTATTCACCACGTAATATTCACGCAGCTGCATCTTCATTTCTTATATCGCTGTGAGGAACCCTACTAAATCACATCTTATTACAATGCACATGTACTGATAAGGTCACGCTTCTGAAGTTCGTGCAGTGAAGTCAACTCGCGCAGAAGATGGCACGTACGAAAAATAGGACCTAGCGCGCGTTTATTAATTATTTTACCGTGGGAGCGGAATCGTTTTGCGGTATGAGGGCTGGTGTTTTGGACATGATATAAACCTTTATCAATTATGTATTCAGATATTACCCATCACTTATTTTTTTTTGACAAATGGTAATCGATATCTCGAAAAGTTATAGTTTGATCTGCTCGCGTGATTACACTTTTTTGTAGCTACATATAAGTTTTTGTCAACCATGTATTTAGATTTTACCCCATCACTTTTTTTAAAAATCAATAATCGATATCTGAAAAATTTATAGTTTGATCATCTCGCGGGATTACGCTCTTTTGTAGCTACATATAAGTCTTTGTCAACCGTGTATTCAGATTTTACCCCATCACCTTTTTTAAAAATCGATAATCGATATCTGAAAAATTTATAGTTTGATCATCTCGCGGGATTACGCTTTTTTGTAGCTACATATAAGCCATTGTTAACCGTGTATTCAGATTTTGCACATCGCATTTTTTTTAACAAACGATAATTGATATCTCACAAATTTATAGTTTGATCAACTCGCGAGGTTACAATTTTTTTTTGCTACATATAAGGCATTTTTAAAAGTGTATTCAGATTTTGCCCATCACTTTTTTTTTGGTAATCATCAATCGATATCTCATAAATTTATAGTTTGATCAGTTCGGGGGATTACATTTTTTTGTAGCTAGATCTAAGTCTTTGTTAACCGTGTATTCAGATTTTACCCATCACATTTTTTAATAATCATTGAGCGGATTTACACTATTTTTCTCAATTTTGAAAAATACCAGTATTCAAATTATTGGGTAGATTTCTTGGACTGTACATTGAAAAGAGATTAGCACCCCGGCTGCCCTCTAGTAGGTATCAGCTGCTCTATTTGAAGTGCAACTCGTCTCCCTTCGTTTGGAGTGTCTGGTGCCCCCTTTTTAGCGCAGCATTCATCAATAGTGTTCCCGCCGCTCACATAAGCATAACCTCAAATCCCAGCGAGGAGCGCTACTGCTTGCAATCGGACAATCTACGTCAAGACAGAGCACCAGATGCTCCAAACTGCTGCGTCACAGATATCCGCATATTAGCGCTACCGATACACTAAACTGTTTTCGGTGTATACTTCTTTACAAGCGCACTACCGAAACCGGTTGCGAAAATTAAAGATTTTTAAAATCTTGATTTTTTAAAGGCTGTATATTTCTTAGAGAATCTTGTATTATCGCATTCACTATCACTTTCACCGCGTCGAGATATTGAAATGAACTTTGCGCTGAAACATCGCTGTAGAGCGCTTTTTTTTAGCAACTCACTGAAAAAAATTTGTTCATGGAAATAAACTCATTACCTAAAATAATTTTTCAGATTTTACCAAGTCGTGCTCCTAACATAAAAAATAAAAATCCTATTTTTCCGATCCGAAACGTGTATTTATTTTTTTTACTAAAATATCACGTGATACATTATTCACTGCCCAGTAATCCAAAATCCACATAACAGAAATTTCTAACCTAAGAAAACGTTTTTTAGCTAATTTTATTGATAAATGAGGTTAAATTCGCAGTTTTATAAATTAGTAACACTATTCTGTGCATAAATTCATCTACTTGCTTGTAAATATATATTTATTGGTTATTTTAGATCGACAAAAGTAAAAGTAGACATTTCTAATCTCAAAAAATACTCTTTTCTAGTTGATTATAACGATTAAATCAATTATTCACGAAATTTAAACATTTGCAACCAATATATTCAGCTCAAAATCTACTGAATTATGATAATTATATAGTTTAAAGGTTATTCTTGGTTAATAGAAGCTAAAACTAATGTTAAAAATCGCGTTTTTTAGCTAATTTACCGGTTAATGAGGTTATGTACGTACTTTTGGAGGCCAATGACACTATTCTGTGCAGTCGTTTGTATACTTACTTGTATCTACATATTTATAGATTACTTTAGATCAACAAAAGTTAAATACGGATCCTAACCTCAAAATATACCCATTTATAGATGATTTTAACGGTCAATTTGATTATTCATGGAGCTTAAAAAATTGAAAACTATATGCTGAGCTCATAATCTACTAATTAATGATAATTATACAGCTTAAATGTGACACTAGGTTAATAGAGGCTAATACTAATTTTTCTAACCTTAAAAAATTGCATTTTAACGTATTATTATTATTTGCATCTTTGTAAGTTAAGGAAAATCAAGATAAATTACAATTCTTGTGCTTCACTAAGAAAAAAAACAGGTACTTTCAACTTATTTACAATTTACATATAAAATATCTATTTGCAAATTGAAAATCGTTAGTTTTTATATATATTAAGGGGATGCCGGGTACCGACCTTACACATTTTCGTTTTATTCAGTAAATATATAATATTTTCAACTTTCGCATACGTACGTACAATCTATTTATCATTTCGAATGTGCTTACGTTCGTAAAATAGCGTTAAAGAAAAATCATCTTTCTAATGGGCCCTTGTTATCGAGATATGATGTCATTTATTGTAAGTATACGTTATTCTATTGAAAAAAGGCACCTCTTCTACTAACTATAACTTTACAAGTTTTTATTATAGATAAATGACCGAAAAGATAATAGAAAGTAGGCGAAAAAAGCTTCAATTTAAGTTCTGTTACGTATACATATATTAATCCGATCAAAAGTTATTAACAATTGAAGATGATTACTAAAAATACACGGAAAATCAACGAATTTAAGTAGGGTCTTTCTTTAGATATAGGGCATAAAACGAATAGTTATATGAGAGTTTATAAAGGTTCTATGATAAACCTAATGAAATGTACTTAATAATAGTCCATAACTACATCAAGAAAAAAAATGTTCCAAAAAAATCGTGACATCACAAGTGTAAATATTGTCAATTTAAAGAATATTTTGTTAAACCCCAATTTTTTTTTATTTCTTAACCAATTTTAATGATTCGGAGCTTATTATTTTCCTTAATCATTTCTCTACAAAGTTAACGGAAGAAATTTATAAAAGAATATATCAGTGATTAAAGAAAGCAATTTGTTTATAAAATTTTACAACTACATTTTGCATACAAAAGTTTAAGGGAAAAAATAAGCCCCAAGACATTAAAATTGGTTAAGAAATAAAAATGAAAGTTGGGGTTTCACTAATATTTTTTAAATTGACAATATTTACACTTGTGACGTAACGATTTTTTTGGAACAATTTTTTTTTAATGTAGTTATGGATTATTATTCAGTACATTTCATTAGTTTTATCATAGGACCTATATAAACTATCATATAATTTTTTGTTTTATGCCCTATATCTATCGAAAGACTCTCTTTAAAAGTGATAAATTTCTTTGAATATTCATGCAATTTCGGTCACCATTTTCAATTGTAATTATCATTTGATCAGATTAATATTTTTATAGGTAACAGAGCTTAAATTAAAGGTCTATTTGCTTACTTTTTATAATATTTTAAGTCATTTATTCATAATAAAAACTTATAGAGTTAGAAAAAGAGGTATCTTTTGCTTTCTCAAAGAGAAAGCTTTGTGAAGATGAAAATTTTTTTATCAGATATTTTGATAAATTATTATATTTTCAAGATTTCTGAGTCAAAAAAACATGTTTTTAAAAAATGTCAGTCTGTATGTATGTATGTATGTATGTATGCATATAACAAGAAAAATATGGATGGATAACTATTATAGGGAAGCATGATATGATCTGAAATTTTACAGACATATGAGTTATTGCTCAACTTAGAACTGATTAGATTTTGGAGCTGATTGGATAATAAAAAGTACATTTTTTAGTAACTTAAAAAAATAGAAAAATAGAAAAAAAAAATTTTTTTTTTTATATGTTTAATATGTTGAAAATATATATGTTTTCATAAAGTACACGAAATTTCCTTTCAGTTGATATATCTAGCAATTATTTAAAATTTTTTTTTTAAACAAAATGAAAAATATAAGTTTTACAAAATATGTAATAATGAAGACAACTTTTTTTGTTTCTTTATAATTTTCTTCCAATTTATATATCTAGCAATTACCTGAACACTATTTTAGTGGAAGAAATAAAATTCAATTTTGAATACATATTTTTCGAAAATTGGTAATTTTAATAAATTGAGAAATAACTTTTTATTTTGTTAGACCTCAATAATAAAATATACTGTTAATGATTTTTAATGAACACTATTAAACAAAAAGTAATTATACGAAATTTTAGTATAGGATACGATGAAAATTTGTATTAAGATTATCTCAGACTGGCAATACTTAAACGCGTGTGTCTAATGAGTTAACTTTAGCTTTACTTTATTTAATACGAATTTCCATTATTGAATTCTCAAACTCAATTTATTAGGATTAGTCTTTGAGAAAGCATTCTGCTAAAGCAAACGCCCTCCAAAGTCTAACCAAATTTCGTTTCCCGGAGGGTGTGCACTCTCTTTATATGTTCAGCTATTACTTGGAGGCCAACTCAAACTGGATACTTTTATTCAACATTTTCTTGTTATCCCTTCAATTTTTACTTCTTTCACATTACCTTTTATTTTATATTTCATTCTAAAATAACTTCTTTATTAAGGGGGGGGGGGAGGTAAGGTATTTAAATTTTTTTTTTTCGTATTTTTTTTTATTTTTAAAGCTGAATGCGTTGTATCTCAAGAATATTGTGTAAAAATTTCAAGTCGATCGGAGCTAAATTGCAGGTGTTATGAATATTTTCCTACCTGTTGGATTTTCATACCTGCTCGGTTCGAGCGCGCTATTATTACCTGGCAGCTGCTACGCTTCCTATATTATACCGAACCGTTCCTTCTACTTTCTTTTATAGAAATTTGAAGACAAGTATAAACATGCTCATACCTGTACCGTATATTTACTCAGTGTAGAGAATATAATTTAGTTTAGCAGTAAACTTTCTATCGAACAGACGTACACGTGCACTCCAATTTTTCGCATTATTTTCGTGAAGTTATGTGGAAAATTATTGCTACAATGCCAAAAAAAGTTATAAGTTCGTGGTTATATCGATCTAGAAAGATTGTACCGCCGCAAAAACGTAAAAGAGAAGACATTTCAACAAGTAGCGCGTCAGCTAAAAAAATAAGAGTGACCGTTGAACATCAAATTAAGGAGGATCTTGAAAAACACTATAGGATAATAGATTTTCTATTAGTCTTTTCAACAATTTCTACGCTAGAGTTTCTACTGAAGTGTGTAAAATGTGATGGAAAAGTAAATTTCCATTCGACTAAGCGAGAAGGCCTCGGTTTTAATATCAACGTGTCGTGCGAAAGCTGTTCCGTGATTACAAATGTTCCGTCTAGTGAAAAAATAAACTCCGGTGCTTACGAAGTTAATCATCGGTTTGCTTTCGTGATGAGGATATTAGGCCTTGGATTATCTGGCTGTGATAAGTTTTGCGGCTTGATGGATTTGTGTAATAGCTTTTTATCAAGACCGACGTACAATCATTACATGAAAAATATGTGCTGGACTGTAAGAGAATTAGCAGATCGACTTTTTTATCTGCTACAAAAGAAGAAAAATCTGCTACAGCGGACGAGAAGAATACTCAAGATACTGACAAACTCACGGTGTCAGGCGACGGAACATGGAAAAAAAGAGGCTATTCATCTTTATTCGGCGTCACATCGTTGATCGATTACTTCTCAGGGAAAGTTCTTGACATTCTTGTCAAAAGTTCATACTGTCACGAATGTAAAACTTGGGAAAGTAAATTAAATTCTGCCGAATACGAAGAATGGCATGAAAACCATGTAAATGCTGGAAAATGTAAGTCAAATCATACTGGTGCAGCTGGAAATATGGAGGTCGAAGCAATCAAAACCATGTTTCAACGCTCGGTACAGAATGGTGTGCGATATCGCAACTATATCGGCGACGGTGACTCTAAAGCTTACTCCGGGTTAGTGAATTCTAAACCTTATGGTGATGATTTTTCAATAGTGAAGAAATAGTCAAGAAGACCGTTGTAGATACTGAAACTAAGGCTGGAAAGAAGATAAAAAAAAAGTCTGTCTGGTAAAGCGACGGTATACTACGGTTTGGCTATTAGACATTACTCTGAATCCGTGGAAAACATGAAGAATGCTATCTGGGCAACGTTCTTTCACTACAGTTCGACAGACGAGAATCCACAGCATGAAAAATGTCCGAGCGGTGCGGACTCCTGGTGCGAATGGCAAAAAGCTGCAGCTGCTAATGGATTGGATTCCTTCAAACACACGTACAGTGCTCTTCCAAATGATGTTTTGGATACCATCAAGCCTATCTATGAAGATCTAAGCAAAGATGCTCTCCTGGAGCGATGTGTCGGAGGCTTCACGCAAAACAACAATGAGAGTTTGAACCAACTTATATGGCAAATCTCACCAAAGCACTTGAGCGGAACCTCTGTGATAGTTGAGATTGCGGCCTATGTGGCAGCCTGTGTCTTCAATGAAGGTTATTTTGCTCTACTATCCTTCATGCAAGACATGGGAATCAGTAGTGGATCAAGCGCTCATGAATGGGCGCGATCAACTGATCACATTCGTATAAACCGAGCAGAGCAGGAAGCTGAAAATCAAACTAGAGACGGCAGGATTCGTCGTAGACAGGAGCAAAAAGATGCTTTAGACATCATAGATGACGACAACATCCTCTATGGACCTGGCATCGATGATTCAGTGTGAGGTAAGCCGATAAATCTCGCTTATGAACGTTTTATTACAAATTATTTAGTGTTCAAAACTTTAAAGCGTTTTTCCCAAAACGCAAGTTTTCAAAGTCGGTGCCCATCATAATTTCAAAACTATTGCACCAATCCTTTCGAAATTTGAAACACTATTTCTTTACATAATTTATGAGGTCACGCTGGAGCTTTTTTTCCAAATTCGTTTATATTTTTCATTTTACAATAACAAATTAGCCGTTTTTTTGGCAAAAATCGCGTTTTTTCATGTAAAGTGTTCCCGCAAAGTGGAAAATAGAAATTTCGAAAATCCCTCCCAGCGTTACCTGGGAAAAGCAATTATCTGACGAACGAACTTTTTGATTTCAGATGATCCAGCACCGAGTTATGAGGGGCACCGCAATTCAACTTTTTTCTGAGACGCTTCCGAATAATTGATGCCATTGCCGTATTTTTCAATATTTTTTCATGAAAATATTTCACAATATTATTTAATTGGACTACAATAATGTAACATTGGTTTTAATAAATACATTTTAACTGAGTCGTGAAAAAAAAAATCACAAAAATGTGCTTTTTTTTGCACAAATTAACCTTACCCCCCCCCCCCCTTAAATTTGAAAATACATTCAATATCAAATATTTGTTTGTTTGTCTATTTGAGGTTAGGGGTCTTTTGTTTTGAATTTAGGTATAACTTTAAGCACTTCCTGTTTGGATGACTTCCGATTTGGACTATATCAAGATGGAACGTATCCACAATGGTGTCCAATCCTGTGTTTCAATGATTATAATATAATAGGATCATATGATATACGAGGTCTGTCCCAAAAGTATCCGACCTACCTCGATTTCTCGGCGCTTGATTTATTCTTCGTCATCCGGAGGGTGGCATCCTTCAAAGTAGTCCCCATTTGATTGAACAAGACGCTCATATCGATCTTTCCACTTATTAAAGCACTCTTGAAAGTCAGACTTCGGAATCGCCTTTAGTGCATTCGTCGCATTAGTTTCAACAGTCTGTTTATTGTCGAATCGATGTCCTTTAAGCGGCATTTTCAATCGAGGAAACAGCCAAAAGTCGCAGGGAGCTATATCAGGACTGTATGGAGGCTGGCGGAGCTGCGCAACACTGTGTTTCAATAAAGACTGCTGCCCAAGGTTTGATGTGTGCACTGAAGCATTGTCGTGATGAAGAAGCCAGTCACCGGTTTCCCAAAGTTGCGGTCGTTTTCTCCTGATTGCATTACGTAATCTTTTCAAAACTTCAACGTAGTACTCTTTATTAATTGTCTGGTCTGTAGGGGCATATTCGTGGTGCACAACGCATAAACGAAAAAAACAATCAACATTGACTTGATGTTGCTTCGACTTTGACGAGCTTTTTTCGGCTGAGGCTCAGATGGAAGCTTCCACTGTGAAGATTGTTGTTTTGTTTCAGGATCATAACCATAAACCCATGACTCATCACCAGTAATAACCTTTTTAAGAAAGTTTTCATCACTATTAATCATTTCCAAATTGTCCTGAGCGATTTCTAATCGAAGGTTTTTTTGCTGGTCTGAGAGCAGTTTCGGGATGAATTTTGCACACACACAAGTCATTCCCAAATTCTCGGTTAAAATTCGCCAAACAGTACTTTTTGGTATTCCAAGTTCATCTTCCAGTTCTCTCACAGTCAACGACGATCTTGTTCAACTGCGACACGCACACGCTCGACATTATCCGACGATGTTCCCGTCGAAGGTCGACCAGAACGAGGATCACTGTCAACAGATGTGCGGCCACTTTTGAACCGCCTATACCACTCTTTTATTTGTGTTTTGCCCATACACTCATCTTTAAAGGCCTTTTGCAACATTTCAATAGTTTCCGCACAACTTTTACCGAGATTGAAGCAAAATTTTATGCAAATTCGCTGTTCAGTTCGTTCTGCCATTTTTAGCAATAAGCAAATTGCGACGAACGAAAAAAAGTCGTTGTAAACAAATACATGCTGCGCGGGAACTAAGGCATTTCATCGGTATCTCAGGCTACTGACGAGAAGGTTAGGAGTTGCTGGTGACGTTCGTACCCTCCAGAGGTCGCCTGGGTCTCTCCGCGCGAAGATATGAATGTAGGTCGGATACTTTTGGGACAGACCTCGTACATGTAATAGGGTCATACATATGATGCCCATAATCCCGGCTCAGCAAGGTTTCCAATATTAAAACAACGCTGCCAACTGCTATGGCACGATGCTTTCTCAAAGAGAATTTAATTGAAATTATTATATAAATAAGGAAGAGCTGCGCAGTACCACCCATCACTGTTATTTTCCTGTCTAACTATTTTCATTTAGAGATGTGTTCCCTACTGAAAAATCAATATTATTCAATAAACATATTATCGTATATATCGTATATAAGGGTCTTTGGTCAGCGATGTGTCATTGATTCTAAAATCTATTTTTATCTATAATATTGTTACATTTGGGTCCTCCGAATGTTGGAGATCTTTCTTCGTTTTCGCCTGATGACATCCTTGGAAGATGGCAAGAACCAGCAAGAATAAAATTTAATTTTATGCATAGATCTATAACTGAGATAGAGACCTCTCGGAGGCACTCGTGGTACGCTTAAGTAAAGGTGGTATGTATGTGCAAGTATATCTATAATTCTGTAATTTGGTATCCAAAAATTATTGTAATATTATGTTATTGTAAATTAAATCAAGAACTTGGTGTAGAGACGGACCGCCTCGACCCTGAGTTCAATTGAATTAACCTTATAATAATCTACCAACGAAACTGTATGAATTTGTATCATTACGGAGGAATCTTCGTGGATGACCCACTTTAATCGGAATTGTCATAGAAACAAAATAATCCTCTTTTCTTATGTAGAACAATTTCGCGTAGTAATAATTTTCAATTTCTCATTTATGTAAAATCACCCGAAACACAGACAGTATATCTATATACAGTAAAAATTGAAATCTTGCATGGGCCATTTTTTGTACGGTCCACTTTAATCAAAATCTTTTATTAAAATAAAATGACCCACTTTCAATGTCGAATGTTCGTGCAGTCAAAAATTAAATTTCCGTTTATATTTAAAAAAATCACACTATATAGATATATTAACTACACGGCACGAAAATTTATTCTTAAATTGTGGAATTTCTGAAGGTAACTTACACCATTTTAAAGCTTGGGAAATATCATAAATTTTTCTATTAGCGCTTCTCTAATATTCCGTCTAGTTCAGACACTATTAATTTTTTAATTTAAAGTGAATATTTTATGTAACATGAGACGCTGCCCTATAACTCTAAAATAAAAAAATATACGGAGTTAACCCTCCGGCCGGCTTAGTTATTTAGGATTGCGGACCTATTGGTGTAGATTACATTAAATATAATTAAACATTTCGGGGGTCATCCATAAGAGGTCCATATTAACTAGAGATAACAAAGAAGCCGTTGGCGCGGTGCAGGTGTCCCTTTTGCTGAACTTGCAAAACGCGGCGGAGTGATTCCTGCACGACACCGACCGACGCGCATCTCCGGACAGTAGCGCGTAGCGTAGTTTTACCGTCTTATCGGAACTACTTCCGACACGGACTGGCAATTAACGCACGTTTTGACGTCAGTCACCAACCAACTTCAATCGAGAAAAGACGTGAAATCAGTAACACTTGTAATTCGTATTTCACTGTTAATTGTAATAAAACATTATTATAAGTAAAACCGGTAGTCCTTCGATACACACGGTATCGTCGTAAAGCTAAAATCTCGAATACGAAAGAACGGACACGAGTCCTTCTTATTATAATCGACGTTATAAATTATCTAAGTTAAATAAATTCAGTCGGTGCTTCATCCTAAATTCCTGTGTCTGTGTTGTTTCCTATCAGTCATAAAAAATATATATAAAAATATATATTAATATCTCGAGAAGTGGCGAAGTTGGTGCATGCAAAGGGAGGGTCCCCAGTGCATAGTGGTTCGAGGTGTCGTGCAGTAATTCCGAAGCCACTACAATCGGGAGGCCGATTGCCAAAAAGCCATATTTTGGAGGTAGAGTGAGCTCAACTGAGGCCGTAGCAGGAGAGCGGAAGCAGAGCTGACCAGCATCGCCAGAATGCAGGGCCAAGAGGCCATTCCAGAGGGTTTTTTTGGTGCGTTCAAGTTATATCTCGTGGCAGGGCCAAGGGGACGATCAATGGTTTTTAGGGCCATTTTATCGAGGAGAGCCTGGTAGAATCGGACTACCATCCTTTCCGCCGCTCAGTCCACACGCGCTGCCAACGCCTCATCCTAGGTCTCCTCGAGGCAGTATTCATCAATAGAAAATTAGTACAGTAGGTGTAAGAAAATAAAATTGATGAATCCAGGGGCTTTTACATAAGGTTAAATTTAAAGCCAATATTTTTTTTCCCTAAAAGAATTCAAGATTCGACAAAAACTTCACATGCAATAAATGGGAAAGGTGTAATTTTGAGATTTGTGTGTAACAATATCAAATAAAACCTACACCTATAACAGATTGAATTATTGTTTTTTTTTTTCTTTTATTGCAAAAAAATACATAAAATACAAAACCGCATCATTCTTTAAAATCACCAATTTAAAAATTTTACTAATATTTAACATGTACTAGTTTGCAAATTCCATCATCAAAATAGTATAAAAATTATTATTTTTCTATGATCTATTATAGATAGATAAATATTCATTATTGCAAAAATAAATTATATCATTATTAAATCATTTTTAAAAAAACACACAATAATAATATTGTTTATATAACATTATCTTTCCAGCTTTTTATTTATTTTTTCGTGCAATATAATGCGTAAAGTTGACTGGAAATGTAGAATAGTAAATTTCATACATAATAACACTTAATATCTACGCGGAGAGAAAAACTCAGCTACATCTGCGGGAGACCCCAGCACTTACATTATATTACAGCCTTAGTGGCTCAAGAAGTAAAATGACATGATCACCAAGCAGTGTCGGCTGTGGAACAAAGCAGTTATAGCTTTGCGATTCAGAAACGGGTTACTGTTGGGGAGCGAGTCAAGCTAAAACTGCTTTGTTCTACAGCAGCGCTGGCGGTGTGATCCTACGGCTGATTTGACTTGCCACAACAACGCTAATACGGCGGAGTTTTTCTCTCCGTGTACAAGAAAAAACACAACGAAAAAGCTTAGAGATGTCGTGATATACAGGGTGAAAAAGTATTGTATAAATTGAATAACCTCTAATATCTCAGAAGACTATGAACCAACTTGGCTCAAAAATATTCAGTTAATAACCTGAAACCTAACAAATATTCTCTGAAATTTTCAATCCATTACATCAAATATTACTACAGTTATCGTTGTAAAAAAATGCATTTTCTTACACTTTTTTTCTCAAAAAACAAGCCGTCTTATTACCTAAAAATTTACAGGAATATACCTGTATATAAACCAATTATTCAATAAACATTTCACTGACTTTATCGAATAGTTTTCGAGTAATAAATGTTGAAAAAAAAATGTTGTCATGCATATAACAAATGAAAAATGATTCATATAAAATCGTTTCCGGTCCTAAAATGAAGAATTTTATGAGTATTTATTATGTAAAAAATTCGCTTTCCTTAAACTATTCCACTATTAAATGTTGAAAAATAGCCATAAAAAGAGAAATTTATTCGACCATTTTTGCTGAAACTTTTAAGTACACACCGGGTAATGATAGCAATCATTTGTGCAAAGTTTGAGAAAGTTATACCACAGACTGAGCGAATTGTAATATGCCACACAAATACACAGACACACACGCACACACACAGACGTTTTTTAAGACCAGTATTCGGACTCCCAAAGGCATAAAACATGTTAAAAAACTAAAACAAAATTTTAACGTCAAAAAGTATTCTCTTTGAGAAAGCAATAAACATACTGGTCGACCAATATTGAAAAATGTACACGGCGTTCATAATAGAGGCATATACTTGGTGTTCTGGATCGGGAGTCATCCATCAATCAGGTCTATACCAGAAGTAAATATCAAGAATCTCTGGATGACTTCCGATTTGGACTGTATCAAGATAGAACACATCCACAATGTCGACATATTTATTGTTTCAATAATTAGAATATAACAGTCATATGATATATATACATATATATATATATATATGTATATATATATATATATATATATATATATATATATATATATATATATATATATATATATATATATATATATATATATAAATAATTGGATAAAAATAATATATACATAATTGGATGATACATATGATGTCCATAATTCTGACATAACAGAGCTTCCAATGTTGAAACGTACATATACTGGTTAACCAATATTAAAAAATATACATGGTGTTCAGACTAGAGACATATACTAGGTATTCATAGTACGGACATATATTCACGGTGTTCATAATTTTGACATATAATACAGGATTTCCATATAAGGATACATGCAGGGTGTTCGTAATTAGGACATATGCAGGACTCATTCATCATAACCCAATAACTCAATAACCAAAGTATTATTCTTGGGTTATTGGGTTGTGTCAAAATAACGTAAATAAGATGATATTAGAAGGAGCTGAGGAGTGGCTGAGTGGGGTAGGTGAATTCCTGACACGGCGACGGCGAAATAATTTTATTAATATAGAGAGATACACCACACAATACAAATAAGAACAGTTATGGGATGAGAAGGCATACCGACTTAAGTCAATTTTGCTTTCTCAAAGAGAAAGCTTTGTGACGATAAAATTTTTTTTATCTGAGATTATAATGAATTTTTATGTTTTCAAGATTCCTAAGCCAGAAAAAAAAATTTTAAAAAATGTTTGTATGTATGTATGTGCCAAATAAATTGTGTCGCGATAACTATTCAAGGGAAACATGTTATGATAGGATGGTCCAATTTTATAATTATTTATCTAATTATAATAAAAATCAATTTCTTAACACTTGAATGTAATAGGTAATTACACTTGCGTGTAAAATGTGCAACTCCCCATTCGCCCTATATGCTTAAAAAAGGGCCTTACGTGCTCTTTTCAAAATAAGTACGGTGTGTAATAAGGGGGAGAGAGCAATTTCTAGCGCGGATGATGATTATAACACGAGTCGTCACGCCTTCGGCGCCCTCGACTACGACTCGTGTTAAAATCATGTCACCCGAGCTAGAAATGGTCCTCTTACCCCCCTAGTTGCACAATATACTTTTTCCTTATCGTATGTCTATTAGGGTGGTCCAAAATTTTCAAAGTTTTGATTTTCTTTCTTGTAACCTTTTCAAAAGTTGACAAATGTGAACAAAATAATTTCCCTGCAGGACAGGCACTGGACGTTGAGATTTAAAGGTTTCCATCTCGATTTCAAAGTTTATTAAATGCACTTTTTTCAATAAATTTGGTAAAATAATCATTAAAACTTTATAAATCAAGGCAAAAAAGTTTTAGTAATTTACCATATCACTAAAATAGAAAGTCAAGTACATCCGTGCAAGCAAAAAAAATTTCTCAATAAAGAGCCATATGCGTCAAATTTTAACTAAAAAGAGAGGCTATTTTTAAACATTTTTCAGGGCTTCAATTTTCGATGATTTTTTATGACTCAACATTTTTTTGAATCTTTATTCCGAATAGAATCTACATAAAAATTGGCAAACGTAAATATATCTAAATATAGAAACTGTTCCAGTCTCAATACTGTACAATTTTTCTAGCATTTTAAGTGGTTTATGTTATAGTTTTATGTAATTTACGTCATGGAGACTTGAACATACTTTTAGTTAATAACTGATAACAAGACCTTTAATTTGAGTGGTCGCAGCATTTATGAAGCTATTTGAGTAGTAAGAATAGGCTTCTAAATCAAACAAGCACACCTACATGAAAGAACAATAGCTTTTACCTAACTAGCTTAGTTTTTATGAGAGTCGGAGAGAGAGCTCCTCTAGAGGGTAGGCCATTTGTAAATCGCATCAACAAACTTGTCTTCTCTTGCGTGAAAGTGTAATAGATATGTGCTGCGTTACAGTAGCAGCTCCTACTATTGGTACGTGATTTTTGGAGAAAAAGAGAATGGTACGTGCGCGCATGTAGGTAGCTCATCGTCTCGTCCGCATGCGTTCGCGCGCGCGCAAGTAGAAAGAGGTTAATATTCTCTGTCTTACGCACTGTAGCTCTGTAGTGGGCTCCATGCGCGCATCGCAGGTGAAAGAACTGTGTGCGCGCGCGTTGACCTTATACATATAACATATATTCCGTAGTAGTAGTAGACCGCAATAGCAGCCGTAGCAGCAGCTAAAGTCAAACAGCGTCGTCTTCGTGCGAAATCTCGCGCGCTTCAACCTCTTTCTTCTCTCTCTCTCTCTCTCCCTCTCTCTCTCTCTCGCTCGCTCACTCACTCGCTCGTCCTCCGTTGCTAATGTCTCTCTTGCTGTCGCTCGCTCGCTCGCTCGCTTTACACCTTATACCCTGCACCTATCCACCTACCTACTTATACGCCACGTACGTACGTACTACACACAGCCGAGCCGTGCTGCTGCTGCTGATGATGATCTACTACTATTTGTATGTGAGTACTATGTTGTGCTGATTTTTCTGTTTTCATAAACCAACTGCTAAGTAATAATAATTTTTTTATATATCTCAGTTATTTTTTAGTTATGACTTATAATCCTCCGTGCTTAATTGAATTGTGTCGCGCTTTAATAAATTCTAAACTGAATTGTTTATTAAATACTATTAAACTTGAAATACCTAAAGACTAGCAATTAATGTTAATAAATAATTTTCATACTGACTGGACTAGTTATAAGTCTAATGATTTCAATGAAATTCTATGTTTATCAGAAATTCATGAAAAATATGATTTATTGAAAATTTTTAAAAATTATTATAATCCAGTTAGTACATAAATTTATAGGCAATTTCATAATAAATATTTTAATGGTTATGATTTGAATAATAATTATAATTATTATCAAATACGTTTTATTTTTCTTAGACAAGAATTATTTACTGGTGATTACCATAGTCTTTGTGAAAAATGTTTTATATTCTTAAAATCAAATTCTAAAATTCATGCATATACTATAAAAATTGCTCAACATTTGATTGTAAGCGAGCAATTCTTTAAAAATATGATAGAGACTAATAGGGGAAGCTTATGGTGTAATTTTTGTAAAACGCTTCACTTATTTATTATTTATGAAATAGAATTTGTGCCACATCATTTAGATTATCATAATATTTCACCATTGTTTTCTGACTGTGAAAGCATATAGACAATAAACATTTTTATGAAATAAATTTAGATTCAATTTTCAAGTATAAATTATAATATTATTATTTTTAATGTACTCAAATTAAAGCTCTTTCTGCTTACTTTCATTATCTTACTTCTCTTACTTTCATTGTAAGAAATTTTTTCTACAGTCAATACATGCATATTTAGAATTACTAGATGAGGTACCTTCTTTACTAAAATAACGTATATTTGGAGTAAAATCACTTATATCTCGAATACAGGGGAGCATTAGAATAAACTAAGGGTGGTAGGCTTCATGTTTAGGTAGCAGAAAGCACCTCTCAAAGCCTCATCAAAATCCAAATTCCGCAGGGTTGGTGTATTCCTTGTTAGTATATATACATATTCATATAAATATAAAATTTATAGTTGCTAACCCTCTTGATTCATAATCATAAATTATTAAAATTTAAATACTATTTACTACACTTAATTAACTAATAAAGAATTTTTTAATTTTTTCATATATGATTTTATGTATATTTACAAACTAAAAGAATTATAATAATTGTAGGAGGCTGTTAAAACGTACAATTTAAATTTATTAAACAAAGTGTTCGATGAAGATATAGCAAAACCACTAGATAGTCAGTTGGCAATATATACATTAGAATTATCTGAAGGTAAAGTTCATCCTTTATCTATATATCAGATGTTATTTCAATTCAGCCTAAGAAATTGTACTCTTGATTTTATTGAGAATGCTAAGGAACAAATGATAGAAGATTTATGTAAAGAATCTGAAGAAAAAACTAGAAATCAAAGAGATAATAATCTTTGGCATAAGCTTAGATTCGGCAGAATAACAGCATCAAACATCTACGAAGCTATCGGTGTCAAACATAAGGCGGTTCTTCATCGCATCAAATTATTAGAGCAACGAAAGTTTACGATAGCATTTACATGAAACGAGGAAGAAATTTAGAAAAGCGAGTTATTGCTGAAATTCAAAAAACGTTCAAATTAAATATAAATCGCAGTGGTTTATTCTTAATTCACACTTTACCTATACTAGGAGCATCACCTGATGGAATAGGATCTGATTTTATTTTTTAATTGAAGTAGATAGATAGATAGATTAAGATTTATTTTTGCACTTGTCAAAAAATTATGTACAAAGTCATAAATTACACATCATAATCTTAGGTCATTATCATAATTCATCACAGATTTCGTCGTTACAGATTTCGTCGTTATTTAAGTGTTGCACAATTTTCAATTCATTTTATCTTAACTATCACGTCAAGAATGTATTTATAAAAATATTATTTATTAGTTTTATATACTACACAAACAAACGTAATACCCAATCGGCATCACAAGCCTTTTTGCTATTCTCTTCGTGAATGTGCCTACGTAACGCAACCTTAAATTTACTTAAAGACGGAAGGTAGCTAATACTTCTAGTTAGCGAATTCCAAAGGCGAACACCTTGGGCTTTGAATGATTTCAGGTCAGGGTGAGTGCGCGAGCCTGGAATTACAAGTTCCTTTGGGTCCCTACCGCAAGTCCTGAACTGGTTCTTTTCAAAAAGGGCCGCCAGGTACGGTGACTGCTTTATAACGCATTACCCCCGCAAAATACATCCTTCTTGCCTCAACATCTAACCAGCCCAGTTTTCTCCTATAGAGAGTGATACGCTCATTCTTTCTAAAACCATGGATATATCTCACACAAGAATTTTGCAATCTTTGAAGCCGGGTCTGAAGGTCACCTGATACAACAAGATATACCAGAGAGCAATAGTCAAGATTAGAAAGAACCAGAGCGGCCGCGAGCTGCTTACGCAATACCTCGGTGGTGCATGATCTAAATGATTTAAGTTCATATAGGGCTGTGTTAACCTTTCGGCTAATCGCATCCACCTGCGATTTCCAAATTAATTTAGAATCCATAACAACGCCGAGATTGGTTACAGTATCTTCAAAGGGGATGAACACGTTATCCTAAATCTTATTGCCTGATAAGTCCATATCCTGCACTTTCTTAATATTATAGTCGGACCCAAAAATAATAGCCTATGTTTTCTGGGCATTGAGGTGAAGGGCGCTTTCAGCCGCCCAAGTCGACACTGCTCTCGCGACAACCGACAGACATACAATTCACTCGCTCAGACTCTCCCTGGTAACCTGCGCATAGGTTTGTAGGTCGTCAGCATAAAGCAAATGCTCAACCCTTTCCGATAATTCGCCCTCTGGGTTCTTGAACCCCGCCAGTACATCAGAGAGATCATTGATGTAAAAAACAAAAAGAAGAGGCCCCAGAACCGAGCCCTGTGGTACGTCAAGATTGGTTGTGAGCCAATCTGACTCCCCGTTAGATGTAGTAACCACTCATTGGTTATGACCTGTAATATACGACCTAAGCCACAGGACCACAAATCTCGAGAAACCCATTCTTATTAATTTGCTAAGTAGTTTAGACGGCGAGATTGTGTCGAGCGCCTTGCTGAAATCGAAAATAAGGAGGATATTTTTTTTTTCATCAAATAAGCGAAAAGCTTATTTTTTAATAACCCCGTCCACTTTATTGCTTTCAGGCTCTTCAAAGTGGAGATATCACGTCAACCAGATTGTAGTAGGATCAACTTCAGGGAGCCGGACCAGCCAGATTTTACATACAAAACAAAAATAAAAAATATATTTTATAAGTGTGAAACCTCTTCTTTTATGTGTAAAAAGTTTGAATATTTTAAATAAATTTTTCTAAGAAAAAAAAATTATTGAAAACTATTGCCGAGATCGTAGAGTGACCCCTTAAATAATGAGTCAGAAGGCTGTTGGCTAAGTCGCTTCTGTGTAGGTTCGTTTGACGGACCGTTATACGGCCCATCATTAACGTTTGGATTCGGTCTGCCTAAGCGTTTCGCGGAACGCCCTACAATGTCCTGATCCTGTGGTGCGGCCCAGGTGAGCCTGGTCTACCTGAAGGTCAGTGCAGAGAACGCACTTCGCCTCGGTATCCTTGCAGGCTGCTTCTTTGTGGCCGTCTTTGCCACATTCGTAGCAAGTCTTGCTTCTGTCTGGGCCTCTGCACTCGCGTGCCTAATGTCCGTAACCCTGACATCTAAAGCACCGTTGTAGCCGCTGCCACCTTCGCAGTCGGCAGTTCATGTAGCCGACTCTCAAGCGGCTCTTCTCGAGCAGGAAATCAGCTTTTTCCTGGTCCATCTCTATCATGGTCAACCGCTGTTCCCTGTTATTGCGCTTGGTCAGCGATACGCAGATTTCACTTACCGAGCTCCCTCCTTCGTCGAAGAGCCCCATGACCGCCGCTTCCACCTCTTCCTTGGTGGTGAGGCTATCGAGGTCCCTGACTTCCACGCTTGTCCTCGATGACAGGTTTCTTACGACCCCTGTGTCTCCAAGGCTTCCCAGCACCTGATCATTTGCCTTTGTGCCCAACTACCAGGACGTGTCCTGCTCTGGTTTTTCTGATACGTAAATCAGTGTTTGGGCACTCTCCGCGTAAGAGATCCCTGCGTTAGGGCGGATAAGGACTGCCTTAGGTCGCTTCCTTGGTGCCCTCCTTCTCCTCTTCTTCTTCGGAGGCTTCTGAGAAGGCTCTCTCCTCTGGTTTGCGGGTATTTTGGCTGTCGGGGGCTTCTGTTGTTGCGGTTGAAGCTTTAGCAGTTGTACAGCTTCTCCCGTTCTTGTTGCTCTAGTCTGCGCTGTTCTTCGGTCCTGTGCTGCTATTTTTTAACAGCAGCTTTATCCTTCTTTGACTGCACCGTTACGAAGCCATCGGTCTCAGTGAGTGTATTTGACCTAGCCTTCTTGTCAGTGGCTACTGGCTCGGCAGCGTCGGAGTCCGCGTCTTTCGGGCGCGTCCGCTTGTTTTTCTGCTGTTGGCTTGAGTTAGCCGCGGATCCCTGCGCAGCTGTCATCATATGGTTCTCTCTATTGGAGAGCAGGTGATCCGCCAATGCGTCAAAAAGTTCGACCACAATTGGAAGGCTGTCTTTGATGTCGTAATTGACCCCACGTTGCCTACCTACTACATCCTTCATTTTCTTGAGGAGTTCATCAATCCTCTTGAAAACATCCTCTATCATGCTTTCCTTCGGGCGGCTTGGTTGTTGTGTGTCGCTCAGCAATGTGTCTAGAGAATATTGCTCCACTACGGTCATTGCTTCAATGCAGGTTTGGTAAGTTCCTGCTATCTCATTCATCTAATTTGTTATTTGGAACATGATTCTTCTTTGTTGTTTAACCGGCGCATCGTGCGTAGGGGAGCGGGCCGTAATAGCTGGGTGCGGATGTATCCTCGGATACTTTGATCCTACCCCAGGCAGCCGCTGAAGGATCGAGAGGATAGTAAGTAGCTTTTTATTGCTATTAATACCAGCTCAGATGTCCTTTGACAGACTCAGCAGTGCTGTTTGCGTGCTATGATGTTGCCTAAAACTGGTTTGGGTGGATGGAGAATTTTCTTGGAAGTTATAAAATCAGAAAGCTGCTTATGTATCTTCTCCAGAACCTTGGAGAGAAAGCTCAAGCGTGCGATTGGACGGAAGTCTGATACGACAGATGGAATCGCCTTTTTCTCAAGAGGCATCAATTGAGTCCTCTTCCAAGCATCCGGAAAGACACCACTGGCTAGTGAAGAGTTGTAGATGTGAGCCAAGTAATGGCCAATAACCAGTAAAAACTTTGCTATTACATTTAGCGGTATTCCATCCTCCCCCTTTGCCTGCGATGAGAAATGACCAGGACTAAGTCAGAAAAAGTGATTTCACGAAAAGTGAAATCGACATCACTGGCCTTCAACAAAATGTCGTCTATATCCGCAATACACTCAGTCTGGGAGAGGGAAATCCCTGCAAAGTGGATGTTTAATTCATCCAGGGTAAAGCCATTCAGCTCCTCACGAGCCTTTGTCAGTAGTCCAAGATTGCGGAGTTCTTTCCAAATGTTTTTCTTATTATTATCCAAAGCATGAAAAATTCTACTTTGAATAAAAGTCTCACGTGTTTTATTTGAGCATTGTTCTTCTTGAACAACGAGAGACTAGAACTCCTGCCATAATCTATTGTCACGCGTTCGCTTGTACGGAGTCACGCTGATTAAAAAGATGCCTTAGGTCGACGTCTACCCAGGGCGGATGACCTTTCTTCTTTGGCTTGAACTGCTTCAGAGGGGCAACATTGTTTAAGACGGCCATGATGTTATGGCTAAGCTGTTCAAGCCTATTGTTGACATATTTACTCGGGCATCTGATTGACGCCCAATCGCAAGCTTCAAGAAGGAATAAAAGCTCCTCCTGTCGAATTGACTTAAAATCCCTATATGAGAAGGTATTGAGAGCAGGGGGCTTTGATGTCTTGTGTCTGCCGGGAAAGGTCGCCATAATGTTGTTTGCATCCAGCACTACATCATTGGCGTCAGTGAAGATCATGTCAATCCAAGTGTGAGACTCCCTAACGTGGTGTGTCGCGCCATGATTAACTAATTTCAAATTTAATTCACAGGCTAAGTCTTTTACTAAAAGCGCGTCTTTCGAGGTTGATAACATATTTGCATTTAAGTCACCCATTAGCAGTCTGTGTTCAAAACCTGTTGCGTAGATTCTTAAGTTATCAATGAAATCTGAGTTTTTCTTAAATAATATAACAGGAGGTCGATAAATAAAAGCTACGAAAATGGGTGACTTGTTTCCCTGCTGAACGCTGCACATAATGTATTCAGGGATACCCGGTGTGCCCTCATCTCGGCTTGTTGGAGATGCACACAATACGCTGACTTTAAGCATGTTGTGAATGTATAACACTACACCTTCCCCTTGAGTATTTCTATCCTGTCTGACCAGCGAATAGTCCTCAATGCCTGCTGATACATTATCAACCTCCGGTTCGAAACGCGACTCAGCCACGCCGAACAGGTGATAGAAAGGAGGCGCAGTCGTAAGAAACAGTCGGAACACCTCTAAATGCTTGTTTAAAGAGGTCGCGTTCACAAAACCTACTCTGAAACCATCACATTCTGCATCTCTGCCTATCTCCTGCTGTAATCATTTCTGATTAGGCAGGGTTTGAGAATCAGCTGACGTTGATGGACATTCTACTATCGGGGCCATCGTATGTTTCGATGGCGGCATTATAATACTGTTTATGCATTCACTAGCATAGTGATCGAGTGCAGATCTGTTGCAGAAGAGATCGCATGTGACAGTTCACCGTCTTAATTAGGAAACGACGACTTCTATGCGAAACATATTTAAAACCCAATCCGCGAGCTAATTTTTTGAAACTGTTAAATTCGTGAAATAAATCTTTACTCAAAAGTTCATTTATAAAAATTTTACGTTGAATCAAGCTATTACTCGTTTCCTGATCTAGAGACGTTCCGTTGACGTTTCATGTGTTTAAACCTGTGAATTTACTTTTAGCACGCATAATATCATTCACAATTTTGCGGCTAGAGAGACAGACGATCCATGGCGATGGACGATGTACAGGAGTTTGTGATTAGCGCAGCAGTCGCTCTTCCATCTGGCTGGAGCAAACACCGAGACAGAATATCTGCCCTCGTAATGGACGGTAGAATAGTGAAGAAGACGGCATGGACTACTTCCGTACGCTGTTGAGCGTTACCCTCATAGATGTTAAAAATAATTATTTCTGCCGATTCCTCACTATCACTCAACCCAATCATAGGTGGTCACGTACAGCAACAGCGGATAAACTGCCACTGCTGCGTTTATGATGAAGATTCCGAGTTCGATGCCGTTTATTCTCGTTCGGAACCCGTCTATAGTAGGGTTAGTTTCTGATCGCGAAGTACACGCAACAACGCCAAGATCGATTATTACTATTAAGGCCAGGTTACTTCAAAAAACGTGATTTTTTTCAATAAATTTTATTCATAGTACAAAACATGTTGAGTAATCAATTTTTTTTACATATGAAAGCACATATATTAAATTACTTGAAAAAAATTTTTTTTTTGTTCAAAATGGCGGTTATGAAAATGGCTGCTGAAACTCGTCTGATTAGTAGATGAATGACATCATTTCTTGGAAACGAATTATCTGAAAGCAAAAAACAAAACGGTTTCATGTGCTGTATCGAATTGGCTATGGCCTCAAGCAGAATGAAACATTTTCAATGAAAAAAAACAAAATGGCGGACTTTTGAAAAAATGAAAAAATTCAAAAGTCCGCCATTTTGTTTTTTTTTTCATTGGAAATGTTTCATTCTGCTTGAGGCCATAGCCAATTCGATACAGAACATGAAACCGTTTTGTTTTTTGCTTTCAGATAATTCATTTCCAAGAAATTATGTCATTCATCTACTAATCAGACGAGTTTCAGCAGCCATTTTCATAACCGCCATTTTGAACAAAAAAAAATAACATTTTTCAAGTAATTTAATATATGTGCTTTTATATGTAAAAAAATTGATTACTCAACATGTTTTGTACTATGAATAAAATTTATTGAAAAAAATCACGTTTTTTTGAGTAACCTGGCCTTAATATCGAAACTAGAACTAATATTTACAAACTTAATCCTATTGGTGTTACTATCATTACTCTGATCATAATAACTAGCACCTAAATTGTACACGGACTTATCTACATCACGAAGTGACAACATCACTTAAGACTCATTGCAAGATGCGACATTATTCATAACATTACTACCCTGACATTTAGCATTGTCAACTAACGTCGATATTTTGAGCATTAAGATGTTTAACTCCTCTTTGAGGATTCTATTTTCCTGCAGAAACAGTAAGCGGTCATTATGCAACCCCTTCAGTTTAGTACATTGTTCTATAATTTTTTGTGTAAGTGACGAGATTCTAGAAAGCAATTTTTCAGAAAGCTCATCTGTTACTGGAGCAGGTGTGGAGACTCGACTAATAGCTTAAAGTTTCCCCACGAGAAGTGTCGGAAGATTGCTATTTCGTTCTGCTTTTACCTACTTTTGGGTTATTTTTTCTGAGTAAAAATTTGCGGAGTTATGATCTGAAGTATAGGTACCATTTTTTCATTAAAAGTCGGGTATTTGGGGTATAATATAAACGGCGGGTGCTGGGGTTCATTTTTAGGCACCAGAAAATAGCTCTCAAAGGCTCATAAAAATTCGCGATCCGCACTTCGGACACTCTCCTTGTAAGTCTTTTGGCACGACAATCTTGAGAGATGAATTTTCCGCCTACTAATGACGTCCATTCATGACAAACATTTTAGATTAGATATGACTTTAATTGTAAAATTACAAAAATATATGAATGGCATTCGAACGAGATATTTTATGACACTTTTGACAAGATGACCGAGCCATAATTAATTAATTGATATCGAAATTTAAGAGTGTATATAAAAATATAACTATAATTAAATATTTTCAGTTCTCGTAAAAATTTCCAAGTTAAAATTTAGAAAATAAATCGCGTTAAAAATTTAAATTTTAAATTTCAAATTTCAAATCTCGCGACTTAGTCGAAAATTCAAATATAATCAGGGCTGCCAACTATGGTGTCTATGCTGCCAGTTTTGTGAATCTTCACGAGGGCGATGCAGCTGCGCTCTGATGTCGGAAATTGAAAATTCCTGCTTAGCGCCGTTGTCGATCGTGACTTGCGAAGATTTGAGTGAGAGATAGAGAGATATGGTAACTCTAAGCTCAAAAAACTTGAAAAACTCTTTTTAAACTCCCTACCGGTAGTTTATGTCTGAAATACTTGTAAAATTGCTGAAATCATCCACTCCTACATGATGTCGGGTATTCACCGGATGATGACAGATGCGGCACTTTGAGGTTATAAAGTATTGTTGGTTTGCGGAAAAATCCCTCTTGGCTCAAATAAAACACAGATAACCGTTAATTATAGCGCAACCGAAAGAGCTAGATGCAAAGGATTCTTTCCGCTGAAAAATTCACTCCTCAGAGTGACAAAATATTACACAGAACGTTTACTAGCCGGAGCCAGCGACGGTTGATGTTGTAAGACTTACCGGTAGGGTCGTTTCTTTCCTAGATTAGAAAATACTGTTCAAAGCTACTTGAATAAATGGAGAAATAAGTGAAAAATGTAAGGGACAAGAGAAATTGCAAATATTAGCTTCAGGAAAGAAAAAAGCATTATTTAGCGTTGCTGATCCTAATTTTGAAGAAACCAACTGTTTCAGAGAACATGTCTGAATTATAATGAAAATATACATATGATATGATAAGCAACATTGAAAAGTTCTGGAAAAAATATTTTTTTCCTATTTTAATGAAATCAGTATCAAGATAAAAATCTCTAGGTTGTAAAATGATTTTTTATATAAATGAAAGAGTTTACTTTATTTAACAAACTTTCTTGTTAATAAAAACTATCTATCGTTGGTTTTCATTTTCATTAAAGTTATTATGTTATTGTTATAATATTCATTATGTTAATGTTATAAATAAAATATGAAACTGAATTGATTGTAATGTAAATACTTTTACAATTCACGTAAACTCAGCAGATTTTTTCTAGAATATAAATAACAAAATTAGTAAAGAAAATAACTGTTTGTAATTTTAATGATAAACCAGTACATATCGATGGGTCCTAAGAGAAAAGATTTATCTTATGCATTACGATTACAAAAGACCTATCTCACGCGTTACCATTAGGAAATACCTATCTTGTGCATTGTGTGCGATTAGAAACGTACTATCTTTTTTAGAAACGTACTATATTTTCTCCTTTAAATATGAAAAAGTGAGAAAATGAGATCAAATGTATAAAAATGTGTAAAAATATGCCAAAACGTGCCACTACCGTTCAAAATCAGACATTTATGCACATTTTTTACATTTTTCACATTTTCTCACACTTCGCACATTTGAAAGTTGACGACAAATATTAGATGAATAAACTTTCATTGATAATTGTCCAAATATATATGAAAAATTTGTATTGTTACGAATCAGACAATTAGAGGTAAACATCGCGCATGGTTCGCGCACACAAATTTCGGATGGCATCTAGCGCAGCAGAAGAGGCAGCGGCTACGGTCTCCCGCGTATAGGTAGATACGGCAGGAGGCCCGGGACGTCGCGAGAGACTTCGATATATTCTACTATATATGTTCTAAAAAACTTGTTTGATTCACTATATTTATAAATAAAGGATTGTAGCATACGAATATGTATGTTTCAACAAAAACAACTTAATCCGGGTTAAGTTGTTTTTGCAACCCACGTCTCAAATTATACATGGTACCATTATAATTAAATATGGTGATTCGTTATAGTCGACTACTTGTAAATTTTTTATTTTCGAAGTAATAATATAAATGTAATTCTCTATTAAAATAAAACCTGAAATATTTACGTAAACATAAAGTTGAATTTTTTAATTAGATAGTAAACTAAATACTATTTTAATTTATATAAAATTCTAATTTTTATAATTTCTATATATTAATTAATAACCTACGGATGTAGTCGTTATTAAATTTCACTTATCTCTCAGTACAATCATCTCTAAATTTATTAATTACTACTTACTATTAATATTATTAGAAAATAAATTAATCGTGTATATTTATTTATTTTTTAATTATTTCGATTTAACATACAAATTATATTATAAATGTTTAGATTTATACGACATTTTCTATCTTGTTTATTCGAAACATTTTTATATTATTTTACTCTACATGAATAACAATACTTTTGTATTTGTAAATAGCGTTATATTTAGCGTTATATTTGTAAGTCATTTATCAAATAACTGTTAAAATAGCTTATTATTATAATGTATCAGAATATACATAATAAAAAGGAATGTTACATTTCCTAAAACGTTGCTGTGAATTACATCACGTTAACTTACTACTGATTTTTTCTAAACAAAAAGTTTCTTTTACTTTTTCTACAGTAACATTTTCTTATTTTATATACAAAGCAATTTGTGATTATGTAATAAAACCTATTTGTATAATTAAAAAATGTATAGTTACAATTGAAAAGTTCCGGAAAAAATAATTTTTTCCTATTTTAATGAACTCAGTATCAAGATAAAAATCTCTAAGTTGTAAAATGATTTTTTATATAAATGAAAGAGTTTACTTTATTTAACAAACTTTCTCGTTAATAAAAACTATCTATCGTTGGTTTTCATTTTCATTAAAGTTATGTTAATGTTATAAATAAAATATGAAACTGAATTGATTGTAATGTAAATACTTTTACAATTCACGTAAACTCAGCAGATTTTTTCTAGAATATAAATAACAAAATTAAGTAAAGAAAATAACTGTTTGTAATTTTAATGATAAACCAGTACATATCGATGGGTCCTAAGAGAAAAGATTTATCTTATGCGTTACGATTACAAAAGACCTATCTCACGCGTTACCATTAGGAAATACCTATCTTGTGCATTGTGTGCGATTAGAAACGTACTATCTTTTTTAGGTTATTTTTTACATTCAATATGAGGTCATATAATTATTATACGATAATTTAAATTATAACTTTTATTGACTTTTTAATACTAATGATATAAGATTATCATCTTCACGTCATTAAAAGTGAGGTGCTAAATCCTCTTATAACAAATTTTCAGCATAGAATAGAGTCTACAAAACAACATAAAACAAGATAGTACGGTTCTAATCGCAACGTGCAAGATAGGTTTTTTCTAATCCTAACGCGTGAGTTAGGTATTTTCTAATCGTAACGCATAAGATAAATCTCTTCTCTTAGGACCCACCGATATCATATTTACAGAATGATTTGACTAATGATGGTTCATGCGTGACTCCAAAGTCAAGTTGAGCACACACAAAAAAAGAGTTGTTAATTTTTTCTTTAAATTATAAAACATTACGACACCTACAATATTTTGTTATTTACCATCGTAATGTTTATAAGCATTAACCCTATTACTATTTTAAAAAATTATGCATGTTTGGTTTAATATTATAAATTAGACTGCGGAAGTTTATGCAGATATATTTTCGTACATGTGAAGATAAATAAAAAGGCAGATACATATAATTTTGAATGCTGATTATTTTTATAACTAGATAAAAAGAATATGCACAAATATGTAAAAATGTGCAAATACATGCAAAATATGCAAATACTCTAAAACAATAGAAATGTTAATTATAATTCAAAAACAAAATAACATGTTTTTTTAGGAAAAAGGATTAGATGGTATACATTTGTGACGTTTATTCGTAAATAATAATTTATATGCAGAAAAAGACCCAACATCGCAGGATGTTGATGGAGCATATTCATATTTGCTCCATAATGAAAATGAAATTATCAGAGTATTTTCATCGTTCATGTTGATCAAAATATCAAATACTTCAAATACTTCATCAATAAATATCTTGATTTAAATTCAAAGTATTCTCTACTTTTAATGTAATTATTTGCCCACATGATCCAGATATTGCATTTAATTATTTTATAATTCGGTTGATTTTGTTAAAGAAAATCCTAACGTCTCTAGTTGATTTATTATTATAGGGAGCTTCTGAAAATGAGCTTTATTATGTGATAAATCTTAAACAAATTGATCATTTTGAAGAACTTCACGAGCTGATTGAATTGGTTTAGCATCTTTCGAGTCAAAGTATTGAATCAACTATACATAAAAACAAAATTGAACAATATTGAGTGAAAATTGCTAGTTCAAAGAAACAAAATTGACTTCCAGAGTTAAAAATGGATTTGCGTCTTTTATATCGCGTAAATTAACTGCATAAAGTAAAGCAGCGTTAATCCATTTTCCCCATCGAGTTAGTATTGGTTCAGATGGTATTATGAAGTATTTGATAATTTTAGATTTTGTCATTTTCACTGTACTCTTAATCAGTTTACGACAAACGTGTAGATTCTCTGAGAAAGTGTTCTACATTCATAAAGTATCGACGAGGAACTGATAATAGTGATGTAATATTGCTTACAAATTTATAAACAGTAAACACCATAATGCCAGTGTTAATCGACAGATTCTTAGAATTGATTTTCTACCAATATTCATCGAAACTTTGATCTGACTAAAAAATAATTGTGGTTTATAAATAGTATAAATATGTAATAAATAAAAAGTTGATAAATGTATTAAATATGAAATATAGACTTTAAATAATTTTCTTGATGTTGAATATGTAAAATATATGTAATATATGAAAAGATGCAAAATATGTAAATCTATGTTTCTGCATAAACTTCCGCATATAATATAGATAAATATTTAAAATATTAATCTATTATACGAGGGTAGTTCAATAAGTCTTTAGAATGACCAACAGATGGCGCGCGAATCGCTCCAAATCATCTGTTTTCAGTCAGCACCACTCCCGACTAGATATATGGTGCAGTCACAGTCCACATCTTCTGAGTTTACGTGTTTTTATAACCAATTGAAAAAAAAATGGCTTGTTAAGAAAAATGGAAAAAAACGAGTTCAGAGCGGTAATTAAACATTTTCATTTAAAGGGTTTAACTCCATATGAGATAAAAAATGAATTGGACTCAGTTCATGGCACATCTGCCCCTGCCTTAGCAACGGTTTATAACTGGGTAAATGAATTTAAGCGTGGTCGTACATCAATAAGTGACGAACCACGTTCAGGAAGGCCCGTAGAAGCAACTACTCCCGAAATCATCAATAAAATCCACGATATGGTGTTGAAGGATAGAAGATTAAAAGTGCGTGAGTTAGCTGAGGCCACAAGGATATCTATAGGTGCAGTTGTTTCAATTCTACATGAAAAATTAGACATGAAAAAGCTATCGGCAAGATGGGTGCCGCGTTTGCTCTCAGCTGAGAATAAACGCAATAGAGTGGTCGCCTCTGAGGCTCTTTTGGCGCGCATAAGTCGGAATCCTGAGGAATTTTTTCGTCGATTTGTGACTGTGGATGAAACATGGATACACCACTACACTCCTGAGACAAAGGAACAATCCAAACAGTGGATTTCCACAGGCGAACCAGCTCCAAAGAAGGCAAAGACCGTAAAGTCAGCTGGTAGGTAAGGTTATGGCTACAGTTTTTTGGGATGCACGGGAAATTATACTTATTGACTACTTGGAAAAGGGTAAAACAATTACTGGTGAGTATTATGCATCATTATTAGAGCAGCTGAAAGAAGAAATTAAAAAAAAACGACCACATTTGGTGAGAAAAAAATTCTCTTTCATCACGACAACGCCCGAGTTCACACATGCTTCGTTTCAATGGCTAAAATTGAAGAACTAAAATTCGAATTGGTCGAAAACCCACCGTATTCACCAGATTTAGCCCCCAGTGACTTTTTCTTATTTCCAAACTTGAAAAAATGGCTCGATGGACAGAGATTTACGGACAACGAAGACGTCATTGCCTCTGTAAGTGCTTATTTTGAGGAACTTCCGAAAACGCACTTTTCTGAAGGATTAAAAAAACTTAAAAAGCGATTGACCAAGTGTATAGAGCTCCAAGGAGATTATGTTGAAAAATAAAAAAAAATTTACCCAAAAAAAATTGTTTTTATACTTTATTCTAAAGACTTATTGAACTACCCTCGTATCTTAAAGGACTGTAAATTACTTACAAGGAGAGTGTCAGACCTCCGGGTCACGAATCTCGATGAAACTTTGAGAGGTGCTTTCGGGTACCTGAAAATACAGCCTAAAACCCGTAGTTCATTCTAATGGGCTCTTATATTCAAGATTAAGATATTTTACTCCGAATATACGTTATTTCAATAAAAAAAGGTACCTATTTTTATAACTATGCAAGGGTTAGACATAGAAAAATTTTCCCAATATATCACAAAAGTAGGCAGAAAGAGCTTTAATTTAAGACCTGTAACGTTAAAAAATATTAATCTGAGCCAAAGTTATTAACAATTCAACATAATAACTTAAAATGCATTAAAAATCATAATTAAATCAATTAAAGGACCCTGCAAAATCCTTATGGGGAATGGCTCACTGTCAAACATTCTGAAACTTTGGATTCTGGTAGTTCTTAATGTGTAGATCAAAAGTGTCAATGGGCACTAAGTCCTAAAAACTCATGGTCTTAAAATATTGCACTTTGAAGTTGGGCTTATCGTGCGATTTACAGTAGCGTTGACCTACTGTAAAACTGTATGTCCATGTATATATATATATATATATATACGTGTACAAAACCGATAACTCCAAACCCCATACCCCATAAACCCAAAACCACATAATCCTAAATCCCATGATCCCAAACCCCACAACCTCAAATCCTATAACCCTAGACCACATAACCACAAACCCCATAAGCCTAAATCCCATAAATCCATAAGACCATAACACCATTACCCCAACTTCCATAACCCCATAAACCCAGATCTCATAAATCAGAACCCCAAACCCCATAAGCCTAAATCCCATAAATCCATAAGACCATAACACCATTACCCCAACTTCCATAACCCCATAAACCCAGATCTCATAAATCAGAACCCCTTAACACCAGACCCTATATATAACGTTCCAAATTCTAAATACCATGTTCATAAATACAGCCCCGCTTCCTACTTCCAAGAGATATTATTTGTCTCACTCAGTTGTAGAAGTTAAAAGCTTTTGCAGCCTGCCGACAGGTGGCGGTGACGAGGTAATCACAAACACTGTATAAAATCAGGATCTTCAGTCCAGAAGTAAAGGGCTGATCATGCATGATTACCCCGGACTGTAGATAGGTTCCAACAGGATTGAGTTGGTAAACTTATTTTATATTCAGTATAAAATTATATACTGTATTCATCTATTGTTTCTTCTGTTACATAACGTCTGTTAGTGACCGAAAATGGGCGGTAGGGGTGGTAGACCACTGCGTATTTGTCGTTACGTATGTGATCGGGGATTTGACGGACGACAATTAGTACGTATAAATAGGGACGAAAACATAATTCAACGGCAAATAGCAGTCGTAAGACGCGATGACCTAAATCATCCACCTTTGGAATTGAACGATGAATCCAGATTGTGTACGAATTGTAATAGGAGTATTTGGAATAAGATAGCACTGTTGGATGCAGATCTCACATGACTTCGATTGAATGTGTTGACTCAAACAGGTAATGCCTCTTGTATCATCTGTAATGCTTAAAATAATGTGCACAGATTATCGATCGAATGTAGAGTTAATGTTTTTATAGAAACAAACATTTATGTACCGACTAATGTTAGGTCATGTATACATCATTTAGATGAGAATATGTTTCAAGATCTTGTTACCTGGTCTACGTTCTATTAACAGGCCACGCATCATTAACGGACCAGAAAATTTTGCATTTTTAGATCATCTTAGACAAGCTTGTATTAATAAAACAAAGTGTTTGCATTGCACCTATGACAAAGCGGCAGTTTGAAGAACTTTTCACTTATTGTGATCCAGATATGCAGAACGAGAAGCTTCGATACATATGTAGAAAGAATTTACTCATTTTTTTATGTAAAATGAGACAAAGTTTGAGTGATGAGTTTTTAAAGTTTATTTTTGATTATTCGTATAGACAAACTGTAAGTTCCGTTATTGATTACGTCCGAGGGTCATTATTACAAAGATTTGTTCGAGAGAATATTGGACCTGCATCGATAACCAGACAATATTACATAGCTCAACATGTAACAGATTTCTCTAATGCTTTGTACAATTCTCTACCAAATGAAGCGAGGGCTATTACTATAATTGATAGTACGGATACATACACTCCGCAACAAAATTAACGCAACACCTAATTCCGACTAAAAAAAGGCGCAAATTCGAAGATCGATATCTCAGGTAAAAAATGTCGTAAGGGGATCAATTTTTTTTTAAATTAAAGGTTGAAGTCTCTACTTTAAGATGGTGGAACTCGATTTTCGATTTGACGCAACCCCTACTTACGTAACCTTGAAATTCAAGGACATTTTTTAAAGCTCAAAAATCGTAAACTTTCGCAGTGCGCCCGCGCGTGGGTGATTTTTTTTCGACCATTCCGATCATTGCATCTTAAAGTACAACTCTTTCCCTCTAATTTAAAAAAAAATTGACCCGCTACGGTTTTTTTTGACGATTCTACAGCGTTTTAAAAATTGTATTAAAAAAACGCGTTCTTTCGTGAAAAATTTGATAATTTCGATCCACCCTACGATTGAATCAGCGGTGTAGAATGACTCGACTTCGTAGATCGATATCTCAGGTTGAAAATGCCATATGCATGGGTTCGAATGTTATTTCTTGGTTGATTCTGATCAAATCGAAATGGAAAACTCGTATCCGAGCGAAACGAATATTACCGTCGACTTTAGCGTTACCCAATAAGCACCACGAGGAGGTAGTCGATCAAGTTTAACTCAAGTTAAATGTAAAAAACAAATTCTTAAAATTTGTAAACGTTATTATTTTATAACTTTTATCTTACATCGAATATCTCTTAAAAAATAGTAAGTGTACAAATTTATCAAAGTTGTTATCCGTTGTATATTGTTTTCTGAAATTAATAATGTAAAAAAAAATTTTCAAGTCCATCTCTGACCATGTCCAAATTTTAACGAATACGGTTCCTTTACAAATCTACCATTCTTTAAATAATACCGTTTGGCGAAATTGTAAAAATTTTTCAGTTAAGTGCTACGGGTTTTGATTATTATGGCAGTATTTTAAAACTGATCAAATAGATTTCTTGGCAAAATAAAAATGTCTCCGTTGAATGAAATTCAATCCGCGCAAATTGTTACACTTTCTGAAGCTGGACTTAGTCGACGTGAGGTAGCAAGACGAATGGGGGTTCACTTTTCGTCTCTTTTCTAGTTCTGTCTCGATTCAATGAAACAGGTGTTTATCGCAGAAGGACGGGGCAAGGTAGGAGACGCGTAACAAATGCTCGCGAGGACCGTGATATAATACGAGCAACCTTACGTGAACCGGTAAGAAATGCGCAACAAATTCATAACGATACCTTGCCACACAGGCAAATCAGTTTGCAAACAGTAAGGAGACGTCTTCACGAAGCAGGTTTAAGATCGCGAATTCGTGCTAGAGTATCCTTTCTCACAGCAAGACATCGTAGATCTCGTCTGCACTCTGCTAGAACTTATGGACAACGGACGGTTAGACAGTGGAGGAACGTCTTGTTCACAGACGAGTCACGATTTTGCCTGTATGGTGAGCGTTTTGAGCCAAACCATATTCAACCGACCAGGATTTTTTCCGGTGGATCCGTCATGGTATGGGGAGGAATCTCTTTAAACGATCGCACTGATCTTATTGTGGTTCCACCTCCCGGGTTAACAGCTAGACGTTACATCGATGAAATTTTGGAGCCTCACGTGCTTCCAATGAGTCGCCGCATAGGTCCAAATTTCATTTTCATGCAAGATAATGCACCTCCCCATTCTGCAAGAATTACTCAGGCTTACATCCGAGACCACCACTTGGAGATACTGCTGCATCCATCGAATAGTCCGGATCTTAATTCCCAATTGAACATGTATGGAACATTATGGGTAGACGATTGCGCAGTTGGCAGAGACAGGCAATGAATCTTGAGGAACTGGGGCTAGCTCTAAATGAGATATGGCACGAGATACCTCAAGACATGATAAGAGCTTGCATTAATATGCCTGCAAGATTAGCTGAGGTTATTCGACGCCGACGTGGCAACACAAGATATTAAGGGCCTTTTGTACAATTAGTAATCGGCCCTTTTAAGCCCCCCCCCCCCCCACACACGCACACACACACACGCACACACAAATACACACATATGACAAGCTAAACCCGATCGACTACCTCCTCGAGGTGCTTATTGGGTAACGCTAAAGTCGACGGTAATATTCGTTTCGCTCGGATACGAGTTTTCCATTTCGATTTGATCAGATTCAACCAAGAAATAACATTCGAACCCATACATATGGCATTTTCAACCTGAGATATCGATCTACGAAGTCGAGTCATTCTACACCGCTGATTCAATCGTAGGGTGGATCGAAATTATCAAATTTTTCACGAAAGAACGCGTTTTTTTAATACAATAATATATAATTTTTTTTAAATTAAAGGGAAAGAGTTGTACTTTAAGATGCAATGATCAGAATTATCGAAAAAAAATCACCCACGCGCGGGCGCACTGCGAAAGTTTACGATTTTTGAGCTTTAAAAAATGTCCTTGAATTTCAAGGTCACGTACTCAGGGGTTGCGTCAAATCGAAAATCGAGTTCTACCATCTTAAAGTAGAGACTTCAACCTTTAATTTAAAAAAAATTTACCCCCTCAATTTGCGCTCTTTTTTAGTCGGAATTGGGTGTTGCATTAATTTTGTTGCGGAGTGTATATCATAAGAGTAGTAGCTTTCGTGTATTGTGACAATCTTATTTCCTTCATAAACACAAGCATCTTTTGAAACCTACTTTACTTGTGCCTCCCGATGGATTTATTCTGGCAATCTTCGGTCCATATTTTTGTGATTCTGCAAATAATGACGCTGCAATCCTCATACACGAATTTTAAAATGATGGAAATTCGTTGAGGGATTGGTTTTTAAATGACGACATCGTTCTAGTCGTTATAGGGTATCGAGATGCCCCACCGTTCTTACAACTTTTAGGTATTGAACGTAAAATGCCCGCACTACTTCCACCAGGACAAAGGCAACTATTCACCGAAGATGCGAATGAAACACGTGTATCATTACTAAGAGTAGAGGATAGTGGAAAGTAGAAATGGCCACCTTCAATCAATGTTCAAGTTTTTCGAAACCCTTTAAACCTGCAGCATGCAAAACATATAGTTGATTTCTATCGCATATGCTGGTGCAATAATAAATCGATTTCATTCCGTTATAAATATGCAGGGTGCAGCTAATGAATTTGTTCAACAAATCTTATTAAAATCACGAACTCTTAATATAGTCCAAGCTAGAGTTGAGACTGATAATCTTCAGAGGAGAAATGGCCAATGGAGACGTTTGACTCATCATGATATTCTCATAACAGAAAATGATGAGGAGCTTCAACTTGATGAACATATTAATGAACCAGGCTTTTTGAGAATTAAGATATATTCCAGGTTTTGAAGTGCTACGAAACATGAAACATTTATTGCTTACATTAATGTCCATAGGAATGGCATAAATAGCGCTGATGATGCTGATGCTCTATTATTGTACGTTTCAATCTGGAACTAGAACTTTGGGTACATACGCCCATGTTGCTTCTATTTTATGGTTTTTAGGCTATGCGCGACATCAGAATAATGTTCAGTATCCCGATGACTCCCTTCTCAATTCAACGTTAGATGCTAGAAACAGACAGGAACAAGGAGCAGAGCAAAACGGCAATATTGAAATAATAGAATAAAGCATACCTCTACGAACTGTCATGATATAACAAGTACAAATCGGCCCTTTTCAGGGCCAAATGATGTGCAAAGTCCGATCGCCCAACCTCCCTGCGGTACACATCGGGTCATGCTAATGGCAAGGGTAATCTCTCTCTTTATCTCCTTTTATATATATATATATATATATATATATATATATATATATATATATATATATATATATATATATATATATATATATATATATATATATATATATATATATATATACACACACACACACAAAGACATACAAACGTACGTATATACGTATGCTTTTTGTCATTCGGGGTTACGAGGATTAGATTTATAAGGTTTGGGAGTTATAAGGTTTAAGGTTATGGGATTTGGAGTTATGGGGTTTGGAGTTATGAAATTTGGGGTTATGAAGTTTGGGGTCATGGGATTTTGAATTATGTGGTTTGGGTTTATGGGGTATGGGGTTTAGGGTTATGGAATTTGGAGTTATCGGTTTTATACACGCATATATATATATATATATATATACACACACATGTTAACGCTACTGTAAAACGTACGAAAAGCCCAACTTCAAAGGGCAATATCTCAAGATCATGAGTTTTTAGGACTTGTGCCCATTGACACTTTTGATCTACACATTAAGGACTACCAGAATCCAAAGTTTCAGAGCGTTTGACAGAGAGCCATTTTCCATAAGGATTCTGAGGGGTCCTTTCCTTGAATATTCATGCATTTTCAATCACCATCTTTCATTATTAATAGCTTTGGCTGAGATTAATATTTATAACGTTTCTAGTCTTAATTTAAAGCTCTTTTTGCCTACTTTTATTATCTTCAGACGTTATAATCACTAGAAGAGGCGTTTTTCACCACAATAACATATATTCGAAGTAAAAAAGCTTATATCTCGAATATAAAGGCCCATTAGAATGAAGTACGAGTGATAAGCTTCATTTTAAGGTACATGAAAGCACCTCTCAAAGTCTCATAAAAATTCGTGTCCCGGAGGTATGATACTCTCCCTCTTAGTACATAACATGCGAGTTATATTTCATTAAACAAAATTGTTTGTCTACTACTATAGTAATATTTTCATGATAGGCATTCGAAACATTTAACATTTAAGTAATAAACTTAAATTAAATATGAAAAGTCTTTAATAACTGTTCAAATTATTAGAACAATATAGGAATCAATAATAATTTTTTAAAAAGGTAAAATTACAATTGAATAAATATAATATATTATTTTTTTAAATAATTAATATTCTCCATAGATCATGATACTTTTTAAATTATAAAGTACGAAGTATTTGAAATATATTAATGTATTACCCCTTCTTAAAATGTAATCTAATAGTACATAACTAAATGCTATATTTCTTAAAACGTTGCTGCTAATAATATCATGAAGAATATCACTTTCTACTAGTTTTTCTTTAAACAAAATGCTTTTGCTTTTACTATAGTAACATTCCCCACACAGCATGAAATATTTAAATGTAATCTTTCAAGAAATATTTCAATGTAATATTTCTAAAATATTTCTGAAATGTTTTTTGTAATATTACCAACATCCAACATGGAATATTTTCATGGAATATTTCTGAAATATTTCATAAATATTACACACCATATTTCAGGAAATATTAATAAAATATTTCCTGAATTATTTCAGCAAATATTACGGAAATATTACTGTAATATTACAAGAAATGTTCATTTGAAAATTTTGGAAGCCTTCTTGTAATATTGCAGAAATATTTCGGAAATATTACGGGATATATTTCAGGAAATATTAATGTAATATTACAAGAACTGTTCATTTGACAATTCTGGAAGCTTTCTTGTAATATTGTAGAAATATTTTGGGAAATGTTACAGGAAATATTTCAGGAAATATTAACCCTTAGCGGCCACACCTCAAGCCAGGCCACATAGCCAGGCCACATAGCGGCAACATGGGGTAACTCATTACCCCACGCTGAAAAACCTAGTTGTACAAGACATATGGGTGTTTTAACACTTGTACCCGATTGTTTCATGTTTGTTGAAGTGTTCTTAAATATTTCTAATGATTTTTATCGGTCAATTTATAGATGGCGTTCTAAAAACAGGTCAAATGTTTTAAATGTTTAGACCTCCAATTTCACTTTTTCTGAGCCTGGGGTAACTAGTTACCCCGTGTGGCCGCTAAGGGTTAACCAAATATTTCCTGAATTATTTCACCAAATATTACAGAAATATTACTGTAATATTACAAGAACTGTTCATTTGACAATTTTGGAAGCTTTCTTGTAATATTGCAGAAATATTTTGGGAAATGTTACAGGATATATTTCAGGAAATATTAATCAAATACGATAAATTGAATGTTAATATGGCATATCGGCGTCTCAGGTTAGAGAACCATAGCCATTATAATAACAATAACGGATATAAATTGAACTGGGATTTTAAAACTCTAAAAGTTGGCGCATTCGTAATACTCCCGTAGACAGATAAATTTTAAAAAAAATTCTGAATTAATTAGAACATATAGTATGATGCACTTTAAAGTCTCATATGATTCGATATAATTAAATCTTAAAGTAATTATTGTCTAATAAATTCAGAATTACGCGAAATGTTTGATGGCGACAGGCTTCGGCAATTACTTTTAAGCTATATATATATATATATATATATATATATATATATATATATATATATATATTAAAAATATAGCATTATAGTTGTCTTTGTTTGGTGTTTAAAATGTTCAAATGCATCGTTTTCAAGAACTTCAAATGTTTACCAGACCGTAATAATATTTCCGTTCTAGTCAGTAGTATTGACGACACTAAAACTACCGTTTTTTTGACAATCATCCCATATAACATTATATGATTATAATTAGGACAAGTGAATATTAAACAAAATCAGAATAAATTATTATATTAAGAACAACTATATCATTATATTAAGAATTAGTAAGTTATAATTAGGCAAAATAATTAACTAATCATTTTTATGTGTATTATCTTTACTTTATCTCTATGAAAATTAATCACGGCATTAAATTAATTACTTTAACGTTTTATTCGCAAATTAGCCAATATTTTAAGATGTTCGGGTCGGTAAGGTAGGAAGAATAAAATTTGACTTTGACACTCTCTTAAGGTTTAGAGTCGGAAATATTATCAGGCGAATATCGCCCTTACGGTAAATTGGATAGATGTATTACTTCTAGAAATAATTAACAACCTTACCCTGGAAGAAAATTGAGTATAAGTTATGATGAATGGTTATAATTATGACCATAATTTGAAGCATACTTATAAGCAGAAAATTAAGCATAATTATAAGCATATTATGCTGGACGATTGACAAACATCGACAACATAACCTTACTATGCCTAAAAATAAATTATTAATCTATTTTACGTCTACATTAATTTAGTAAATTGATAATAATATTTAAACAATGTTAAAAAGAATTAGAAAATACAATTGCGTTTCTGTGAAGTTGAATACGGCGTTTTCCGGGCAAAACTCTGTCTGTGTGCGTGTATCTCTCTCTCTCTCTCTCTCTCTCTCTCTCTCTCTCTCTCTCTCTCTCTCCCCCTCTCTCTCTCTCTCTCTCTCTCTCTCTCTCTCTTTACACACATAAAAAAGTCGTCGCGCGTCTGCTAGGTGCACCTGCTCGTGTTTTGGCTCCTGCTTTTACACCGCACTCTGCTGCCTCCTGCGCCTGTGAGCCGGTCTGTTGTGGTGCCTGCACAGTGGAACATTCCAACCATAGCTGTGATAATAAATCACAGCTTCCACTGGTCCATCGGCACAGTTTTCAACATCCAAGCAACAACACCCGGCCAGGTGCTTTTTGAGGTTAAGAGAGGTGAATACGGCAGAGTGGCGGGAGCCAAGCACGAAGCATAATCCAGAGGTACCACTTCATTCTGGACACACAGCACGCAGCGCCATACTATCAAGGCGCCATCTGCCGACTCGAACTACAACTACGTGACCACCGAGGCGACACCTGCTGCATCCTAGACACACCATCAGTACCTTCCACGACTCATCTTTGTCGCCACTAACACCATGGCGACAACTGCGCCATCTGCGGGGAGGTTCCTAGGAGCAGCAACTCGCTACGTAAGTGCTGCATATGCGATATTACTTACCATCCGGCGTGCAAGCCTCTTGCAGTGCTTACCCGCGTACAAAGGAACGCATTGCAGCTACATACTAAAGCGGTAGCGTGCCAGGCATGTATCGACTCGAAGAGGTCGATGTTCGAGTCGGCAGTCGCGCGCGCGACGAACGCCAGCAAAAATATGAGTGGGAAAGAGAAGGAGCTAGCCGCGTCCACTCCGGCCAATAAAAGGCCTGCAACAGCTGCTCGCACCAATCAGGCGAGCAAGGCCGCGCCCACCAACTCCTCACTCTCTCCGTTGCAGGGGCTAAGCCCCGCCCCCACCAGCAGCCTACTCCGGTTGGCCTCACAGTCTCCTGTGACGTCACTAGGCCCGCCCATTTCCAGTATAGGAGCAGAGCACAGTGGGGAATCCCCGAGTGACGTCACGGCCAAGAATGCGGAGCGAGCTAATAATACTTCACAGTCCTCCTTCTCCAAAAATAACAGCAGTATTAATGATATAAATGCGTCAGTCATCCGTATGCTAGATAGTACCGCGTTAAAAAAGGGAACAACGGTCTCCTGCCTAGTGGAGTACGCGAATTCTACTTCAAGAAACATTGATAATGCACTTGCTAGACATTGCACCTCTATTGAAGGCAGATTGGAGGCAATTGTAAATAGGCTAAATACGTTACCAGCAATACATACTTTAGCACTTTCAATTGACTCTAAGCTGCAAAAAATTGAGGAAAAACTGTCGAAACAACACTCCCAGCTGGAGGAGATGAAAAAGGAGAAGCAAGTGCTTTATCAAGAAATAGATAACCTAAAAATTAAAAATAAAAAATTACATGATAATAACGTAGAAACGAACACTTTATTGACCAATACAGAGGTACATTACAATATGTTAATTGATAAAATCGATAATCTAGAGCAGACAAATCTCGAGTCACAGACTAAAATTGATAATCTTGTATTAAACACTTTTGAAAACGATTTCCTAAATTTAACAAACAAAATCAATAGAGTTGAACTTGACAACAAGGAAATAATAACAAAAATAGAAAAAATAATAACAAAAGAAGATTTTACCTCTGTATATACTACTACTATTGAGAAAATTGAAAGAAATGTTGAAAACATCCAAAAAGATAACAAACTCATACTAAATAAAATAGAATTCCAAAAAATCGCAGTACTACCCAGTACACAAAACAATACCGTTTCTCTTATAAGTACAAAAAAATGTAATACTGCTAATAATAATGCGTCTGCTACGAATAGTACCTTACTTGACAATTATAGTGATATAAGCGAAACAATTGACAATTGTGAAAGCAATAATGACGGGTTTATCCAGATTGTAAATAGTAGAAATAAAATGTCTAGGCGTTTGAACAATTATAATAACGACAATGCTAACGCTGCGGCATCACCTGCACGAAGCACGCGGGTGCAAAAGATTGATGGGGGGACAATGCACAGTAAAAACATTAAAAGCGGTAATACGGAGCTCATTATTTCAAACATTTTCGACGGTGATGTCTCTAAGCGTGTTGACGTCGCACACGCGATACTGTGCCGTGTCCTTCCATCAACACAAAAAATTGATATAATAGGCACACGCCTGCTTCGGTCAGAAGAATCGACAGCTGCGGCATTAGCAGATACAAACAGCGAACGTAGAAGGTCACCATGGGTTGTTACCCTTTCCAGCAGTGCGTTAGGCGAGAGAATAATGCGAGCCAAAAAGCTTATCACTGGCTTTCATGCTAGAGATGTCGACATTGCAGCTCTTGACCAGGACACAAGGGATGGGATTATAAATGGGAAAATTTTTATAAATGAATTGTTAACAAAAGAATGTTTTATTAAATATAGAAGTCTCAAGGCCCTTGCGATGAGACTTAATTTTAAATATGTTTGGCATAGAGGGGGCCGTTTCCTGGTGAAGAGGCGCGATGGCGATGTCTCTCATGAATTTTCATCTGCGGCTGATTTACAGACAATTGTGGCATCATATGCCATTAATCAACCATCTCAAACTGTAAATACTGAAAAAAAAACTGTTGATAATGAAATCGAGATTGATAATAATGTAATTCCGTCAACTGCTGCAAAAAATTGACTATCCGCAGACACTGCTGGGGGGGTTCACTGTAAGGGACTGAGGGCAGGTTTTGTCAATGTTACCTCACTGAAGGGGCACATTGGCATGATTAAACAACACCTTTCAGCTCGTCCTACCTACCATCTCTTTGGGGTTGCTGAGTCGCACCTTGACCCTGATGTTGGGAGTGATCTCATTCAGATCGATGACTACTCACTACTTAGACTTGATCGCAACAAACTAGGAGGCGGGCTAGTCCTGTACATTCATAACACTTTCAAGGCAAATTTACTAAGCAGTTCTCCAACAACACAGGAGGGCAGACCATTTATACCTGAATATTTAATGTGCAGTGTTCAGCAGGGCAGCCTTCCCCCCGTCTTTGTTGCTTTAATATACAGACCACCACATGTACCGTTTTTACAGGGCTCGGACTTAATAGACAAACTGACGATACATACTCAAGACTTTAGTCACAAAATTATTATGGGAGATCTGAATGCGAACCTACTCGGAACGTCAGCCGATGCGAAATTTGTTAGACGGTTGGCTGATGATCTTAACCTTCAAATAATTGATCATGGTGCGACTCATCATCTCACGGATTCTCACACGTGGATTGATGTGATCTTGACAGATAATAATGACGTTGTACTGAGCAGGGACAATCGGCCGGCGCCTTTTCCCAGTCATCATAACATCATAGAGGTCGAGATTGGGGTCGAAACTGCTGCATCCCCTGTGGTTGAATCATTCAGCTACAGGGATTTTAAGTCGATCCAGCAAGACGACCTCCTGTCTCGCCTAGCTGACTGTGATTGGTCGCGGATCGATGGTCCCGCGGCGAGTGTTGACAGTCAATTAGAGTGCCTCAGTGTCAACCTCATGGCTGTGATAGATAAAATTGCACCGTTAAAAGAATTCATACCGAAAAAGAAAACAAATCCACCATGGGTTGATGCTGAGCTAATACATCTTTACAAAAAACGTGACTCCGTACGAAGACGCTATTCGAGGACCAATGACGACAGACTGTGGCGGGAGTATCAGGGCCTTGCAGCTGAAGCTGAATTACGAACGAAGGAAACAAGGGAAAGATTTTTACAAAATAAAATTTCTGAAGCGATTAATAATAAGAAAGATATCTGGAAAGAGCTCAAGGCTCTGGGCCTTCTGCCAAAGACAAGAGAGGAGCTTCATGGTTTCTCACCGGAAGAGCTCAATGCCCACTTTGCAGGGGTGTCGATCTCCCAAAATGAGGGTGATGAAGAACTTGACAGCGTCCTGACCACTGCCAGTGATGACGGTTTTGTTTTCCGAGAAGTCAGCTTCTCGGACGTGGTTCTGGCTGTTGCCCACTTCTCATCACAAGCCAGAGGGGAAGACGACATTCCCCAAAGTATAGTGGCTAAGGCTCTTCCGTTTGTGGGAGATCATATTGTTAAGATCTTTAACTCCTCTCTGTCCAGTGGCATTTTTCCGGGGGCTTGGAGGGGAGCTCGGTTGGTGCCTTTGAAGAAGAAACCTGTCCCATCTACGGTGTCAGATTTCCGACCAATTGCCCTGCTGAGTTTCCTTTCTAAGGTCCTTGAAAAAATCGTACACGACCAAATAACCAACTTCTTACGAGAAAATAATACTTTGGACCCGATGCAGACTGGTTTTCGACAGAATCACAGTACACAGACAGCACTACTGAAACTGACGGAGGACATAAGATCAGGCATTGACAACAACAAAAAACTATTGACTATTTTGTTAATGTTTGATTTTAGCAAAGCATTCGACACCATCTCACACACTAAACTGCTGCGTAAGCTGATGCGCATGGGATTCTCCAGGAGTGTTCTCCTGTGGCTTAACCCTTTCAGTCACAGAAGCCGATATATCGGCTCCCTATTGTTTTTAGTCACAAAATTTGATTTCTATTGTTATCGCAGTACAAATATACGTTTTCTATGTATTTTTGATCGTAGAATACGAATCTGATATCAATAATTTTATAAATATAAAAACAACCCTTCAAATGGGGTGAAAACCACCCTTTTAGTCATGAAATTGAATTCGTTTGGTTATGAAAGTAAAAAAAACCCCTCCTCATTAGAACACGGGCTTGGGACCGTCTGTGGCAGAGTTATGTTTTTTTCTTTTTTTTTTTGTTTTTCTTTTTTTCTTTTTTTCTTTTTTTTTCTTTTTCTCTTTTTTTCTTTTTTTCTTTTTTATTTTTTTTTTCGTTTTTTTTTCTTTTTTTTTTTATAATTTTTTTTTTATTTTCTAAATCTTTTTCAGGTAGATATTTATTCATTTTCTTTTATCTTATATACATTTACGTTTTGTGATATATTTCATAACAATTTTGTTTTTCTTTTATGCATAATGGAACATTGCAAGTTGTGCACATGTAGGAAGTTCTAACTCGATTTGTTTTAGAACTACAACAAGTGCAATTTCTTTGTATTTTGAGTTTAGTTGGAATGTGCGGGGCTTGAGAAAATCTTATTTCATTTGAAATTTGAGGCTTACGCTTACTAGGAGTAAATTGTTTTGTCTTGGTACCTCTTTTTTTAGGTGATGCAAACCCAATAAGCTCAGTTACCAGCTTTAGTCGAAAATCTATCAAATTCATTTTAGTAGTAGGGGTATTTTGCTTGTAAATGATGAAAGAATTTACAACGGTTACATCGATAAAATGCCAGAATATTCGAAGCCACCACTTTTTACTTTTTCTACTAATCTCGTATGTAGATTTCAACTGATCTGCTTTGTCAACACAGTTCATATAATTATTATAGTCTCGAGTGGCTTGTGGACAATTGATTTGAATGCTAGTACCATCTTTTTGTCGTCTACTTACAGTAGTTTTGATTGAAGGATCGTGAAAATTAGATAAAAACTGGACAGGTTTGTTATCATTCCATTTTATCCAACTGATACCCTTGTATGAAGTCCGAGATTCATAATCTCCCCTTTTCATTGTTTTATCGTTTATTTGTTTTTTTGGCAAACCTTTCCGATTTTTTCGTACTGTTCCACAGGCTAATATATTTTTACTTTTGAGTTCAATCATCAAATTAACACTAGTAAAGTAATTATCGAAATAAACTTGATAATTTTTTGAAATAATTTGATGGGTTAAATCGATTACAACTCTTTCGCCCAATTGTTTTTCAACCAAGTTAGCAGTTTTTCCAGTATATACCTGAAACTCACATACAAAACCATGTTCATCTGCTCTAACCCAAATTTTAAAACCTCTTTTTATAGGTTTCTGTGGATTGTACTGTTTTAGAGTACTTCTACCTTTGAATTTGACCATACTTTCATCAACAGCTTGTTTTTCAGATGGTTTGTAGAATTTTATAAAATTTTCTGAAAGCATATCAAGTAAGGGTCTTAGTTTATATAGCTTATCATAATTGGGTTCACCTTTTTGTGGCATTGATAAGTTATCATTCAAATGTATATGAGACAGGATAGCAAAAAACCTATTGAGAGGCATAACAGGGCTTATATAAGAGTTGTGTAATTGAGAATTAGATGACCAATAGCACCGAATGGCGGGTAACCTACTTATTCCCATCATGATATTCATGCCAATAAATTTCAATATTTCTGCTTTATTTACTTCTTCAAATGGCTTGTCTGATTGCTGCCCGTAAAGATTAGTCTGTTCGACAATTCTTTCGATCAAAACTTCTGAAAATAAGCAAAGGAAAATTTGTGAAGGTGAACGAATATCTGAAGGAACCATTGGACCGCAATCTTCGGAAAAAATTATTTCGTCGAATTTTCTTCTTTTATTATCCCAAATACCATCTAAAGCAGCTAATCTGTCACTCAACGGAGTATCACTATCACTTTCATATTCAATCACGTTAGAATTTTCACTATATGAAGTATTTTCTAACGAGGCTACTGCTTCATCAATTTGATTTTTGTCAATATCCGAATCATCATCACATTCAGAATCATATTCTGGATCATCATATTCATCTTCACTTTCATTATCACTGGTGATTTCAGCATATTCCATGATAAAAATTTTTTAGAATAAACCAAAACAAATTTCACAATGTTGTGAGATTACTGATAATTTAGAACGAATAATGATATTGAAATTTTTGATAGGAAAAATATAGAAATTTTATGTAACTACCTAATAAACTTAGATTTGATCCTTTGAAGTTCTTGCAAACAATTTTTTTTATTATTATTAATATTCTTTTTTCAAAATATAGTTTGGATTGAAATCATTCACTCGAGGGGATTGTAACAAGGGGTGTTTTAGAAAATTTATATGGCTTTCAGAGATTTTCAATATATTTTTTGAGCTCTAAATTCTATTTATATATTCTTAGGTCCTATCGAGTGCTTTGACGTTGAGTATTCACATTTTCGTAGTAATCCAATTAGAATTTTAGAGATCGTTTTTACGATTACTGAATTTTTTTCCATTGGATTCAAATTTAGCGTTGAAAAATGTATCAGAAACTAATATTAGCAGTAACATAACAAAACAAACAGGGTTTCGTGACTGCAATGTTACTTTTTATTCCATTTTACGAGTTTTTTTATGTTTTCAAATTTGTGACATTGGATTTGCATCCGCGTTAAAATTTACATCGGAAACATATATTTTCTTCTATAGTGAAACGAATTGAATTGTACGTATAAAAGGGTGGTTTTCACCCTGTTTGAGGGATTTTTTGTATATTTATAAAACTTTCTGAAATCAGATTTGGATTCTGCATTCAAAAATACATTGTGAACATATAGTCTTCAAAGAATATATAGTCTTCAAAAGAATTAAATTGTATGACTAAAAGGGTAGTTTTTACCCCATTTGAGGGGTTGTTTTTATATTTATAAAATTTTTGACGTTACATTCGTATTCTGCATTCAAAAATAAATTGGAAACATATATTGCACTTCCATAACAAACGGATTGAATTTTATGACTATAAGGGTGGTTTTCACCCCATTTGAGGGGTTGTTTTTATATTTATTCAATTTTTGATATCAGATTCGTATTCTACGATCAAAAATACATTGGAAACATATATTGCACTTCCATAACAAACGGATTGAATTTTATGACTATAAGGGTGGTTTTCACCCCATTTGAGGGGTTGTTTTTATATGTATAAAATTATTGATATCAGATTTGGATTCTGCATTCAAAAATGCATTGTGGACATATATTGCACTTCCATTACCAAACAAATTGCATTTTTTAACTAAAAGGGTGGTTTTCACCCCATTTGAGGGGTTGTTTTTATATTTATTCAATTTTTGACACTTGATTTGGATTCTTCGTTCAAAAATACATTGGAAACATATATTTGCACTTCCATAACCAAATGAATTGAATTGCGTGACTGAAAGGGTTAAGTCATATATCATGGGGAGACGACAGAAAGTCGTCACAATCACAAACGGGGATTCAGGTTGGCTAACCACCAATCTTGGCGTTCCACAGGGCTCAGTCCTGGGACCCCTGCTTTTCAGCCTGTACATAAACGACTTACAAGACGCACTCGACTTAGATGGTGTCGAACACATACTTTACGCTGACGACTTGCAAACCTACACACAAGTGACCCTGAAAGGTCTTCGTGATGGTATCGGTCGCATGTCGGCTGTAGCACAAGCAGTGTCGAACTGGGCAACGTCAGCTGGCCTGCGCCTCAATGTCGGCAAGACAAAGGCGATCATTTTTGGATCTGATCACAACATCAAACAGGTTCAGAGCCTCGACTTGCAAGGCATTGAGATACAGACCGGCGTACACGTTCCCTTTGTCGATACAGTCACCAACCTCGGCGTGGTGATGGACGGAGGGTTGACATGGAAGCCGCAACTGAATGCGGTCAGTAGAAAGGTAAATAGGGCTCTGTATAGCTTAAAACTTTTCCGTTCAAGCACCACAGAGATACTGAGGAAGCAGCTGGCATGTGCACTGGTACTACCTCACTTAGATTATTGCTCAGTGGTTCTTCTTGATGTGTCAGGGGAGCTCCAGACACGACTACAACGTCTGCAGAATGCATGTGTGAGATACATATGTGGTGTTAGGCGGGATGAGCATATCACCGCCTACAGGAAAAAACTGGACTGGTTAGATTTGAAGGTGAGGAGGGAGTATTTTATGGGGCTGCTGCTTTACAAAGCGGTTGTCATGCGGCAGCCACCGTATCTTACTGCCCTCTTTGAAAAAAACCAGGCCAGGACTTCAAGTAGGGGTGGTATGAAAGAGCTCTCGGTTCCGGGGTCGCGCACCGATAAGGGCCTTTTTTCATTCAGAGTTCAAGGTGCGCACCTCTGGAATTCGCTCCCGAGCAGTGTGAGGTGCCTGCCATCTTTTTGTAAATTTAAAACGGCATTAAACAGGCACCTTAAGCAATTACATGGTGAGGAGTACGTTCAGAATAAAAGATGAGTCGAGTATTTATTTAGGCTATTTATTTATTTAAATTATTTATTTATTTAATTTATTTATTTATTAAACTTATTTATTTAATTTATTTATTTATTAAAACTTATTTATTTAATTTATTTATTTATTAAAACTTATTTATTTATTTATTTAACTTATTTATTTATTTAAATTTATTTATTTATTTATTTAATTTAATTATTTATCTTGTCTATTTATGTATTCGACGTATTTATTTATTAATTTATTTATTTATTTATTAAATATTTTTAGTGTTAATTAAGTGTGAATGTATTTATTAGCGTGATTGTTAAAGTGTTATGAATGAGTGTGTTTTAAGTTTGGACGTGATAGTGTACGCAAAGAGTTAGCAAAGTATATGTATGTATTCTTATTTATATGTTATCTTTATTGTATTTATATTTATTCTATGTATTATTATTTTTTTTGACGAAGCGTTTTATGTGATATTTGACTGTGTTCATTGCATTTAGATTTTATAAACTGACGAACTGATAAAGTGAATTATTATTTTAACAAGAAATATGCAATAAGAGAAAGTAAGATAACAATTATATTAAACCGACTGTTATTTTTTAATTATAAATACAACTACATGTACATGAAATTGTAAGATTTTGTCTTCTGATGAATAAAAAGTATATCTATCTATCCATCTATCTCTCATGCTCTCTCACTGGTGGGCGCGTAATTGCGTATAGTTGCGACCGCTGCCTGCTTCTGCTTTATATCTTTATGCTAGGTTAGTTTTGATATTTGATTTATAATGGAGCAAAATCGAAAAAAAGTTTATTCGAAAAAAGTGAAGCGTCAAAAATTAGATAAACTTGTTCAGGAGTGTAGTGAATTTCAAGATTCGAGAAATGTTCCAATAAATAGCAGTTTAAGTGACGATAATAATTTAGATGATTTGCAGATTTCTGACTTCAATACTATTTCAAGTGACAATAATAGTGATAATGAGTTTAATAAATTTTTTAATAAAAGTGATAATAATTCAAGCAGTGACAGTACATGTAGGGAAGAATATTTTATGCTTCAAAATGAAGAATTTAGAGAGATAGAAGAGTTACAAGAATGGTTATTGGGTATACCATTGAGCATAATCTACAGCATTTTATGGTCATAATTATGTCGCCAGGTAGCGGGATTTATTAGCATAATATGCAGCATAAAATGATCATCTAGCATAAAATTCAGCATATTATGATCATTTTATGCCCAACAGTTCTACCAGGGTATCGCAGTTATCTGTCTCATAATAAATTCAAAGGCTTCTATTTATGAATAATATCCTACAGACAATTTTCAGTATGTAAAAGAGTACTTAAGGTTATTATTGTATTTATTATGCATATAAAATCACTACCTGCGCAATGTACACACACACACATAACATGAATCTTTACGAACGTTTTTTTATTTTAACCTACGAAGTATATATCTACATATACTGCATATACTGCATATATAATAAATTTGTGTTGGCACTTTGATTCTCTCACCACCGTGTTTCGGTGTTTTCGCATTGTGTAGGCGCTGAAGTCTACGCGAACCCTGCTCTCCCTGTACTTTGTAGCCCACGTTCGTATACCCAGTCCCACCTGAAGCTATAAATGGCGGTAAACTCTTCCAGGCCCACGCACGTGTACCGGTGTACTAGGAATATATCAAATATCTAATACAAGAATTCGTAAGTAATTAAAAAAATACTGCTTTATTATTATAAATTACCATTTATTTTTCATATAAGAATATTTTTATTTTCGTTTGCATTTATTAATTTATTGATTCCAACGGATTGCACGTGACGTAAAGCTGAGAAGAAATCTTCGTGTAGACTCGACGGAGTGTAAATCGCCTGTTGATAGCAGCTGCAACAACAAGATAGAGAGGGAAGAAGCTAGCTGTGCGATAATGTAAGTTTAACCGTTAAATAAATATTGTGCAATTGGATTAATTTTCTCTTAATCTAGAGCACACAAAGCTATGAAAATTTGCATACAGCTTTAAAATGTCCTGCTATAATGTAATATAAATGAAAATCAATGCAATTTAGGTTACTTCGTAACTTGACTAGAAGAAATTGATGTGCACCTTAAGTTTTTGTCCATCGTCGATTGAGATTTTCAATGTAACACGTCTAAAATCAGTTTTGTCTTAAACTGTAGCATCCAGAGCTTTGAAATTTTGCATACAGTTTCAAAATTTCCTGTTGTATCGCAATATAAATAAAAATCAATGCTATCAAGGATGCATTGTAATTTGGCTTAAGAAAGTTGGTATGCACTTTAACTTTTGGACTACCGTAGATTATGATGTTCAATATAATGCATATGATTTACATTCATACTATATTAGAGCAGGACATTTTAAAGCAGTTTGTAAAATTTCAAAGCTCTGAATGATATTAAAGAAAAGTAATCTAACATGTGTCACATTGAAATTTTGAATACAGCTTTAAACTAACCTATACTTGCATTATACTAGACGAAAAACAAATCAATTTATCATATTCTTATAAACTTAAAGGTCAACACTATTAAAATTACTTTTTTCTTAGTAAGTTGAAACAACTTATCAATCCACACAGACATCTTTAATAAATTTTTACTTATTGCATGGAAAATTATTATTACGGTTGCCTAGATTCGTTACCCAAAGCGTAAACTTACGTAGATTTTACAAACATCTATACAAAAATTCAGATATCTAGCTTCAATACAATACATATGGCATCATAATAACAGATTTTGGTCTGCATGTTGACAGTTCAAAGCAAAGTTAGTTTATGTTGCTTACACTTAAAAAAATACTTATTGATCGATGCAATATTGATATCTTGATAGGTTAAGTTTTATTTGTATTCATTTATACAAATAATATCCCAATAAACATATTTAGCTAAGAATCAGTTGGAGTTTCTACCAGGAACCTGGATATAATTTGGCTTTAAAATAAAATAATTTTTTCTAGGATGATTTTATACTTAATTTTGTATTTATTTTAGTTAATTTTTATTTTTAGACCACGAGGCATGCAGAAATGTTAAAGTACAAGAAAGTGATACAAGCTGAACAAACAGCGACGGCTCATGAAAACTATAATGCGGCCAATTCATCTAGTAATTTATTTAACAATTTATTATTAATATTTAAAAAAAATAATTTCTTGACACTTGGTTTCCTCAAACTTAAAATAAAATTATAAATGTACAAAATACTACATCACATTAAAAAAAGAAATCGCTGCCAAGTCCTTCGTATTGAGCTTTCTCCACATCGGCTTTTTGTTTTAATATGTAGCGCATTCAATGTAGCGTTTTCTATTATGCCTGAATTTGAAATCGATTATTCTAATGTATTTAAATTTAAATTCAAACAAATGAGAAATGACAATCTTTCGTTACTAATATTAAATAATTGATATTGTATTGAAAATTTTTGTCAATAATAACTATTTAAGTATTCCAAAATTATCATATTTGTGAACATGAAAACCATTTAGTGCAGTGGATAAGGTAAAGACGGATCATGTGAAACATGAAACCATTGAAACGGATACCAGTACAAAATTCGTATAAAAAAGGTTTACCTTAACCATGTAGTTGAACCAAATAATGACAAATAATGAAAAATAATCACAAATAATGACAAATAATCTCCCCACACGGCACGTAATGTTACCGAAAGGTATGCGCTCATTGGTAATGTTTCAGTAATGTTTCAGTAATGTTTCAGGTATCGTTCAATCGAATTGTTTCAACTGATATCTTTCAGAAACCTTTCAAAAAGGTTTCGTATGAATTTCATCCATAGAAACATTGCAGTAACGTTACAGAAATATACAAATTGTTATGTATCAATCATGTTGCACGCAAAATGTTTCTGCAACATTTCCGATGTAATGTTGGAGGTGTTATACGTCAGAAATGTTTCAGAAAGGTTTCACGAGTAATAGAAAAATGAGCTTTCATCCCTAACATTTCTGTAATATCTCACATGAGATCTTCCGTTTGCAAGGTTTCAGAAATGTTTCCTTCACGTATCTGTTATAACGTTTCCATCCCATTGTACGTGAAATGTTTCTGAAAAATTACCAATAAAATATTGCATGTATTAGATGTCAGAAATATTTCAGAAAGGTTTCATGAATAATAGAAAAATTAGCTTTCACCACTAACATTTCTGCGATATACCACATGGAAGGTTACGATAGCAAGGTTTCAGAAATATTTCCCTCACGTACCAGTTATAACGTTTCAATTCCATTGCACGTAAAATGTTTTCGCAACATTCCTTACGTAATGTTGAAAGTGTTATATGTCATAAATATTGCAAAAAGGTTTCCTAAATAATAGAAAAATGAGCTTTCACCCCTAACATTTCTGTAATATCTCACATGAGATCATACGTTTGCAAAGTTTCATAAATATTTCCCTAACGTATCAGTTATAATGTTTCACTCCCGTTGCACGTGAAAAGTTTCTGAAATATTACCAACAAAATGTTACAAGTGTTATATGTCAGAAATATTTCAGAAAGGTTTGACAAATAATAGAAAAATGAGCTTTCACCCCTAACATTTCTGCGATATACCACATGGAAGGTTACGATAGCAAGGTTTCAGAAATATTTCCCTCACGTACCAGTTATAACGTTTCAATTCCATTGCACGTAAAATGTTTTCGCAACATTCCTTACGTAATGTTGAAAGTGTTATATGTCATAAATATTGCAAAAAGGTTTCCTAAATAATAGAAAAATGAGCTTTCACCCCTAACATTTCTGTAATATCTCACATGAGATCATACGTTTGCAAAGTTTCATAAATATTTCCCTAACGTATCAGTTATAATGTTTCACTCCCGTTGCACGTGAAAAGTTTCTGAAATATTACCAACAAAATGTTACAAGTGTTATATGTCAGAAATATTTCAGACAGGTTTCATAAATAATAGAAAAATGAGCTTTCACTCCTAACATTTCTGTGATATCCCACATGGGATGTTACGATAGCAAGGTTTCAGAAATATTTCCCTGACGTACCAGTTCTAACATTTCAATTCCATTGCACGTAATATGTCTCCGAAACATTCTCTACGTAATGTTGCAAGTGTTATATGTCAGAAATATTTCAGACAGGTTTCATAAATAATAGAAAAATGAGCTTTCACCCCTAACATTTCTGTGATATCCCACATGGGATGTTACGATAGCAAGGTTTCAGAAATATTTCCCTGACGTGCCAGTTCTAACATTTCAATTCCATTGCACGTAATATGTTTCCGAAACATTCCCTACGTAATGTTGCAAGTGTTATATGTCAGAAATATTTCAGACAGGTTTCAGAAATGTTTCCTTCACGTATCTGTTATAACGTTTCCATCCCATTGTACGTGAAATGTTTCTGAAAAATTACCAATAAAATATTGCATGTATTAGATGTCAGAAATATTTCAGAAAGGTTTCATGAATAATAGAAAAATTAGCTTTCACCACTAACATTTCTGCGATATACCACATGGAAGGTTACGATAGCAAGGTTTCAGAAATATTTCCCTCACGTACCAGTTATAACGTTTCAATTCCATTGCACGTAAAATGTTTTCGCAACATTCCTTACGTAATGTTTAAGTGTTATATGTCATAAATATTGCAAAAAGGTTTCCTAAATAATAGAAAAATGAGCTTTCACCCCCAAACATTTCTGTAATATCTCACATGAGATCATACGTTTGCAAAGTTTCATAAATATTTCCCTAACGTATCAGTTATAATGTTTCACTCCCGTTGCACGTGAAAAGTTTCCGAAACATTCCCTACGTAATGTTGCAAGTGTTATATGTCAGAAATATTTCAGAAAGGTTTGACAAATAATAGAAAAATGAGTTTTCACCCCTAACATTTCTGTGATATCCCACATGGGATGTTACGATAGCAAGGTTTCAGAAATATTTCCCTCACGTACCAGTTATAACGTTTCAATTCCATTGCACGTAAAATGTTTTCGCAACATTCCTTACGTAATGTTGAAAGTGTTATATGTCATAAATATTGCAAAAAGGTTTCCTAAATAATAGAAAAATGAGCTTTCACCCCTAACATTTCTGTAATATCTCACATGAGATCATACGTTTGCAAAGTTTCATAAATATTTCCCTAACGTATCAGTTATAATGTTTCACTCCCGTTGCACGTGAAAAGTTTCCGAAACATTCCCTACGTAATGTTGCAAGTGTTATATGTCAGAAATATTTCAGAAAGGTTTGACAAATAATAGAAAAATGAGCTTTCACCCCTAACATTTCTGTGATATCCCACATGGGATGTTACGATAGCAAGGTTTCAGAAATATTTCCCTGACGTGCCAGTTCTAACATTTCAATTCCATTGCACGTGAAAAGTTTCTGAAATATTACCACACAATGTTACAAGTGTTATATGTAAGAAATATTTCAGAAAGGTTTGATAAATAATAGAAAAATGAGCTTTCACTCCTAACATTTCTGTGATATCCCACATGGGATGTTACGATAGCAAGGTTTCAGAAATATTTCCCTGACGTACCAGTTCTAACATTTCAATTCCATTGCACGTAATATGTTTCCGAAACATTCCCTACGTAATGTTGCAAGTGTTATATGTCAGAAATATTTCAGACAGGTTTCATAAATAATAGAAAAATGAGCTTTCACCCCTAACATTTCTGTGATATCCCACATGGGATGTTACGATAGCAAGGTTTCAGAAATATTTCCCTGACGTGCCAGTTCTAACATTTCAATTCCATTGCACGTAATATGTTTCCGAAACATTCCCTACGTAATGTTGCAAGTGTTATATGTCAGAAATATTTCAGACAGGTTTCATAAATAATAGAAAAATGAGCTTTCACCCCTAACATTTCTGTGATATTCCACATGGGATGTTACGATAGCAAGGTTTCAGAAATATTTCCCTGACGTACCAGTTATAACATTTCAATTCCATTGCACGTAAAATGTTTCCGCAACATTCCCTACGTAATGTTGCAAGTGTTATATGTCAGAAATGATCCAGAAAGGTTTCACGAGTAATAGAAAAATGATCAGCTAAATATAGTAAAGAACTCTGTTTTACCGGCACTCTACTTTGAATTCTAATGTAAAAATATGTTATCGATTTTAGGATAATGTAATTTTCAGCCATCTTTGTGGGTGTTTATTTTTACGAAATATAAAAGTATTTTCGTGACCAGTAATTGTAGATTATAAGTCAGATTTTTTTATCGATTTCAAAGTTCTTCTGTAGCGGAACGGTTAGAGCGTTGGAGTTTCACGCAGAGGTCTTCTGGTCGATTCCCAACCCCGTCAAAATTTTTTAATTGATTTATTCTTTCAGACACATCTATTCAATAATTTTAAGCAAAATATTTGTTTCAGATTAATAAATACCTAGCTATATAAATAATATATAAAAAATTTAAATTCTAAAATTATCGTAGAAATTCATAAATAAATGTCAATAAATGAGTAGATTGGATTAAAACCGATTAAATATCTAATAAGTAGAACGATAATCAAGATTAAAGATTAAGATTAGCACCAAAAGAAAATGCATTTTTTTATCGATTTCAATATCATATTTTTAACAGGATTGTAAAGCAATATTACTGAGGTGTTATTGAAACCTTTCAGTAATGTTACAGTAATATTACTTAAAACCTTTCAGTAATGTTACAGTAACATTACTTAAAACCTTTCAGTGATGTTACAGCAACATTACTTAAAACCTTTCAGTAATGTTAAAGTAACATTACTAAAATGTCACTGAAAGCTTTCGATAACATTAAAGTAACATACCTGATATGTTGCTGATACATTTCGGTATTATTACACTAAAGTAATCACGCTATCTAAAAATTACAGACAGATTACACACATGTCACAGAAATGTTTCTATAATCTATCTGAAATGTTACATTTCACATGTTAGCGGACATTTAATGTTTCTGAAACATTACAGAAAGGTCCATGAAACATTGTATAAATATTTCTGAAAGGTGTAATGTTTCAAGTGAAATATTACCGAAAGCTTTTAGGAACATTACGTGCCGTATGGGTCACTTATCACTATCATTTCAAGATTTTTTTCACTCTAGTAGCGGGGCATTAGATCTTTCACATCAAAAACCGCCACTAGATGTATAATAATTATCAAAATGTTTTATTTTTCAGATGAAATGGAGCAAAAAAGTTCAGCTGACTTACAGTCCAGCGAAGAACTCACTTATCCTACATCAGCTACCAATCATTCTGTTTACCTAGAGTCTGATGATCAAATTTCTACTAATCTTGAACGTAAAATGTTACTCGCAATAAAGGAAAATGTAGAGACAGATGAAGATGTTCCTAAGCGACTATTTATCAATAATTATGCTGATTTAAGCGTTGTATAAAACAAACAGTTAGACTATTTCATGAATAGTAACTCTTTAAACTTATTCCACAGATTTTACATAAAATATATAATTTTAAAATTAGATTTTGAACAGTGGCAGGAAAATGAAGATTTTTTTAGGGACTAAAATTGTTTGAAAATCGACAGGTGGTAAACGATGCTGCTGAAAGAGCAGTTTATTTAACTGAGGAATACGTCAATGTACTTTGTAAACATGAAGAACAAAAACAGTATTTATTACAAGTCGTTGCTGAATACAAAAAGCAATTTTCAGACGCAAACAAAAAGACTGTTACGAAAAAAATTAAATTTACTAAATAAAAATTGAAAAACATCGTTATTTTACGTTATTTTGGTATGTATAAATAGGATGTCTTGTAAATAAGATTTTATAGTTTCTTATATTTCATAATAAAAAAACGTTACAAAGGATTAATAAAACTTGTTACTCATAAGACCTTAGAGAAGCTATAAAAACTATGCAGTCACTTAAGTAAAAGATTATGAAACCAGTTTTTATGTTCCTAGTAGATGCGACATACATTGCGCGGAATATTTGACAAGGAAACAAAACATCTTGTGTTAATACCGATTTTCTCCAAATATATGAAATTTCGAGAAATGAGCTAATTTCAAATTTGTGTATCTGGGGCTAGATTCAACGAATTTTATTCGAGGCTTGATTCAAACGCGATATTAAACCTCTTCTAAAGACAAAAACTACAAAATTTGAATGACTTTGAACCTTTGAAAATTGCATAATTGGTCAATGTTTAAAATTATCAAAAATAGTGAAAAAAGCCGATTTTGCAGAGCATAAATAGATTAAAAACAATTAAACAACTTTACGAATAGGCTAAATAACTATTCCAACATGTAAATATATCGTTATAGAATGGTATTCAACAGCTAGTACATGGATTGTCTTTATTAGTATTTCGTAATCCCAGAAATACCAAGAAAAATGACGGTCTTCATTTAAATAACACGGGAGAAATTCAATGTCTTGCGGCATGTGGATTTGCAACCGATCGGGCTAATTCCTGTGGGAAACCTAGTTTCTAGGGACCCAAGACCGAAATCCGATCGGACATTTAAAAAATTTTGAGTTCGGGATATAACGGACACCCTAATATACATATCTATAATCTTTTTTGCGTAAACTCTAGCAATATTCATTGTAACGATTCTAGGTGAATGATGCGTATTGATGAAGTAAAGCTGCAGCGCCTTGTCACCAAGAGGGACCGCCTTGACAGTATTACAGATTCAGTGCGAAATCTTAAAGGGTTCAACCTCATCGCACCACGTCAATTTAAATCGAATTCAAAAACCTTATAAGTTAATGTCATTCCATTAGTAACGTAGTACAGGACTACGAAAGGATTTCTTTTCCCAAAAAAAAAATAATTTTAATTTTGAATATTTCTGGAAACCAATTCACATGAAAATACCTTAAGACGTGATGCGAGGATTGAGTCAAATAGCGTTAGTTATATTCCTAGCCATGTACAGGCAAGCGAAAGGCCGAAACCCTCATATATTAGTCCAATTCTTACATTTTACCCCAAAAATAAATTCCAAAATTCATATATTAAATTGCACCGTTTAAAAGGTGCGACTTTTTATGACTGATTAAAATTAAAATGACCGCGATCCAATAATTAGTTCTCAAGTAAATGAATTTAATTTATAACCGATGAATATTTCTTGAAATTTGATCTATTCCTAAATAACTTGTAAACCAAAAAATAATCAAGGTTGTCCTTCTGGCTACCTACCTAAAAAATTGTTGCCTTCAATATTATGTACATTACAAGAAATATAATTAACTTTTTCGGGGGTCTCTCATAAGCGCCCCATATATTAGACAGATTAGATTTCTGCGAAGCGCGAGCCGTTGGATCTTGAACTGCTGACCATGCGTCTGGATGTACTGCACACGGTTTACAGGCCGCCGCATTTTCCACTGGAGAGCTCACAATTAAGCGGACTTTAGCAGTCAGTCGCCAAGCTGGCAGCAACGAGTACAGACTTATTACCTCTGTCGAGCATCTTGTACTTATCTTGTAACCTCCGTAAATCGTTTCCGCAATTACGCAAAAAAATTTTAGAATCGTAATAAATCACAATTAAGCCGGCTTCTCCTTCGGCGTTAAAAACCACGCGCCCTCGTAATATAACGTAAATTTCAGCGAATAAATAACAAATGGAAGTGAACAAGAGTTTACTTAGATATATATGAGCAATTCTCTGTGAATTCAAAGAGAAAAAAATTTTTTTTTCTCTAACCAATTTTAATATATGTATAGGGTTCTTACAAGTGTCTGATTTTTTTCAGATTTTTTGGACCAAGTATTTTCCACATACAGTGGGTCAAAGCTGGTAATTTTAGCATTTTTTGCACTTTGGAGCTGTTTTGAATGATTTTTAGCTCAAATGGAGTGCATTTACGCAAAAATTGAATCTGTACTTTTTTATGCAAATTATCTGAATTTGAAAAAAATTCTTTCAAGGTCATATGACCCTTAATTACATGGATTTAGTCCATTTAAAATTAAAAAATTGAAAAAAGGGAGTTTAATCACTCGATCGACTACCAAAAAAAATGGCAATCGAGCTGTATTTCTTGCTAAATATAAAAATAACAGTCAAATTATGCTCAAATATGATTAAAATACCTATTTAGCCTCAATAATAATAGGTTCGATCATTCGGTTCAACGCCAAAAAATTCATGGAGATGCCTTTTTTGGTGCAGAAGTACCTGCATAACTTCCAAAATGATAATGAAGCTGTATTTCTTGCTAAAAATATAAATAACAGTCAAATTATGCTAAAATATGATTAAAATGCATATATAGCACCTATAATAATAGGATCGACTACATGGATCATCACTAAAAACATTATTAAGGTACCTTATATTAGTACAGGAGAGACTGATATAGTATCAATACCGTAATAAAGCTGCATATCTTGCTAAAAATAGGGACAAAGGTCAAATTATCCTGAAGAATTATAAAAGTATACGCTATCGACTTCTCGCTCCTCCGATGCCGGACCATCCACAGTAAGTGTCGACGCCTCCGCGATCTTCATTTTACGTGCTTCCCATTGATAGAGTGTAGATTAAGGTTGTAGTCTGGATGTTGAGGTTCAAAATATCGATTTTTTAATCGAAATATTAAGGAAGTTATAGCACATATTCGAGAGCGTCTTATAGTTGCGCTCTCTAAACCGTGCGGCAGCTGCAACGGTCGGTTCCCTCTATTGTTGTTGTATAACGTTTATACCTGCGTATAGCAGCTGAAAAGTTTGTGTATACTTAAATTTATACCTGTATATATGTATATTACATTTCGGAGCACAGGTATTACACGTTTTGGAGCAAACCGGCAGTAGAAGTTTATAACTCAGTGCGTAAACATCGAGCAAAAATGGATCGAAAAGGATCGAAGCGCAAAACTGGAAGTCCTGGGCCAGCTGCTGTACCGAGAAAATGTCGAGGTAATCAGCATACTGCTGAAAAAGACACTGAGTTTGTTAGCACTTCTGCTGATAAAATAAAAAATCAAAGTGACTTCGATGTGGCTTTGAGTGAACCTGCTACTTATGTACTACTAAATTTCACTCTAGTGTTCACAGCATTACAATCCACGATAAAGTGCAAGTTGTGTAATGGTGATATCCAGTTTTTGAAAAAATCAGTGCAAGGATTGGGATTCAAACTGTGTGTGAAGTGCTCGTGTCAAGAATTTTTAATTAACTCTTGTCCGATGATCAGAAAAGCATACGAAGTAAACAGACGTTTTACTTTTGCTATGAGGCTACTCGGCGTCGGTTTAGCTGGCATAAATGTGTTTTGCTCATTGATGGATTTAGGTTCCGGCTTTAGTAAACGTGGTTATTATTATATAATTGACCAAATATATGTTGCTGTAAAGACCATAGTTGAAACTGTGTTCAAAAAAGCAGTGAAAGAAGAAAAAGAAAAAAATGCGGCAAACGGTCATCCGGGAGATGAGATCACAGTTTCTGGCGAAAGATTCGTAGGCGAAGCGTGGATTCACATCGCTTTTGGGCATCATCTCTTTGATTGGAAAGTTTACGAATATAATCGTGGATGTTATAGTAAAATCAAAAGTATGTAAAGCATATGAAAAGTGGGTAGGCAAAGAAGAAACGGACGAGTATTTGGAGTGATACGAAGATCATGCGAAAGAATGTACGGCAAATCACGAAGGAAGTTCGGGAAAAGTGGAAGTGGATGGTGTGAGCGAAATATTTCAGCGATCTGTGAAGTGGTTTGGCGCAAAGTATAAGAAATATATCGGAGATGTTGATTCTAAGACGTTCAAGAATTTATTGGAAGCTGATGTTTACAACGGCATGTGTTGTAAAAATAGAGTGTGTTTTGGGTCGGAATTTTGCTCAGAAGCATATTTTTGTGGGACAAAAGACATTGGAAATAGCTACACGGATAGCTGCATGCATTTTCAATGAAGAATTTATGCCAGTGTTGAAAATTATGGAGGTCATGGGTGTTCAAATCGGACCGCGCGCCATTGCCCACGCCGAACTGTACAATGCTCACCGGATAGAAAAAGCAGAGAAAGCAACTTCTGAGGCTTTTAAAGCGAGCTGGATCAGCCGTAGTGCAGAAAAAGTTGCTGAAAATGATGCTTATGAAGAAATCGAAGGATTATTGTATGCACCAGGCTTAGATGATTGATGTAAGTATAAATTATTTATAAAAAACCTGTTACTAAAACTTTAAATGCGTTTTTCTCGGAACATCATTTTTTCAGTCGGCCCGGGGCAAAAAAAATCTATCAAACCGATTGAGCTGAAATTTGGATATGTTATTCTACACATCAATGGCACTCGCAGGTAGCAGAATTATATATTTTCACAGAAAAAAAAACGATTTTTAAATTTTTCTTTCACTAGTCCGACATTTTGTTTTTTTAATAAAAATGTCTAAATCTGCTACCGGCGATAACGACAAGCTTACAGAACAATAATCCATTCGAATTTTTTATTTAAAATTACCTGGACTGACGCTACCGCCTGGGCCAGTCACATACCTTTTTCTTTAGGTGCCCACTTTGGCCGTAATTAGAACTACCTAAATATTGTAAAATGAACTTAAAAAATTTTCTTTTGTGAAGTTAAAGATGTTAATAATAACATAAAACATTTTAAATGATTGGATTTTATTTTGTTGTAAAAAAAAATTCCTGAAATATCCTTGTAAAAAGTGCAAAACCTCAAGCCTACACCCTTAAAGCGCGAGTCTTAAGGCAGGTTTGCGGTGGATTTGCCCTATTTATTCAATAATTTTTATTTCATACAAAAAATAATCTTTATTGTTCAAACTTTTTACATATTAAAATACACATTTTGAAGATATAAAATTTTTTTTTCTTTTACGGATTGTTCTTGACAAAATGGCTGCCTCAAAATTGTTCTTTTGTTTGACTGTCGACACGATATCTCACCAACGGATCATCTGAAATCAAAAAACTAAAAAGATTCTTAAAACTTATAGTTTTGGCTATTGCATAGTCTAGGATATTTCATTTTTACCGGAAAAAAACAAGATGGCGGACTTTTGAATTTTTTGGCTTTTTTTTGCAACATAAATTGTTGAAAAATTTATTGATCCTTATAATCCTAGATCATACAAAAAGAACATATGTCAGGAGTAAGCTGTTCAAATTTCAGCTGAATCGGTGCAGTAGTTTTTTTTTAAATCGTGTCGATAGAGTTGAAAAGCGTTGTTTCGATAAAAACGCGTTCAAAGTTTTTTTTTATGAAAATTTGAGAAAAAAAGGGTCTTACACTCAATCAGCGATGCCAGCACCATATATAACTCCTTCAGCTTCCTCGTAAGCATCATTTTCTCGTATTCTAGCGTTTCTGCGGGTCACCCTGCTTTCTTTTGAAGCCTGAAAAGCAACCCGTTCGGCTTTCCGCACGCGTGTTGCATTGACTTTCTCAGCGTATTTTTGAGTCTCACTGCCTATTGTTACGCCCATAACACTCATTATTTTTAATACTGTACTGAAGCCTTCATTAAAAGTGCATGCTGCTGTATAAGCTGCTATTTCAACGATTTTTTTCCCACAAAAAGTGTGTTTTGGAGCCATGGCCCAAACACAAGAATTAAAACTTTCATTATTGTTTTGAGTGTTTGCGCCAGTGCATCTGTCTAATAAATCTTCACAAGTGAAGTCTTCATAAATTGGTTTAAGTACTGCTTGAGTATCGTTGTCAAAAGCGGGGGTATGCTTAAAAGTACTCAGTTTATTCTGTGCTGCTGCTAAACGATACTTACACCAAGAATCGTCTGGGCAGTATTGGTGCTGTGGATTGTCGTCGGTCGAGCTTCTATGGTAGAATGTGGCCCAAATAGCTTTTTTCATTTCTTCGGGTGAGTCAGGATGATTCAGAACAGCAATGTCATAAAAAGCGGATAATTCGGACATAACTTTACCAGTTTAAGCCAAAGTTTTCGGAGTATCGGCTTTTTTTTTGGATGTCGATTTTTTCGCGCCTGATTTTTTCGCGCCTGATTTTTTCAAGGCAGCTTCTACTATAGCTTTTTTAGCTTTTTTTAACTGAGTTAACTGCTTCTTAGCCTCTTTGGCTCTCCGAAACATCCTTTTTTTCACGTGTAAAACGCATTCTTTCTTCTTTACAATTACTTCGTCTCCATAAGGTTTTTCATCGATTACATTTTTGAAGGTTTTGGTGTCACTGTCACCTATATAATATTCATAAATAGCTTTATAAAGTTGAATGGATCTTTTGAACATGTTCAGAATTCCATTCGATTCCATCATTCCAGAACTACCTTCATGATTAGCTGTGCAATCTTGTTCATGATCTTCAAACCAAGCTTCAAATTCAGGAGTATTATGGTCACCATCGTAGGTTTCACACGCTCTGCAAAACTTTGACTTCACTTCGAGATCTAAAACTTTATTTGTATATTTGCCTATCAAACTGACTAAGCCAAGTAACGACGAAAAACCTCTTTTTGGACATGAACCATCTCCGGAGACTGTGAGCCGATTTTCAATCTTGCCAGCTGCCGCGTTTGCTTTTTTCTCCTCATTTACAGCTTTTTTAAAAGCTAATAATGCTACTGATTTGGCTGCTATGTGAATGTGATTAACAATATCATAATATCCATTTTCACTAAATCCAGTACACAAATCCATCAATCCACAAAAATGATTCAGACCCTGAATACCTATGCCAAGAAGCCTCATTACGAAAGCAAATCTTCTGTTTATTTCGTAACCACAGCTAATTTTAGGACTCGATGGATTGCGAACGTCATTTTCACATTTACACGCCACATTTAAATCAAAGCCTAAACCTTTCTGATTCAATTTCGAAAAACGCACTTCAATTTTGCATGTTTTACAAATCACAATGTTCTGTAAGGCCAAGAATACACTATAAGAGACTATACAGTATAGCATAGTTGGATCGACTGCAACTTGAAAATCAGGATCACCATTATGAATTTTTTTTGCAGAAGTACTAGTTAAACTTGAATCAGCATCAGAAGTATGCCGATTCCCGTGAAACGAGCGTTTTCTTGATCGGCCTGGCTTATTTTCGTTCTCTTGCTGCCCTTTCGATCACACATAGTAAAAATACTACTTTTTCACAACGGTTCAATTTCACAACGGTTCAATTTCACAACGACGCGACGCTTGGGATGACTGAGCGGGCACTGAATTAGGTAAATGGCCGCCAAAACTGCTATTTACGAAGGGGGATAGGAGCAGGACTAGGATTAAAGATGGAGAGGGGGGCAGCGGCAGCGCAACGCCGGCCGCTGCAGGAGCAGCCGAGCACGCGCGCTCAAACGCGGTAGGTGCTGCCTCTTTTCTGCCTGTTCCCGGCCGTAGGAACTAATTGTATGAGTTTTAAAATATTTCTAGATAGTATTGCTATCGAATTAAGCACAATGGGCATGGCCTGAGTGCTGGATCGGCACGTCCCCGAAAGAGGCCGCCAGTCTACCCCGCCCCTCTTACAAATTGCTATCGAATAATGAAAAAAAAAAAAAAATGATCTTTCCAAAAAAATCTACCGCAAACCTGCCTTAAGTGGGACAAGGGGAGGGGAAATTAATATTTATTATTATTTGTTTTTTCTCACCCAATAGGACACGTAACAGTCTAAAAAGATATTCCATATACGTGCCACTCCTAATTTTTTTACTAGAGCCCGTGAAAAATCGGCATAGTGGGCCAAAACAGGTTTTTGGCTTCTAGGAGTGACTAGAAGCTCAGTTCGAAAAAAGTTCAGCATGAAACTTACATGTATTGGAAATACTTTCAAAAATAGCCGTGGTACGTTCATTTTCATTAAATTGGTGATTAACAGAAGCTAAAAAGTCTTTCATTCAGAGAAAGACAATCCTTGGGTTTTAAATTTTGGTATAATAAAGACTTTACGATGCTTAATATGAATATAGTATATTGTGTACCATGAGAGAAAAGTAGACTTTTTTCGCCCGCGTGTGAGGTTTGTAATACAAGTCGATGGCGAGCAAGCACGAGCCAAAGGTGAGTATTGCGAGCTGGAGATGAGTATTACAAACACACAAGGGCGAAGAAGACCTCTCCCCCATGGTGCATACCGTATTTTTTGTCAAACATGTATTGATATCGTGTTCTTTTTATGCCTATGAAGCGAAACTAAATTTGGCTATTCTTCGACACGATGCAAACACGCGCTTATTAGACTGTAAAATCAGCGTACTAGAGTCGTTAGGGTGTTTTTTTTTCTTTTCTCTGTCCTTTCTAAAGCGAGATAGATGTTTCTTTGTTTAAATTATTATAGCCGCTATCTGCAGTAATAAGTGTTGAGAAATATACACGATATAGAACGAGAGTTGAAGTATGGATATAAAAACATTCAGATACAATTACCGATGAAATGTTGTAAATATAAAAGTTTTTTTCACCATTACCTAAACATGTGGTATCAACAAACAAGGTCATCATCCGGATGGTACTTTATGTTTACGGGTGCCTAAACCCACTTATTGTTAGAGCTAATTTTCGAAAATTTACTTTTGCGCCCGCTATAGCGGGCGCAAAAGTCTTTTCCGCTCACCGGTCGGAAAACGGTTACTTTCGTCAAGCTAAATAGGCATGAAAAAACGCATTTTCGTGCAAGTATGACAAAACATTTTTTAGCCCGAAATATTGTATTGTTATTGCAAAATTCATTTTGCCATCTCCGTAGAATCTAATTTCTACATAGTTCAGCTCGTGCCGATCAGCGTTTCAGGTCTCACTTGCTTCGTAAAAACTTATACTATTATAGGCAACTTGAATTTAAGCGATTTTTCAACTTGATACTTTTATAGATTAGCGTATAGATAGTCAAAACGCTGGTATTTTTCTACGAATTTAAACAATCTTTTTTTTATTTCTGTCCTTTCTAAAGCGAGATAGATGTTTCTTAGTTTAAATTATTATAGCCGCTATCTGCAGTAATAAGTGTTGAGAAATATACACGATATAGAACGAGAGTTGAAGTATGGATATAAAAACATTCAGATACAATTACCGATGAAATGTTGTAAATATAAAAGTTTTTTTCACCATAGTCCTACCTTAATTAATAAACTTATAAAAGTCATTCATCAACTTGTTTATTTTTAAAGGTTTATCGACAGCGTAATTTCATGCAGAATATGAATCGTTGTTTCTTTTTGTTTCATGTGAGTACAACAAACACAAGGGCTTACATCGATTTATTTTCGATGTAATATTTACAAGACCACGGCAAAACAGTAGATTTCTTAATCAAATGCGGCCCTTTTCTAATACAAAAAATTTTTATTCACTTGACATAATATGTACAAATATACTCAAAAAGTTTCGAAAATATTCGTTGCACCGGCTCTTTAAAAATATTCGCAAACTTACCCATTCTTCTTCGGCATTTTGCATGATAATCCCCTCTTAAGCTTCAATATTTATATCGTTTTTGCAATTTTAACACAGTCAAGAAAACCACATCTTGATTAACTTTAAGATAAATGAATTAATTAATATAAAATTAGTATAAAGTGTAAGAAATTCTATTTTACATATTTAAATGCTTGAATAATAGGCTGTTATTTATGAAAGAAATTAAATAACTTCCCACATAACACCCAATATTACAGGAATGTTGTAGAAATATTTCAACGTTGCTGTGATATTGCGGATAAGATGGTATATTGCACCTACATTTCTGTGATATTCCACTACGATTTTCAAGAATTGCAGTAATCTTTCTATAATATTACATTACGATATATCACATTGTAATATTGCAGTGATATTCTTGTCACACTGCGCAATGGTAAATTATAACACAAGATTGCAGAAAAAATTCTACAATATTACATTGTGATAAATCACATCGAAATATACGTAGTACATCACTGTCATATTGTTATGTGACATATCACATTGCAATATTACTTTCATACTATTACAAGTTTACAGGATGATATTTCTCGATGCATATCACATTAATATTACCAAAATATTTCAACAATATTTCACTGTGGCAAATCACATTGAAATATACACGAAATATACTTTAATGTTGTTATGTGACATATCGCATCGAAATATATATAGTAATATTCCTACAAGTTTACAGAATTATATTTCTCAATGCATCTCACATTAATAATGCCGAAATATTTGTATAATATTACACTGTTACACATCACACTGAAATATATGCGAAATATTCTGTAATATTATTATATAACGTATTACTTTAAGATATTACAGCTATATTCCTCCAATATTACAGAATGACATTCCTGGATGCATTTCAAACTAATACTGTGGAAATATTTCTACTGTATCATATGGCAATAGATCAGTCATCATTTGTTTAACGATAACATTTTAATTTTATCGTTTTATTTTACCAGAAATCTTGACTATAACTGTAAAAATGTTTTAATAATGTAGTTAGTCAAGATTTACGTAAAAACAAATCGAAAGATACCGATTATTGCCATTGTACATTATTTGAAAGTCAATTTTCTCAAGATTGCCGCTAGATTGCGCTTTGGCGTTTTCTCGCTAGTGCTAAGATTCGTCTCCAGTTACTGTATAAGGATGGTTCAAACATTACGATAATGTGTATCATCCCGAAGCTACTGCGTATGAACGATTACACAGCCCCACAAAAAAAAATTGTAAGTCCCAAAAACTTGACCACGGACTTATATGTTTTTGGGATCGCTGAATCCGAATCCAGGGTTAGTTTAACCCCATCAGATCTTTCTCAAGGTCAGTTGAAGGTCAAATTATCGAAATACATGAAAAATACACTAAAACCATGGTATCTTGGGGTTTTTGGGATCGCTGAATTCGAATCCAGGGTCAGTTTAACCCCATCATAACTTTCTCAAGGTCAGTTGAAGGTCAAATTATCGAAATACATGAAAAATACACTAAAACCATGGTATCTTGGGGTTTTTGGGGTCGCTGAATCCGAATCCGGGGTCCAAGAACATGTTTGATTTAGACATGAAAATTGGTGAATTTGATTGGGTTCCTAAAATCATATGCGCAATATGTAGGAAATTGCTACAGAAAGACAAAAATGGTAAAACTGAAGTAAAAATGAAAGTGCCTACGATATGGAAGGAACCTTTAAGAAAAGAAGACTGTTATTTTTGTAATACGAATTTGCATGGAGTTAATAGTAAAAACAAGTCGCAAATTAATTACGCTAACGTTGAAAGTGTCACGAAACCTATATATAAATCGTCAATTGATAAAAGAGAAAATCCACTGGGTATGTACGCAAGTGGAAGTATGGATCTTGAGGAAAATTTAGAAAGACATGATGAAGATGAAATCTTAGAAGAAGAAATGGAGGAAGGAGATATTATTGCGGAAGAAGAAATAGCGCCTGAGGAAGACAATGACGTTGCTAGTACAAGTGATACAAGTGACGAAGAATACATCCCCTACAATACTAAGAAGGAGAAAGGTCCACTTACACAGGAAAAAGTGAATGATCTCATACGCGAGTTGGGCCTACCAAAGGATGGGGCGGAGTACTTGGCTTCATGGCTAAAAGAAAATACTAATGAAGCTGGACAAATTAAAGTTTCTTACTACCGAGACAGAGATAAGAAATATCGTGATTATTTCGCTAAAGATGAAGAATTTTCCTTAATTTACTGCAAAGATATAGTTGGGTTGATGAATTGCTTTAAACATGGATGTTACAACCCTAACGAGTGGAGATTGTTCATCGATTCGTCAACGAGAAGTTTAAAAGCCGTTCTGTTACACAATACAAATGTTTATGCAGCCATTCCCATAGGATATTCGGTAATACTGAATGAAGAGTACTGTAACATGAAAGTAATATTAGACCGAATAAAATACAATGATCATAAATGGCAAATATGTGGGGATCTTAAAATCATAACAATACTTCTGGGGCAACAATCGGGATTCACAAAATATCCTTGCTATTTATGTGAATGGGATAGTAGGGATAGAAAGAATCATTACATAAAGAGTGTCTGGCCCCTTAGACAAAAGTTCGAACCCGGTTCTAAGAATATAAAAGATAAGCCACTTGTTGATCCATCAAAAATTCTTATACCACCTCTGCACATTAAATTGGGACTTATGAAACAATGGGTAAAATCTTTAGACAAAGATGGTAGCTGCTTTAAGTATCTGCGAAATCAGTTTCCCAAATTAAGTGATGCTAAAGTAAATGAAGGAATTTTCGATGGCCCTCAGATTCGTAAGATGATAAATGATGAAATTTTTGTTACGAAAATGAATCATACAGAGAGAGAAGCATGGTTATGTTTCAAGGACGTAATTAAAAACTTTCTTGGAAATCATAAGAGCCCAAATTACCAACAAATAGTTTTAAATTTAGTAAATAGTTACAAAAATCAAGGCTGCCTAATGAATCTAAAATTACACTTTTTATATTCGCATGTTGATGAATTTCCAGAAAACCTAGGTGATTACAGCGAAGAGCAGGGAGAGAGATTTCACCAAGATATCAAGGAAATGGAGCGCAGGTACCAAGAAAGATGGGACGTAAATATGTTAGCAGATTACTGTTGGTCGTTAAAAAGAGATCTACCATCAACATACGATTGTACTTGCATATACATTGTTCTTTGCTTTATGGTTTACATTACCTTTTGCATTGTTTCAGTTTATAACTAATTTTTTCACTCTCTTTACGTCCATGACCTTGAACTAACCTTGAACTGACCATAAATATAACCTTATGGGACTATACTGACCCTGGATTCGGATTCAGCGACCCCAAAAACCCCTAAATGTCATGGTTTGACTCTACTTTTTATGAATCTTTCTGATTTGACCTTCAACTGACATTGACCATGACCTGATAGGGTTGTAATAAGCCCGGATTCAGATACAGCGCCCCAAAAAAACCCAAGATACCATGGTTTTAGTGTATTTTTCATGTATTTCGATAATTTGACCTTCAACTGACCTTGAGAAAGATCTGATTGTTTAATCTGACCCCGGATTCGGATTCAGCGACCCCAAAAACCCCAAGATACCATGGTTTTAGTGTATTTTTCATGTATTTCGATAATTTGACCTTCAACTGACCTTGAGAAAGTTCTGATGGGGTTAAACTGACCCCGGATTCGGATTCAGCGACCCCAAAAACCCCAAGATACCATGGTTTTAGTGTATTTTTCATGTATTTCGATAATTTGACCATCAACTGACCTTGAGAAAGATTTGATGGGGTTAAACTAACCCTGGATTCGAATTCAGCGATCCCAAAAACATATAAGTACCGTGGTCAAGTTTTTGGGAATTACAATTTTTTTTTGTGGGATGTGTTATTGACAAGCGTTTATGACATGTACATTACTAATACTAATAATGGTACTAGCGTTACGGCGAAATAAAGATAATAAAATATGAAAAGGAAATTATATATACTTTCGATAAAATAATAATAATATTGCTGGAATGTCACTGAAATATTATCCAGTATTTCCATTATTATTGTGAAATGATAATAATATTCCTGCAATATTTCCCGTTCTGACCGCAACAACTAATAATTCATAATAATATTGTTGTGATGTTAGGGAAATGTTGCCTGATTGTCACTAAAATATTGTACTGATATTCCTGTGATAAAAACGCCGCGGATATTAATTGTTGCTACAGTATTACTATAATATTACTGCTATATATCGCAGGAATATTTAATATGGCGTGTAGTACTCCTGTAATATTACTGAAATATTGGGTGCTATGTGGGTTGTAGCAATATAAAATTATAGAATACCTGTTCTTCCCGCTTGTGGTGGTGTCGGCGGTTTTGTTGTTGGAGCTGGTCCTACTACAGCTGAAGCTAAACCTGAACCCGTAGATGATGCTCCCAAGCTCTGGACACTACTTTGACTCCCTCCACGCTGTGTAGTTCTGGGAGTTCCTGAAGCGCGTACTCCATGACCCACATCGTCAAAAATGGTATAATCAATACTTTTTCTAACATATTTAATAGGTTTCTCTGGATTTGCAGGAGCAATAATTTTATATTGCCTAGATGTCATTTTATTTGCCGTAAGTACGCCAATTTCTCTTCTTGCTACTTTTTCTTTATGGATCATTACAGTTTGTGAAATGTGATTCATTTGACTTTCCATTTCTGATAACTGAGAAGATTGTAAATCAAGTAATTGTAAAAAATTGTAGGCTAACGTGTTGATTTGATAAGCAACACTCGCAAGAGACTGGGTTGTGTAATTTTTTGTCTCTTCTAAAGCAATTCGTTTATTTTCAGCTTGGAAATAATTTGCTTCACAATAGTCAGCAACTCGCTCAAGATTTGTATGACTATCAGCCAGATTGTTTCTTCCTTCAGGGATTTCCTGATGAAGTAGTGCAGATAGCTCTGCCATCGTTAATGCACTAATTAAACACCTTCACCAAATGGATACCTACAAATATTAATGCAATAGTTATGAGTAATTAATTTTATTTATGTTTTACGTTTAATTTAAAAAAGAATAATATAATTTTTAAATATTTGGTTATTAATTATAAAGGCTAATTTTTATGGTAAGAGAATAATATACAACTAGGTGCGTCCGCGGACAAAATGGGGCAAAGCTCTAGCTTCAGTACATATTCTGTTAAATAATAAGTTAAAAAGAGTACATGAATGTTAATACATGTGTTTGCGCACGTTTATGTGCGGGCACATGCTTGTGTATGTGTATGTGTATGTGTGTGTGCGCGCGGTAGCGTAAGTACATGTATGCATAGGTACGTAAGTGTGAATGTGGACTTACGTGTAATACGCAAGTGTGAGTGTGTTAGTCCATAAGAGTGTCTGCGATGTATATGTATGCGTAGGTGCATATGGGGATGAATGTGTATATTCGTGTGCGTGTGTACATGTGAAGAGTGAGTGGACATACAAGTTAGTTTGTAAGTATATGTATTTATTTTAATTTTCTAAACCTTAGTTTCATTTTGGTAAAATATTATTCTACACGGAAAAAATGCTTTGTTAATTTAACAAAGTGGTTAGTAAAATACGCTTGGTAAAATACGCACTAACTATTTTTTGTATTGCACTTATCAAGTAATTTGTTAATTTAACAAATAGGTTAGTAAAATTAACTTATCACTTATAGAAACAACAAATTACTTGGTAAGTCAAATAAAAAATAGTTAGTACGTATTTTACCAAGTGACTTTGTTAAATTAACAAAGCATTTTTGTCCATGTATGAATTTTTTCAAATTTTTTCAAATTTTTTCAAATCGGAATGGTGGCACGCGATTGGCTGCGGCAGTAACAGACCTGCATACGGAAAAAACGTATGGCGGGATGTGCCAACGCAGTCAGACGGCCATCATACCGAATTATCTCACCTTGCGGAGTTTGGTCGAGTTGAGGGAGTAGAGAAGAATCATCAAAAACGACATGATATAGAAGACGCTTCTACTTTATTTGAGGTAGCCGCGTTGCATATGCACATGCTCGTTAACTTCCGGTTACTACTCTAATAAAAATCGAGTGGAGCCTATAGCAACAGGTGGGCATGAGTGAGATAGGACATCGAGTTAAGGTGAATAGAGGGAGCTAGGGTGCCGAGACGCCACGAGGAGAAGGACGCAGTCCTTCCGCCTCGGCCACTCTGCTCCGGACCGCCGCATCGTCTAGACGTTTGTTTTCAATAGCTTTTGTTGAATAGGAGTTATTTTGGATTGGAGATTGCATTTCATGTGTTTGTGTATGTGTACTTGCATGTATATGCGTGCATTGATGTGTAAGGAATTACGTTAATGCGTTTTGTATATCCGAGTGCCAGTATATGGATGTGTAGCTATATTTGTATTCGTATGTGTGGATGTACGTCTTACTGTGCGTATTAGTATGTGGAAGCCTGCATATGTACATAATTTGTACGAGAATAAAATAAAAAACCAAATAGATCATCCGTGCGATAATTCATGTTAATCTGTCAAATAGTGTCAGAGAATATTGCAATAATTAAAATCTGGAACTGCGATAGTTGGATTTTGTCCCAATAAGTATTGGACTCTCTTATGTAATATGGGTGCACCAGATTTACTTGGATACACCGAATGCACGTGGACGAAACGGATGCTGTTTTATGCATGTTAATGCACCGGGCGCACTTTAATGTATAAGAAATATACTTTTCTAAAGATGGAATGCAAAGTCATGATGTAAAACAATGACGATGACGTTGAAAATAACATAGTTGTTTACTTTTCTGGTAACTTGAGTATTATTGCATGGATTGTTGCAGAAAGACCACCCTTTCGCCCGCTGGGAAAACCGTTTTTGCCAAGAGCGTATAAAATAGTATATTTTTTACTAAGGGCGTAAAGTATGCTTTTTTAGATCGAGTGTGGAGTTTGCAGTACGAGTCGAAGGCGAGTGCGCTTTGCGAGCCGAAGACGAGTATTGCAAACACACGAGATCAAAAAACCCACTAGCCCTTGGTGCACACCATATTTTTTGCGACATATGTATGGATTATTGCGGAAATGTCTCGAAAAATACAAATAAGTAAATAAATCAACAGCGGGCAAAAAAAGGTACTTTTTCCCGCAGTTTTTTTTTGCTCGCTGGTCAGAAAACAAGCACTTTTGGCTTGCTTCTTAGGTCCGAAAAACCGCGAAAATCTTGCATGTATTACAAGAATAGTATGTTACGCATTTAGGAAAAGTATTGGCTAGTCCATAGCACGTGTAAATTGCCACTCGAGCCGAAGGTGAGGGTGGTAAACAGGTGCTATGGGGTAGCCATTTTTCCTCCCGTGGTGCGTATACTATTTTTCACCATACCCGGGTCGAAAATGACACATTTCAGTTTCGGAGCCGGGAGGAAATATGATACTCGTACTATCGGCCAGGGTATGGCGAAAACATTTTTTTGCTCGCCGGTCGGAAAACAGCCACTTTGCGCCATCTTTTCAGGCATAAAAAATTTCTGGTTATATAGTTCTGAATAGTGTACTTATTCCTACTTGTTTCATAAAACTAACAAAATCAATCTTTAAACTCAAAAATTTGTTCTTCTTCACGTGGGGGGGGGGGGGGCGAGGGGTGAACCACTGTTAACTGAAGTGTGTTTGAAACTGAGAGTTTCTTCGTGATTATGGTATCCAGTGATCTGTTGAATATTTCTCTAGTTGATAATCACTTTTGAAACATGTAAATTTTTCTGAAAAAAATTTTTTTTGTCACTTGAAATATCCTTCTTTTATATTATATCATGTCTTATATTACAATATGAGAACAAATTATTAAGCTGGCTTTAATTGATAATCTAACCACGTTAAAGAAATTTAAAGCGTTTTGTAAATACTGTACAAGTTTAATAAAAAAGCGCATAATTACTCTGCATCTAGCTTACGAATTATAATACCTATATATTTTCTTAAATAATATACAAATAATTTCTTAAATATTGATTTAGATAGGATGTTAGAAATAGAAATTTAATGTATTTGTTCGTATCAATTAAAAATCATCAGAAAATTGTATAACAATCTGATCTATATAATTTCTCGGTAGATATTTATGGATAATATTAATAATGTATTTATTAAATAATATTATAAATGGAAGATTCTCTGAAAAATAAAGATCAAAAAAATTTTTTTTTATTTTTTCGGTAAAAATGTTCCTCTTGATATGTAGAATGTATGTGAATTTTTTCAGATATTTTGAAACTCTTAGGTTTGAAGTTGATGAAGGCTAAATATGAAAATTTAGCCATTTTTTACATTTTTTAAAATGAATTCTTAAAATTTTTTAAATTTTAACCTTCATTTATTCAAAAAAATTAAATCTCTTTAAAAATAGCAATAAAGGATTTTGTAACAAATTTTCCGAAATTTTCATAAAAATGGTTCAAAAACCTTTTAATGCCGCTTTCGATTAATAAAACTTATTTTGAAACTAAAAATCAAGAAAAAAGTGGGTTTGATCACTCGAATCATTACACCAAAAATCATGAAGATAGCTTTTTCAGTACAAAAGTGATTGCCACAGTCGCAAAATGGCAGAAGTGCAATATTTATAAAAAAATCAAAATAACATCAAATATCGTTAAAAAAAATTATTAAAATGCCCCTTTAAGCAATAGTCATATTTAGCTTCAAATAACTTTAAATACAAGGGCTTAAATTTTCTTTTTTAAATCACGATTATTTACGTGCTAAAAGGAATTTGTTCTTGACGAAAAATTGTTTTCATTTTTTTTGTTCTAGATTTTCCAGAATAATTATCCTCATATGTATATATGGAAATATGATCATATATAGCTCCAAATAACTTTAAACCCATAAGTTTAAAAAAATCTGAAAAAATTTACATGCATTTTACATACTAGAAGGAACATTTACACTGAAATTAAAAATAATTGTTTTTTGTTTTTGAATTTCCAGTCAATTACTCGTATATTTTCCAGAAAGTATCCTATATTTTTATAAGTAAATGGATAACTCTCTCGGAAATCGAAGAGTAGAACATTTTATTTTAATTTCAGAAAAAATGCCCCTCTAGTACGTAGAATGCATGTAAATTAATTCATATTTTTTAAGCTCATAGGTTTAAAGTTGTTCGGAGCTAACGATGAAACCATATTTCCATATACGAGGTCTTTCCCAAAAGTATCCGACCTACCTCGATTTCTCGGCGCTCGATTTATTCTTCGTCATCCGGGGGGTGGCATCCTTCAAAGTAGTCCCCATTGGATTGAACAAGACGCTCATATCGATGTTTCCACTTATTAAAGCACTCTTGAAAGTCAGACTTCGGAATCGCCTTTAGTGCATTCGTCGCATTAGTTTCAACAGTCTGTTTATTGTCGAATCGATGTCCTTTAAGCGGCATTTTCAATCGAGGAAACAGCCAAAAGTCGCAAGGAGCTATATCAGGACTGTATGGAGGCTGGCGGAGCTGCGCAACACTGTGTTTCAATAAATACTGCTGCACAAGGTTTGATGCGTGCGCTGGAGCATTGTCGTGATGAAGAAGCCAGTCACCGGTTTCCCAAATTCTCGGTTAAAATTCGCCAAACAGTACTTTTTGGTATTCCAAGTTCATCTTCCAGTTCTCTCACAGTCAAACGACGATCTTGTTCAACTGCGACACGCCCACGCTCGACATTATCCGACGACGTTCCCGTCGAAGGTCGACCAGAACGAGGATCACTGTCAACAGATGTGCGGCCACTTTTGAACCGCCTATACCACTCTTTTATTTGTGTTTTGCCCATACACTCATCTTTAAAGGCCTTTTGCAACATTTCAATAGTTTCCGCACAACTTTTACCGAGATTAAAGCAAAATTTTATGCAAATTCGCTGTTCGGTTCGTTCTGCCATTTTTAGCAATAAGCAAATTGCGACGAACGCAAAAAAGTCGTTGTAAACAAAGACACGCTGCGCGGGAACTAAGGCGTTTCATCGGAATCTCAGGCTACTGACGAGAAGGTTAGGAGTTGCTGGTGACGTTCGTACCCTCCAGAGGTCGCCTGAGTCTCTCCGCGCGAAGATATGAACGTAGGTCGGATACTTTTGGGACAGACCTCGTATACATATGTGGATGATTCTTTGGAAAATCTAGAACAAAAAAAAGACAAATTTTCTTCGGCAAAAATGTTCCTGTTAGCATGTAAAATAATCTTGAACTTATTAAAAATTCTTTAAGCCCTTATATTTAAAGTTGTTTGAAGCTATATATTACTTTATTGCTAAATGGGCATTTTAATAGATTTTTTAACAATATTTTATGTTATTTTCATTTTTTTTATATAAATGTATAATATCTGCCATTTTGCGCCTGTTGCAGTCACTTTTGTACTGACAAAAGCTATCTTCATGATTTTTGGTGTAATGGTTCGAGTGATCAAACCCACTTTTTTAAGGATTTTAAGTTTTAAAATAAGTTTAATTTATCGAAAGGGGCATCAAAAGGTTTTGGAACCATATTTTATGAAAAATTAAGAAAATTTGTTAAAAAATCCTTTGTTGCTATTTATTAAAAAGATTTAATTTTGTTAAAGAAATGGAGATTAAAATTTTTTTAAAAGATGTAAAAAAATGGCTACATGCTTATATTTAGCTTTGATCAACTTCAAACCTAAGGGTTTCAAAATATCGGAAAAGATTCACATACATTCTACATACCAAGAAGAACATTTTTGCCGAAGAAATAAAAATAAAATTGTTTTTTTATCTCGATTTCTCAGAGAATCACCCATATATATGTATATCAGGTTAGCCAAAATTAACAAATCAGTGCACACCTAGTTCTCAGTTTTTACTGCCGATCTTTTATATCCAAATACCTATCAAAAAAGCTCGGAAAAAATTGCAGCCTCCAAGGTCCCATGTGACACAGTAGAAATTTTTGAATTGTCGAAAATGACCAAAAAATGTTTTTTTCCTAAAAATTCTACAGAACGCCTATTTGCACGATTTTGAACGTATCAAATAAGGATTTCTTAGTCTTTTTACCATCTTTCAGAAAAAAAATTTGATATCACCCTGACAGTCAAATGGGTCACCTATACAAACGTAAATATAAACTCGAAATTCTTTATTTTTTAGGATATGTTTGATCTTTTGACATTTTATCAAATCAACATGAATTTAGGTCTAGCATATCTCAAAATCTTTGTCTTAAAAAGACTTTTATTCCCCTTTTGGTACGGTCGAATCCGTTACGTATAACCAAAAATACAGCCCGTACAATAAAGGTACTTTCTCGAAAGTCATCAGGTTGGCACCCCAGAAACTTGTGTCTATATAAACCATTTTATCTCTAACTTTCAGAAAAAGATAGTTCGAACATCCTAGAAAATAATGCACTTTGTTTGGTTCCATGTTTTGTACTTATAGCATGACTGCGAAAATTTTTTCTGGCCTGCTTCTCCAGTGCAAGGGGGACAGACCTGGGTTAAACCGAAAAAAGACTTTTTCTTACGAGTCCAAAAAACTATTTATGTTTAAAAGCAATCATAACGATCGTAGATATGTCTCTCGCACGTTGGAGTTTACTCAAGATCGTATCCATATATGGAAGGGGGTAAGCGCTCGTACTTGACACAGCATTTACCTTACGGTAATCAATGCAGAAGCGATAAGTGCCGTTCACTTTCTTTGAGGAAGCTTTGTAATTGTAAAAAAAAACTTTTGCTAAAAACATGTTACAAACATGTTTTGATACATAAGGAGTTAAAATACACCATTTTTAGAAAAAGTCTGTCTGGATATGTGTGCGTGCGTGCGTGTGTGCGTGTGTGTGTGTGTGTGTGTATAGGCGGGTGAGTGTTAAAGGATGTGAATGAAGGTTACTCTAAACATTTACGGTTAAAATTAATGTTTCAATGCTTAATGATTTTGTTTTTTTGAAAAGAAGGGGGCTGTAAAAATTTTTTTGTTATCTTTCGGGGTTTTTTTTTGTTCTTTAGAGGTTTCTCGATTTTTCTGTTTTGGTTTTTCGGTTTTTTTGGTATGTTTGAAATAATATCATCGATTATTTTTGTTTGCATTTGAAAGAGCATAAAATTAAGTTTTTTTCCAACCCGCAATTTTAAGTAATCTACTTTTGTTTTTCTGTTATACACGAAAACGTCGTGTTTGTTTAAATCGGTGATATCTGGGAAATGAACAAGAATATTTTGTAAAACTTTCAATCCTTCATCCTTTTGCTTTTTCCAGAAAAAAATAATTTTGTAAAATGAATCGTTTGTTATTTGGCGAAGGATAACTTGAGTAATACATTATTCCTTCTGAAAATTTCCAGAAAGGTAGCTTTTTACTATCTCTTGAGACTTATAGAAACCTAGATTATAGCGACTTTTACATTCCGAGTTATTTAAGGTTGTTTTTTTGTTTCAATTTTTTTTTATCGTTTATATCTCGAGAACAACGCGGTCATATTTTGCAAATCAGGGCTCATTTTTTTCGTTCTTTGATGAAGATTCTGAATAGGAATTAAATTTTGAAATTAATCGATCCGATTTTGATTTACAATAATTTATTTATTTTACAATATTCTCAAATCGATAAGGCAAATTATTTTTGTAATTTAGAAATAATATGATAGTTTAATTATTTCTTTCTTTGTATTTAATGTCCACGTGTCCCCTCTTTTTTGGAACTTCTCTATGTCACAATGAATATGTGTTTTTATATTTTAAATTTGTATTTTATATACCTATTTGTTGTGTTCTCACCGGGAATCGAACCCTCGATTGCTTGACCATCTTATATCGGTAGGAACGCGTCTTACCTACTGAGTATAAAAATTGTGAGCTAAAGGGGCCTCTATGGTCGCTTCATTTTGCATTTGAAAGAGTATAAAATTACTTATATAAAGTGATATTTCTGTTTTTTGTTATAACTTATCCATTGATATTTTGAAAGATTGATTCAAAAACATATTTGATGATTAATAAAATTATGTATATAATTATTTTTATGTTTTATTTCTTATAAATCTGGGTAAAAATTGTACGTATGGACGATTTAATTACGCACTAAACCCGTTGGAGTGAAATAAATCACTCTAATTAGAGTGGATCTTTAACTCTAAAAATAAAGTGGAAATTTTTCACTTTTAAGTAGAGTGAAAGCTTCCTCTTGAAAAAAGGAAATTTTAATAATTATAAATTCAACGCGCCTACAACAGTATCTCTAAGGATACGTGGAAAAATGTAATTTAAACTAACTGTGTACGTTTAATAAAAAATTAGATTATAAAACAGATATAGCAATTTAAAATTAATTTTTTGGTGTTATATCCTACTTAATAAGTATATAACTATATTTCAATATTATTTTATAAATGGAAAACACGCATGTTTTTAAAACTTTTATTCTCTAACTGTCGTGAATGAGGCTTTAGGTCTGTGCTCGTGTATCTTAGCTAGGGCGCACGAATCAAGTGTAACCGGATGCACACGTGTTTAGGATTCATATCGACCTTCTTTTTCGACCACGAAATGTATCTTCTAAGCGCAGCATTCTCCGAGCGGAAAAATACAGGCTGAAATATTATTTTAAATTCAGATAGCGTAGCGTATAAGATAATAACTTTGTACATGTATAACATCGTAATATAGTTTTATAATTCAAATAAAAATGTTGTGCGAAAGAATCAAGTCGATAACTTGATTCTAAATGTAGTTTTAAATATTCTGTTCTAATAATAATATTTACATATAATACAATAGTTTTAAGTACTGAAATATAAATGTTTATTCACTAATTACATTTTAGAATCTAGACATTTTTATACTTGACTAAAACCTTTTTATGCAAACTTTAAATTTAAATAAACATAAAATAATATTAACTTTACATTCATCACTTATTCTCATTATTATTAATTAATCTTACACTATTTTAACGGTGTGTACACTTTAATAAATTACTATAATTATCGTATGATTTTTAACAAATATCGTAACTATATAATATAAATTTCAAATATTAGAGAAGCTATCGTACGGTAATAATAATTATAAAAATAATAATTTATCGGTGTACCAGAACCAATTAATTTTGAAATAATGGGTGCACACACATTCACCTCCTCTATGGTTGGAGGGCAAGGTGACTGGGCCACCCGTAAAATAAAAAAATATGTAGGCGTTTCGTCCTAGACTCCAGTGTGGATTCCTCAGTAAGGCATTGGAGTCTTACCTTAGACGCCTGCCACTAAGGTGGTATAGCGGCTTTATGTTAAATGAAGTCGTAATATATGTAGAAGATGTGCCGACTCCATCTAACGGTAACTAAATAAACTACTCAATAGCGATTATTAACACCAAAATCGCGGGAAATTTCAAATATTAGAGAAGCTATGGTTCGGTGATGATAATAATAAAAATAATAATTTATCGATGTACCCGAACCAATTAATTTTGAAATAATGAGTGCACACACATTCACCTCCTCTATGGTTGGAGGGCAAGGTGAATGGGCCACCCGTAAAATAAAAAATATGTAGGCGTTTCGTCCTAGACTCCAGTGTGGACTCCTCAGTAAGGCACTGGAGTCTTACCTTAGACTCCTGCCACTAAGTTGGCATAGCGGCTTTATGTTAAATGAAGTCGTAATATATGTAGAAGATGTGCCGACTCCATCTAACGGTAACTAAATAAACTACTCAATAGCGAATATTAACACCAAAATCGCGGGAAATTTCAAATATTAGAGAAGCTATTGTTCGGTGATGATAATAATAAAAATAATAATTTATCGGTGTACCCGAACCAATTAATTTTGAAATAGGCGTTTCGTCCTAGACTCCAGTGTGGACTCCTCAGTAAGAATATAATATAAATATGTGTACATAAAGTAAATATTTTCACAATACTATCATTAATAGTTTTTTATGAAATAACTACTATATTTTAAGATCATTTAGTAAAGAAAAATATAATAAACATTAGGTTAAATATTAAGAAAATCAAATGTAAAATGCGAAAGATAGAGAAGGAGCAAGAGAGCAAACGAGAGAAGATCTCCCTTCTCCTTCTAGAAAAAGCTCGCCCCAACAAAAAGGCCCGAGCCCAAAACATTGGCCTAATAAGAGGAAAAGCGCGTAGGAGGAGAAAAGGGAGGAAACGTTCTTTGCTATTCATCGTTTCTCACCCTCACCCCGCTCGCTCGACCCTTCATCATAGGCGAGATATGGCGGAAAACTGTTTAAAAATCACCGGGCCACGGAGTCTCACTAGCATTAGCTGACCCGACCCCGGGCAAGCTACTCGCTCACCAGCATTCGCTAGACAAGCACCTCCGGAGCACTATCTGCTCTAGTACAGCTTTGCGTTTGACTCACAATTGCTTAAGCAACTCTTGATCACTTACACTATTTGAGTACAGCTAGGCTCGTGCTATAGGATAATCTCTCGTTCTGCCACAAGCACCTCCGAAACACTATCTGTTCTAGTACAGCTTAAGCTTACGTTAGACTCCTAGTAAAAAGAAAGTAAAAAGCTTGTCCGAGCAACTCTAGATCACTTACACTGTTTGAGTACAGCAAGGCCTGCTACAGATCTTTGTTGAGAGATTGTATAGACAAATCGTTCAAATACATACTCAAATATCAGGGTAGACAGTTTTAGTCGAAGACCCACCTATATTTCATATATACATTCGTTTAAATATTTCGGGTAAACAGCTTAAGGTTAAAGGCCCAAGGATTAAAATAAATATCCAAATAAATTATTCAAGTAAACGATTTATCTTACAATAAACAATACTTGGAAATTCGAATAGACAAGCCAGATAATCAAAAGTAATTATATTTCATTTATATTGTATCGATTAGTTAAAGGAATTTGTTGAAATGGCCACTACATATAAAAAACTAACAGGAAAAAATAAAGACTTAATACCGAGAAAAAATTGGATTACAAGCGCGATAATAGTATCATGTTAATCAAAAGAGAATTTATATAGATTATGAAAAAAAACAACTTGCCAACTACTAAAAAATGAATATAATAATTATAATAAAATATTGAGTGAAGTTATAAAAGATGCAAGATACAAATATGTAACTGAAGAAGTAAAATTGAATACTGGAAATCCAAGACAGTTATGGAATATAATTAGCACTAAATTTGGAAAAATTGATAATCAGGGCAAGTCAATTGATCACATATATGAAAATAACCAAAAAATTGACAATAAAACTAATATTGCTAATTTTATGAATAACTACTTTTGTGAAGTGGGCGCTAAATTAAATGCGTAAATTACACAATTAGACACCGATAAATTGAAAGTTCCTACAAGGAACTACAATTTCATTTTTCTTCGCCCTACATATTCGAATAAGGTACATAAAATTATTATTTCAATGAAAAAAATCCGGAGGGGTAGACAATATAAATGTTAATACAATACAATCAATATGTGAATATATAATATTACCAATAAAACATATTTTTAATTTGTGTATTGAGCAATCCATATGGCCTCATACTCTTAAAAAAGCTGAAGTAGTCTTCATATACAAGGCAGGGGACAAATCGTGTATCTCAAATTATAGGCCAATTTCGCTTATATCTAACATTGCAAAAATTTTTGAGAAAATAATTCACAATAGACTACACCTATTTTAGAAAAAATGTAATATAATATCTGACCAACAATTTTATTTTGATAGAAATAGAGGTACGACGGATGCTTTGCATTATATAACAAATATCATATACAAAAATTTGGATAAAAGCAAACCTATAGTTACAGTATTCTTAGACTTGGCCAAAGCAATTGATACTGTGAATCATAGAATACTGCTAGAAAAACTTGAGAGATATGGTATAAGAGATAGTGTCTTAGAACTGTTAACTACACGGAAAGGCCCGCGGGAGCGCCGCTGCGCCAACTGGCGCTGCTGCTACGCTAAACATTAGAAGCGAAGCGCAACCTCTAAGGTGGAAGCTCTGCTCGCTCTCTTTGGGCGCCCGGCGACCCCACAGTAGTGCAGTTGCAGTTCCAAGGGTTACACGAGTCGCACGCTCACACGTGTTTGGATGCGCTCTACACCCAAAATAATACGGCCGTGCATCTAAAGCGCGGTGGCGCTGCGATACTACCGTTGACACTACCGCGCATCCGAGGGTTTTTCCGTGTAGCTATCTCTCAGATAGACAAAAGAGTTAAAATTCAAGATTGTAAGAGTGAGTACAAATGAATCTCCACAGAAGTTCCGCAAGGGACTATACTAGGTCCTTTGTTATTTATACTCTATGTCAATGATCTACTGAGTGATATGCAAAATGATACAATCATGTCTTATGTTGATGATACTGTCATCATATTGATATACGTGTAAGTGATGATACGTGGTCACGGACACAGGATAAAATGAATGTATATCTAAATCAAGTGTCGAAATGGCTTATTCTGAATAAATTAGCTTTAAATGTGAGTAAAACTGTTTACATAACGCATGGAAATTACTGGGATAGTGTGCCAGATACACTAAATGTTGATATAGGTAATTAACCAATAAAATGAGTAGAATATCACAAGTATCTATGATTGTTGTTCGATTTCAATATGAAATGGGACGAACATATTGATTATATTAATGATAATTTATTATGCATTTTTTCAAAATTTAATAAATTATAGAATAATTGCGTGGGGAGGAGCATATAGTAATACCCTAAACCAAATACAAAGAATCCAAAAGAAAATATTAAAAATCGTAAATAAAAATCGATTCTCAGATCAATGTTTCCCTCTTTCTGTAAGTCAATTATGCCTTTTAGAATCTATTTTAATTTCATTATGAAACACTGAAATAAATATATAAGTCCAAAACAGGCAATACTAGAAATAAAAGTATTCAATTACCGAAAATAACTAAAACAATAAGTAAAAAAACAGCTACATAGAATCTATAAAAGTGTTCAACGAGTTAACAAATGATCTCAAATCATTAACTACCAATAAAGTTAATACAAAGAAAAAATTAAAACGATTTGTAATGAATCTATAAGTTTAGATATAACTATCAGCTTAGATCACTTTGCGTGGAAATTTTATCTGATGTTAACAAGAAAATTTTTTTTTATTTATTATTTTTTTTTCTTTTTATTTTTAAGTTAGTTTAAATTAGTAATTAAGTCTTTTGGTTTCTTCTCTAGGTTATATAAGCCAGCCTATGTACAAGTAATTTTATTTACATCTACATTTACATCTACATAAGATTTACTTGTAAATACCAATGTAAAGGTTTTTTTATCTTAATTTTATCTTAAGGTTAATTTTATCTCTATTGGTATATATATATAAAATATATGTAAAAAATATGTAAAAAAAATCAAACCCTTACTTCTGTTCGATCAGGATTTATGCGAAGCTGAAAAACATGATTATTTGCATTATGTGCACTTTTGTCAAAATGTATGTATTTTTATCTCGAGAACTATAAGATATAGTACTTTAGTCCGTGTGTTTTGGAAAGAGAATTTGATGTAGAATATGATAGTATTTTTTGTGTCTCCAAATTTGATGCTTTCGATTGGTCCGAATTTCTGCCAAGAGCCCGATGAAATTTTAAGTTGCGCCCCACAAGCAATTTTGTTGAAAAAAATTTCAATGATAGTTTTAGATGTATTATTTAAGATAAAACAAGATTTACAATGGTACTATAACTCAGTGACGAGAAAAAAATAAAAGATATTGGCTTACTTTACCAAAGTTAAACTCTTATGAGATTTAACATATTAATCGGTTTCTGACAAAAAATTCATACATGATTGTATATAACGATATATGATTATATATAATTGCATATAAAAATGATATATAAATCACTTTTTCCCGACATATGGCAAATTTTGGCACTCTTTTGGCAAACTTTGACATATTACTACAAACTTTGACATAACCAATTTTCACATTAAAATATATTCTAGTGCAATTTGATTCCAGCACAGTAAGGCATACTTGAAACTTTATGCCAAAGTTTGCCAGAGTATGCCAAAGTTTTCCAGGGTATGCTAAAGTCATGTAAAATAATACCAAGTAACAGAACTTAAATTAAGGCTCTTCACGCCTACTTTTTATTATCTTTTGGGTCATTTATCAATAATAAAAAATTGTAAAGTTATAATTAGAAGGAGAGGTACCGTTTTCCATTAAAATAACGTACTTCGAGTAAATTACATCATATCTCGATAATAAGGGCCCATTAGAATGAATTACAGGTGCTAGGCTTCATTTTTGAGTACCAGAACCCTCCTCCCACAGTCTGACCACAATTCGTTTCCTGGAGGGTGTGCACTCCCCTTGTAAGTTTGTAAACCTACATTTTCAGCAATAGTGCGGGAATATACTGTTTTGCACACTCATTTCGGTGTGCAAAATCGAATTTTGCGCTTTCAGTTAAGAAATATTATATAATACATAAGAAGGTACGTATAAAAGAGTATTTAGTTTGAACTGTATTACGGAACTTATTTATGAAATTAGGAAAAGTATCTTTTTTGTATCTGGTATCTAGATACGAAATCTAGATACGAAATTCCCTAGATACTTGAATATCTAGATAATTGAAAGTTCAGATACTATGTCTAGATATTGCTGTATCTAGATACTCTAATATCTAGATACTTTTGATAAAAGATATCTATTTATCTTGTATCTTTTTATCTTTTTTACATAATTGGTTATACAAGTCCTCAGTTTGGCCAGAGACATATTTTTATTTATTTATTTTTATGGCTATTTTTATCATTTTCAGAAAAGATACTTTGTATATCTAGATTCGTATCTAGATACGTGTCCATGACTGCTTACATAAAATGCTTAATCGTGCGAATACGTCCGGTATCGTCCGGATTTACTGTAGTGACTTAACAAAAAGACAATTATTATAGTTTTATTTCATCTCATCGTAAATTTTAATTAGTAATATATCTATATACACATGCCGACGACTTTAGATTTTAAACATAAACAATCCTCACCGTTATGGGGGATTAGGGCGTTCACAGTGAAACTCAGACATTTGAAATATTTCGAGTCCGCGAAAATTTTATTTCAAAAACTAAGACTAAATAACACCAGATGGCGTGATCTCTGTGTCACAAAGCGACACACGTGCGGAGACACATCCTATGTATAAAACTTCTACATTTTTACATGTAATTTACCATTCTATGATTCGAAAGATTCTACCTTGGGTCAAAGTAGAAGATAATGGCCCACAATTGACTCATTCGGGATAATGGCCCGGAGAATCAATTGAGAGCCTCGCTTTTGGATATCGACGAAATCCCCAAGAAGAAACAAGATCTAGAAGAAACCTAGTCAGCAAACGAGGATGCATAGAGCATCACATGGTAGTGGGCAGCATAGAGTAGGACCTCTCTAGCCCGAAATTGGAAGTCACTTTGCTGAGAGCGTGAAGGCGGAATCCACTATTTTCACTCATCATTATCTTCACCATTTTCATAGATTTCATAAAATCTATTAAGAGGGAAACAGTACGTTTCCCTCTTGTCTATCTTTTCGTGATTACTCCAATCTAAAATTCACAAGCATATAGTTTCGAGTTTTTAATGTGTATACCGGTGTCAGAAAATCTCATTTACAGTTAATTACAAATCCGCTGTATTGGGACCGTGATAGTTCTTGTTGAAATTCTGGTTCTATTGAATTGATCCGGGTTGATTCGGTGTGTCAGCAGATTCTAGCCTCTCGTCCATTTTACTCGGTGGACTTCACCACCAGGGGGATTTTTCTGGTTTTGGAATCTAAGCAACGCTCAGACATGTCAAACATTCAGGAAAGTAAACTTATTAACTTTTTCTCTTTTTCTGTACAATATTGGTTCATGTCTTAAGTCCTCAACTGATAATTCTCCATGTTTCTATCATTTATTCATATTTGCTTTCATTAAGTTCATTGCTTCACGAAAATTGCGAACGAGGTATTTTGTTGTTACAAGTCATATAATGTAAAATGTCTTCATATTATTTAACACTATATGAGGTCCAAATTGTCATAAATAATCTATCATACATCTAATGCGATAATACTCCTTTGAATCTCCATAAAAATTCAATTATAAATACCCTTCTATTATAAAAATATTAAAATCAATTTTAAAAATCTTTGCATCATTTCTTATAGTAATCTTTCATTTTCTTAATAATCGGCACATTTACAAGGCTATTTTCTTAGTCATACGTATTATGGATAATCTCATATATTTGTCATTCATATAGTCAATTATCTCAACATCTATAGATATTTCAAATCGGGGCTCAAATTGTAATGCTGCTCGAATTCATTTGGGATTGACGTACTGTATTTCGTTGAATTTCGACATCACATCCAATCTTGTTAATCCCGTTTTCCTATTTCAAAATATTAATATATGAACGATTCCTATAGAATAGATTGTCTGTTGGATAAAGCAAGCTTATCTGTATACCATTATTTGTAGCATTTAATCGTCCTGCAATCCGTTTCTGTGGGTAATGGTGAATTTTTGACTCATCGAGAAACCGTTTTGTTGCTTCTTGGGAGTCAAAAAACACCTCGCATTCTATATCTAAATGAAGGGATAAACTCCATACATTTTATCTGCAATATTTCATTAAATTTCATTGTCTCTAAATATAATCTTCTACCGTAAATGACCGATTATTACGGTCATATATACGGTCTCATTCTATCGACTCTATCATTTTCACACCTTGTCTTCCTAAATCTTGCCAAGGGAGGCCAGGATGGCAGTGGAGACGTAGTAACGTCAGCTACATACCTAATGGAATAATAAGAAAAAAACATCATATGGAGAATTTGTTAAAAACTGAGATAACAACAAGAATAAAGATCGTTTTCCAACTGTTGTCTACAGTATGAATCTGTATAGGTGCAGCATTAATTTGATGTATGAAGAAAATCGACACAAGAAAATCATTTTAAGTTGACAAAATTACTTTCTTTTCAATGTCTATTAGTTATTATAGTTATGGTTAATAAATAAATAAGGATGCTAGTTACAAAAGTGATTTAATTATATATATAGCTGTCTACATGGTACAAAGATATACTCCATTTCTAGTCTAGCTACCCTAAGAAAGTGTAAAGTTACATAGGAACATAGGTTTATATGTATATACATAGCATGTGTGTATGTGTGCAACCTAACGCCCCTAATCTAGTATGGCACTTCTGATATGTATATATATCTATATATATATATATATATATATATATATATATATATATATATATATATATATATATAAAGCACATTAGTACTATATTCATATTAATAAAACAATATGCTAACACTCCACCTGTATTATTAATATATAAAAAAAAAATATATTGAACATATTGCACTACAATGCTGTTGAAACAGTTGCTTTGGTAGAGGTTTGGTTAGGATATCTGCTAATTGCTCCTTCGTATTAACATATATGATATTAAAACTTCCTTCTTGATATCGTTCTCTTACATAGTGAAATTTAATATCAATATGTTTTGTTCCTTTGTGTAAAACTGGATTTTTTATTAATTGTATGGTGCTTTGATTGTCAACATAGAGAGTCACTTCTAACTTTTCTCCATTGCAGATTTCATGAAATAATTTCTTCATCCACATTATCTCTTTTGATGTTTGGCACGTTGCCATGAATTCTGCATCTGTTGTGGAAAGGGCTACTACTGATTGACGCTGTGAACTGCATGAGATAACACTCGAGCCCAGTTGAATTAGATAGCCGGTTGCTGATCTTCTTATTTCTGTTTCTCCAGCAGTCTGCATCGCTGTAAGCTTTCAAATGAATATCTTCATGCTTTGTAAGCAATATTCCATAATGTGTTGTTTCTTTACATATTTAATAATTCTTTTGACTGCATTACAGTGTAGTTTAGTGGGTTTCTCCATATAACGACTTGCTCGGTTCACTGCAAAGGTGATGTCAGGCCCCGTACCTGCAGCTAAGTAAGTCAAGGTATTTATAGATTCTCGATAAGGTACTTGTGTAGGCTGTGAATCTTGAGTAGATTGATCTTCTTGATGAGCATCTGCAGGTGTCGAAACTGTATTTGCATTTGTTAATCTAAATTTTTCTATCAACTTCTCAGAGTACGTGGATTGATGCCGAAAAATTGCTCCATCTGGTCTTTATTCAATTTGTAAACCAAGAAACACATTGACATCAGATTCTGTTATATCAAACTCAGTTTTTAAATTATGTTTCTTAAGAAATTTTGTAAATTTCTTAATCCAGTTTCTAGATGATTGTTTTAATCTGTACAAACTTTTCAATAGCTTGCATACTCGCTTGGTACCATCATAAAATCGATTTGGTTATTTCAATTAGATATTTTCTTCTATGTTGCCATTCGAAAAGGTAGTTCTGACATCAAATTGTCGGAGCGTCAAACCTTCTCTCGCTGTAATTGCTAACATTATTCTTATTGAATTGAATCGTACTGCTGGACTGAAGATTTCATTATAATCTATACCTTCTCGTTGTTTAAAACCTTTGGCGACAAGTCTTGCTTTGTACCTTGGAATGTTTCCATTGGCATCTCTTTTAATTTTATAGATCAAGCGATTGTCTATAACTATTTGATCTTGAGATAGCTCCACCAGCTTCCATACTTTATTTTTATGCAGAGAATCCATTTCATCTTTCCTGGCTTCCATCCATTTAAAAGATTCATTGCCTTGGACAGCTTCGTTGAAAGTCATCGGTTCAAGTCCTTCAGCCATAAAAACACTCTCAATATTATAAATATCTTCGTATCTTGCTGGACGTTGAATTGATGCTCTATCTCTGAGAACTCTTGTATTTTCAGCTGGCCTTTTTTTTTTCTTGTACTTGTTTTTCAGGTTCTTCTTTTTGTGGCTCTTCTTCGGGTAAGTTTTCATGTTCATCGTCTTCTTCATCAGGATCCTCATCATTCTCATCATTAGGTAGGTTACCATTCTCTTCATCAAAGGCATCAGCAGGATTTTCTTCTGGTTCCTCAACAGGTAAGTATAATAATATTTCATTTAAATCACTAATAGTATCTTTATCTACAATAGGTACACTTCCAGTAAAAGTTACGTGTTTTGCACTTTTTATTAAATTTCTTTCTGGATACCACAACCTATACCCTTTTATGTTATCTTCATATCCAACAAAGTAACATTTTTCTGCTTTCGCATCAAGTTTCTTTCTATTGATACTTGATATATGTGCATAGGTTTCTTCTCCAAAAATTCGAAAATGATCTATGTCTCGCCGTTTATTATGCCATAATTCATATGGAGTCATTTTCTCTTGGGACCTACTTCCAGTACGATTTAGTACATATACAACTGTATTTATTGCTTCAGCCCAGAATTCTCCTTTAAAGCCTCTTGCGATTAAACTAGTACAAGCTGCTTCCACTACTGTCCTGTTCTGTCATTCTGCAGTACCATTTTGTTACGGACAGTAGGGTACAATACGTTGATTTTCTATTGCATAGTTATTTAGTAAATAAGTAATTTCATTGTTTATAAATTCTAACCCATTATCTGATCTTATTGTGTTAACTCCTTCCAAGCAATGTTTTTCTGCCTTTCGTAGAAAATTTTCCATACACTCTTTAACATCAGACTTCAAAGCTAGAAATTAAAAAAAACAATAGTGTGAAAAATCATCTTTGAAGAGTAAATAATATCTTGACCCCTTTAAAGATTTAACTGGCAGGGGACCACCCATGTATACATGAATCAGCTCTCCTATTTGATAAGTTTTAGTGTTACTTGTCGGTAAGCATCACAAAAAGGCTCACTCTTATCTTTGACTAAAATATCATAATGATTTAAAATGCTTTTCACTTTTTGAAAGTTCTGATATACTAATTTCTGATGCCATGTTTCGAGTGATTCTGCCTTGGTAATATTTGCGTATGTTATTTCACATTGATTTTCTACTTTATCTGGAACATCCACTTCAAATTTCATTACGAACAAACGTCCACTTCGTTCTCCTACTGCAACTACTCGATTTTGTCTAGAAAATTTACAAATGTTCTTATCTGATTTTAAATTCAAACCTTTATCCAGTGCTACTCCTTGAGAAAAAATGCTCCTATGTGATAGGTGAACCCCTAGAGTGGACGTGAACTTTTGCTCAATTAAATCTAGCTCTTGTAGATTACGCTATAATGCGTAATCAAGTAGTGCGCACTACATATGTACTATATGTATGTATGAGTGAGCAGCAGCAGCTTCGAAATCAGCGAATTTGATATCCTGCATGTATATTTCTATAGCGCCTGAGCCGAGCGTATAAGACATGTATATCTATATACACATAGCATATTATCTATGCAGGCTTTGGTCATAGTAAACAGCGTCTTGTAAAAACTGAAAAAGATTTTTTATAATGGGAACATCATCCTCCCATATCTTTTCGATATATGAATCTTTATTTTTCAAATTTAGCAGAATAAATCTTTGAAATGTAGAGATAAAGCTGAATTTTTTACAAATTTTTAGATTGATTTTTACGAGATAATTTGCATTTAATTCATTTAACTTTTGATTTGAATACATATTAGTCATACAATGACATGTGTATGGTATAAATCGACGACTTTACTCATAATATTTTATCACTTCAGGATAGCTATATACAAAATTACATGTATTACTTTATACTAATTGAATATTATTAATATAAAAGCATACGTAGAGTAATGAAAAAGATCTCGTTCTTTCTGTCATCTAGAAATTTCGATAATCGAAAATGCTTTTTGCAAGAGTGATACATTCAATAGTTGGATATCAAATGACACTTTTCCTATAATTTAGGTATACTGGAATGGACTTGAAATGAAAGACAAGATGCATTTGATAATGATATATCAGATTATATTCTTTTCATTATAAATTCCTACGTAAAGATCATACAGTAATGTTATCAAATTACACGAATTGTTCTCAACTTTTTCCATTCATTTCTTCCTCTAGAATTTTCTATAGTTGTAAACAGTTACGAGGATTGTTGCGCATTCCGGTCCTATAGAAAGCGAGCAGAATGTGGCTCCTGATTGAGTGAATAATGAACTTCAGAGAGATAACAATGTCTGCATACGACTGTACACGTCTTATAAATAATATGCTACAAGCCTATAGGCTTTTAGCACGAGGACGTATTAATCCTGAAAAAATATCAGACTGGATTAAACTTGGAAACAAAAATTTAAGATATTTGAGGGTACTCCTACGTAATGCATCAAATGCTCCGGAGAAATTAAAGTTTATTTCCACAATCGGGCTGCTTAAGGGGGTCCAAGATAAAATGAAGTATTTGCTGAAAAGGTGACATGGTGTCGCGCACAATGAAAGGCGTTGCAATAGACTACGTTGGCAAGACGTCGACTGTGCATTCAATAATCGAATAAGATCTGGTGTGATTACAAAGTTGAAGAATTTAGATGTGATAGCTTTCATGAGAGATACTGAGGCTGTATTTAAAACTCGAATTAAAAATACTCTTAAACAGCATGACGTTTTAAAAGTATATACAGTGCTGGCTGTTGCATACGTCATTACGAAAAATGATGAAGAAGTGATGGATATTAAATATTTCAATACCAAGGCTGAATCTATTTTACCAACAACGAATTTGAAAGAATGGCCTAAAGTGTATGTGCATCAACCTATTCAAAGAGAAATGGAGGAATTTGCGGAGAGAAATTCCGGTTGGAGCTTCAAATCTATACATAACTTGAGTGTTTACATCAACAAATATAATCCTATGCGAGGAAGTTCGTATGTCAAATTTCCTGATTGTATAAAGAAGAAAAAAGCAAGTGTTAATGTGGAAATTTCCTATGACGCTTGTTTTAAGTGGGCAGTTCTATCAGCATTGTATCCAGTACAAGGTGATACTGATAAAGTGCTTAAAGCTAATAGAGTATCTCGTATAAGAAATATGTGAAAAAATTAAAATTCAAAGTAATCAAATTTCTAGTCCTGCCAATACATATTCCTTCATTTGAAAAACAGAACAAATTATCAATCAATTTTTATCGTTTGAGAAAATCAAGAGAAATATTTAGAGTTACACCACTTTATTTAACATCTCAAGAAAGAAAGAGCCACGTCGAACTTTTACTCGTACAAAGCTATTATGTGGATGAAGCTGAAGAGGACGAAGGGCAAATTGACAACAACTATGAAAATCTTAAAGGGATAAATCATTATGTTTGGATGAAGGATTTATCCCGTTTAATTTCCAGACAAGTTTAAAAAATGAAGGTTAAGAAATATATTTTTAATCGATGTTTACATTTCTTCTACAGTGACCATCAATTAGCATTACACAAACGACACTGCTCCAAGTTAAACAAGTGTCGTATGAATTTACCGAACTATTAAAATAAGATTTTAAAGTTTAAAAATTTTAATAACATAGAAAAAGTGTCTTTTGTAGTTTATGCAGACTTTGAATGCAGCCTGAAACCTATAGAGAATGGAAACGCCTACCAGGATCATGAAGCTTTCAGTGTGGGATAATACATGAAATGTACTTACGATGATTCGCTCTCGTACTACCGCAGCTACAGAGGACCTAACCCCGCAAAATGGTTTTCCGAGGAGTTGCTACAACTGGATAAAAACATAATATTATATTTAACATTTGATACTTAATATTATATAATATTTCAGATATCGAGGTGTAGCTCATGAGACATGTAATTTGAACTACCAAGACTCTCAATGTGTTCCAGTGATTTTTCATAATTGAAGTGGATACGACTCGCACTAACTAATTAAAGATATCGCCAATAGTATACCTGGCAGGGTTAAACTGCTGCCTATAAATAAGGAAAGATTCGTGCCATTCACTAAACACATTGATGACAGCGACATCAGTTTCAAGTTCATCGACTCTTTTCGAGTTATGGCATGCTCTTTAGATAAGTTAGCATCTTCTCTTAAGGATTTAAATATTCTAAAGCATCAGTTCTCCAAAGAATTAATATTGACTGAAGAAAAATTCCAACTGCTTCAAAGGAAGGGGACTTTTTCTTATGACTATTTGGACTCTGTAGAGAAACTCATCGTTTCAGAACTACCGCCAAAAGATGCATTTTACAGTAAATTAAATAACTGTAATATATCCGATGAAGACTGCAAACACGCTCAAAATGTTTGGTCTAAATTCAATATTTCCGACTTAGGTCAATATTCAGATCTATACCTGAAAACAGACTTGCTGCTATTGGCTGAAGTCCTTGAAAATTTCCGCACTAGCTGCCTCAAAGCATATGGATTTGATCCTGCACACTATTACACAGCTCTTAGTTTGATATGGGATGCTATGCTCAAATATACAAATATACAGTTAGAATTACTCACCAACACTGACAAAGTGATATTCATTGAGCGTAGAATCAGTGGAGGTGAGTCAATGCTGCAACCGCTATGCCAAAGCAAATAATAAATATATAGGTAACGATTATGACAAAAATAAAGAATCAAAATATCTTATATATTTTGACGTAAATAACCTTTATGGCTTGGGCAATGCAACAATATCTACCATATGGAGGTTTTAAATGGCTTTGTAGAAACGAGATCAAGCAAACAGATTTTAACATAGCAGACGATTCACCGGTCGACTATATCCTTGAAGAGGACTTGGCGTATCCGAACTACCATCACGACAAGCACCGTGACTTACCTTTTTGTCCTGAGCACTTGAAATCTCTAGGCTCATCATATTCAAAACTAATGACGACTCCTCATCATAAAACTCCATATGTCCTGCATTATCGAAATTTGAAACAAGCATTGGCGAATGGATTGAAACTCGGACGAATTTGTAGAGTATTGAAGTTTGATAAAAAACCATGGCTAAAAACTTACATTGATCTGAATAGTAGCATGCGAGCAGAAGCTAAAAATGAATTCGAAAATAATCTCTACAAATTGATGAACAACGCATTATTTGGCAAAACCATGGAAAATGTAAGAAAGCGAGTTGATATTAAACTTGTGACCAAGTGGGATGGACGTTACGGCGCCGAAGCTTTTATTGCACAACCTAACTTCCACAGTCGCTCTATCCTGGACAAAAATCTTCTACTTATAAAACTTACAAAGACGGAAGTTAATATGGATAAGCCAATTTATGTTGGGTTGTGCGTATTGGATTTATCAAAGACTTTAGTATACGATTTTCAATACAAATACATGAAGAAACAGTTTGAAGACTATTGTAAGATATTTTATACAGACACGGATAGTTTAATATATGTACTAAGTAGTAAAAATATTTATGAAATAATGAAGCGCGACACACAATATTTCGATACTTCTAACTACCCATTGGAAAATGCGTTTGGAATGCCGCTAGCAAACAAGAAAGTGGTAGGTCTAATGAAATATGAGTGTAATGAACGCATTATGACAGAATTTGTTGGCTTGCGTAGTAAAATGTACAGTATTCGTATTGATGGTCAAGATAAGATTAAAAAAGTTAAAAGTGTGAAAACATCTGTAGTTCAAAATACAATTACGATTGATGATTACATAGAATGTTTACGAAATAAGACAACGCAATCTAGTTAGTTAAGTTCGCATGTTAATAAGAGGTATTTAACTCGAGGTGAAACGGATACTCTATCATGCGGTCAATATAAAACCATGAACATAGATGAAGTATAGAAGAGAGTACATTAATTGCATTACAATTAAATATATTGTAAAATAAACTATATATATATTGTAAATATGATGCAGGTTAATAAAGAGATACTCTATAATTTTATACATTTACTTATTCCAACTTTTGCTAATCAGATTTATTTACATAAATACAGTTTACATAAATTTGTCCGGATACTTGGCTTTGAGGAGTTCCTGCTCGTAGAAACCACCAGCGATGGGTCAATCTCGATAGTCTTTCAGCTTGTAGGTGACTACTGAATTCGTGGCCATCACTTGACTATTTGTAAAAATCTCTGTTCACCAATTGGGAGTATAACCCTTCTCAAATACTTGTTTCATCTTGCTCACTTGGACTTTATTTCTAATCTTAAGCTTTGGCTTCCTCGCAGCATTATATGTACCAGAGAATTCTGCCAATATTGTAGCTTCAACTACAGGTGAAACATCTTTGGATTTCATACCAATGGTGCGGTGATTGCTGTTATTGCATGCAGCCATCATATCAGGTAAGATATCGAGCCACTTGTATTTCCCACGCAAACGAGCACTGACTGACGCTGATTTGCTGAAATATGCTCATATCTGTTTTTATGCGAAACACATTCCCCGAGAGTGGACAACATTATTGAGAATCGGCCACTGTCAATCTTGATAATGAAAGTGGACCTGGCACGCATTAGGTAACCTACAGAAAACGAGGTAACGATGTTGTGTATTTCGACATGTTGTGTATTTGGACATCTACAGCCACCCTTCAATCGCATGGAATATCTTAATGTGGACTGTGTCAAGTATAATCACGAGCATTACCAAGACTACAATACATGCGACTGTGGTCATCTTTGTCTGAAATTCTTGTGCAGGAAGCTTAAGCGTAAATGTATATAAGTGCTCGTAGTGGGCTGGTTAGAGTCAGTATTACTGGTGCAGTCATGGAAAATTCATTGACGCTGAGTTCGTCTGGAACGTCATCTGTACTGGAAGCTCAATTATTTCCACCAATTGAACGTGCTTCCAGCAATCATTACGTTCTCGGACTAGTTGAACTTTTAATTTTCAACTCAATACCCAATATCGATACGGGTAATAACAAGTTTTACGTGGGTGAAGAAGTGCTAACTTTACCGACAGGTAGTTACGACATTGAAGACATTGAGAGCTATCTGCAAGAAGTTCTTGCACCAAAAGGTATATCAATCAAGCTTAAGCCAAATAATAGCACTCTTCGTTGCGCCATCAAGTGCAGTCACATAATTGATTTTCAACCACAAGACTATTGGCAAACTACTGGCTTTCACTGAACGCATTCTGCTGGCAAATACGACTCAAGACTCTGATTTACCTATAGCCATTCTCAAAGTCAACGCCTTAAGGGGGTATCCCTATATAGATGGGCAAAAATAAACTGAAATTTTGCGAATTTTTTTTTTAAAAACTATACAAGATTTTTATTTGAAAATTTTTTGGTTTATTATTCAAACATTAAATATGCATTTCTTATTTTTTTTATTATATTATTTTGTTTATGCTAGTGATAAAAAAATGATGAACCATGAACTTTTTTATTCTTCCTACAATTTTGTGTGCAGACTTGTCGTCGTCGTATCTCTCTGAAACATTAAAAGAAAGTTTTTTGTTATTATTAGGTCTAAATCTCGTCGACTAACCTAAATTAAACCCATAAAAAAATTCCATAGCAAAATGGTGGACTTTTGAAAAAAAACTGTAATTTTTTTTTATTATTATTGCATAATTGTGATTAAATAAATTTTTATTTCAAAAACAAGTTTGTTCATCGACTAGATTATGAAATTTCCTTCAAAATGGCGCTTTTTTTGTGATAAGTTGAAAACTCGCCGAGAAACTGTGCACACAAACACGGACAATAAAGAAATTTTCTTTTCGAGAAAAACGCGTTTTAAAGTTTGCAGTAGCTGAAATCGCATTTTTGATAGACTCACCATTATTTTTTCACTTTTTCCTTAATCGGCTATGCCAGGGCCATAGACGAGGTCATCTTCTTCCTCTTTATAAGCAGCAGTTCTTGATTTTTTAGCCAATCTGCCTGCTTTAGTGGCACTCGCACTCTTCAGCTCCTGACGCTTGAGTCGCTTTTCATCCATTTTCTTCGCGTGGTTGTAAGTTGGCATTCCAATGGTGAACTCAAGGATCTTCATTGTTTGCAGGATAGATTTATAGCCGTCATTGAATAATCCAGCAGCAATCCAAGCTGTAATTTCAACAGTTTTTGAACCACAGTGCAGATGCTTAGGAGCCAAGCGCCATACAAGAGCATTTAAACTTTCATTTGCATTTTGGGTATGTCCCCCCAAGCACCTTTGCAACAGATCTTCTCTTGACAAATCTTCATAAATAGGCAATAAATGCTTTTGTAAATCTTGATGAAGAGCTGGGGGATGGTCAAACACGTTGGCTCCGACTACCTGCGATTGTTGCCAATCACACCAGATGTCGATTCCCGGAGGGCAGTACTGATGCTGTGCTGTTTCGTTAATCGAGCACATATGATAGTATGTAGCCAAAATAGCGTCTCTCATATCTTGCTTTGAGTTCACGTTCCTTCTTATGGCAAGTCCGTAATAAGTACTTAACTTTTTAATAAGGGCATCGGTAAGTTTGCCTTTACCTCCCAATTTTTCATTTTTTTTTTTAAATTACGAAGACGCGTTCCCATTCTCTTTTGTACGTGGCCAATGCACTCACATTTTACCACCGGGAATTCATCTCCGTAAGTATTCCTTTTCAAAACGGCAGAAAAAGTCTTCGAGTCGCCGTCGCCGATATAAACGCTGTATCGTATGCCGTAGTCATCAAACGAACGCTCAAACATTTCTATAACGGCGTCGACCTCCACCTTTCCTGCAGAGCCTTCGTGATTTGCAGCACATTCGTCAGCATGATTTTCGTGCCAATCGACATATTCTTGAGTGTTTTTCTTATGAGGGCATGATAGACACATTTTGCAGAACGTACGTTTGACAATCAAATCGACAATTTTCCCACAGTTATATAATATCAGCGTTGTCACGCCGATTTTCGAAGAGAAGCCTCGTTTTTTCCACGATCCATCGCCGGATACTTTCATTTCAAGTAATGGCTTTTCTGCTTGCTCGTTCAATTTTTTCTCTTCTTCGACAGCCTTTTGACTTGTTATTTTGAAATAAATTTTTGTCGCTTGATGAATGTGCTCCAATATACTGCCGTATGCTGTATTACTAAGTCCTTCACCAAAATCCATCAAATTCGAAAATAAATTTATTCCTTGCAAACCAATGCCTAAAAGTTTCATCACAAACACTATACGACGATTTACTTCAAACCCATTGTTTATGTGAGTGCCAGAAGGTATAGTAATCATGCCACATTTACACGAAACAGTAAGTTTCCAGCCGAAACCACGGAAGCCAGCCTCTTCAAAATTCACAGCTCCTTTGCAAGTTTTACAGCACAGCATCTCGGAAAGTACCGAGAAAATAGTTACAAATTCGATGATCCGATATCGGTGAGATTGATTGACTGGAATGTCATCCGCAGTTGCTGCTGCTAATTTTCGTGCACTGGCACTGACACCTTTCACTTCGCCTTCTTCAGTCGTATGCTGATTACCGTGAAAAGATCTCTTCCTACGACTTGCACGATAGTTTTCGCTATGTTGACCTTTCGGGTAAGATGTCATGATGTATTTTGTGAGAGCGCTGTAAACTACACAACAGTTACAGTACAACTGAGCCGACTGTAGCGAACCAACGCTCCAAACCAACTCTCCATACCGATACTCTACACTGCCTGTCCTATTATAGTATTAACTCAAAAATTCTTGCTAGGGTACACACAAACACACTTATAAATCGGAGAACATCTGCTCTTTTCATTGTATAAGTATCCCAGCTCAGCGGGGAGCCATTGTATCCGAACGCTTACCTGCCTACCTGCGCCGGGCGTACCGCGCGCTGAAGAACGTTAGCGAATATACGTATAGCGGCTGAACGGATTCGAATTTTGCTCTGAAATTTTAAGAGCATACTTTTGAAATGTTGTACTTTCGATTTATGCAATAAAAAAAAATCGATTTTTTGATCGATCTATATAGGGATACCCCCTTAAGAGTCGAGTATAACATCACATCAGGCGTATACATAAACCGGTAAGGTGCACATCATACACGAGTTTTTCCCAGCTGTGTCTCCAGGATATAAAATTATTGAAATTCCATCGCTAGTCATTTACCTTCCAATCGCTGTGACGACTATTGACAATATACACCTGCGTATAATCGATCAAGACGGAGATTTAGTTAATTTTCGTGGAAAAATCATAACGATCAGACTACACATCGAAGCAGTATCATAAGCATGGGTATTGTGTACAATACTAAAGTAGGCATAGGCTATATTAGTAGCTTACCATGCCATGGAGCAGTCAGTCGTCAGCGAGTGCTCAAAGCGCTAACACGTCAGAATAGTCAGTTTCTGAGTAGCCTAGGTCTAAGAGTCGTCGCCGCAGCACCTGGGAAAAGATAACCTACATACTTTTTTGCTGCTTTTAACGAAATGGAGGAGATGCTAAGGATACAATCACCTGTCACATTTGACGTATCTTCTTTTTTTATATCCTATGGGTATATGGCTGACGACACTATGTCCCTAATTTCACGTATCTGTTGCGCATTATGAGTTTCATGCGCATCAGCCCTATACCTTATCGAGCTTCACTAACAGCGATGAGATTCGTATAGCCATACAACATCAAGATCTCTGTCTTTTACCTTCACGCAGTTCGTTGCACATATGTGGACGTCTGATGAAAACAATCGGTACTGCTGTTACAAATACGAATTTAGTCAACAACGCCATTTGCAACCTGTTTGAAGAAATTCCTTATAAGATAAACGCTATAGAAATTGATCGATGCAAGAATGTGGGCTTGACGAGTCTCATGAAAAGTTAGGTATCCATCAGTCCCAGTTAAAACTTACTCTTTAAGAATGCTGGATGGCTCGATGTTGAGGAGTCACGGCAATTGACCGATGATGCTGGCTACTTGGATGTATCTGTGCCAGTGAGTATGATTTTAGCCTTTGCCGAAGACTATCGCAAAATTGTAGTCAATGCGAAGCACGAGCTCATTCTCTCGCAATCAAGGAACAATTTGAATTCTGTGAAATAGACGCAGATTCGGGTAGACGAACAACCAGGCTACCAGACATTTAAAATTGAACTAACCAAAGTTGAGTAGTTAATGCCTTACGTGATGCTCTCAACAAGCATAAATTCGACTGCTTAGTTACATGGAGAAGGATATACATATTACTATGAGCTTTCGTAGCTGGGAATTGTACGAGTATCCGTTATTGCCCACCACACTGATTCACGTATGGACTGTCAAGAGAGCTAATCAGCTGGAGAAACCTCGCTTTGTTATTCTGGGCTTTCAGACTAATCGCAAAGGGCTAAGAGCGGCATATGCTAGTCAATTTGATTACTGCAATGTTAGCAATGTCAAACTCTTTCTCAATTCACAGTACTATCCCTATGGAAATCTCAACCTCGATATCAATAGTAATCAGTATGCCATGTTATACGACATGTATACCAGCTTTCAAAATGCTTACTATGGCAAAGAGGCAGAAGCTACACTGAAAAACAGTGATTATGTGATATACGCTCCCCTCATCGTCATCGATTGCTCTAAGCAAAATGAGGTATTAAAACAGGCTCCAGTGGACGTTCGGCTCGAATTTGAAGCTAAAGATAATTTTCGAGCAAGAACATCAGCCTACTGCTTGATCCTACACGATCGTATTGTTGAGTATAATCCAATAAGTGGGGATGTAAAAAAACTTGTCTGAGTGGTGGGGATTTGAGTATAAAATAGATTGCAGCGCAGAGCAGTCAGTTAGTCACAATGGAAGACGTGGTGGATGTTCAAGGCTTCAACCAGCCTGTGAATGACTTTGTTGTGAAACTTTGTTGGGAACTCGCCATAATTCTGTTCAACTCGAATCTCAACCATTAGTCTTTTTGTTTAAGCTATCTACATCATGGTGTAGATTTTCAGCTAAATATGAGAGTGAAAATCTATGGTTGGAGCGCAACTATCACGGTTTGTCATGGAGTTCCGAGGAGCTGCCCTATGAGGAACTTGAAAACGTGCTTCACAGTACCTTGCACGATGCAAGTGTAATATATGTTAAAGGTCTGGAGAAGAAGTGTTGGCTCGAAAAATTCAACTTCCAAGTAGGTGATATGGGAGATATGCGCTGCCCTTCACTGCAGACTTAAAACTGAAACATTGGAAAGCTATGTCCCGACCACAGATTCGCCTACAAGGTCAACTGCGCACATCGGAATGCGTTGCTGTTGAAAAAATTTTATCATCACAATACACCATCGCTAGATCGATCACTCAAGATATTCTTTCGCACGGAACATCTATCATTCATGAGCTCCACAGACATTGCTCAACTGCCCAACAGTTTTCTCACGACCTTTGGGGCTAACAGTATTGAGCAGGCATGAGATAAGCTACCTGACCATTTGAAACCTGATGCAGAAATCTTAGGATGTCTGCGATGTTGGGAGCATCATTCTACTGAGAACAGAGTACCACCTTTAAGAAGACACTGCGTTAACTGTATACTAAATACTAAGACTTAAAATATTTATGAATTGTTTTATTAATTATAATTATTGTTCATCTTGTGAAATCACCATTTTCTTTTACATTATATTATTAAATAAAACAGTATAATATTTTAAATCAAATTGTATGAAACTATCTCAGTATGAAAAACAAATATAATTCTACAGTTAAGCAGCGTGTTCGTTTCTAAGAAAACTTCTCTGTGCATTTTATGTTTTTTTTTATGGATTTTTGCGTTCCAGAATACACATTGCGGTTTATGTGAACAAATGGTACGCAACAGAGAGCGTTTTAGATTAAGAATTGGTAGAATTATTACTCCTATACTTGTAAACAGACTTAAATTATTGAATTAAAAAAATATTGAAATTTGTTGTTTATTTAATATACACCTTTATTGCTTAATTTACTTATACCCCACCAATGTATATTTAAAAGTATTCATTTAAAGCTTTATATTTACTTTTAAATTGAAACAAAAAGTTAAATTATTAAATTTAGAGTTTCTTGTTTAAAAATTAAGCTTAATCTAAGCATTTTAAATATTTATTTTGCTAAATGTGAAAAGAAATGGACCAATGATTGTTCTCTTTATTAAAGCCTTTTTCAGCCCCTACAACTAGCTGCTGACCAGCCAAAGTTATAGCAGCAGATATACGGTTCTTGAGTCGTGGATATGTAGATATACATGCTTTGTGTCAGCCTTCTGGAACACAATAGCATTCGTATATAGCGGTGGGGCTCATCCACAGACTCGTCGGAAGTCAGTTATCGTCGACGTTGAGAACCACCCACACACGCACACACGCACACACGTACACACGTGCACATGTCTAAATGTACGTCTTACAGTTTGATATTCCTTCGAATATTCGACTGCATTCATTAAAGCATTCGTATCGCGAGATGTTTTCTCCGTCTGTTTAAAATGCACCGAATGGAACCTAACACCCTCGAACGATTGTCGGCGCAAGAGTATGATGTCATTCGTCCGCGCGAAGCGTGGACGATGGTCGAGCGCGCGGGTGCGTGCATTCTACTATACTCCAATTTGCATGCATAGGAGAATAGCTATCTCACCTACAAAAATCTACTAAAAAATTCGAGTAATAGAAAGGGTGATGATTTCCACCTGTCCTACGTTTGCTCACCTACACATGCGAGTTCAGTGGGGGTGGAGCTTATTCTCACCTATCCGGCTTGACCAATCACAGAGCTTCTCACCTGTACAGGTAAGTCGAAAGGTGGAGTGGTCCCAGAAGTCCTATTGTATCCTACTCTGAACCTTTAAAATTTTTATTATTAAAATTGTTATACCTTGGTTTGTTACCTTTTTGATGATAGGAGTTAGACACGAATGCATTTTTATTGCTTCCTTCTCTCTGATTTGTCGTAACTCTTTTATTGAGAGTCTTGAAACCAAGTTTTCTTTCGTGCGTTGATCCTCCGGAGTAGACTCCCATGCACTCATAAAATGATCATAACCTGCAGGTAAAGTTAGCAGTATTTTTGTCATCAACATATTATCTGATATGGTTTCACCCATCATTCCTACACGGTGTGCTACATCCTCGAGCTTTGATACATGCATTGCTATATCATCTGCAGGGTCCTTGCTGGCTGTAAACCACTTCTGTGGAAGCACATGAATTGTCACCTCCTTTCTTTGGATTTTCGTGAATTATCATTAACCTTATCCTACTATAGGATTTCGTTTTTCTTAAAAATCATACTTTTGATAAGTATTTTATTCTATTATATCGTCTTTTCATATCTTGATTAGTGTTATATTTGTACAAGTTCGGTGAAATAGTGCAGGGATATTCAAAGTGAATTTTTCGAAACCCTCGAGGAGACCAACGGATTTACGTCGACAGTTTTCTTACCTCTCGACCTCTTACTCGGAGGAGGCTTACCACCGAGGGGTCATATAAAGCCTGCGTGTCATATAAGTGTGGAATCCTACTGACGTTCTTGTGGTAGGAAATCTTAAGGGAAGTAAAATAACAATATCTTCTATATTTTTTACTCACACCTTTTTCATAAGTGTCCCTTGCACACCTACATCCTCAGACTAATTCTTTGTACACTTAAAAGTCGCACAAATAATTTGTCATTTGTAATTTTTTTACTATGCCACATCATAAGCTCCCCTATAGTTTAAATACTATAAATCAACTATTAAATAGTCAAACTTTTCTATTCCAATAATTTTAAAATTTTTTCATTTCTGATTTTTGATTATTCTCTATATTAATTCTGCAATAGACCATTTTCATTTAATAATCTTCATATAAACTCATTTTTCCTTTTAATTCCCCTTTATTACGTATTTACGATTTCAAATTAATTCAAAATAATTTTCATCACATTTTGTAGATACCTGTTACGTCCTCGAAATCGTTATATTTTGAAATTGACCTTGACTTATTATATAGCCTTAAGTCTCTGCTTTGTTTTATTTTCATCGGTATCCAAATATGGAAGACATTTCTCGCGTCTAAAGTTCTTGTTGACAAAACCTTTTATTCTATCTCTCCGGTTTCTACCGGATCGTATACCGTATTTGCACAGGGGTTCTCCGTTTATTTGTATTTACACATGTTATTCTCACACAAGCATTGTTCCTTAGTCTAGTCGCTTACCGGCCGTATTTATTTCAAACTGGAGTTCAAACTGTAATAATGTTCAAATTCTACCGGAACTAGTGTACGTTTTTCGGTGAATTTTCGACATTATAGACAATCTTGCTAATCTCAATTTCCCTTTTCAACCTTTGATACACGAACAATGGCTACAAATAATTTATACGGCAATATTTCATGTTCTGAAATGCTGTCATCCTTATTTTATTTACATATTGTTAGCGATGATTAACTAATTTTCATATGATACATTTTATATATCGTGCTCAGCTCTACCCTGTTTTATTTCACATTACGGATATACTCATCGTAAAATATTTGATTTGATAATATAGTACAATGCTGCATATTAAGACCAATAATTATTTATTTGTATTTGCTTTTTATATCACATCAATCATCTAGACTCAATTTAATCTGTATATACCACCCTAGTCGTAGAGAATTTTCCTTTTCATCGTCTGCAGCTATCTCCACGTTTGGTTTCATTCGGTTGGCGGACTAACTCATCGTCCCTAACCTTCGAAGAATCCAAACGAGGACTGCTTTTCGGCTTAAGGAGAAGTTAAGAATCACAACTCAACATCAACTTCACACCTAATCTTTCTTTATTTGTCATCAAGGGAGGCCAGGGTGGTAGTGGGGACATAGTGACGTCAGTTACATACCTAAAGGAGAAAAAAATATGTCTTTTGAGGTTAGGTCATCTGTATCGACAATATATATAGTAATACATTTACGAATAAACATTTTTGCCACTTTTCGTCACCATGGGTGCTGGGATCACTTCGTTTATCCTCTCCAAGCAGACGCTCACAGCGAATAAAGTTTTAATCATTTTTTTACCAAATTTCATCACGAGTGGCGCTGGCAGCGTAGTCGCATCTAATTTTTCACGCTTATTTTTCTAACTGTTTTAAATAATAAATTACTCTTAAGCACTCCTAAATTAGAAAATCACTAGCCCTGAATAAAATACTATTCAAAAAATAGTTATATCCGTCCCCATAATATATTGTCCGCGTGATACTTGCTTCACAGTATTGCCTACGTTTTTTGAGGTTAGAAATATGTCTTTGTGTGCGATCTGTGAAGATGTACTTGCCACTGGGGACCTTCTTGCAGTGTGCAGTATTTGCAATGTAATTCTCACGCTTCAAAATTAAAAAATTGTGCTGGTATCACCACATCAGAGATGAAAGTGTTTGAACTAAAAAATAAAAGGAGCCTATTCTACCGTTGTCCTGAATGCATTTCCAATGGAGGTGAAAATTCATCTGTCATATTGGAAAATGCATCCTATACTGACTTTAAGGATAAACAACTACCTGTTTTATTAAAAGATGTTTCCAGCCTAAAGCAGCAAAATCTTGAGCATGAGAATAGGTTGTCTGCTATTAGACTCATATCAGAGATTCGACTGCAGATCCTGTTCCTATTGTTATAAATTTGAAAGCCAGTCTGAACTCGGACACAGTTATAAATAATATACAAAAACTTTTCTATGAGATGTAAAATAGACAAGTGCGAGCAAAATATATCCTCTTATATAAAATGCCTGAGTAGGAAAATTTAGATGCGGATTTAGCAATGACAATCAACATTTTAAGCAAGATAAATATTCAAACTGCGCTTAATAAGTCAAATGTAAGGAGAATTGGCATTAAGAGTGCAAACAAAATTAGACCTATTCTTATAACTATGGACACTCGTAATTATGCGGTATTAGTGCTAACGAGTTGGAAACTCATCCCAGATGAACTCAAGGTTTCTCATGACTAGTCAGAAGATCAGCGTGAGATGTGTAGTAAACTTAGAGCTGAGGCGGATGCTTTTAATAAATCTAATAGCTCAACTAAACAAATAGAAAGGTACGAGAAAGGTGAGCCTAAAATCATCAGTGTGGACATAGACAGCAATAAAAAGGACAAAAGTAATACTCGAAGTATACCATCTAATATAACTGCTTCTACCTGTGCTCAGAAACCATCTTCAAAAAATTTAAAAAAGATTTGGTCCGTTATTGCCAGAACGTCAATGGACTCATAACTAAACTCTCAAACATAAACTAAAATATTCATCTCCTATCACCCTGTCCGGACATCATACTCACTGAAACTTTTCTGCACCCAGGTATTCATACAAGTAAACTTCCACAGTTACCAAGTGTATAGGTGAGACAGGTATGACTTTTCTAATGCACCTTATGGTGGTGGGGTGCTTATTGCAGTGAAAACCTGTTTTAAATCAAATATTCATCAGGTTAGCGATCTTGGCGTAAAACAGTGATTTATTGAAGTTATTAGTCAACTCGAAAAGCTTGTCATATGTGCTTGTTATTAATCTCCCAGATCTGATATGCTTAATTACCTGAAGCATGTTGAAGTATAATTCTTATGTGTAAGAAACGCGCTATGCCTATTAATATATTACATATATTAGTCTTATAATGTGACATATTTGATACACACCATATCTATGTAAAATAATGTTATTTCATTACGTAATGAAATATACAGAATTTATCTTTTTATCTGGATTTTTAAACTGTAATATCGATCAAAACAGATAAATTCTGTATATTTAATAACTCAATTAAATATAACATTATATTACATAGACATGGTGTACCAAGAGTATGTTACATTATAAAACTACTATACGTAAGTGGCAAAAACAGTTAAGTAGTTATGTCACAAGTTTAGAAATCCAAAGGTCTCGGGTTCAAGCCGAGGTCGCGGCGATTTTTTTTCGATTTTTTTGAGCTGGATTTTTAGCTTAAATAAAATTGGAAAATTGTTTGCCTAGGTTTTCTGTATCAGATTCAATTTTGCTTAGAATAACTCACCTGGTTTTGTTTTAAGAATACACATATTATATTATTTATATATATATATATATATATATATATATATATATATATATACACACACACACACACACACACACACACACACACGCACACATACATATATATATATACATATATATATATATATATACACACACACACACATATATATATATATATATATATATATATATATATATATATATATATATATATATATATATATATATATATATACATATACGTTATATTAATGTTCTTTATTTGGAAAAATGAGTCTTCTGTAAAAATCCCTAAATTCCGCAAAAAATATTTTGTGAAAATGATTTATTTTTTATAAATGTATTTGCCATAAGTCAACACATCGTGACATGTCATTAAAAAAATTTTACCATATATACTTTTTTATTATTTTAAGTTACAAAGTTAGTAAAGAAGCGTACGTACGTACATACGTACGTACGCACGTACAAACATAAATTTTAGCAATATATATATATATATATATATATATATATATATATATATATATATATATATATATATATATATATATATATATACATATACATATATACACACCTCAAATTGAATTGATTCTTTTCCTTGTTTGCAAGTTTTTATGGAAATAAATTCAGAAATGAATTCTACAGGATTTCCCGCAAAAATCTTGCAAAAAAAAACGTAAAAAGTATGGATTATGCATATGATTGTGCATATGATTAAACACGTGATTAAAACATATAGAAATGTTTACCCTGTTTATAATATTTAAATTTTATTTTTAACTATAAAATCCAGCTATTTTAATGTCGTATTATGATATTATGTTGTTTTTATATTTTATTATTACGTCACAAGGATTGTACTATATATGATTTTATTAATGATCGTATATTTTTATTACAAAATAAAATTATATATTATATCAACATTTATATGTTACATTTGATCCCGCAAACCGTGCAACAACGCACCCCAAGCTTCTGTAAAAAGCTTCTAATACGGTAATTAAGTGATAGGTTTAATGATTATTTTACTGGAAAAAATACATAATTAACTACATGTGTTTTATTAGTAGAGTAATCACGCTAAAATTATATAATGTTTGTGGAATGATCGCATGATTCATCTAAAATAAATTTCTAAATAAAATAGAACTATTTAAAATACAAAATTAGTACGCAAGGTAGCCAGGGATAATTGAAACGTCATCATTCAGATGGTAACACATAAATTAACCACCCCGTCGACTAATTTTGTATTTTGAAGAATTTGATTTTATTTAAAATGAAATGCGCGATTATCGTGCGCTTTTGACACAATTAGATACGTAGCAAATTACACGTTAAATACTTTTTACTGACATTTATTTTATTTATCGCACAAATATCGCATACAAATTTCGCAGGAAATACGTCAAATATTTCATGAAATATTTTAAATATTAATTGTCATCAATAATAATAATTATATTTTTCTCATAATGATTAATTATATATTAAAAATTCATAATATTATCAATATAATAATATTCACATAAATAATTGTTGTATAATAAATGTTACTTTATATATGCCATAACATTATAAAATATAATATAATAATGTATACCAAATTTCACAAGATTGTCATACTAAAACAATTCGAATTTAAAATATATTTTATCATGCAATGTGTATTTTATTTGATTACATTTGGTAAAAAATATTATGACGATCAAATATATCATTCGCGAGCGAAGCGAGCGTTTTTGCTAGTATAATATTAAAATAGAACAAGAGTTTGATTTTTTAGAGTCAATAGAAAATGATATGGTAACTGTTGAAAAAAGTTTTTATAATGTAAATATCTTAAATAGAAACTTAAATAACAAGAGTGATCTAATTCTAATAGTTAATATCAGGAGTATGAACAAAAATTTTGACAAACTAAAAGTTATGATTGAAAGACTAACAATCAAACCAACTATTGTAGTTTGTACTGAAACTTTTATGCAAGAAAATCACAAGATATATGATTTAGAAGGTTATGAAAGTTATTATAATCTAAGTAATTTAAATAAAAATGATGGAGTAATGGTTTTTTGTAACAAGGATATTATCCAATCGACTAAAATTATCTAAGTCGGCAGAATCAAAATAATAAATAACCAAATAACACTAAATGATGGAAAGTATTTAGAAATATCATCATTATATAGATCTCACAGTATACCTAAAGCCGAATTTATTCTAGACTTAAATAGATTCTTAAACAAAAAAAGAAATAATAAAAACCATTTTGTTTTAGGAGATTTCAATATTGATCTACTTGAACTAGATAATTTGAGTCAGGAATACTTATGCAATTTCTTGGATAAAGGTTATGTTTCAGGCTTTTTAATTTTAATGATCTAAAAACCGACACATACAAGCTAATAGATTCACTAACGGATCACTATCCGTTATTTGTTACAGTCAACAAAATGAAAATTAAAAATAAAGAACATAAAGAAATTATTAATTACAATAAACTAAGTATGTTGGCTCGCAACAAAAATTGGTTTGAAATCATGTCAACTCAGGATCCTAATATAGCTACTGATCAATTAATAAGTACAATAAAACAATGTGTTGAAGCAGCTAAAACAGTACAAAAAAACTTAATATTTATATTATATCCACACATTAGTTTGTTTCTAATTTTTATTGTAATCTCTTGAAGCATTTTTATTTTACAAAATAGTTAAACGTTCATTAATTCAGGAATATTGACGTAATCAATTGTTGCTTTAACAAATTTTTTATTTAAAAAATACAAAATAAATAGAAATAGTTAACTTTTTAGAAATCAATGTTCATTTAGAATTTTGTTTTTAAAGCATAATAAATTACACCAGTTCAATTTTAATTCAAATAATCATAGTGTTCATGCTCCTTGTCGAAATCTTATATAGCTAAACAAAAAAAAATTATTTTAATGTTAATAACTTTTAAATACAATTGTTATAGAGTATTTTGAACTGATAGAAAACTTACCTGCATTCCTGAGTTTGACTATTCATAACTTCACGAATATCTGGTTAATTAGAACTTACTCTTGTTGTAATAAAAATTATTTTAACTTTAAATATTCTTGCTAATTTTCTAGTTACTTTAGTTTATTTACTTAAACAACAAAATCTGTTTATTTTTCAATTCCAGTTCTATTTTCATTATACATTATTTTTATTGAATTATAATTTTGTTTTTTTTTGATAAAATCACTTATTTTTAAATTACTGTGAAAGTTGTATTTTATTTTTCTCTACAACCGCAAAACCTTTATAAATCTTAAAGCTATAAAGTCCAAGTCTAAATCTGAAAAAGAGGACTAGAAAACTGTTTACTATCTAACTTAAGTTTACTATCTAACTTAAGTTTACTATCTAACTTAAGTTGTTCAAGCTGATCAAGTTAAAAGCATGTATATATTTACATAAAGAAAATAATTAAATGTATATATAATCTTTTATAGTACTTTTGAAAGTAAAATTTATCGTGTATTCTTATTATATGCATTTCTTCAGTAAATTCACTCTATATAAAGCCAATGAAGTCTAGTACAATATGAAGTATATGTGAAAAGCTAAAGAGATTTCACCAATTACATTTATCATTTCTAATTTAAAAAATGGCAGTAAATATTGATCGAGTAAAGGCATGGAAAAGTTCTTTTTTGAATGAACTTAATAAGCAAGTGCTGTTAAACGATGAAAAAGTTATTCTTTTTGAATAAAAATTGCGAGATATAGGCCAGGATTATTTCGACGCGTATAAAACAACGTTTTTAAATGAAGCTTCTTATCCACTAGCACATTCATTTATTACTGGCTCCATGATAAAACAATTTCGAACGGGATTGAAACTCGAAATAAAAAATAAATTACATGATATAAATAACATTAACGATTTGATAAAACGTGCTATTCAAATAGAAAAGCAGTTAGATGAAAGTTTAAAGTTTATACCTGATTTTATTATCACAAAATTTAATATTGATTTTGAAAAATTGAAACTTATCGACTATTTTATTTATTTACTAGCGTCCCCCGTCGCGGCTTCGCCCGCGATTTGAGTCTGGAATTCATTTGTTAATAGAATTCATTCAATCATATAATTATGATTTTCTGTTTCATTTATAATAATAAATCAATAAAAAATGTCTTAGTCTAAAACTTCTCTGTAAACTACGTTAGCGACGTTGCCTTTTGGAGATAATATTACCAGATTACTGGCGGAGCCTACCCTAGAACATCCCACATAAAACTGTCCGTGAGAGAAACAGTTTTCTATCAAGTCGATGCCAGCCATTTTCAATGACTGCCCTTGAGATTTGTTGATGGTCATGGCAAAGCACAACTTGATTGGAAACTGTATTCTCTTAAACTCAAACGAATAGTCTGAAGGGATTAGAGGTATTCGCGGAATAAGAACTGATTCCCCGCGAGCACTTCCAGTGATTATTGTAGCTTCTATAACATTTTTACGAAGAGTTTTTATTTGTAGTCTAGTTCCGTTACACAATTTAGGAGGACAAAGATTTCTCAGCAACATTATAGGCGCTCCAACTTTGAGGTTCAATCTATAAGGTGGAAACCCGGGTGGAATCAAACTATTTAAAAATTCAACAGGGTAGTGGACAGCATCATCGGTTTCAATAACAGAATCAAATGATTTATATTCAGCAATCTGTTCTTCAAAAGCATTCAAGAGTAGCTCATTAATGGTAGCTGCTTTATCATTTTTTGGCGTTAAAATAGCTCGCTCGCACAACCAATCTATGGGTTTATCTTTTATATTGTTCACATCAGGATATATCTTGGAAATAAGTTCTGATAATGTGGTGACTACCGTACATAAATTTGATGGAATAACAATCTCATCTTCTACGGACGGGAAAGTTCCGTTGCCTATTTGGAGTAGTGTTTCTGCGAAAATTCCGGCAGATTCATCATTATTTAAATAAACTCTCATATTTGTGTGCAGAGAAAGTTTTTGAATATGAGGCCATAAATATGACTTCTTTATGCAAGAATTCACTTCATCCGCACGTGTACCTCTAGGTACAACAGGCAATATTTGCCGGAAATCTCCAGCTAATAGAATAGTGACTCTCCCCATCAATCTATCATTTCCCCTTATATCTTGCAATGTTCTATTGAGAGCCTCAAATCCACCTTTATGGGCCATTGTGCATTCATCCCAAACTATTAACTTACACTCTTTCAAAACTTGTGCCATATTAGACTGTTTTGAAATGTTACAAATTAGTGTCTGGAATTTATTTAAGTTCAAAGGTAATTTAAAAATAGAATGAGCCGTTTTACCTCCTTGCAGCAATGTAGCTGCAATTCCTGAAGAAGCAACAGCTAAGGCTATACGGTTGTGTTTTCTTATTTTCGAAAGTAAAAGATTAATGAGAAATGTTTTACCGGTTCCTCCAGAAGCATCAAGGAAAAACATTTGACCGCTACTTTTCTCGACGCTTTCAAAATTATTCTGTAAACGTGAGACTGTTCATCGTTCAGTAAAATTTCGCTATCAGTTATAATTTGTTCCAGAGCATTCGTATCGTAACTGATTTCTCGAATATAGTCTCTGTTTTGTAGAGATAACTCATCTCTAGATGGCTGAGGCAGACCATATTGCTGCAGACATTGACCACCCATTGACAACAAACTATCTTCCAGACAAACTAAGCATTAATTATAAATTTTACTCATCATTGAGTTGATGATCCCATCTTGTAAGTGAGCTTCCATTTCACGCCGAATATCTTCTGAAAGATGATCTTTGTACTTTTCCCAAAGACTTGAAGCATTAGATAAATGACAAAATAATAACATAACCGCAAACAAATTTCGCAATCTGAGTGGAGAGTCAAAAAGTACTGCTTCTTCCAAAGTTGCATCCCAGTGCTTTTCGTCTTCTAATAAACCTAAGGCTTTACACGCTGCCTGAAATGTAGGTTGTACAATGCCATCAACAGTTTTCAATTCCAAAAAAGATTTTGGACCTCGAACTTCGTGAAGCAAAAGGCGTAGATAATAACACTCAGAGTTATTAGGGTGGATGGTATATACTCTACCTAGAGCCGTATCTTTCTTTACTTCAGGCCAGCCACTGACATCATCCCCACGTTTTCTTCTTTCAAATTTATTTTTCTTCCATGTGTAATAAGATGGAACTTCAACGTAAAGAAGCGTTCTTGCAAAACTATCTACCTGGCATAATTCAAAAAATGCAAGAAGTGTAGTTTTAGGAGGATTATTTATGATATTCCTCAAGCGATTAGAATATTTTTGATCGAAGTAGACGCGTTGACCATTTTCTAAATGAACAGCGAGGTGAAAGACTATTGGAAATCTTTCATGAATAGGGAAACTTAAGATTCTCCATACTGCCTCGGAACTACTGATATATCGACCACTTTCGTAAATTTTAACTTCGTCTTTTTTATCTTCTATAGCGAATACAGCCTGATCACTGCCTTTGGTGATATATTTACAAACATACTTTATCGATTTAACAGAGTTGCAGTATTCCACATTGATATGAGCTTCAAAAATCCGCGAAAGAACAGGATTGTATGGTACGACCCAGCGGTTATCAATGGTGATGCCATTGATTTCAACAATAAAACCACCATCTTCCGGTTTCCTACGTCGATATTTTGGGTATCCATCATCTCCTGTTTGAGTTTCTTGCAGAAATTCTTTAGGAAATTTTTTGCTGCAACAACCTTCTTTCATGCAAGGCGACCTGTTATTTAAGCTACCGCAAGGTCCGTGGATCATGTTGGCCTTGACGATTTCATAAAGAAGAGGATCTTCGGCTGGGTCAGGTATTTCTGCGCTAATAACATCATCTATCTGATCTGGAGTGAAACGTAGTTTAAGCCACAATAAAATATGTATGTGAGGTAAACCTCGCTTCTGCCATTCAACAGAATACATGTAACATTTCATTTCTCCAAATAATTCACCCTTCGTTAATAATGCTATAAGCGATTTCACTTTCAAGTGGAAGACCCTAGCTATGATATCATGCCGGTCGTAAGACTTTTGGCCATGTAGTAATGCTTCTGTAATGTCGCTCCATCGGGGATTACACGTAAATGTTATAAATAAGTCCGGACGACCAAAATTGCGAACGTACGTCATAGCATCCTGGGCCTTTTCATGCATATACCGTGGTGATCCAGTAAAAGACGATGGAAGCACTACCATCTAACCTAGTTCGGCGACATAGGTATCTTGTCTTCCAATAGCATCTTTTAGGTGCATATAATTGTCTACTCTAAGTTGCGCCTGGTTGTTCCGAATAAAGTTTAATCGTTCTGTTTCAATTTTCGCGTACATATCTACTAAGAATTGATTAAAGAGAGATCGACAGTACAGTAAATGGTTGATCTCTGTTTCTCAGATCATGATGCGGTATGAATAGAAATTCATTGCAGATACTGTTTTTTTTAAGAGGTAAATTTATTTTTGGATCGATCTGATAAACATCTACAGAGTAACCGTCCGCACCCCGGCAAAACAGTAAAGGATACTGTAAGGCATCATACGAACGATGCACCTCATTTATTTTTTGTAACTTATCATCATGACTTTGTAATATAATATCCCTTTTTTCAAACTGCTGCCCAACTATGACCAATGCAACTTCACTTGCTGCTGGAGCATTATATCGGCCACGATGAGCATTGGCTGGTTTCCTATTAGCATGAATTACAACTTCGAAGTTTTTACAATTTTGAGGTATTTTTTCGAGAGTAGTCTTCAAATCCTTTATGTAGGAGTTATAACGATGCAACATCGTCTGCAGTTGTTTTACCAGATCTTGGCGTACGTCAGGGATGTGACCAGATCTTATACGTACCTCTCTTTCATCCTCTCCAACAAAATAAATCTGTAGAAATTGAGGATTTTGTTGGGACAAAGGTTGTAGACCACCAATTAAATGATACACTTGACCTTGTACTTTGAAAGTAAGCATAAATCCATGTTCCTTGATTTGTTTGGCTCCAAAAGATGTCATTTGGAATCAGCTATTATATTTTCTAATCCTGTCCATGAAATGTACATGGTCCGGGTGAGAGCCCATGATCAAACTGAAAAGTGGTTCGGGAAGACGCAAAGTAGGTGGCAGTTGCACTTTGCCGGCACTGCAGCACATTCCGGGTGGCTCAGTTTTATACTTTAAAGCGCCACAGTGTTTGCATTTGTGACTCATAGTGCCGATGGATACAGTTTTATCGGTTTCATATGATATCTCTGGATCGTATTTCATTCCGGAAAGAGCTTTAATCTTTCATGGAAGTAAGCGCCTTTCTGAGCGTAATCCTGGACGGCTTTGTTCATAAACACTAACAGCGGCTCTATGAACTTCCTGATGATTTTGCTGGTAAGAAGAAGCAGCGGCTCTATGAACTTCCGGATGATTTTGCTGGTAAGAAGAAGCAGCGGCTCTATGAGCTTCCGGATGATTTTGCTGGTAAGAAGAAGCAGCGGCTCTATGAGCTTCCGGATGATTTTGCTGATAAGAAGAAGCAGCGACTCTATGAACTTCCGGATGATTCATCTGATATTTTTTAGCGGCTCTTTTGAGTTGATTTTTCCTTACGTTATTTGTGAATCTTGCACGACGTTTCTTATTACGCTTAGCAGAACTGGATATTGGATCAGAAATTTCCATACGCTTTGCGGGACTCGGTATTTTATCAGAAATATTTTGAACAGTTATAGCGTCATTGCAAGGTAAATAAACATCAAAATGTCCGTTTGATAAGTCTAATGTGAAACGAAGTCTCTTAATGGGACTTCCTTCTACACCGAATCTTTCATACAGATGTCCATTGCGATATACCTCAAAAGTGAAACCACATATTTGTGCAGCAGCTACTAACTCGCATAAACTTCCATAAGTGGAATGTTTTAACATATCGATCGAGTATTCCTCAGAATTTCTATAATTATTTCCTATATCATCATGAGACATGATCGAAAAATATTTCCAATTGTTAACAATATGATCTACAATCTGAATACGAATCTCCCGAGACAAAACTTGAGTGTCGTACAGATGAAAAGATATTGCATTGAAGAGGCAAGCACCATCAGCCAACTGATGACTGGGAACTACTTTATGTGGCGTCATAACGCCATTTATGCTCAATATTTCCACAATCATCGTTACAACGCAGGAAAACCGTGATATTAATCACAATAGGCTAGAATTCTTAGACTCCTAATGCCTTTTCAAGGCTTCATCGCCTTTATATATTATGAGACTCGATTATTTCTCTTGTGGTTGAAGCTCAGCGTAGCCATCTAGCGGCTCTTTATCGGTATTACGTACTTTAAAATTCATGAGAGATATCAACACTACACGTTCCCTTCGTATTATCATGTCGAAAGTTACGACACGGAAACAGTCTCGTTCTGTTATACTGCAATTTTTGTCTCTGCGAAAATTTTTTTCTCTGCGAAAATTTAGTAAGAAATGGAAGAAGCGTTTCAACCGTTTGCACGCACGGAGGGTGTGATTTTTTCGAAGTTTTTTTCCTAATGTCGTGCCAGATATGATGCCGCAAGAACCATCCTGAAATCTCTTTCCCCCATATAAATATACGAGTAGTACAGCTGGAAAAAATGCACATTTGACGCATTTCACCCCCTGGGGGTGAAATTTAAAAGGCTAAGAAATTTTTTTCTGAGTAATGATATTCCAGATATAATGCCGCAATAACCATCCTGAAATCTCTTTCCCCGCAGAAATATAGTGAAAAAACGAAAAATGCATATTCGACGCATGTCACCCCCTGGGGGTGAAATTCCGAAAAACCCAGAAATTGCTTTTTTCCTGATGTTATTCCAGACTTTTTGCCGCGAGAACCGTCTCGAAATCTCCTTTTCCCGCAGAAATATAGTAAAAAATCGAAAAAACACATTTTAACCCTTTCCATCCCCTGGGGGTGGAATTTCAAAAAATCGTTTCTTAGTGAGCACCTACTATGTGGGTAGAAGGTACTCACAAATTTTCAAGTTAATCGGATGAGTAGTTTTGGCTGGGCATTGATGAATCAGTCAGTCAGTCAGTCAGTCAGGACAAGTATTTTTATATATAGAGATATTGAACAATTAAATGCCTTACCGATTTAAAGAACTTCATAGACAAATGCGATGAATTATCTAATTTGATCAATGATTTAGAATTGGAATCAATAATACTAAACATAATATAATCTAAAATAATTGGTAAAGCACAAGACTCATTAAAAAACAAACAGTTTGAAACTCTTGTCGAATTGAAAGACCATTTTTCCGAGATATACGTTAGTCAAATTTTCGAAACACTATATAATAATAGTGTACATTCTTCCGACACAATTGAGATCTATACAAATTATTTTATTTACTTAAAAAACAATTAATAAACGAATGTAGCTTTTGCCTTAATGAACCTATAGAACAATTCGTAAATAAGACATTATTACAGACTTTTATACAAGGTTTAAATCCTGAAATAAAATTTAAGGTTGTAAAGGAATTCAAAAATTTAAACGAAGCCATTTTAACAGTAAGATATAATTGTAAAATCGACGAACAAAACGCTAAACATACTGCTATCAGAAAAGAAAGTAAAACTCCAGAATCAAATAATTCTTTAACGTCATATCATGATTTACCCATAAAATTAAAATAAAGTGAAAATTCCGAAAATTTCAATTGTTTAACTTCTAACATAAAAGAGAACGAAGTTTTTAGTAATATTAGTTTGAATTTGTTAACAAAAACTAATGAATCAAAAGTATTGACTTCGTGTGATACAAAGTCAGTTTTCAGTAAATCAAATAATGATTATGATACAAACTCCGATTTATCTTTAAACCCTAAGAAGGTCGAAGTATCAACTTTAAGTATAGTAAATAAATATCATTGTCCAAAGGAAGTCAAAGACTCAAAGGTTTGTCCAAAAGTAACTAATGATTTAATTATATTCTCAAATCGGATTATGGATAATAAAACCAACATGATAAAACCAACAAAATTTAAATCTATTAAACAGCTCAAAACTATTCCCAAGATGATAAATACGATATCTAAAAGGAAGATTTTAAGAATTTCACATTTAAAATTCATTGCAAGGAACACATCTAATGTCTTTGCAGATACTGTTGTTACTAGTTTTTCAAATTCAGATTCGAAGTTCGGCAGATATAGCAGAATAATTACCGGAGAGCCTGCTAATATAAACATTCCGAAATTACAGTTCAAGGATTCAGCATTAGATATTAACTCGAAATATTCACAAAATAGAAATTCTAGAAAATCATCCAATTTGAGTAAAAAGAACAAGTCTTACTCAAGCGTCATATACAGACTACGTGATTATATTATATCAGATATTCTACAAAACTATTTGAAACATTTTTCAAATTTGCAAATAAATCAAGTTTTGAATCTTATGTCTAACTAATATATAATTTGTGTATTTGACATTAACCAATTTTTCTTAATCTAACTAAGTTTAAAAGTTAAAGTATTTTATACAAAAAAAACTAAATAAAAAGAAATATAAAAATTAGTGATAAATAACTATAATTATATAATTATTATGATTAAGATTTTTGTATTAGTAAAACATAATAACGATTGTCATTATTTTCTTCGTAAAATTTAACTCATTTACCCTTACATTTATTAATCAAATATCATATATACACTATTAAAATATGAATCAAATAAAAAAAGAATCTAAAACTTTGTTTTACAGTTTCAATTTACAATATACTATAATAGCCTGATGGCATCAACAATAACATAACAGCATATTAGTAATCTAACTTTCCTACAATAAGTTTTGCAGTGAAATAGATACAAATAAATATAATTTTGCGAATTAATCTAAAAGTATGCTAATTTGTTATAAAATTAATCGGAATTCAAACGAAAAAAAAATTTAGATTAAAATAATAAAAACAAAATATTATTTTAAGAGAAACACGTTTCTGAATAATATTGTTGACTATATAAGCAAATACTATTTAAAAAAATTTTTTTTTGTGTAAATTCAATTTTTGTTTCAAGTACCAATATCTATCTTGCATATTTTGTAAACATTCATTTCAGATCTAAAGTTCTAAAATTTCATAATTTTTAAATTTCTAGTAAAGCAGAGTCTTAATTGTATAACTTTTGCATTTATACTTTTATTAAACGTTATATGTAAAACATTATCAATTAGAACTAGTAAAATTTCTTAATGTTAACCAATAATTCTGTCATTTGAACAAAACTTACTATTTACAAAATTTATATATAATCAAATCAATCATATTAAAAAACAACAATTTTGTAAGTTCTGTGACTTATTCTTTACGTACCTTCAAATCTGAAATTGTTATACAACAAATAATAGTAATTAAATTGTTATGCTTAAGATTTTTATAATTTGTTCCAATATATATCTGTTCAGATTATTAGTACTTTTAAAGTGAATTCGAATTCTCGCGCCGTAATTCGCAGGCTGCCGCGACGCTATCAGCTGAACGGATGCGCGCGCCACTAGGGCCGAAGTTCGCGCGCAGCCTCGCGGGCCTCTCGCACGGATGAAGTAGTTTTGACAGCGCGCTCGAAAGGACCGGTCGAGTTTAGTGCTTGCACCCGTCATCGTTCGACCCTTTTGTCTAAAACGAATTTACATTGCGATATCGAGACGACACGTACGTTCTTATCAGAACGGTCGTCTCACGTGATTATAACTCAGCGAGTGTGATTATTGCGTCGGGTTGTGTGTGTGCGAAGCGTGAGTTGTTTAGTGTGATTTGGGGAGTTTGGCCACGCGCGAGCTTTCTCGACGTGCCGTCTCCCAGGGCGTTCACCAACGCGGCAGATCCCTGTGTTCTGCCCGTGGCCCAGGTGTTGGTTCCCTCGAGACGTTGAGGCGCCCTGCGGCTTAGGAAGGTGAACCCAGTCAGCGTGCGGCCAGGGCCTTGCGTCGAGCCGTCCACGTCGTTACTCGTGCGCGTGAATAAGGTAAGAGAGCTCTCAAGCGTGCGTATAAAGGATCCTCGTGGCGTCTTCTAGATTAAGCGCGTTTGCTTCTCTTTCTTCTTTTAGTCTATTAAAATCTCTTTTATTGTGTAATTTCCTCATTTGTTTGGAATAAAGTGTTCGCTTGTCCCGGCTTTCCTCTCTAGTCCGTGAGAGTTTTTATGCCTAGGCAAGTTGTCTATTTCCCGCGAAATAAATTGTGTTTTATTTATCAAACCTCTCCTCACTCATCCAATTATTCTAAATTATTTATTTATTAATTTAATTAATTATAAGCTATGAACAATATCTATTATACTTTACAAATATTTATTTTAAGTAAAAAAATATTCTAAATTCTCTAATGCTAAATTTTCTAGCAAAATAGATAGAAAATTTCAGAACCTTTATATCCTGATAAAATCTTATGTTAATAGTATTTGAAATGAAAGATTATAAAATTTCTTTATTGCTAACTTCTAATTCTGTCACTTGAAAAATATAATCTTTTAAATGTTTACATGTAATCGAATCAATCATATCTTTAAATAGTTATGATTCTTGTAACTTATATGCAAAGTACATTAAAATCTAAAATTTATGTATAAATAATAATATATAAGTTAGAATTTCATTATTTAACATTTCAATAGTTGCATTAGTTTTGTATTCACATTTTTTTGTATAACGTACCCGTGTTTTTGCGTTTATAAGAGAATACATTAGTTAAGTAATAATTAAGTGTCATGCGTTTAGTAAAAATTATTCGTTTTACATTTTATAAAAACTATGAAGTAAAATAGGTAAATTTGTAGCGATTCAAACATAAATAATGTTATATTAAGATTTGTTAGTTGCGATTTGCGAATTAAGAATACAATATATTGTTATAATTAGACCGTATTTATAATTTAGTGTAATTTGCGTAGTGATAGTGATTGTTAACTCTTATCTTATTTTTAGAAGTTTATGTGCGTATCAAAAAAATATAAATATAAAAAAAATGGCACAGAATTATTAGTAAAAAGAAATCTAACACTTGGGAAGGAAAAAACAAGTAAAATTAAATTATATTTGATCTGTTAAATATTTTTCAGTAAATTTAATAACATTAACTCTTGTATGCAAAAGTTTCTCAGTTAAGGTTTTTATTTTTGATTATTCAATTTGAATAAAATTTAAGTATAAAAATCAATCTAATATATTTTCTTCGAGCACAGGGATACGTTTACTAGTCGTCATTCATTCTTTCACTACCTACTAGTAATCGTTTAAGGATGGGGGTTTCACGTCCCTGTATATTCACTAATAATCAAATCAGTGACAAATATCAAAGCCTCACTTTGATAGTTGTTTGTTTTTCTTTTCCACTCTCTTTTTCTCTCCGTGCGTATACGCGCATATATAATTTCAACTCTGGAAGAGTTCGACAGCTGCAAGCCAGCTGAGGATTTCACCCAGAGCTAAGACAAATAATCAGAGTGCAATAAACATTAAAAAATGCCAACGACTCCGATAAGCAATTGGAAACCTTAGGCCTGGGAGTAATAACACTGTACGTGCGCACATTAAAAGAAACAAATCTCGGAAAAGCGCCTCAAGAGGGCTGCGTTAGAGCGAAGCGACTGTAGGCCCCGCTGTGAGATAAGCCAGACTTTTGGACTCTATGCTCGAATTTCCACGATGCACAAATGCGGTGATCTATGTTTTTGTACATGGGATATTATTTGTAATGTAGTTTCAATATTTGATTATTTTGTCCATTTATTTTGTTTCTGAAATATGTTTTCAAGAATCTTTTTACGTTTTATATCTTATACTTCATATTAAAATTATAATTTTTGCTACGATATACTTATGATAACCTTATCATATTTTATTATTAATATTATTAACATTACTTTATTATGTTAACGTTTAGCATAAAATACCTATGTTTAAATTTACTATTTATTATAATCATTGTTAGTGTAAATAATCGCATAACCATCATTAGAATTATTATTATATTATTATCATTATCTTTATTATTATTATTATTATTATTATTGTTATTATTATTATTATTGTTATTATTTATTACAATAACGAACTCCGATATTTGTATTAGAAAACGAATATAACTATATATAGTGTATATGGAAGCTGATCTCTTTCTCCCACGCTTTTCCTTCTCTCTCTTGTTCTTTCTCTCTGCATCATCGAGTTAAGACCCAGAAAAAAGAGAAAAGGTTATCAGCCAATGACGCTCAACGGAAAATGAAGAGAGCGAGGGTGCAACCGAAATGTCTCAAAATAGAACCTCCTGGCTTCCTCGCTTAGCCAATGTCATCGAGGTTAAAGCCAAACAAGGCGGATCTATATCGATCCATCGAATGAAGAAGAGATCCCTTCTACGTACCCTAGATGTAGAGGGTAAAGAAGAGGAAATTCAGAGGGCTCATGCCACCACACGTGTCCTCAGTCAATCAGTCTCAGTCGAGGTGCAGCCTAGAGCATCTCGACTGCAGCATCATCCGACTCAGCGAACTCAACAGTCAGTCTCAGTCGAGGTGCAGCCTAGTGCATCTCGACTGCAGCACAAATCCGCAAACTCAGAGCAGTCCGAATTCAGCAGCCAACAGCAGCAGCAACCATCTCTTCAACTACACCGACTCCGAAGCCAAGCGTACCCCAGAATACGACGCCATCCGCCAGCTCCGCAGTACTCAAGTTCAGAAAGAAAAAGAGAAATAAAGAGAGAGAGAGAGAGAGAGAGAGAGAGAGAGAGAGAGAGAGAGAGAGAGAGAGAGAGAGAGAAGAAAGAGAGTCAGAGACAGAATTCTGTTATTCACACTTTCAATAAAAAGTAAGTTCCACTTTTAAATATTCTATATTCTTTATTTCTGTAGTTTCTTTCCCTCTCACTACCTCTTTATATTATCATTTATTATTTATTATAAAATCCTCCATAAACACGACGCTCCGCCATACGGTTTGCGTGTTTAAATCCTCCCGCCTCTCCTTAAAGTTACCGATGCTCTGAATATACAGCAGGGTAACTATCCTATCAATTCACAGTCAATTCCCCTAGGAAGTTAGTTAATTACCGTCCCGCGCTATTGCACGAAAGTGTAGGAGCAAAAATAAAAATATTTAAATAAAAAGACGTTTCCGCCTCACGGAGACGTCACAAATTACATGTAAAATTTATATATAACTATATATGGTTATATATAAATCATTTTTTCCCGAGTTATCTTCAAAAAAGCCCAAAACAGTAAAATTTATATAAATATTAAACACAAATAAAAATGAATAATATAAAATACACCGTTAAGTGATTTTTTATATAAAACTAACGATTATGTAATTAAAACACTCTGTTCAATTAGAATATTACGTACGGCCCTATTGAGTGAGTCTGTTTCTAATTCTAGAGCCGAATGTAGTGGCACCGTAGTGGAGGTAGCGCTCAAGCGCGATTAAGGGGAACCAGCCCTATTGACAGCGACCCTATTGAGAGGCCGCACTGTAATCATTATTGACCGCCGGTTGATAAATGGCTACTTTAGTCCTTATTTTTAGGATAAAAAAACGCGAAAATCGTACTTAAATAGCGGGACTAAAGTGACTGTTTTGCTACCGGTATTATAAGTATTATTCATGTGTATATATGTATTCATATGTACACACACACACACACATATATATATATATATATATATATATATATATATATATATATATATATATATATATATATATATATATATATATATATATATATATATATATTTAGATACGCTTACACACACATGTATTTTTCTTATACCCTGCCGTAAAGTATTGTGTTTATTCCCCGTTGTCAGGGAATAAAACGCCACATTCTCTCACGCCTAGAAACTGCCACGTGCATGCGCGTCTCTCTACTTTTCCTCCCGGCTAACACTGCCTGCGTGTTACTGCAAATTATGCAGACAGCATTAGTCGAAAGCAAAAGTAGAAACGAGCACCCGCGTCGCAGTTTCTAGAAGTAAGGTTATGTGACGTTTTCGACCCTGAAATCGGGGATTAAACATAAATATTTTTCCGCCGGGTATGAGAAAAAGTTGTATACTGCACTCGGGAACAATGAGGGCTTTTGGCGCGTGCGAGATTGTTGCCGTCGCTTCGCTCGGGTCCCAAGTCATACGCAGGCATCAATATCCTACTTTACTTCCTTGGTGCATAATGTACTATTTTTTCTACTCTAATAGCCCGCGGTCACTGTGTCGAATACGGTCAACCTAGTCTGTATCATCTATGTATGTATCATCTATGTATGTATCATCTAACAAATTTTCAAGTAAAAATTTCAATATCTCGACGAATAAAGTTTTAATAAAGTGTTATAGACATTTATCAAACTTTATTAGTCGAGCTCTTGAAATTTTAACTTTAAAATTTGGACAACGGTAGATCATAACACAACGGAGGGCAAGTATCTCGTCGTTATGCTTAATTAGGTTTCTACCTTTAATTACAGCTAAAATAGTTGCTTCTCAGTCGGTAATTTGTTGGCGCGAAATTTGAATTTTATATTAACTTTAGTACCCCCTAATTTCGTCATAAATTAGCTAATTTTTATCTTAAATTTTACCAGGGTTTAATAAAAAGAATTATTGTATGTTTTGTATTTTGTTATTTTAAGGCAATTCTTATCATAGCTAGTATTTCATTTCAAAACTTTCAATTTGTAAAAATTATAAATAAAATAAAATTTAAAATTCATATTTAAAATTTAATTTAATTTTCATATTAAATATTTTTTTATTTAAATAGATTATAAATTTAGTCTTTTAACAGGACTAAACTTTATTATTTTATTTATTATGTGTAAAGAATGTCTATATTTGCTCATAAAGCATTTTCAGTATTATACATGGAAATACCTACAAGGCGGCACTGAGATCTAAGTGCAGTTATTGAGTGTTTAGATTTTCCCTTGCAGGTGGAAGAAAGGTGAGAGAAGAACAATATGAAATAATAAAACTAAATTTATCAGTGATTTATTGCGAAATAGTCAGATAAAAATTTTTAGAACGTTTCAGGAAAATTGAAACAGTCAAACAAATGAAAAATTGTATTTCTTTAGATAATTCAATGCTGTTGTCGGAAAAACAATAAATCAATCGTTATTAAGTAATTTCGTGACAAAAGTCTATTCTTACATATTGTTAGAATGAATAACGTTTTCAATAATAATTTCCCTTTCAATAATTGGCCGAAGTAATACGAGGGTAGTTCAATAAGTCTTTAGAATGACCAACAGATGGCGCGCGAATCGCTCCAAATCATCTGTTTTCAGTCAGCACCACTCCCGACTAGATATATGGTGCAGTCACAGTCCACATCTTCTGAGTTTACGTGTTTTTATAACCAATTGAAAAAAAAAAATTGCTTGTTAAGAAAAATGGAAAAAAACGAGTTCAGAGCGGTAATTAAACATTTTCATTTAAAGGGTTTAACTCCATATGAGATAAAAAATGAATTGGACTCAGTTCATGGCACATCTGCCCCTGCCTTAGCAACGGTTTATAACTGGGTAAATGAATTTAAGCGTGGTCGTACATCAATAAGTGACGAACCACGTTCAGGAAGGCCCGTAGAAGCAACTCCTCCCGAAATCATCAATAAAATCCACGATATGGTGTTGAAGGATAGAAGATTAAAAGTGCGTGAGTTAGCTGAGGCCACAAGGATATCTATAGGTGCAGTTGTTTCAATTCTACATGAAAAATTAGGCATGAAAAAGCTATCGGCAAGATGGGTGCCGCGTTTGCTCTCAGCTGAGAATAAACGCAATAGAGTGGTCGCCTCTGAGGCTCTTTTGGCGCGCATAAGTCGGAATCCTGAGGAATTTTTTCGTCGATTTGTGACTGTGGATGAAACATGGATACACCACTACACTCCTGAGACAAAGGAACAATCCAAACAGTGGATTTCCACAGGCGAACCAGCTCCAAAGAAGGCAAAGACCGTAAAGTCAGCTGGTAAGGTTATGGCTACAGTTTTTTGGGATGCACGTGGAATTATACTTATTGACTACTTGGAAAAGGGTAAAACAATTACTGGTGAGTATTATGCATCATTATTAGAGCAGCTGAAAGAAGAAATTTAAAAAAAACGACCACATTTGGCGAGAAAAAAATTCTCTTTCATCACGACAACGCCCGAGTTCACACATGCTTCGTTTCAATGGCTAAAATTGAAGAACTAAAATTCGAATTGGTCGAACACCCACCGTATTCACCAGATTTAGCCCCCAGTGACTTTTTCTTATTTCCAAACTTGAAAAAATGGCTCGGTGGACAGAGATTTACGGACAACGAAGACGTCATTGCCTTTGTAAGTGCTTATTTTGAGGAACTTCCGAAAACGCACTTTTCTGAAGGATTAAAAAAACTTAAAAAGCGATTGACCAAGTGTATAGAGCTCCAAGGAGATTATGTTGAAAAATAAAAAAAAATTTACCCAAAAAAAATTGTTTTTATACTTTATTCTAAAGACTTATTGAACTACCCTCGTATTTTACGATATCTTTCTCTCAATGCAGAGCATGTTTATTCCGGGTAAAAATGTGAAATGCCCATATATGGCTTTATATTAATATACGAGGGTAGTTCAATAAGTCTTTAGAATAAAGTATAAAAACAATTTTTTTTGGTAAATTTTTTTTTATTTTTCAACATAATCTCCTTGGAGCTCTATACACTTGGTCAATCGCTTTTTAAGTTTTTTTAATCCTTCAGAAAAGTGCGTTTTCGGAAGTTCCTCAAAATAAGCACTTACAAAGGCAATGACGTCTTCGTTGTCCGTAAATCTCTGTCCACCGAGCCATTTTTTCAAGTTTGGAAATAAGAAAAAGTCATTGGGGGCTAAATCTGGTGAATACGGTGGGTGTTCGACCAATTCGAATTTTAGTTCTTCAATTTTAGCCATTGAAACGAAGCATGTGTGAACTCTGGCGTTGTCGTGATGAAAGAGAATTTTTTTTCTCGCCAAATGTGGTCGTTTTTTTTTAATTTCTTCTTTCAGCTGCTCTAATAATGATGCATAATACTCACCAGTAATTGTTTTACCCTTTTCCAAGTAGTCAATAAGTATAATTCCACGTGCATCCCAAAAAACTGTAGCCATAACCTTACCAGCTGACTTTACGGTCTTTGCCTTCTTTGGAGCTGGTTCGCCTGTGGAAATCCACTGTTTGGATTGTTCCTTTGTCTCAGGAGTGTAGTGGTGTATCCATGTTTCATCCACAGTCACAAATCGACGAAAAAATTCCTCAGGATTCCGACTTATGCGCGCCAAAAGAGCCTCAGAGGCGACCACTCTATTGCGTTTATTCTCAGCTGAGAGCAAACGCGGCACCCATCTTGCCGATAGCTTTTTCATGCCTAATTTTTCATGTAGAATTGAAACAACTGCACCTATAGATATCCTTGTGGCCTCAGCTAACTCACGCACTTTTAATCTTCTATCCTTCAACACCATATCGTGGATTTTATTGATGATTTCGGGAGGAGTTGCTTCTACGGGCCTTCCTGAACGTGGTTCGTCACTTATTGATGTACGACCACGCTTAAATTCATTTACCCAGTTATAAACCGTTGCTAAGGCAGGGGCAGATGTGCCATGAACTGAGTTCAATTCATTTTTTATCTCATATGGAGTTAAACCCTTTAAATGAAAATGTTTAATTACCGCTCTGAACTCGTTTTTTTCCATTTTTCTTAACAAGCAATTTTTTTTGTTCAATTGGTTATAAAAACACGTGAACTCAGAAGATGTGGACTGTGACTGCACCATATATCTAGTCGGGAGTGGTGCTGACTGAAAACAGATGATTTGGAGCGATTCGCGCGCCATCTGTTGGTCATTCTAAAGACTTATTGAACTACCCTCGTATATGTATCTACATGGATATATCAAAAGTTTCATTTGAATGTTAAATGGATCCATACATAGACATATATAAACACACACAGTAATATATGATCGTATATAGTCATATATGGTAATGCATTATTATATATGGTTATAAATGATAACTCATTTGGCTTTTTATGATCATGTATAATCATATATGATCATATGCTTATCAAACAACCGTATATGAGCATATATGGTCATATGTGACCATATATTTTCATATGTAGCCATAACTCATTTGTGATCATATATGATTATATATGAGTTTTTTACCCAGAATTACACGGTATGCAACATAATTTCTTTATTAAATATTTAGATTATTACATTTTTAAGTTATTTTATTATAAACTGGTTTGCTTCTTTCAAAAGAGGATACGTATGAGTTTAAATGGTATGAAAAAAGGTATGAGATGATAAACCGAAAATATAGAAAGGGATTATTTTATGAAGTAAATAAAGCAAGTGTTCGACAAGATAACCTTCCATTATTGATTGGAATTCATTTTGGAACATAAATATTGGACATGATTTAGGTTTCAACAGTTTAAATCTTTCAACTCAGTTCAAATTTTTCTTATATTTAATATAGGTTTTCAGTTATTTCAAACAGAATTTTTTAACATCCTAATTTTATTAATTTTATGATGTTGTATTTTAACCGATATGGATTCTGTCCATACAACTCATTAATTATTTTATTATTCGGCTAATACTGCACTTTATTACTCGACAATTACCCTCTGGTTGACTCCTCGGATCTCGAGAGGAGGTTCGCTGAGCGGACGCCTGGACAAACGACGCAACCCACGGAGATCCAATCTCGAGTTATTTAAATAAATAATTATCAACAATTTAAATTATTATGGTTCATACAGGTTCTATCTACGTAAATGATCTATATATATACATATATATATATATATATATATATATATATATATATATATATATATATATATATATATATATATATATATATGCATATAATCTTTTCTAACGTTTATTTCTCGATAATAATAGCTATACATCAATTTGCATTTATAAATCGTAACTATAAGAAATTCTATGCCGGCTCGTTAACAGTTAATATGCCGCCGTCACTTTACTCGATTCATTAATTGTAACATTTAATTTCTGAAATATATATTTATAAAACTCCGAAATTTAACTAAGTTAAATTTTTATAACCATCATGACTCTACTTATCGCCCGATTTTAACTACTTCGCTACTGAATTATGGTCGCACGTGGGCAGTCCAATGGCCGCTCCCCGCCTCTACTCGCACACACCAAGTGCCGACCGCATTGCCGGTATTATCTACAACCTGTAATAAAATTGCCTCGAACTCGGGAACTCTCAACCTAAAAACACACAAAAATATTCGGCAGCGAACACACACAGCAACTCCGTCTCTCCACCAAGCCTCGAACGTCGACTGCACTGAAACAGAGTAAAATAATGGACTGCTCTCACCAACTAATTTTCAAGTCAAATTACAAACTCTCTTGAATAACTAATAGGCCGGGCGCTTTGTGGGCAAATACTCGCCGACCGAAAGTATATCGACTCACGTTGAATTGAATACAAATTATTGACTCCTTTTCTGCTAACACGACTGCTCCTCCTTTTTACAGTTATCACGCGGTGCGGGGCTCCGGACGGAATGGGCAGGGCGGAAGGACTCGAGTCCTCTCCTCGTGGCGTCCCTGTACCCTAGCTCCCTCTATTTTGCCTTACTCGATCTCCTCTCCTTTTCTAACACCTGTTGGCATAGGCCCTCAACTCGATTTTCACTAGAGTAGTAACCGGAGGTTAGTTACTGCTCTAGTTTTACCCGTCATGCATTTCGCCCCGGGGATGCGCGTAATTTAAAATATTAACAGCGCCGTCTATACTGCACGCTTCTCCGATACTTATCCCATTACTCGATATATACTACATGCGAACTGACGGAGCGCGACGCGTTCGTTGTAAACGCGCCTTGCTCCCTTCTCCTTCCGCGCGCCTCTCTTCCCATCTTATTTGATGCTTATCTGGTCATCTTCGGTAGGCCGACCGTCTTCCGTCTCTCTTGCCGCTCGGCTCTCCCTCTACTCTCCCGATCGGTTACAGCCGCATGGCACGCGCCCGCTTCTTCGTCAGCTGCTCTAGTCGTCGTCCTTACGGATGACGCCGCTGAGACTCCTCGCGCTCCGATTGCTCTCTCTCTCGGGTGTCCGCGTACGCGAGTGTGTATGTGTGTGTGAGTGTGTTTCGTCTGCTGCTGCCGTGTTGCTGCTGCTGTGTTGCTGCTGCTGCTCCGGCCCCGCGGCTCCCGGCCGCTCGTGTCGTCTCCAGCTTTTCTCTCTTTCGGACGGCTGCTACCTGTAAAAATATCGGACTCGACCTCTTCTCCGTAGTTGCCGCTTCCTCGTGCTGCTCAGCTTTTCCGGATGTGTTTGCTAAATCTGCTGCTGCTTTTGTCGTGTGTTTGTGCTGGTGATGTGTGTGTGTGGTGTTGCGCCGTCGATCTCCCCCGTAAAACATATAATAATATCGCGATTAACAATCCTAATAAAAAATAAGCAATTTTGAATAGCGTGCGTTCGGTGGTTTGGTGCGTGCGTGATTCCGTCCGGAGTTTGTTTATCCCTCCTAATTAATAATAATAATCTCCCCGATACTAACCCTACCTGCCTATTCTAACCTCACCTTACTTCTCTATTTACCTCTTTCGTTGTGGCATTTTACATGACACAATTTAAATTTTTTATTCTTAATGTTTTGGCGTTTTATTTTTATTGACACATGTTTTATACTGTTAAGATTACCTACTGCAATCGTCATTATAATTTAGGTTAAATTTTAATGTTTGTATTAAATTTGTTGAAAAAATATCGCTGAAATCATACTTTCAAGCATCTAGCAAATTTAAGCAAACCAGAACAATCTCAGGTCAAAAGTAAATTTAAAATAAACTATAAGTAATTTATGCCTTGATGAACCTAAATCAACTCATTGCATAATCTGCATTTAATTAATTTAATTTAATTATACTTACATAAACAAATTTTATGCATAAACTTACATGACATTCTTAAGAATTATTTAAAAGATTTTCTAGTATTTGTTAGTAGAATATACGATAAAATTTGACATATTTTTACACGCATTAAAAATCAATTGTAAAATATCGAATAATATTTTAATTTTCAGATTTTACATTGGCTTGTTTATTTAATCTTATGAAGACTAATATTAATTTTTTAATTAGAAAATATTTACTGGTATTAAAGTTATTGATGCAAGGTATGATAGCTAATGAGTCTATTTTTATATCAGTATATTAAGGGGGTATCCCTATATAGATGGGCAAAAATAAACTGAAACTTTGCGAATTTTTTTTTAAAAAACTATACAAGATTTTTATTTGAAAATTTTTTGGTTTATTATTCAAACATTAAATATGCATTTCTTATTTTTTTTATTACATTATTTTGTTTATGCTAGTGATAAAAAAATGATGAACCATGAACTTTTTTTTTCTTCCTACAATTTTGTGTGCAGACTTGTCGTCGTCGTATCTCTCTGAAACATAAAAAAAAAGTTTTTTGTTATTATTAGGTCTAAATCTCGTCGACTAACCTAAATTAAAAGTATAACAAAATTCCATAGCAAAATGGTGGACTTTTGAAAAATAACTGTAATTTTTTTTTATTATTATTGCAAAATTGTGGTTAAATAAATTTTTATTTCAAAAACAAGTAGGTTCATCGACTAGATTATAAAATTACCTTCAAAATGGCGTTTTTTTTGTGATAAGTTGAAAACTCGCCGAGAAACTGTGCACACAAAATTGTAGGAAGAAAAAAAAAGTTCATGGTTCATCATTTTTGTATCACTAGCATAAACAAAATAATGTAATAAAAAAAAATAAGAAATGCATATTTAATGTTTGAATAATAAACCAAAAAATTTTCAAATAAAAATCTTGTATAGTTTTTTCAAAAAAAATTCGCAAAGTTTCAGTTTATTTTTGCCCATCTATATAGGGATACCCCCTTAACATATTGATATTCAATAAACATCTATAAAATAAAAAGATAGACATTGAAAGTACATATCGATTATTTTATTATTGGAGAAATTAAATTACCGTTATGTGACAAATATTTTAATAAATACAAATCATTGTAATAAGTGACAAAAACTATAGCATTAGCTTATAAAATCATATGAAATTAAAAAAAATGTTATTGTTAGATTTATTTATTATTATCAAGGTTTCACATTCTTGATCAATATCCTATATTTATTGAGTTTAAACAATTGTGCATTATATTTAGTAGTAGAATATAACTATATAGTTGTATATATACAATACTTTCTAAAATATTATGCACACTTTCTTCTTACATAGCTGTGATTTTCATTTTGTAATCTTGCACGCTTTTCGCGTGATCTCGTGGATTTAGGTATTTTAGCATTTGGATCCGTTAACCAACGCTTGTAAGAGCCTCTGTTGGTTTGTCTCTGCATTGTTTTCTTATAAGTAACAGAACTTCCAGATGTAAATTATGCTAATTTATTTTTACATTCAACGACTGAACATCGCGCGATTTGCCTTGAACAAAATGACGTCCGCGTCGGCATAACGACCATCGTCGTGCTCGGCGAATAATATATAGTCACTAGATCGTAACTCGACAAATAAAGACTGAAGATCGCGCATCCGACGGAAGCTTGCTTCGCTTCGTTTATGTCGTAAGGGAAAAAGTGTAATAAAATATTATCTAGATTACGACTAAGATTCAGCAAAAAAAAGTTCCATTTTCAAAAAAGTATGCTAGCTATGTAAGAAACAGTTGTAAAAACGACGATATTTATTACAATGGATAGTCATTTATGTGTGCTGTGCCTTTTTCCAAACGAAAAAAACATAACAAGCGTTGGATACGCAGCGTGGCTTAAAGAAGATGTTGAGATTCAAGAGGAACTTTTAAAATGGCGAGATAAAGAAAAGCTTGTTGAAATTGACTGGCCTGAAAATATTAGAGTGGAACCGCCAGGAGCAATAGTTAAAAAATTATTAATATGTTAAGGGGGTATCCCTATATAGATCGATCAAAAAATCGATTTTTTTTATTGCATAAATCGAAAGTACAACATTTCAAAAGTATGCTCTTAAAATTTCAGAGCAAAATTCGAATCCGTTCAGCCGCTATACGTATATTCGCTAACGTTCTTCAGCGCGCGGTACGCCCGGCGCAGGTAGGCAGGTAAGCGTTCGGATACAATGGCTCCCCGCTGAGCTGGGATACATATACAATGAAAAGAGCAGATGTTCTCCGATTTATGAGTGTGTTTGTGTGTACCCTAGCAAGAATTTTCGAGTTAATACTATAATAGGAGAGGCAGTGTAGAGTATAGGTATAAACTTGGTTTGGAGCGTTGTTTCGTTACAGTCGGCTCAGTTGTACTGTAACTGTTGTGTAGTTTACAGCGCTCTCACAAAATACATCATGACATCTTACCCGAAAGGTCAACATAGCGAAAACTATCGTGCAAGTCGTAGGAAGAGATCTTTTCACGGTAATCAGCATACGACTGAAGAAGACGAAGTGAAAGGTGTCAGTGCCAGTGCACGAAAATTAGCAGCAGCAACTGCGGATGACATTCCAGTCAATCAATCTCACCGATATCGGATCATCGAATTTGTAACTATTTTCTCGGTACTTTCCGAGATGCTGTGCTGTAAAACTTGCAAAGGAGCTGTGAATTTTGAAGAGGCTGGCTTCCGTGGTTTCGGCTGGAAACTTACTGTTTCGTGTAAATGTGGCATGATTACTATACCTGCTGGCACTCACATAAACAATGGGTTTGAAGTAAATCGTCGTATAGTGTTTGTGATGAGACTTTTAGGCATTGGTTTGCAAGGAATAAATTTATTTTCGAATTTGATGGATTTTGGTGAAGGACTTAGTAATACAGCATACGACAGTATATTGGAGCACATTCATCAAGCGACAAAAATTTATTTCAAAATAACAAGTTAAAAGGCTGTCGAAGAAGAGAAAAAATTGAACGAGCAAGCAGAAAAGCCATTACTTGAAATGAAAGTATCCGGCGATGGATCGTGGAAAAAACGAGGCTTCTCTTCGAAAATCGGCGTGACAACGCTGATATTATATAACTGTGGGAAAATTGTCGATTTGATTGTCAAAAGTACGTTCTGCAAAATGTGTCTATCATGCCCTCATAAGAAAAACACTCAAGAATATGTCGATTGGCACGAAAATCATGCTGACGAATGTGCTGCAAATCACGAAGGCTCTGCAGGAAAGATGGAGGTCGACGCCGTTATAGAAATGTTTGAGCGTTTGTTTGATGACTACGGCATACGATACAGCGTTTATATCGGCGACGGCGACTCGAAGACTTTTTCTGCCGTTTTGAAAAGGAATCCTTACGGAGATGAATTCCCGGTGGTAAAATGTAAGTGCATTGGCCACGTACAAAAGAGAATGGGAACGCGTCTTCGTAATTTAAAAAAAAAATGAAAAATTGGGAGGTAAAAGCAAACTTACCGATGCCCTTATTAAAAAGTTAAGTACTTATTACGGACTTGCCATAAGAAGGAACGTGAACTCAAAGCAAGATATGAGAGACGCTATTTTGGCTACATACTATCATATGTGCTCGACTAACGAAACAGCACAGCATCAGTACTGCCCTCCGGGAATCGACAGCTGGTGTGAGTGTCAACAATCGCAGGTAGTCGGAGCCAACGTGTTTGACCATCCCCCAGCTCTTCATCAAGATTTACAAAAGCATTTATTGCCTATTTATGAAGATTTGTCAAGAGAAGATCTGTTGCAAAGGTGCTTGGGGGGACATACCCAAAATGCAAATGAAAGTTTTAATGCTCTTGTATGGCGCTTGGCTCCTAAGCATCTGCACTGTGGTTCAAAAACTGTTGAAATTGCAGCTTGGATTGCTGCTGAATTATTCAATGACGGCTATAAATCTATCCTGCAAACAATGAAGATCCTTGAGTTCACCATTGGAATGCCAACTTACAACCACGCGAAGAAAATGGATGAAAAGCGACTCAAGCGTCAGGAGCTGAAGAGTGCGAGTGTCACTAAAGAAGGCAGATTGGCTAAAAAATCAAGAACTGCTGCTTATAAAGAGGAAGAAGATGACCTCGTCTATGGCCCTGGCATAGCCGATTAAGGAAAAAGTGAAAAAATAATGGTGAGTCTATCAAATGCGACTTCAGCTACTGCGAACTTTAAAACGCGTTTTTCTCGAAAAGAAAATTTCTTTATTGTCCGTGTTTGTGTGCACAGTTTCTCGGCGAGTTTTCAACTTATCACAAAAAAAAACTCTATTTTGAAGGTAATTTCATAATCTAGTCGATGAACCTACTTGTTTTTGAAATAAAAATTTATTTAACCACAATTTTGCAATAATAATAAAAAAAAATTACAGTTATTTTTCAAAAGTCCACCATTTTGCTATGGAATTTTGTTATACTTTTAATTTAGGTTAGTCGACGAGATTTAGACCTAATAATAACAAAAAACTTTTTTTTTATGTTTCAGAGAGATACGACGACGACAAGTCTGCACACAAAATTGTAGGAAGAAAAAAAAAGTTCATGGTTCATCATTTTTTTATCACTAGCATAAACAAAATAATGTAATAAAAAAAATAAGAAATGCATATTTAATGTTTGAATAATAGACCAAAAAAATTTCAAATAAAAATCTTGTATAGTTTTTTAAAAAAAATTCGTAAAGTTTCAGTTTATTTTTGCCCATCCATATAGGGATACCCCCTTAATGAACTACGCGTGTGGCACAAATACTAGATGTTGGAAGCACCCAACAAGTACACTTTTTTGAAAAAGAATTCTTTAAGAGTTAACGAATGTCCGCAAAATTTGAATACTTAAAATATTCAATAAGAGTTAAAAAAGTATTCTTTTTGAATAAATTTATCTTTTTAATAAAGGTATTCAGTATTTAAAAGTATTGAGTATGCGTATTATAAGTAATTTAAAAGTATTTAAAAAGTATTCTTTTTATAAAATAAGTTTTTGTTTCCTATGAATAGAAGAATTAACAAAGTATTCTTTTAAAACATTTATGTATTTTTTAAGAAAGTACTATTAACATTTTATGTTTATAATATGTAATTGTAAAGTATACAAAAAGTATTCTTTTGTGGAAATAATTTTTGTTTCTTAGGAATAGAAGAATTAAAAAAGTATTCTTTTTAAACATTTATGTATTTTTTAAGAAAGTACTATTAACATTTTATGTTTATAATATGTAATTGTAAAGTTTACAAAAAGTATTCTTTTGTGAAAGTAATTTTTGCAATTATATAGCAATACTAAAAAAAAATGTTAAAGCATTCATAAGGTATTCTCTCTTAATTACATATAAAAAATATGTTATGATGAGACAATAATAAATTTTCGTAGTTTTAAAAACGTACGCATACATAACGGCATGTTGGCGTCCTCCAAGAGACCCTCACGACCATAATATAAAAAGAAAAAAAATTATAGTTTGACAAGCAGATTGGTCGTTAATATTCTGTTCCGAGTTTGAAGCTGCATTATAAGTAATTATTTACTTCTCGGTCGGTAAACATCAAGTCGGGAGATTTAAATTTTTCATCGACTTTCGTCTATCCACAATATTAATAACATTTATTAATAAAAATTATTCAAGCAAAATTCCATTAATTTCCGGACAGCATAAAAAACAACATGTTTTTCCGAAATATTTTTTTAACATTGAAATACCTAAACCGTATAAAAGTAAAAAGTCGGGTCTGTAATTCACATCCCTTTATGTAGACCAAATATAATAAAGATTATAATAATTGTTATTATAATAATATATACAGGTAAATATATGTAATTATAACTACAATATTATATTATAATCATAATTATAACTAGATATTATATAATTATTTACTTTATTCATTCAAAGAATTTTGAACGAGCCCAAACTTAAATAAAAAATAACATTCAGCAATATTATACCGTTAAAATGTAATTCCGCAAAATGAATAAGCAACAACAAAGAATAAGTGACGTCTATCGCCCGATCATTCATTTCAAAATTAGCGCCCGAATTTGCATCAGTCCCTATGTTTGATACACGCTTGGCCCGTTGCGGTGGCGCGAAGGCCCTTTGCTCGTAAGTGCCGAGCTCTCCCCTTGATTCGTATATATTGAATGTCTTAGGAGACGTAAGTGGTGGTGGTGGTTCGAAGCTTCACGGAAAGGTTGCCTCTCTGCGGGCGCATTTGGCAGTTTCAGCGAAAAAGGTCTTTTCCTTCACTATTAAACATACTAACGATCAACGAAAACGATCAACGAAAAGGAAAAAGATGCGAGAAAAAAAAAAGAACCCAGACAAAAGAGCGAAAAGAAAAAGAAAAGAAAAACGAAAAAGAAAAGAAAAGAGAGAAAAGAAAAGAGAAAAAGAAAAGATGTTTTGCAAATCATAAAAAAACAATATAAGTATTAAAAAAGAACTCTTTATTATTATATGATGTGTTACAATTTATTACAAAAGAATTCTTTTTAAAATTTTTTTAATTCTTAATAAATGACTATGTAACGGACATTCATTAAATCTTATTGTAATTAAAAAGAACTCTTTTTGAATTCCTTTATAAAAAGAGAATTTTAAAAGAATTCTTTGAGAACTTTTAGAATAATCCTATTGCTTGTTGGGCAAGTACTTTAATTATATTTATAGTTAGTCTAGCCATTTTTTGCACTTGACCTTTTTTTCAGTTATAACCTTATTATTTGCATATATTTTAATACCAAATTTTTGATAAATCAATCGACGAAAAATAAGTAATGTCCGCCATCTTGGATCCGCCATCTTGAATTTGAAATCTGACATCGGATTCTTGTTCAGCGACCCCTAAAATACTGTTAATGAGTAATTTGGTCAAAATTATTGAGGAATTATAATTTTTGCTCAAAAAAATTTTTTCCCCAAAATTGAAATGGGCAGGGGGGTGGCTGATTTAAAAAAGAATTCCCCACATATATATATATATATATATATATATATATATATATATATATATATATATATATATTCGTTCGTTTTAATTATTTTCCTATTCCCATCTGTTTACGTTGAAAACTTATGTGTGCTGCACGCATACGTGTCTTTCAGTCCTATTTAAAATACCGCGACACGTGCAATTCGATCATGCTGTGCGAAGTGTGAGAGAGAGTGAAAGAGAGTGAAAGTGAGTGCAAGTCAAGAGCGCGGGGCACGGCCGTCCGCGCGACAAGGCCTGGATGCTTGCCCCCCCCCCCCCCTTTTTTTTAGCAGGTGGTGCTTGTATAGTGAGCGTCATTAACTCATATCCCGAGGAAAAAAGGTATTTAGTATTGTACAATCGACGTCGAGATGTACGATGCGGAGCTAAAGAAAAGGTCTGTCTTGATACATCCGCTATATCTAAATTATAAAATGTTAAAATGGGAACGCGTATCTTCTTGGAACGTCCAAAGATATTTCTTGTTGCAAGCAATTTGTGCGTGATCTTAGATACGTAGTAAATTTGAGACAATCTAAAACATGCATATGTGCCCCCAAAGATGCCAGGGCTACTACTAAAATTACACAAGCGAATTCTTATGCGCAATATGATTGATCGCGAATAATTAGTCGAAGTTATATGGATTTTCCATTTTATCGTGTACTCAGAGATATGATTAAAAAAAGCACATGAAAAAAAATATTTATTGGTAATAAACTAAATTACCATCGAGCACAAAACGAATAAATCGATACAATTTGAAAGTTTTATTGACTCCATTTTCTTTTAAACTACTTGAAGTTATCTTTTGAAATTTGACCTACACCATTACGTAGCCCTATTTGATTATGAAATTTCACTTAAAATAAATTTTAAAAAAATTCCTTCGAGAGTAACTTATAATATTCTCATGTTTTATTCAGATGTAAGATCAACGATGGGTCAGAACAGTCTTTTTAATGTAATTATAATCCTGAGCTTATAAACATTGTATTAATTACAGTTTTATAATTACATTAAAATGACCCTTCTGATGTGTTTGATACTCACAAATCATGATTAGCATTTTGTTTAGTTACGCAGACTCTATTTGGTTCTGGGCATCCAAGAGTACTTTCCACAATCAGAATCAAAGCAGTTTCTGTACATGTCATACATTAAATAAAGCATATGTTTGATAACCATAATTCATGATTTTCACTTTTATTTACTTCCGCAGACTCAATTTGGTTCTGAGCATCAAAAAATACTTTCATCAGTTAGATTTGCTTAAAATACATGTAGTTATATGTAGTTCTAAACTAAAAAAAATTAAAATCATAAATTGTGGCTACCGAACACATGCCATGTGTAATGTATGACATAAACAGACATAACTTTGTCGCTGGCTATGCAAACGTCCCTTAGATGCCCAGAATCAAGTAGAGTATGCCTAACTAAAAAAATGCAAAGTATGAATTGTAGCTATCGAACACAGATTGTATGCAATATATGGCATTTTGAATGCAATACATGCAGGAATGACTTTGACGCTGGCTGTGAAAAGTGTTCCTTGATGTACACCACCAAATAGAGTCTGCAGAACTGAAAAAACTCCAAATCATGATTTGTGACTATCGAACACACGTTGTATGGCGTGCAGGGCACATGTAATAATTGATACACGACATTGTCATAAGTACCTCGCACGACGGAAAAGTATTTGAAAGAAAATCACCGATTTTTGCGTTTTACCGTATTACACTTATAACAAACAAAGACCTAACACTGCCTCGAAATACCAGTAAAGAAGGACCTATGTTCTCATAAGTCCGATTTTGATGTTTTACGAAATATGCGCAATTTGTGAAACCGCGCATTTGCATCAAACAAAGACCTAACACTGCCGCAAAATACCAACAAAGGACCTATGTTTTCATAATTTGTGAAATTGCGCATATTTCGTATGTATACGTATTGTTTAGTGAAGATGCAAAAGAGTTTGAAAAACAAAGAGAAACCGTTTTTCATACAGATTATTCAATATATATTACATATATACTCACTAAGCATTGATACTGTCAGCCACTTTACTCCATTCCTTGCCTGTCAAGTTTTTGTTCTGATAATCACTTCGCTGTTTATTCCAAATCACTGGCCTCTTGTGCACCTCCTCAATCAAAAACGACACTTTCGTATCGTCCATAACGCGTGCATGTGCTTTGTATTCACGGTTTTGCCGGCACTCGTCTCCTTTCACCGATTTCACTAGTGCGGCGTTGCCAAGTATCGCTCTGATGTGTGCGCATGAGCTCAGTAGATGTATCGGTCGGTAAGATAGACAATCTCGAGACATCGAGCTGATCGAGCAAATATCGATCGGGTACGAGCGCGCTCAACGCGTTCTTCGTACGCGTTCGAGGTTGTTCGAGTAAACCCCGATCGGGCACGAGCGCGTCTAAGATCCTCGGAAGCGATCGAGCTTGATCGAGTAAACACCGATCGGGCACGAGCGCGTTTAAGATCCTCGGAATCGATCGAGCTTGATCGATGTACAACGGACGTCGATCGAACCGCTCGAGCAGACTTCGGACGTAGCGCATACGGCAAGCGAAAGCCGAGCAGCTCGAAGACTTCTAGGAATCTTCGAGTGCGACGGATCTTGCCTAACGTAGCGCATACGGCAGGCGAAAGCCGAGCAGCTCGAAGACTTCTAGGAATTTTCGAGTGCGACGGATCTTTTTCGATGGCGCCTTTGACGGCATATATATGAATCGAGTGAGATTGTAAAGGGCATAATTTCGCGAAGCGCATTTAATCTCCGCCGCTTTAGAGCGCATAATAATTTGATTGTAATTTGACTAATTTTACTTTATTGTGCGATAATGAGAAAGTATGAAAAATTGTATCTCTCTTTTCTGTTATTAAACGCCTTTGTTCGATTCAAATTGACTAAAGCTCGAATATTGTTTGCACGACTGCGCAACACTAAAGCAATATTTCTAATATTAAAAAATGCACTTATCTGTATTTGTTTCGAACTGTTAGAATTTATTTGAGGTTGTATCTCGACGTCGATAGTACAATACTAAATACCTTTTTTCCTCGGGATATGAGTTAATGACGCTCACTATACAAGCACCAAGGAACTGCGGTGTGTTGAACAACAGCTTACGCACTCCGCGGATGTACCTCATGTGCCCGCTTTGTACTCTTAATCTGAGCGACCGAGCAAACCTTCGGCGGCAAGCCGATATCCCCGTGACTAACCTACTAATTCCTCGCCCCCGCACAGACACTATTGCAATATAGACAATATGTTTGTAGTCGGATAAAATTATTCCGAGGGCCAGCTTCGGATTACACTTACCCGTTCTGGGGTTCGCGATTTCATTCTATTGGGCAACTTTATGTACTAAAACTGAATTATTAGCTATTTTATTTTTTTAGTAATAAGTAAAGAATGTAATTTATAAAACAAAAAATATATTTCACATATTTTACTTCAACTTTTAAATATAAATTTTTATCAATGAAACTTTTACATAATAATATTTAGGGTGTTCTATGAGATATAATACGTGAGAAAATTACAAAAAGATATTTTGGTAGAAAAAGGCGACTTTTTATATACATTTGGCAAAAATCGTGAATTAATTATTTTGATCGAAAAGTTGTGTTACAAATTTTCGAATTATTTACTTTTATGTGTACTAAAATCTTTATTATAAGTCGTAGAAGTTTTTTGAAAAGTTTTAAATTCCAACTATTTATCGTTGAAAAGTACTGGCAATTTTTGTGTCAGTATGATCCTGCGCGCGCGGCAGGATCGTGTTAACGATTACAACGGCTGATCGCTCGGAGTCACGCTGACAGAAAAGTTGCTAGTACTTTTTAACGGTAATGAGTTGGAATTTAAAACTTTCCAAAAAACTTCCACGACTTATAATAAAAATTTTAGTACAAATAAAAGTAAATAATTCGAAAATTTGTAACACAACTTTTGCGATTAAAATAATTAATTCGCGATTTTTACCAAATGTATATAAAAAGTCGCCTTTTTCTACCAAAATATCTTTTTGTAATTTTCTCACGTATTATATCTCATAGAACACCCTAAATATTATTATGTAAAAGTTTCATTGATAAAAATTTATATTTAAAAGTTGAAGTAAAATATGTGAAATATTTATTTTAATTTAAAAATTACGTTTTTTACCTATTACTAAAAAACGAAAATAGCTAAAAATTTAGTTTTAGTACAAAAAGTTACGCATTAATATTCTGCTTATATATCAATTATAAAAATTTCATTACAAGCTATGTTCAAAATTTGCTAGTCGGACAATACTTATCCGGCGAAATCGCGCTCTGTACCCTTTCTCGTTCGGAGGTCTCAATTGAGGGTCCGGATAAGACAAGGTCCTTAGCGCACGAAAACGGTTCAAAGCCCCTTGCACGCTGGAATTTTCGGGACATACCTCGAATTCGGATTTTGCATTATAAAGAAAGGTAAATTGTCCAAGGGCTAAGTCCAATATTATGTTGTGTAAAACATTGTTTTTCTTAATTACTAATTTACCTACTACTACTACTACTACTACTACTAATACTAATATATACTTTCTCGAAATTCATTTTATGCTTGCATTATACATTATTCTTATTTTTGTTTAATTAGAAATAAATTATTTTACAGTAACTTGCCCACTTTTGCATCTATAACTCTAGCATATATTTCTTCATTGTTCAGTTTTTCTTGGTGAAACTTTAGAGCTGTTTTCATATCCGAAACTCAGAGTAACTTAGATTCAAAATATTTAAGCGCCCCTTACAATATAACTTCATTGTTACAAAAATGACCATTTTTTCTAAACTGTAGATAATGTTGATGTTTTATTTTTCCAATCAATAATATCTAATATGACCACATATGATCATATATAATTCTTCATATATGATCATATATGATCATATATAACTTTTCATATATGATCATATTGATCATAATACGATATATTGATCATTATCGAATCGGTAGCAAAGGAATATTCTCTTCCCTTTCACATCCCCTTAAGGATTCATAAATATCGATGCATGAATGTGCTCATTTGTTACATGTATAAAGACGAATTTGAAACTGATAATTAACAACAACAACAACAACAGCAACAGCAACAACAACAACAACAACAACAACAACAACAATAACAACAAAAACAATACATATTCTTATAACGTGAAGAATTTACGTTATACTTGTCAGATACACATTTGATATTAGGATATTTCATGCACTCTTTGAATTTTTAGAAATCAGGATTTCTGTCAAATCAGTTGGATAAAAGATCAAGACAAACTGAAGACTTGAGTAAGGTAATGAACATCAAAATCATATAAATATAATTAAAGAAAAAACATATTATACTCTTGAAATCTGGAAAAATTCTACAATAATTTAGAGAACAATCGAAACATATTCCCACAGATTCAAGAAACAATAATTTGTTCTCAATTTCACAAAAATCCACCGATATATAAAATTGATTTGGATGAATTTGATTTTTCGAGTAGACTATTATATTATAGTATACAGAGAGAATTTTCTGATAAAAATGACCGTAAAAATGACGGTAACCATGGGATTATGTGCATTTCCAGGATTTTTTATACAAACTTTTTATAACTCTTACTATTTATTGTAGAAAAATTATTATATACCGAATAAATTTTATCGTTACTGACTGGTAAATTTTACTATTGTTTACAATTTAATAAGAAGTTTTATAAAAAATACGGAGAAAGATGGATAATTTTTACGGTTCAATCATTATAAATTTTACCCTGAAGTGAGTATAAGATCGCGACAGTAAATAAGCGCTTGCGATTATTTTAGCCTAACCCCTATTGCTAATATAACCTATTATTTTATGTAAAATATCTTACTTAAAATACAATAATTAAGTCAGTATTATTATAGAAAAGAATCATTTAAAGTATTATATAACATTTGATTTTTTTTATAATTTAAAAAATTCAAATTTGTAGTTCTAAGTTATAAGAGGCAAATTTTATTCTTCAGTACAGCAATTTTTACCGTTCAGTTTAGTAAAATTTATTGTGTGAGTTTGATAATAAGTGCCTAGACGGCGCTACGTCCTACTCTTACTGTTACTAAACGGTAATTTTTATATAAAAATTCATTATAATTTTTATATGAAAATACTTTCTGTGTATAAATTACTCTTTTTAAATAAAGATACTATTCTTAATTTTTCGCACACCTAGTAATCAAGTTTTTTGTTAAGGACGTTCTCCGAAAAAATGATTTTCTTACAAATTTTATGAAACTTTCAGAATATATTCATTTGAGCGTGTTTTATACGTTGGTGAAATTTCAGTAGTCCTTGCGGTACTAAAATTTGAGATATTCAGCTTGAAAATTTCGACTTTTAACATGGGATCCCTGCTGAAGCTAATATCGAGAGACGTTTCGTAAAATTGCAAATCAATGTTTCTTAGGATGTTTTTGAAAAACTAGTATATGATTTAAAATAATAATACGAATCATGGGGGAAAAAGTTTGATAAGGATACAACAATCCGAAGTTTTAATCCCATGCTATCAGTATATGTACCTATATACGTGCGCAGTATTTCTGTTCCTTTCAAGTTTTAATGATATTTGATACTCTAAACAATTTCTATCAACCTTCTAATGTTTGATACTATGAATCGTAACGTTTTAACGCTAGATAATACTGTGTAATGTCTTAAAGAGTAATTTCCTAATTTAACCCCAAGTTGAGCACCACTGCAGCCGGAGAACATCCTTAAACAATATAAAAATTAAAAAAGAAGTTAGATTTGACATAAGCAGTTTATATTAAAAAAGTTATACCCAAAAACAATTAAAATAATTGAAATTTCAATTAAAAAATCATTAAAAATAGGTAAACTATCAAATGCTCCATGCGCTTCAAACTTTGATCGTCAGCGCTCAAACTTTTTGTACACAATGCTATCTACCGAATAATTTGTATTTTTTCACTTTAATTTTATAATTCTTTTTTATTTAAATGAAAATTAATGAAACAATTAGTATAAAAAAATAATAAAAGACAAATATTCCTGTTATTGATTGCATAGGTCCAATGACATTATTTTTAAAAGCAAAATATTTAAAAAGCAAAAACTACAATTCTAAAAAAGTATTACAAAAAAATTTTGAATCAATTAGTAAAACTTTGTTGCGCCTGGAGCATCGGGAACATAAAAAATATATATGTCGAGAAAAATGAAATTAAAGTTTTTATTTTCTATGCTACATAATGTTAATTACTCTATTAAAATCAATATAACTTTATTTAGTTTTAAAGTTATAATATCTATGAGATCGTAAAATATTCATTTGATTATAAACAATAATATAACCCAATAACAAAATCGACTTTTTCAGTGAGGTTAGGTATAGAACTACCTTAAAGGAGGATGCCCACTGATGTCTAATACTCGAACCGTTCAAGGATAACGTATAAAACTAATACAATTATTTAGATCTCGTCGAGACATGCATTAAAAAAAAGAATTAACCCCTCAAGCGTAGGGAAACTTGAGAAAACTCGGTGAAAAAGAAATTCGTAAAATAAGTAGAAAATCCCTAGTATGGTTAGATTTTAAATAGCACAAATTGATAGATATTATTTTATTCAGCTTTCCCCGCGCTTAAAGGTATTAATTTTTTAATGAAATTAATTTCTAAGCGAGCCTTAACCAATGCTGCAGGTTTCATACGTTACCTTTTGGGAGGCCGCTATAGGTATCCTCCTTTACCGTTTATAAATTCTTATGCACGTACTTAAAATATATTTTAAACAAAAGAGATTTCATATGGGTGATTTTCACAAAACTTATATTTCTTTAACTTATAAACACATTAAAAAGAAAGAATATAATTATGTGTAAATATTCAGGAGCCTTATTATACCTATAAATAATAGATTGTTAGTGTTGTATATGTTAGTAACCTTGTACAGTACATTTTATAATTAGATTGAAATCACGTTTAGAATTATATAAATAAATAAATAAATAAATAAATAAATAAATATATATATATATATATATATATATATATATATATATATATATATATATATATATATATATGTATATATATACATAATGTATAAGTAGCAAATTTCAATCTTATATTTTATTTAAGCTCACTTTTCATTATAAAGGGGCTCACTTCTCATTTAAAGTCATGATAGTCAATCTGAGAAAAATTCAATAAGTTCGATTGATGAAAATTGTACAACTTTGCCCAAGAATCTACACGAGTCTTTAGAAAATGACAATAAAACTACTCTTCAAAATGATGAAAATGATATAAATTATTTAGATAACCATGTAAAAGATAGAATACATACCGATGATAATTTATATTCAGAAAGCAATGATGAACCTAAAAATAATGAACAAACCCCAACTAGTCCAACAATTTCAACTAGAGCATCAGTAACTGCGTATAAAAAAAGGATGATGAAACGGAAGATGTAAAATGTCAAGCATCTTCTCGTAAGCCATCAAAAATTGAGTTCGAAGAGAAGGCCGATGAAACGCAAAATTACGAGAAATCATTTAGCACATTGAAATCTGATTCTGAATTGATCAAGTCCTTAAAAAGGGAAAATTCCCAACTTCGAAAATATATATGCACTTTCGAAGGTTATTTGCCATCAAATAACTATAATTAAAAAGCTTATCGGGATTAAAGCGTGGGATATGTATTATAACTCTCAGTATGTCAGTATCGTATATTTTTTAAATTAACAAAATGTGTTAAATCCATATATAAACTGTCAATATGGGGCGTTTTGCACGGATCCTCCCAGCCGCACGCACTAAAACACTGACTTTTCTACTTGCGGTAAAGGCACTAAAAATTATTTTTAAATATAGCGCAATATACGTTTTCGATGAGTTTTTCCCTCAGCTCAACATTTTTCCTGCATCACCTTAAAAAAACATCGGTGTAACTTTGTCGATTAAATGCTCGAAAATATCAAAAAAGTCCTATACAAAAAATACCTATATCGATGAAAAATAAACCTCAGCTTTTTATGTAGAGTTTCAAAGAAAAGATTAAACGTGCAACTCAGAAGATACAGCTCGTTTTGTGTTTCTTCAGGTGATACAGGCAAAATTTTGAAAAACTAATATAACCATCAAAAAGTTAAGGAAAAAAATACGTCAAAAATGTACATTACACAATTTTGAAATAATTTTTAGTGCCGTTACCACGAGTTGAAATGTCAGTGTTTTAGTGTTTGCGCGCGAGCGTGGCTGGAAGGATCCAAGCGAATCGCCACATATAGGAATCATGAATTATCTTAACATATTAATAGGCATTTGTCATGCGTTTATCTAGCTGGGTTATTATCTATTACACGTTTAACGTTTACTTTAAAAATATTATTATAATTTTAGCAACAATAAATTTAAAAGAAGAAATCACAAAATTAGGAAATAGTATATATAGTTTGGAAAATAGAGCTAGAACAATAGAAAACGTGTTCATCGGAATCGAAAACAAGAATTTTGACCAGAGAATTTCTAAGGTAAAAATTATTTTCTATAAATGTAATAAATAGGAAGAAAATATATCACTTTTTCACCCTTGGTTTGAGAAAACATTATAAATGACTTATTTGTCAATAGTTATTGCAAAATAGTATATTATGTACCAAGGGCGTGAAATAGGCTTTTACCGCCCGCGTGAGTTTGCTGTACGAGTCGGAGACGAGCAAGCACGAGCCGAAGGCGAGTACTGCAAACAAACAAGGGCGGTAAAAGCCTTTCGCCTCTGGTGCATACCGTATTTTTCGTGACCCATGTATTGATTTTTGTGGATTTACGTGTCTGTTAAGCGGAACTAGATGTGGCCGTTTTTCGACACTGTGCAACTGTCGTTCTGTTCTGTTAAGAAATGAAATATGTATACCTACACATACATTGATTTATACATACACACACCCACACATACACACATATATACATAGAGATATACATACATACATATATTAAATAATTATTATCGCATATGAAAGTTTTTCAGGTAAATGAATGATATGATAATTTAATTAATTTTATTTATTTTTTATTTAAAATAGAAGAATTTTGAATTTTACATTTAATTAATAGATTATATTTTTTACCGTTTGTTGCACACATGCACGCACACACGCACGCACACGTACACACGCACGTACGCACACACGCACGTATGCACGCACGCACACATGTTATAGCGAGCTCAACCGTCTTTACTGCCCGCTCGAAGGCTTTTTGGCTGTAAAATGCTTCGCCGGTCGGTAAACGGCCACTTCTTGTTCGCTTGAAATGCACGAAAAAGTGTGAAAATCGTGCATGTGTTACAAAAACGAACTTATATACATTTTTCAAGTATATAAGTACTTGAAAAAAGTACTCAAATCCTTTTTTCAAGTACAAAAGTACTTAAAAAAACTACTCAAGTTCTTTTCTCAAATACAAAAGTACTATAAGTCAAAAGAACTTAATTACTTTTATCAAGTACAAAGTACTTTAAGTCAAAAGACTTAAGTAATTTTCTCAAGTACAAAAGTAAATTAAAAAGGACTTACGTACTTTGCTTGAGTACTTTTGTACTTAAGTACAAGTACTTAAGCACGATCTACTTAAGTACTTTTGTTAAGTACATGTACTTGTACTTGTACTGGAAGCCGAAAAGTACGATTTTGGCCATCTGTAGTTAGAATTAAGGGGAGGGTAGGGTTTTCATGCTAAAAAAAAACACTTTTTTTGAGAATTTTTTTTAGAGAACCGGGTTGACCAAATTTATTCAAACCTTTTGTACACTTTTAAGAATCATTTCAACAACATTCTCAAATTTTTTCATGCAATTATGTCGGCAAATAAGCCGGTGACGGAGCATTTCCCAAAACGCCTTTTGAAAAAGATGATTTGCGGTGATCACTGTATCTCGGCCAAAATCACTAAATCCTTCCTTCAACGGTTTCCAAATGTATTTTTTTTCATTTTTATACGTTTTATAGCAGTTTGAATCAAAAGTTGCGATTTTTAACTAAAATTTTCGTCATTTTGGGGGTTAAAAACACCCTTAATGTACAAAAAAAATTTCATACGAACCGTTGGGGGGAGGTTTATTATACCTAGAAACTGTATACCAAATTTGGTGTAAATCGGTTAAACGGTTCTGAAATGACAATGATCACGGACTTTGGAAAAGTGGTTTCAAGAAAAACGCGTTTAAAGTTTTTAAGTATAAAAAAGTTAAGAAAAAATCTTTTTTTTTTAACTTACACCGAGTCATCGATTCCAGCTCCATAAAGGACATTTCCTGCTGCAACATTGTTATCCTCAGCTTCTTTATTTTGCAATCTACGCAAAATCCTGGCCTCTTTAGTCTGCTGTTCAGCTTGAAACTCTGCCTTACTTATCCGACAGTTATCTTCCAATCTTACATAATCGTGCGCGCTTGGTTCAACGCTGATACCCATATCGGACAAAAAGGTAAGTAAAGCACCTGCGCCTTCATTGAACGTACTTGCAGCTATATACGATGCCAGTTCTACGAGTTGTTTGCTACCAGGTAACTTTTTCGGTGCAACTTTCCAAATCAACTGGTTAAGACTCTCATTGGCGTTTTGGGGAAAATCTCCGACACATCTTTCTAAGAGTTCGTCCTTGCTCAACTCTTCGTAGATTGGTTTTAGAGCATCAATAACGTCTTGTGGAAGTGGAGAGTATGCATGCTTAAAGTTTTCTACCCCCGTTGTGGCCAAAGCTTTTTTATAAGGACACCACGAAGTCTCGCCGCTCGGACACTTTTTATGATGAGGATTTTCGTCTGTCGACTGCTGATGGTAGTAGGTAGCCCAGATGGCATCTTTCATTTTTTGCACCGAATCGTAATTGTGTCTTATAGCTGCTCCATAGTATCTACTTAAATTGTCGATCATTTTTCCGGTGAGTTTTCCCTTACCGCCAAGGACTTTACTCTTACGTTTTTTACCAGCGTTTTTTCCTGTTTTTACGACTGTTTCTTCAACAGTATTTTTAACAAGGTCACGCAAACGTTTCCCCATTCTTTTTTGCACGTGTCCGATGCACTCCTTTTTACTAATAACAAAATCTTTACCATATGGCTGTGCTTTGACTAAATTACCGAACGTCTTACTATCTCCGTCTCCAACATAATTACCAATCTTTGCTCCATAATTCTCTTCGGAGCGGCTGAACATGTCTATTACTGCTCCCACTTCCATATTTCCTGAAGGACCCGCGTGGTTGGCTTGGCATTCACCGTTATTTACATGCTCTTCATGCCATTCTTCTAACTCAGCCGTATTTAACTTTTTTTCCCATAATTTGCACTGTTGACAATATAAACTGCTAGTTTGAATATCAATTACCTTGCCAGTCCAGTAGCCTATCAACGAAGTTACACCATATAAAGAGCTGAAACCTTGCTTCTGCCAGGTCCCATCTCCCGAAACGGTCAAAACATCAGATTCAGAATTTTCCTTCGTTATTTTTATTTCTTCTTGTGCAGCGGAAAGGAGAAACTTTTCAGCAGTAGTTTGTACAGAAGTTGCGATCATGGATATATTACTTAAGTAAGATGTTTTGGATAAAAAGTGACTTGAAGTGTCCATTAAGTCGCAGAATTTATTACACCCTGCTAGGCCTAAACCTAATGCACGCAATGTAAAGGCAAATCGAGTGTTAATCTCGTTGCGGTGACCAATTTTTTCACTCGACGGTATGTAGCGTGGATTGCAATTGAAGCACTTCACTTGTATCTCAAAACCAAGACCTTCTTTTTTACAACATTGAAACACAACTTTTCCATCGCATTCAGCACACTTAACTACACTTGAAATTGAAGAAAATACTTGTAAAAAATCAATAATTCTGAAATGTTTTTCAGTATCTTCTGCTACACTGTCACTCGTATTCAAGTTAATTTTTTTAGATGACGCGCTCTTAGTCGTAACTGTATCGTCGGATTTGTCCATTGAGTTAGTCCTTTTTCTCGGTCTACTCAAATAAATTATTGAGCTACTCCGCTCCTCTCGTGAAGCTTTTGAATTTCTCGGCATTTTATAATTAAAGAAACAATTTCACGAGCACTATTATAAAGTCACTGCGTGGCACGCGATCGAACGAAGGTTCAACGGTCAACTGACACTTCTCTTTCTTTTCGAAATATAAACACGTATATAGCATGTATATAAGGCTTCAACTGCTTCTCCTTACTAAATACGACCTTTTCAAAACATGAAATCGGAACAGAATGATCACAGAGAGAATAAACTGTATACCTGCTCCTCAACTGCGCGCTTCGTTTTCGAGCTATACTACAAGAAAACGCAAAAAAAAAGAAATCGATCTTTCAAAAATGCAAAACCCTACCCTGGCCTTAAGCGGGAAGCTGAAGCCTTTCTGTCTGTATGGTTTTTATTCTGTGAGATTTTCTTATATCGTCAGGGTTTGTATCTAACTCATAAGGATAAACTTCCTAATCCGTGTCCAATTCGTTAATATATTGCTAAGAACCCGTTAAGCAGATCAAGGGAAGAGAGGGATATTATGAACACGAGCATTACAATTATTCGAATATTTAAAAATCTACAGCATGAATAACACTCATTTTATCTCAATCTAAATGCCTATAGAATACGAAAATAAAAAAAGTACATTTAAATAGTATATTGTGCAACTGGGGGCGGGGGGGGGGTGGACTATTTCTAGCGAGGGTGAGATGATTTTAGCACGAGTCGGACTTGTGCGATCAACTCCGACTTGTGCTACAATTATCACCCGAGCTCGAAATTACCCTCCCTCTTGTTACATACCGTACTTCTTTTGACAAGGGTATGTAAGGCTCTTTTTTATGCATATAGGGCGAATGGGGAGTTGCATATTTTGAGTCGTACGCCATTCACTTATAGAATTTAATTACAATTTCATCTTAAAAATAAAAGACCTAATAAAAGTAGAAAAAAATATGTATATATATATTAGAATTTCTGAAACTTTCAAAAATGTCAAAAACTAAAAATGTCTAAAAATGGATTCATTACTCCACAGTTTAATCAAATGATGAAGACTTTCTCATTGAATCACTTTTTTTTTAATTTTATAATTAACTACATTAGGCCGGCGTTTCGCTCCTGCAACAGCTAACTTAACTCAGATTATCCTTATCATTTACACAAATAACAAAAACGAAACATTTCTCCATGTTCTCGACCAATTAGAATGTTACTTTATTGTCAACAATACCAAATTCCATGGATTTTTTTATTAACTTTTTATTTTTTTATTAAATTTAATTAATTTTATTTTATTAATTGTTTAAATTTATTGTATTTAATAATAAACTCTCAAAAATGTATACTATCAGAAGCAAGATGAGCATTCGATCTGAGGTAAAATGAACAATCAATTCATTAAATGCATAACCACACGGAAAGAAGAATCAAGTTATTATCCGGTGAAAATGTCACACTTTAATCCGACTATGTTTATCCTTCAGAATTTACTATGAAATTCATCCGATAATCAGGAAAGTCCACCGGTTTATATGGTGAAAGATAGACACGCGATAAAAGCATTTCAAGTCATCCGATAATCCTGCGCTCCAACAGTATTATCATTTGAGCAGTTAAGCGAAAATAAGAGCTGCCACCTGAAAATAGCGCGGGACTGTACCACGCGACATTCGTTCGGCACCCACCGGATTTTCCGGTGTGTATCAACGAATCAGCAGTCCGAAGTTACAAGTGCATTCGGCAGGGTTCTGAGAAAACCTGCATCATCAGAGATTTTCTTACAGATACGTTTTATTATTAAGAATTTTATATTATCTTTCTTAATGTTAATTATAAAATAATCAATTTGAGGGGACTACGTATTAACTATTACGGTATAAAAATAGTAAATAATTTCGTCTAAAAATAAGGAATATTTTGAGCATCAAAATATTAAATGTCATTACTTTCTTTTAGAAAATGTTGACATACAAAATCAGTGCCTAACATAACCTCTTTATACGGTATAAGTCGGTGTTTTTAAAAACAAAACAATGTTAAGTACTTTTCTAGCACTCAAAATACTCTTTATTTTTCAAAGAATTGGGGACAACTTTTACTTTTTAATTAAACAAATTACTGTTTAAGGAAACAAAAAATAATACATTTGATAAGGACATAGATATTGAATGCCCTCTTAAATAAATACTGTACAGCATCCGCCAAGTGTCTCATCAAAACCTTTCCTTGGTTCTTGTTCATTCTCTCAAAGTTATACAACATTTTTGACAAAAAAAATAAATAACAAATTTTTGCAGTTTAATAAATGTTTTATACTTGATAAAACATTTGAGACAATCTGGATTCATTAATGTTTATATTTGAAGTAGCACGTACAGGTAGCTGGTTACATTATTATTAAATGTTAAAAAGTGTTAGAAAATATTAGAAAATATTGGGAAATGTCTAAATCTGTCAGTTAGAATCGCAGTCTTATATCTGACAGTTTCTTACACTCTTCAACTTGTGTTCGTTTTTCAGACGTGAATATTTAATATAGTAGAAGTCCCAAACTATTAATTCATGGATCATTTCAAAGCCTTGATCTTATTTGAAGTGGGTTCAAAGGTTCATCTTAAAATAAAAAACAAAATGTATATTTTTTAATACGAATGAATCTTAGAATTTACTCTTAATTAGTTTAATCAATGTTGTTCCCTAAAAATCAAGGTTTCGAAAGCATCCATTGTTGAACAGTTTGAAACTTGTACTATGGGAAATACTTTTCATCGTATCATAAGATATGTTGTTTAAATCCATTGCTGAACAGATTGAAAATTGTACTATGTGAAATATTTTTCATCGTATAATCGAATGAATCGAATGGTATAATGATAACAGGCGACTAAAAATTTGACATTTTACTAGGACCTAGATGATGAGGTTGCTAAAGCTACTTTTAATAAAATCATTCCAAATATTCAAATTTCTGTAAAAACCTTTAAAAAATTGAGGTTCTTCGAAAATAATTTTCTACAGGAACTGTATTTGTAACAAAAATAACTGAAAAAGGTTCTCAATTTGATAAATTAACTATCTCGCCACGCGATCTGCGGCCTGAGGCCCGCAGGTCGAGTGAATCGCCGCTCCGGCGTTTCAGAGCGAGCAAGCTCGCTCTGAAACGCTTCCGCGCCTTGCTTCGCATGCTACGCTTTTTGCATGTAAGGCACGACCTATAGCGCTCGCGCTTCTCGCTCGTCAATCGTGACTATTAATCCCTGTTGGATTAATATCATATAAATAAGAAAAATGTTGAATACAAAAAAGTTGTATTTTTTGAAGATCTACAACTTTACTGTAAAATATTTTTGCGTATAATGTGTTATAATTAAGTTATGGGCTAAAAATCGACTTTTATGTCTTTTTTGTGCTTTAATTTTCATTTTTTTCGGTAAACTATGTTTAAATTATGTTTTTGTAAAAAATGCTGAGTACAAAAAGGTTGTATTTTTTCGAGATCTACAACTTTACCGTGAAAAATTGAATATAAATATGATGCTTATCCAAGATACAGCTAAAATACGATTTTTCAACATATTAAAAAGTAGTCCTAAATGTAAATATACTAATTGAATATGTCTGCAAATAGATATGTCACCTTCCTATGATGGGACAAGTAACCTCTATGAGTCTCAGCTAGTTTCACCGCGGACTCACTGAGTTTTCCCATAAACTTGATTACATACATACACTCTCCCGTGGAGCGGTCGTGTCTAAAAACTATATTCATGTGTGATAATAACATTTATCTTGTAGCAGAACAATTCCGAGAATTTATTTTGAGAATTTGTCAACATTCCCTGGTAGAAATTTATCCCGTCCACTTTATAGTTCTATGCTCTCTTAATTTGAAATAGTGAACTTGTCACTATATTAGCTAGTGAAAATAATTCCACTTGCAAAACAGTGAAAATTTCACTATTTTGCCAGTGAAAACTGTATTTATTAGAAAAATAGTGACTTATCACTAATTTGGTAGTTAATACATAAGTTAAAAGCCGGCAAGGTAGGGATCGAGTTGGTATTTCATAACCTAATTTCAGTTGACGTTATTTTTATTTCATGAACATTAAATATTATTTTTATTATGTAATAACAAAATAATGAATTAATTAATGAATAAAAATGGTGCAACTAATGTCTTAATTAGAATTCTATTCCATATTCCTTGTGTAAAAAATTGGACAAATGCCTAAAATTATTAATTTTTCCAAAGAAAAATTATAATTAAATTCAACTTTAATCTTTTTTGTAACGTGCATACTAATGAATTTATTCATATTATCGGAAGTACCTTTTTAATCAATATATTTATATCAGTTAAATTCGCAGCACCTTATATGAGTTATAAAATTTACTCTATGTAGGCAATCTACGTAGGCAAGTGATGAAGACGTTGGACTGTAAAACTTGTGGACCAGAGTTCGATCCCCATCGCAGAAGTTTTTTTCGCATTTTTAATTTATTTCTTATCTTAATATATATAAATGTTCAAATGAAAATACAATAATCAATATCTAATACATCTCATATATAATTATATACGCGTTTAAATAACAGCCTTATTTTTTTAATTTACTGAATATAAATTAAATTTCACTGATTCAAGTAGTGAAAATTTATTTCACTATTTCAAATAGTGAATATTCACTGTTTTACAGTGAATTTTCACTATTTCATAATAAGAGAGTGTAGAATAATCTCACACTGTGTATATCTATGTAGGCAAATTAGATAGTTACTATAAAGGCGTGTAACGGTCGTCCCTTCTAGTTACCCATAGTATTTTCCCCGATAAAACTAGATAAGCAAAATTATGACAATAACGACCACTTAAAGGTTGTTTTAAGAAACATAAGCATAATCTATTATGCTTATTAAAGTGTAAGTTTATCAAATTTTAAATGCTACGAATTGTTTTATTTAAGAACTTAATAATAATATTATGTTGCACATATATATTAAACAATCAAAATAAGAAAATAATCTGAATATCGAAATAACTATATGAAGTATTAGATCATATATTTATTTTATTTATGTAAAATTAGTTTCCTTACATTCGATTATGTTCCATCGTAAATACAGGCTTGGTTTCAAAACCTGTACGGTTAATGTAAGGAAAACTATTTTCATACACATTTATTATCAACAGATTAATTTTATATTTTTAAAAAGAAATAATGTATTATCTATGTTCTATTTTTGTATTTCCTAATGTGATACATTTATAATCAAACACTTTCATTTGACATCTATGACCAGCTAAAACATAATAATTAGTTACTTATAAAGAAAATTATCGTCTACATGTGTTCTACTAATGTGTTTGCCTTTGAAAATGATGCCACGGATGCTCAGTTTATGCATTATAAGAACTCACACGTGGATAAAAAATTATTATTATTTATATATTATTTTTCAAGAAACAACTAAATCAATCAATAAGATTATTTTGTGATCACTGTTTTTCATATGCAAGAAACAATATTTCTAAATTTTCATTTTTTAGGTTAGATATGCTTTCTGACTACTTTTATATGTAAATAGTATGAATAGAACTGTATAGATCTTATTATTATAATTAAAAACTTGCATGTTAAACTTTTTTTAACATTAATTTTTACAATAAAAGTTCTGTACAATAAATAATATAACCTCACAGATTTTATATGTATATATTATTATTTAGAAAACTATGTAGATCTGTATGGATTTATTGAGTTTTGTATAGGCTAGTACTATCTAGTTTGTCTATAAAGGCCGTTATAGCGAATGTGGGCGCCACGATAAGATTTCTAACAGGGTTGTTTGATTTTTAACTCAAAAACTGGGGACTTTTGAGAAAAAAGTGTAACAACATTTTTTGTTCAAAATAAGGTAATAAATGTAAAAAAAATTATTTGACCCCATTGTGACATTTTGTGATCTTATGCATTGTGATATATTGTGATATTAAGATTCTAGAAAACCGCCACAATTTTTTCCAAAATAAAAAATCTTATAATTTAGGGTTTCATATTTTCTTTAATTCAAGACTAGTTAGAATATGGTCTCAAGCTGAATATAATTTTTGCAAAAATTTTAAATGAGTGTAAAAAAAGTCACTGTTTAATAGCTCTGCAGGAATTATATTTAGGTTGAGATCATTTTTCGCAAGGTCTAGAATGAAAGCTGACATGAAATACTAGATTTTAAGATTTTTTGCTTTGAAAAAGGTGATGGCGATCCGCTACAATTTGAATATTTACAATATATCACAATACATGGGTTTATAAAGATAAGATACCGGATAAGTGCGCTATTTAAAAATTCTGCAAAAATTATATTAAGCTTGAGACCATATTCTAACTAGTCTAGAATTAAAGGAAATATGAAATACTAAATTTTAAGATTTTTTATTTTCAAAAAAATTGTGTCGATTTTCTAGAATCTTAATATCATAATATATCACAATGCATGCGATCACAAAATATCACAATATGGTCTAATACAATTTTTTTTAAATTTCGTACCTTATTTTGAACAACAAATGTTCTTACACTTTTTTCTCAAAAGTTCCTAGTTTTGAGTTAAAAATCAAACAATGTTGACAAATTCTCAAAATATTAAAAAATACGCATTTTTCAACCTTTAATTGCCCTTAACATATAACACCTTAGAGTCTGAATTTTTTTTAGAGTTTTAGACATTTTTATTTTTGGACATGCTCACTTGACATGGAACCACTTATAGGGGAGAACGGGGTAATGCCGGTCACTAGCTAATTCCGGTCACCCTTATTTTCAATAATCTAAACATTTTTAGGTAATAATTCGAATAGTATATTAAACGCAACATAAAATGCAATTAATTTAATGTCCAAACAACCTTCTATTAAGTTTTATTAAGGAATTATATAAAATCAAAGTGTAGGCATACATTTCTTATAAGAAATCTGGTCTATAAAATAAGCTTTTATGCATATTATTTGTTGCTTTATGCAGTTATTTTTTGCATCTTTATTAATTTGAACAATCTAAGAATACGAAGTAGTGAAGAAAAAAAGAGTATAAACCTATTACTTTTTTGTAATTTCAATTTAAATTACTAAGCAGAATGGGGGTAATCCCGGTCACAATGTTATTTATATGACGCTCCCGAAAGTGAGGCTAAGAAAACGTTTTTGTGCTCTCAGGTAGGGTAACTTTGCTTAAGTATTTTTGATTGAACAGTGGTTATGTTATTATATGTTTCACTATGTAAGTGCGAATAATAATGCGACGGATCATATGAAAGTACATATAATTGATTTAAAGAAATTTTTCACCTATAAAATTAACTTTCTAATAGTGATCGGAATTATACTAAGGCTGACCGGTATTACCCTTTCATGTGGAGTAAATTCGGTCAAAATGCTTTTTTTATTTCGACTTATAGCTTCGATATCTTACATTTTTATATCAAACGAATAAGAAATATTTATAGTCAATGATTTGAACTAACATAATAATTATTTAAAGTAAAAAAAACAATTTGAAAGTGGAAATAACAAGCACGTTTGCTTAGGTGACCGGCAATACCCCATCCTCCCCTATATATATCTGGAGGGGAGATTCGTACGCGCGCCACCGGATAATCCGGTGAGCCAGAACGTTTGTACGGTGGCTTCGTGCCACGCTATTTTCCGATGATAACGGTACTTATAATCCTGTGACGCTAAGCTATTATAAGGTGGATACTTCTCACTGGATTAACGTGTATAATCGTAGTAAAATCCGAGGAAATATTACAGCGATATTCACGTGCCAAGACTTCACCGGATAATAACGTGATTTTTTTTTCCGTGCATAAAATCATAATCTCAGCTTTGTCTCTCTGAGAGGATTAGCGATTATGCACAACGCATTTTTTAACTTGTTGCTTTCTTTTTCTATAAATTACGTGGCATTTCAACTTTTAGTCTCAAGGTATTAAAGATTTTATAGGTGGTGTTTATTGTTGTACGAAGTCTTAAATTTGGTTTTTTATGAGCCGTATTCACTTCGTTTTTAAAATGCTCATTACACTGCCCTCCTTACTTGAATATTGTAAACAGAGCATCTGTCAAATGCTTAATAAATACAAAACTTATGTTCAAGTTTTGCTAACTACATTTGAAGACCATCCATTGACTATAGGGGAGGATGGGGTATTGCCGATCACCTAAGCAAGAATGCATATTATTCACGTTTTAAAGTAATTTTTCATAAAGTGTAAATGATTAGGATAAAGTCAAAGTTATTTACTTTAAATATTTCTAATCAGTTTCGTTTATAATTAAACCGTATCAAAGATATAAAAACAATAGATTTGGCTGGAATTGCCCTGAAGCATGAGGTAATACCGGTCAGCCTCCGTGCAATCGCGGTCACTATTAAAGCGTTACTTATATAGGTAAAACGTTTCTTTTAATTAATTATGTGAACCTCAATATGACCAATCACACTATTATTTGTAGTTTGACAATGAAATATGTAGTCCAAAAGACACTGTTAAGCAAGGAACACTTAAGCAAATATGAACTATCAGAGAGCGCAAAACAACGCTTTACTAACCTCATGTTTGGGAGCGTCCATATGAATAACATGGTGACCGAGATTACCTCAATTCTGCTTAATGATTTAAATTGAAATTATAAGATAATCAAACAATTTATTTGATTTCTTCTTTACTAATTCATATTGTTAGAGTGTTCAATTTGGTAAATTAGCATGAAGAAACTGTATAAAGTTTAAATAGTATGCGTAAAAGCTTAGCTTATAGATCAGATTTCTTATAAGAAATGAACGCCTAAACATTATTTGCGCATAATTAACTAATAAACCAGAACAGAATGCTGTTTGAACATTAGATTGAAAGCATGTTCTGCTCCGTATGATATACTATTGGAATTATTATGTACAAATGTTTAAATTATTAAAAATTAGGGTAACCGGAATTGACAAGTGACCGGTATTACCCCGTTCTCCCCTATACTGTAAGTTTTTAGTGCAAAATATTCATTCGTTTCTTGAATCCAAGGGCGGAAAGATGCTACAAACTAACCTACCAACTATACTATATTAATAAATGTAATTAGTTTACCTATAAATATATATGTTATCGTGGCACTCCATCAGCACGTGAAACATCAATGAATTTAATTTTTTAATTAGCAAAGTACATCACGAGAAATCCAGGAAAATGAACAAGCATCTTGCAGTGAAATGAATAGGTCAATGTCCACTCTCTAAATTTAAACCAGTGAAATTTTCACTAATTTATGCAGTGATTATTATTTCCACTTATGAAACAGTGGAAATTTCACTGTTTTATCAGTGAACTACTTAATTCACTATAAGAACAATAGATTGTCACTGTTTGTTATAGTGAAACACAGTTTTACTGCTCAATTAGTGAATAATAGTCACTGTTAAAACAGTGAAATGCTTGCCGCCCGCAGCGCCACTCTCGCGTTAGACGACGAAAGACAGTCGTTCGTACGAGGCAGGAAATTGCGTACTGATTTTTCTCGTTCATAAGGCCTCATGTGAGGTGTTTCACCTATATCGTTTAAAAACGAGTGCTGTATGAACGACAGTATGTATCTCGAACGAATAAATTTAGCAGTAATTCGGTGATCGTGTTTTCGGTTATCTATATTATACGTGCAGCGCGCATACGCGCGCGCTCGTCCGCGCCAGCACACCGCGTCGTAAAATTGTAGACAAAGATGGCTGCTCGTGCGTTTCTTGTGCAAGGAGGATTATAGGAGGCTCGTGTTCATTTTTCGCATAGCATTCTACAATAGTATTAAAGTGATCTACGAGATATTATATCGATAGTTCGGAGTGTGCGTGCATTTACTAAGTACACAGCTCACATACGTATACTCGATAAACTGCAACAACATAACCTCGTTTTCCATTTAATTTTCAATTGTGAAAAAATATCTTTCTGGAATATTAACAAGAAGCAACGATGTTCCAGAAAGTAACTGTTCCCAATTAAAAATTAAATAAACAATGAATTTCTGTAATTACTGATAGTAGGATATCTTAACGTTACTGTTTAAAACAGTGGCATTACAGTTCACTGCTTCGCAGTATACTTTTTCACTGTTTCATTCCGTGGATTTTCTCTGATTTATCAGCGAATATTCACTGTTTCATTCCATGGATTTTCACTGATTTATCAGCGAATATTCACTGATTCATTCCGTGGATTTTCACTAATTTATCAGCGAATAGTCACTATTTTGCAGTGACATACTTTTCACTGATTCAATAAGTGATTATTCACTACAAATTAGTGAATTTTCACTGGTTTAAATTAAGAGAGCAGTTCATTATCTGAAATTAAGGCAACTACGAAGGTATTTTTTATATTTATTTGACATATAAAATTGACTATAAAGTAAAGAAATGATTACCTGATTCTAAAGCCCAATAAAAAAACAGTGGTTTACATTTATAAAATATAAACACTATTTTATTTAATGCAAATCACAATAAATTATTGTCTATTATAAGTATAAAATACTACATTTCAATTTTTAACCTCAAAATTAAATTATTTCAAACACCACTTTACTACCATATATAAGACCAAAACTATATGGAAACTAGAGACGAAACAGATATTGTGTCGCACTATTTAAGTATTATAAAATTGAAAACTAATTTTATTTCACAAAAATGCTGTAAAATTATTTATTTTAATAAAACTAGAGAAAATGCTTACGATATAATTTTGCTATATACTTAAATAACAAGATCTCAATTGATTTGGGTATATTTAGTTAAAAATTAAAAATATTAAGGTGTATGTGTATCAGTGTATTTAAGGGGGCAGGCCTGGGTTAAACCAAAAAAAAACTTTTCTTTCACGAGTCCACAAAAATTTTTATGTTTAAAAACAATCATTCTGGAAATTTTTGTGCTATCAAAACACAATAATATCTTAAATTTTACCGTTATAAAACGTCAAAGTCTTGATTGTACATGACAGAATAAATCATTATTTTCAATACTTAATTTATTAAAGTAACTTTGATCCTCACAAAATTCAAGGTGACATGATAACGAAAATTTTTTTTTTAAGGTTATTCGACTCCTTTTGACATATATTACAAAAAGAGCGGAGCACTTTTTCGTTAAATTTATTTTTATTAGTTTTTTTCAAAGATCCAATCGTTTTTTTGAAAAAAAAAATTTTAATATTTCTTAAAAAATTGATCGGAGCTACGAATATAAATAATACAAAAAAATTAACGAAAACGTGCTTCGCTCTTTTTGTAATACATGTCAAAATAAATCGAATAACTGTTATGCTTCTCTTTTACTATCCTAATTGTTAGATAGAAGGTCTAAGAGGTAAATATATACATATTGTTACTATAATAAAATATATAATATTTAAAATAAATTGTAATTTTTAGCCTTCCAACCCTTATGAAAGTAAACTTGAAGTATGCACCCTATCTGATACAAGAGCGCTCTTTAACGAGGCATTGGGAAAATTATTTACACAAGACATTTTCAAAGTTTCCAGCGTCTCTGGAAATGTTTCTGGACCATTTAAAGACAGGGATGCAAAACCACCACTTGATAAGGAAAAAATGGATTTTATTTTAGCTATTATAATTGCATATTAAAATGATTTAGAAACATAGAATTTAAAAAATAATGATCCTTATCCATAACAAATTGTGAAATTTTATTAAAAATTTAAAAATATATTTTGGAAAAAAGTCGGTTAAATTTTAGCGTAGTGAAAATAAAAAATATGACTAAATGTTTAAGAAAACTAGACGCAACTATCGCGCTTCGCGTGGTATTTTTTCTTTATTTCTTTGGTATTATTCAGTTTTATAAAATTAAATATACATTCAGTAGAAGTCCCTAACCCTTTGGAAACATACCATGCTTTTATATTAATCAAACTGAAAATATAAAAAGTGAATGCATAATACCTAGACTTCCCAACTGAAAGAAACAGGTGATAAATCAAGTGATTTTTCACCTGATAAATTGACATGATATGACACCTGAAACCTCCACCTGATATATCAACTAGTTTATAATTTAAAAGTTTATTTTACAAAAAATATTAAACAAATGTTAAAAACCGTATAGTGGCATATATATCAAGTTCCATTTTGGAAGTGTCATCCGGATGATACTACCCATTTGGATAGTTAGTTTTGACATTCAACATCTATTAAAACAAATTTTTGTAACAATATTTTTAGGTGATAAATCAGGTAATCAGGTCATGTGTTTTAATTATAGGAGAAAAAAGTCGGTATAATCAGGTGGAAAATCAGGTGATAAACCAGGTGAATAATCACCTGATTTTTCACCTGGTTTATCATCTGATTTTTTTCCAATAGGGTTGATTTTCCCTTACGCTGAACACCTGGACCTCGCCTTCAAGAGTAACCGGGTGATCTGCTTATCGCCACAAGCATCAGACTTACATACACACGTACAAAACTACTTCTGCTTATCGCCCTGAATAGACCTACTCTTACCTACAGTTTTTTAAATTTACATTAACTTGAAAAAATAAATTATTAGGAAAATTTTACGTTATCAATATCGTAATATTTTCGATATGGTTTTCTCAGTGTATATATAGGTATAGCACGCGTGATAAAGAAAGAAATATTTCGGATGTAACGATATATTTTCACTAGCGGCACCACTACGGTGATGGTAGTTTTCATTCTCAATTAGTATAATTTTTTAGTTTAGAAATTTAACCTCAAAATCCGCTCTAAGTCCTGCAGTAATAAGGTTGTAGTAATCGACACAAAGTTCGATGTTATATTTCGAACAATAATAGTATAAAATCGGCCGATATACTTATTATAAGCTTATTATGAATAGTTTAAATAAACGATCGTTTCATGAAACCTGATACGTATAGAATATTTGGCAGCTAAAGGTTTTGGGTTCAAATCCCATTTAGGGCAAATTTTTTTTTTAAATTGTTTTGTATTGTTGCAATGTATAAAACATCTATAATTTTTAATAATAAAACAATTATTTATTAGTTTAATTTTTCATTAATTTATTATTCAAGTAAAAATCAGATATTTATAAAAACAGCCTATTAACACACAAACTAGAATATTTTCATTTATTCTAACTTTCTTCAGATTACAGCGTTAAATTATTTAAAAGGACGGATAAAAAGAAGTTGCATAAAATCGCAACAAACAAAAATTAAATAATTTAATATGTAAAACCCTTAGTTTATATACCCTTTTATTAGCGAAAAATTTATCTCGATTGAGTATTAATGAGTTTATTTATAATCGTTTTCTTTAATTTGTCGTTCTTCCTAATTCTTTGCTTTTCTTAATCGATGTTATTTACTGTAAAAGGTAATAAATATACGTCATTTGTTTTTACTGTCTTTCTGTCTGTCTAATTATTTATAAAAATATTTCTTTATCATCATAAGCTTTGAGCTTCTCAAGGGAGACTTAATATTAACTTTAGGTACAAATATAGATTAATTTAATTTAAGCGTAAAACACGTACGAATTGATGCGTATAATGCCGCGATTCAACACTGCGGAATATATCACCGCGACTGTGAAAAGGCAGCGCGACACTTCAATAAATGAAAAAGTCCGAATTAATAAAATATCTGGCGCGATAGAAACTTTGTTTTTCAGGTCAAATTCTCAGGATCAGCGAATAAAAGATTTGGAATTTGAAGTCGTTATGCTACATAATAAATGTAATGACCTATTCAACGAGAATATGACATTGAAAAACAAAGTCAGGGAACTCGAGGAATACGCAGTAGAAAGCCTTGATATTACCGAAAATAATATGGGATTTTTTAAAGAGAATTCAGAATTACATTTGAATATTATCAATAAACTCAATGAGGCAAATTAAACTTACGATAATGTTTTCTTGATCATCGCAGATGATTCAAATTAATTAAGGAAAAAATCAATTTATAAAATTAAGTTTCTTATATGAATAAACATTCACATAAGCTGCAAGCATTATGAAATTAGTATAAATAAATATGCCTACATGGTGTTTATAGTATAAATAAACAAAATAATAACCTTTAGTGAACTACAGAGTAAAATTGTATTACATACAAAAACAATTGTGTGAATTCCATCAAGATAAATTAAAATATTTGCAAAATTAATTCAAGGCTCTCTACAGTATCAAAATGTCTCTGCGTACGCGAAGAAATGCATATGTTCGACCAAACTGTGATTCACAGAAGGTACACGATTCGATTCAATACGTATTTGAAAAATCCGATGAGTATGAGAAACGTATCGAAGCGCTCGAATCAAAAATAGAGGATTTTGGTGGTAGAATTTTGTAAAATTCTCAAAAATTTTCCGTTTTAAATGAGGACTACGGTAATATAAAACAAAAATTAAACGAGATAGAGATAACGCTAACTCAAAAAACCAGTGAAGAATCTTTGAAACTTCTAGAAGAAAAGATTTAAAAAATGATCGATGAAAAAATCTCCGCGCGCTCGCCGGTTGCTCAAGTTGCGATTGATGCGGAAAACGCACAGGAAATTCGGGACGGTTATGGAATGCTATCGGTAAATGAAAACTTATTAGAAAGCGCGAAGAAAGTCGAGTCTAAAGTTAAAGGTTTAGAAGTAGAGGCCTCAAAAGCCAGAGACGCTCTCTTGCTAAGCGATAATGATCTCGAAAAAATTAAATCACAACTTGAACAAGATAAGAACTTATATTTAGATAAATTTTAAGAATATAATACTAAAATAAACCGTATAAGATCTTCGACACGAGAGCGTTCGATAATTCCGGGAGTAGGCGAAAACACTTTAAACACGTCGGATGTAAAATGTCCCAAGTTGAAACCACCTAAAAAAGGAATAAGCCGATATATGGATGTCATGAATCTCGATTTTTACGAAACGCTATATACGATTGGACAAACGTTGGGCGGTTCGGCTTCTGCTTTGTATAATATCGTTCAAGATTCAATTAAAACATTTAAAAATTTTGAAATTAATTTTAAACAAAGATTTTGGAACGATAACATCTAAGATGACTGGGCGCGTAAAGTAGAATATAATACGTATAATCCTTCGGCAAAATTAAATAGGGTAGAATACGCAACGTATATTTGGGGTTTTTGCGCAGGAACTTGAAAAAAATTATTCAAAACAGGAGCTCGTGCGCAAAATCACAAATCATTTCGACTGGGACATTCGCTATGCGGTACGATCTCAGAGTATCACTACTTAAAGCAAACTCTTTGAACTCTTATCATTTAAAGATGATGATCAAAAGCAGAGAAAAAAGCAACAACCAAATCAAGGACAAAGATTCGGTGGGAATACGGCAAATTTTTCGGGTAACGCGGCTAATTATCAAAATACGCATAAGCAACCGTACAAACCGTATAACCAACAAGCCAATTACCAGAAAACGGAGGCAAAAACCGTGCAAAATCTAAATGCGATCCAAGCCGACATAACCAACAAACCAATTACTCCGAAAAATATAAAAGGAGCGAAACCTAAAGAAACGGTCTCGTTCGATGATGACTTAAATGATTGTTTAGCCGGCACATGGGAATTTCCAAAAAACCCATAGAAGTTGCATCTTGTGCCCCGGATAAACAATCATTCAATGAAAATATATTGACAATAAGTAAGCAAGATGCAACTAATTTAACCTATCCAATTTGCACAATTGTTAATGATCCGCGAGCGGATTTGCTCGATGCGTCCGAAGTTGAGGACGAACAAAATAAAATTTGTGCATGTCCCGAAATTAATATTAAAATCGAGGGTATAGACATGAAAACGTTAGTCAATACTGGAAGCCAAGTAACATGTATCAGTGAGAGCTTTTATAACATGAACATTGATAAATTTTAAATTTGTCCGACGCTACCTATAGTGGGAACGATAATACGAGGCGCAACGGGTACCAAATCAACGCGCTTTAGTAAACAAATTTACGCGTCTACTCAAGTTGGTATGTTTATAAAGGATTCACATAAAGAACTTGGTTTCCTCATAGATACTTTGAAAGACGAAATCACGATTAGATTCAGTAATAAAATTCAAATTATACCTTATCATAGCCAATGTTTATTTATATCAAAATTAGATCATCGTTTCATAGAAACATTCGAGGAAGATTATGCCTATGATGCTAATCTCTATTCACAAAACAAGCCAGAGCTAAATATAGACAGATGCCAAAATCAAAACAATGAATTGAAATATTGTCAAAATGACGACGGTTCATTAAATTTGAATATCGATCCGTATGACATTACCCATTCGCAAATCGATGAAAAGTTAAGTAAATGCTTTTCTCAAGATCCAAATTCTATTAAAAAGTTAAAATATTTGATATGGAAGTATAAAAAGGCATTTTATAAAAAACTAGAACGATTAAATTCGTTCGAGTATAAATTAAAATTAAAAGACGAGGAACTATTCTTTATAAAATCATATCCTGTTCCGCTGAATTATCGCGACAAAGTTCGCAATGAAATCCAGAAAATAGAAAAATGGAAAGTTATAAGAAAATCAAATAGTTAATATATAAACCCGCTCGTCGTCGTAATTGAAAAAGACGGATCGATACGCTTGTGCCTCGATGCACGAAAATTAAACGAAAAACTTGTGGCTGATCACGAATCACCGCAGAGCATCGATGAGCTTTTACAACAATGTTTCGGAGTTAAGGTTATGTCGAGCTTGGACTTAACTTCAAGTTTTTGGCAAATTCCTCTCAGCGAAGAGAGTAAACAGTATACGGCGTTTATGTTTGAGGGAAGAATTTACGAATTCGAAGTCGTCCCGTTTGGTTTAAAAATAAGTAGCGCCGCTCTAATTCGCGGATTGTTTGTAGTAATTAAGGGAATTGGAACATTTATGGTGATTTTTATTGATGACATGCTGTGCACTTCAAAAAATAATGTCGAACATTTATATCATTTAGAGTTATTATTTATCCAATTGATCAAATGGAATTTTACTTTAAATTTAAAAAAATGTGAATTCTTTAAAGAAGAAGCAGAATTTCTGGGTTTTGTTCTCTCGACTAAGGGAATAAAACCACAAGAAAATAAGATAGATTTAATAAAAAAATATCTGAGGCCCAGGAACGTAAAACAATTACAAGCGTTTTTAGGCGTAATAAACTTTTATTAAAAATTCGCGAATAATCACTCACACGAACTAATTCCGTTATTAGAACTACTCAAAAAGGTAAAACTAAAAAATTGGGAGTGGGGGGACAGGCAACAAAAGGCTTTTGAAAAAAACAAAAGAGCTTTTTGAAAGAGAAGTATGTCTGGTCTATCCCGACCTGTCCCAACCGTATATTTTACGCGCAGATTCAAGTTCTTACGCTCTCGGTGCCTCACTTTCGCAATTAGATAAGAACGGGGATGAACGTGTAATAACCTACATAAGTCAGACGTTAAAAGGCGCGGAATTAACATACATTACTACCGAAAAGGAGCTACTAGCAATCGTATGGGCCCTTAAAAAATTAAACACATATCTAAAAGCCGCAAAAGTGTACGTTAAAACGGATCACAATGCGTTAACATTTTTATTTAAATGCAATTTTATAGGGAACCGCTTACGTCAATGGGTCCTTGGTACCCAGGATTACGATCTACACATCGAGCACATAAAAGGCAAAGAGAACACCGTTGCCGATTTGTTGAGTCGTCACCCTGAGTATGATCCCGACGAAAGAAGAAGGCCGGGAGAAATAGCTATTGCGTTAATAAAAAAGCAAAATTTTTCAAAAGAGTTGGCCTCACAGTTGTAAAACTTATCTAAGTTACAACAAGAGGACGATTATTTATTAAAAATAATTGAAAATTATAACGATAAGCACAAAAAAGATCCAGATAAAAGGACATATTTATACGAAAATGATTTAATTTATAAAAAAAATCATTTAAAACAATATAAAATCATGATTCCTCGAGCGATAACGAATCAACTTATCACTCAAACACATGAGGCGTATGGTCATTTGGAAGCAAAAAAACTCGTGCGAATATTAAATGAGGATTTCTATATAAAAAACCTTCGACACAGAGCGCAACAAGCCACTGCTTTTTGCGACTCGCGTCAATGCAATAAAGTATTGACAAGACCGTGCAGAGCGCCGATGGGAAATATTATACCTGAAGCGCCAAATGATCTTTTATCTATAGATTTTTACGGGCCTCTGCCGACGTCGCGTGCGGGAATGAAGAACATCCTCGTTACGATCGACGCATTTTCCAAATTTGTCGTGCTATACCCATTAAGGCGACAAACCACGGCAGCAGTAATCCGAAAAATCTTCAATGACTATATTTTGCGATTCGGGAAACCGAAACGTATATCCTGCGATCACGGCTCTCAATTTACTACTATAGCGTGGATAAAAAAGCTTGACGAAGAGAACATCGACTTGATTTTCTCGTCAATACGTCACCCGCAAAGCAACATTGTTGAGCGTGTGAATAAAGAATTGGGGCGATTGTTTGCACATTTACTAGTGAAAAACACACTGGCTGGGAGCCATACGTTAACATCATTCAAACGATTATGAATGAAGTTAATCACGAAACGACGGGCTTCACACCGATTGAATTGTATCTCGGTACGATGCCCAAACGTTTGTGGAAAAATTGGATTTATCCAATAAATTCTCCAGAAGAAACTCCGCTTGAGGAAAAGATTTTTTTCTCGCGCGAGCGGATTAAGACCAAGGCGCAGAAACCCGCAGAAAAATACGCTAGCCAAGAACAGCAATACTGCACCGAATTCAAGGTCGGGGATGAAGTACTCGTCAAGTCATGCAACACGTGGAACTTAGAAGATAAGAAGATTGCGAAATTTTTCTCGATTTATGAGGGACCGTACGAAGTTATGCGAAAAATTGGGGATTTTACGTATTTTTTAATTGATAGGAAAAATGAAAAGGAAAAGGGGCGATACAATATTATAGACTTAAGAAAATATTTGCGCGCACCGACAGATTATTATTATTAAACTGCATGTAAATGTTGTAATAGCCTGCGGCGGCTCAGTCGGTGGAGTGTCGGATTCCCACTCCGGTGACCCGGGTTCGAATCCTAGTCTCTGCCGATTGATACAAGCACCTCTGTAAAAATTACATACACCGCAGACCCCCGTCGTCGATTAGCACCACATGGAAGCACAAACATGGCGACGTTAAAAAAAAATGTTTAAGCAACCAACGTATAAAAAAAATAAATAAATAAAAAGGTGTAAATCGTACGTAATTTTTCATGAAAATGTACGCAATTATTCCAATTTAAAATATTATATGATTAAAATGATTAAAAATATTATTAAGTATTTAGGTTTTCATAAAAAAATATGTAAGATAAAGAAATTTCACATGTAAAATCATATTACAATATACATAATTTTATTCTTATCAATTAATAAAACAAGAAATTTCTGCTGTGCGTCTATACTAAAATTGTTAAAATAAACAAAGTTTTTTTTTGTTGATAAAAATATGTATACTGTATCCAATCGAGAAGGAAAATGCGAGCATAAATACGATTCGAAGGGGTACATATCCACTTTGCAAAAAATTTTGATCTTCAACGCTACGCAAATTTATACCATTATGTAAATGAATTTAAAACATATTACATGGATAGATTGGTAATTTCTTATATATATATATATATATATATATAGGTATTCTATCCACGAAAGGAAGCCAGCTGCGACGAATGCTGAGCCACGCATTCCAGGACCCGAGCGGCCGAAACACGTGCGAATATTGGGCAGCAAGTGGTGCGAGCGACGATTGTAGGAGAGGGGAGAGATTCGCGAATGAGCGTGAGAGAGAAAGAGTGAATAATACTGTAGTGTAGGGACGGTAGGGGAAATGAATGTGAGTGTGTGCGAATGAAAGTGTGTATGTGAGTGCATATGTGCGAATCTCTCGAATTAGTGTGCAGGGTGTACGGGGAGGAATGCGTCCCGCTACGAACCTCGATTTTCGGCGTTGCGCAAAAACCGAGGTAATGTTCCACCGGAAAACGGTAGCGGACGCATTCGCTTTCCATGCACCTTACACGCACGATCATCTCTTCTGGAGAGCAAAGCGATAGGCGAGCGCACCATTACCGCGCCATTATTTCGTGCTATAAAGGATTAGAAAAATGTATATATTTTATATTTGCTAGCTTTAAAATAAATGTGCCAAGGTTTAATACCAAGGCATTCATAGCATATAGCAATACATTTTATTTAATTTGGCCATCAATTATCCTGCATCCCGGACCTATAATTTAAAATCATATTAAAATTTAATAATAAAATAAAAATCTTTATATAAATTTTTAGAATATAAATTCAGGAATTATAATGAGTGATTTAAATATTGCAAATAGAGTTTTGAATTTATCTTTATTTATTTACATAACATTTAATGCATGCTAATTGCTATTGAGATTATTATATTTCAAAGCATCGTAGAAGAAAACCAGCTCAACAGTATTGTATGTAAATGAAGTAAGTAGAGGTAAGAAAACCATTACAACCATCAGACCTGATAGGTGGCTACTTTACCAACACTGTGGGTAAAGTGGCCAATTTTTAACTCCTTAGAACTTCTTTAATTAAAATTCAGAGAGTATATTTTTTTGCAAAAAATCTCATCAGGTATTAAAGTTAAAGGTTCACACAACATGTTTGAATAGTTTCCGAAGTCCTAAAACCCGATATATACCTACTGGGAATAGCAAGTTCCTTAAGGTGGCCACATTACCTGCACCCCCCTTATAATACATACTACATTTATGTAGTACTGATTACAGTACTTTTTTAGAAGATATAAAAGGGGAGATGGAAGCCAGTACAGATTCCTATATCCCATTTTTCGTTACACTCATTCGATTTGTTTTCAAATATAATCTCAGTCGTCAGGTATCCGCAAGATCTTAAAGAACATCGGATAACTGAAATAATAAATCAACATTAAAAATTGAACATGAATAACGAAAAATATGAATATGTCGGTAAGTACGAAACTGGATACACTAGCATCAGCATCCTCTTAAGGTGACTCCAGCAAAAATCGATCATGTGTAGAAAAAACAACAATATTTTAGTTTAATATACTTTAAACCCTCTCAAAATTTTAGACCCTCTTGTCGATGAAATAATCGCAAGAAAAAGGACTGAAATACTACTATTCGATACAGTTTAAAATCACTCCTGAAAGACCTTTGACACGTAATTATTATTTATATAAAGTATATATATTAGCAAAAGACTAGAAGAATATTAAACATTATATGGGGCGTTACGCACGGATCCTTCCAACCGCACGCGCGCGCTAACACACTGATTTTTCAACTCGTGGTAATAGCACTAAAAATTATTTTAAAATAACCGCAATACACGTTTTTGACGTATTTTTTCCTCAAATTTCTGATGGTGCCATTCGCTTTTCAAAATTTTGCCTGCATCGTCTTAAAAAACATCGATGCGACTTTGTCGATTAAATGCTCGAAAATATCAAAAAAGTCCTGTATATGAACAATACCTATATCGATGTAAAAATAACCCTCAGCTTTCGATGTAGTGTCAAAAAAAGATTAAACAAGTGACACAGAAGATACAGCTCGTTATCAGAAAGCTGAGGAACAAATATGTCAAAAACGTATATTGCGCATTTATTAAATATTTTTTGCGCCGTTACCGTGAGTTAAAAAGTCAGTGTTTTAGCGTTTGCATGCGCGTGGCTGGAAGGATCCGTGCGAATCGCCCCATATAAGGATTCGAATGTTCTATAAAAAATATTAGATCGATAATAGTTTAACGAAATTATCATGTAATAAATCTGAAATTTGTTGTTAAAGTACATAAATTAAAGACTTTGATTCTATATTATAACAGTACATAAAAAGTCTTAAATTTACATTTTAACTACAACTTTTGCACAATTAAGTTAATAATATCTTTCTTAACATTTTGTAAGCAGCATACATATTAAAAGTAAAAAAAATATTTCGAGGCCCTAGACGTGCCTATTTATTTCGGCCCTTCGTACAGGAGCGAAATTACCACTTTTAAATTACATCATTCGAAGTTAATTTTATTTTAGTATGCTACTATTTGAAATAGAAATACAAAACAATGTTGTTTTTAGAACAAAAACACGTTTGAAAAAATAAACGTACAATTGTTGAAATCAAATTCAAGAAAAACAATTAGATGTTTTATAATTAAGGGCCATCCGTATATTTTTTTAATATTATAGTTCTAAATATAGTATATACTATAATCATATAATACTGACAATGGTATACCTTTTCGACGAATGTAGTTTTAATATAGTTAGGAATATAATCATATAATGCTATAATTATTTTTTAGAGTTATAGTTTTGATTATAGTGAATATTAGAATCGTGTAGTATTGACAATAGTAACCTTTCGGCGGATATATTTATGAATATAGTATATATGAGGAGGTGGCGAACGAAACCGGATAATTCCACTTTCCTTAATTGTGAGAAAATTATGAAAAACTGGATTCTTTTTCTATTAGTTTAAATGGAATAACGTATTTAAGGTACTATGTGAATGGCTGAATTTTAAGTTAAGATTAAAAGTAGCACCATAAATATAAAGACAACAATGTTTTATGATGAAAAAATATATAAAATCAATTTTCACAAAAAGTAAAATTATATGGTTTTGTTTGCTGAATCCTCATATTATAAGCATACAGTATTGATAATAGTATATTTTTGGTTGATATAGTTTTGATTATAAGTAAGATATAATCATGTAGTATTTCTTATAGTTTGCCTTTTTTGAGATATAGTTATGAATGTAGTATATATTATAATCATATGTGTTGTGGACATAGTTTGGATTACAATTTATATTATAATCATGTAGTATTTATTATAATTCTTTTTTGAAAGATATAGTTTTCATTATAGTTAAGATTATAATCATGTAGTTATTGATAATACTAACTTTTTGGCGGATATAGTTTTGAATATAGTAAATATTATAATCATGTAGTATTTACTATATATTTTTAATATTACAATTCTAAATATAGTGTATACTATAATCATATAGTACTTTTTGGCGGATATAGTTATGAATATAGTATGCATTATAATCATATAGTATTGATAATAGTACATTTTTGGTGGATATAGTTTTGATTATAATTAAGATTATAATCATGTAATATTTATTATATTTCTTTTTGGAAGATGTAGTTTTGAATATAGTACTACTATAGTGGTTGCATATAGTAGGGTGCGAAAAAACTATAATAAAAATTAGTATTATGATTATAGTAATACTATAAGAATTACTATATTCAAGATTATAGTTATGAATATAAGTTTTTTTCGTAAGGGATAAGTAAATAAATAAATAAAAATATACTATAAATTATAAATAAATAAATATTTAAAGTACATGCAATATATATACCCTAAAAGTAATTACAGTGGCATATCACCATGGAACAATTACGATAATTCTGAATTTATTAGACACAACATTTATGATTTAATTATATCTAACCTATTAGACTTTGAAATACATTGTATGTATACTATGAATTAATTTTTCAGAATTTCTTTTTAACTTCTATTTAAAAGAGTAAAAAGGACCATGTATCTGACCATGATGATCGATCATTTACGGTAGAAGGTTAGATTTGGAGACAAAGATATTTACAAATGAAATATATGAAGTTTATCCCTTCATTTAGGTGTACAAAGTAAGGTGTCTTTTTGACTCTCAAAGAGCAACAAGACAGCTTCTCAATGAGTAAAAAATTCACCATTACCCACAAAAGGAGACTGAAGGACAACTAAATGCTACAGCTAATGGTATATAGATAAGATGACTTTATCCAATGCATAACCTAATGTTCAGGAATCGTTCATATATTGATATTTAGAACTAAAAACCAAGATTAATAAGATTGGATGTGATGTCGAAATTCAACGTAATAAAGTACACCAATCCTGGATGAATTCGAGCAACATTACAATTCGAACCCCGATTTGAAATGACTATGGATGTTGAGATAATTGACCATATGAACAACAATTGTATGAGATTGAATACATAACTTCTATAGACAATGTAATGGAAATAGAAATTTAGCAAGTATTGTCAACAAGGTGGTAAATATGAAATAATTATATGTACGAGAATGTACGTGGCAACTGATGAATTCGTCGTTGCGGAAGTAGGTAAAAACAAAACAAAACAGAGACTTTAGGCTACTAAGGTAGCCGTGTAGGTTCAAATCTGAAAATCATCAGGTTGAATAACAACGATCGATACTAGGAATTAGACTCAAAGTCCGATTTTCAAACATAACGATTACAAGGAAATAAATGATTTCTACAAGAAGTGATGTAGAATATTTTTAGTTAATTTTTTTAGTTATACATTATTCCGTTCCAACATGGCGGGAGGAGAGAAATCTCCTCCTGAGCCTGATGATAATTGCTATAAGTGTCACCCAAAAGTAAAAAATGCTGCAGTAATATGTAATATTTGTGATAGCTCTTACCGCAAAGTTCTTTTGAGTAAACAGAAAAGTATAAGTATGTGAGTGAAGGACTTATTATTTGCCCTGAACATAGAGGCCTAAAACTAACCTAAAAAATTGTAAGGAAACCTTAAGTGATTCAGCAAAATTGTTAATTGCACAAATAAAATTGAAGAAATCTGAGGAAATAAGACAGGAAATATTAATCGAAGTATCAAACAAAACTCTAAAAATACAGAACGTAACAAACTTTGGAAATGAAGCTGAGTATGAATTAATGATAACAGAAAATTCTCTTTTGAAACAAATTAACAAAGAGTTACAAGAAAAAAATTAACTGCTGAGGGAACTACTAGATAAGCAAAAAGAAATTAATGTTAAAAAACAAACATTTGCTGAAGTGATAAACTATGCTAAGCCACCACAAAAACGAATCCCTAAAATAACAATAACAAGACGTGACAAGAATGATAATAAAACTAACATTAAAGACAATGTAACTAAGTGCCTAACTAACGAGAAGAGTACATAAACCAAGAATATATTCGTTAAAAACAAGGATGAAATAGTTATTAGTTGTATGAACTGTGACAGTGTAAGTGCAACTGAAAATCTATTAAAAAAAACTAGAGAATGTATGTAACATCAAAGCAGAGGAATTAAACAATCCTAAAATTAAAATTGTAGGTATAGATAATTACACAAATATAGACAATGTTAATTTAGAAAACGACATCAGTATAAGAAATTTCAGCAACTTTACAAACAAAGGTACAGTGCTACACATGTACAAAAACAAGGATAATCTAAGTACTGTCTTAATGGAAGTGCCAGCTAAAATCTACATGCATATCAAAGAAAATAAAAACAAAATCTTTCTTGGTCACCAAAATAGCAAAGTATACGATTTAATAAATATTAAACCATATGATAAATACGGCAGACTTGAACATAATGAATGAAAGTGTAGAAACGAAGCAGCTAGTCTTAATTGCTTAGAATAACACAAAACTAATAAATGTAGAAATTATTTAATATCATTAAATGTCTAAATTGTGTTTTTAGAAATAATAAATATAAGACTAAATACAGCATAAATCATATGGCATCAGATAGGGATTCATGTGAAATTCTGAAAAATAAAATAAGAAAAATATATAGACTCAACTGGTTATTCTGTGAAACCTACTTTACCAACATGGAGTATTTTAATGAAGAAACAACAGCAGAAGATAGATAATAGTCCAAATCTAACGACACATGTGACGCCACAATTAGGAATATCATAATGGAAGAATACATTAATCTACTTGAAGAGATCCAAAATGAAGTTATTCGACAAGAAGTTTCCTATAAGAATCTACATACACTTAATACTGAAAGGGACATTAAATCAAATACTAGCTTATACGTTAATATTAGAAGCTTAAATGCAAATTTTTAAACACTACTAATTCTTATTAAGAGTATAAAGATCAAGCCCTAAGTTATAGTTTGTGCTAAATTTTGGAACCTTCAGCATTATGATTATTATAACTTACTAGGATATGATATATACTATAATGAAAGTGATATAAATAAGTCAGACGGTGTCGTTCAAGCAGTCTCGATTCACCCACGGCTGAGGACGGTAGAAATACCTCTCTATTATTGTCAGTGCTAATCATTTTCAATATTTTGCTAGTGAGACACTCAAGCTTCGCTTCACGCTTTACTCAACTGTCGACCGAGCTTCATTCTGGCCTCCGCCCAACGCAGCCCTCTCCGATACCGCGCTCTTCAAGGGATAGCTGAATTCCAGCCATTTTCCACGGATTCAAGCCGAGCGTCTCGTGGCGTCTGCCCGCCTGCGGCCATTTTCGCCCTCCCGTGCGTGCGTCAGCAGTTAAGGACACGCTTCACCACCACAGCAGCTAACGGGTTCTGTGCAAACTCACAGCGTCTACGGACATCGCTCATCAAATCAGTAGTATATGCTACCCAATCGCTAGACACAAAAAACCCCCACTCCTCCACCTACTCCCCTCTAACAGTTTTGTGGACGAATAGGTAGAAGAGTGTACATGTGGTGGAGGTAGATAGCGTCAGAACAATTGGGGTGTGGTGGCTTCCTTATAACGTCATACTCTCCCCCTTTCTCTCTCTCTCCCTTTCTCTCTCTCTCCCTCTCCTCCTCTCTCTCTACACACGCGTGCGTGCACACACACATACATACTCATATATATATATATATATATATATATATATATATATATATGTGTGTGTGTGTGTGTGTGTGTGTGTGTGTGTGTGTGTGTGTGTGTGTATGCGTGTGTGTGTGTATGCGTGTGTGTGTATGTGTATATATATACACACACATTCGTGGTGTGATATAAGAGAACACACACACATAGATATATACACAAACGAATGGTACAGACACCACTCTTTTTTTATCTATAATTATAATTATAAAAAACTAACCTTTTTATCGACTGTACCTGTAGAACAGTCCTATTCACCTCCTCCTTACGCAGCACATATTTTTCAGAAAATAGTATAAAATTAAAAATTGTTTAAAGTATTCCTGATAATATTATTTTATGAATTATTACACAAGCACTTCAAGGTTTGTGCGCATTGTGGGCACATCCATACGACACTTACAGCAATATTGCCACTTATAGTTCTGTTTCTTATGTTGACGCCAATAACGTTTTTTACAGTGACCACAAAAATCACTGCGTGTTATTTTCTTCCTTTCTTTGAAATTTTCTTCTGTTACCTTCATCAATTTTTGTAACGTAAAAAAATTATTCGGTGGATGTTCAGTCAAAGAAAAACCACGGAATTCGGAAGACGATCTGATACTGCTATTGCTACTGCTAGTGGATGCGTTTTCATCTGTCAGATGGTCTAATAGACGGAGATGTTCTGCTGCAATGGAGTTCGAAGTCGATTCCACTGATAACACTTCGGATGTTGATTCTTCTTGGTGAATCAGAACTATACTTTCATTGTTAATAAAATATTCTGTATCACTATTAGTTTCTTCATCCACTATCAGTATCTCCCAAATTGCTTCCTCAGTTCTACTCACAGGTAGATCACCGCCACATAGTGTCTCTACATCTATAACACTAACTTCTGAATCAGAAACTCCGTGTATAACACACGCGTAAGTTCTGCGTAACTCACCACTGCGACGATTGGTTTTATATACGCGCATTATTAGTAACGGACACTGCGCGAGATGAACAAGCACTGGTGCTCGATCCTTCATAGGTTTGACGCCGTGGTAGTTCTCCCATGGTGCAAAACTGTACGTTGTAGTGTGCTGCACCGTGATTCATCTCTGTGACAGATCAGCTAAAAATTTTAATCTCATATAGCAACACGTGCAGCTGACCACACTTCTTAGTTACAGTTGCATCCCTGTACTGTATCTTACTACTGATGATTCATACCGTGCAGCTGCAAAAGTGTATTACAATTTTTTCTTTTTACAATCGATAATAGATATCTTAATAACTTCTAGTTTGATCAGTTCACGGGATTAAACTTTTTGTAGCTCCATATACGCCTTTATTAATCGTGTATTCATATTTCACCGATCACTTTTATTTTGATAATAGATAACCTATATCTCGAATATTTTAACTTTGATCAGCTCGTGGGATTACACTTTTTGGTTGCTAGATATAAGTCTTTGTTAACCGTGTATTTAGATTTTGCCCATCATTATTTTTTTTGACACTCGATAACCGATATCTCGAAAAGTTATAGGTTGATCAGCTCGCGGGACTACACATTTTATAGTTACATATAAGCCTTTGTTAACCCTGTATTCAGATTTTGCCCATCTGTTAAGAAACGTATTGTTTCTTAATGAAATAGTTATTTTGTATTATTTTATTTATTTTATAAAGCCGGGGTAGGGGGAAGAGGTCTGGTCCAGCCGTCCTGTACAGGCCCGGGCCTTTCGCGCACGTGGGGCGATTAAACTTTTTGTTTTACTCCTTAATCTTCTTATTAACTAATTCTTTGGGGAATTAAATGAAAAAATGAAAGATTTCTTATCTTATTTGTTCTTTACTGTTGAACTCGATATATTTTATTTATGGCTTATTAACTTGGTTATTGTTTTTTATACAAATATCTGTATTCATGAGGCGTGTGGCTACTCTAACTTGGTTCAATCACGACTGACCAAAACGTGGTTTACCTGCAGCGGCCGCGCTGCAGCGTCCACCCGCGCTCAAGACCTCTCCTCCGTGATGTCACGGTGATTGTCGCCTCGTGTCACGCTCATGGTTCTTAAATGAGCTTAGCGACAGCAGGATTGGCACTTTGCAGCGTGCATTCACCGATCGAGCGATAGGGTAGGAGAGTCCCGAACAGCGATAAGCAAGCAAGCGGAGCCGTTTGTGACCTCGACCAATACATGGAGAAAACTAAATGACGGAAGTTGTGTATGTGTATTCAATAAATTAATTTAATTAATATAGTACAACTTCCGTCACTTAACAGCCCCCCTTACTTAAAAACTTTCGTCGGCCTCGACGAACTTCGCGTATCGCTATAGAATAACATAGCAATATTTGTTAGTGTGTTCGAGGTATATGGTCCGGGTTCGTCTTTTTGGTATTACGTAAGTTTATGCGAGCAAATTTTTATTATTATTTTTAATTTGATCTAAAGTTTGGTATAAAAGAAAAGAAAATAACTTTTTGTGAATATTAGTTGTTGGTGGATGTTAATAAGGAATTTCTGAGGGATTTTTGAGAAATTTAGTTATTTTTCTCATTCAATCTTTTGAACATGGGTTGGTCCTCCGTCACCAAATAATCCGGTAAACATTGTGTAGATGCCTCCAAAAGATTTGGACTAACGTAGATCGAACTCGTGTTTAGGTCTTAGCCAATTCGTTTTCCGTCGTTAAATGGTTCGGTCGACATTTGTTTGGAATATCTCCGAAAGATTCGGACCGTCGGAACTCGAATTTGCTGTCTTTACTCGTATATCGAAAAGTGAGATTTTGATCTTGTCTGTTTGTTTTTCATTGAGACATGATTAGACACTTGGTGCCCTTGCTGTAACTTTCTCTCTCCCTTATGTCTTCCTCTGTTTGGGACGGAATTTGGTTGATATTGTGTTATGTTTCTTTCCTTTTGTTAAACCCCAAATCAAATCTTTTTTTTTTCGTAGACTTGAGTAAAATGAGATTACAAAATTTGTGACGTTTGGGTTTTGTTCACAATGTCTTATCATTTATAATATTGATTTGTATTGTCCTAAAATTAAGGTAGTCCATGTTCGTAACAATAAATGTGGTCAAAGAATTTTAGTGTATATATGGCATATTGAAAAATAAAATTTATAAAGGTATACAAATTTATTGGTCCAATATTCTTAAATGGTACTTAAAAATTAATATTGTGGAGGTTTTCAAAAGCTGTCTGGTCCATATCTAGCATGCTTGGCGATGGTTCTCTCACGACTTATGCTCGTGATAGGTGAATGTCACAGAGGCTGATTAGTCTCGCACTTCTTCTGGTTGTTCTTCGTACGGCCGTAGTAGAGATTCGTGTTCCGTGGTGTTTGGTGCTGGTGGATTAGAGTGGTCCTTGTTTCTTTTCTCATTGTGGTTCTTTTTGCTTTGTTTGTGTTTTATGGTATTGTGGTTAAAATTTTTGTAACTACAGTTTTCTAAGTGTTGGCTCCAATCTTCCTTCGCATGTATCTTCCACATCTTGTAATTGCATTCCGTTATGTGCTGGTCCCAATCTTCATGCTTTATTTAACTTCCACAGAAGCGGTGTTTTTGTGCATCCTATGCATTTGTTTGCTACATATACTAACGTGGTTCTGTTTATTCCTTAGGTCCATGTCCATACCGAAGGTTGACGGTATTTCCTGTGCTTAAGCATGTTCTTACTGTTGCCCATCTTGGACGATATTCTTCCGGGCAGTTGTCCATGGTATTGGTCGCATCTTCTTCATTAAAATACTGGACATATCCCATATCTCTTAGAAAACGCTTGTTGTTTTCCTGTCCTTTCTTTAAAACGCGGATGATGTGGTCCAACATTCTGAAATCCATGAAGTCCTCTTCAAATACTTCTCGCGGTTTTCCAATGGGTATCAGGACACACAGTCTCTTCTTCTCCGTGTCATCTAAACGTCCGGTTATTAAATCTGGCATCAATACCGGTCCTGAGCTGGGTCGTACCTTTTCAGCATCTGGACCTTCCTGTGTTGTTTCTTGGCTGGTCATTTCGTTGTTTTTGTTTTGTATGTGTTCTTGGAAATTCATGGCTTTTTCTGCATGAATAAGAATCTGGTATTCTATTTTTAGCATGTGGTCATTTGGTCCTTAGCTTTCTGTGGTAATTGTGCATGGTCCAATGACTTTAAATAATCGTATTGCTGCCTCTACACTCCCTTGGAAATATACATGGACTCGGTTTGGCTCTGGCCTATTCATGTCGTGCAAAATTATCTGACTCAGAGAGTCTGCGATTGGTGGGTGCAGATATATTGGCCCTTGTTCTTCCGAGAAAGAACTGTCTGTATCATCGGTTGTTGAATCGTTGTCTTGATTTTGTCCGTTCATTGCGGTGGGGGTGTGTTATTCAAGAATCTTTCTGGTAGCTTCCTGGTCCACGTATTGGATAATTAGGCGTCCTATTTTAAGATTTGGTCCTTCGTGTCAGACACTTAATTTTATATTGTTGCCGGCGCCAAAGCTTTTCACAAAAGCTGCTGCATCTTCTATGGCGTTAGGTGGTTGGTACTCAGTTGGTCCTCTAGTAGGGTCACCGAAGTTATTTGGTAATGTTGATGGCCCATTCTGAAAGAAAATAGGTTATGTTATGTTAGTTTGGTCCATTTGATGCGGAGAATGTTAAAAAAAAACTGTAGGTTGGTATTTTCGATTTTACAGGTCGCATGTTATCGTATTGGATTTAGGTCACAGTTTATATTGAACGTGTATGTGGTGTAATTGTTTTATTGATTTGGGTTCAATCTACATTCATATTAGGTTCATCTAATGTGTATTGATCATTCTTTGATAGTGCAAAATGTTGTTTATCTTGGTCCATGATTACTTCCGAACTTGTATGCTCTATTTTGATTCTCTTGATGTTTTCATCTAATAGTCCTTTTAGGTCTGGGTCAGTTTTTCTTTCTTTTTGGTCATGTTGTGTTATGTTAGTGTCCTTCGTTATTTTTCCGGTGTTATGGTCCCATGCGGCTTGCTTTTTGCAAATTTGCTCATGTAGGTGGTAAGTTCTATTAGTATTGTTTCTTCGCAGAATTCATGGAATTTTGTGCTATGTCTCTGTATGCTGTATTTGGAACTTTTCCTTGGTTCGGCATAGGTCGCCTGATAGTCAGGGTTGCATCCATGAATTGCCTTTTCCGCATCTTGGATATTGAAATATTGTACATATTCAAAGGACAATCTCTGTTTTTTCCCTATCAGTACCGGTCCATGGAGTACAGAATAGCCGTGTTTTGTCATTCTTTAAACTATCTGACTTATTCAGATAAACTTGTGATTTTATGGTTCCGTGAGAGTATCGTGGGTTCATGGTTATTAGATCATGATGATTTTGAGTCCTTGGACGTTCTAAGGTTCTTTGGTTACATGTGGGTCGTTGTACTCTTTTTGTTATTCATGTTATAGGTAAACCATTGAGTTTGGTTGCTTTTCTGGCTTCTTCTTCAGCTTTGAACCTGATTGTTATTTTGTTGGTTAAGTCCATGCTGTTGTGCTTGATTTCCATTGTAGTTGGCGTTCCTACTTTTTCAAAGGTAGCAATGATGTCCGATATTGGGATTCTTTTGTCAAAAAACACAGCGACAGCAATGGGTCTTGGGTTCATGATTTTGTCTTGGTCCGTCCTAAAAATGATTTTAATGTGTTGATTGTTACGTTGTAGTGTTTTGGTTAATTGAGTTGTTTTTATGTACATAGCGTCTGGTTAGTTAATGCGGTAAAAATGAATTTGAAACCGTATATTATAGTTCGATTTCTTCTTCATTTGATTTATCCTTCTAGATGCTAGGAGTGATAATGTTCGTTTCGATGTTTTGGATTTGTTGGGTGCGTCATTAGTATCTTTACTTGTGTTGGGTTCTATTGTTATGGTTTCGGGGTGTGTTTGGGGTTGCATTGTAGCGTGTATGGATAATGAGTATTCGTGCTGCCTCTTTTTGAAACGTAAAATCCCCGTGTTATTTTTAATGCATATGATTATTGTTGTTGTTTTTATGAGAATAAGCGTAACTTGAAATGTTAACCCCCCGTACACGAGGGTTAGTACGATTAGTCTCTCTTTTGTTCATGTGATCCATTATTTGGTGCAATGATTGTCCCTTGTCTTTCCAGAAAGTTACTTCTTATGATTTGGTGTTTATAGAGAAGTTCAAAATTCCTTCTGTTCCTTTTAACTTTGGGTAAATTTGATTTATTTCTAAATTTATTTCAGGCTTGTAAATGTACTGTTGCTTCATTCTCTTGTTTTCCTCACTGATTAGTGCCACTTCTTTGGTTCTTCCTACACAACCTGTAGCCAGTCTTACAATTCCCACGCCGGTTATTTTTACTGTTTGGTCTGCTTCACCTGAACATGTTATTCTTAGAAGTTCTTCTTTTACCGTCGAGTACAGCCATGATCCATCTACATTTAAATAGTTCCATTGGGCTGTAGGATCGTATTTGTACCGTACGGCACATGTTTTTAGGCCTTCAATGCTTGGGTTTAACAACATTGTGACTTCACAGTCTTCTGGCGTTGACACTTCTTTGAGGGGTCCTCCTGATGGGCATATATGCGTAGTGTGTTTTAATACATGCATTTTGAGTATCATGGTCATGCTTTAAAAATTGTTTCTCATCAGCACTTAATGCTAAATTTTTTTTTGATGGTCGTAATATGCCAGACCGGCTCATTTATTATTGTGTTTTTGTGGTACAACAATTAGGTGTAACTTGTACAAATGATACGGTATTCTTTCTACTAAAGGTAAGTGTAATACCGCATAAGCTCGTATGTGCTCCGAGGGAATTGGGAAGTCTAGGTCTGCTGTGATTCTTCTTATGTCCATGGTTATTTGATGGATGATTTCCGTTTTTAGCAATTCAGGGTGTACCTTGCTTTCCTTCAACAATCTTAGAATAGCCAAAAGCTTTTCGTTACTCCCGATCACGTGGTTTAGTTTCGATTCTACGCTCTTGAGGTAGCTAGTTAGTTCTAAAATATATTTTAACTCCTTGCCTTCTTTTAGTAGAGTGGTCATTTTCTCTGTGAATATTTTTTCTATGCTGTTAAGCACGTGTTGGTGCGCTCTAGTAATGTTGTAGAGCTCTTCAAATCCGGGTGATACGATGTGAGTTTTTTGGTCTATCAATTGCATCATTTTGTTTTTATATTGGTAGAGTTTATCTATGTTGTGATTGATGTTTTCTACATCATCCTCTGTTATAAGTCCAAATAGACTTTTGCTAATGCTGCCAATTGCTCCTAGGGGTGTCATCCTTTTGGTCCTGATGCTACGCGAAATTCTGGTTCCTGCATATTCATTGTTTCCGACATTTTGTATGGTGGTATCATTTATTTGTGTGTGTAAGTGGGTCAGTGTTTGGTGTTTCAATTCAATGAAATCTGTGCCCAGTGCTAGTTTGCATTTGTGTTCAGGCAATTTTATAATGTAAATGGCAATTTGCCAACCAGCCCTTTTTATTCTAATTGTTTGCATCCGCTCATAGTAGATGCCGGGGTTTGATTCTACTTTTTCTAAATCATAGTTGCCGCGACAAGATACTATAGTGACGAGTGTTAAGATTTCGAATATTAGGTCCATTTTGATGATACCGGTAATTTAAATAATGTTTAATAAATTTGCCAAGTTATTCCATCGGGAGGTACGACTTCTTTTAATTTGTTCATGTGTTCCTGTCTAGAATTTCTACTATTTTTAAAGGTTTATTGTAAAAGCTATGTCTCTTTGAGGTTCTGGCTTCCTTTAAGATTCGCGTATAACCTCCCACCTTTGCCTTAAGGTGATGCTAAACCCTCTTGTTACCGTAAAATACGGGGAAACACTTTTTTCATTCAATATTTAATTTTGAGAAAATATCTCTCTGAAAAGTTGATGTTTTTGAGTAGGACAATAACGTTACATAGAGATATTTACTAAAAATTAAAAATAAAATAAGAAAAGTGGTTTCTCATATTTGTCGGTGACTGGTGGCTTTAGCATCACCTTAAATCTCCTGATTTTTTTATCATATTCCTGTTTAGATTTATGTTTGGCTTTTATCTGATTTTGACCGGCCATGATTTTTATTTCGGTTAAACGTATAATTAGGTCGCGTAAATAAATGTTGTAGGTTCGCAAACTTTAGTCAGAGGGTATGCGTATTGGGAAACGGCCTATGCGGCCATACACTAATTCAAACGGAGTAAAATTGGTTGAACGGTGTACACGTGTGTTATATGAAAATGTGGCATAAGGGGTTAAGTTATCCCAGTCATCAAACTTTTCTGAGTAGGTTCTAATGAAATCTATTAATCCTTTAATAAAGGTGCATGATTCCGTTCAAGGGAGCCATTAGTTTGGGGTCTGTACCCTGAGGTTGTTAGACGATCAATTTTTAATAACCTTAACATGGTCCCTACAATTTCCGACAAGAAACTAGTTCCTCGGTTTGAAATTATTGCCCTCGGTGCACCAAATTTGCAGACCAGATGTTTAGCTAGTGCATCTGCTATCGTGGTAGCCTTGAGGTTTTTAATCGGTATCGCGATTAGATACTTGGTCAGGTTGCATTGCGTAGTGAGTAGATAACAGTTTCCACTTGGTGTCATTCTTAGTTTTCCCACTGTATCTATTGATATTTTGTCAAAGGCTTCTATGGGAGTGTTCGTTATGATCATTGGCTCTCGAGTCTTGAAATGGTCCATTTTTTTTCTTGGCAGCTAGGACATTTCCGTATATAATCCAGTACATCGTTTCTCTTCATTGGCCAGTAGTATCTCTCTCTGATCTTTTGGTAAGTTTGATTCACTCCTTTATGCCCACCTGTCAGACTATCATGCAACGCCGCGATGATGCGGTCCTTTTGTCTGGTAATTGCACTTTTCCGTAGCAAATTGTTGCTTTTATTCGAGGGTTTTCAAAATGCTTTATAATTAATTCTGCTAATAATCATGGTTCAAGTTGGTCTGTCATCTCTCCTCTTCGAGATACCCTGAAACTGTTAATGTTTTATTTTAAGAGGCTTTTCTTCATGTTTAATAACGCAACGTTTAAGTTGACTACATTTGTTGGTTCAAAGTATCTGTCCTTCACTACTAATGAAAAAATGTTATGATTTTTGTATGGGGTCGTTAGGATTTGTTCCACTTTTAGTTTTCTATTTTTCACATTTTTTAGGTTGATGGCTCCTATTTCCACTAAGTCATGTTATTGAGCTTATGTTATCACAGTCTATGGATATGAAATGTACCAAATTATCTCTTTTGTATGTGAGGCATTGGCGCACGGTTGTGACATTATTCCGTAAACCCAGTGAATTGGTGGTACTTGTACTTGTTGAGTCATCACTCAAAGTGGTTTTGTTTTTCTCTTCAGGATTGGGGGTATGAATATTGGTATTGTATTGTCCGGTGGTGTTGAATAATCAATCACTATTGGCGTGTTTTCTTCTTCCTCTAACCTTGGTATTCGTGTTTCTCTTCTGGTTTCTTGGATAATTCCTGGCGTACTTTTGCCAATGAGTTCTCTTTGCGTTACTATTGGTGTTTCAGAAATTGCTCTTCCAGGTTGAGTAATTACCTTGCTCGTCTCAAGTTCTTCATTCTGACTTCTGACTATACTCTCATCATCTGCTGAGTCCCCACTAGTGCCATATATCTCCTCCTGTTGTGACGTAAGGGATGTATGTGTTTGGCTTAATAATTTTTCAACTCTCTGGGCTAGTATCGCGTCCATGTTGTTAGATCCATAATTTGGGTCTAGTGTACGTAGATGATACCGCATTTCATCTTCTACTTCGTTTCCATCAGAGAAGTGTGATGGAATGAGTATTGGTTCTGACTTAGGCTCTCTTCTAACTTCCTCTTTGATTCCTCTAATTCTTGTCTACTCAGAGTAGTTCTTATCGATAGATTTTTCACTGATTCATCTTCCGAGCTCGATTCTGTGTCTGTTGTTTGCATTGATGTTACTCTGATCTCAATATTGGTTTTATTAGTTGAGTTGCTGACTAACGATTTAATGTCGCTGATCGTCTAATCACTGGATAACTCGCCTTGATCCTGTTCCGTCTCTTCTTGCCTCAAACCACTGTATCTAGGATCTGGTATCGGTGGTTTCTCTAACTTGGCATCGCTGTCCTCTATTCCTGTAGAGGTCATTATCAATCGCCTCGAGGGTGAGAAATGGTTTATCACGGACAAGTCTGAATTTAGATCTGCTTGTTTTTCCGAGTTTGTTGACTGCACTTCTTGTTGATTCAGATTTTGGTAATCTTCGCTACTTTTGATGCTTTTTTTGTTAAAGTTTTCTGCATTTTTCTTTGCCGTGAATCTGAGTATTGCTCCATGCCTTATATAATCAACAATCGGGCTGGATACTGCATTCTTGGCTCGGATTCTTTGTGCTATTACGCTGTGTTGTAGAGGAGGGACAGTCTTTTTGGTTTTTCCCCCCTTTGGTCTCCCGAGTTTTTTTGTTTGTTCTCCCGTTGAGTGTACTCTTGGTCTAAAACTTATTGGTACTCTTTCTTTTGATGTAGATGCTACACTACTGGCTTTGTTTTGATTTTCTTTGTCATTCTTTTGTTCCTGCACCATAACCCTTAATATCGGAATTTGCTTGTTTATCTCTTCCTCTGAGGGTAGCTGTTCGGGTGGGTTTCTTCATAGCGCATCTGCGTTCTTGTTGAGTTTGCCTGGTCTGTACTTGAATGTGTACTCATATCCCGAAAATTTGAACATCCATCTCATTAGTCGTTGTCCTGGATCTTTTCTGTTGGCATCTAGTTCAAAGGCTCATGATCAGCTACTAGGATAAATTTTCGACACAGTAGGTATGGTCTGAATTGGTGCAAGGCATACACTATTGCTAAACACTTGTCAGTATCTTGTCAGTATCTTGTCACATCTTGTCAGTATCTTTTGATCAGTCAAAGTCGACAAACCAAGTTCGTAAAAAAATGAACAGTGTTAGTTTTGCGTTTTTAGTAAAAATATTAGGACATGCTCTTAATATTGCCAAAGATAAAGAATCACATATTTGAGCAATGTGTGGCAGAGTATTGTGTTCCAATATTCAACAGTTATCTGTGGAGAATCTATACAGAAAGCTGCATTTTCTCTTGCTTGTAGACCAACAACAATATATCACATGTATTGTGTCAGCCTTTTCCAAAATGAACATCTTCTCTCGATTGCCGTGAATGCCATACGGCAACGGAACAACCAGGCGGATCCACTAGCAGCTCGAATGATTCATCGTTACCGTAAGTACTAATATCTTACATTCTAAAAGATTCTCATTTTTCTTTGCAAATAATTTTATTTATAACCAATGTTTTAGTAATGAGGCCAATGTTAAACGATATCGAGAGGGACGAGTTTATATTGAGATGTGATGAGCAAACCTTACCGTCGACATCAAATGAAAACAATCGTAAGTATTGAATGTGCTATAATGATTATATTGTTTCAATTATTGCTCATTCGCATACTTCAGTTTTAGAAGTTGAGATGGGTTCTGCTGTAGACCAGAGACAGTCGACGGAAGGTACATCATCCGTGAACAATGGTAAGTATTGCTCTTGTCAATATAAGACTTCTAATAATAATTTAGAATTATAATGGCACGCCCAATAGTTTAATTTCAGAAACAACCCTTGCTGTATCCATCAATGATGATAACGATACTACACCAAATCGTAAATATTGAATGCGCTATGATAAAATAATTGATTTTTCTACTATAAAGACAACGATACTTAAGTTTTAGAAGTTGGATCATCGATGGTTGTACAAAGATCTACACCACCACCAGTAAATCAAGATGATTTTATCAATAGGAGCGGTATACGTAGAAAACGCAGAAGACTGAGCAGCAGCAGCAGCAGCAGCAGCAGTACCAGTAGCACCAGTAGCAACAGCAGCAGTAGCAACAGCAGCAGCACAGGCACAGTATTTGTATTTACATAGCTTAAAGAAAATTTAATCGTACAGGTAATTATTTACAGTTCGGAGAAGTGCGACTTCGATTCATAATTCAAAATGATTCTGTACACTTCTACCGTCTTTTTGGATATGAAGGAAGAGAAATCGAAGGAATCCGGTCACAGCCCCCGGCGAACACAGATATTTACAATTGGTTAGAAGGTTGCGTGCGAGATCTCCATCGATGTCTTCGTAGCTGAGGTGCACCAAATGATTTCATAGGAGTAACAATACAATTCGGAGACCTATTATGAATTTTGTCGTTGAGGATCTTTGGAGAATGTTATTTAGTGTGGTGCAAAGTGCTAGTGAATTTAACATTAATAACAGACTGTCTATCAATTGTGCAATTGTTGGTGGTGTCGTGGGATGTAGTCGGATACGTTTAACGGAAGAATCAGTGAATATAAAATCTATTCTTACAATCAGTAATGATGATGATCTTTGTCTACCGTGCAGTCTAGCTGCTGCCGATGCCTATGCTGTCAGAGGTCAAATACGCACAGGTGATTTACATCGCTATTAGAACCTGATCCGACACAGTCAATCAAGAGCTCAAAAAAGTGTTGCCGAGGAAATTTTAAATTTGACGAACGTTCGGGTACCAATTGAAGGATACGGACTCGCAGAAATTCGTATGTTTCAAATTTTTTTTACCACTCGCGGTATAGCCATAGTAGTGTATAACTTTTCGATGTTTGCGCGTGGAAATCCACCGCTCTATGACGGTTCGCGCTTTGTCATCGAAATTTACGGCTGTATAATTCATACATTCCGAAAATATGACCAGCCGATATTAAGCCTCATTGGAACTAGCGGTAGCGCTGGCTATTGTTTATAATTTTTCTTGGTGATACGTGTTTTGAAAATCATCTTAAAATATGATATTACAATTAGAGTAGTAATGTATGCAGTAGAATAAGATTTTGTCGCTTTTGTTTTAAAACAGTTTGCATAAAGAATGGAAAACCAGATGAATGCGGTATAGCTTTTTGTAAAACGTGTAAATTAAGATTACCAATCGGACACCTGTGCTGCGTACAGCCAATAAAGATAGAAGAACGTGTAAAGCCAGTTTTATTTTTATTTTACGATTTCGAAACTCAGAAATCTATATCTGTGTTGGGTGATGACGAGAAAAAAGTTCACACTCCAAACTTGTGTGTCGTGCAACAAGTATGCTCGTACTGTATAGAAAATGAAGATGTCTCGATCAGATGCGACTTTTGCGGTATTCGTGAATACGTGTTTAACGATGAACCGGTAAAACAGCTTGTTGATCTTGCACTAGCACCAAGACAGCAATATCAACAGGTTACATGCATAGCGCACAACTACCAAGGATTCGATGCACAATTTGTATTCAAGTACGTCGTTGAGAGATATAATGAAGAATAAGTCATTCCGTCCGTGGTGATGAACGGATCCAAAATAATTTTAATGGAGATTTTAAAAACGAAATTTATCGATAGTTTAAATTACTTTCACATGCCTCTAACAAGGAAATTACCCGAGGTGTACCTCACCGGTTTTCTTGATATTGTGATATGTTGTAGTACATCAAAAAGTATTAGACACGTATTTTTTTACGTGCTAATTCGTCGATTTAAGGGGTGAAAACCACCCTTAAAATTTACCCCCAATAACAGTTTTTTTTTAATATCTTAAAAACGAATTGAAATTTTCGAATGAAACCAACGCCAATTTATTTGTCATAAAAATGCGCTTCTGTGGTAATTGCTTTTACTTTCTAGGGTTGCATCCCTTGTTTTTTATAAGGGTAGAGATGACTATTTATTTCTCCAGAAATCTTTTAATTTGTTCAATCTTATTAAAAGTCTGTATACTATAAACGATATTGCTGTTTAAGATTGAAAAGGGAGAATGGTAGAAGAAAAAAGTCAAAGGCATAACTACCACTAAACGTGGCATCTGACGTACACTATTAAAATTTTCTTAATTTTGTGATATATTGCAGAGTATAAAAAAATAATTAGAGATATTTTTACTTGCTCCTATGTTGATTTAAGAAAAGAAAAGCACCCTTACAGTTCACCCCCAGAAACACTTTTTATTTAATTTCGTAAAAACAAAGTGCAATTTCTTATTAAACATAAATTTATTTTTTAAACTAAACTTATGTTGACATTGCTCATATTCTGATTGGTCGCTTTCATTTTTAGTAGTTTAAATAATATTGTATAGTTGTAATTTCAATTTTGTATTATTTCAACTGCACTTTTATTTTTGTTCTTGAGCCACGGTCACTCCGTATATGGCATTATGTACGTTAATTGAAATAAAAATAAAAATAAAAATAAAATGCAATAATATTGTTAAGGGTCTTTCTACTATAAATAAATATATTGAATTTCAATAAATCAAATTTAAAATTTAACGCGTATGGCAGTTAAAAAAAGGAGAGTAAAATATTTCCCGACGTTTTTTTTTAATTTAAATATATGCTACTTTATTATAAAATAAAAATATATTTCACATATTCATGTAATAAAAAAAAAATTTAAATGTTATACGTTTTAAGTTTATTTAATATATAAGTAATGTATGAAAGCTAAGAATATTTTGGTGCGCAGTTTGTTCTTTTATTAGGTTATCGAATATCAATCATTTATTTTTATCCAGCATTCGAATCAGCAGCGATAACAATACGCAACCGTTGTTTTTAAGCAGTTACATTTCGCATCCTTTTCAGTTCGCATGTGCCAGTGATAAGTGAAATAAAATTTTATTATACTTTACGAATTATAAACGAAATAGTTGTTTTTTGTTAATTATAAGAACCTTAAGGTATGTATATTATTTATTAAGCATTACATAAATGCAAAATACCCTAGTGGAAATTAAACATGTATATATAAATATACAAGAGTGTACGTTTTATATTAACATAAATTTTTCATAGAGAAAACATTTAGTATAATTTAGCGATTTCATTTCGGATTTGCCACTCTAGTTTACATTTATATACGTATATTGTGACAATTTTATTGCTCATGCAATTATTATTGCATTCACTTCTAAAACGTCACATCGCCTCTCCGGGCGAAAGCCACACATTATTACATATATGTGTATATACTTTGTACTATAGCAAGCATTGGGGACAGAGAGCAGTCGACGCGAAGCGCACATTTTGTGCGCTTGGTAAGTAGCAGAGATAAATAGGGAGAATGAGAGAGAGGGAGACAGTTAGCCGGCCGAGCCGCGTCGCGCGAGACTGGGCAGGGTCAAGGCCGGCCTTAGATACGCGCGGGCAGTTCCGCTTCGCTTCTCGTACCAACGGCACGTCCCGCGCGAAGACGTCCCACCTAGGCGTACGGACGAGACATACGACGGCGAATATGCGAGCGAGCGTGCGATATGGCCGAGGAAGCGACCAGGGCTAGCTACGCCCCAGGGCCGACGTCAAGCGAACAGCTACGAGGCCAGGGCAATCGAAGTAAGTTCAGCTCTCCTTCTCTCTCCCACGCGTACGAACAAAAACCTCCTGCTCTCTTGCCCCGCCGGCTTGCACCACGCGACACCGCGAGTGCCACATTAAATGTATTCATCGTTAAGTAAATAAATCGGTGTTACAGTTTGACTGAAACTACCCGCGTTTCTTTATTTGAAACTCTCCTCTCCTTTGGACTGCCGCCGCCTCCGCGGGCGCACCTTCAGTGCGCATGCTGCAGCTAGCCGAGTCCTCACACTTTAAATAAACGCACGGCCGAAACCGTGCAAGCTAATAGCAAACGCGAGTGGAATTTAGGCCTTGTGCTTGCGGACCGATTGTACGTACAGCGTTACGCTGTACACGGTCCGAGCGGCCACGGAAACTACGAACAAAAAGCTATCACAATATATACACTATCTTATAGAATTTCGAAATATTAAATTTCTAAAAATAGTTGAATGCTCATAGATGTTTGTAAAATTCATTTAAATATTTTTCTCAAATACTAATACATTAATTTATAAAAAAGTTTTAAATATCTCTAACAGAATTAGTTCATTTTATTACATTTTGAAATTTTTTTTTACAGAATATTATACAATCATCTTAATCATACTCGTAATAGAATGCAAATTTATATTTATATTTATATTTATATTTATATTTATTCAACCAGTATACATATACATACTCAATAAAATGAGTATGCATCTCGCAGAGGTAAATAAAATTACCTGATCGCAAGCCTGGCATTAACAAAATACAAGAAAAAACTTAAAGCTAAATTAACTTACAGTTAAGAAACTTACTGTAAGACAAAACTAATAATAACTTATAACTAAAACTAAAAAAAAGAAAATATATATAATATATACATTAGACTTTCCATTTTGTAACAAAAAATATATGTGTAAATTATGACAATAATTTTGGCTAATTTACCCAAGATTATTGCGCCGCACATGCAGGCTTTAAATTTAACATTAAATTTTATTCGAGGTTTGAAAGAAATTGTACACGGGGATTTAGGATAATACTGTGAACACTTGTGGTTTATTCGATTTTAGTTACAAAAGTTGAGCGCCAGCTGCCCGAATTCGCAGCACAATTTTACAATTTCTCTATCGATATAATACATCTACTTATACTATAAATTAACTACGGTGAGCACGCGGTACGGTGGGAAACGGTAAATGTGCGGGATGGGAAGAAGCTACTCCTCAGGGATGCGAATTCAAATGATTTCCGGCGACGAAATACACGAGGAAAAGGCGGCGACGCGACGCTCGACACGCACGCGGCGCAAACTTTACAAAATTATTAGCCGAATATATACATATACATAGAATTATGTTTCCGCACTAAGCACGAGAGTATTCTGTGCAACTTACTCTTTAACGAGAATCTGATGTGGCCTCCTTCGATGACACAGGTTGGTTGGCTCACACAATAGGCGAATTATCTAAGCTTAAGTAATCCCCACGAGGTGTTCTTTGGTATCGATATTCGAACGGAGCTATTGTCGAAAAATGAAGCGTCGGTGTACGTAGCTCAGTACGAAGTGGACTCGTCGTCCCTTCGTCACCGCGGCGCTCAAGTTTCGTTTGTGTGGTCAGAGCCCGCCTGGGGGCGCAGTGCATGCTTTGGCGAGGGAGAAAGAGAAGTGCGAAGGAGGAAAGGGAAGCGTCTGCATGCGGTGACGTCACGCTATGTGGCATGCGGCCGACGGCCTGCGGACGGTGTTGGAGAGGGCGAGGAAGGACGAGTGGCCAGGACGAGGAATTGCGACGAGGGATGCAGCAGGAGAGATATCTGGGCAATGGTGCCGACGAAGGGGCACGATGGCGAGAGTTGCAGGGCCCAGGACAGTATACTTGCAGCAGGAGCAGTGGGCACGATTAACCTCGAAGAGGTTATGTTTATATACAGCTTCCCACTGCATTCATCCACTGCCTTTATTATCAGGTGAGATCAGTGTTTGGTGTATGATTGTAATCTCCCTTTACTAATGCTGTGTTGTTTCCAAGTGTCTAGCGAGTGCTTCGGAGGCTGTTGCTGCTGCTGTTATGGGGGAGCGGCCCACGAGTTGAGCTACATTGCTGTATCTGCGGGACCACCCTGCCTCTGCAAACCCTCCAGACCAGGTAAGCGAGTTCCAATTTGATGTGCATGTCTGCTGTCGACTAACTCTTGTTTATATTTTCTAGGGTGTATGCTGCAGGCCTTCTCCACGTCTAGAGAAGCAGCCACTCCGCCCAAGGTGGATCTATCCATGCCTTTCAAGGCATAAAATCAGGTGGGTGTCATTCCAATACTTTTTTACTTATCTTCCCCGTTTCTAATCTTTTGTGTGTTTCCTTAGGTTGGTTCGAGGGGACAGGAGTAAGGAGGGAAGACGCCAGGGCATGCTCAGCGTACCCCAGCCGAGATCAGCCAGCTTCCACCTATGCGAGGCTTAATGGGATGGCAGCTGCACCATCCCATTGTTTTCTTGACCATTAAACACTACGTGATTAAATTTACTCACGTCCTGACTTCTTGTTTCTTCATTATCCATTTCTTGTCTTTGGATCATAAGGGTAATCAATTTTCTTTATTGTACTTCTTAAGTATTGTTTGTATGTTTCACATTTATCTCTAGAGTCTGCACAATGATCTATAGGTCTGTTTGTTTTATATTTTTCATTACAACTCATACAGTTAGCACATTTAGGATTTGCTTTGTTCTTACAAGACTCGCCATCATGATCCTCAGCACAGTATCGACAACGTTCCTTCCACCGACATTTACTTTTGGAGTGACCATATGTGCAACATTTGTAACACATGTTGATGTTGTAATCGTCAAAGATTCTGCAACTGCTGTATCCAACAAAAATTTTCCTTCTAATAATCATATTCTCGTAGGCACTCGAGTTAACTTCGGTAATAACCGTCCATAAATTACTTCTTTTGTTTATGTATTTGTGTACTATATTGACTTGATCAGCTTCTGTAAGTTTATTTTTTACTTTTATTTCGTTAGCTAGTTTGTCCGGATCTTCGATGTTAACACTATCTACTCCAACTATTTTTATTCGAGGATTCCTGATTTTTTCTATTTCAGCTGTTATATGTTCTTCACATGTTTCGTCTATTATTGTTTTGATCTCTTCGGCATCTTGTTTATTTCCACATTTTATAATTATCTTGTCCTGTGTAGTCAACACATTATTTATTTGCTTATCCGATTGACACAATTTGAGTTTAATATTAGCTTGAATTGTTTCTATTTCTGCTTTGTTTTTCGGTTTTACAATTATGTTGGTGATGTTAGTAGAAATGTCTCTTTTTGTTTTACTTAGTATTTGTGCATAATTGTATGCTGGCATCTTGTTAACCTCAATCTTTTCCATTAACAACGTATTCTTATCTTTTATTTCTTTGTTGAGATCTTTCAATAATTCGTTTTTTTTAGCAATTTCTCGTTCTGTACTTTCAATTCACTAATTTGAGTTTTATAATCGTTTAATTTTCTAGCATACCTTTCATTCAGCTTTTTAATTTTTAACTCGTACATTGCAGTTAGTTTGTCAGTTGCTGCTTCATTAATTGTACTCGCATCATCAATTGAGGTTAGGTCAGTAGTACATGCACAAATGCCCAGTATTCCTTTAATATTTTTGAAACCTTTACCTCTCGTTCCACAACTCAAATGATACACCTTGTTGCAAAACAAACAATAAACAATTCCAGGCTTCTTTCCAGCACCACAACCAAAAGCTACCTGCTCAGGTCCGATGTTCGAGTTTACGTCGGCCGCCATCTTATTATTTTTTTAGACAATTAATGGTAAAATTTAAAATTAAAAACGTCACACTAGCATTATTTAATAATTGATTGATACTGTAATGCATTGTTGTTTTTTATTCTATATAAACAATAGTTATTATTATTTTTAATTAGATTTATATGTTTATTTATTAACACGTTGACAAATAAAAATGGTCAATTTTTTACCTGGGACATGTTTGAACACTAAGAAAATTACGTATTTGGTTCATTTACAGTTGAAAAATATTGTTGAATTTTTTTTAAAGGTTTACGTACGTATGCACCAGGTACTTTTCTAAATTTGTAAAATCGGTTTCTAGAGAAAAAAAAATTTTAAGTTTAAATGTGATATCCTGTGTAGAGTAAATTGTTTTGAATGACTTATGTAACTTCATTTATTTTTAATTTCTAATTATTTAGGATCGCCTGTGTATGTTTCAGATATTAAGAATGACTATCAATCCGATGAAACACCTCCAGAGATTAGTTTAGAAAATAGTATTGAGGATATTCTATTAAATGCTATGAAGGAATTTCACGATGTAGAGATGGTTGAATATGAAACATTAGATTTTCAAGAACCGTATAAATATGTTGATATGAAAATTATAGAAGACGATGGTAAAAAATTTGGCATTAAAAACGGTACAAAATCGTTTTTGCTAGGTTCAGTCCATAACCCAATTAAAACGTTCGGCAAAAACATTAAATAAAGGAGAAACGTATAAAGAGAAAATAGGAAGCATTTGTTCTTTTGTTTTAAAAAATTTTAAAACTGCTGTTGATGCTGGTTATCCAGTTCATGACAAGGATTTACAAAAATGGGCGTTACAGGCTCAAAGCAATATTGGAAACGAAGATTTTCGTTTTAAAGCATCTAATCATTGGTTATCTAATTTTAAAAAAGCTCACAGAATTGTTACTAGAAAAATTAACAAATTTGTAATCAAAGTTCTATCAAAGCATCTAATCATTGGTTATCTAATTTTAAAAAAGCTCACAGAATTGTTACTAGAAAAATTAACAAATTTGTAATCAAAGAAACACTTGAAGAAGTAGATTATTTAGAAAGAATAGCTGATACGTTTGTTACTGAAATAAAAAAAAACCGATTCATGAAAAAGGTATAGAAAATGTATTTAATTCAGATCAATCATGCTTTCAATTAGAAATGCACTCAGGTCGTACATTAGCAGTTGAAGGACAGAATCAAGTTCAATGTTTGGTGCAATCGGTGACTTCTACAACTCATAGTTATACAATTCCGCCAACAATATCAGTCGATGGTAGACTTCTTTCACCACTTCTTATAGTTCTTAAAGAAAAAAGTGGTGAATTTGGACCCATTATAGAACGAGACTTATTTAGACCCCATAATGTATATGTTATGGCTTCTAAATCTGGAAAATTAACTTCAGGTAATTGGAAAAAATCTATTTATTTGATGTTGTAAATGTGTAAATGAATAAATGTAAATGAGTAAATGATATTGTAAGTGAGTAAATCCAATTTGTAAAATTGTAAATTAAATTTTGGTATTTCAAATTTTATTTAATTTCAGATTATTTTAAAACGTGAATAAAAGAAGTATACTTTCCCAACGATGGTTCATCAAGTGTTTTGTTAATACACTCTTGGAGTGGGCACTGTCCTGCTGTTATGCAAGAAGCGACCTCCACAGAATAAAGAAGTGATTTTAAAAATATATTTATTGCTTTAGAGTATGGAAGAGATATGTGAGACATTTCTCTGACTCTGTGATATTAACCCATTTCTTCCCAAGCGGCCATTTTATAGTCGATTGATTTTTTGCCTAAAACCGCCATTTTGAAATTCTCCAACGGAAATTTCAAAATTCTGACTTCAGAATCGGAAAGAGCGGACAATTTTACTTCAGAAAAGTGCTATTGGTTATTATTATTATTATTTTTTCGACAATTTTTTAGGCAAAAAACCAATCGACTATAAAATGGCCGCTTGGGAAGAAATGGGTTAATGAATGAAGATTTAAATCTACATTTAAGGAATCATATTATAAAGTTACAATCACTGGTACATAATCAGTTATCATCACCGAGGTATATCGATTTATTCAAATTCGCGTGGTATAAAAGTGGATACACTGATGTAGCACCTGCGAAATTTGAAGCTCCAATTAATTTTGCTTTTGGTGTACAATCTAATACACACTGCGAAGTAGAAGGTTGCTTTAACATTGCAATAGTTAAATGTTCTTGGTGTAAAAAGTCTTCATGTTTGAAACATTTTTTTATGACTACCATTATTGTTCACTGTATAATCACTAATTAACATTAATTCAGAACATATAACTATTAATTAATGCACTAATTTATATTTAATAAAGATTATATCAAATTATTACAAATATAGAAATTTTAAAAATTATATTGATATGTAGAAAAATTGTAGAATAAAAAATCGACAACAATATACAAATTTATTTTTAGATAAAATAAGGTATCTAACCTTTCGTGTAAACGCAGAAAAGCGTCCTTTACAAAGAAAAAAATTGGCTTTGGGTTCATTGGAAAATATCAATTTATTTTTGAGATATTAAAAAAAAAAAATATTTTTCAGGGGTGAAGTATAAGGGTGATTTTCATCCCTAAAATGGTCGTATAAATGTATGTATGTATATATTTGTTATGTTTTTCTTATGTTTTACAATAAATTACAAAATTAAGTATATTATTAAGGCCTATGTCAGGAAACTCGTGTTAGGGGGTAGTTACCCCTTTAAATAATTTTTTTTTAAAACTCCCGGGACCGATCAACTTTTAATTTTAATATTGTTTATAGTAGAACGATTTTTTATAAGAATTGGTTAATTAAGAAATTTCTGAAGAAAGAAGAAACGAAAAAAAGTCATATATACCCTTATAAAAAATAAGGGATGCAACCCTTCAGAGTGAAAGCGATTACCAAAGAAGTCCATTTAGATAAGAAACAAATTGGCGTTGGTTTCATCGGAAAATTTCAATTTGTTTTTGAGATATTAAAAAAAAACGGTTTTTGGGCTAAATTTTAAGGGTGGTTTTCACCCCTTAAATCGCCGAATTAGCACTTAAAAAAATAGGTGTCTAATACTTTTTAATCTACTACAACATATCATAATATCAAGAAAATCAGTGAGGTACACCTCGGGTAGTTTCCTTATAAGTAGTTTCCGCACATGTACAATACACCAGAAAACCAGTCTTACGAAGGTTCGCAATGAGCTCCAAGGAGAGAGAGAAATTTTCGAAGTGGTACGATGGGCAGTTACAATGTGGATATATTTTCAATTTTCAAAGAGAGATTGTTAAATATTGCAAACAGGACGTATCGATTTTGAAATTGGTATGCTTAGCTTTTCGCAAAACGTTTATGAAATTCGGTGTGGATCCTTTTGTCGAGAGTACGATTATAGCATCTTCTTGTATGCGTGTGTTTAGAAAAAAAATGTTGAAAAACAATTTGATAGGTGTCGTACCACTACGCGGTTACAGGTGGGCAGACAATCAATCTGAGAAAGCTGTGCACTGTCTGTCTTTGATGGAGAAGCGTGTTCTCTGTCGCCCTATCCAACACGTAGGACGAGGTCGGGAGAAAAGATTATTATTAGATATCGTGGTCGATGGCTACAGTTTAGCGCGTGACGATGAGAATTACAAGGGAATTTAGCTCCAGTTTCCCCTCTGTTTTTGGCACGGCTGTCCTCGCTGTTATAGGATAAACCGAGATGCGGCTTTGGCGAGCGGTGGTTCAATTGACGACAGATTCGAGAGAACACTGGCAATTGGTAGCAGGATAAAGTCAGGTAATTACCATCTGATCGAGAAATTAGAGTGCGAGTTCGACAAAGAAATCTCACAGAACGAGGATCTCAAGCATTTTGTTTGTGAAAATACGAATAATGTGAAACGAAAACCGCTTGATCCACGAGATGCGTTTTACGGTGGTCGTACAGGTAATACGGTGAAAGTGTTTGATTGCCAGGACCAGGTGAAGATTAAGTACGTCGATGTGTGCTGACTGAATCCATTTATTTGCAAGCGCGGTAAATATCCGGTCGGTCACCCAAAAATTTAAGTCGGTCCAGAGGAGTGCAGTCAGTTGGTTGGCTCGTGTAACGACATTTCACGAGTTAACGGCCTGAATATGTGTGGTATACTACCACCGCAAAATTTGTACCACCCGCTGCTACCAGTAAAAATGCATGGTAAATTGATATTCCCACTGTGCCGGACGTGTTGCGAGCAATTGATTCAAGACGATTGTCCTCATCAAGATCCTGAAGAACATATTCTACGAGGAGCATAGGTGTCGGAAGAGGTGAAAGCGCCGTCACATTGGGTTACATCATCAAGGATGTTTATGAAATTTGGCAGTACCAAATGACACAGTACGATCAAGGAGAACACGAAGGTGGTGTTTTTCCTGAATACATTAACGAGTTTTTTTGCTCAATAAGTGGCTGCGTCAGGATATCCGCCCGACTGTATCAGGAAGAGGACAAAGAAGACTACGTAAGAGATATGGAATGCGTCGAGGGTATAAATTGAGCAAAGACCAAATTTTGTTTTAACGCCGGGTTGAGGTCTGTCGCGAAACGGTGCCTGAATTATTTATGAAGAAAGTTTCGTCAACGCGAGAATTTAAAAAAAAAATAGTCGTGGTAAAGAGTGCAGAAATCTTACCTGGATTACTTACCAGTGCAGAGGTGGAGGTCCATGGTATATTGCCCGTCAGCGATGATACCCTCTACGTCAATTAGTGATACAAAGACGATGCTTTGACATGGTCGTCGTCGTCTACGTCGATACCGCCGCCAACGGCAAACGTGGTCATTGCTGTCTTCACCACAGCTCAAGCACGTCTAAAACTGTTTGAGTATCTGCATGCTTTGGGACCCGGGGCCCTCTATTAAGACACTAATTCGGTTCTTTACCTTAGTAAAGGTGAGCACGAGTTACCAATCGGTACGGCACTGGGCAGTCTGACGGACAAGCTAGCCGACAGGAGTCTCGGTACTTACATCACGACGTTTTTGTCGAGCGGTCCAAAGTTTTACGCGTACAAGTGTAGAAAACCAATCGGAGAATAAGAGTGTGTGCAAAGTGAAAGGTATCCGACTGAACTACGCCAACAGTCAGCAAATCAATTTCGATTCGATCCAAGAAATGATAACGTCTCCACACATGGAAGTAGTGTTGTCTAATTCCGCTATTAGTAGAACAGAGTTTCGCGATGTAATAATGAAAAATGAGACAAAAACGTGTAAACCGGTGTACGGCAAGCGAAGATTCGTAGCGTTTAACCAGAGTTACCCGTACAGCTGACCAACGACGACTGACTTGCTTGTGGCGGCGCGTCGAGCGGCAAAAGTTCATTGGTCGATCGCTGAGCCACCACTGAGTTGATTGGCCGCGGCGTAAAAAGCTGATTGGCCGCGGCGAAAAAAGCTGATTGGTTGAAAAAGCTGATTGGACGATCGCCGTGCCATCACTGAGCTGATCGGGCGCGGGGAGAAAAGCTGATTGATCGGCCGTCGCGTCAACACTGAGCTGATTGGCAGCGTAGAGCGAGCTTCGTCATAACGCTCACGGTCTCGTGAGCGGGCGCGCGCGGGGTCTCCACCGCGGGCTACGAGCAGAAAAAGGGGCATACGAGAGCATCAGTAGCAGTTATAGACGTGCGACGGAAGCATTCGTTTAAGTCCATGCTGTGCGGCCCTACAGGCTGCGGTAAAACTGTGTTTGTGAAAAAGTTTCTACGTGATCTGGATCGTATGTGCGACACGCGAATCGAACGCATCATTGTCTACTACTCAGAGTGGCAAGTGGGCTACCGTGATCTTGGCAAGAACGTTGAATTTCGCGAGGGTCCGCCGCAAAGCAGCGACTCGCCGGCGATCCGAGACCCAAGCTAGTGATCATCGATGACTTGATGCGCGAGTCGTAGTTCAGTGACACTATAGTCGACATTTTTTCAAAGGCGTCCCATCATCATTCACTCTTGGCAATATTCATTACTCAGAACGTCTTTCATCAGGGTAAAAGCCAACGCGATATATCTTTGAACGCGCAATATATTGTCGTATTCAGGAATTTGCGCGATAGATCTCAGATCAGCATCTCTCGCGTCAACTGTGTCCGGAGGATCCACGATTTTTGCAGGAAGCCTACTGGGACGCCATTTCGAAACCGTGCAGCTACCTCTTGCTAGACTTGAAACAGAACACACCCGACAATTGTCGATTTTGCTCCTGTATATTTCCGGACGACGAGCAGCACTACGTCTACGTGTCACGCAATAAACAAAAAATCAACGGCAGTGATACATCGAATTACGTGCCGATCGTGTCACTGTAATGGCTCCATCGCAGCGCAGCAGCAGCATCAGCAACAAGAGACAGCCCGTTGCGCACAAGGAGGCCTGTATTTTGAAGGCTCTCTATCATCTGAACGAAAAACAGCGAAAGGCTCTCTTGCAAACGGCTGATGCAAAATTGGTTCGACATATTTGCGAGTGCGCTCTGAATGTGCTGATTGGTAACGTGCCTCTGGAAAGAGGACACAAGTACGCCACCACCAGGTGGCTCTGTGATTTTACTCACTCCAAAACATTCTACGCGAGATGGCTCTGCTGATAAATTTCATACGCCACGTATTTCATACGAGCCTGCTGCTACTGCTGATGCTACTGCTGGCCCCAGCAATGCCAGTAACAACGGATCGTTTACTCGCGACGCCGTCAGTAGCACGGAGGATACCGAGCAGGAGGAGTCGGAAGATAATCAAAAACGAAAGACTACCAAGGAGTGTGTTAGAAAGAAAAAGAAGAGAATTGCAGCACCCGGTGTACAGGTTACATCATGGCGTCGACTGAGCGGCCAGTTCGATCCGAAGAAGAAGAGACATCCGGTAATGAAGAAGACAAAATAGTAGAACGGCATGGTTTGGACGCCGTGATTGATCTATTACCGTTCGAAATGCACGTTCCTGGTTACAGATTTTGCGGACTGGGTACTAAATTGGCAGAACGCATCGAACGCGGCGAAGTCGGGATCAATCCGTTGGACGATGCATGTCGTGAACACGATCTAATCTATTCCGACAAAAAAGGAGATGGACGCAAAGCCGATCGTGTTTTGGCAGAATATGCTTTCTCCCGAATTCTCGCGGGCGAAACACCCACGGATGAGCGGACACTGGCTATGATGACAGCTTGTTGCATGGTTAGCAAGATAACCTTTGAGAAATTTTTTTCGCGCATCATATATGTACTAAAAAAACGTCAAAATAAAAGCAAAGTGAACAAGAAGTCAAAAAAGGACAAAAAAAAGTTTAAAGTTCAGATTAAAAGGCAGAAAAAAGAAAACGTGAAGAAAGAAAAGATCAACAATGAGTGAAAATTTTGAAAAACTGTATTACACCTCGCTGTGTCCAGCTGCGTACACGGCCGTGGATAAACTTTTTCAAGCCACTCGCGGTAGAAGCAAAAAAACCGATCGCCAGACAGTCACTGAATGGCTTGAGAGCCAGGATGCGTACAATTTGCATTGACCTGTTAGACGACGATTTGCACGATGCAGTTACAATGTGTGAAATTTGGATGATGTGTGGGAAGCTGATTTAATGGATATGAGAGCCTTGAAAACTTACAACGATGGTTATGGCTACATTTTGACGGTCATCGACGTTGTTGGTAAATATAGTTGGCTAGAGCTGCTCAAGCAAAACACTTCTAGAAGCGTCGCTGAGGGGATTCGCCGCATCTTATCGAGAAGCGAGGGACGGAAACCAGAGTGCCTTCAAACGGACAAGGAATAGTAAAGAATTTATCTTTACTATTCTTCATATTAATAGTTCATAGAGTGGCGCGGAGTCCGGATACAAAGGCAGCTATTGCGGAGAGATTGATAAGAACTATAAAGGAACGAATTTAGCCATACTTTACTCACACAAATACCCGAAGATATATCGATGTTTTGCAGTGAATCACAGAGTCGTACAATCACAGTAAGCACTCGGCGACAATGATGACCCCGGCCTCTGTGACTATACAATAATGCCAAAGCACGGAAAAATATAGAACTTCGGTACGGTCACCACGATTTTAGGCGACCCCGGTTAAAGCCGGGTGACTTGGTTCGCGTCAGTCGTGCAGGAACCGTCGTCGATAAGGGATACAAAGGTGGTTGGACTTTGGAGATTTTTGAGGTTACGGGCAACTCACTAACTCGCCAACCACCTGTGTATTTTTTAAAAGATTTAGCAGGCGAATACATTGACGGTCACTTTTGCACCGAAGAACTGAGTAGAGTGTGAAAAGATTTAACTGCGGTATCGTCCGAAATCGACAAAATTGTACGTAGTAGCGGCAAGAGTCGCTCAAAGTAATATTTCGTTAGCTGGAAAGATTACCCCGAAAAGTTTAATTCTTGGGTCAAGGACAGCCAAATTTCACACAAATGAAGGATCAGTTTTACATTATTCTGCCTAGCAACAACAGCATGAATTATTTCTCGGAAAACACTACCACGCATTATATTACTCAGCTACCACAACAGATCCGGTTACAAGGTTCATGGTCAGTTGCGGTCATAGAGGTACATATTCCGCTGACGTTTCAACACGTGTCGTCGGACAAAGAAGACAGAGCGATTTCTTTGAAACGAATTCCCTCCTCGATGCTCGAGTCGAACCAGCTCAAAGATATTTATACTCTAGTCGAGGAAATAAGTAAATTGGTGTATCAAGCGTCATTTGGAGAAAGACAAACTGCTCTCTATTTAGTCACGAACTCTGTTTATCGCGGAAAATGCGAAAAATATTCGGCTTTGAAAGGCTAAAACATTTCCACCTTCCTGCACTTTCTTTAATGGTACATTAAGAGGCAGGGTCTAGTCGATTTTCCGACAGTCACTTCTAGACGCCAAAAGAGAACAGTTTAGGAGAGAGAGAACGAGACAAATGGCTGATCAACAACGAAACCTTCACCATCCACATCAGATATTGAACACTTTGTACAGCCTTAATAAGTCGCATACAAAGAAGATGATGGTTGGTTTAGAGTACAGCGATATTGAAGACGTTGATTACGAGCCCATAGTTCGGCTGTTGGGTTCTGACTACGACGGGATCGCTTCTTCTTACGATAATTGGATGGAGATTAAAAGCAGTTTTGGTGACATTATAAAATACTTCCGTGAACTGTGCGACGATCTGATGAATCAGAAGGTTTACGGCTCTGGATGGACGTTGAAATTCACACGCAGTCACCAGGATAAAGCAATCGAAATCCAAGAGGATATAAGACCGACGACACCTGGTCTGAGTACGCGGTACCGTCATAGCATAATTATGAAAAAAGTTACCTTTGATTGTTTGGACGAATACGTGACAAAATCTATAGACGCGTGTCTCGAGTATCTGTATCGGATAATGTAAATTGTATCGTACGTGAAACTATAGAATACATTGAAAATAAAAGTCCTCTTATACACGAAGCGCAAATTACCAATTATACACCGAATATTGTAAAAGACGTTGTAAATTTAGCGGATGACGATGTGTTCGATTTTATCACGAGTGCTCTACGAGCACGAGCGAATGAAACTAAGGATGAAAACCCATTTAGAAAAAATACTGTTATCGATATATTTTATCAATTAATATCATTGCATATGAATAGTATCATTGATGTATTAAATATACAATTAACATCGAATCAATTAATTAAACTGTACTAACCTTGTATTTATTTACCCAACCTCCTTGTCTTTTCTGTATACACCTTTACTTACTTGCAATATTATAATATTATGAAATTATAAATTTTTTATGCTAAAAAACAAAATATTTTTTATTCAAACCTTCTTGTTTGCAATATTTTAAAATTATCAAATTAAAAATATTTTCTTCATGCGAACTTTCTTACTTACAAAAATGATGAAATTAAAAAATATTATTTTAATCCACCGATTATTATTCATACTCAAAAAGTGGGGGTAAAATTTATACTTTATAAGTGGGGGCTAAAACGAGTGGGGATAGGGATACGACTAAAAAGTGAGTGGGGATAAATGAGAATGGGAGATTGATCATGGGTAGGAGTAGGAGGGAGTAGTGGGGGAAGGCGCAGTGGTGAGAGTTTGTTTTGCCTAGCGATTGGGTAACATATATTACTTACGTCATCGGGACTCGTAACTGTTAAAATTTCGAGGCGTCCCCAGTTGCCATTTTGAATTTTAAAAATTGCAAGTACGATTCAGCACTATCTATTAAGAGATTCAGACGCGTATAATAAATAAATACAAATACAATTACTTTTGATTCAGCATTACTTGCTGTTTAATAATTCATTGCGCTAATTAAATTCACAATACATTTATTCTATGTAGCCTATGCAAAGCGGGTGCTCGCATTATTAGACACTTATTACAAAAATTTTAAAACAATAGTCAAACAACCGTCAAAAAGGTTATTGTAGTGTTCAAAGAAATATTTTAGAAAGGAATTATACTATCGACCGCGAGTGTATATTCAAACACAGTGATCGAGTGGGTGGTCGTGTATCTTTATGTTATTTATTAGTGCTTGTCTCAGAAATATTTATTAACATCCATAATATTCAATAAAATTTCAAAATGGTTTTCACCCCCCCCCCCCCCCCCCCCCAAGCCGGAAAGTGAGAATTATTTTGACTTTCGAGCAGGTTAACCGTCTCACGCACTTATTTTTATATTAGATTATATAACCTCGCGCTGACACGAGGTTTAGCTCAGCGGGGCAAATCACTGCGCGAACTACGGGACTATTGAGTTTGGGCATCTACTGCTCCCCATCCTACCCTTAATACGTTTTGACTGCACTCCTTGCAGTGCTATTTTATACTTAATAACGACCAATTTTTTGTGATAGACTATCTTGACTACCTCTCTCTGGAGAGTGCATTTTCACAATTTTACATGTTTATAATTTTTTGTTCTACGTGGTAATTTCTAGCAATTAAGCCACCTAGTACATAAAACAACTTGGTGACCAACCATACATATCAAGTAGACAACTCGCAACTTCAACACATTAGTGGTAAAAGGTTTTGGTTCGTCTCCACTAGAGAAATTTTGACATAAGATTGTATTTATCTTAGGTATTTTAATTTAGGTACTCTAATATCACACTATAAGACCCCAGTGTAGACCTGGACTTGTCGTCTCACTAGCGACGTCAACGACCCAAATAAACAAGTACATTCCTTCCGTTCACACATTCAAAATTTACAAAAAATTGAAAAAATTTTTTTGGCTGTTTTTGATCTTTATTATTATAAAAATAAGTTACCATTCGAGTTATAGCGTGAACAAATTTTTTTGACCGACTTTGAGCATATAATGTGAGTCTACCACCGGCGTGGCCCGAACGGACTCAGAGGCCCGAGCGCACCGCGCCACGCCCTCGGATTTTTGAAGGTATACCTTTGTAAGGTAATAACCATTAACCGTTTATCGGTAAATTGTGTCTCTACCTATTTGAAAATATACCTTTTGCATCATACAATGCCAGTATAACTGTTAAAACAACGTCGTTCAGAAGCTTTTCTGCTCTCCGAGCGTGTTTATATTTTTTTTTGTATTTCGAAAGTTTTAGTTGTGTAAATTAGCCAACTGAGTGACAGAAAAACTGTTTATAATGCCAAAAAAGAGACAAGAACAAATTACCGTTCTTTATATAGGCGTAATATTCGAATCGGCGACCGCCGAATCGCTATGAAGCAGAAGTAGATACAGAAGGCATGAGCGCGTCGGCGAAAAAACTGCGAACGTCAACAAGCGCAAACGATATTGATGTTGATTTTCAATTCGGATACATAATTATTAATTTTATAGCTGTTATGAGCGCAATTTGTGAAGTGGTAGTGTGCAAAAAGTGCGGCGAAAAAATAAAAATAACTGAATCGGCCACACGTGATTTGGGTTTTAAAATTGTCGTTTTATGTGAAAAGTGTGAAAAAACTAAAATACCTAGCTGCCCTTACATAAAAAACGGCTATGAAATTAATCGACGAATCACCCTAGCGATGCGATTATTGGGTGTAGATTTGAATGGCATAACAAAATTTTGTGCTTTCATGGAAATGCCGCGACCTATATATCATTCATTTTACGATAAGTTTCTCTAATCAATATCTAGAGCGACATCAATTGTTCGTAATAAGAGAATGCAAAAGGCAGCTGCAGAAGAAGTATCGAAGTCTTCTGAAGTACAGACCGAAGGGATTACAGTTTTGAGCAACGGTTCTTGGAGGAGAAGGGGATATTCCTCCCTTTACGGCATTACGACTCTCATCGGTTGGCGCACGGGCTAAGTCGTCGAATATACAAGTAAAATCCAAGTATTGTAAAGCTTGCGAATTTTGGGTAGATAAAATAGACACGGCAGAATTTGAAGCGTGGTACGAAGAGCATAAAGAATCATGTAAAAGCAATCACGAGGGTTCTGCAGGAAAAATGGAGGTAGATTCCGCTGCCGAAATGTTTGAACGCTCTGAAGAATTATACGGAACAAAGTATGCCTATTATATTGGAGACGGCGACAGTAAAACATTTAAAGGCATTGTAGATGCAAAACCTTACAAAAATTTCATTGTAAAAAAAAGAGTGTATCGATCATGTACAGAAGCGTATGGGCACGCGACTCCGCAATTTGAAAAAAAAAAAACGAAAGGACTCGGCGGCAAAGGAAAGTTGACCGGAAAATTAATCGATGAACTAAGCATATATTTTGGATTGGCGGTAAGAAGACATACAGGATCTACTGAAGATATGAAAAGAGAAATATGGACACTCTACCATAAACTTTCCACCGACGAAAATCGGCAGCACGACAAATGCCCTAGCTACACCGACTGATGGTGTACTTGGCAGAAAGCAAAGGCTACAAATACACTCGATTCTTACCGCCATAACAAGCCGCTCAATATAGAAGCAGTTCGAACAGCAACACCCTTGGCAGCAATTTTGCCACAGCCCTCATGGACTTTCCGGACCTCCAGGTGATGAATGACGGTACAGCTACTAGGGTCTGGTCAAACAACAGCTGCCCAGACCTCACTATCTGTGCGTCATCTATTCTGGACCAAATTTCATGGTCGGTTCACCCCGACACTTTAGTTAGTGATCACTACCCCATCTCTCTCAAGCTTCACAGATACCAGCAACTTATTTTTCAGAGTAATAAAGATACGGTTCACCAGGGTCGATTGGGATAAATTCCACGACCGCATGGATAGTTATACCGTCATCTTAGCTGATCACGCTTTAAGTTGCTCAGAGTCTTATAACATTTTTTACTCCCACATTTTCAAAGCTCTTGACGAATCAAACTTGAAACGGTTTAACTCCAATAACTTTAAAAAGAAAACCTTCAAACCTGCCATGTGGTGGAACGACGATTGCTCCAAGGCAGTAGACCTTTGAAGAAGCAAGCTCAGGGAGTTCAAAAGTGAACCCAACATCTATATACATAGCATTCTTCGACTGCCTAGGCTTTGCCGACGACATCACTCTTAGCTGCTCAGACAATAACCCCGAAGTAATTGTCGATAATCTAAACCTTGCCAAACTCAACAATTGCCTGATCACCTTGGATCTAAAATTCTCTCTCAAAAAATGATGCCTTATTTTCTTTGGTCACAAAGCCGAGAACATTCCGTCAAATCAATTCCGCATCTCACTGAACAACGACCACATATACAATGCCAATAGGTTAAAATATTTGGGTATCATATGGGATAACGGGCTAAACTGGAAAAATCACATCTATCAAACCGCGGAGAAGTCTAAAATGGGCATTCGGATGATCAGTACCATTTCCACCTTCAACTGGGGAATCCACCCACAAATCGCCTTGGTAATGTATAAAGCTATTATCCGACCCTGTCTCGAATGGGGTTCTTTCCTCTTTCATAATGCTACGAAAACTTTGCTCAGGAGGCTCGACGTAGTCCACAACGCGGCCATCCGCAAAGCGCTTGGGTGCATGATCACCACCCCGATCAATGTACTGCATCACATAGCCGGAAATCCCACCCTCCAGCTTAGGAGGCAACTACTGGCCGACAGATTTATAACCAGACTAGCCTCCAACAGTAAAAACCTTCTTGTACCCCTTTTTTCGTATATCCAGCAACGCTATGACCACAGGTCAATTTTCAAACAAGCGTCCCGAAATATGGCCTACTTTACAATAGATGAATATATCTCAAACCCCTACTAGATAACGTCATCTCAACCCTCTATACTCTACTCTATACTCAATACTCTACCCACCTTCAAAACTCTGTATTCTTCTCTTTTCATACAAGAGTATATTGATGTTGATTCGGAGAAAAACTTCAAACTCGACCCACAAAACGCGGCTCTTAACTTCAACCGTTTTATTGTAGATAAATTTGATAACTTTACCTTATCTTTTACAGACGGCTCCAAAGGTCCAGAGGGTGACTGGCGCAGGAATTACACAATTCAATCTAAATATCTCCTCAGCTATCAAATTCAACCCCGCTTTTTCCATTTTCGATTGCGAAGCCTTCGCTCTTTTACATGCCCTCAAAACTGCCAGTAATAGCAATAGCCTAAATCTTGCTTTTTTCACCGACTCATTAAGCACCTGTAAATCCCTACGAAATCCCGGCCTCAACTCAGGTATGTACCCTTTTATTTCCGAAATTAGACACATTATATATCAACTTGTAAATTCGAGCCGTATCATTAAAATCACGTGGATCCCTGCACACGTGGGTATATCTGGCAATGAAAAGGCTGACACACTAGCTAATTTGGCCAGATTCAACGGGAATATTGCACATTCTAACGTATGGTTCGCCAATTTATACAGATCAATGAAATTGGAAGTTATCGGAGCCATGAATACCTTTGCTCGGGAAACACAACAAGTCTAGGTTTCATCTTCACTCTAAGGAGATAAGGGTGGATATAAACTGTGAGTGCCGGGAGGACACTCACAATACAGAACACCTGCTTTTTCGCTGTAAAAACAAAGCCCTCTACAGGCCAGAATTGATGGCATACCTAAGTAGATGTGGCATCAACTCTGACGATGATATTTATAACATAGTAAACCTATATAGAATAACACTGTTCCGGTACTCATTTTCGCTTCAATTCCTTCTCTCTTTTCCGAAGTCTGTTCAGCACTGTCAACTTAGTAGCATAAATTTGGTGGCTTAGAAATAAATATCTTAATACACCAGAAATCTCTATGCATCTGCGCATCTGTCTACAGCTATACCCACGCTCGCCCTCATCGAGTCTGAGGATACAAACGCCATCTACGTAATCCTCGCTGGAGAGGCCAAGCGAGGGCTGCTTTATCGGCTAAAGGGCAGAAGAAGCACAGCATCAATTATAGTTACAATACAACTTCACGCATCAGAATTCACACCTTGTGTTCCAATATATCACCAAGGGAGGCCAGGATGGTAGTAGGGACATAGTGGCGTCAACCGTATATCGATAGGATATAAAAAAAATAATAAAAAAAAGACGGTGTCGTTGTATACATAAGGAAAATGTATTCATTCCACTGTGGTAATAGAAATTGATAGATTAAAAATTCTTAATACAATTATTTATCTAAACAATAATAGTAAGCTTGAAATATCAGGTATATATAGATGTCTTGATCTGTCCTGTACATAATTTAATCTGAATCTAAAAAAATATTTAGAACAAAAGCAAAGTAGTAAAAATCACTTAATAATAGGTGATTTTAATATTAATATTTTAAAATACAATACAATAAGTGAAGAATTCTTAAATAATCTATTATAGAAAGGATATTACCCTGGTTTTTCAAATATAACAAGACCAAATGAGAATAACAATATGGAAATGGATCATGCATTGACAATATATTTATAAAATCAGAAACTATTACTACAAATACTTATAAACTATTAATGCCTATGCAAGATCAGTATCCTCTATTCATAGACATAAATAATTGAATATAAAAAAGAAAGAGAAATAAAAACTTATTACAATTACAAAAAACTTTTTAACATAGCAAGATTAAAAAATTGGAATACATACAAATCAATGCAAGATCGAAATGAAGATATAAACTCAATAATAAGTGATATCCAAGACTGTTTAGAAAAGGCAAAATATAAGGTAAAATCTAATGGTAAACGTACACCAAGAAAAGATTGGATTACAAATGCAATAATGAAATCATGTGAAGAAAAAGAATTACTAAATAATCAAATGAAAAGCAATCCAGATAACACACAATTCAAAAATGAATACAAAAATTATGTTAAAACTCTGAATAAAGTAATTATAGATTCTAAAAAGAAGCATGAAAGAGGTATGGTTAAAGCTAATAGTAATAATAGTAGGCAGTTATGGAGAGTGATAAATTAAAAAATTGGCAAAGAAAATAAGAATAGAAATATCATTAGTCATATATGTAATGAAAATGGTGAAAAAATAAATGAACCTATTGAGATAGCTAGGAATATGAATACATTTTTTAGTAATATAGGCAAAATATTTATTTATTTATAATCTAAGCAAAAAAATTAAAAAACCTATTAATAAAGTTATCAACCTACAGCAATGAACACTAACACAATATTTTTGAGACCTACAGGCAGTTTTGAATTACAAAAAATCGGAGTAGATAAAATTAACACAAATACAATCAAAATAATATCTAGTCTGATAACTGATATTCTTGCAAATATGGCCAGAGGCTCTAAAAATAGCAGATATTATTCGTATTATAGGCCAATATCATTAATATCCAATATAACCAAAATATTTGAAAAATTAATATACAACAGAATTTATGATTTTATTACCAAAAGCAAAATTCTAGCAGCAAATCAATATGGTTTTATAAAAAATATAGGAGCAAAGGATGCTTTAAGTAACATTGCTAACAAAATTTATGAAAGTTTAGATAACAGTAAACCAATTGCAATAACTTTCTTAGATTTAGCAAAAGCTTTTGATACAGTTAATCATAAAATTCTGTTAAAAAAACTCTTCAACTATGGCATAAAAGGAAATACATACAATCTTATAGAAAGTTACCTGGAAAATAGGTTTCAAAAAGTTAGGTTGGATCAAAATGAAAATGACTATGTTGAATTAACAAATGGAATACCGTAAGATGTATATAAAGCTAGCGTATCCAAGTTGTAACGCCACCCTCTAACCATATACATATTTTGTAGCTAATTTGTAGCTAATTTGTTATGCCGAAATTGATTTTGTAGCTCGTTCCTATTTTGAGATACAATGGATACGCTAGCTTAAGCCTAAAGGTAGCGTAGCCACTCCGGTAACTTTTCTTCCTTGCAACCAATCGAAGCGATTCGAGCCGCATATTTTGTACCTAATTTGTACCTTTAAGATGGTCAAAACCAAAACACCCTAAAATCAACCCCCAACCCCTAATTTCAACCCCCTTCGTATCATCAATAGCCAAAATAAAGAATAAAGCCTATAGCGTTAAACAAACCGGTGGATATTTTGTAGCTAATTTGTAGCTACGAGATTGTCCATTCCTGAATATCCTAAAATCATCTCCAACCCCTAATTTCAACCCCCTTCGTATCAGCAATAGCCAAAATAAAGAATAAAGCATATAGCGTTAAACAAACTGGTGGATACTTTAAACCTAATTTGTAGCTACGAGATTATCCATTCCTGAATACCCTAAAATCATCCCCAACCCCTAATTTCAACCCCCTTCGTATCAGCAATAGCCAAAATAAAGAATAATGCATATAGCGTTAAACAAACTGGTGGATATTTTGTAGCTAATTTGTAGCTACGAGATTGTCCATTCCTGAACACCCTAAAATCATCCCCAACCCCTAATTTCAACCCCCTTCGTATCAGTAATAGCCAAAATAAAGAATAAAGCATATAACGTTAAACAAACTGGTGGATATTTTGTAGCTAATTTGTTGCTGCGAGATTGTCCATTCCTGAATACCCTAAATTCATCCCCAAACCCCTAATTTCAACCCCCTTCGTATCTGCAATAGCCAAAAGAAAGTATAAAGCATATAGCGTTAAACAAACTGGTGGATATTTTGTAGCTAATTTGTAGCTACGAGATTGTCCATTCCTGAACACCCTAAAATCATCCCCAACTCCTAATTTCAACCCCCTTCGTATCTGCAATAGCCAAAAGAAAGTATAAAGCATAAAGCGTTAAACAAACTGGTGGATATTTTTGTAGCTAATTGAGATACAATGGATACGCTAGCTTAAGCCTAAAGCTAGCGTAGCCACTCCGGTAACTTTTCACCCTTGCAATAACACTATTCTTGGCCCGTAATCTTAAATAAGTACTTGCATATATTTCTGCAAACTTGTAGTTCTAAGATAGGACGATAGGAAACACCCAAGCATCAACGTATAGTAAGCTAGCAGACCAAGGTCACAACGCGCATTTCTAACCAAGTCCATAATTTGTTGCTAATTTGTTGCTATTTTATTACGCTATTTTCAGATTTTGTTACTAATTCCTTTTCCGAGAAACGCGAGGTCTGCTTAGTTAAGTATTAAGCTAGTAGACCATCTTCCGTAACTTTGAAACTGTTGGCTCTAAGAAAATAATTCAAGCGGCATATTTTGTTGCTAATTTGTTGCTTTAAGATAGCCAAACCAGAAATACCAAAATATCAGCACCTAGTTGTTAAAAACCACCCCCATATCCCCAAACCGACAGAAAATGTGAATTACGTTAAATCGATGGAGCAGCCTTGAATAAATAGGTGGATATTTTGTTACTAATTTTTTGCTACAAGATATCACTACCACAAATACTCAAATGTTAACCCTTAGTTGGTGAAACTACCCCATATCCGAAATCGATAAATCCGGAGAGTTACCTTAAAGTAAAATTCATAGTTATTGACGCGTTAGAGAATGACATTTTTCGGAGTTTCGTGCTTATTTAAATATGGTTAAATAGGTAATATAGAAATTTATTAAGCTGGAATGAAGTAAATTGTATGCAGTTTTATAATTTTACTTCACTTACAGATAAATAAATACTTCTATAATGTCATCAATGTCATCATGGCGTCGGGAGGAGGTGGACTACCTCCCGAACCTCCTGATATAAACTCAGAACCAGCATATACATGCCATCCAAAAAATAAAGTTACAACAGTGATTTGTGTAGTGTGTGATAATATTTATCATAAAAGTGACTTTGACAAATATAAAGACAAAATATACGTAGGGAAAGCACTTGTGGTTTGTCCTGCACACGTGGAGCTTGTTCTAACCTTAAAAGAGAATAAAATAAAATTAGATGAAAATGCTAGAATTTTAATTGCTCAGATAAAAAGTGCAAAAGAAGAGAAAATAAAGCACAAAATCTTAAATGAATTAAATGTTATATCTGAAAATACACAAAAATCTGGAACGAATGAAAAACTAGATGCCACGTTACTGTCAGAAAATTCTGAACTAGAAAATCTTAATATCGAAAATCAATTACTTAAACAATTAAATAGTGAATTAATGGACAAGAATACTTTGTTAAAAAGATTATTGAAAAAAGAGAAGAATGAAGATGAATTTGAAAAAGTGCAACTAAACCAAAAAACATATGCTGAGGTATTAATTAATAAAACAGTAAATAAAAAGAAAAGAGTTCCAGCAATAATTGTAGAAAATAAAAAAAAAAGACAAAAATCCTAAAGATTTTTCAAAAAAAGTGTGTAATTATTTAATAGATGATAAAAATATTCAAACTAAATATGTGAAATCAATTAATGATAATGAATTATTGATTAAAAGCTTGGACGAAAGAAGTGCTAAAACTACTTTTGATGTTTTAACAAAAAAGTTATCTAATAATTATAATGTTGTGTATGAAAAAATTGAATCGCCAAAGATGAAAATAGTTGGAGTGGATCCCACACAAATGAACCAAGATGAACTCGAAAATGATATAAATCGAAGAAATTTTAGTGAATATCAAGACAAATGTAAGATATTACACATAAATGAAATTACGACTACTAACAAGTTAAGCCTAATAATAGAAGTACCAAGAGATTTATACAAACGTATAAGAGACAACCAAAAAAAAATTTTTATTGGTTATCAAAGTTGCAGAGTCTGGGATTTAATAAATATCAAACCCTGCAATAAGTGTGGAAGATTTGGGCATAATCCTCGTAACTGTGAAAATGAGCTTTGTTGCATAAATTGTGCTGGAACACACATATCTTCACAATGTGATAACCTGTCCAATAAAGTATGTATCAATTGTTTTTATAGCAATACTAAATATAAAACAAATTTAGAGGTTAACCATGTAGTTAATGATACGGAAAAATGTACAATATTTAAGAAAAAACTTAATAGATACATAAGTATGACAGATTATCCTATGAATCCTACTATACCAAGATACATGGGTAATGTAGAAAATTACAAAAAAAACACTACGACAATGAACTCAACTAAACCAAGAATGAAGAGTGCAATACTCAGCAAAAATGCAACGCTCAGCAAGAATGCACCACTCAGCACTAGTATACTATCATTAACAAGCCCAAGCACAAGCAGAAATAAAAGTAAATAATGGAGCAACATCTAAATCTCATAGAAGAATTCCAAAAAGAAGTAATTCAAGAGGAAATATCATATCTTGATCTAAAAACTCTTAATAAAAATTTGAATATAAAAGACAGCCTTATACTGTATGTTAATATTAGAAGTCTAAATGCTAACTATACAAAATTAGAAATTTTTATTAAGAGCTTGAGGATCAAACCTTATATAATTGTATGCTCAGAAACATGGTGCTTACATAACTGTCAATATTTTGCTATACAAGGTTATAATTTATATTATAATAATAGCAAAATAAATCAAAATGATGGAGTAGTTGTATATATAAAAGATTGCGTAACAGAAATAACCGAAACAATTGAAATTGGTAAATTGAAAATATTAAATACAAGAATAACACTAAATAGAGGTATTTCTCTTGAAATATCAACATTATATAGATGTCATAATCTATCATGTACTGAACTCATTTCCAACTTAAAATCATATATGAACGGCAAAAAAAATATAAAAAATCATTTAATTATTGGTGATTTTAACATTGACATTATGAAAGAAGATCATAACAGTCAGGAACTTTTAAATAATATGCTTGAAAAAGGTTTTTACCCTGGGTTTATATATGTTGGATGAGGTTGTGAAATCACTTAAGACAGTTTCTAGAGAAAGATATTAATTTATTCTAAAGCTACAATTACTGATTACTAGGAGATAATACTCGAGGGTAAGCTGCGACTGCGTGTGCTTGCTCGCACGTTGAGTCGGGTTCTGCTAGATCGGAGGCAGCAGGTACGCGACAAGACCGCTGTCTAGTCGGAGGGCTCTAGTTCGCTTCCCCAGCGATCGGGCTCACGCAAGCATACACACACACATACATACATGCAGGGCATTGGGAAAACTACCTCAACACTTCCGCCTTTTCCCTAATGCTAGCATATTTAACATATGTCTTCGAATGCAACCACGCCTATCTCGTTGCATAACATTTTAAACCTATCACGCGGTAAAGCTTTGGTGAACATGTCTGCTTTTTGCAGATCAGTCGAAACAAATTGCACTGATAGTTCTCCAGACTCTTGTTTTTCCCGCAGAAAATGGTATCTAATGTCAATGTGCTTTGTCCTCTTGTGAAACTCAGAATTTTTGGACAGCTTGATTGCACTTTGATTATCTACATACAGACAAGTGGCCAAAGCACATGGGCATTTGATATCGCTTAACAATTTTCGCACCCACACTAGCTCCTTAGCAGCTGTGGCCGCTGCCACATATTCAGCTTCAGTCGTGCTAAGTGTGACTAATTTTTGTCGCTGCGACGACCACGTAATCGCCCCTGCAGACAGCATGAATACGTACCCTGTCACCGAGCGACGCGTTTCAATATCGTTCGCGAAATCTGCATCAGAATAACCGATCGGAGACAGGCCATTTGACGAACACTTTTTATATACAATGCCTGTACTCGCGGTACCGGACAGATACGAGAAAATTCGCTTCACGGCTTGCCAGTGAGCTCTATTGTGCTTATTCAAGAACTTACTTACTCCATTTACCGCGAACGCGATATCCGGTCGAGTAGTTACAGAAAGATACATCAGAGAGCCTACTGCTTCTCTGTACGGAACATCATTTATGCACTCGTCATCACTCTCAACTGGATGAAGTACAGTTTGTGGATCAGCTGGTACTACTACGGGCTTTGCATTACTCATGCCAAATTTTGCCAATATTTGCATAACATAATCACCTTGCGATAAATGTAAGGTGTTTCTGCTTCGATCGCGATTTATCTGAATCCCCACAAACCGACTAGCATCACCAATGGTAATTTCAAATTCGTTTTTCAGAGACTCTAGAATAATTTTTATAATTACAACTGATTCGCAGATCAATAGACCGTCATCTACAAACAAGCCTAGATAAACAGTATGAGATTCGATAATCCCAACAAATACACAGCTATCCGCTTTACATTCCTTAAATCTAAATTTAGATAAAAAATCTTTGAACCGATTATTCCAGCAGCGCGATGGACAGATACGAGAAAATTCGCTTCACGGCTTGCCAGTGAGCTCTATTGTGCTTATTCAAGAACTTGCTTACTCCATTTACCGCGAACGCGATATCCGGTCGAGTAGTTACAGAAAGATACATCAGAGAGCCTACTGCTTCTCTGTACGGAACATCATTTATGCACTCGTCATCACTCTCAACTGGATGAAGTACAGTTTGTGGATCAGCTGGTACTACTACGGGCTTTGCATTACTCATGCCAAATTTTGCCAATATTTGCATAACATAATCACCTTGCGATAAATGTAAGGTGTTTCTGCTTCGATCGCGATTTATCTGAATCCCCACAAACCGACTAGCATCACCAATGGTAATTTCAAATTCGTTTTTCAGAGACTCTAGAATAATTTTTATAATTACAACTGATTCGCAGATCAATAGACCGTCATCTACAAACAAGCCTAGATAAACAGTATGAGATTCGATAATCCCAACAAATACACAGCTATCCGCTTTACATTCCTTAAATCTAAATTTAGATAAAAAATCTTTGAACCGATTATTCCAGCAGCGCGATGGACAGATACGAGAAAATTCGCTTCACGGCTTGCCAGTGAGCTCTATTGTGCTTATTCAAGAACTTGCTTACTCCATTTACCGCGAACGCGATATCCGGTCGAGTAGTTACAGAAAGATACATCAGAGAGCCTACTGCTTCTCTGTACGGAACATCATTTATGCACTCGTCATCACTCTCAACTGGATGAAGTACAGTTTGTGGATCAGCTGGTACTACTACGGGCTTTGCATTACTCATGCCAAATTTTGCCAATATTTGCATAACATAATCACCTTGCGATAAATGTAAGGTGTTTCTGCTTCGATCGCGATTTATCTGAATCCCCACAAACCGACTAGCATCACCAATGGTAATTTCAAATTCGTTTTTCAGAGACTCTAGAATAATTTTTATAATTACAACTGATTCGCAGATCAATAGACCGTCATCTACAAACAAGCCTAGATAAACAGTATGAGATTCGATAATCCCAACAAATACACAGCTATCCGCTTTACATTCCTTAAATCTAAATTTAGATAAAAAATCTTTGAACCGATTATTCCAGCAGCGCGGTGCTTGTTTTAACCCGTATAAAGACTTATTTAATTTACAAACTACATTCGTATCTACTTCAGTCTTGACCCCTTCTGGTAGCTCCATGTGGATTTCTTCTGCTAGATGCCCATACAGAAATGCAGTCCGAACATCAAATGTCACCATGTCCAGATTGTCTTGCGTTGCCATTGCGAGCAGTAGCCGCAGGGAATCATACCGGACTACTGGTGAGAAAGTCTCAGTATAATCCTGCCCTTCCTTCTGCATAAAGCCCTTGGCACACAGTCGGGCTTTGAATCTGGGCTTGTCATTGATGCTGCTCACTTTGAACACCCATTTTGACTTTATGGCCACCTTCGATGGGTCCCTGGGTATGACAGTCCAGGTGGCATTTCTCTCGTGAGCATCAAGCTCCTCGGTTATGGCCTTCGACCATTCTGCTGATTCTGCGCACATGGATGCTTCCCTAAAATCAATAGGTACCTTTATTTCTGCTACATAAGAGGCATACCTTTGAGGAAGTTTGATTTTGGCTCGATCTCTTAGGTTGGGAGTCCGAGGCTGTTGAACAGGTGGCTGCGCAGGCTGTATATCTGGTGGTTGTACAGGTGCTGGTGCTTGTGGCTCCGCCACAGCAGGTACACCTTGTTCCCCCTTATTGGCTTTCGGCTGTTGGTCCACAGCTACCCCTCGCACAGCTGGATCCTCTCCCTCTTCCTCTGGTCCTACCTCTCGCTGTATAATGCAGTACTCTGCAGGTTCTTCCTGGTAGCTGACATCCACGGGAACTCTGTCGTTACTTGAAAATACGACGTTTCTTGATACAGTCACCTTTCTAGTGATGCTGTCGTATACTCTGTAGTTGCAGGAGTCCTTCTCGTATCCCACCAGATGGGTCTTCTTCGCTCTTGCATCATACTTAGAGGTAAACATTTTGGGAATGTGAGTGTATGCCTCTGATCCGAACTTTCTCAAATGTTGGAGGTTAGGTTTCTTCCTGGTCCACAGTTCAAACGCTGTTTTGCCTCCACATTCGTCACTTACTGTGACTCTGTTCAGCAGATACACTGCACAGTTCACAGCTTCCGCCCACAGTGAACTTGGCAGGCCTGAAGCTAGAAGCATGGTACGAGCACACTCGTTGATGGTGCGGTTGCTTCTTTCAGCCTTGCCATTTTGTTCTGGTGTGTATGGAGCTGTGGTTTGCAACTGGATTCCCAAATCCTTCATGTAGTCTGCCATTCTCGAGTTGCAGTATTCTGTGCCATTGTCTGACCTCAGAGCTTTGATTTTCACTCCGAACTTGTTGGCAACAGCTCTCTCGTACTCTCTGAATCTGTCAAACACGTCTGACTTGTGTTTAAGAAAGTACACATACCGGTAGCTGGTTGCCTCATCAGTGAACGTGACAAAATACCGTGCCCCTCCCAGTGACTCCTCGGGATTTGGACCACACACATCACTGTGCACGATTTCTCCGGGTTTCGTGCTCTTGTCCACCTTCCTTTTGTTGAAGCTTAGCCTGTGAGCTTTTCCGAGTTGGCACGGTTCACAGAAAAAGCTGCTCCTATCATCCAGCTTCACTCCTGACACCAACCCTTGGTCAACCAGCCGCTTCACTGCTCGAGCGTTGAGATGACCAAGTTTTTCGTGCAGGCACTGAAGACTGGTGGTGGTGACATTTGCTGAAGTTTCTTTTGCCTTCCGTGGCACTCTCAGAAACATCCGGAAGACGTTGTTGTCTTGCATCATGCCTGATGCGATCACCTCTCCTTCTTTGCAGAACAGCACGTATCTGTCTTCAAAAGTCACCTTGAATTTCTTTTTGAGACACACTCCAACTGAGAGCAGATTTTTGCCTAGTTGCGGCACATGAAGCACGTTTTCAATGCTCCCTTCGACCCACTTGTTGTCAACAAGTCTCTCGACAGTTACAGTGCCTTCGCCCGTAACCTCACATTCACTGCCGTCGCCGAGAATTACTGTGCTGCCATCACGTCTCGGACGGTAATCCGAGAACCAGTCTCTCCGGTTTGTCATGTGAGCTGACGCCCCACTGTCGGTCAGCCAGACTTCTGCAGTATCGACACTGAGTAACTTCTTGACTTGATCGTCAGAGGGCAGCATGTTCTTGAGCCTTCCCGCGCTTTCCATATACTCCGACTGAGTAACCGCTAAGGCGTAATCTTTCGACGACCTTGACGTACCTGGTTCGTTATTATGATTGCGATGGGGGCACTGTCGAGCAAAGTGACCTTTCTCACTACAGCGATAGCACACAACATCACTTTTGCTCCGCTGAGGCTTCTTGCTTCCTTTGTATTTGTTACCTCCAGTGTTATGTCCCGAATTGTCCTTCGCTATTGCTGCGAGAGCGCTTCTTTCTTCTGCGTCCCCTTCCAGATATGTTTCTTCCTCCAGTAATCTTTCTTGCAGGTACTCAATCGTCTGCCGGTCCGGATCAACACTGCTCCACGCACTTCTAAAATTCCTGAATTTCGAGGGTAGACTAGCCTGTATTTTTGCCTTGACTAGTAAGTCAGGTAAATTTTCGCCCACGTCTAGAAGTTGCTGCGCCATGTTTTTGATCTTTGAGACGTGCTCGGCTACACTGTCCGTCGGCTCCATCCTGTACTCGTGAAAGCGCTGAGTCAGGAGTAATTTGTGAGTCGCGGACTTCTTGTCGTGTATTGTGGCTAGCGTGTCCCACATTGCCTTGGCTGACTCGCATGACTGTACGTGCTGATGTTGCGAGCGGTCGATCGACGAGGATATGAGGAATTGCGCCTTCGCGTCGTCCTTAATCCATGTTTTCAGAACGGCATTGTCCTCGTCTCCTGGTCGCGGACGCGAGCCCGTCACCACTTCGTGGACGTCCGTCGCTATGAATAGCGTTCTTAGTTGAAAACGCCACGATTGATAGTTCGTGCCGTCGAACTTTTCGATATGGCGTGCCGAGATTTCGCTCGTCATGTTTGACCGTTGGACCGCACGTTACACTTACTTTCTCTTCCACTTGTCAAGGCGAACCTGGGCCCATAACCTGTTGGATGAGGTTGTGAAATCACTTAAGACAGTTTCTAGAGAAAGATATTAATTTATTCTAAAGCTACAATTACTGATTACTAGGAGATAATACTCGAGGGTAAGCTGCGACTGCGTGTGCTTGCTCGCACGTTGAGTCGGGTTCTGCTAGATCGGAGGCAGCAGGTACGCGACAAGACCGCTGTCTAGTCGGAGGGCGCTAGTTCGCTTCCCCAGCGTTCGGGCTCACGCAAGCATACACACACACATGCATACATGCAGGGCATTGGGAAAACTACCTCAACAATATATACAACTAGACCAAATGATAATAGTGGAGAAGGCACATGCATTGATAACATATATATAAAAACCAAATCTCTAGACACCAAATCCTTCAAACTTTTAATACCATTTACTGATCATTATCCATTATTTATAAAAATAAACAATTCACAAACATTAAATAGAATGAAAAAAGAAAATATTTGCTATAAGTATGATTACATTAAACTACGCAGAGTAGCTGCTATGAAAAATTGGAATATAATTGAATCAATGCATGATCCTGAAGAAGCTACAACAACTTTAATAACTGAAATACAAGACTGTTTAGAAAAATCTAAATATGTGTTCAAAAATGGAAAAAATAATAAGAATAAACCAAGAAAGGATTGGATCACTAAAGCTATTATGATCTCATGTGAAAGAAAAGGACAATTATATGTCAAAATGCGTAATGAACCTAATAACGAAAGAATAAAATTAGAATATAGGAATTACACAAAGAGTCTTGATAAAATTATTAAAGAAGCTAAAACTAAGCATGAAAGAAATTTAATAATAAAAAGTAGCAATAATTCCAAACAACTATGGAAACATATAAAAAGTAAACTGGGTACTAAATCGCAAAATAATAATACAATTAATAAAATAATAATGAATAACGATGAAATAATAGATGACCCTACAAAAATTGCCAATCAAATGAACTCATATTTTTGCAAAATAGAAATGAATTTAAGTAATAAAATTAATATTCCGCAGGGTAAGATATTAAAACTACCACCCATGAATTGCAACTCTATTTTTATAAAACCAACTAATAATTTTGAAATTTTACAAATAATTGAAAATATGAAAATAAAAAATGGCGGTGTTGATAAAATCCCAACAAAAGCTTTGAAAATACTATCAAATCTAATCGTAAATGCATTAACTCATATATTTAATATATGTCTAGAAAAATCAATATGGCCTGAATCATTGAAAACAGCTGAGGTAGTACCTATCTTTAAAGCTGGAAACAAAATGGAAATATCAAATTATAGGCCCATATCCTTAATCTCAAATATAGCAAAAGTTCTAGAAAAAATTGTTTTTGTAAGATTACAAGAATTTTTTGATAAATTTAAACTATTAACTCACAATCAATATGGATTTGTAAAAACAAAGGTACTAAAGATGCTCTTAGTTATATAACGAAAGAAATATATAGCAATTTAGACAAAAGCAAACCAATAGCAATCACATTCCTAGACTTAGCTAAGGCGTTTGATACTGTAAACCATTCTATCTTATTAGATAAATTATATAATTATGGTATAAGAGGTAAAGCACATAAACTAATAATGAATTATCTAAGCAATAGGAGACAAAAAGTTAGAATTGGAATAACAGAAAGTCAATATGAAACAATAGACACAGGTGTTCCCCAGGGTACTATACTAGGACCACTTCTATTCATAATTTACGTTAATGATTTATTAATAAATAGAACTGACAGCACTATCTCATATGCTGATGATACAGCAATTATAGCATCTGATGATACCTGGGAAAAAGTTGAAAATAAAATGAATAAGTACTTGGATGATATAGCTAATTGGTTAGCTCTGAACAAACTATCTTTAAATATAAATAAAACAACCTACATAACATTTGGCAATTACTGTGATAGTGTTCCTAAAGATATGAACATAAAAATACAGGGTACTAAAATTTGTAGGGTAGAATATTGTAAATATCTAGGTATTGTATTTGATTACAATCTAAAATGGGACAGACATATTGAATATATAATAAAGAAAACAAAATATATATTATTTATACTTTACAAAATGTCAAAATACATGCAATCTGATACACTTAAGATAATATACTATGCATTTTTTCATAGTATAATTACTTATGGAAATATAGCTTGGGGTGGTGCATACAGAAACAATCTGGAGTTACTTCAAAAGACTCAGAATAGAATCCTAAAAATTGTTAATAAAAATAGTTTCAATCAGGACAACCCATTAAATTTAAAACAAATTTTTGCTTATGAATGTGTATCGTATCATTATAATGAACTCAAGAATTTATACTTAACGTTTAAAAGCAAAACCAGAAATAAACTTATTATACCACCAAAATGTTCAAAAGCTGTAAGTGATAAGAGTAATCACATTAGAGCAATACAAGTTTATAACTGCTTACCAACAATTAATATAAATCTTAAAATACTAGACATATCAAAGATTTATAATAAGAAAAAATTTAAAAAATGGATAAGTACGAATATATTATAAACATCAACAAGTCACTGTTACTTTATCCAAGACAAATATGTACTTGGACACTTAGGTTTTAAGTTAGTTTTTAGTTTTACTTAGATTGTAAGTTAATTATTAAGTTATTATACACACCGGACCTATGTACAGGTAGCTCTGACTACCTCTATAGGATGTGGGTTACTCCAGATATAATTAATATATCTGGAGATTAACTACAACATGTATTACGATGTATTACTCTGGTTAAATAAATAAATAAATAAAAAGTATGTTATATTAAAAATGGGGCTTTTATCATAGATTTTTTAACGAAGAACTTGGGCCTATATGCAATAAGATTCCAACTCAAATGGGTGTGTAAGACTTTTCAATTTGAACTTTAGTGCAATAGGGTTTTAATTTATGCGAACAAAATAATTTAAGGTGATGCTAAAGCCACCCGTCACGGACCATTACGAGGACCCACTAGTTTCATTTAATTTTTAATTTTTAGTAAATATCTCTCTGAAATGTTGTTGTCTCCACAAAAACAATAACAACCTTCCAGAGAGATAATTTTTCAAAATTAAGAATCCTATATAAAAAAGTGATTGCTTTTTGTAACGCAATAAATCGGAAAAGTACAAAATGAGAAAAGAGATGGCAATTATGGAGGGGAGGAGGGTGAGGTGTTAAAATTAAAGTAGGCAGCACTTCTGTATAGTACACATGTTTGAATACGTAATCATGTGTTTGTATGTGTAATTATTATGCTTGATTTGTACGACTATCGAAAGAATCGTGTAATGCAATAAATCGGAAATGTATACTTATTATGAGAAAAAGGGGGTAAAAGGGAGATTATCGGGGGAGGGGGTAAAGTAATTAAATTAATTTAGAAGGTACTTACATATATTATACATGTCTCAATACATATATATATGTGAATGCATGTGTAGTTTTTGTGCTTGGTTTGCAAGACTATGTATGACAGAGTGAGTGCATGTGTTAGGACGAGATGAAGGTAGCAAGTGAGTGCGTATGCGAATGATGTGAGAATGAGACAATCCGTATATGATTGAGTGAGAGAACGCGTGAATGATAGAGTAACTAAGTGCGAAAGTGAATATGAGAGAGAAAAAAGAGAGTAAAATATAATATGAGAGAGTGTGAGAGTATGAAGAGAGACACATTAATTTTTTACTTCTTATATATACACACACTGACCATGATACCACGCATCCCACTTTCCACGCACCCCACTATCCATGAATTCATTTATTCAAACATTCTTCTATCCACCTATTTTACTATCCACACATCTCTGCTATAAAATAAGGATTTCTTTAAAATACAAAATATGAAAATGTAATGCCATTGTTCGTTATCTACATAGAAAATTATCGAAATTCTGATTTAAAGCGATTTCAACTTTCACAGTTTTGGGGTTTGATAACTACAAATTTTTTTTTATAGATTTACGTATAATATAATTTGTTATTAAATGTACTTTAGAAAACAAATCAACTGAGAGAATGTGTTAAAATTTCATGTGATTTTTTACATTTATTTAACGTCGCCATATTTGTGCTGCCATATGGTACTAATCGACGACGGGGGTCTACGGTGTATTTGTAAGCAAAGCACATGCAATTTTTACAGAGGTGCTTGTGTCGATCGGAAGAGACTAGGATTCGAACCCGGCGTAGGAATCTGACACTCTACCGACTGAGCCATCGCAGACCTCTGATTTCTTACATTAGTTTACAATTAAAAATCATTTTTATTTTTGAAGTGAGGACCCATTGATTCATATTTGGCTATGAAAACACCATTCAATCTTTTCTCTTAAACATATCACTTAAAACTTAAGTTATAGTTTATATTATAAGAATTGTGTATAAATATACATATATTGTGTACAAAACATATAATAATATCTATTTTCTGTAATTCGTGTGGTCGGAGTGGTCACTGACATAAAATTGTGGCGCACGTAGTGCGCCTCATGTGCCTAATTAAATGAAAAAGTTTTTCTACGTATCTGCCAGTAATAGGGGGATTTAGCAAGACCTTAAATTGAACCAAGCAAATTTATTTTTTAAATTTTATTTATTTATTCCAGAGTTGCATATAACATTTGTTAAATTCGATACAGAGTAAAAATTATTTACACAATAACACACTATAACGCCGCAAATTCTGCAGAGGGAATTGGTATTCCCTGTTCGCAGGAAATAATTTTATAAAAAAAATTATTTTGTAATATGTTTTTTATGTCGACTAGCTTTATTTTAAAAAATGTAACTACAAAATTATAGATTAATCTTGTAGAATTATCTAAAATTATACATGGAAAATCCTGGCTTTAGAGGAATACTTACCCAGATGAACGGTAAATATTAACATTATTCATTATAAGTTTTACTATTCAGAATCGTGAATTTACCGTGAATCTAGGCAAATTTTACCAGGCTTGATCGTAATTTTTAACCGACTTCAGAAAGAAGGAAGATCTATGTTTTTTAATTAAATACATGTTCATCGATAACTCAGGGAATATTTACCCGATTTTAAAATTTCTTTTTGCATTGGATAGAGAATCACTTTTTGGTGGTTCCACAAGGCTGTGAAAAGGTACTGGACTAATTCAAAGCCAATTTAAACCAAAGACTGTTTTTTATTCATTGATGATTCCAGTGTGTCTTTATACTTATTCGTATAAGTGTGAGCACTGATTACTCCGGAACTGTTGGATCGATTGAAAAATTATTTTTACATTAATAGAGGATCAGTCTGCGATAGTCCCATATAATGTTGGGTCAATACTAGCTCAGTACAAGCAAACGTTACGCTTAGAATTCAGCTTAGAAAATTCAGTTTCTTAGTTGTCTTTTGACTATGGTGATTTTATCTCCTACAAAAATATTAATTGGATAATACGATTGAAACTTGCCATACAATTTATTGCAAATAATAAGCACGTTCAGCGTAGATAATGCATTTACATTTTCATGCTATTCGGGTTTTCGCGTGTTATCAGGAGATGGGACTAGTTTGAACCAATTAAAGGTTGATATTTGGATGTTCCTGGTATTAACATCTTGTAGCAACAAATTAGCAACAAAATATCCACCTACTCATTGAAGACTGCTCGATCGATTTAACGTAATTCGCATTTTCTGTCGATTTAAGGATATGGGGGTGGTTTTTAACAACTGGGGGTTGATATTTTGGTATTTCTGGTTTGGCTATCATAAAGCAACAAATTAGCAACAAAATATGCCGCTTGAATTATTTTCTTAGAGCCAACAGTTTCAAAGTTACAGAAGATGGTCTGCTAGCTAAATACATTAGCTACATTAGCAACTTATGGACATGGTTAGAAATGCGCGTTGTGACCTTGGTCTGCTAGCTTAATATACGTCAAGTAACAACTCCTTGTATGTAGAAATAACCTCTATTCCCTTAAGCACATAAAAACATTATTTGCGCTAAACTGAGTGTTTGACATAAAATCATTACTGTCATATTTTGTTGCTAATTTTTTGCTTAAAGATGGTTGAAAGAATCCTAATTATGATTCTTTTTCGCTCATATGACGCTGACAAAAGTGGTTTCTTTACATGCATGCACTGCTAAAAAACCTGGGTTTTAATGCTTTCGTACGTAAACATGACCCTATCTTATTTTAAAAGGGTGCTAGCAGCAGGGTCACCGTACCTTTCAACATCTATTGTCACAATATATATACTATGGAAGTTACGGCGCCCCAGAATAACGCATACAGGGAGATCTCGTATATGTGGCCACTTTACCTGCATGGTCACATTACCCACACCCACCTTATTACAATTTTTGCGATGAGGAAAATATAGGGATCTCCATTAGAACGGTCGTGCCTAGCTATATTACACTTTTTGTGATGATGTACATATAAGGCTCTTCCTTGAAGTGGTCGTGTCTAAGAATGTTACTTTTTACCTTAAAAATGCTCCTATCTCGAAGCAACAAATTAACTACAAAATATCCACTAGTTTGTTTAACGCTATATGCTTTATTCTTTATTTTGGCTATTGCTGATACGAAGGGGGTTGAAACTAGGGGTTGGGGATGATTTTAGGGTGTTCAGGAATGGACAATCTCGTAGCTACAAATTCGCTACAAAATATACACCAGTTTGTTTAACGCTATATGCTTTATTCTTTATTTTGGCTATTGCTGATACGAAGGGGGTTGAAATTAGGGGTTGGGGGTTGAATTTAGGGTGTTTTGGTTTTCACCATCTTAAAGGTACAAATTAGGTACAAAATATGCCGTTCGAATCGCTTTGATTGATTGCAAGGGTAAAAAGTTACCAGAGTGGTTACGCTAGCTTTAGGCTTAAGCTAGCGTATCCATTGCATCTCAAAATAGGAACGAGCTACAAAATAAATTTCGGCGTAACAAATTAGCTACAAATTCGCTACAAAATATCCACCAATTTGTTTAACGCTATATGCTTTATTCTTTATTTTGGCTATTGATGATACGAAGGGGGTTGAAATTAGGGGTTGGGGGTTGAAATTAGGGGTTGGGGGTTGATTTTAGGGTTTTTTGATTTTGACCATCTGAAAGGTACAAATTAGGTATAAAATATGCCGTTCGAATCGCTTCGATTGGTTGCAAGGGTGAAAAGTTATCGGAGTGGCTACGCTAGCTTTAGGCTTAAGGGGACGCCGGATATCTCTGTCCTTGTCTAATTGAGTTTTCATTCATAATTTTAAGAGAAATCATATTTTTCTTTAAATAATAGTTGTCCTCGCTTCGTTTTATAGTAATCTACATATATGTCCAAGCTGGGTTCATATGATTGTTTTGTTTTCGAGAAAACTTTGACACACTAAAAAGGCCAACTACGTGGAGATTAACCTTTACATACTAAGTTTGTCAAAGTTTTCTCGAAAACAAAATAATCATATGAAACCAGCTTGGACATATAAGTAGGTTACTGTAAAACAAATTGGGGACAGCTATTATTTTGTCATTAAACAATTAACTTTGTAAATAAATAACGAAATACGTGTGTAGGATAGTAGGAATATACTGTCGGTATCCGACGTCTCCTTAAGGGGACGCCGGATATCTCTGTCCTTGTCTAATTGAGTTTTCATTCATAATTTTAAGAGAAATCATATTTTTCTTTAAATAATAGTTGTCCCCGCTTCGTTTTATAGTAATCTACATATATGTCCAACCTGGGTTCATATGATTGTTTTGTTTTCGAGAAAACTTTGACACACTAAAAGGGCCAACTACGTGGAGATTAACCTTTACATACTAAGTTTGTCAAAGTTTTCTCGAAAACAAAACAATCATATGAAACCAGCTTGGACATATAATTAGGTTACTGTAAAACAAATTGGGGACAGCTATTATTTTGTCATTAAACAATTAACTTTGTAAATAAATAACGAAATACGTGTGTAGGATAGTAGGAATCTACTGTCGGTATCCGACGTCTCCTTAAGCTAGCGTATGCATTGTATCTCAAAATAGGAACGAGCTACAAAATCAATTTCGGCATAACAAATTAGCTACAAATTAGCTACAAAATATGTATATGGTTAGAGGGTGGCGTTACGACTTGGATACGCTAGCTTTATATACATTACCGTAAGGGTCAGTATTAGGGCTGATACTGCGATTGTATCTACAGATAAGACTTGGAATGAACTAGAAATAAAAATGAACAAATATTTGGATGACGTAGCTGATTGGTTAGCTTTAAATAAACTATCGCTAAATATCATAAAAACAGTATTTATAACCTTTTTTTTTCCTGTACGTATTTAGGACTAGCCTAATATGTCCCCATTGCCATCCTGGTCTCCCTCTATTGGTGAAAATGGAGATCAGGTGTGAAAATTGATGTGACTGATCTAATATGTCCCTAATATCATCCTGGTCTCCCTTATTGTGTGAATCGGAGATAAGGTGTGAAACATGGATAATTTGAACTTGAGAGCAGTGATTCTTAACTTCTCCTTAAGCCGAAAAGCAGTCCTTGTTTGGATTCTTCGGAGGTTAGGGACGATGAGTTAGTCCGCCAACCGAATGAAACCAAACGTGGAGATAACTGTAGAACATGAAAAGGAAAATTCCCTACGACTACTGTGGTATATACAGATCAAATTGAGTCTAGATGATTGATGTGATATATAAAGCGAATACAAATAAATAATTATTAGACTTAATACATCATTTTTTCAAGATGGCGTCGGGAGGTAAGAAGCCTCCTGACAAATGTGAATTTTATTTCTCTTGTTGCAAAAAAAAATGATCTACTTAAAGAAAAGCTTAAAGACAACCAAAAGGAAAATGAAATCAAAAGTTATCGGTATTCAGAAGTCACAAGTTTTCCCAAACCACAGCAAAAACAAGTGACCAAAATAAAAGTAACTACAATTAATAACGACGAAAATAATAGCAATGTTAATATTAAGAAAAGTGTCATTGAAATTCTGACAAAAGAAAAAAATATACAAACTAAAAAAGTCTATTTAAATAACAAAGATGAAATGTTAATAAGTTGTTCAACTAATAATAGTGCAGAGTTAGCAGAATCTGTATTGAAAAGAGAGTAGAAGGTATACTTAATATCAATAAAGAGGAACTAAATAACCCTAAAATAAAAATCGTGGGAATTGATAACTGTGATAACATGGAAATAGAAGAGTTAGAAAATGACATAAATTCAAGAAATTTCAGCAGTTTTGCAAGAAAAGGTCAAGTGCTGCACATGTATACAAATGATACAAACAACAATACTACCGTTCTAATGGAAGTTCCTGCAGAGATATATAAATATATCAAAGAAAATAATAGCAAAGTTTTTGTAGGGTATCAAAATTGTAAAGCCTACGATTTAATAAACATTAGACCTTGCTATACCCTGGTAGAAAATTGAGCATATTAGAATGTCGGTTCACGATCTATTGGGCAGATCCGTTTCCTAATAGTTCGCCAGAAATAAACCAGCATCTGACCAGAAATTTATAGAAAATCTAAATAGCTTACATAACCCTAAAAAATTATTGAAAATGTAAATCCCATTATAGTACTTCTGCGTTAAAACAGCATGCAAAATTTTATTCGATTATTTATTTGATTTTTTTATGTTTTATTTAATTATAAAACTCTAACCCTAAAAAAACTTTTAATGAAATAAGTTTTTCGTTTTTATTTCGAATCTATCCCAAATATATCTTAGCATTCTATTAACAATAAGCTATTAAATCCATGACATAATAATCATTATTAACTTATAAAAATTCGTTAAACGTTATTTTTTATTTATTTATTCATTAACCATAAGTTGGTCAGGTTTCTGACGAGAAAACGTCGACAGGTAGCGGGGTTTCTGGCCAGACTTTTAAGCAGAAATTGGCCATTCCCTATAAAATAGAGTAAAATCTGGCGAACGTATTGGGAACGTTTCTACCAGGGTAACTGTGGCAGAAACAGCCACAGTGGAAAAAACTGTACAAATGACCCTACGTGCCTTAAATGCTCTGAAATGCATAAAACTAGTGAGTGTATAAATAATATTATAAAGTGCTTAAACTGTGAATATAGTAATGAAAATTATAATACTAATTATTCAACTAATCATTATGCCAATGACCATAATGTATGTAATATTCTGAAAAAAAAATTACAAGATATATAGACTTGACTGATTACCCGATGAAACCTTCCTTACCACCAGTGAATATGGATTACCATTCGAAGAAGGGAACGAAGAAGACTCAAGTACCATCAGATGTGAATCCATCAACAAGTAATAGAAACCAGCAGCAACTCCAACAGGAACAGCACAAACACAAATCGAAACAAGCTAGACAAGCACAATTATCTACATCACAGACAGTAAAAACGGCAAAAAGAAAACAAGAAAATAATAGTAAAAATGGATAATTTTGATTTTTTAGATAAGATAAAAAATTATTTAATACGCAAAGAAAAAATATGTGATAATATTTTTAATTTTAACAAAGTTATTAATAACAAAAAAGATTTAATAATGCATATTAATGTTATGAGTATGAATGCTAATTTTGATAAAGTTAAGATATTATTTGAAAGTCTAATAAATAAACCTTCTATTATTATATGCACTGAAGCTTTTGAACAAGTCAATTACAATTTATACGAATTAAAAGGATCTAAATATGAATATCAGAGTTACTATAATGATAGTAGGATAAATAGAAATGATGGAGTTATTGTTTTTATTGATAAAAGCTTGGTACAAAAAACTGAAATTGTTAAATGTGGTAGGATTAAAATCATAAATACACGAGTTACACTTAATAATGATAGTAAACTAGAGATTTCTGCTATGTACAGATCTCATGGTATACCTAAGGCTGAATTCATTCTAGAACTAAACAAATACCTAGTCAAAAAGAAAAATATTAAAAATCATTTAGTAATAGGTGATTTTAATATAGACATATTACAATATGATAACATAAGCCAAGAATTCCTATGTAATTTCTGTGATAAAGGATATTTGCCAGGATTTACTAGTATTACGAAGCCGCCTACTACGATATGTAAAGGTTCATGTATAGACAATATATTCATTAAAACTAGTGGACTAAATACTAATACATACATACTCAAACATTCTTTAACAGATCATTATCCTATTTTCATTGCTATAGATAAGATTAAAACAGAATTAAATAAACCAATAGTAACTTTAGACTATAAAAAATTAATAAACATTGCTAGGACAAAAAATTGGAATGAAAATTTGGCTATACATGACCCTAATTTAGCTACTAATATTTTGATATGCAAAATAAAACAATGCATTGAATTGGCAAAGAAAAAAAATAATAGTAAATCTAAACAAAAAGGAAAGAAAAAATGGATTTCAAATGCCATAATACAGTCATGCGAAACCAAAGAATTTTTATATAACTTATTGCAATTGGATCTCAAAAATGAACAGCTTCGCTTGCAATATAAGAATTATGCTAAAATATTGGATAAAGTAATTATAGATGCCAAAATGAAATATGATAAAAGTCTAATCCAAAATAATTCTAATAACCCAAAAATGTTATGGGAAATTATAAATTCAAAAATAGGTAAAAAGACGAAATCTAAGGAAGCTATAAGTTATATAAAAGTTGATAAAAATAAGATCACCGACAAAGTTGAAATTACTAAAAATATAAATAAATATTTCTGTGAAATAGGACAAAAATTAAGTGATAAAATTGTTAAACCCACCAATGAAGAAATCAAACTACCTGAAATGAATGTAAATTCTATTTTTCTCAATCCTACAAATGAAAATGAAGTAACAGGTATAATCAATAATTTAAAATTAAAAAAGGGTGGTGTTGACAAAATACATGCTAAAGTCTTGAAAATGATGTGCAACTATATTGTTGAACCTCTAACAAATATTTTTAATGCATGTATTGATAAAGCCGTTTGGCCCGATGCTCTGAAAAGGGCTGAGGTAGTACCATTATTTAAATCAGGTGAAAAGCATAATATGTCTAATTATAGACCTATTTCTCTAATTTCTAATGTAGCAAAAATCTTTGAAAGAATTATCTACAATAGAATTTATGATTTTGTGGAAAATCATAATATTATATCTGAACATCAATTTGGTTTTAGGAAGAAAATGGGTACTAGAAATGCTTTAAATTATTTAACTAATACCTTGTACACTAATTTAGATATAAGTAAACCGATAATTGTAACATTCCTAGATTTGGTAAAGGCGTTTGACACCGTAGATCATGAAATTTTACTAAACAAACTCTATTGTATTGATATTAGAGGACAGCCACTGGATTTGCTTTCAAGTTATCTCAATGATAGATACCAAGCAGTGGTTATGGATGATACTGAAAATGATAAATTGTTAACAAATACGGGTGTACCTCAAGGTACAATCCTAGGTCCATTGCTTTTTATTCTGTATATAAATGATATCCTAAAGGAAATCCCACTGGAAGAAATTTTGTCATACGCAGATGATACTGCTATAATTGCTACTGGTAATAATTGGATAGAAGCACAAGACAAGATGAACAAGTATTTAAATAGAATTAATTTTTGGTTAGCTTTAAATAAATTATCACTAAATGTAGACAAGACTGTTTTTATTACTTTTGGCAATTATAGTGACAGTGTCCCAAATAAATTAGAAGTTAAAATTAATAATAAAAATATAACAAGAGTAGAATATTATAAATATTTGGGTATAGTTATAGATTTTAATTTAAGATGGGATAAACACATTCAGTACATTGTAAATAAAACAAAGTATCTTGTATTTATATTTTACAAAATTGCGAAAATAATGTCTACAGAGACATTAAGAATGATTTATTATGCTTTTTTCCATAGTCTGATAAGCTATGGAATACTAGCTTGGGGTGGAGTTTATAAAAATAATCAAGTTTTAGTTCAAAATCTACAAAAAAAAATTTTAAATATCATTAATAAACGAAACTTTATTGTACAAAATAATCCTTTAAGCATAGAACAAATATATATTTTAGAAGCTATAAAATATCATTATGCAGATCTCAAAATGCAATATATCAAATCTACGAGTGTAACAAGGAAAAAGAATTTAATTTTACCGAGTTATAAGAAGAAAGTTGGTGATAAAAATTGTTATAAAAAGGCTATAGTAACTTTCAACAGTTTTCCCAATGAATTAAAAATTTTAAATATAGACAATTTGTCACATAAGAACATTATAAAAAATTGGATTAAATTAAATTGTTGAGGTTACTGTTTTCTTTCGCATTTTTTTATTTTTACTGTGATGAATTGTAGAAAAAATTATTTGTTATAATACATATTATATGTTAAAACCAAAAATTTTTTATGTAGTTTGTAGTTAAAGTAGTTTTAAGTTTGGATCTAAGTTTTAGTATATAATTTTAAAATATTTTCTTCTTTTGTATCTCTTTTTTTGTATTGCCAGGCCTGTGTACAGATAACGTGTATATCTCTACAGGACTTTTACAGGTCATTCAACTACCCTGTAAATCTTTCTGGTTTAAATAAATAAATAAATACGTAGCCTTGTAATATATTATCAAATCAAATATTTTACGATGAGTATATCTGTAATGTGAAATAAAACAGGGTAGAGTTGAGCACGATATATAAAATATATCATATGAAAATTAGTTAATCATCGCTAACAATATGTAAATAAAATAAGGATGACAGCATTTCAGAACATGAAATGTTGCCGTATAAAAATTTGTAGCCATTGTTCGTTTATCAAAGGTAGAAAAGGGAAATTGAGATTAGCAAGATTGTATATAATGTCGAAAATTCACCGGAAAAACGTACACCAGTTCCGATAGAATTTGAACATTATTACAGTTTGAACTCCAGTTTGAAATAAATATAGCCAGTAAGAGACTAAACTAAGAAACAATGCTTGTGTGAGAATAACATGTGTATATACAAATAAATGGAGAACCCCTATGCAAATACGGTATACGATCCGGTAGAAACCGGAGAGATAGAATAAAAGGCTTCGTCGACAAGAACTTTAGACGCGAGAAATATCTTCGATATTTGGATACTGATGAAAATAAAACAAAGCAGAGACTTAAGACTATATAATAAGCCAAGGTCCAATTTCAAAATATAGTGATTTCGAGGACGTGAAAGGTATCTACAAAACGTGATGAAAATTATTTTCAATTAATTTGAAATCTTAAATATGTAATAAAGGGGAATTAAAAGGAAAATTGAGCTTTTATGAAGATGGTAAATGAAAATGGTCTATTGCAGAATTAATAGAAAGAATAATCAAAAATCAAAAATCAAAAAATTTTAAAATTATTGGGATTGAAAAATTTGCTTATTTAATAGTTGATTTATAGTATTTAAACTATAGGGGAGCTTATGATGTAGCATAGTAAAATAATTACAAATGACAAGTTATTTGTGCGACTTTTAAGTATACAAAGAATTAGTCTGAGGATGTAGGTGTTCAAGGGACACTTATGAAAAGGTACGAGTAAAAAATATAGAAGATATAATTTTATTTCCCTTAAGATTTCCTGCCAGAAGAACATCAGTAAGATTCCACACGTATAGCACGCAGGCCTGATATGACCCCTCGGTGGTAAGCCTTCACCGAGTAAAAGGTAGAGAGATAAGAAAACTGACGACATAAATCTGCGATTTTTAAGAAAAACGAAATCCTATAGTAGGATGAAGTTGATGATAATTCACGAAAATCCAAAGAAAGACAAGCAATTCGTGAAAATTGTGAAAATCGTGGACTCAGCCCACAGAAATTCAAGCAAACAGCGAAAGAAGGCAACCAATTCAGCGAACTGGCAATTGATGGTGAATGAGATTTTCTGACACTGGTATACACTAAAATGTGAAACTCGACACTTGTGCTACTTGATTGGGTGAAATTGATGATGATTCTTTGATAATACGAGAAGATTAAAAAAAATCAAGAGAATAGAGAAAATCAAGAAAATTGCATAGATCGTGGATTCAGCTCACAAAATCCCAAGCAAACAGTGAAGGAAAGCAACAGGAAAGACAGAGCAGGATAGTGAGAGAAAAGTGCGACTATTCACTTCAAGTTCTGCCAATCAAATGCCATATATAGCTTGTACTTTAAAAATATAGCATATTTTAGTTTTGTGTTCAAGAAGTTCAAATACATTATTTTAAATAACTTCGAAAGTTTATAAGACCATAATAATATTTCCTTTCTACTCAATGTATTGACGACACTAAAAGTACCATATTTTTGACAATCACTACATTGTAAATTAGAAACATGTCATTTGATGTTTCTAATGCAAATATTTATAACAGCTTACTCGTCTTTCTTATTTATAAGCTTTTAATAAGATCGATAGATTTATAATAGATAGATTCATAAATTTCAACTTTAAATAAATTGTCAAAGATCTATTTATTATAACTATTATTAAAATAGTAGTTATAATTTTTATACTTTTGTAAAATAGTTAAGAGGATGCCTGATTCTTGGTCATTGTCTAATACAGTTTTTTGCTATTTAAATAATAATTGGTTTGATCGAAAAGGGTTGTCCTCGCTTTGTCTAAGAACAAGAAATATTTTAAATGCTAAAAAAGCACTTAACCCTTTTTCATTTTTGAGAAAATTGAATTGCAGAAAGTGGGTTATGTGTAGACAAGATCTGAGAATCTGGCATCCTCTTTATTAGATATATGTAAAAAATAAACTATGGTATTTTCTTACTATTAATTTTAACAGGTTCAGTGCTACATGGTACAAATATGTACCATGAATTGTTGCAAATTGTTATGCATTTTTTATCACTGAAAAAAGTTGATCTTGTGAAATCTATTTCTGTACTGGGAATCTTTATTTTTTAGCATCTTGAAAATAGGTATATACACCTAGTTTTTATTGAATGTTAGAAATTTTAATTAATTTTGTAAAAGATTACAAAATTTGGCTTATACATTAGCCACACTAAACCTGTTAAATTTGCTGACTGTAACATTCATGAGTAAACTTACCTCTTTATCTATAATACGTATCAAGAACTGTGAATAATGATTTTTTAGTATATTAATGAAAATCCAACTTGTCAGAAACCATTATCTTAATCCTTATACATGTAATTTTAACATCAGATATTAAAACACTAAATTTATGTCGGTTTTCTAATCATATTTATCATTCGTTATTTTCAATTACAAAAAATAAAAATTAGAATAGAGTACTAATCAAAGAAACAAAAAACTTTCTTCCAATAGATATAAGCTTAAAGGCTATGTCCTAATACGAAAATGAAGAAGAAAAACAGGATTCGTAAATTTATATACAAGGCTAAAAAGCGTGAAATCACATGCAGCGGAACGAGACGCGCAAAATGGATGTGCGGAACGAGCGCCGGCCAATCAGAGGGTTTGGGCTACTCCCGTTTCGTGTCTTTCGACTGCTATGTTCACATGGAGCGGAATGAGTAGGAATAACCGAAAAAGAACTATACCAAATATGATTAAATCCATTATTAGTCCAGAAACTAATTTGGAATTAGTAAATATTATTACTATAATGCTTATTTAGTCGATTTCAAATATTACAATGGTGAAAATTTGAGAAAATTGTTAAATAAGTTTATCCCGCTTACGATAATTCTGCTCCGTGTGAACATTGCAATCGAAAGACACTGAGCAGGAGGAGCCGAAGTGCTCTGATTGGACGGCGCTCGTTGCGCACACCCATTACGCGCACTTCGTTCCACTCCATGTGAATTCTCCCTTAAGGTTGATGGTCCAAGCAAAATAGAAATGGCTAAGGCTACGTACAGATTCGACGCACAAACTTTGAAGTAATCGGTTATTCGGTTGTGTCTATCACTCGCTCTCCTGCTCCATCTTTCCTGTGGACTTTCTTCGCTGCTTGCTTGGGAGTTTAGGGGCCAAATTCACGATTATTTTACATATTTTCGTGATTCAAAATCAACATTCAAACAATTCTTCAACATCACTACTCAAGTTGATTGTTCTATTTCAATTTATTTCTCTGTTACGAATGCAAACAATAATCAGCTCTCTAGATGGATTATAAGTGTATCATTAAAATAAAAGTTTTTCGGATCTTTAAGGGAGTACTATCGGTACTCCGTGAGTCGCACGCAATTCGGGCGAAATACTGATGCACTCGCGAGAGCATTGTTTCACCCCCCTTAATCGCACTTGTCGACTACACGACTGATGCAATCCTGCCGCATTCGTCTGCCGCAATCGTCGTACGCAATCGTCGTACGCAATTCGGGTATAATTCTGCTGCACTCGCGAGTGCGTTATTTCATCCCCCTTAATCGCACTTGTCGGCTGCACGTCTGCTGCAATCCTGCCACACTCGTCTGCCGCAATCGTCGTACGCAATTCGGGTGCAATTCTGCTGCATTCGCGAGTACATTCTTTCATCCCCCTTGGTTGCACTTTTCGGTTACACTTCTGCTGCAATCCTGCCGCACTCGTCTGCCACAATCGTCGTGCAGCAGAAACCTAGTCGAAGTGTGAAGCAGACCGTGCATTTTCAGTGCAATCACGAGTGCGTCAGACTGTGTTACAAGGGTACTTGCTCGCGCTTATTTATTTACTGCGCTTGATCTCCTATTCGTATTACCCGCCACCATCCCGAACAAAAAACGGCCCGCAGCGCAGAGCAGCCAAGTCGAGCTGAATACAGGGAACCAAGGCCTACCCATGCATATAACGTAAGTCCCTAAATACATCACTATCCTCTCCTATCCTACTGTACATTCGCACTTCCTATTTTTATCGCTATTGTCACGTCCCGAGTATCGACCCACAACAACTTTTCGTCGACAAGATCTATATACGACAAAGTGACTTATCATACATAAACTAACTTATCGACCTTCCCTATTCAGCCAGTACCTTGTCTATCTCATACTCCACGGTGACACACTCATCCATCCCAATATTTCCCGAACTCCATTCCGCGACTCTATACCTTTGTCGCCCCCTCCTCGAGTACGCATAATTAATTCCTAATTTTGGCTAAGCATGCGACCCCCGCGAGGTTATATCAGTCATAGCCCCCCAGGCCATTTGCCCTCGCCTTTAGCCTTCAACCTTTAGCCTTCTGCATTCGAACTCTGAACTGTAAGTACGTACGCACCAGTTTATTATTTGACATTTCACTTCTAAAAGGGACACGCCCTTATACTTAACTTTGTGCTTCTTATACAATAAACTAGATCTTAAACTTATTTGTTCGCGCTTATTATTTACTTTGCCTGTGCTCCTATTCATGTCTCCCGACACCATCTCGAGCACGAGACCGCCCGCAGCGCAGCGCAGCCGAGACTAGCCGACTACAGGGAACCAAGGTCTATGCAACCATGCAACGTAAGTCCCTAAATACATCGCTATCATATTAAATGTCATTTTCGCTATCCTGCTTTTGCTAACGCCTCGACTCCCAGGTAAATTACGCAAGTATTGACCGAAACTAGAGGCGAGCGCGATTTAATTTCATATTAACTTCGCGCTATTTAATACCTATACGCGACGTAAAAATTGAGGGCCCCTCCGGGATATTTTAATAGCAATTAGCGCGGATAACAAATTTTTTTCTTTTTCGAAATTCATAAATGGCCAACGTAGAGTCGGAGACGAAATAAAGAAATGAAGAGGCCACTAATATCATAAAGAAACATGTAACGATAACTGATCCAAATTTTTTAGCGGACTATTGCGAAACAAATTTAGAAGAATTATTAACATTTTTGCAGCAACGATATCAAGTCGCGAGTGAATCGATTCCGGAACGCGCCGAAGAAGTAAATAAAATTTGCGAATTTTTACAAGACTATATTGATATATCAAAAGTGCACGACGCGTGTCAAGATGCTTTGATGATAGACATACTTCCAGAATTAATTCATAATAATATTAGTTGCAAAGAAATTATAGAGACTATTGCAGATCAAGAAACAATTAAAAAGTTTGATCGCGAAATACATACACTTTTAAACAAAAATGCAGAATTGACGGAAACAACTACCTATCAATCTATTATTGACTGAAAAAATACGACAAATCCATCCAAAAACTGATCCTAAACTATCATTACAAAATAACGACAACGCTCAAAAACCTGACATAGCAAAGATCTCTCCACTTTTTTCTACACCAAGAATACACAGCACACCTTATACAAACTCGACAAATCATTATCGTAGACCACACAACACTCTACAAGCATTTCAAATCACCACTCTCACACCAGTTCGTAATTTATCAATTAAAGATGCAGTCGAAATCATTCAAAAATTTAACGATTACAATATTCTACTTCGAATATTTTTGGACGGATGTAGAGAAGCGCGAAGTATGATACCGCCGTGTAACGAGCCAGATTTAGCGATATTAATAAAAATGCGCTTGTCCGGACAAGCATTGAAAAGTGCACAGCAAAGAACTTTCTATAATATGGAGTAAATTATAATGTATTTTGATCGTACCTACGGTTCTGCAAAACGTTTTCATGAATTATTGAGCGAGCTAGCAGTCATGAAGCAAAAATACGACAAAAACGTAATTTCATTTTCAAATAGATTAAAATCAGCCACACAAGAAGCATACAAAGCGCGTTACGCGTAAAAAGGCATATACCGGATCTTAAATTAGAAATAGAATAAGATAGTGTAGTATATTTTATTCGCGGTTTGCAATGAGATATAAAAGAGCACACCCGAGTCTCTGGACGCCGCGATAGACCAACGAATTGCCGTGGAAATTGCCTGAAAACAAAAATCAATACTTCAATTATGTTCCCTCTGCCAATGTACCTCAGCCAAACAAAGCCCAAATAGGCGCCACTAAAGTATGTAATCATTGTAAAATGGCCAGTAATTGGAAGAGCGAATGTAGGTTCCCGGAGAACGACGCAACCAGGGAAATCCCAGAACCCCAGTGTCAAAATTATATGAGAAATAATCAGCAATACAATTAATAAAAAGATTGTTTTATTAAGCATTAATAATTATTCACCAACTATTATGCTAAAAACAAATAACTGCCTGCAACCGTTGTCGAGACACCAGCGCTGGGCCAGCACTTTTGAAAATTAAAAAAAAACGCGTAATGTTCGAGCCGATACTAATGAAATTTTAGAACTGACCGGTACAACTCAAAATAGCATAAAAACTTATGGAAACATTCCAATGCAATTTCATGATTTAACATTTTATTTTCACTTAGTACCAGATGATTTTCCTATCAAGAAAGACGGACTACTCGGCAGTGAAATCTTTATTAATTATGATGCAGACATTAATCATGGAGAACAATATTTTATTTTATTTTATTTATCTATTATACCAGAAAGTAATTACATTAGTAATTCTGCGGAGGAAAACAAAGTTTCCCGTGTGCAGAACTGGTATTACAAAAATAAAAAACATAGGAAACATAAATCACTTACTAACTACGACTTAAAACTAAAATTGCGCTAGTACTCTGCTAGCTGACTCTTTAACACTTTATATAATATTATGAAATCTAAAATATGTTATAAAGAGATTATCTTTTATATCACTTAAGTATTAAAAATCTATTAATTTATAACATTATTTACAGGTTGTTGTATAATTGAATAACATTTTTAATCCAAGTCTTTAGTTTCCATTTGGTATATTTTTTTGAATTGTTCAGACTATTAAGATCGGATGGTAATTTATTAAACAATTTAATAGAATAAATATAGCTGTTCTTAATGTTTATTGTTTCTGCCCCTGCGATAGCGCCGCGTAGGCGAACGCAGGTAGCGCCTAGGCCCGGCGACCAGACGCGTCCCCAGGTTGCGGATGGGGGAGTGGCCACTATAACTGGTTAGCTACGAATATATTACACTCATTATGCTGCACTTACCACACTCACTACACTGAACAGAATACACAGACATCTCCTCTTAGGTGGTACTACTAGTCGTGAGGCAGATACACAGAAAACCGCCCGACCCGATTGTTCTCGCGCCGGGATACGCTAAGAGTGCCCTGATCCCTGTCGGTTGTTCCCATCGGCATGGGCGAGGGGCTGATCTGAGCCTAGCTCTGCGGAGGCGGTTAGTTTCGGTACAAGATCAGAAAGTACGTAGTGTGCGAGCCCTGGTATGTCCGTGTATTCCGATACCGGGAAACGATGGCTGGGCTTCAGGGAACTGGGGTAGGATCAAAGCATCCGAGGATGCACCCACTCCCAGCTATTTCGGCCCGCCTCCCTACGTACGATGCGCCGGTTAAAGAATTAAGAAAGAAAATGTCCCTACAAAACAATGAGATGAACCAGGAGGCAGGTAAATCCCATCACTGCACGGAAGCAATGGTGGTATTGTAGCATCTTCCTTCACACACATGGCCGGGTGGTAAACTACAGCCCAGTCGCCCGCTGATAACAACAGTCGTGGAGGAAAGCAGGTGGACCAATTCCTCAAATTAATTGCAGATGGGTTAAAGAGACAGCCTGGTGTCAATACTGACATCAAGAGAAACATCCCCACCCTCGTCGACGTTTTCGACGAGTAGAAGGACCGCCTACACTCGAACACCAAGGCGCACTGTGCGATAGACACTCTGGGAGCCACGGCTACCTCAAGCCAACGGCCTCAAAATAAGAGGGTGCGACCGCAAGATGGGGACGACCACAAGAAGGCTAGGGCCAACGGGCCCTCGAAGATCGTCGATTTCTTGACGGTCCCGACGTAGAAGGCAAAAGCTGCAGCAAAGAAGCATCAGCAGCAGCAGAATCAACCTGCGCAGCAGACCGAACAGCAGTTGCAGCGCAAACAACAAGAGCGGCAGCAGCTGCGACAACAACTGCAGCAGCAGCCGCAAAAATAGACGTCTCAGACATCTAGGACATCGGCAAGCAAGAAGAGAGAGCCTTCTGAGAAATCTTCGATGAAGAAGAGGAGGAAGAGAACGCCTAGGAAGCGACCCAAGGCTGTTCTTATCCGACCGGGTGATGGAGTCACTACGCGGACGTTCTCTTAAATGTCCACGAAAAGGTCACAGCAGAGTGTCCAACGACTGATATTAAGTGTATCAGGAAAACCAGGGCTGGCGACGTCCTGGTAGAGTTGGGCACAAAAAACAACAACTAGGAGCTGGGGGACTATAGAAGACTCAATCAGGAAGGTAATGGGAACGTCGGGGGCCGTAAAGACTCTGACACCTAAGACAAACGTGGAAGTTAAAGACCTTGATAGTCTTACCACCAAAGAAGAAGTGGAGATTGCGATCAAGAGGATCTTTGATGAAGCAGGAGTCTCAACAGGTGAGATTAGCATTCCGCTGACCAAGCCCAACAGTAGGGAGCAGCGATTGGCCATCGTAGAGATATACCAGGAAAAGACAGAGTTCCTCCTTGAGAAGAATCGCCTGAAAGTCGGCTACATGAACTGCCGACTGAGAAGATGGTAGCGGCTCTAGCGGTGCCTCAAAGGTCTGGATGAATGACATCAAGCGCGCGATTATCGTGGCCCAGACAGAAGCAAGGCCTGCTATAAATGTGGCGCGGAAGGTCACAAAGGAGCAACTTGCAAGGCTACTGAGGCACAGTGCGTCTCGTGCACTTATCTGAAAGTAGACCAAGCACAGATGGGCCACACACCGGGTTCAGGGCAGTATAGAGCGTTTCGCGAAACGCTTAGACAGACCAAAGCCAAGGGTTAATGATGTACCGTATAACAGTCCTTCAAGCGAACCTCCATAGAACCTCCGAATTAGCCAACAGCCTTCTGACTCAGAGTATATCTGAGACGAAGGCTGATGTGCTAATCAGCGAGCAGTACTGTGACTGAAACGTACCTACGTGGTACAAAGACACACTTGGCCCAGTAGCAATCTACGTGGACCCGGGAAACATCAGAGTGGACGGATACGGGGCCAGAAGCGGCTTTGGGTGGATGAGAAGCAGAGACGTAACTTACGTGAGCTGCTACTTTACCCCAAACTTCCGTATTGAGCAATTCAGGCGGAGTCTGGACGAGCTGGAAGACGCGATCCGCGAGATAGAAGGCGAGATCGTAGTCGCCGGCGACTTTAATGCGCGTACATTGGAGTGGGGCATGCCAGTGCCGGACAGCAAAGGAAAGTACATCATGGAGATAGTATCTAGACTCGGCTTGATAGTTCTTAACGTTGAGAACACGTCGACATTCAGAAGGGTAGAGCGTATTGAGACGATTCCGGGCGTGTCTTTCGCATCCGAAACTCTAGCGCGTAGAGCGTCGGATTGGCGGGTAATGGAGGATTACAACGGGAACGGGAACGCACCATGGTAAGGTAGCAACGATCCTGGACAACCATAACCAAGGGTAAATGGAGAGCAAGGCTGATAGAACAGCTGGCCCCTTTGATTAACAGAGACCATGGGGAGGTAAATTATTACCTGATCCAATTCCTGCGAAAAGTGAAACGAAGAAAGAACAACTCTTCTCAGCTCGGTCGGACAATTCACGCCTGAGAACATCGTGGGCGAAATGCTGTCCGCCGAGAATAAGTGGGCCGCTACGGCAAAATTCGCCAAGACGGTCCTAGGACAAAAGAAACGGTACCTAGGCAGAGCAACCGATAAAGGCACGAATGATACGCTGGAAGATGCTCCAACACCCCAACATCACCCAGGGACCCAGACGGAAATGGACGTGGAGGGAGAAGATGGGACGCTTTCTCAACCGGGAGACGTTCATTTTCTATCATTTTATGAATGTGGCGGAGAGGGACAGGGATACTTCTCCATTCCGTATGGAGATGAATGCGCCGGTTCAAATATGCGTATAAATAAGATGTATTAGATCTGGCACTCCCTCGGGGGATTTAAAATTATAAATTTTTAATTTTGGTTCAGGTCAAGGCAGCAGCGGTTGTCGAGACGATACTAGAATTGCACCACCCTGAGGTAATGTGATAAACGGTACCAGGGTGGGTTTCGCTAGAAGAGGAAAGGTCGGTAGGTTTTAGTAGATCGGTTTGCGATGCAACGGCTGTGTAGTTTTTTCGTGTTTTTGTATATTTTATTTTTTGTCCTATATTATACCCACGGCGGATGCATCCCCAGCCAGCCCAATACTATCCGGCTGTGTCGGGTGTGCCTTAGGTGGCATTTCCTACATACCCTCGAGAAGGAAAAAATGCTTATTTTTAAGTACCTTCTAGATATAACTATATTCTTATTTCTAGTTATGTTTTTAAACCTAACATAAATTTCGCTAAATGTCATGTAATTATAACTTAGAGATTCGAAAGCAAATAGTTGTCTCATATTGAATGGAATTTCTTTGACAAGTTTATTTTTATATATAATTTGTAGTATCCTATTTTGAATCCTCCCCAATGTATAATACCATAACTTATTACACTATGGTGTAGTGCATAATAAATCATTTTCATTGTAGCAGTTTGCATGAATTTAAATAATTTATAGAAAATGAATGTCAAATACTTAATTTTGCTGATAATATATTCTATGTGTCTATCCCATTTCATATTAAAATCAAATATTAAACCTAAATATTTACACTACTCTACTCTATTGATTTTAAAATATTTTATTTTTATATTTATATTAGCAGGTACACTATCACAGTAGTTGCCTAATGTAATATATACAGTCGTATTAATATTTAGGGATAGTTTATTAAGAGCTAGCCAATCAGCGACATCTTCTAAGTATTAATTCATTCTTATTTCAACCTCTTTCCAAGAATTATCTGTTGATACAATTGCGGTATCATCAGCATATGATAATACAGAATTTTCAGGCATCTCTATTAAGGGGTAACACCACTCTAGCGGCCCGAAAAAATGCCTAATTTGTACGATTTTTTACAAGAGTAGGAAAGAAGGGATCAAATTTCTTTTTTGAGGGTTTACTATACATATATTGAAATACAAAAATATATTTTTTTTACATTTAAATACAAAATGGCGGCTATACAGTGAATCTCGTGAGAAGGCTTTTTCTCAAACCTCCAAACGGGAGAACACTTTTCTCGGAAAGTATTAGACCTGGATATAATTTATCTAATAATATTTTGTGATTAACAGTGTCAAATGCTTTAGCTGAATCCAAAAAAGTTATTGCAATACTTTTGCTTCCGTCTAAAGTTTCATATATTTTGTTGGCAATATAGCTTAACGCATCTTTTGTGCCTTCGTTTTTTATGAAACCGAACTGTTTTGATGCCAGAATTTAATTTTTTGAGATTAATTCATAAATTCTATTATAATCTTTTCAAAATTTTTTGCAATATTAGATATAATTAATATAGGCCTATAATTAGAAGCATCTAGCTTATTACCCAACTTATATATTGGTATAACTTCAGCTATTTTTAATGCCTCTAGCCAAATTGATTGTTCAATAGAGTTATTAAATATGTGAGAAAGTACATTAGATCTAAACGTAGATAATATTTTTAATGTCTTTGCATTGATTTTATCAATCCCTCCATTTTTCATTTTTATATTATCAATTATATTGTATATTTCGGCGTAGTCTGTCGGTTTTAAATATATTGCATTATTATTATTGAAGGTAAGATTGATTTTCATATTGCTTGGAGCTGTGATCATATTACTTAAATTTCTGCCTATATTTTAAAAATATTTATTCATATGATTTGCTATTTCCGTTGGATTATTTAGTATTAGATATATTAGATTATTATCATCTTTGATTTGATTAATAGAATTCTTATTATTATCTTTTCTCCCTATTCTGGAATGAATTACTTTCTACAGATTTTTAGTATTGTTACAATTTAATTTAATTAGATCTCTTTCATATATATATATATATTTAGCATTTTGAATAGTTTTGTCTAGAATTTTAACATGGTTTTTTAATTCAGTTTTCAAATTATCATTGTCTGGATCATTTTTCATTTGTTTTCTTAGTTGTTCTTTCTTTTCACAAGATATCATAATAGATCTAGTTATCCAATCTTTCCTAGGAATCAGCTTAGACGTATTACTGTTTACATTCGTTTTATATTTAGCTTCAAATAAGCAATCCTGAATCTCTTTTATCAATTCATTAATAGTCTCATTAGGATCAAGTATAGATTTTATATTATTCCAATGTTTCATATTCGCTATACCGTACAACTTTTTTAAATCGTAGAAAACTTTTGTTTCTTTTTCTTTGGTATATTGCGGCTTATTAACTTCAATAAATAGCGGATAATGATCCGGTGATAGAATCAGTAATTTAAAAGTTTTCGTATCGATACTAGTTGCTTTTAAAAATATATTATCTATACACGTTCCATTTCCACTATTATCCCTATCATATGGTCTAGTTGAATTTATAAAACCTTTGAGGATGACACAAGATATCGCATCAGATGCCATGTGATTGACGTTATATGTTGTTTTGTATTTTGTATTGCTGAATATACAGTTGAGATACATTAAAGATTCTTTTTTACAATCATTAGTCTTGTTCTTTCAAGAGCACTTAAGGCAAGCCAGTTCATTATTACAATTCTTATTATGACCAAATCGACAACATGAATTGCAAGGTCTAACGTTAATTAGATCATAGACTTTGCAGTTTTGATGACCTACAAAGATTCTAGTTTTGTTCTCCGTGATATAACTGTAAATTTTCGCTGGAACTTCCATAAACACCGTGCTAAGAATATTTTTACTTTTGAACATGTGTACAACACGACCTTTGGTTGAGAAATTGCTGAAATTTCTCATATTTATATCAATTTCTATATTGCTGTTGTCCATATTAGAATAATTGTCAATACCAACTATTTTTATTTTCGGACTATTTAACTCTTCAGTTTTTATACTATAAACATCTTCTAGTTTCTGTTTTAATATGCTTTCAGTTATTTTGACACTTATAATTGATAATTATAAATGGCCTCTAAAATTACCATCAATTAAAAATAAAAAAGTACATAAGATTTTAACCGCTACATTTTCCGAAATAGCAGAGCAGCGCGCGTAATCAAAGTTTGAACCTTTACCAAATTCAAACTTAGAATATCGCAATTCGCAAAGTCAAAAATCATATACGCAAATCACTTCCAATACGAACTCCGAAATCCGATATCCGAAGAACGATAATTCTAGTCCTAAAGCCGAGATTCGAAACCCCGAAAATCGTGATCTGAAATTTGAAAATAATAAATTAAGCACGCAAAATCGAAATCATAATAATTCAAAATTCGAAAATCAATCGAACTCCGAAATTTGAAAACCGAAATCGTTGCAGAAGCAGGAACCGACCAATCCTAACAAATTACCACAGAAATCTACCAAACTTCGCATTCCAAAATTAGAAAATAAAAAAGAAAAAAATAAGATTTTTAGCTTTTGTTTCAGAAAAACAAAAACAACACTGTTAGAAGCAAATGAGAAATCGCTCGTAGAAACTTATACAAAATCTCTGTTAGAAGCAAATAAAAAATTGAAATCAGAAATTAATGATAATATATTTTTGTAAGGTAGTAAATTTGCATATGAAGAAATTAAAAATTTCGATAAGAGTGAGCTTGAATATGAAATTTTAGAAAAATTGAATTATTTATTAAAAGATATTAAAGAAAGTCAACAACTAAATAAATTCTTACCTAAACAGTTTGAGAGCATTCAAATAATTTGTAAGCATAGAATAGTAAGAATAAATACGCTGAAATATGAGGAAGATAATGAAACCCAAAAGTTAATTATGTAGTTGAAAAAACTCATTAAGTACACAGTACATGCAAAGTGTAAAAATATCAGCTGCGATTACTCATTTCTTCTTTTAAGCGACACAATTAATACAGTGAAAAGTCCCATAAAAGGAAAGAAAATCAAAAAAGATGCAAATGAAATAATAAAAAGTAAGATAATGACCATATCTGATAAGCATACGAAAGGTAACGACAGCAGAGCACAGAAGGTGAAACCGCTCATGAGTCTCGAACATCTGATCGGCGAACAGAGATTTTCGGTAGAGTGTCTCATAGACCAATATGCGACTAGATTTTATCTACCGAGAGATAAGTTGACGGCATCAACTGTACTCGAGCACGAAATCCCCCTCACTAGTTATATGTACCAATTCGTATTAAACAATTCCATCACCCTCCGGTACTGAATGACGAAATCAATAGGCAAGTACAGAAATTGCTAGATAACAGTATAATCAAGACCTCGATCAGCTCCTACTCAGCACCGGTGTTTTGCGTCGATAAAAAGCCCGGTTCAAAAGGCAATAAACGTTATAGAATAGTGGTAGATTTCAGAAAGAATAATGCAATTATACCTAATTATAATAACCCTGTACTCAATATAACTGATATTTTAGACAAATTGGGGTGCGCAAAAATTTTTTCCGTATTCGATTTAGCTTTCGGTTACCATAAAATTTTTATAAAAAATGAATGATATACACAAAACAGCTTTTCATTGTAATTTGGGCGCATTTCATTTCGCAGGAGCCCATTTGGCCTTAAAACAAATGCATCAGTCTTTCTGGCTCTTATCACGGCACTAATTGCAGGTATGAAAGGGTTAGTAGCATTTTTTGTTGATATTTGTATTTATTCTGAAACTATCGAAGAACATTGGGAAATAATAGCTGAGCTGCTAAAAAGATTAATAAAAGCTAACCTGACATTGCAACCTAATAAATGCGAATTTAAAAAAAAATTAACTACCTAGGGCACATTATAAGCAGCAATGGCTTAAAGCCCGATCCTAAAAAAATAGAAACAGTAAAGAAATTTCCAGTGCTCAAAACAGCAAAAAATATATTAAACAATTTCTGGGAATTTCTACTTATTATAGACGTTTTTTATCTTGTTTTGCAAAAATAGTCAGGCCTTTAAACCTTTTACTAAAGAAAAATCAACCATTTATCTGGGATAAAAATTCTCAGGAAGTTTTTGAAAATTTGAGAGATCGATTATGTGTACCGCCAATTTTAATACATCCTAATTTTGATAAACAATTTACTGTTTCCACGGATGCTATCGGGTACACTATTGGGGGAGGGAATTCGTAACAGGAACTCCCGATAGCTTTTGTATCATGAGGTCTCACTCCAGCTGAAGTAAATTATTGCCCTTTTTCGAAAGAAGCTTTAGCTATAGTATATTGTATAACTCAATTCAGACCGTACTTATTTGGAAGAAAATTCACACTTATAACACACCATATACCATTAGTTTGGCTAAATTTGCACAGAGATCCGACCTCTAGAGTCACGAAATTGAAATTAAAATTGGCAGATTACAATTTTGAAATTAAATATAAGCCAGGCGCAATAAATACTAATTCCGATGCACGTTCACGAAATCCAGTAGAATCACACATATTAATCATTAAGAGTGAGCTACATAGAGAGATCAATAATCAAGCATTAGAATGGCAAGTAGAGCCCGCCGCTGTGTCACCAGCATGATGCCTATGCGCAGGCAGACAGCCAAGCACTCGGTACGCGGCAGCCATCCAAGTCCTCGCGCCTCGTACGAGAATAACCGGAGGTCGTAAAATGTTTCCGAGGAGAAGCGTGACACCTTACACGACCACTGCAGCTATAGAGATAGTAGAAATTCCCTCACTCGCAGCCACGACGCGCGCAAATTTTCAAGGAGGGGGGGGTGGTGAAAGCATGCACCCCAAGGAAATGTAGGAAAGTAGCGCACGCAGCCCCGTCACTACAGCTGCCAATAACCCTGAGGAATTTGATATAGATCTTCATGTAACTCTTCTTTGAAATAAAAATTCAAGCGAGTCAATATTAAAATCATTATCTGTCTCGGCCATATACAGCATCCATCTCTTTCTGCAGATGCAACAATTATCGAAGAAATGCATTGCTCTACGATTCGTGGGCACAAAGGCGTCAGTAAAACTTATAATAGAATCAGACATAAATATAATTGGAAAAATTTTAAGCAGGAAGTGAAAAAGTTCATTAAAAAATGCCAGTAATGTCGATTAAAAAGATTAGTTAGAGTCAAAACCAAGCGAAATTATTACTGATTATCGAGCAATTCCGTTTGCTAAAGTAACTCTTAATATAGTCGGGCCATTGCCTAAAACTAAAATGGGTAACGAATATATACTTAGCATGCAGGATCAATTTTCGAAATTTATAATCTTTGTTCCACTTCCCTATCAGACAGCTGTCTCAGTAGCTGCCGGATTTATAAAAAGATTAGTTTGTATTTTCGAATCCTCAAGCTATATTAACAGATCAAGGGACTAATTCTCTCAGTAGATTAATGGCACGCGTAGCTAAAAGGTTTAAAATCAAGCAAATAAAAACTACCGCTTTTCACCCGTAGTCGAACGGTTCTCTTGAGCGAGCGCACGCATCGCTAAGTGAATTTCTAAAAATGTTTATTTCCTAAGAAGCCAAACGGGATGAATGGGTTAAATAGCCACATTTAACCGCAATTTCGGGAGGAACGAATCGACCATTTTCAGACCTTACGAACTTGTATTTGAGCGTCTAGCACAACTACCGTCAAGCGATCCTCCCGCGGCCGATGACCTCTTATCTGCGTACACCGACTACACGCGGAATCTTATCTCACGCCTCAGCACTTTAAGTGAAATAGCGCTGAAAGAATCTCCCTAGCTAAGGAGAGAACGAAGCGATATTACGATTAAAGGCTGATCACGTAGAAATAAAAGTGGGTGATTACGTTTATTTGCAAAAAGGTGTCAAGTCTCATAAATTCGACGATCCTTATACTGGTCCTTATTTAGTGTTACATATTCGAAAAAATGAAAACGTAAAGATACAGTTAAAAGAAAATCAAATGAAGTTAGTGCATATGAACCGCTTGTGCTTTTCGCATGTTGAACCGCAATGACAAAAAACATATAAAAAATCTTAATTATTAGTAACGAAATATAAATAAATAAACGATAATTAGAATTATTTATAGTCGTTTTCTTTACTTCCAAAGCTTTGTTGTATAAATGTTATGCAAAATAATATACTTCAATTACTTATTAATTAATTACTTCCAAAGCTTTGTTGTATAAATGTTATGCAAAATATTATAACCTTGCTGATTGCAGATGAAGCCCATGCTACCACTCTTATTAGCAGCAATCAACTTCGTGCTCGTCAAGGGTTTGATTGAATACAATTGCGCACGAAATTTTACTAATTTTACTACCTTCTCACTTGTAGACATCGGGGACTGCGACATTCCTGATCCTATAATTAATAATACTAGAGCACATTTGTCGCTGTTGCAAATTAACGAATTCGCGAGCACTCAAGTTCGATACTGTAAAATCGAAGTTAAAGGAACCATGCAATATTGGTTGGTTGGTTGCTAGGTGGGTTGGTTGGTTGGTTGGTTGATTGGTTGGTTGGTTGGTTGGTCGGTTGGTTGGTTGGTTGGTTGGTTGGTTGGTTCGTTGGTTGGTTGGTTCGTTGGTTGGTTGAGGTAAAATCTCTTCTACAAAAATATCCTTAAGCCTTATTAAGAGAATCTCTATGCAATTGACTAATATTTATAAACAAATAAATGAAATCTTGAATCACAAAAAATGCATATTGCGAACTAGCGTGATAAAGCGAGTACTAACGATATCGTCGAAAAATCAAGTTTAAGATTATATATAAAGTTAATACCGCATCTCTTATCATATTTGAATTTTCGCGCTCACAGCGCCCGAGCGCTACCGGTGCGACAGCGGAAGGGCAGTTCTCAGCTCGAGCTCCGCCCATGTACCTCGCCTAAGCAGAGTTAACGCTTTGTTCAAAGGAAGATTTATATTTTTCAATAAATAAGCAGTTCAACCTCAACAGATCTAAAAAATTAAATTCAGCTACTATAGCCGAAGTATCCGATTTTCACATTATATCGATAAATAGCGTAATTGAAATCGAAATCGTTCTTCCATTAATCGACTCCAAAACTTACTTTGCATACACACTTATACGTTTTCCAGTGTTTCAGATATCAACTATACATTTTTATATGAGCGAATCGAAACTTCAAAATTGCAAAGAATTAAATAACAAATATTTATGCACAAATGATATCGAATTCATCACACAAGTAACTTGCAAATACACATTATTGAAAACACCTACATACAAGGCATTATAAGACTGTGATATCGGACTAACACTAGAAAAGCAGAATTATATTATAAAAACAACGAATTCATCCACTTGGCTTTATTCAACAAATAACAATAACACGATTTTCAGTAAATGTAAAAACTCAATTGTTTATGCACCATTCAATGGATTAGGAATAATTGAGTTACCCTCAACTTGTACAATTAACGCTCAAAATGAATATTAGCAAGGATCAAAGGGTTTCGTAAAGAAACTCGCCCCAATAATTACACCATTACAATTATCTATACATAGAATCGGCACGATATTGCAAGCCGAGAAAAACTATCAGAATAACTACTCTAGTCACACACATATAACACATGGTTCAATTTACATCCGCGAGCACTTGGAAAACTATGTACAAATCACGTTATACGTAGGATCCATGATTACAGTAATAATTATAATATTAATATTTTCCGCCACGATATTATTGTACTTTACCAAGCGAAAGGTACAAAAGGTCGATACTAATAATACATATATACCAATGACGCCTTTAAATAGAAACATAATATTAAGCTTTACTCGTTTTCCTTTATACGCGTCTCCTAGGCACTTTCCGCCGAAAAGAGTGCACAATTATGTAGACATGCCAGACAAGAGTACACAAACTTTGTGAAACAAATGTACAATACGCACGAAGAATCGCTATAAATAAACAATAAGCCTTACTAATAGCTGGTACTATTAGCAATTGTTACAAACTACTTTAATTGTATACACGTTATTACTCTTTCGCCTGTTAATAAATATCGTTACAAACTAGAATTGTAGAAATTATTATATTTAAGAAATACTTGTTCATATGTAAAAAAAAGAACACCAAAACTCTAACAACTTTTGACTAGTGGAACCGCCGAGGCGCCACCAGAGGGGCGAAGAGAGAAGAAATTCCAAGCTGTTTAAGCTACTTCCGTACGTTACCTTCCACTTTCTCTCACCTGAAAGAAAACAGAAAATTTTCCTGCGACACAAAAAAAGCGCACTGTTGAGTATTCGACCTCCGACTCTCAGACCCTCAACGCCGGCAGCTACCGCTTCTCGTCTCCATTCCTTTTTCCGTTAACCCGAACAGTAGCGTTACAGTATCATTTTTATCAGGGAGGTGGCGGCATCCGTGCTCAAAGCAGTTCAACTTAGCCGCAGGATCCTCAGAAGCTCGAACGATCTAAACCAGCATCCAGACTTCAGCGAGACGATCTACGACCCATACGAAGAAGACGACCACATCTACGAGGAACTCTTCCAAGACCACGTCCCGAAAGATATTTTGTGCCAGTACCGCATAGCTCGGCTGCAAGAGCAAGGAAGGAGATTACGCGCAGTCATATATGCTGTCCAACTCCAAGACGTCGAGAACGAGAGCACGGGGGTGACCTACGGTTATCTCTTGGAATCAGAGCAATACGGAGGCGTAGGCTTCGTCAACAAAAGCACGTACGGCGAGTGCCAAATATGCAAAGATGAACTTGAGAGAATGTTCAGACTGTACGATCAAGTTTTTTAGGTACAGAGATCACGACATCTTCATTACCCTATGTAATGCACTAGTACTCAATATCAACAAGAATTACAAGTCACTTCATGTTCGTTATGCGATGGCCCAGCGGAAGCTAGGGTAATGTTTTATTGAATTCCAGGGATAAATGTCGCTATGCAACATTTCATTATTTTTATATAAAATATGTATCGACGCACCATATATGGCCCATTCCATACGGATTCACGAGAAAAAAAAATCGATGTCTTCGATTTTTTTTTAACTCTGAGGTCATAATCTACGTCGAATTTCACGAGACCCGTATTTTTTCTTTTTTCCGAAAAACGGTTCTGAAGCCCCGTGGCACAGTATCAAAGATAAGGTAGTAAAAGCGATATTCAAAAAATTAAGAATTTTTTTTTTAAATGCTTGCCAATTTGAGCCAATTTATCGTATGGAGACGAGTATTTTTTGAAAATGTGGGGAATTTCATCAGCTTTTACGTGTTTCTTTTTTAGATTTTATATAGCTCCAATAATTTCCAAGATAAATAGAAAAAACAGCAAAAGGTGCTTTTTCAAAATTCGATTTCTCAAAAAGACCCACTGCGATTAACGCGAATTTTGGGTATGTTTTTCAAGGCCACATGAGCTATCTTTCTACTAAATTTCAAAGTGCCAGGTTCCTCTGTTCCGGAGATATGGCCTGTCACACAAAATGTCTATTTTTACATGCTTAAGCCCGATATGCGTTTGTATAAGTTAGATTCAAGCAAAAGAATCACTATAAATTAACTTTCTACCTTGTGATGAATTAAAATAATGTACATTTTTATTCAGTAATATTTAGATAGAGTAATTTATACATGTTAAATCAATGTAATAGACAGCTATAATTTTTTTAACAATCTGAAAAACATTAATTAAGAACCGACACTAATCCATTCATGTTTATTGGTTTTTCTCATTGAAGTTTTCTTAATTACATTTCCTCTAATATCAGTCTGCCTGATAACTCGCCAAATATGACTATCACGAATACCGTGAATGAGCCGAACTTCTTGCCATTCTTTAGTTTTTTCATCTCTAAATTTTTGCAGTTCTTCAGCTTTCAAAAGTATTATCCTTATTTTATTAGTATACTTAGAGAGAGAAAGATGGACATTACTGCTATATACGAAAGAGACTTGGCGCGTGTAAGATTAACGATTCGAATAATGTAGAATGAGCGAGAGAGAGAGAGAGAGAGAGAGAGAGAGAGAGAGAGAGAGAGAGAAAGAGAGAGAGAGAGCTAGATAAGTGCAATTACACTGCTTGGAAGAGCATGGACGTGCAGCAAGCAGCAACTGGAATTCGAAAGGCAGAGACAGCGAGAGAGAGAGAGGGAGAGAGAGAGAGAGAGAGAGAGTAAACGCGCGCGGCTGCTGATCTCAAGATTGAGAGAGACAGAGAAATAAATATCGAGACCGAAAAAGGAGAGAGCAAGCTACTATATTGTCTGTGCACCTTCGACCCGAGTGAGCTCGGACGGACACGATAGCATATACACAATTATTTTATGAATGAGCGACTAATACAGTCGAGGAGTATGTTGGAGGTTATGTTCGCCTAAGCTGTATTGACTTCATGTAGCCTATGATGAATCATCCTCGGTCGCATTAATACGACAGTTGCTTCGCACGCCACCGATTTACTAATTGATTGTAACCCGCACGTAAAACCGTCATACGTCCTCTGCCAAGGCTGTAAAATTTTTTAAGCGCCAGGAACGAATGAAAAGAGGCGAAAACGTCTGAGAATATGTTTGGTAGCGCGGAATAGTACAAGGCCGAGCCAGCTAGCGAAGCGAGCATCCTCCTCAGCCATATTCGCCTTTGATAGGTTCCTGGCACATAAATATCTAATGCATAGTTACATTGGTTACGTACTTGTTATAACACGATGAATACTATCCAAAGAAGAGTACTAGCAAATTGACGGAAAAACGTGTACATATCACGAGACAGACAAGAATCAAACGTAGATAACACTGTAATAGATGCTACACTCAAATTATCTCAGTCTTTAGTCTAATTGAGTCTGGTTCAGAGTCTCACTTGCTAGATAGCAACCAGAACAATGATGCCTTGATTGCCGCGCCATGCGCGCCGCGCTGTCTATAGAGCTAGAGCGTTTTTCTTATGACGTTACCAAGATTCGCGTTCATTTATGCCAGGCTGCACAATTGTGTCCAAGTATTCGCTATTTTTCTACTGCGCAGCCGACATATAGATGAACGAGCATCACATACTCGGAATAGCTGATATTACTTTTTACGCTGATTTATGAAATTTTAAGGTGAGAATAATTATTTATAACAAAATGATGGGATTTGCACATATTGTATATCGGGCTTAAGCATGTAAAAATAGACATTTTGTTTGACAGGCCATATCTCCGGAACCGAGGAAGCTGGCACTTTGAAATTTAGTAGAAAGATAGCTCATGTGGCCTTGAAAAACATTCCTGAAATTCGCGTTAATCGCAGTGGGCCTTTTTGAGAAATCGAATTTTTAAAAAAAGGACCTTTTTCAGTTTTTTCTATTTATCTTGGAAATTATTGGAGCTATATAAAATCTAAAAAAAACACGTGAAAGCTGATAAAATTCCCCACATTTTCAAAAAATAATCGTCTCCATACGATAATTTGGCTCAAAATGGCAACCATTTGAAAGAAAAAAATTTTTCATTTTTTAAATATCGCTTTTAAGACCTTATCTTTGATACTGTGCCACGGGTCTTCAGAACCGTTTTTCGGAAAAAAGAAAAAATACGGATCTCATGAAATTCGACGTAGAGTATCACCTCAAAGTTTGAAAAAAAATCGAAGATATCGATTTTTTTTGCTCGTTATGAAGCCGTATGGAATTGGCTATATATCAATAAATAAATAAATAAATAAATAAATAATCTCACACCACACAACCATTTAATCTCGAAACACCTAAAAAAAGTCAAAACACTAATAAAAATCACCAAAACAAAAAACAACAAAAACAAAAGAATAACGAAAAAAATAAAACCAAAACTTAAAAAAAAATCAAATTTAATTATTCAAGCATCACGTATGCAAATAAGGAGACTCTTGCTCGCGGCTGATGGATACGAAAGAATCAGGAGAATATCAGAAGCAAAGAGCGTATCTGCCCTTCTGATCTTAGAAGGGGCCGTTTCGTCCACGTTCGTGAGACCCCCCAAAGAAAGTATCAGGGGCACAGGAAGACGAAGGAAGCCATCAATGGATCCGTTCGCCCAAAAACCAACTAGCCACACCTTGCTCGCCCTAAAGGCGACAACAAACCACAAACTCAACGAATGCTGTTCCTAGAGTAGGAGGAGGAGGAGCCAAAGCCACACAAGGACCATCCTCAAAGTTTTTCTCAAATGCACCGGAAATTTAGAAAATACCCTAAACTTAACTTGCACTTCTTATATGCTATTCTTCAAATAATGGTCTCTAAGTACTTATGTCTTCTAAATTTTGAGTACCTCAAATATAAATGCTTGCACATAACGACACATAATTTGGATATACAAAAAGGGGAAGTATCTGAACTTTAGAAGTAATATTTCAGATACTCTATTAAATAAAAATTATAAAATCACTAACATATAGCTAACATATAGGCAAAGCCAACATTATTAAAAATATAATAAATATTGTCCTTCATTTTCAAGTTTTAACAAATATATTTAATTAAGAATTGGCTGAGATGGCTAATCTCATTAGTTTATAAGAAATTACATATACTAAAATTTATTTGTACTTCACAGGCAACAAAATTAAAAAAAAAACCTTATGTACTCGATTAGAATACATTTTTCGAACTTATATTCAATCAATGTATAATGTACTAATGGAGTTGAATCAAACCCAAACAGTTTGTTATACCAAATTTAAACAATCACTCCGTTAGTGCAAATGGTTTTATTAATATATCAATATTTAAATAATCGTACCGTTACATAACAAACTGGGTTTAGTCGCAACCAACATTTGTAACGATTATTATTCAGAATTTAATAATAGCATGTTTAACCTATACTTCAACATATCCTTTGCACCACTCCCGACCTTTGCCTTGAAATAAAAGCCCTCTCAAAAGAGCGACAACTACATATCCACTACTACTACATACGACCAGTTCGGCATGATATGGGAATCCGTAAGAAAATGTATGAAAAATCTGCATAAATGCAAAATTCACTTGTAACGGCAAATACAAATAGAAGATCATATTCCTACATATATGTAACAATTTCAAAATACACCGTTGATCAAATGTTATAAATTTTTTATTTTCGTCAAGAAAACTGAGTTCACAGCAGATGTTTGCAACGCAGAAACGGAAGCAACCTAAAATGGTATCTCAACATCAGGTTACGTTTCTTACACCGACCAATCACCGGCAGAGCATCCCGAGTGAGGAAAACTTCGAAATTATGAGCACTTGCAGGAGCAAGTAGGCTGTAACTCAAATTACATCGCACCGGCGATGCGAGTCTGCAAAGGCGGGCCTGTTACGTCCAGAACATCGTCTCGCATTCATCTTCTCATCGTTAAGCTATATGTATCTTACCATACTGAATCCTACTTATCGACCTACGCTATACAACCAGTATCCTACCTTACCTACCTCGTACTCCTGCATATCACACTCATCCACTCCAATTTTTCTCTAACTCCCCTCCGCTACCACACACCTCAGTTGCTGCCCATCTATCACACATTATTAATTCCTAATTTAGGCTAACCATGCGATCTCCAGGTGGTTATATAAGCCAGGCCCCCCAGGGCGCGATAGCCTGCTGCATTCGAACTGTGAAGCATAAGCACGTACGCACCAGTTTGTTATTTCACATTTTATTTGTAAAAGGGACACGTCCTTATATTCAACTTTGTGTTTCTTGAACAATAAACTTGAACTTAAACTTATTTGCTCGCGCTTATTTATTTACTATGCCTGATCTCCTATTCGAATCTCCCGCCACCATCTCGAGCATGAGGCCGTCCGCAGCGCAGCGTAACCAAGCCGAACTGACTACAGGGAGCCAATGCCTACCCACACATATAACGTAAGTCCCTAAATACATTACTATCCTCTCCTATCCTACCGTACAATCGCACTTCCTATTTTTATCGCTATTATACTAAATGTCATTTTCATAATCATGCTTTTGCTTACGTCTCGACTCCCAGGTAAATTAAGCAAGTATTGATCGAAATCAGAGGCGACCGCGATTTAATTTCATATTAACTTCGCGCCATTTATTGCTTATGCGCGACGTAACAGCGTGTTAGGTTGTTGTTTACTTCCGTGGTAAACCAAATCGGTTGAGTGAGCGTGAAAAGTTGCATTCGTTTGTTTATATTAGCTCTCAAAATTGGTGTATTAACATTTGTAATTTTGTATCACATTTGTGGGATATTATATATATATTTTTCAAAGTTTCGTCGAAATCAGAACAGCAGTTTTCATGAATTTCATGCTGCAACTGTCGGAAACGTGAGTTTCCATACGACTGCATGTTAAAAACGTAAATATAAAATTCTTAATATCTTTTTTCTAGGTTAGTGTAGCTTTCTAAAAATTTATTTGAGCAAGTTTGAGGTTAAAACATACTAGCATATAAAATTTCAGAGTTTTCTGAACACTAATTCGAAACCGATAGTACTCCCTTAAGTGATTCCCTAGTGGAAATGACTACTGTGAAAAAGTGTGAAAATACCCATACTTTTGGAATATCTATTACAAACAAATATGCACATTTTTTTATAGTTTTTCACAGTTTCTCACACTTATAAAAACACATTTTTTTTGAATCGGTGGTAGTCGATCACCGTGGTTATTTCAGACTCCGAAATGCAAGCGGCGTCCAGTCTGTTTGAAGATCTTGGAACGAAAAAAAAATGTGTTTCGTCTTCTTGCAAATCATCCGTTTCTTTATACTAAAGAAAAATCTCTTAAAATCTATGATATGTGCATTTCAAATTCTGGCATAATTTTGTATTAAGGCCTTCATTCTTGTATTTTTCTAATAAATAAATAAATAAATAAATATAAGATCCAACGTGGCCAACATGGCGGCGGGAGGGAAAGATCCTCCGGATAAGACCAGTAAAAAGTTTCTGAAATGTCACTCACAGAATGAAGTAACAACAGTTATTTGTATTATATGTGATAATGCGTACCACCAAAGTTGTGCAAAACAAAAAAGTCTAATTTTTATTAGTGAAAGGCTAATAATATGCCAAGAACATAAAAACATAACCTCAAAAGTTGATGAAGAGGTTTTGAGTGAATCAACAAAGGCAATGATTGCACAAATAAAATCGAGGCAATCAGAAGAAATAAGGAAGGAAATACTGAAGGAATTAGAGTGTAAAGCACAAGACCTACTGAACTCAACAGTGAGAGATAGTGCAGCTGATCTTGAAATCATGCAAAAAGAAAATGAACTATTAAAACAACTTAACAGAGAACTTTTTGAAAAAAATGATCTACTGAAAGAAATTATAGGAAAACAAAAAAGTTACCAAAGAAGCAATAAATCTTTTGCTGAAATAACAAGTGCTGTGAAACCTCTACAAAAACGAGTTCCAAAACTTATAGTTAAAACCTTAAATAATGCAAGACAAACAGATGTCAAAAAAAGTATAGTAAAATGTTTAATAGATGAGAAAAGCATTCAAACAAAAGAAATATACAGCAAAAATAAAGATGAGATTGTTATTAAATGTATGAATAATGACTGTGTTGAAAATGCTGAAAGTTTATTAAAGAACTGCCTAGATGGAGAGTGTGAAGTGAAAATAGAACAATTAAATAATCCAAAAATTAAAATAGTTGGAATTGATAACAATATGAACATGGATGAGAATGAAATTGAAGAAGATATAAACATAAGGAATTTCGCAAATTTTAATACTAAAGCTCAGGTGTAGTCTTGTATACAAACAAGACGACAAAACTCAGTAGTGTTTTAGTGGAAGTGACAGCTGAAATTTATAAAAACATCAGAGATAACAAGAATAGAATCTTTATTGGATGTCAAAGCTGTAGAGTTTTTGACCTGATAAATATAAAACCATGTTTCAACTGTGGTAGGTTAGGACACAATGGTACAAAGTGCAATAATAAAATAACATGCCTAAAGTGTGCAAAAAATCACAAAACTATTGAATCTGATAATGAAGTATTAGTATGTATAAACTGCAGTTACAGCAATAATAAATTTAATACAGTTTTTAATACGTGTCATAATGCAGCAGATATAAATTTATGCGAAATAATAAAAAACAAGATTAAAAAATTAATTGGAAACACTGATTATCCTGTGATACCTACATTACCAACAGTGTATACAATACCGAAGCATTATCAACTGAAGATAACTAACCAACAAAAAGAAAATGCAAACAATATGCAAAGTGAGAAATTTTCTCAACAACAGCAACAACAGCAGCAAGAACAACAGCGAGAACAGCAACAAAACCAACAACGGCAGCAACAACAGCAGCAAGAACAGCAACAAGAACAACAACAAAATGTTCAACAGCAGCAAAAACAACAAATAGTAACAAGAAATAGCACAAGAAAAAATACAAAGACTTAAGTTTTAAATAATTAAATATGGATTTTGAATTCCTTGATAAAATACAAAAAGACTCTATTCAAAAGGAAAAAATATGTGACAATATCAATTGTCTAAATAAAATCATTAACAATAAAAATGATATTATAATGCATGTAAATATAAGAAGTATGTCTGCAAATTTTGATAAGTTAAAAATTCTATTACAAAGTCTAACTAGTAGACCATGTATTGTTATATGCACTGAAACATTTGTACAAGTAAATTATAAAATACACGATTTAGAGGGATATAATAGTTATTATAATGTGTGACGTGTATTTCACGTCCCAATAATATTAAATACGGGCAGTCAATCGCGACCCAGTCGCCCGTCACCAGAGCCGAGCATTTCTCAAATTTAATTAGTATTGTTATTAATGGGGTATTGTTATTATTTGTTGAGGGAATGAGGATAAGGAGTCGCGACCGAGGAGGGCCGCAGACCGGCACACACACGCACACACCCATACCAGCGGCACCAGCTGATCGCCGCAGCGACGACTGCTTGGAGCGAGCAACGGCGACGAGTATACACACACAAGCACAGCACCAACATCACTGCACACTGTACGCGCGACTCTCTCTCTCTCGATTGCTCTTTCTTCCTCGCCTCTCGAGGATGATGAGCCGCTGCCCGCGCACACACATACACACACGCGCGCGCGGCCGCCCTCTCTCCCGATGCACGCAGACGCGGGAGGAGAGAGGATTCACAGCGGCAGCGGCGGCTTCCTCGAGGCACACCATCTCGGCTGTAGCCAAGAGAGAGAGAGAGAGAGAGAGAGAGATACCGACTCGGCTGTCGGTAGAGGGGAGAGCTAGCAGCCGCCGCGCCGCGAGCCGCATGAAGCTGCCGGCCTCTCCTAGCGTAGGCCGACGCGCGCACGTCGCCGCTGCCAACTGTGTTGGTCCGGCGGCGATATAACCGAAAGCGCCCGATATAGATATACACGCCGGGTTGCCCGCGCGTGTATATCTAGCAATTCATAATTGCCCGCGCTGCGTAAGCAGGGCGGTATTAGCGAGGCGAGCCAATGAGGAGTAGCGACTCAAATCACCGCGGACTTGGCCTTGATTTTTGCATCTAGGGAAAATCAAGGCCAATCACCGTAAAGGAAAGGGCAGAAGCAACAGGAGTTTGAGCTGAAGTTGCGCGAGAAGAAAAGCCAAAATTTTGGAAGAGATTTCCGCCCTCTCCGGTTTTGAGCATTGACTGCCCGGCCTTCAAGAGCGATAGTCGACAAATTTTTGGATTGCCGTCCGAGAAGGGAGACCGCGTGGGGAAACCTGTAAAGGAGAAAATCCCGGCGAGCGATAGATATTGGAGAGACTTAATTGGCGACCTGTGACCTGCTAGGACGAACATCGCGGACGCGCCTGATTAACCACGGTGAGTGGGCTGTAATTGCCGAGCTTCCCTCGGCACTTGCAAGCAAATTATATAATTATTGTACTTCGCCGCCATGTGCTCGGGGCACATAGAAAATTAAAGCCGTGGTGGTGTGACACCGATATATAAATCAGTGCGGGTCGGACCAGTGGCAAATTTACGCCTTAGTGTGGGGAAATTTCCGCGACTCGGGAAGACGGGAGACGTGGTGAATGTGATAGTCGCGAGGGACGCGTGATACGGCTAGCGTAGCCATTTTGTGTATAGCGACCACGTAGATGTAAGCGATATTGTAACTTGCGACCGGTAGTGTTACCCGACGAGGAGAAATAAAGTTATATATATATTTAAAGTAAAATTTGTGGGAAATTATTATAAATTGTGAATTCCTGATTTTTCCTATTCACGGAACTTCCTCTGGGAAAAGGGGGCTCGTGACGAGTTAGCCGCGCTTTACCTGGCGCCCATTAATTGAGAAATTTTGGTAAAGTGTCGAGACAATGGTAAGCATCACAATTGTAGTGGTTTCTGATTTTCAATAACGAATGCCATGTTACAAATGACGTACCAACGGGGGCTTAGTGACTCATGAAAAAAACAGGAAAAATAGCAAAATAAATTAATTAAGTAAGTTCGGGAAATATCAGAAAATTTTTTTTTTACACAGTGTCGAGCCAGCGAAAGTGCAGCGACTAAAACGTTTTTTTTTGTGTCGTATGAAAATTTCGGTAAAGTGGAAAAATTAATTTTTGTGTGTTTAAGGAATTTATAAGTAGGACTTAGAAAATTTTTCACTTGAGCTATTGGGTGATAAATGGGACTTTAAAATTTTTTTTTTTCACTTGAGCTATTGGGTTCTAAATTGGACTTAGAAAATTTTCACTTGGGGTAATCGACTAATAAATTTTTCGACTTCGAGAATTTTCCGGGAAAATTTTTGGATATTTTTGAGAATTTTCCGAAATTATATTTGAAAATTTTTCGATTTCGAAAGTTTCCGGAAGAATTTTTGGATATTTTTGAGAATTTTCCGAAATTATTTTTTGAAAATTTTTCGATTTCGAGAATTTTCCGGAAAAATTTTTGGATATTTTTGAGAATTTTCCGAAATTATTTTTTGAAAATTTTTCGATTTTGAGAATTTTCCGGAAAATTTTTTTGGAAATTTTTGAGAATTTTCCAAAATTATTTTTTGAAAGTTTTTTGATTTTGAGAATTTTCCGGAAAATTTTTTTGGATATTTTTGAGAATTTCCCGAAATTATTTTTTGAAAATTTTTCGATTTTGAGAATTTTCCGGAAAATTTTTTTTGGATATTTTTGTGAATTTATCCGAAATTACTTTTTGAAAATTTTTGATTTTCAGAATTTTCCGAAAAATTTTTTTTTTATGTGAGGAATGTTCTAAAGGAAGGAAGAGTTTTTTTGAGATTTTGAGAATTTTCGAAGATATTTTTTTTGAAGGGTTTTTGTTGAAAATTTTTTTTTTGGATTTGAGAGTTTTTTTTTATATTCTTGAAAATTTTTCGAAAATTTCTGAGCGATTTATTGAGGGCTTTTACAGGTTGGGTGTGTAGTGAAGAAAATTTTCGTTTCAATTGAGACCTTTCGTAGGATTCTTTTGAGTATTGAAAATTTTCGGTTATTGGAGGAAGCTTGTAGCGATATATAAAGAAAATAGCGAATTACCAGTGTAAGCGGAAGGCTGCGGCAACGCACTGAATATAATAACGATAAATAGAGAAGGTGGGGAAAATAGGAGACAAATTCAGAAAATCTTTGTTGGAGATTTGGTGAAATTTGAGTAATGAGCTAGAGTGATAGATAAATTAATTGGGTGTAATTTTCTGAATTCTGTCCTATTTTTCAAGTCTCCTCAACGACTTAAAGTAGTAGAGTAGGAGTCACACCACCGTATAGGGAAAATTCATTTTGCGAACACCTCCACAAAATATTATTGCTGTGCTACTACCCCCAAATCGATTAGTAAGAACGATTTATAATTAGTTAAGAGTAAAATTTTTTAAAACAACTACTGGAAATTGGGTATAAAAATACAACAACTAAAGTTATTGTATTTATAGTATAACTACTGTGTCAAAGGAAAAATTGATTATTACATATATTTATATTTATTTAATTGTATTGGAAATTATTTACTGAAAATTGATTGCGACCAAGAAGAAACCTCAGATTATTACTCCAGATATAAACAAGAAGAGAAGACCAAGAACTACTGAAGACTGAATAGCGACTTTATTAGATTCGCGTCAGGGTATTTCAGCAGCTACTCAAGAGCTAGGCAAACAAATTTCGAGTAGGCATTTTCAGCTAAAGGAACCGATAAAGAAGACCTCAAGAAAAGAAGCTATTTTCTTTGTTTATCTCCTTTTGTCCCTTTAGCAAAAGTACATACGGTAATCTCCAGAGTAACATACATATATAAATATACATATTATTATTATAAATCATTATAAAAATTGAAAATTAGTGACACAGTAGTTAGGCAGGAAAATTGTCCCGTAAAGGAGTTAAGACTGATCCCTTTATTTGCGACCTCTCCATTCACGTGCACCAGGTATTGCCAGTTAAATCCCCGTCTTTGAAAAGATTCCAAAGACTTGGGCGGGCCCTCCCAACATAGCGAATTCTGCAGTAACTGTAGAGTGTAACTAGCGACCAAACCGCTGCTTTTGTTTTCGTCCCTTAGTGTACGAGTAGAGTACAAAATGAACACAAGACAAGCAGCAAAGAAGGATCCGCGCATACGCCAGCGAATGGCAGTATCAAGTAGAATAAATGGGATGGACCCGAGCGAACTTATAATAATTCTAGATCAGATGGGACTTAGCATATCTGGGACAACAGCCCAACTTAGAGACAGACTCTTGCGGGCAAGTATTAGGTCAGTGGAACCAGAGGCAGCAGTAAATTGGGATACAGTATGGGACGAAAGACCATGGGATCAAGTACCAGCAACATCGGCGGCCATAATGCGAGAGGAATCTTTTGAACAAATACCTCAGAAGAAGAAAAGAGGTAGGAAGCCTAAGAGAAGGACCAAAGAAGTAGAGTTGCAAAGCACGGAAACGGAGTATAGCCAAGAAGAGGGACAGGCAATCACGGAGCAGATTCAAGAAGTCACAACACAACAACAAACGACCGATGTACCAGTAGTTACGCTAGAAACGATAAGCAAAGCGACCACCACTATCACTACGACGACACCAGTTCGTACACGGGGACCAACGGATAGCTTCGCGATGCAGATGGTGTCTGCAAACACACGACCAAGAGTGCAAACAGGGTTTCCACCGCAACTCTTGGCGATGAGCAGTCATACACAGTTGGCATATACTCCAGGACTAATGAAGATGATACCAACCGGCTACCAATGGAGGCTACCAGAGCCACTTTTCCATTATACAGGAAATCATCCATCACCGGATTCCAGTACGGGAACTCCCGCGGTACCAATGATCCAGAGACCAATACAATTGATTACATCAGCGTCAACGGCTTCGGAACCAACGTTACCTTCGATGCCAACCACCGCAGCGCCGTCGGTCACACGACCCCCTGCAATGGCACAAGCAACGAACGTCGGGGCCGGTCCGGGGACTAGTCAGAGGGGGCAACCCCTAGCAAGAAGTGACAATCCGACAGGAACATCACAAAGCCAAACGCCACTGCAGGGGATAAACCCGAACGACAGTATTCAATATATTGGACAAGTAAAACATAGAGACCCCATAACCAGTAACCCAAGAAATGGAAACTCAACAGATAGTAGCGACGTAAGCAACAAAGAAGAAGATAAGAATCGAGAAGAAGATGCCATTCAACGAGGGGCAGGACCATACGAACGGCTACTGCAGGAGTTTGAACATCTGAAAATGGCACAACATAGACCAATTCTCCTCCGAGAACCGGTATACGCGCCACAACCTCCAGTAGTCCCACCTCCGGTAGCACACCCACAAGATTACGTAGACACTCCGAGACCACCGAGGGGATCTCAAGAGAGAAGAGAGCGACCCAGAAATCACGAAGTGGCAGAGATTCGGAGGCCTAAGGTGAACACCGTTCGTAGGCCAACAGACCAGCAAACCGAAGCATCAAAACAGAGAAGAGGAGAACGAAAGCGACTGTCATCGAGTAGCTCGGAAAGTAGCGTACTAGACCGAAGATTAGTAAAGAAGAAAGATAGCCGTAAAATGAAAAACCGTAGACATAGGAGTTCGAGTAATAGTACCACAAGTAGCGACGGTAATACAACGTCATCAGATTCAGATAGCGACCACAATAAAAGAAGTACAAAACACAGGAGAGGCCACAAACGGAACCAGTCGATATCGACTAGCGATTCGGAATATGAAGATAAGAACATGAAACAAAAAAATAGGAAAAGTCATTCGAATGCAGATATAGCGGGGAAGAATGTTAAAATATTGCAGAGCTGGAACCTAAAGTTCAATGGGGAAGATAAAGAGCCAGAGGAAATTTTGGACCGGCTGCAGGATTGCAAAGCAAGCCTAGCCATGAGCGACAGGGAGCTGTTGAATGCTTTACCATCGATCTTTTCGAAAAATGCTAGCAGATGGTATCGATCCAAGCGACCAGACTTAAAATCATGGAAAGACTTTAAAAAAGCATTCAGAAGGCAGTATTTGGGTCACAGAGATGAAGAAGACACGATGACGGACTTACGGAACAGATCGATGGCAAAAGGAGAAAAGATTGCCAATTATATATCCTGCGTAGAATACATTGTCGACCACTTTAAGCGACCCCCTTCCAGGAAAACAATAGTAAAACAGGCCTACAAGGGCTTGAGGAAAGACTATCGACACTTCATGGCGGGGAAAGAAATCAAGACGCTCAAGGATATAGAGAAACTAGGAAGAATTTGGGAAAAGGAGAAAGAACTAGATGACCGATTTGAAGAGCCTCCACCAAAGGAGAAGATGAGCATACCAGGTGCAGCATACTCTGGGACACCCTCAGTCCGTAAGGTAGCGGCAGCCTACGAGAAATCGAACCCAGAAAGCGACACTAGCGACAGCACATCAGCGACAACCAAACCGGCGAGAAAGAGAAATTGGAATAGAAAAGCGAAGAAAAAACAAAAACAAATAAATGCGGTAGCCGCTGCCAAGGAGAATCAAAGGCCTGAGGCCAACGTACAAGCGACCCCAGTACAGCCAGCCTCACACAACGCGACCGCAACGATGACGCACGCCACACCGCTGAATCCACTGCGACCGAGTTTTGTGCCCGCTTGGCAATGGTCTCCTCCCCATAATGTTAACTCGTTTCAGGGTAGAGGTGGTCAGGCCCAAGGATTCACCGGCCAAGGCGCCTATAATATGAGAGGAACTAGAGACCAAAATGGGCCTTCTGCCCAAAATATACCAGTATATGGTGCATGCTATACATGCCAGACGGTAGGGCACCGAGCAAGAGAATGTCCACAAAGGACATGCTACTTGTGTAGGGCTATGGGACACTATGCAAGCGAATGTCCCAATAGACAGCCGGCATGGCAGTCTTCTCCAAATAATCAGGCCATGGGAAACGGGATGCAGGGGAGGCAGAAGAGTCCCATACCTCCTCAGCAACCGCAAACGGGACGCAACTGGCAACAATAAAGGGAAGCCAGCATAGCGCCCAACCGACCATACAGGAGAAGAGAATAGCGACCCCAGAGAACGCGAAAATTAGCAGCGACCAAGAGAGAAGTGGATCGATGAGTCGATGCAGATAAAAGTATTAAGTCCATATTGTCAGATGGGGAGACCCACCCAGTATGGAGCAATACTTCAAACAGCGGAGGATTAAATGGGACCTCACCAATAGCGACCACAAAACCATTAATTAGAAAGAGTAGAGAGAGCAACAACATTCGAGAAGAGAGAGAAAAAGTAGAGAGTAGAGAGAATAGTGAGAGCAACAAAATTCGAGAAGAGAGAAAAAAAGTAGAGAATAGAGAGAGTCGTGAGAGCAAAAGGGTGACCGAAAGAGTGACAACCTTACCGATCCTCGAAGGGTCCGACGTAACGGCGCTCAATCCAACAGCTGACGAGCAGAAGGATTTCGAGCACCTAGCCCTCGTACGAGAGGCGGTCGACCTTCTGGAAGGGTCACAGGTGTACACTCCCTCGTTGGAGGGCCCCTCCACCTTTGTTACAGACCTAGATGTTGGGGTGCCCACATCTAGTCTAGGGGGGGAGAGCAGCGTACTACGTACGCCGGAGGCCGACCAACTTGAGGTTCCGGAACCAGGCGAAGTCGAAGTCGCAGGTATGAGCGCAGAGAACCGCATCTTCACGAAGGTAATACTAGGTGGTAGACCGTACAGAGCCCTAATCGATGGAGGAGCCACGGTCTCCCTAGTAGGACCAGAGATAGCGGCTAAGTTCAAGGATTGATTGCGACCAGCGAACTCTGTTATAAGAAGTGTGTTAGGTGGAACAAAGAAAGTATTGGGGTATCTGGACATCAACATGGAATTGGATGGCAGATCCAGGAAGCTGACGGTAAGAGCCGTAGATCCTTGCGACCACGACATTTTACTTGGACAGGACTTTACCAACCCATGGGACGTTGATGTAAGATACGGCAGACGGATGTGGAGGACTAACGAGGGCCCGTGGAAGCAATCTTGGGACGACGAGGAAATCGAAGCGACCCCAGCATACGCCGAATGCGCCGGAATTACCGAGGCAGACGACGAGCAGCGGAAAGCCATAGAAGACCTAGTGACCAAGATATTACCTCCGCCATCGGAAAATTTAGGAACGACCACACTGACCGAACATCACATAGATGTACTCTCCGCAGCCGCCATCAAACATCGGCCAAGGAGAATGTCACCCAAACTTCTGCAAGTAGTACACGAAGAGATAGAGAAGATGTTTAGGAGTGGAGTAATAGAGCGATCGGCAAGTGAATGGAGTAGCGCCCCGGTAATCATCAAGAAGCCAGACGGGAGCTATAGATTTTGTATAGATTATCGCGACCTCAACAAAGTGACCCGGAAGGATGCATATCCTATCAGGAGTATGGATTCCATATTGGACAAATTGCGTAAAGCCAAATATCTGACCAAAATTGACCTCAAGCAAGCCTATTTTCAAGTACCGATGGAGCAAAGCAGCAAGAAATTTACAGCATTTGCAGTGCCGGGGTCAGGGCTCTGGCAATTTGTAAAAATGCCCTTCGGACTAACGAATGCGCCCATGACCTTCCAACGCCTGATCGATGCTTTGTTTGGCGTCCAGTATGAACCATATGTGTTTGGATACTTGGACGACATAATTATAGCGACCGAGACCTTTGAGGAACATCTCCAATGGTTGGAGCTGGTTCTCAAGAAGCTGGTCGAAGTAGGATTGGTAGTAAATCGGAAAAAGTGCGAATTCTGCTGCTCAAGAGTGACGTACTTAGGCTTCTTGCTTGATAAAGATGGATTGCGACCAGATCCAGAAAAGGTATCGCCAGTGACAGAATATCCAGCGCCGAAGACCGTTAAGCAGCTGAGACGATTTCTAGGTATGGTAGGATGGTACTCGCGATTCATTGAGAACGACTCAGAGATGAAAATTCCGTTAGTGAAGTTACTAAGAAAGGGGCAAGAGTGGAAATGGGATAGCGACCAACAAGAGGCCTTTGAAGGTCTAAAGAAGGCGCTAACGGTGGCTCCGGTCCTGGCAAGACCAGATTTTGGCAAAACCTTCACGGTACAGAGTGACGCAAGCGGAGTGGCGATTGGGGCGGTTTTGACACAGGAAGGGGATGATGGAGAGCACCCCATCGTATATGTGAGTAGAGTACTCACGGCGGCTGAACGAAATTATACCACGTCCGAAAGAGAATGCTTGGCGTTATTATGGGCCATTAAGAAGTTGCGACCATACCTTGAAGGGTACGAATTCAAGGCCATCACCGACCATAGCGCCCTCCAATGGCTTCGTAATCTGAAGGACCCTACTGGGCGACTAGCCCGTTGGGCACTTGAAATGCAGCAGTGGGACTTCGAAGTAATCCATCGGAAGGGCACTCTGCTGAAAGTGCCTGATGCGTTGTCCAGGATGTATGAAGATGGAGGGGAAATAGCTGGATTTGAAGAGATACAGGACGAGCGATACGCAACTAGGATGGAAGAAGTACAAAGACACCCACACCGATTCCCAGACTGGCGAATTGAAGATGGCATGTTGTACAAATTTCGTAGCGACCCCCTATTAGACCCAGTGACATCTCGAGAAGAAGGATGGAGACTTGTCGTCCCAGTAGAGTACCGTGAGAGAGTGATGACGGAGAGCCACTCCATCACCTCCGCGGGACACCTGGGACTTGAGAAAACCTATGACCGAGTGGCCCGCGAGTACTACTGGCAAGGCATGTACTACGACGTGCGCCACTTCGTCCAGGCTTGTCTCGAATGCCAGAAGCACAAGTCCTCTCAGACGGGACCCCTAGGGTTACTAGGCAAAAGAATTGTAGAGCGACCATGGGCCGTAGTGGCAGCAGATCTTATGGAATTTCCACCAAGTAAGAGCCAATTCAAATACTTGGTGGTATTCCAAGATCTCTTCACGCGGTGGATCGAGCTGAAGCCGCTGAGGAAGGCGGATGGCAAGTCGGTGGCACACGCCCTAGAGGAGCTCATCTTGTTTCGGTGGGAGACGCCGAACTACGTACTCACAGATAACGGGAAAGAGTTCATCAATAAGCACCTGACCGCCACGCTGAAGGAGTATGGAGTGACCCATGTGACCACGCCACCGTACCATCCGCAAGCCAATCCAGTGGAGAGAAGCAATCGAACCCTAAAGACCATGATAGCGACCTTCGTAAAACAAGACCATCGGAATTGGGATGCCCATCTTCATGAGTTTAGGCATGCAGTCAACACTGCCTTGCAAGCGACCACCAAGGTATCACCAGCCTTCTTGAATTATGGACGACACCCAAGGCCGGTGAAGAGTTTACGAAGAGAAGTAGAGCCAAAGCGACCAATTATTAGTAGCGACCCTGAAGATTGGTTAGAGAGAGTAAGAAGACTGGATGCCCTACGCGACCTAGTAATCAGGCATATCGATTCGGCAAAGGAGCGACAAGCCAAATACTACAATCGTGGCAGGAGGGAGGCGACATTCCAGGTAGGAGACTTAGTAATGAGGGCAAACCACCACTTGTCAAACAAAGACAAGCGTTTTTCGGCTAAGTTAGCTGGCCGGTTTGACGGCCCGTTTGCCATCAAAGAAGTTAAGTCTCCGCTGGTATACGTGCTAAATATGGGTGAGGATAAAAGAATACCCGAGGTGCACGTGAGCGAATTGAAAAGATACATTCCCCCAAGGGGGAGAGCCCCGTAGTAGCGACCTCCTCTTTACAAGCGACCTTGAAGTGGTTATTTATCGAAGCGACCCATAGAAGGAGGGCAACCTGACGATCTAGCGACCACCATGCTAATAGTGACCCATCCGAGACCCTACGCATCGGCGACCAAAAAGGGCATAACCTGAGAACTACTAGCGACCGAAACCTGGAGTGACGGAGGCATACCCATGCCCAGTAAGTTGTAAAAGGCTTGTTATTTATTTATTTATTTGGAATTTTTTTATTTTTATGATTTCCCCTAGGGTCGCGCGATCTATGAGCGCGGTTGCTCTGTGGTCGGATTGGGAGTAGTAAGGTGGAGGTTTTAATACATTTTTTTGTTGTTTTCAGCTTGATTAGTTTAAGTGTATAGATGTATATATATATTGTTTTTTTGCAAAAGCTCTGGTGCCGAGGGTTGTTCGGGAATCGCGTTGATGGGATACAATGGCCCAATTAGAGTCTCGTTGATTATTGGAATAACCAGTCCACTCCTGGCGGTGTGTCCCGTTTAGGGGGGGAGAGTTTGTGACGTGTATTTCACGTCCCAATAATATTAAATACGGGCAGTCAATCGCGACCCAGTCGCCCGTCACCAGAGCCGAGCATTTCTCAAATTTAATTAGTATTGTTATTAATGGGGTATTGTTATTATTTGTTGAGGGAATGAGGATAAGGAGTCGCGACCGAGGAGGGCCGCAGACCGGCACACACACGCACACACCCATACCAGCGGCACCAGCTGATCGCCGCAGCGACGACTGCTTGGAGCGAGCAACGGCGACGAGTATACACACACAGGCACAGCACCAACATCACTGCACACTGTACGCGCGACTCTCTCTCTCTCGATTGCTCTTTCTTCCTCGCCTCTCGAGGATGATGAGCCGCTGCCCGCGCACACACATACACACACGCGCGCGCGGCCGCCCTTTCTCCCGATGCACGCAGACGCGGGAGAAGAGAGGATTCACAGCGGCAGCGGCGGCTTCCTCGAGGCACACCATCTCGGCTGTAGCCAAGAGAGAGAGAGAGAGAGAGAGAGAGAGATACCGACTCGGCTGTCGGTAGAGGGGAGAGCTAGCAGCCGCCGCGCCGCGAGCCGCATGAAGCTGCCGGCCTCTCCTAGCGTAGGCCGACGCGCGCACGTCGCCGCTGCCAACTGTGTTGGTCCGGCGGCGATATAACCGAAAGCGCCCGATATAGATATACACGCCGGGTTGCCCGCGCGTGTATATCTAGCAATTCATAATTGCCCGCGCTGCGTAAGCAGGGCGGTATTAGCGAGGCGAGCCAATGAGGAGTAGCGACTCAAATCACCGCGGACTTGGCCTTGATTTTTGCATCTAGGGAAAATCAAGGCCAATCACCGTAAAGGAAAGGGCGGAAGCAACAGGAGTTTGAGCTGAAGTTGCGGGAGAAGAAAAGCCAAAATTTTGGAAGAGATTTCCGCCCTCTCCGGTTTTGAGCATTGACTGCCCGGCCTTCAAGAGCGATAGTCGACAAATTTTTGGATTGCCGTCCGAGAAGGGAGACCGCGTGGGGAAACCTGTAAAGGAGAAAATTCCGGCGAGCGATAGATTTTGGAGAGACTTAATTGGCGACCTGTGACCTGCTAGGACGAACATCGCGGACGCGCCTGATTAACCACGGTGAGTGGGCTGTAATTGCCGAGCTTCCCTCGGCACTTGCAAGCAAATTATATAATTATTGTACTTCGCCGCCATGTGCTCGGGGCACATAGAAAATTAAAGCCGTGGTGGTGTGACACCGATATATAAATCAGTGCGGGTCGGACCAGTGGCAAATTTACGCCTTAGTGTGGGGAAATTTCCGCGACTCGGGAAGACGGGAGACGTGGTGAATGTGATAGTCGCGAGGGACGCGTGATACGGCTAGCGTAGCCATTTTGTGTATAGCGACCATGTAGATGTAAGCGATATTGTAACTTGCGACCGGTAGTGTTACCCGACGAGGAGAAATAAAGTTATATATATATTTAAAGTAAAATTTGTGGGAAATTATTATAAATTGTGAATTCCTGATTTTTCCTATTCACGGAACTTCCTCTGGGAAAAGGGGGCTCGTGACGAGTTAGCCGCGCTTTACCTGGCGCCCATTAATTGAGAAATTTTGGTAAAGTGTCGAGACAATGGTAAGCATCACAATTGTAGTGGTTTCTGATTTTCAATAACGAATGCCATGTTACAAATGAAAGTAACTTAAATCAGAATGATGGTGTCATGGTTTTTGTTGATAAGAATATTGTACACAAAACTAAAATTATTAAGTATGGAAAGATTAAAATAATAAATACTCATATCACATTAAATGATAACAGTAGTATGGAATTTTCCGCTGTATACAGATCTCATCACATACCTAAAGCAGAATTCATTCTAGATTTAAACAAGTTCTTGAATAATAAGAGAAATACTAAAAATCATTTAGTTATAGGTGATTTTAATATTGATTTACTAGAATCTGATAATATTAGTCAAGAATTCCTCTGTAACTTCTTACAAAATGGATATTTTCCTGGTTTCGTGGGAATTACAAGGCCACCTATAGGAAACTGTAAAGGATCTTGTATTGATAATATCTTCATTAAAACTAATAGCCTAAGTACACTTACATATAAATTAAAACATTCTTTAACAGACCATTACCCTATTTTTATTGCTATAAACAAGATGAAGACTAAAAGTAAAGCACCCACTAAAATAATAGACTATACAAAATTAAGAAACGTTGCCAAGACAATAAATTGGAATGGAACTATGTCAATACATGATCCTAATATTGCTACTGATACACTGTTAAGCGAAATAAAAAAATGCATTGAATTAGCAAAAATAAAATTGAGGAAAGATAATAAGAAACAAAGGAAGAACTGGATTACAGATGCTATAATAAAATCGTGTGATACTAAAGAATTTTTGTATAATTTATGGCAGATGGATCGTGAGAATGATCAACTTAAAGTACAGTACAAAAGATATGCCAAAATATTAGATAAGGTAATTACAGATGCAAAAGTCAAATACGATAAAAGTCTGATCCAAAATAATACAAATAATCCCAAAAAACTGTGGGAAATTATAAACACAAAAATAGGGAAAAAAATTAAATCTAATGATACTATTAATTATATTAAAGTTGATAGTGAGAAAATAACAGATAAACGTTTAATAGCTAATAATATGAACAAGTATTTTTGTGAAATAGGTAAAAAATTGAGTGAGAAAATTGATAAATATTCAGATGCTGATTTAAAATTACCAGATATGAATGCAAGCTCCATCTTCTTAAAACCAACTAGTGCGCATGAGGTTGCAAGTATTATTAATAATTTGAAATTAAAAAATGGAGGAGTTGACAAAATAAATGCCAAAACTTTAAAAATACTTTGCAACAATATTGCTGAACCTTTAGCGCATTTAATTAATTCTTGTATTGAAAACGCTGTATGGCCTGATGCACTAAAAAAAGCGGAAATTGTTCCTATATACAAGTCTGGAGAGAAGCATAATATATCAAATTATAGACCTATTTCATTAATATCAAATGTAGCTAAAATTCTTGAAAGAATTTTATATAACAGAATTTATGATTTTATTAAAAAAAGTAATATAATATCTGAACACCAATTTGGTTTTATGAAAAAAATAGGTACAAAGAATGCTCTCAATTACATAACAAATACATTATACAATAACTTGGATCAAAGTAAACTGATACTTATAACGTTTCTAGACTTAGCAAAAGCTTTTGATACTGTAGATCATAAAATATTATTAGATAAACTTTATTGTTTAGGAATAAGAGGAAAGGCGTTGGATCTACTTTCAAGTTATCTTAATGATAGATATCAAGTAGTTAAAATAAATGTTAATGAAAGTGATAGCATGTTAATAAATACGGGTGTTCCACAAGGCACAATATTAGGACCTCTACTTTTTATACTATACATTAATGATATCCTGAAAGTAATCCCGCTAGAGACAATATTGTCATATGCTGATGACACTGCAATAATAGCAAATGGTAATACTTGGAGTGAAGCGCAAACAACTATGAATAAGTATTTAATAAAAATTAATAAGTGGTTAGCAGTAAACAAATTATCTTTAAATGTTGAGAAGACTGTTGTTATGACCTATGGTAACTACATTGATAGTGTTCCAACTCAAATAGATATTAAGATTAAGGATAGAAATATAACTAGAGTAGAAAAGTGCAAATATTTGGGAATAGTATTTGACTACAATCTGAAGTGGGATAAACACGTTCAATATATAATACAAAAAACGAAATATCTAGTCTATATTTTCTATAAAATTGCCAAATCAATGCCAACAGAAATATTAAGAATGATATATTATGCATTTTTTCATAGTATAATAAGTTATGGAATATTAGCTTGGGGTGGAGCTTATAGAAATAATAGAGATTTATTGCAAAAATTACAGAATAAAATTTTGAAAGTTATTAATAAGAACAATTTTGTTGAAGATAATCCTATGAACTTGGAACAACTATTTACTTTTGAGGCGTTAAAATATCATTATACAGACCTAAAAAGCCAATATCTTGCATCAACTAGTATAACTAGGAGAAAAAACTTAACTATACCTAAAAATAGCAAAAGGGTTAGCGACAAAAATAGTTTTAAAAAAGCAATTACAACTTTTAACAATTTACAAAATGAGTTTAAAACTTTAAATATAACTAAAAATTCTCATAAAAAGTTGCTAAAAGATTGGATAAGATCTAATTAAGAAGCGCTGTGATACAAAATTACTGTTTTGTATATAATTTATCGCTTTATATAAAAATACGAAAATTGTTAAGAAACGAAAATTTTATATGCTTAGTTTTTAAGTCACTTTTAGTATTAAGTTAGTATTAAGTATATATATATTTTTTTATTTAATATTTTGTATAATTTTTTGTTGTTTTTTTTTTATGTCTTAATACCAGACCTGCGTATAGGTAACTAAGTTTACCTCTGCAGGGTTTTGCAGTTTGTATATAAACTGTATCTCTTTCTGGTTTTCAATAAATAAATAAATAAAGATTAAAAAAAAAAGAGAGAAAGCCAGAGAAACTGAAAATTACTTTATTCCCGCAAAAGCGAGAGAGAGAGAGAGAGAGAGAGAGAGAGAGAGAGAGAGAGAGATGTATTTAATTGTTTATAGATAAACGAAAAAACTGTACAGTCATTTACATAAAAATATATCACATAATTGCATTACTTCAAGGTATGCTCGCCAGGTACATATTACAGATTAAAATAAAGTACATAATCACATGAGGTAAAATAAATATCGCGTCATTTTTTAAAATTATTTAAACGTATCGCACGCATACCGTCTCATATAGGTATACTAATAAATAAATACACATACATGCACACACTTGTAAAATATCACAAGAATTACATAATTTCAAAAGAAGACAGTTATTAAAGTTCGTTTCGTCAATAGTAACTCATACAGTTTTCTACTCAAACACAGTAAAAAATTACAGGCATACTACACAATAAATAAATAAACAAACAAACAAACAAACAAACAAACAAATAAATAAATAAATAAATAAATAAATAAATAAATAAATAAGAGACAGTACACGATTTAAATATGGACACAATTATTATTATGAGCGGTACATTGTTCACGTAGGTACCTGCGCATGGCCGGCTTAAATTTGCATAGTAACGGCAGGTATTTTATCTTTTACGTCACCCATACTGGATGTTCTGGCCTGGTTTTTTTCAAAAATCTCATTAAGATATGGTGGTTGCCCTATCCTTATGACTTTATAAAGTAATAATACTGCAACGTATGTTCTAAGTTCTTTTACATTTAACCAATCCAGTTTCATTCTTAAAGGGGTGATGTGTTCATCCCTTCTGACGCCACAAATACATCTCACACATGAATTCTGCAGTCGCTGTAATTTGGTCTGCAGTTCTCCGGACAAATCAAGATAAACGAACGAGCAGTAATCAAGACGGGGGACGATCAGTGCAGCTACGAGCTGCTTACGCAGAACCTCGGTAGTGTAAAATCTAAAAAATTTTAAGCCGTAAAGAGCGCCATTAACACGCTCAGTGACGTGTTCTATTTGATTTTTCCAAGTCCGTTTCGAATCCATAACAACATCAAGGTTCGTGACCGTGTCAACAAATGGTACGAATACGCCGTCTTCTATCTCAATGCCTGCTAGCTGCATATCACCTAGAAAGTTAATGTTTTACACCGATCCGAAAATAATAGCCCTAGTTTTATTGACATTGAGACGCACATCCGCGACTGGGAAAGGCCACCATTCGATTGCCAGCACTCAGAACCGCGTCATTGTCGTCAACTAGTATAACGTTAATCCATGTGTGAGACTCATCAGTGTGATGAGTCGGGCTATGTTCAATTATTTTTAGTGAGAGATCGTTTGATAAGCACCTTACGAATTGCGCATCTGCCGACATTGATAGTAGATTCGCAGTAAGGTTCCCCATAATAACTTTGTGACTGAAATCACCTACACATGATGTGAGCTGCTCAACGAAATCTGTGCCTTTAATGAATGAAATTTGAGACGGTCTATATACGACCGAAACTAGAATAGAAGTTGAGCAACTCTGTTGTACACTGCAAATCAGATATTCTGGGATATCAGGAGTACCGAGCTGTGCGGTCTTGAATCGAGCGAGAACCTTAGCCTTAAGAGAATTGTGCACATACAGGGCTACCCCACCACCATTCATGTTGCGGCCCTGCCTGATTATGGATAAACCATCAATACCAACCTTCTCATCACCAATATCGGGATTTAGGCGCGACTCAGCAACCGCGAGGAGACGGTAGGAGGGACGTTCACGAAGATATTGCTGGATTTGTACGAGATGCGCACGCAATGAAGTCACATTTACAAAACCAGCTCTCATTCCCCGACGCTTGCCTCCACAGCAGTCCAGCCTAGTCATTTCGAATTTGTCTCAGCATTATTAAGAAGCAGCGCCGCTGATGGTTCTTTAGTCACAGTTGCTTCACACGCTGTCACTTGACAAGTGAATGCATTTTTCTGAGCTTCACACAATGACCGAGACGCAAGATTTTTGTCATACGATGATAAAATAAGGAATTTTAAGAAAAACTCTTTATTTAAATATTCATTTATAAATATTTTGCCATTTGTAAGACAATCAGCAATGTTCTGGTCAAGAAGTGACATGTTGACATCTCGCGTGCAGAACCGGGTAAAATTTCTTTTCGCGCGCATTATGCCAATGACTAGTGCACTGCTGGAAAGGTTAACTAATCGAGGAGAACGCCGGCTTGTAGTGCTATTGGCTGCTAGAGATGCCGCTCGTTGTGTCGAGCAAAGTAGGCGGATGCACACAATGTCTTCACGTCTAAGGGAAGGAAGGACCGTGTCGAGAACAGCGTAGGCAACGTCGTCCTAGTGACTTATATCTCCCTCAAAAATACTAGATATAATAATGCTGCTGCACTCGCCCCGTCCCATTACCAACCCAGACGAAGCCCGCCTATTTCGCTCGTGAGACTCATGTGATTTAGTAGCTACAGTATTACTTGAAGTGTCAACACTATCATGAGTCTCATTAGCAACTACGCTAGCAGGATCATTGCAAGGAATTAACGTACTGCGAGAAGTAGCCTGTTTTTTAAATGCTAAATATTTAAGCTGATGGTCCTGCATTCGTACGCTCGCAGTGTAAGGCTAACAAAGTACCTTAGAATCTAAATTATTTGATCCACTTAAGCCATACACATTACCTGAATTTATCTTATTATCTAATTTATCTTGTAGGACCAGCAATTTCTCAGTTAGTACTACATTTTTATTTTCTAATGAGGATTGATTGATCCGAAACTCATCCTGTAAAGAGTTCTGATCCGCCATTTTTTTCAGATCATCGAAACCTATTATCAATGCTGGGATTGCTTTTACCATTTCGAGATCTTCAGCAAGATTGGATGTCATGGAGTTTACACCAGACATTACGGTTCCTACTTTAGTTGCAATTACTGAGATATTGCTGGTGCAATCATGAATCTTATCTAACCTAATTCTGTTTTCTTCTGTGGCGAGTTCAGCGTAGTCAGTTGTATTGTTGTTGGCCATGTCGATGATTGAGTTCTTCAAAGTACACGTGCTACCAGTAGGCCGGTGCCCCTGCTCAGCTACAACCCGTCGTGCGGCTGCGTTGGCCGGAGTTGAGGCGTGCCGAGGTAGATGCGTGTAGCTGGTATGTACAGTGCTCATTGTATTATTCTTCCCTTCCCGCTCCCGGTAGCTTACCAATAAGGCGCTGAGCCTAAAGAGACAGAGAGAGATAGATAGATAGATAGATATATTTTTTATTCATCAAGAGACGAAAATCTTACAATTGCATGTACATGTAGTTATAATTAAAATATCAGTCAATTTTATGTATTTGTTATCTTAACCCTTTCGTGCACATAAGAGTTACAGCTATGGTGCGGGGAAACTGTTTTCATTTCATAGGGTCCCGAGCCGCGCTGAATCCGAATTCGAGGTCAGATTTTGAAAATTCTAGATGGCGGATCCAATATGGCGGACGGGAAAGTCAAAAAATCGAGATTTTGAAAAACAAAAAATTTTTTCGTATTTTACGTGAAAACACAAATAGAAACTGTTCTTGTTGTTTTTTCGATATCTCTCTTAGTTTTTGGGTAAAAAATTCATAAACTTCGAGCCGCGCTGAACCCGAATCCGAGGTCAGATTTTGAAAATGAACTTTTTACTCAAGAACTAAGAGAGATATCGAGAAAATAACAAGAACAGTTTCTATTTGTGTTTTCACGCAAAATACGAAAAAATTTTTTGTTTTTCAAAATCTCGATTTTTTTACTTTCCCGTGCGCCATATTGGATCCGCCATCTTGAATTTTCAAAATCTGACCTCGGATTCGGATTCAGCGCGGCTCGGGACCCTATGAAATGTAAACAGTTTCCCCGCACCATAGCTGTAACTCTTATGTGCACGAAAGGGTTAACGTTCACTTATTTCATTTCTTATTAAATAATATTATTCGCTTTATCAGTTCGTCAGTTTATAAAATTTAAATATAATGAACTAGTCATAGTCAGATATCACAGAAACACGCTTCGTCAAAAAATAATACATAGAATAAAATAAATACAATAGAGATAACATATAAAAATAAAAGAATACATACACATACTTTGCTAAATTTTTACGTATACTATCACGTCAAAATTTAAAACACACTCATTCATGACACTTTAACAATCACGCTAATAAATACATTCACACCTAACACTAAACATATTTAATAAATAAATAAATTAATAAATAAATAAGTCGAATAAATAAATAAACCAGATAAATAATTAAATTAAATAAATAAATAAATTTAAATAAATAAATAAATAAATTAAATAAATAAATAATTCAAATAAATAAATAGCTTAAATAAATATCCGAGTCACCTCTATACATTCTCTTCACCATGTAATTGCTTAAGGTGCCTGCTAAACGCCGTTTTAAATTTACAAAAAGATGGCAGGCACCTCAGAATTCCAGAGGTGCGCACCTTGAACTCTAAATGAGAAAAGGCCCTTATCGGTGCGCGACCCCGGAACCGAGAGCTCTTTCATACCACCCCTACTTGAAGTCCTGGCCCGGTTTTTTTCAAGGAGGGCAGTGAGATATGGTGGCTGCCGCATGACAACCGCTTTGTAAAGCAGCAGCCCCATAAAATACTCCCTCCTCACCTTCAGATCTAACCAGTCCAGTTTTTTCCTGTAGGCGCTGATATGCTCATCTCGCCTAACACCACATATGTATCTCACACGTGCATTCTGAAGACGTTGTAGTCGTGTCTGGAGCTCCCCTGACACGTCAAGAAGAACCACTGAGCAATAGCCTAAGTGGGGTAGTACCAGTGCACATGCCAGCTGCTTCCTCACTATCTCTGTGGTGCTTGAACGGAAAAGTTTTAAGCTATACAGAGCTCTATTTACTTTTCTACTGACCGCATTCAGTTGCGGCTTCCATGTCAACCTTCCGTCCATCACCACGCCGAGGTTGGTGATTGTATCGACAAAGGGAACGTGTACGCCGGTCTATATCTCAATGCCTTGCAAGTCAAGGTTCTGAACCTGTTTGATGTTGTGATCAGATCCAAAAATGATCGCCTTTGTCTTGCCGACATTGAGGCGCAGGTCAGCTGACGTTGCCCAGTTCGACACTGCTCGTGCTACAACCGACATGCGACTGACACCATCACGAAGACCCTTCAGGGTCACTTGTGTGTAGGTTCGCAGGTCGTCAGCGTAAAGTATGTGTTCAACACCATCTAAGTCTAGTGCGTCTTGTAAGTCGTTTATGCACAGGCTGAAAAGCAGGGGTCCCAGGACTGAGCCCTGTGGAACGCCAAGATTGGTGGTTAGCCAACCTGAATCCCCGATTGTGTTTGTGACGACTTTCTGTCGTCTCCGCATAATATATGACTTAAGCCACAGGAGAACACTCCTGGAGAATCCCATGCGCATCAGCTTACGCAGCAGTTTAGTGTGTGAGATGGTGTCGAATGCTTTGCTAAAATCAAACATTAACAAAATAGTCAATAGTTTTTTGTTGTTGTCAATGCCTGATCTTATGTCTTCCGTCAGTTTTAGTAGTGCTGTCTGTGTACTGTGATTCTGTCGAAAACCAGTCTGCATCGGGTCCAAAGTATTATTTTCTCGTAAAAAGTCAGTTATTTGGTCGTGCACTATTTTTTCAAGGACCTTAGAAAGGAAACTCAGTAGGGCAATTGTTAATAATTCATTTATAAAAATTTTCCCATTTATAATCCCATCCCTTGTGTCCTGGTCAAGAGCTGCAATGTCGACATCTCTAGGATGAAAGCCAGTGATAAGCTTTTTGGCTCGCATTATTTTCTCGCCTAACGCACTGCTGGAAAGGGAACAACCCATGGTGACCGTCTACGTTCACTATTTGTATCTGCTAATGTCGCAGCTGTCGATTCTTCTGACCGAAGCAGGCGTGTGCCTATTATATCTATTTTTCGTGTTGATGGAAGGACACGACACAGTATCGCGTGTGCAACGTCAACACGCTTAGAGACTTCACCGTCGAAAATGTTTGAAATAATGAGCTCCGTATTACCGCTTTTAATGTTTTTACTGTGCATTGTCCCCCCATCAATCGTTTGCACCCGCGTGCTTTGTGCAGGTGATGCTGCAGCATCATCATTGTCGATATTGTACTTATTCAAACGACTAGATGTTTTTTTTCTACTATTTACAACTTGGATAAACCCGTCATTATTGATATTACAATTGTCAATTGTGTCGCTTATATTACTATAATTGTCGAGTAAAGTACTATTTGTAGCAGACGCATTATTATTATTACATTTATTTGTACTTGTCAGAGAAACGGTATTGTTTTGTGTACTGGGGAGCACTGCGATTTGTTGGAATTCAATTTTATTTAATATAAGTTGGTTATCTTTTTGGATGTTCTCTACATTTCTTTCAATTTTGTCGATAGTAGTAGTATATGCAGAGGTAAAGTCTTCTTTTGTTATTATTTTTTTTATTTTTGTTATTATTTCCTTGTTGTCACATTCAACTCTATTGATTTTATTAGTTAAGTTTTGGAAATCGTTTTCAAAAGTGTTTAATATAAAATTATCAATTTTAGTCTGTGACTCAAGATTAGTCTGCTCTAGATTATCAATTTTTTCAATTAACATATTATAATTTACCTCTGTATTGGTCAACAAATTGTTCGTTTCGACGTTACTATCGTGTAATTTTTTATTTTTAATTTAAGTTATCTATTTCTTGACAAAGCACTTGCTTCTCCTTTTTCATCTCCTCCAGCTGGGAGTGTTGTTTCGACAGTTTTTTCTCAATTTTTTGCAGCTTGGATTCAATTGAAATTGCCAAAGTATGTACTGCTGGTAACGTATTTAGCCTATTTACAATTGCCTCCAATCTGCCTTCAATAGAGGTGCAATGTCTAGCAAGTGCATTGTCAATGTTTCTTCAAGTTGAATTCGCGTACTCCACCAGGCAGGAGACCGTTGTTCCCTTTTTTAACGCGGTGCTGTCTAGCATACGAATGACGGACGCATTTATGTCATTAATCATACTGTTATTTTTGGAGAAGGAGGACTGCGAAGTATTATTAGCTCGGTCCGTACTCTTGGCCGTGACGTCACTCGGGGATTCCCCGCTGTGCTCTGCTCCCGTGCTGGAAATGGGCGGGCCTAGTGACGTCACAGGAGACTGCGCGGCCAACCGGAGTAGGCTGCTAGTGGGGGCGGGGCTTAGCCCCTGCAACGGAGAGAGTGAGGAGCTGGTGGGCGCGGCCTTGCTCGCCTGATTGGTGCGCGCAGCTGTTGCAGGCTTTTTATTGGCCGGAGTGGACGCGACTAGCTCTTTCTCTTTCCCACTCATGTTGTTGTTAGCGTTCGTCGCGCGCGTGACTGCCGACTCGAACATCGACCTCTTCGAGTCGATGCATGCCTGGCACGCTACCGCTTTGGTTTGTAGCTGTAGTGCACTTCTTTGTACGCGGGTAAGCACTGCAACAGGCTTGCACGCCGGATGATATGTTATATTGCATATGCAGCACTTACGTAGCGAGTTGCTGCTCCTAGGAACCTCCCCGCAGATGGCGCAGTTGTCGACCATGATGTTAGTGGCGACAAAGATGAGTCGTGGAAGGTAATGATGGTGTATCTAGGATGCAGCAGGTGTCGCCTCGGTAGTCACGTAGTTGCAGTTCGAGTCGGCAGATGGCGCCTTGATAGTATGGCGCTGCGTGCTGTGTGTCCAGAATGAAGTGGTACCTCTGAATTATTTATGCTTCGTGCTTGGCTCTCGCCACTCTGCCGTATTCACCTCACTTAACTTCAAAAAACACCTGGCCAGGTGTTGTTGCTTGGACGTTGAAAGCCGTGCCGTTGGACCAGTGGAAGCTGTGATTTATTATCACAGCTATAGTTAGAATGTTCCACTGTGCAGGCACCACAACAGACCGGCTCACAGACGCAGGAGGCAGCAGAGTGCGGAGTAAATGCAGGAGCCAAAACACGAGCAGGTGTACCTAGCAGACGCGCGACGAAGAGAGCGAGAGAGAGAGAGAGAGAGAGGCGTTGAGAGGAGCGTTGATTTTAATCAGCGTAGTCACGCATTTCCATAGAGAACAGGTCAGAGGCAATCCGAGTCCTTATCCGGGCCGCCCGCTTTTTTTGAGTGAAGTTTTCGGAAGTCAAAAATTCTCTTTTAAATTCTCCGGGAAATTTTCTTTATCTTTTGGGTAAACTTTTGCGAAGTCAACAAATTTTTAAAAATTTTTTGAAAAATTTTCGTGGTATTTTAGGGTATTGCTTCCTCAAGCGTTCTATTAATAAAAAAAAGGCCATTTAGAATCAAAATACACTATTTTTAGAAAATGACACTATGGATGTGTGTATATGTGTGAGTGCGTGTGTATGTGTGTGGGTGTATGTGTGTATGTGTGAGTGTTGTGTGTGAGTGGGTGTGCGTTTGTGTGTGTGCGTGTATGTGTGTGCATGTGTGTGTGTGTAGCATCATATATCGAGTAATCCACGGTTGAATTTTATGTTGCAAGGATCATTTTTTTTAACGGAAGGAGGCTCAAAAATAATTTCGTTTTTCGTTATTTGATGATTTATAAATTTTATTAAAGTTTATAAATTTCTTTAATACCTTAGAAATAATATCATCTATTTAGTGATAATGCATTTGAAGGAGCTTAAAATTACCTATCTTTTCCGACCCGAAATTCTTTATAAGCTATTTCCATTTTAATGTTATTCAGGGAAACGTCATGTTTTCTTGAAACGGTTATATCTCGGAAATATATCATAGAAATGTATTGAAGAAAATCAAAATGATCAGTAACATAGAGTACAATATTCAGTAACTATCTCTTGGCTGAGTTATTTGCCCAGATCATGAGGTCTTTTATTTTTCAAGATAATTGAAGATATGTTTTTCTTTTAGACTTTCTTTTGATAGCTAGTATCTCGATAACGACGCGGTCATTTTTTGACAAATGGGGATCATTCTTTTCATTTTTTAATTAGCATTCAGAATAAAAAATAAATTTTAAGTTTCATCTACTCGTTTTTGTTTACACCGACTTTTCTGTTTTACGTTATTTTGAAATCAATGAGGTAAATTATATTGGTATGTACAAATGGTATAATCATTTCAGTGTAATGCATTTGAAAGAGAATAAAATTATCTGTCTTCCCACCATGAAATTTTTTAAAAGCTATTTTCCTACTTTTGTTATACAATATTTTACTGAACATTCCTCTCCATATTCCTAATGGTCTCAATTTTTTTCAAAATCTTTTTGTCATATGTTGCTGAGATATTACCGTTTAAACAAAACGTGACGTTTTTGTGTTCAACAAAGGAAGGGACCTTATCCAAACTTTCAGGTCGGAAAAGCTAGGTAATTGTATGCTCTTTCAAATGCCTTATCACTGGTTCGTTGACATTTTTTCTAAGGTATTAAAAAACCCGAAAAACTAAAACTTAAAAATCGAAGAACCGCTAAAAAAACCAAAACGCAGCAAAAAACAAAAGAAAAATTACTTTTGTGCCGCCTTCCTTTAAGAAAAATAAAAAAAATAAGCCGTGAAACATTAATTTTATATATATATATATATGTATATATATATGTGTGTGTGTGTATATATATATATATATATATATATATATATATATATATATATATATATATATATATATAAAATTAATGTTTTACGACTTTTTTTTTTTTTTTCTTAAAGGAATGCGGTTTAAAAGTAATTTGTCGATGAATCTTAAAATCCGGTTGTCGTGGAACGTCACATATATATTTATAAAAATAAAACATTAATTTTATATATATATATATATATACATAAAATTAATGTTATACGGCTTATTTTTTTTTATTTTTATAAATATAAATGTGACGTTCCACGACAACCGGAACACCGCCCTGCCCAAAATTCCTTTCGACCTACAAATTTTTAAAAATATGGAAAATTTACAATTTTTTGTGCACTTTCGATTAGCGCGTGGCTATTTTTAAAATTTCGTTTTCAGACGGAGCTGCTTGTTCCCTAACCTTAAAGAAATACTACTTTACGCAATGATCAAGGTGTTAGAAATCACAGGAGTTTCGAAAAATTCCAAGCAATGACTATTTTTATGTATTTTGAGCTGCTGAACACGAATCCGACCCTCTTTTTTACCGATACCTCAAGCGTTCGTCCCTAACCTCAAAAAACACCCCAAAATTGCTAATAAATTTATTGACGTAATTAACCTGATTACGTGAACCGTTTAGCGGATTCAATATGGCGCTTACAATGACTGAATATTACTTAATTTAAGTAATCAAAACAAGGATCACGCAGTAATTAATCTGATCCTAAAAACCTTTAGTAGGGATATTCTATTAATTTACTTTCTCGTTATTTCGACATTTTCTAATGTTTTTTCGTACTATATCCATTTATAACTTAATATTACTCAATTTTAATCGCTTCTGTGGTGGAAATCGTTGTCGTAAAAAAATGTAAAAAAGTCTAAAAAATTGCAAAAAACGGTAAATTGCTATAAAATTATATTAAAAATAGTAAAGAACCGTAAACAAATTGTCTAAATTTGGAGTATGCTTTACAAGTTTTTACAGATTTTTACTCTTTTGCACGTTTTATACATTTTTACGAATTTTTACATTTTGTAAAATTTTTTAAAGTTTTAAAATACATAAACTCTCCAGTCTATAACATTTTAAATGTTTATATATTTATAAACTAGGGAAATGTTATAAACTGAAAAAAATTGTATGAAAATATAATAGTGAAAGAAATATATAAAAAAAATGTAAAAAAGTGTAAGAATCTATGAAAAGCTGTAAATCAGAATCCAAATACAAACAATCTTTTACGGTATTTATTTATTTATTTATTTAACCAGAGTAATACATCGTAATACATGTTGTAGTTAATCTCCAGATATATTAATTATATCTGGAGTAACCCACATCCTATAGAGGTAGTCAGAGCTACCTGTACATAGGTCCGGTGTGAATAATAACTTAATAATGAACTTACAATCTAAGTAAAATTTATATGTTTCCATAGTTGTTTGGAATTATTGCTACTTTTTATTATTAAATTTCTTTCATGCTTAGTTTTAGCTTCTTTAATAATTTTATCAAGACTCTTTGTGTAATTCCTATATTCTAATTTTATTCTTTCGTTATTAGGTTCATTACGCATTTTGACATATAATTGTCCTTTTCTTTCACATGAGATCATAATAGCTTTAGTGATCCAATCCTTTCTTGGTTTATTCTTATTATTTTTTCCATTTTTGAACACATATTTAGATTTTTCTAAACAGTCTTGTATTTCAGTTATTAAAGTTGTTGTAGCTTCTTCAGGATCATGCATTGATTCAATTATATTCCAATTTTTCATAGCAGCTACTCTGCGTAGTTTAATGTAATCATACTTATAGCAAATATTTTCTTTTTTCATTCTATTTAATGTTTGTGAATTGTTTATTTTTATAAATAATGGATAATGATCAGTAAATGGTATTAAAAGTTTGAAGGATTTGGTGTCTAGAGATTTGGTTTTTATATATATGTTATCAATGCATGTGCCTTCTCCACTATTATCATTTGGTCTAGTTGTATATATAAACCCAGGGTAAAAACCTTTTTCAAGCATATTATTTAAAAGTTCCTGACTGTTATGATCTTCTTTCATAATGTCAATGTTAAAATCACCAATAATTAAATGATTTTTTATATTTTTTTTGCCGTTCATATATGATTTTAAGTTGGAAATGAGTTCAGTACATGATAGATTATGACATCTATATAATGTTGATATTTCAAGAGAAATACCTCTATTTAGTGTTATTCTTGTATTTAATATTTTCAATTTACCAATTTCAATTGTTTCGGTTATTTCTGTTACGCAATCTTTTATATATACAACTACTCCATCATTTTGATAATTCATTATTAGTTTATGTGCTTTACCTCTTATACCATAATTATATAATTTATCTAATAAGATAGAATGGTTTACAGTATCAAACGCCTTAGCTAAGTCTAGGAATGTGATTGCTATTGGTTTGCTTTTGTCTAAATTGCTATATATTTCTTTCGTTATATAACTAAGAGCATCTTTAGTACCTTTATTTTTTACAAATCCATATTGATTGTGAGTTAATAGTTTAAATTTATCAAAAAATTCTTGTAATCTTACAAAAACAATTTTTTCTAGAACTTTTGCTATATTTGAGATTAAGGATATGGGCCTATAATTTGATATTTCCATTTTGTTTCCAGCTTTAAAGATATTTTTTACAAATCCATATTTATTTTGCTATTATTATAATATAAATTATAACCTTGTATAGCAAAATATTGACAGTTATGTAAGCACCATGTTTCTGAGCATACAATTATATAAGGTTTGATCCTCAAGCTCTTAATAAAAATTTCTAATTTTGTATAGTTAGCATTTAGACTTCTAATATTAACATACAGTATAAGGCTGTCTTTTATATTCAAATTTTTATTAAGAGTTTTTAGATCAAGATATGATATTTCCTCTTGAATTACTTCTTTTTGGAATTCTTCTATGAGATTTAGATGTTGCTCCATTATTTACTTTTATTTCTGCTTGTGCTTGGGCTTGTTAATGATAGTATACTAGTGCTGAGTGGTGCATTCTTGCTGAGCGTTGCATTTTTGCTGAGTATTGCACTCTTCATTCTTGGTTTAGTTGAGTTCATGGTCGTAGTGTTTTTTTTGTAATTTTCTACATTACCCATGTATCTTGGTATAGTAGGATTCATAGGATAATCTGTCATACTTATGTATCTATTAAGTTTTTTCTTAAATATTGTACATTTTTCCGTATCATTAACTACATGGTTAACCTCTAAATTTGTTTTATATTTAGTATTGCTATAAAAACAATTGATACATACTTTATTGGACAGGTTATCACATTGTGAAGATATGTGTGTTCCAGCACAATTTATGCAACAAAGCTCATTTTCACAGTTACGAGGATTATGCCCAAATCTTCCACACTTATTGCAGGGCTTGATATTTATTAAATCCCAGACTCTGCAACTTTGATAACCAATAAAAATTTTATTTTGGTTGTCTCTTATACGTTTGTATAAATCTCTTGGTACTTCTATTATTAGGCTTAACTTGTTAGTAGTCATAATTTCATTTATGTGTAATATCTTACATTTGTCTTGATATTCACTAAAATTTCTTCGATTTATATCATTTTCGAGTTCATCTTGGTTCATTTGTGTGGGATCCACTCCAACTATTTTCATCTTTGGCGATTAAATTTTTTCATACACAACATTATAATTATTAGATAACTTTTTTGTTAAAACATCAAAAGTAGTTTTAGCACTTCTTTCGTCCAAGCTTTTAATCAATAATTCATTATCATTAATTGATTTCACATATTTAGTTTGAATATTTTTATCATCTATTAAATAATTGCACACTTTTTTTGAAAAATCTTTAGGATTTTTGTCTTTTTTTTTATTTTCTACAATTATTGCTGGAACTCGTTTCTTTTTATTTACTGATTTATTAATTAATACCTCAGCATATGTTTTTTGGTTTAGTTGCACTTTTTCAAATTCATCTTCATTCTTCTCTTTTTTCAATAATCTTTTTAACAAAGTATTCTTGTCCATTAATTCACTATTTAATTGTTTAAGTAATTGATTTTCGATATTAAGATTTTCTAGTTCAGAATTTTCTGACAGTAACGTGGCATCTAGTTTTTCATTCGTTCCAGATTTTTGTGTATTTTCAGATATAACATTTAATTCATTTAAGATTTTGTGCTTTATTTTCTCTTCTTTTGCACTTTTTATCTGAGCAATTAAAATTCTAGCATTTTCATCTAATTTTATTTTATTCTCTTTTAAGGTTAGAACAAGCTCCACGTGTGCAGGACAAACCACAAGTGCTTTCCCTACGTATATTTTGTCTTTATATTTGTCAAAGTCACTTTTATGATAAATATTATCACACACTACACAAATCACTGTTGTAACTTTATTTTTTGGATGGCATGTATATGCTGGTTCTGAGTTTATATCAGGAGGTTCGGGAGGTAGTCCACCTCCTCCCGACGCCATGATGACACTGATTTAATTATTTTTATTAAAATTTTATAACAATTTACAGTGTTTTAAATATTTTTGTACTTTCGTACATTTATGTATACCTTTTTACATATTTTAATATTTGTACGATAATGATTTCCGCAAATTTCCTTGATACGAGGGTAGTTCAATAAGTCTTTAGAATAAAGTATAAAAACAATTTTTTTTGGGTAAATTTTTTTTTATTTTTCAACATAATCTCCTTGGAGCTCTATACACTTGGTCAATCGCTTTTTAAGTTTTTTTAATCCTTCAGAAAAGTGCGTTTTCGGAAGTTCCTCAAAATAAGCACTTACAGAGGCAATGACGTCTTCGTTGTCCGTAAATCTCTGTCCACCGAGCCATTTTTTCAAGTTTGGAAATAAGAAAAAGTCACTGGGGGCTAAATCTGGTGAATACGGTGGGTGTTCGACCAATTCGAATTTTAGTTCTTCAATTTTAGCCATTGAAACGAAGCATGTGTGAACTCGGGCGTTGTCGTGATGAAAGAGAATTTTTTTTCTCGCCAAATGTGGTCGTTTTTTTTTAATTTCTTCTTTCAGCTGCTCTAATAATGATGCATAATACTCACCAGTAATTGTTTTACCCTTTTCCAAGTAGTCAATAAGTATAATTCCACGTGCATCCCAAAAAACTGTAGCCATAACCTTACCAGCTGACTTTACGGTCTTTGCCTTCTTTGGAGCTGGTTCGCCTGTGGAAATCCACTGTTTGGATTGTTCCTTTGTCTCAGGAGTGTAGTGGTGTATCCATGTTTCATCCACAGTCACAAATCGACGAAAAAATTCCTCAGGATTCCGACTTATGCGCGCCAAAAGAGCCTCAGAGGCGACCACTCTATTGCGTTTATTCTCAGCTGAGAGCAAACGCGGCACCCATCTTGCCGATAGCTTTTTCATGCCTAATTTTTCATGTAGAATTGAAACAACTGCACCTATAGATATCCTTGTGGCCTCAGCTAACTCACGCACTTTTAATCTTCTATCCTTCAACACCATATCGTGGATTTTATTGATGATTTCGGGAGTTGTTGATTCTACGGGCCTTCCTGAACGTGGTTCGTCACTTATTGATGTACGACCACGCTTAAATTCATTTACCCAGTTATAAACCGTTGCTAAGGCAGGGGCAGATGTGCCATGAACTGAGTCCAATTCATTTTTTATCTCATATGGAGTTAAACCCTTTAAATGAAAATGTTTAATTACCGCTCTGAACTCGTTTTTTCCATTTTTCTTAACAAGCAATTTTTTTTTTCAATTGGTTATAAAAACACGTGAACTCAGAAGATGTGGACTGTGACTGCACCATATATCTAGTCGGGAGTGGTGCTGACTGAAAACAGATGATTTGGAGCGATTCGCGCGCCATCTGTTGGTCATTCTAAAGACTTATTGAACTACCCTCGTATATTTTATACGAATTTGTTTCATAACTATTACATTCCTAGATTATGACATTTACTAAACATAGTTCTTTGTTATTTTATCATCATAAAATCATTAGCTATATATTATTAATTAATCCTCATTAGTTTTCTTTACGTATTATATGCGAAATAGCGCTTTATTCCTAAATATTATTTTTCTTAAGTATGTTCAATTTGACCAAAAAAATGAAATCTATTCATTTAGTACTTTATTATTTATCGAAATATTTATAAATTATATTATCTATTGTAGGTATTGCCAAGATATTATGTTGAAAGTATGTTTAGCATAATACGCGTTATAACGCTATTATCAAATTTATCAAATTTTGATAATTTTGATACTTTGTGTATATGTTTATTCGAATATATAAGTTATAAAGCCTTGTCATTAAAACAACTACCCTTACTATCCAACTCAACTAACAAAGATTTTAAAAAATTGTCTATTTATAAAATCATGAATATTCACAATAATCATTAATATTATTATTACGATCGTGCTCAGCAACTGAAAATACATAAAAGTACATACGCAGCAGCGTGCATCACCGAGCCCGTAGTACCGCGTCAGGTCGCTAGGCGGAGACGATATCAGTTTTTGTATCCATTAGCGTAGTAGCGTTCCGAAAGGCATATAATAATGCGCTAATCCATGAATTTTTAACGAACTTTTTCATAGTTCAGTTTTGTTTACAATTATATAACATTAATTCGCTGCTACTTTCCACGTAGTATTTTTCATGACAGAAAAATTAATTTGAAACAAACACAATTTACTTTTAAGTTGATATAGCTTTTGTATACTTGTCCATGATTTATGAAAGCCTCTTAAATATCTACAATGTCAGAGTCTATGGTAAAGAATTATTTTCCAATAGTTCACGTAGACAGATGTATTAATCCATTCAATGTTAATGGACATAGAGGTACAAGTCTTCACAAAGTTTCAAAAAAATTTTTGTTAGATTATCCAGATGCACCTGAAACAGCTATGATTTGTTCATCTTGTAGAAAGTTGTATTCTTCGTCTAATAACTCTCTAAATGAGCAGAGTCAGGAAGAAAATGAAAGACAACAAAATAAAAGAGCCCGTCTATCGAGAGAAGCTGAACTAGAACAAATATTGGATGGATTGAAAATAAATTATATTATATAGTAAATTATATTGCCTTCAAATGACGCATTGATAGTTTCTATTTTGACAATAGCGCCTGGATGCTGGACTTTACGCGATATTCAATCAGAGTTTAATGTCTTTATGAGAATGGCAAAAAAGGCGAGGCATTTGAAAAATAAATTTGGTATCTTAGCGATCCCTGACCGAAAAAAGGGAAAAGTTTACCTGAAAGTACAATTAAAACGGTAAAAGAATTTTATGAATGTGATATTAATAGTCGAGTTATGCCGAATTAAAAAGATGTAGTTAAGATTAACGAAAATGGTGAAATTTCGTATGTTCCAAAAAGATGGCTACTATGTGATATCAAAATATTATATCGAAATTTTAAAGAAGAAAGCCAACAATTTCCTATCGGCTTTAGCAAATTTGCGTCCAAAATGGTGTGTTTTGGCCGGTGAAAGAGGTACGCATAGCGTGTGTGTATGTGTAATACACCAAAACTTCAAGGCCATGCTTGAAGCATCCAATTTGATGGTTCTCACGAAGGAATCTGGTGATCCAATAAATGGTTATACCGATTGCTTTTCGTTAATCTTATGTACAAAGCAGAATCCTGCCTGTTTTTTAGGAAGTTGTCAAAAATGTGGTAAGTTTTTAAGATTTAAAGAATATGTATCTTCTGTACTATACGAAAATAAGATTGAAGAATTAATTTTCAGTGTCTGGCAGTCAACAGATAAATGTACTTTAAAAACAGAATGTCTTTCGATGGATGATTTTATTTCCGAATTGTCTTTAAGTTTAAAAAAACTTATACCACATCATTTTATCGCAAAAGAACAATGAAAACATATAAAAGACCCTAAAAACAATTTACAGGAGAACGAAGGGCTTCTGGAAATGGATTAATCTGAAAATTTTGCTTACGTAGTTCAGAATGCTGCCCAACAATTTCATTTTAACAATGCTCAGTGTACAATACATGTTGCAGACTATATTACAGAGAAGATAATGAAATAAGGTATTGTAGTTTTATAGCACTTTCTGAATGTATTACGCATGATACGTCCGCAGTTTATATTTTACAAGGAAAAATTATTCCTGAAATAAACAAAAGTTTTCCGAAAATGAATAAGATTATATACGTCACTGATGGTGCAAAGCAGAACTATAAAAACAGATATCAAATGATAAACTTAGTAAATCATGAGTTAGATTTTCAAATAACGGCAGAGTGGCATTTCCATGCTACTGCTCATGGAAAGGGTTCATGTGACGGAGTAGGGGCCGTGTTAAAAAGAGAAGCTACTCGAACCAGCTTGGAGGTCAAAGCTAGGGACGCGATTTTAAATTCAAAACAACTTTACGACTGGGCGAGACAAAAGTTCCATAGAATAACATTCTTTCACTATTCCCAAAAAGATTATGAAAAAACATCAAGATCACTGAAGAAAAGATTCTCAAATGCACCATCTGTTACAAAAATTTCAGAAGGACACGCGTTATTAGTTTCTTCCGACAAAAAATTACTGTGTTTAGATACTCTAATACACCAAATCCATTATCAATAATACAATATTAATAATTGAATTTTAAAAATGTTAAACAAAATAATACAAATATACAAAAATTGACAATAATTAAAAAATTAAAAACTTTTAAAAAATTAGAAATCACAAAATAAAAAAAAAAGAAAGTAATGCGGGCTTTGTAATAAAGAGAGTCTGAACCCTGTAAAACGCAGAGAGCGTTCATAGGAATCAATAAAAAAGTTACATAATAACTATATATCAGCATGCAGTTATGTTAATTGAATATACTTGAGTAGAAATAAACAAATAAAATTTAGCTTCGTGTTAATATTCAGCGACTCAAAATTCATAAAAATAGGCTCCGTCGATAATGTTCCGCAATAGACTTACGTTTTCTACCGCGTAGCACAGCAATTTTGGGGTGTTTTTGAGGTTAGGGATAAACGTTTAAGGTATCGGTAAGAAAGAGGGTCGGATTCGTGTTCAGCAGCTCAAGATACATAAAAATACGCTCTGTCAATAATTTTCCTCACGTAGATCACAGGACCTACCTCTCAACCGCGTGAAACAGCAATTTTGGGGTGTTTTTTGAAGTTAGGGACAATCGCTCGCGGTATCGGTAAAAAAGAGGGTCGGATTTGGGTTTCAGTAGCTCAAGATACATAAAAATATGCTCTGTCAATAATTTTCCTCACGTAGATCACAGGACCTACCTCTCAACCGCGTAAAACAGCAATTTTGGGGTGTATTTTAAGCTTATGGACAAACGCTACATAAAAATAATCGTTGCTTGGAATTTTTCGGAACTCCTGTGATTTCTAACAGCTTGATTATTGCGTAAAGTAGTATTTCTTTAAGGTTAGGGAAGGTGCAGCACCGAGTGAAAACGAAATTTTAAAAATAGCCACGCGCTAATCGAAAGTACATAAAAAATACTAAATTTTCCATATTTTTAAGAATTTTTAGGTCGAAAGGAATTTTGGGCAGGGCGGTGTTCCGGTTGATGTGGAACGTCACACACACACATATATATATATATATATATATATATATATATATATATATATATATATATATATATATATATATATATATATATATATATATATATATATATATATATATATATATATATATATTGTGACGTCCAACAGACTACAAATAAGACTAAAGCTACAAGCTTTTAAATGCGCCTTTTATTTTGGCCTATGCTTTCGCACAATAGCCAGGGTCTCTAAGGCAAATCGTATGTAATTAGTTTCTAATGTCTTGAACCCTCGTAATGAGGATTCTCGGCTTTACTTCAATTCTTAGAAATGATGTCTCTTTCTGGACCCTGTGGACCAGCTCCTTTTAAACAGTTTCTCGCCTATGCTAAAGGGTCGAGCGAACGGGGTGAGGGTGAGCAAGGACGAATAGCGACGAACGTTTCCTCCTTTTTCTCCTCCCACGCGCTTTTCCTCTTATTAGGCTAATGCTTAAGACATAGAAAGAAGAAGAGGGGTTATGGGTGAATAGGTCCTCAGAGGGCGTCGCTAAAGAAGCGCGCGCAGCTAGGCTTTGGTGCGCGGGCCTTTTTTCGGTGGGATGAGCTTTTTCTTAGAGAGATAAGGGAGATCTTCTCTCTCGCTTGCTCTCTTGCTCCTTCTCTATCCTTCGCATTTTACATTTGATTTTCTTAATATTAACCTAAAATATTAATGTTTATTATATTTTTAATTACTAAATGATCTCAAAATATAATAGTTATTTCATGAAAAATCATTAATGATAATATTGTGAAAATATTTACTAATTATATATATATATATATATATAGTTATTATTTTTGTTAATACTCATATTACAATTATAATAATTAATTAATGTGTACATATGGTTAAAATAGTATAAGATTCAATGGCAATAATAATGAGAAAAAGTAATGAAAGTAAAGTTAATATTAATTTACGTTTTCTTAAATTCAAAGTGTGTATAATAAAAGGTTGCAGTAAAAATGACTATAATGTAAACTGTAATTAGTGAATAAACATTCATATTTAAGTGCTTAAAATTATCATCTTATATGTAAATATTATTATTACAACAGAATATTTAAAACTACATTTAGAATTAAGCTATCGACTTGATTCTTTCGCACAACATTTTTATTTGAATTGAAAAACTATATTACGATGTTAAAAAATGTAAAAAGTTATTATCTTATACGCTACGCTATCTGTTTTCAAAATAATATTTCAGCCCGTATTTTTCCGCTCGACAAAGGCTGCATGTTCTTAATATTAATAATTCGGAAAATGGCGTATTCTATATGTCGTATTTTTCTTTCTGGTTCCAATCATCTTCTTCTTGTCGTCTTCTTCGCTCTTATTAGTGCTCTCAATTGAACAACAACAGAGTCAGAACAATTAACATGTAATCTAATTAAACTAATTTAAAAAATGTTTCGTCCTTTACTTGCACCGTAGATGAACTTGAAGTACCTTGAAGTGCTTCTTGTTCAATTGGTGTAGTAGTTTTAAGATTGTCTTCAAGATTAGGTTTGTGTGCTCGTTGATGATCTTCTCGCGGTTTATTTGTATGTATAAAAAAATAGGCTAATGTATTCCATACTGCTCCGACTAAATGGATTGACCACCCATAGATTTGGTGTAATATATATATCCATTTATGCAAATTCCTATTAGTATTTTTAAACCTTGGATAATCATAATGATGACTAAAATCCCGGCACTGGCTGTACCAAATGTAAGAAACTTGTCCCACATTTTTCCCCATGCACCTTGTACAATTCTCTCCATCGCATCTTCGTTTAATAGTCTAATAATGGTTCCTTCTTTGTCAGAAACCGGATGTCCATGCATTTCTCTGGCGACATCGTTAAGTATTCCAGATTTTTCTACAGGGAACATGATACGATCCCTTAAGTTTTCTAAGTCCTGTTCAGTGTAAATTCCACTCGTGGCTAATGATGCTGGGGCTATATATCTCCAGGTCGGTTTCTTCAGTGGTTGTATAGTAATCGATAATACGCAGGTAACACGCGATTGCAAGTTACCTTTGTACCCTTGGTCTTTAGAATGTGAGTCCTTGATGTTAGGAAATTAGTTACGTTTCCTCGAGTTACTTGTAATTCGGCAAAACATTCTGTTCCATGTTCGATTTCTACTTCTACAGGTATGCACTTAATTACATGCACTACCTCTCCTGCAGTTACAGCCATATAACCAGGACCCTTCATTAAATTATATGCGAATTGGTCTGGCGCCTGTGTTGCAATTGCGAGAGCATTTTTAAGAGTCTGTCGCTCGAGTTTGCATCTCTGCATTATCACATCTTGATAGAGTTGTTTCATTTGGCTTTTAATATGTTTTTCTACGTATACAAATTTTGAATTAACATAAGCGAATATATCTAAATTACCGATTTAAATCTTATCCCTAGTAGCGAACGGCTCGCCCTTTACAGTTTCGAATATAACTAATTTAAGATGTTCAGTACGTAGAATCTTATATCCACATACTGATTCTTTCGATTTAACGGCTAGAGCGAACGTAATGTCTTGAGTGGACAAGGAGTATACCATTTGATGACGAGCATTGCTAGAATCTTGTATTTTATTAGCGTATCCTTCATATAGGACGCTGTAATGCAAGAATTTACATCTATCATTTGGAATAATGTCCCAAAAGGTATATACTCCCTTCATGTCAACACATGTACCTTCGGATAATCGGCACGTTGTACCGGAGCGCAGATGAATTTTATTATTATTTAAATTTATCTGAGCTTCTTGCTCTTGAACAGTTATTTTTACTGTCCCTTGGACAATTACATTTTCCCATGATCCGTAAGGATCAGCATACGGAGCTCCGTTACAACGACCTTCACTATTAATATATCCCGCAAATACAATGGGATGAGTTATCGTAGCATTAATTTTAATTCCACTAATAATATGATTATTACCTAATTTAAGAACACCCGTATGGAACGCTTCATCGCAACTTCGGTGACTTATATCATAAACGTATTCGCTTATTCCGTATCTAACAGCAGAGACATGGGGATTCATTCCACAATATAGAACTGTCCTATGTATAATTATTTTACATTGTATAACCGTAGTATCTAAATATTCATTAATTTGTAATAATTGCATGTATTGATTTGAAACGTTAACCATACTCGGAGGTATTTCACAAGATCCTACATCTAGTAATGATAACGTTGTAATATTCATTGATCTTGCCCCGCAGTCGTACCCGATTAATGCAGCGAATGTCTGCATTATAGCAAATATCATAAGAATCCCGACCATCTGAAATCAGAAAATGAATGTTATTCATCCTCTGAGTCCTTTTTCTTTTTATTTTTAATTTTTATCTCATGGTTAATGTGAGAAATTCTTTATCTATTTGAATGAACAATTTTAGATTTTTTATTTACAAGAATTTTGGCATTAAATATACCAATAATTTCTAAAATTTTATGCGAGCCAGAGTAATGTTCCCCGAATTTACCAGGCTTAGGGCCTTTTAATAGAAAGACATAATCTCCGATTTTAAAGTTTTTTGGATTTATCTTTTTATCGTTTTTAATATATTTGATTTATTTTTAGATTTGACTAAATTATCGTAAATCAATTTTTTCATTCCCGTGAGGAGAGTAACCAACTCCTTCACATATCCTTGATACGTGGGTACGAGGTCACCTTCTCTAAGTGGGTCATTTGATGGCAATCTGGCTAGACGGCCAAAAACAACCTCAAATGGTGTATGTTTCGTGCTTTCTTGCACACAGGTATTGTAATTTAACATTGCAATATCAACCCATTCATCCCATTCGCAATCTTTAGACGCATATTGCTTTAAAAACTCACCTAATGCATGGTGTGAGCGTTTTCAAGAGCCGTTAGGCTGCGGATGAAATGCGGTTGTCTTTACCCTTTTGATTCTAAAACGTTTAGCTATTCTTTGAATTAAAGCGATTAGAAAGTTTCTACCTTGATCTGTCAAGATAATCTTTGGAGCCCCGAATACACAAATGCATTTTTTAATAAATGCATCCGCTATAGTTGAAGCTAAAGCATTCGGTAGTGGAATTGCAAGGCAAAACTTCGACAATTGATCTTATAAGGTCAATATGTATTCATTTTTATTTTTAGTAATTGGTAGTGGACCTACTATATCCATTGCAATTTTCTCAAAAGTTGAACCAGGAGTATCAGTTATTATCATTGGTTGTTTTGTCTTTAATTTGACTAATGTCTTTAATTGGCATTCAATGCATTGCTGAATGCGTCTATGTATGTCCTGTTTCAAATTCTCCTAATAGCAGTTTTGTCTTATTCTATAAAACGTTTTAGATACGCCTCTATGACCTCCTATAGCGGAATTGTGTAACTCGCGAAAAATCTCTTCGCGATTATTTTCTGGCACATATTTTAATGTACCCAAGCAAACAATTATCTTAACGTTAGTATTTTCAAAAATCTTTTGTATTAATTCTAAAATTTCTGACCATGCAATATTTTCTATAAAATTACTTTTTGCTATGCTTATTTCACTTATACTCTTTTTTAATAATAATTCACGTAGTTTTACTAAAGTTTCATATATATTTAATTTAATTATAGCTTGAGATGGCGGGTAATCTCGGATACATAGAGCTACTAGATATTTACCGTTTACTCTGTTAGTTTCTACAACACTACCAACTTGCAATATTTGTTGACTAGGTATTTTACTATTTTCTATTAATTTTTTGGCTCCATTATTACATGGATCTCTATTACTCGCTAAAAAATAAGCTATATTGTCTTTACGATATCGTAATAATTCTTTGGTCTCAATAATATTGTTTCTCATTGATTTATTTGGTCTTTGACTAATATTTTCCTCTATATCTGATAATTTGTCACTATTCGGTTGTTCGGAAGGCAAATTATAAAGATCCCTTGATTTTAAATCTGACAATTTGTTCGATTGCACGTCTATTTCGTCCTCAGAAAAAAAATGACCTACCGCTGCCATTCGTGGCTTTATCAGAATCTGAATTAAGATGGTCTAATTGTTGATTCTGCGAAAATTTCATTTTGCGCGGTTTATTCAATTTATCGACCGGTTTTCGTATACTTGCTTCTATTTCACCATCCGATTCGCTTTCCGCGTAATTAATTTGTCTCTTATTTCTGGTTTGTTTTCTATTTGTGTTACTTATCTTAGAAGTATCCTTTTGTTTTAAAGGACCAGTGGATCTGCAACTCTGTTCAGAAATAGTTCTAGATTTTTTTGATTTATCGTCAACTACCTCTTTGACTGATTTATTAGAATTATTATTTTCACTTTCAACAATATTAGAGATTTTCGTTTGATTTTTGGCTTCTTCTAATAATCTTTGTCTACGAGTAGTAAGAACATTAATTTCCTGAGTTTAATCACGACCTTTTACTGGATAAAATCTAGAGCGTAGGTATTAGGGGGTGTATCTTATTTAAAAGATCGTTCTTTTTCAGTCAGATTTAATAATCAAATCTCTCGACCAGTTACCGTGTCCACTGGGGTTCCCCAAGGGTCCCATCTTGGGCCACTTCTATTCTGTATTTATATTAATGACCTTTTAGGCAAAATGAAGTTTGTAAATATTTTGTTATATGCTGATGAAGTCAAACTGTTTTCCGTTGTTCAATCCTAAGACGATTGTGCGCGTATTCAGACTGACCTGGATGTGTTAGCTAAATGGTCGACGGATAATGGCCTTAAATTGAACGTCTCACAGGTTTGACCATGACTATGGTGATATAGCTAGGGCCAATAACATTCAAACTGTTGAATCTTTACATCATTACCATGACTGTGTTCTAGCTTATAAAATCTTAAATAAGTTTATTTTGTCGAAGGATCTAGCTAAACTTGTCAAAGATAGACAATTAAATTATACACTGCGAAACCCTAGAGTAATTCAAGAATGTACTGTGACTTCCAACCAAGGTTTTTACTCTGCAATAAATAGAATAAAAAGAAAATGGAATCTTATACCAGCCAATATAAGAAATGAACAAACAATTAGCGCCTTTAAAAGGAGAATTAATTCTCTTGCTACCCTATACTGATTCATTATTACTAGCAAGGAGACAATCGTTTGTTAGCTTAAGTCGTATTTAATTTTTAATTGGAGTGGACTAGTGACTGCCACCAACCTTTGTAACTTCATGTATAAAGAGCTAAAAAGTCCGTTTAATTATGAATAAATAAATATATAAATAAATAAATAATAACCGGCTAAACCTAAAAATTGTCTAACATTTTTAACGTTCTTAGGTCGAGAAAATTCCCTAACGGCTTCTAACTTTTTAGGATCAGGTCGAATGCCATTTCCGGTTAATATATGTCCTAAATATGCTACTTCCTTTTTTAAAATTTCGCATTTGGCGGGTTCTAATAACCAATTAGCTTTTATTAATCTATGCATAACTTCGTTAAATAACCTAAAATGTTCCTCTAATGTTTTTGAATAAATTACGATATCGTCCATGTATACAAATACTCCCTTCCCTATTAAACCGTCGAGTGTAATATTCATCGCGTTTTGATATTCTGCCCCAGCATTCTGTAATCCCATACCCATTCTCTCTAACTGAAAATGTCCCTTACTTGTTGAAAAGGCAGTTTTATGTGCATCATCGGGATGCATAAGTATTTGATAAAATCCGGCTTTACAGCCAAATATGTCGTAATATTCAGCATTACCGACTTGATCAAGAATGTCCGTTATGTTTGGCAAAGGGAATGCCATGGGTATCGTTTTTTCATTTAAAGGCCTAAAATCTATTACCACTCGCCATTTAGGTATTCCATCAGGACCCGATTTTGTTGGCATTACCCAGAGGCTACTATTAAAAGGCGACCTAGAATGTCTCATTATTCCCTGTTTTAGCATATCTCGTACTCTTCTTTCAATGCGTGTGGTAAACGATACTGTTTGATATATACAGGAACCTCATCAGTCGTACGTATTCGACGTTGCGCTACGTTAGTGGTTGTTAAGGTATCTCCCTCAAGAAAAAATCTATCCGTATTTTGTTTTAGTAATTTTTCAGCTTGCTCAAGTTCAGGACCTTTTAAATGTTTAAAGCTTATAATTTCCCTTAATCTTTGATATCTAGATTCTATATTCTCTATCTCATCCTGTAAAGTTTCTATATTTTTAATTTTTTCATTACTTTCATATTCTAACAAAGGATCTTCTATACAAAATGTATTTAAAAAGGCTTTATTAACAGTTTTATTATCATGTTCAACGTCTAATGTTTCAAAAATATGTGGATTAGAGTTTAGAAAGCTAAGCTTGTCACTCAAACTAAAATTATTACTTCCATAATAATTCTGCTCATCACTAAAATTTTCTCAAAATTCCTTTAAATATTCAACTTCATAGATTTGTTTAGGAGTTTGATAGTCCGATTTGATTTGATTATTTACTTTATAAACCTCAATTTTTTTCCTCGGTGCCAATTTAGCATATTTATCGTCAATTCTGAAAAATTTATTTTTAAAGTCTATTATTCCTTTAGCTTGCTCTAAAAATTCAGCTCCTAATATTTCTTTGCTCGGAATTGAAAAGTTATCCGGTATTACTTGAAATTTTAAACGTAATCAAAACATATTTATATACGAAATACCGAAGGTAGATATTAATTCCCCACTTATTCCTTTCAAGCACATATTTTCCTTATTGTTAAGGTTAACTATATTTATAAACGGTAAAGTAGTATTGTTAAAATTTATATTGACGATCCTACTAACCTCAACTTTAAAGTTTTTATTGTTTTGGTTTAAAGGTGCTATGACATTTCCCGTTGTTAATGTTTTATTTTCAAAATCTATAATGCTCTCACTGTCATTTAAAAAATGTGCTCCTAAAATACCGTCATATGGTATTTGGAATGAATTTTCGACAACATGAAACGCTGTAGGAAAATTCATTATTTTCATATTAACAGTTCCTAGAGTAGCTATGGGTTTGTTTGAAATTCCTTTTAGTAGAACCGTTTTCTCTATATCTATATTTGAATCCATAGGTAACATACCGATTTTTATTATATTTTCCTGAGATCCCGAATCTACCATGAAATCGATATCGTAATATTTCGAAAATTTCAGTGAAATGTAGGGTATTAATTTGCTAGGATTTACTAGCGTTACTGGAAACATTTCACAAAGTATGGTAGTAGTAGTATTCACAATTTCACAGAGTTGGCATTTAATATTAGGTTTGTTATCTGTTCTACATTGACTAGCTAAATGACCTATTCTATTACATAATTGACATTTCACTACACTATTGCTTTGATCGTTATTTTTATACCGACAGGTTTCAGCTACATGGCCCGTTTTTTTGCATAATTGGCATTGAGTAGACTGCTTACAATTAGAACCCAGATGGTTTTCTGATTTACAGATTTTACAGTAGAAAATTTTTTTATCTTCTCTAGATTTAGCTAATTGATTTTTATATTGGGTTCTAAAACCCTTTGAGTTTCTAAAATCCGTTCTGCTTTAAATGCATTCTTTACTATATCTGTAATATTGGCGGCAGCTTCCAATTTTTGTTGGATGTCAGGTCTTAAACCGTTTTTAAAACATTCTACTACGTTATTCTCTACCGATGTCTTGAACTCTTCAGCTACGGAATTTGATTTTACTTTCTCTGCTTCAAGAATTCTCCTACCTAAATCGCGCACACGATTTGCAAAAGTAATCACGGACTCTTCGTCCCTCTGAAATTCGTTTCCTAACTCTCCTTGCAACTGATGTGTGTGCCATTTTTGAAGGAGCGTAAATAGTTTTAATATAATATTTTAACGCGACTATGTCAGCAAAAGTCTGTCCGTGAATCGCGGTTCTGGCCTCTCCTATCAATTTCGATCTAATAAGCTTGGTTAAATTTAGTTCATCCGTATTCTTAACCATTTCCTTCGCCTCATCGCAACCTTCAAAAAATACGCCTAACGGTATATTTTTCCCGTCAAATTTCGGAACTACCCTTAACGCGTCCTTTAAAGAGACTACTTGGGCTGTCATTTCGACAATTGGTTGGTTATTCATTGGAATAATAACTATCTCACTATTTTCTACGTTATTTGATTCCTACTTTATGTCAGATATAGCAACTGATTCACTCCCAGTAGGGACTACCGTATTATCCAGCGTAACTTCAAATGAAGCTTCTAAAGAGCTTGCAGAACTAGCGGTTTTAAATTCGTTGGTTTCACTATCGGTGTCTGATTCTTTAGCATCGGCTGTTTTTAAAGGGTTATATTTGTCTAATTCGACTTGAAATCCTTGTTACCTTTCGCGGCCTTCCGAGTAATTCTACAGTCGGTCATTATTAATTAAATTATTTATACAATAAAACTAAAAATTTTATCTCTAAACGTTCGGCTTTGGCTACACTTTCTAGGCTATCTAAATACTAATTGAATCAATGTTAATGAATTTAGTATGTAACTTCTAATCAAAATGCCCTTATATTAATTTAATTATTATTTATTTTTTAAAAGAATTTATTATTATTTTTTCTAGAAAATGCTTGATTCAATATCAGATAAACTGTTCCAATAATTAAAATAGTTGTCGACAATATTATCAACAAAGTATCCGCGACTATCCTTTCTAATATAAGGTGCAAAATCAGATTTTTTATACGCGGTCTCTGCGGCTGAGGTTATATTTAAAACCGTTTTTAAAACATTCTACTACGTTATTCTCTACCGATGTCTTGAACTCTTCAGCTACGGAATTTGATTTTACTTTCTCTGCTTCAAGAATTCTCCTACCTAAATCGCGCACACGATTTGCAAAAGTAATCACGGACTCTTCGTCCCTCTGAAATTCGTTTCCTAACTCTCCTTGCAACTGATGTGTGTGCCATTTTTGAAGGAGCGTAAATAGTTTTAATATAATATTTTAACGCGACTATGTCAGCAAAAGTCTGTCCGTGAATCGCGGTTCTGGCCTCTCCTATCAATTTCGATCTAATAAGCTTGGTTAAATTTAGTTCATCCGTATTCTTAACCATTTCCTTCGCCTCATCGCAACCTTCAAAAAATACGCCTAACGGTATATTTTTCCCGTCAAATTTCGGAACTACCCTTAACGCGTCCTTTAAAGAGACTACTTGGGCTGTCATTTCGACAATTGGTTGGTTATTCATTGGAATAATAACTATCTCACTATTTTCTACGTTATTTGATTCCTACTTTATGTCAGATATAGCAACTGATTCACTCCCAGTAGGGACTACCGTATTATCCAGCGTAACTTCAAATGAAGCTTCTAAAGAGCTTGCAGAACTAGCGGTTTTAAATTCGTTGGTTTCACTATCGGTGTCTGATTCTTTAGCATCGGCTGTTTTTAAAGGGTTATATTTGTCTAATTCGACTTGAAATCCTTGTTACCTTTCGCGGCCTTCCGAGTAATTCTACAGTCGGTCATTATTAATTAAATTATTTATACAATAAAACTAAAAATTTTATCTCTAAACGTTCGGCTTTGGCTACACTTTCTAGGCTATCTAAATACTAATTGAATCAATGTTAATGAATTTAGTATGTAACTTCTAATCAAAATGCCCTTATATTAATTTAATTATTATTTATTTTTTAAAAGAATTTATTATTATTTTTTCTAGAAAATGCTTGATTCAATATCAGATAAACTGTTCCAATAATTAAAATAGTTGTCGACAATATTATCAACAAAGTATCCGCGACTATCCTTTCTAATATAAGGTGCAAAATCAGATTTTTTATACGCGGTCTCTGCGGCTGAGGTTATATTAGGATAAAATGTATTATGTAATTTATAATACGTAGCAGAGGAAACACAACCGTCTACTAATTCTAAATACTCAAAAGATATATTTTTATATTCAACGAAATAGAAATAGAAATTCCACCAATATGACAAAAATATACTTTATTATATCTTTTGTTTATTGATGTTAATACTCTAGCTAAATAAAGCGAAGCTTCATAGTGAGATCTGAAAGTTTGAGTTTCAGCTATATTTAGTAAACCCATTTAATAAAAAGCTTCCCCCTTTCTTTATAAATTATTTTTTTAATATAATGTGATAAGTAGTCTATTTGTTATTTTTAATATAATGAAATTTGTAAAAAGGTTATTTTAGTACAACTAAATCAATAAAATTGCATTATTCCCTTATACATCAACGTGTAATATTCCGTTTTTCCGTATTTATGGACGCGGAACGTAATATACCGATATTGCCGATTGCGTGCGTCTATAACTAACTCACTGCAGCGCGACCCTTAGCTTATGGCTTTGCTCTTATCGTTGCGGCGACGCACGGCGCACCCCCCCCCCCCCCCCCCCGTCCAGCCAGCAAAGATGATATTTTTTATATAAAAAAAATACTAGTCGCCAGATCTTTATTTGCCCAATTCAACTACATTGGTATTTTTATTTGCCCAAGCTTAGATTTTTCAGGAAAAATCAAAATAAAAAATATTTTTTTTACAATTTTAAATGTCTATATCTTTTGAATAAGAAGGTATTATCAATTTTACCAAACGGGAAAAAATTGCCCCCGAGCTAATTTAATTTGCCCAAGTGTCAAATGTTATAAATATTTAATAATTATTATGTAAAAAATAAAAAACCGTAATAGGATTAGTATCCGGTACTTCTACATAATGCGCATGCGCGGCGCATAATGCGCATGCGCGGTACCGTGCGGTCCGATCGTTCCATACTGTTCCGCGGTACATACTAATTTGAGAAAGTTGTGGCGTGTCTACAACTTTTTGTTCATTGGTTGAGGTCTTAAAGAGTTATTGTTGTTTAAGTTGTGTGCGTCAACACCGTTAAAAAAATCAAACTTGAAATCAAGGTTGGTTCAAGCTTCAATATGGCAAATTTGTTGAAACAAATTTTTTTCATCACTCTATTTAAAAATGTATTTCGGAGCAGAGTCAACACAACATTATTACAGTGTAGATTTCAGAGCAGTGCGTTCTTACGAAAACAATTGACAATCTTTCTGTTGTGGATGACATCTTTGGCAATGGCCGTAAAGCACTACAATTTCTTTCTGGATTGGTTAATTTGTTCTTTGATCTCACAGATGCAACCTGTTAAGTACGAAATCTTGATCCCTCTGTTTTCCATGTACATGCTTAGTGAGTATCAATGATTGATCTTTTTCATGAAATCTTTCAATTTTGGAGCTTACTCTGATTTATGCTTGTTTTTTACAGAGGTATTGTAAAATAAATTGTACTCGTGTTGGATCCTTTTTGGATCATTTTTGGTTTAGAGTGGGTGACCGAAAAATGTAGCCAATACAAATGTTGAATTTTTCTAAAAAATGACCTATTGAAGCTGGATTAACTCTTTTACAAAGTTAACCTGTGGAGGTTTCAACATTTTTATAAAGCCCCTAAGCAATGAAGACCAGAGAAAGCACGCACAACGAGTCAAGCAATTGTAAATGTGTCATGAATCTTGCAACAGGAAATAACTCGCGATATCCCAAAAATAAGTGGTTCAGATCAGTGCGACTTTTAGAAGCTTAGATTCGTCAACATTTTAACCTTTGCTGGACGAGGTATTTGAACTTCTGATTCTAATTCGGCACAGTAGTTAGTGAGGCTGTGTTTCATAAATTCTTCTTTTAAACAAATTTCATTAACTATTGCTTTAAATACAAAAATGGACCAGCCTATTCAAATAATTCTAGATTCTTTTGATATCTACTGATTTATATACTTTTTATCTTCTTGAGTTAACATTATTTTTAATAGTCAAATAATTCTTCTTATTTTAAATCATCTTTCTATAGTTTCAAAGACTATAACAAAGAATACCATCTGGCAAGTGATGCTTTATGCAGGCAGAAAAAAACATGATATACCAAAAAAAGCTTCAAGTTAAAAATGAACACAATACTCAAGTGTACTACTTATTTTTAAACTTAAATTCTCTTACTTTTAAAACGCTTGATTTTTAACTCTTTATCAATAATATCTTTATCAATAATACATTTCAAAGCATAAATTTTTCATTTTTAGGTACAAGTTTTAATTTAAGATTTTTAAAGTTATTGTAGTTTTTATGAAAACCAAATCTTTATAGTGGTGCTAGGAATAAGTTTTAAGAATTGTCTCTCAAGCCCAAAGGTGCAGACTTTTGTCAGACTTGGAATATTTTACAAGAGACACTGTCAAAGGTGTGATAACATTAGCCGATGTTCCACAAGCAACATGGAATGATAGATTTAGCCATTTAGGTAAGCAGTATTTAAAATAAAATTGAGTATTTAGCTCGTGTGACGTTTTTTGCACAAGCGAAGCAAGTGAGAAAAGTCACATAAGGTAAAAATCATCTTACGCACCAGCTTCGAAACATATTTTATACCACAAGAGCCGAATAATCATATTGAAGTTATGGTTTTGAGGTTAGAGCGGTATAAAATACTTTATTCTACATGTTTAATTATACAAAGAAGAAGATAGTTGATAATGTTTTATATTTTGTTTTATAGCGATGTTTTTTGACTACGTGTGGTGCATCCTGAACCATTAGCTGATCATTTATACAATGAAATCGAAAGATTTTTAAACAATCTTGTTACTCAGTTACTAGCTAAAGTTCAATCACTAGGAGAGAATGGCCTATTACAGGCATATCATTGTGCTTGGACTGAATATTCTCAAGAAATCAATTACCTTCATCAATTATACTTATATTCAAATCAACAGCATAAAAAAAAGCAAATGCTTACAGAAGCAGTAATCAATTAATGGAAAATCTTCAGCAGCTTCTCTAGATTATCAGGAGCAAAAAGAAATTGACAAACTGGGTTTAGCATTAAAAAGCCCTCTTGTTGCATTACCCCTTGAAGGAATACATGCAGACAGATTAGATAAAGCACAACCATCTACATGAGACGTTATTTGCGGAGTTATTGAAAGTTTTGTAAGAGTCGATGAATATAAAATGAAAGGCCTGTTGACTGTAAGTTAATAAAAAGAAATATACAATAATAGTTTAACAACATAATAATCTAAAATTCTAATATATTTTTTAAAAGTATAGAAGTGAATATTAAGAGCTTTTATAAAAGATTGAGGTGACATGTAAAGTGCATATACTCTTCTGGACCTAAAAATAAAATAAAAAACAGTTATTCGAGTCGCTACAGATCTTTCTTAACTGAAGTTTCAAGATATTATGCTTGTAAACCCAAATTTCAGGTGCAGATGTAGAGGTGAAATCTCCTAAAAGAAGAATTAATGAAAACTGATATAGTATAAAGTTATGACAAGTGTTTTATAGCATTTATGCAAAATTTCAGGGTTTTTCCTCAATATCTATGGAAATGGCATGGCCAATATATTTCAAAAATCAGATTACGAAATAGTAAGACTATATTTTTCTGTCATTTCCGTATTTTTGAGCAACAGCTTTGAAATATTGCATAAGTGCTATAGAACACTTGACAAAACTTTATTTTATATCAGTTTTCATTCATTAATTTCCTTGTAGATTTTACCTCTACATCTACACCAGGCATTTGGGTTTGCAAGCATGATATCTTGAAACGTCAGTTAAGGAGAATAATAACTGTTTTTTATTTTATTTTTAGATCCAGAAGAGTTTATTTACTTGATATGTCACCTCAGAACATAAGAAAAATGAACACTTAAAGTATATTATAAAAGTTACATCTAAGCACACTTATTTTTCAATATTATAATCAAAATACTGAGGTAACATGTGGAGTAAATACACTTTTCTACACCTAAAAATAGAAAACAGTTATACAAGTTACTGTAACTAATAGATGCTCCTCATTTAATTTAAAACATTTAAGAAATCACACTCGCAAACCCAAATGCCGAGTGTAAATTTGGAGGTAAAATCAAGAATAGACAGAGTTAATAAAAACGTATGTAGTGAAAAGTTTTGTAATGTGTTCCATAGCATCCATACAGCATTTCAGAGCTCTTCCTCAAAAACTATGGAAATAGCATGGTCAACATGGTTCAAAAATCAGATGCCAAAATAGTAAGTCTATATTTTTCTGCCATTTCCATAGTTTTTGAACAAAAGCTCTGAAATTTTGCATATAAGCTATAGAACCCTTGACAAAACTGTATTTTGTATCAGTTTTCATTCATTAATTACCTTGCCGATTTCACCTCTAGATTTACACCCGGCATTTAGGTTTGCAAGTGTGATTTCTTAAATCGTTATTTAAGGAGCATCTTTTTTTTTTTTTTTTAACGTTGCCATGTTTGTGCTTCCATGTGGTGCTAATCGACGACAGGGGTCTGCGGTGTGTTTGTAAACAAAGCACATGTAATTTTTACAGTGGTGCTTGTATCAATCTGCAGAGACTAGGATTCGAACCCGGGTCACCGGCGTGGGAATCCGACACTCTACCGACTGAGCCGACGCAGGCCCCTTAAGGAGCATCTATCAGTGACTTGTATAACTGTTTCCTATTATTTTTTTAGGTGTTGAAAAGTGTATTTACTCCACATGTTACCTCAGTATTTTGATTATAATATTGAGAAATAAGTGTGCTTAGATGTAACTTTTATAATATACTTTAAGTGTTCATTTTTCTTATGTTCTGAGGTGACATATCAAGTAAATAAACTCTTCTGGATCTAAAAATAAAATAAAAAACAGTTATTATTCTCCTTAACTGACGTTTCAAGATATCATGCTTGCAAACCCAAATGCCTGGTGTAGATGTAGAGGTAAAATCTACAAGGAAATTAATGAATGAAAACTGATATAAAATAAAGTTTTGTCAAGTGTTCTATAGCACTTATGCAATATTTCAAAGCTGTTGCTCAAAAATACGGAAATGACAGAAAAATATAGTCTTACTATTTCGTAATCTGATTTTTGAAATATATTGGCCATGCCATTTCCATAGATATTGAGGAAAAACCCTGAAATTTTGCATAAATGCTATAAAACACTTGTCATAACTTTATACTATATCAGTTTTCATTAATTCTTCTTTTAGGAGATTTCACCTCTACATCTGCACCTGAAATTTGGGTTTACAAGCATAATATCTTGAAACTTCAGTTAAGAAAGATCTGTAGCGACTCGAATAACTGTTTTTTATTTTATTTTTAGGTCCAGAAGAGTATATGCACTTTACATGTCACTTCAATCTTTTATAAAAGCTCTTAATATTCACTTCTATACTTTTAAAAAATATATTAGAATTTTAGATTATTATGTTGTTAAACTATTATTGTATATTTCTTTTTATTAACTTACAGTCAACAGGCCTTTCATTTTATATTCATCGACTCTTACAAAACTTTCAATAACTCCGCAAATAACGTCTCATGTAGATGGTTGTGCTTTATCTAATCTGTCTGCATGTATTCCTTCAAGGGGTAATGCAACAAGAGGGCTTTTTAATGCTAAACCCAGTTTGTCAATGTCTTTTTGCTCCTGATAATCTAGAGAAGCTGCTGAAGATTTTCCATTAATTGATTACTGCTTCTGTAAGCATTTGCTTTTTTTTATGCTGTTGATTTGAATATAAGTATAATTGATGAAGGTAATTGATTTCTTGAGAATATTCAGTCCAAGCACAATGATATGCCTGTAATAGGCCATTCTCTCCTTGTGATTGAACTTTAGCTAGTAACTGAGTAACAAGATTGTTTAAAAATCTTTCGATTTCATTGTACAAATGATCAGCTAATGGTTCAGGATGCGCCACACGTAGTCAAAAAACATCGCTATAAAACAAAATATAAAACATTATGAACTATCTTCTTCTTTGTATAATTAAACATGTAGAATAAAGTATTTTATACCGCTCTAACCTCAAAACCATAACTTCAATATGATTATTCGGCTCTTGTGGTATAAAATATGTTTCGAAGCTGGTGCGTAAGATGATTTTTACCTTATGTGACTTTTCTCACTTGCTTTGCTTGTGCAAAAAACGTCACACGAGCTAAATAATCACCTTCTGTACCCGTGTCGAAATTGTACTAGGTATTCTAAATTAAATTCAATTTTATTTTAAATACTGCTTACCTAAATGGCTAAATCTATCATTCCATGTTGCTTGTGGAACATCGGCTAATGTTATCACACCTTTGACAGTGTCTCTTGTAAAATATTCCAAGTCTGACAAAAGTCTGCACCTTTGGGCTTGAGAGACAATTCTTAAAACTTATTCCTAGCACCACTATAAAGATTTGGTTTTCATAAAAACTACAATAACTTTAAAAATCTTAAATTAAAACTTGTACCTAAAAATGAAAAATTTATGCTTTGAAATGTATTATTGATAAAGATATTATTGATAAAGAGTTAAAAATCAAGCGTTTTAAAAGTAAGAGAATTTAAGTTTAAAAATAAGTAGTACACTTGAGTATTGTGTTCATTTTTAACTTGAAGCTTTTTTTGGTATATCATGTTTTTTTCTGCCTGCATAAAGCATCACTTGCCAGATGGTATTCTTTGTTATAGTCTTTGAAACTATAGAAAGATGATTTAAAATAAGAAGAATTATTTGACTATTAAAAATAATGTTAACTCAAGAAGATAAAAAGTATATAAATCAGTAGATATCAAAAGAATCTAGAATTATTTGAATAGGCTGGTCCATTTTTGTATTTAAAGCAATAGTTAATGAAATTTGTTTAAAAGAAGAATTTATGAAACACAGCCTCACTAACTACTGTGCCGAATTAGAATCAGAAGTTCAAATACCTCGTCCAGCAAAGGTTAAAATGTTGACGAATCTAAGCTTCTAAAAGTCGCACTGATCTGAACCACTTATTTTTGGGATATCGCGAGTTATTTCCTGTTGCAAGATTCATGACACATTTACAATTGCTTGACTCGTTGTGCGTGCTTTCTCTGGTCTTCATTGCTTAGGGGCTTTATAAAAATGTTGAAACCTCCACAGGTTAACTTTGTAAAAGAGTTAATCCAGCTTCAATAGGTCATTTTTTAGAAAAATTCAACATTTGTATTGGCTACATTTTTCGGTCACCCACTCTAAACCAAAAATGATCCAAAAAGGATCCAACACGAGTACAATTTATTTTACAATACCTCTGTAAAAAAACAAGCATAAATCAGAGTAAGCTCCAAAATTGAAAGATTTCATGAAAAAGATCAATCATTGATACTCACTAAGCATGTACCTGGAAAACAGAGGGATCAAGATTTCGTACTTAACAGGTTGCATCTGTGAGATCAAAGAACAAATTAACCAATCCAGAAAGAAATTGTAGTGCTTTACGGCCATTGCCAAAGATGTCATCCACAACAGAAAGATTGTCAATTGCTTTCGTAAGAACGCACTGCTCTGAAATCTACACTGTAATAATGTTGTGTTGACTCTGCTCCGAAATACATTTTTAAATAGAGTGATGAAAAAAATTTGTTTCAACAAATTTGCCATATTGAAGCTTGAACCAACCTTGATTTCAAGTTTGATTTTTTTAACGGTGTTGACGCACACAACTTAAACAACAACTAACTCTTTAAGACCTCAACCAATGAACAAAAAGTTGTAGACACGCCACAACTTTCTCAAATTAGTATGTACCGCGGAACAGTATGGAACGATCGGACCGCACGGTACTGCGCATGCGCATTATGTAGAAGTACCGGATACTAATCCTATTACGGTTTTTTATTTTTTACATAATAATTATTAAATATTTATAACATTTGACACCTGGGCAAATTAAATTAGCTCGGGGGTAATTTTTTCCCGTTTGGTAAAATTGATAATACCTTCTTATTCAAAAGATATAGACATTTAAAATTGTGAAAAAAATATTTTTTATTTTGATTTTTCCTGAAAAATCTAAGCTTGGGCAAATAAAAATACCAATGTAGTTGAATTGGGCAAATAAAGATCTGGCGACTAGTATTTTTTTTATATAAAAAATATCATCTTTGCAGGCTGGAGGGGGGGGGGGGGGGGGTGCACGGCGCGGTTGCCTTGGGCAGACGAGGTTACTATGTTCGTGTGAGGTTAAGTGAAACCAAGTCGTGTTTACAAGATCTTCAGTGATTATTAGATACGTATTTATTTATTTATTTATTACTTATTATTCTACTTAAGAAAATAAGAAGTCTTACTTTGTGCAATTGTTTCGTTTTTCAGAGTGCAGTATTTACCGAAGAAAATAACAACCTATTGTCTGGAGACAAAAGCTGGTCGATCATTCAACTTATTTAATTTAATGTAAGCCTCTCTAATATGTTTATTTATATAATACTTATTTATTCAAACTAGTTGTATAATCAGTATAATTTATTTTCTAGATATATGTAAAACTGACGAGTGATTTAGAACCTCTGTCCTCTAGAAGCGGGTCTAAATCTCATTCAAGCTATTGTAAGTACTTAAACTTGTTTAAAGTATATGCTACCTAGTTCTTATCTCTACTTGATAATTGTTTTCATATTTTTCAAAGTTTTTATTTCGTAAAATCTTACAGGCGACTAAAATTTATTTTTATATAGCCCAATAATTAGTGGTTTAATATAATTTTAGCCAACACTTCTAAATATGTCAGAATATGTTTATCTATTGTTTATTATTCTACACAATAGTCATTATTAATGAAATTGTGACAGTGTATAACGTATTTTTTTTATCCTTTTAGATGACACTGGTATAAATGGTTAAATGACTCCCTGAGCACCAAGATGCATCAATTCAATCTGAGAGCCCTGTTTCAAAAATTAATAATGGCAGTTAAGATGCCAACTATGTAGCTGGAACGCCAAATGTCACCTTTAAGGAATAAGTATTGTTTCTTTCATAACAATGTGAGTTGAAGACTTTAAGTTTTATGAGTCAATCTCAATATTTGATTTCAATTCTTATTTTAAACTCAATCCTTGAAGAGAATTTTATTGAAAATAGTCTAGTTCAATGCATATATTATTTTTAAATGCACTGTTATATGTATAGGTTAAAGAGTTAACCTTTGTTAATTGATAAAGGTTTACTTTTACCTTTTTAAAAATGTTATAATCAGTTACAAATAATTGGTTTAATTTATATAAAAACAAATCCTTATTATTCAAAACTACTAGTCAAATTTGTTTCAACCCTAAATGAAAAAAATCTTGCCTTTTTTCTGTATAACCTCAAAGAGGTAGCAAGAAATATACTAGAGTTGGTCACTTGGGTCAAGGATTTTTAATTCAATTTATTTATTTATTTATTCAACCAGTATACATATACATACTCAATGAAAAGAGTATGCATCTCGCAGAGGTAAATAAAATTACCTGATCGCAAGCCGGGCATTAACAAAATACAAGAAAAAAATTAAAGCTAAAATAACTTACAGTTAAGAAACTTACTGTAAGACAAAACTAAAAATAACTTATAACTAAAACTAAAAAAAAAAAGAAAATATATATAATATATACATTAGACTTTCCATTTTGTAACAAAAAATATATGTGTAAATATATATATATATATATATATATATATATATATATATATATATATATATATATATATATATATATATATCACTATTTATATTCTTATATTTACAAAGTAAATTTCCTAATTTATAATTAGTTATATACAGTGTAGTATCCATTGCTTTAGTTTGTACTTCCTGTTGGTTCTGTTTTTATTCTCGTGTAACATTTTAAAATTGTTTGGTAAACTATTATATAATTTTATAGCAATAACATAACTGATCTTGTTACTTACTAATTTGCTATACTTGTGCAGAATAATACTCTTGTTTCTAGTCCTGCTATTAGATTCACTATACAATTGTTTTAGTTCTTCGTAGTGATACATCAAGCATTCATATTTAAATAATTGCTCTAAATTCAGCGGGTATTTCTCGGCCATAAAAGTATTTCTACTTATTATCTTTAACAATCTATTTTGTACATTTTGTAGTATTCCTAAGCAATTCCTATACGCACCACCCCACGCAATAATTCCATACTTTATTTGACTATAAAAAAACGCGTAGTATATTAGCATGAGTGTTGTGGTTTGCATAGTTTTACTCAATTTATAAAATATATAGCCAAGATATTTGGTTCTCTTAATGATATATTCAATATGCTTATTCCATTTAAGGTTATAATCAAAAATTATCCCCAAGTATTTACATTCTTCAACCCTCTGTAAACATTTGTTGTTAATCTTTATCTCAACATTTGTAGGAACACTGTCACAGTAGTTGCCAAAAGTCATATAAATCGTTTTGTCTATATTCAAGTGCAGTTTGTTAGCTTGAATTTATTTAAAAGAACACTTTAGTTTTATTATCTTTGAAAAGTATTTTTATATTTTTGTTTTATGTTTTGCGAAGCTAGACTTGTATGAGAATCAGGATAATGTTTATATTTCCTTATTTGAATACAACAATAAAGAATAACAGAGTGAAAAACTTGATCCGTAAGGTCTTTAATAAAAATATTTATTTTTCACCACACTGCGCGTAAAGTGCTGACTGTACGCCCTCTCAGCAGGCCGTACAGTACCGCATGGACTGCCTAGGGAATAAAGTGACTTGCGTATGCGCGATGCGCCTTTTTCCGCTCTCGACTGCGTCTCGAGCGGTAAAACAGCGCGTCGCGCGTACACAAGTCACTTTACTTCTAGGCAGAGCATGGGGTACTGTACGGCCTGCTGAGATGCGTACAGTCATTTCTTTACGGGGGTGTGGTGAAAAGTAGTATACGCACCTCTGGAGTACAGTAGGCAAGCATGCACTGTGTGAAATGCCGACCTCGCTTTGCTCGGTCGGCAACGTCACACAGTGCGTACATTGCCCACTTTACTCCCTTGATGCATAATGTACTATTTTAAAATCTCAGTATTCATCATAGAGATTTTTATAACTATTATTTTTTTTATTTATTTATTTATTTATAAAAAATAGCATGTGTAATATACAAAGTTTTATTTTACAAAAGTACAAAAGTATTTACAATATTAGAATTTGAAACATAACTGAGAAAGAAAAAGAATTCACTTGGTTCAGACAAATCTAACCCTAATTCTTTATACAGTTCCTCAATTTTTTGTTTCTTATGAAAAGCTTTATTATCAGAAGTTAATGTCCCTTTAGGAGCAGTACGCTTCTTCGCACAAGAATTTTCGATGCTACCCAAAATTCGTCTGTTGCTTACGGATTGTTTTATTATTACACTCTATTTTTCAATATTTACTGTTTCGTTAATCTTTTCTACTGATTCTAATTTTGTTATTTTTTTTAATTTTATTTATTTCTTAGGACGAGGAAAGAAATGTGTAGCTTCTATCAAAAAGAAATCTAAGCTTTCTTTTTCTCTTTCGATTCAGATACCGAAGGAGGATTTTGATGTAATTTAAAAACACCCGGTAAGCATTTTAAATGCTTAGTAACGTGAAAATACGAAAAAAATTTACTAAATCTTTACTCCACGGAGGTAGTGGTAAACAAGTCCTTAATACAATATCCTTTTGTTTATCTATATCCGTGATTTCGTCTGCGCATAAACAATATTTATGCGAATTTTTTCCTACAAAAATCTCCCTTAATTTTTCGAGAGGAACATATTTGTTCAAAATTTCATATTGAGTAGGACTGTTCCCTATTTTTTCTATTAATTTTCGGCGCAATTCTCCGCCGAGTAAATGGAGTTAAGAACGTCCTATGTCGTGAAATGCCGCTATGGCTTTTTTGTCGTCGTTCCTTTTTTCTCGTTGAATCCTGATTCTCGCTTGTCTAGTTCGCCTACTTTTACTAGTGAACCCGTGCGTGTAATATGCCACTGTAAAAAAAAGAAAGGCAAAGAAAATTGGTTTATTTAGCTTGTAAATATATTATTTTTTTAAACGCGAACTATTTCTTGTATTTGTTCATAAAAAATTTTTTATTACTCAAAATGAAATGATTTATTTTTTTATTTTTTATTTAGTTGAGTTCATTATTAACTATACATACTTTTTTGTTTTAAACAATATCCCGATCCGGAACCTCCAAATTTGAAATTTCTTATGTGACGACCAACAGACTACAAATAAGACTAAAGCTACAAGCTTTTAAATGCGTCTTTTATTTTGGCCTATGCTTTCGCACAATAGCCAGGGTCTCTAAGGCAAATCGTATGTAATTAGTTTCTAATGTCTTGACCCCTCGTAATGAGGATTCTCAGCTTTACTTCAATTCTTAGAAATGATGTCTCTTTCTGTTATTGATTAGTTTACTACCTTGGGATATGTATATTGGTATATCCGCGAGGTTCAAAAATAAGGTTTATTAGTGGGATATACTGTACGTGATTTAATATTAATCACGAGGCGTATATCCATTTAACATTGCCTTAGTATGCTTTACGCTTTCATAAATTATGGCAAGGTGCTAAATTATGTTGTTCTATAATTCTGAGGTACGTAAGCTAGAATAGCCCGCGAGGTTCAGAATATATAGAAATCACAGGTATGCTATACGTTACTAGTTACCAGCGGCGAGGTGCATTACCATGTGATGTATTGCGTTCAATTTTATATGTATATGTATATATATTAGGTAATTTTATTAAATTTGAATCTTTTTTATTAATAAATTCATTTATTAAAAGCAATTTATACAAGAAATAGAAATCTTAATATAATTGGTACAAAAATTGTAAATAAAATACAATTACTTTTCGGATAGTTAATTTGTAGTTCTATTTGAATAATTTGTTTTTATTCTTGGGTGTTTTAAACCGTAATATTTGTTTTATTCTTGGGTGTTTTAACCCGAAATGTTTTTAATATAATGAAATTTTTGTGGGTTTTTCGACTTAACAACTGTCTACCCGAATATTTGAATTTAGTGTAATTGTCTACAAAGATCTGTAGCAAGTTTAGCGATACTAAAGGCACGTTGCCTCGAGAGGTTGCTTGAGCGAGCTACGTCCTTCTACTATTCTGTCTTGCACAAACCTCGCTTTTCCTAAACAGATACTGCTCTGGAGGCGCTTCGGTGAGTGAGATGTTTATACTCTTACTTCAGCACAAGCTTCGCTGTACAGGAACAGATACTGCTCTTGAGGCGCTTAGGCAAGTGAGAGTTCGAGTTTTTAGAGTTCACACATGCTTTGCTGTACAGGAACAGATACTGCTCCTGAGGTGCTTCGGCGAGTGAGATACTCTGACTCAAACACAAAATTGCGTTACAGGAACAGATACTGCTCCTGAGGTGCTTGTCGAGTGAATGCTGGTGAGACCCTGTCGACCAGCTCCTTTTAAACAGTTTTTCACTGTATCTCGCCTATGCTAAAGGGTCGAGCGAACGGGGTGAGGGTGAGCAAGGACGAATAGCGACGATAGTTTCCTCCTTTTTCTCCTCCCACGCGTTTTTTCTCTTATTAGGCTAATGCTTAAGACAGAGAAAGAAGAAGAGGGGTTGTGGGTGAAAAGGTCCTCAGAGGGCGTCGCTAAAGAAGCGCGCGCAGCTAGGCTTTGGCGCCCGGGCCTTTTTTCGGTGGGATGAGCTTTTTCTTAGAGAGATAAGGGAGATCTTCTCTCTCGCTTGCTCTCTTGCTCCTTCTCTATCTTTCGCATTTTATATTTGATTTTCTTAATATTAACCTAAAATATTAATGTTTATTATATTTTTAATTACTAAATGATCTCAAAATATAATAGTTATTTCATAAAAAATCATTAATGATAATATTGTGAAAATATTTACTAATTATATATATATATATAGTTATTATTTTTGTTAAAACTCATATTACAATTATAGTAATTAATTAATGTGTACATATGGTTAAAAGAGTATAAGATTCAATGGCAATAATAATGAAAAAAAGTAATGAAAGTAAAGTTAATATTAATTTACGTTTTCTTAAATTCAACGTGTGCATAATAAAAGGTTGTAGTAAAAATGCCTATAATGTAAACTGTAATTAGTGAATAAACATTCATATTTAAGTGCTTAAAATTATCATCTTATATGTAAATATTATTATTACAACAGAATATTTAAAATTACATTTAGAATTAAGCTATCGACTTGATTCTTTCGCACAACATTTTTATTTGAATTGAAAAACTATATTACGATGTTAAAAAATGTAAAAAGTTATTATCTTATACGCTACGCTATCTGTTTTCAAAATAATATTTCAGCCCGTATTTTTCCGCTCGACAAAGGCTGCATATAGTCGATGCTTCTGTTATCTCTCAGCTAGGGTAGAGGGAGAGCAAACGCACATGTGCGCGTCTAGCGGCACTTGCCATACGTACCCTTGCTGTGCAGTGTGTCTGCTTAGAAGAAGCTAGATTCACACTGGCTACAGTATAAAACGATGCTTTAAAGTTTTTTTTTATTTTCTATGTTTTTAGATTTTAACTATATCTATGTACATATATATATATATATATATATATATATATATATATATATATATATGGGTGTTTTCATGTCAAGTGAACATGTCGAAAAATAAAATAGTCTGCATCTCTACAAAAATGTTGGTATGTGTACCCAGAGTACGTAAAAAAAATTCAGATCCCAAGGTGTCAAGGGCAATTAAAGGTTGAAAAATGCGTTTTATTTAATATTTTCAGATTTTGCCAAAACTGTCTGATTCTTAACACAAAAACTAGGAACTTTTGAGATAAAAGTGTAAAAACATTTTTTGTTCAAAAGGTAAGTAATCTAAAAAAAAGTATTAGATCCTATTGTGATATTTTGTGATCTAATGCATTGTGATGTATTGCGATTCTAAGATTCTAGAAAAATCTTAAAATTTAGTTTTTCATATTTTTTTTAATTCAAGACTAGTTAGAATATGGTCTCAAGCTGAATAGTTATTACAGAATTTTTAAATATCGCTTTTTTTTGGTGTTTTCATTGTGTCACTAATATAAAATCTCACCATTTAATAGTTTTGCAGGAATTATATTTAGCTTGAGATCATTTTGCACAAGGTCTAGAATGAAAGTTGACATGAAATACTAAATTTTAAGATTTTTTGTTGAAATACTAAATTTTAAGAATGTTACAATATATCACAATACATGGGTTTATAAAGAAAAAATACAGAAAAAAAGTGCGTGACGAGGTACTTTGCTTGAAGGATATCCGTTTCATTTTGTTAATCACAAAATTATTTATTTTTAGTTTTTACTTTAGTCAGAATTGAATTGCCAAACATTACACTCGAGTTTTCCCCTCAAGCAAGGTTTCTGTGCACAAACGAGACAGCACTATGTAGCGCTGTGTCTTACAACAATATCACTTACTGTTGGAATTACTTTTTCCTATTACTCTGGCCATCGGCTAGGTCAGATTCTCCGGCGTACTCTTGCTGTCGGGCCGCGGGAGCTGGATGTGAGCGTACTCATGACCCTACTTATTTGTTCTTATTTTTCGGAAACACGTATAGCCACCTTCTGTGCTAATACGCTCTTACCTGTCTTACTCGGGTGCTATTTACGTCATTAATCGGTACAGCCGTGAAGCTGCGATTATTAAATAAGGATGCATGCAAATTATTAAGGTACTTTATTTATTACTCACTATTTGCTTTTTCTTGGCTTCGAAAAGCGGACTAATTTCGTCCGTCCTCATATTTTATTAAAAGAAACTAACCTATTAATACAAAATATTGACAAAGTGTGCGCATGTTCGCGCTCGCTAACCTTTTCGCATCTTCGTCGCTTCATTACATGTTATTAATACCCATTCATTCGCGTATTGCCTGCCTAAATTCTAAAGCCCTTTCGCGTGCGCGCTACTGCGCTTCTATTTTACCTCCCCCTTTTACATTATTTTCATACTCGCGCTTGCCGCGAGAGAGAGAGAGAGAGAGAGAGAGAGAGAGAGAGAACAGACTCACTTGGGTTGCTGGGACTCCTGTCGCCAGCAAATCCTCCCTCGGTGCCTTACTTCTCGGCCGCTGCATTCGTCCCGGCACTCTGGGCGCTCTTGGCCGCTGCCTGCCCTGTATTCACACTGCGGTGCGCGCTCACATAGTCTTATGCGCTACACTTTCGGTGGCGCACGCGGTCTCTCTCCATTGAACGTGTCAACCTCGGTGTCGCCCTTCGCCTCGTAATTTTCGGCGTCGGTGCCCGTGCGGCTTGAGAGCGAGGTCATCGCGATAGCGATCGGCGGGAGAGAGAACAATTAGCGGACTCTCGCTGCTCGCTTGCCGTGTTCCGCTCTTCTCCCTTCTCCCTTCTTCTACCTCTCCGCGCTTTCTTTGCGCTGTTGCCTCTTTCTCTACTTTTTTTGGCACGTGCCGCACTTCCTATCTGCTGTGTGCCGCGTTGCCGGATCTCGTGTGTCTTTCTCCGTCTGTCTCTCTGTGCCCCCTCCTCGTCTCTCTCTATACCCATTACCTATATTGTTCTAAATTGTCGCGTCTCGGCCCCTGTCGACTTGCTGTTCACTCTGGTGTACATGTGTAACACTCGTACATGCATACTGCGCGCGCGTCGGTTGTGCAGAGTGTAATTCTTTGGCACAATGCCCCCCCCCCCCCCCCCTCTAAGTCCGAACGTAGAGAGGATGGACACGACCATGCACGCGTGCACCTGTTGAACCTCACCTGTTTATTCATATTTTTAGTAAAATTACATTGTAAATAATATATTAAGCAAATATTTAAAATTAATCATTATGTATTTTTCATTATTTATGAATATCATGTATATATGCACATTTTATTATTATTTAATTTTTGTTGTTAACTTATGAATTAATATTTGATTGTTTCCCACGTTATTTTACAGAGGTTTACAGGTGTTTGCCTGTACTCTTTCTCTCTCTTTTTCTTACTGCTATACGCTTCGCTATTTTATTTCTTTGCGCGTTTTGTATTTCCTTTAATTAATTATGGTGATTTTGAGTTTATCACTATTTTGAGTGATATTTTTCAACTTAACTTCCAAACAAAATTATAATTTCTAATAAACGTTTTTTATTATTATTTTTTTTAACTCCCTCTAAATCACCTTAATTAATTTTCTTTTTACATATTTTGTTCGTTTTTCTTCATTCGGTATTATGCGTTGTTTATTTTATTTAATTATGATGGAGAAATTTTTTTTCGCATTTTAACGCTTCTGTCTACCGTTATCGCTTAATAAATATATTTTAATGCGTTTTTCTTACTTTACTAGCGCTGATTTCTTTCTTCTTCTTTTTTTTGCCTTTATTTATTTTTTCTTTGTTGCTCGTTCAAGAACTCGACTCTTGCCTTGTCCCATTCCGACGTTGGCTGCCATTGACCTAATAGAAGCATATGATCCTTATACTTTCCTTTCTTTACACTTTTCGGTAAGTCGCGTATGTCTTCTTCTTGCAGTTGTTTGAGCCTCTCGAACTGCTCTCTATTCTTTGGTATAAATCTACCTGTTTTTAGTTGGTAGTAATTATACGCTTGTTTTTATCGTATTTTGTCTTCTTCGAAGTACTTGCGTAACTCTTTGTGATTTTCTTCTGCTGCTGATTTCACCTGTGGTTCGCCTATTGAGTTGTTACACTTCGTCCATGGCCTTGGTGTTTTGCTCTTATCAAGGGCTCGCGCTCCTTCTGCTTCGTCGTCTTGTGCGGCTACGGCCTGTGCGCTGGCTCTCGGTGCGTGGCTGTGGCTGTGCTGCGCGCTGCCTTCTGCTTGCACCGCGCGCGCGTTTTCTTTCTCCGCTGCCTGCGCGATTCTCGCTTCGGTTTCCCATTTGCCTGGGTCTTTCTTTTCTTTATTTTCTCTTGGAGTTGCATCCTTTGTTTGTATAGCTGCCGCATTTCTTCTCTATCCTCTCGCATTTTTCCAATCTCGTTGTTCGCGTCTATTATGTCTTGTCGCTCTAGCAGTAGTTTTTCGAAACGTTTCTGTTCTTCCCTTTATTTTTCGACTTGCCTTTTCATATCTTCTTCCATTTCTCTGAGCTGCCGCATTATCTTCCGCTCTCTTTCGCGGTTTTCTATCTCCCATTCTTCTCTTTGTGGTTGGCGATTGTATTCTTTTTTAAAGTTCTCCTCTCTCTGCTTTTTTAATCTCTCGTTCCATCTTCGTTTTTCTTCTTCTTGTTCTTTTACCTCCTTTGCGTGGGCTGCTAGGTAATCAATTTTATATTGGTGACGTATTTGGTCTATTTATTTATCATAATATTTTTGTATTTTCTATTCTTCTTCTTTACCCCGTTGTTGTCTTTGTATTTCCATTTGTTTTTTTTTCTTTCATTTTCCTTGAACTCCCTTTGCATCTCTTTGAGTTTTTCGAACTCTTTTCCTCTATTCTTTTGTCTTGGCGTTTCTTCTAGGTGCCACATTTCCGTTTCTTGTTGCGGTTCGGTTGTGCTTTCCTCATATTTTCCTTCGGCTGCCTGCACTTTTAATTCTTTGCGATTTCCTCTGCGTTGTCCCTGTCGGGTGCGTGGATGCGATACTTGCTCGTCGCCCTCGCCGCTGTGTGCACGCGTTGAGCGTTGGTTCTTGCAAGCGAGCTAGCTTTTGTTGCGCGGCTGTGTTTTGCTTGCGCTCTTTCTTCTCTCATGTGCGCCGGCTTTTCTCTGTGGTAACTGCTTGGCTTGAGATCTTGCCTATTTGCACGGAATTGCGGGTTGCACACTGGCTCGTCCATGGTAGAGTCTCTGCGTGGTTTAGCTCGCATTGTTGTGTCCTTTAGTTATCACTCACACTTTCCTACCCGTACTGCCTTTCATTTTGCACTGTTACGTGTTTACAATTCTTTCGCGCTTTTGCACACTTCGCCCTCACTTTTCTTTCACTTTATTGCGTTATTTCACTCTTATGCGCTGCATTTCACTTTCGCCGGCTGTGACGATCACTGTATCAAGGTACTTTTGATAGTTTTTGGTCCGTTTAGCTTTCGGTCGGGATGCGCGTAGCTTTACTGCTTGCTGCGTGTGCCTAATGAGACGCTCTGCGTACTCTTATTAGCGCAGTTTGACGGACTGTCGAACTTGCTGCTGCGTGTGCGGTAGGGAGGGAGGTGGGGGGAAGTGCGTCCTTCTCTCTCTCCTCTCCCATTGCCGCTGTCACTGCCGCTGTTTGCGGCGGGTGAGTTCCTCCCGTATTCTTTCTTGGTCTGCCGGGTTTTCTTTTCTCACGCGTGCTGGGGTTTTCTTCTATCTCGCTTTTTCGCGCATTCTCTTCCCTATGCTCCGTTTCTTTCTCCATCATTTCTTCCGTACATTTTTTTAATTCGCTAGCGTGCCAAGTACTATCTAACCATTTACCATTCTCGCCTTCTATTTCGTACACATTCTCGCCTTTTTGACTTATAATTTTATACAATCCTACGTATTTACGTGCTAATTTCGTATTAATATTTTTGTCTGCTGAGGATAATATTTAGTTTTTTCTCAACACAAATTCCCCTATTTTAAATTTCTCTTCCCTTTCATTTTTATTATAATATTACTGTTGCTTTGACTTTTCCTTATCTATCTGTATTTGTGTTGCATCGTACACGTGTTTTAATGCGGACATTCGCTTTGCCCATTTGTTAGTATTATTATTTTGAACTTTTTGCATTTTTTTGTGTTTCTTTTGTTTATGCGCGTAGTGTATCGGTGTGATGGGGCGCTTGACTCTGTCTCGGATTCGCTTCCACCTTCTACTTCTCTGTTTTCCTCCCTCTCGTTTATGCCTAGCTGTTGCGTTTTTCCGTCTACTTTCTCTTCCGTTTCTGTTTCATGTCTCCATAATTTTGGAGGTGTGAGCTCGCGTCCGTATATTAAAAATGCGGGATATCTACCTGTCGTACTATGTACATTTGTATTGTGTGCAAATTGGAACTGTGGGATGTACCTATCCCATTCTTTTTGATTTTTTTCTCTGTATGTTGCTATTCTTACTTTTATGTCTCTATTCACTCTCTGCTGGATTACTTTGGGGGTGATATGCTGGTGTAAATTCATGTTTAATCGCGTTTACTTTTAAATATTTTTCTAATATCTAAATTTTGAATTCTCTGTCATTATCACTGATTAATATTTCTGGTGTTCCAAATTGCATAAATACTATGTTCTCTAATGCGTTTTTTATATTTACCGCCTTTTTCTTTCTTATCGGTACGCATATTATATATCTAGTGAATAAATCTTCGAAAATTGCTAAATATTCGAACCCTGCTTTGCTACGTGGTAGTTCTCCTATTAGTTCTACTGCTACCATTTTCCACAGTTTATCTACCTCTCTCGTCCCCATCAACCCTATTTTTGCGCGTTGTTCTACTTTACACCTTTTACAAAATTCGCAATTGTTCACGTATCGTTTCGCGTCTCTACACAATCCTCGCCAGTAGTATGCCCGTGATATACGCCTGTACGTTTTTTCTATTCTCGGATGTCCTGCTGTCGGTTCGTCAAACAACTTCAAACATTTTAGCGTGCTATGGTTTGTTATGATTGTAAATTTATCCCCCTCTATATACGGTCTAAATTTCTCTATCGCTCATTAAACCGCGAGGCATTCTTTCTCCGACGTATTATAAATAAACTCGTTTCTTTTTAATGCCCTGCTTGCATATGCGATTACTCGCTCTTTCTCTTTTATTTTTTGAGTAATTACCGTTCCTAACCCAGTGTCTGACGCATCTGTATGTATGCAAAATTTTGCATTTGGATCCGGCCTATGCAATAGCGGTGCCTTACTAAGCATTTCTTTCAGTTTTTCGAATACGCTGTTTTCGCGTTCTCCCCATACGTATTTTACTTCTTTACGCAATAATTTCGTTAACGGTTCTGTTATCTTTGCGTAATCTTTTAAAAATTTCCGATACCACGAGGTCATTTCTAGAAACCTGCGCAGCTGTCGCAGTGTTCTAGGCCTCGGATATTCTTTAACCGCTTTCGTTTTCTCAGGGTCTATCATTAATCGGTTTTCATTTATTATAAAGCCTAAAAATTTAACTTCTTTGCAGCAGAAGTGGTTTTTTTCACGGTTAATTGTCAATCCCGCTTCTTTAATTCTCATAATTAATTTTTTTAATAATTTAACGTGCTCCTCGAATGTTTCTGTTATTAATACAATATCGTCTAAATAGTTATACGCGTTCGGTTCTAAATCGCCGATAATCTCTTCGAGTAGTCTTTGGACACTTGCTTCTGCCCCGCTGAGGCCCATTGGTAAGCGTCGGTATTGCCACAGTCCTCGCCCGGGTACTGTGAATGCTGTTATGTCGCGTGATTCTCGTTTTAATTTAATTTGGTGGTATGCGCTGCTTAAATCTATCGTTGTTATATATTTCGCGCGTTTAAATTTATTTAAAATTGTATCCATATATGGTAACAGGTATGCATCCTTTTCCGACATTTCATTCACGGTTCTAAAATCTATGCACATGCGGTATGTGCCGTTTGGCTTTTTAACCATGACCACGGGGCTATTCCACGGACTTCTAGATTTTTCTATTATCCCTGCTTTTTTAAGTTTCTCGAGTGCTTCGTGCATCGCTTTTTTTATTTTCTTTGATACGGGATAATAGCGTTGTTTTACCGGTCTCGCGCTGCTTAGTAATTTAATTTCGTGCTCAATTAGATCCGTTGCGCGTAATATACTATCCCCCGCTCCTTCATTTTGTGGCAATAATTCGTCTATTAATTTGTTTATTTGTGTGTTTTCTTCGCTTGTAATTTGTTTATTTTCGGGTAATAATTCATCTATTAATTTATTTACTTGCGCGTCTTCCTCGGTCGTGATTTGTTTGAGTCCGTAGCTAGCTATATTTATATTTGTATCTCCTGCGTTTATCGCCCACAAATCGAATGCGAATTCTTTCTCGCCTATCTGGTCTGGGAGTGCAAATGTATCACGATTTCCGTTAATTTGTATACCGAAATAACGCACTGTATCTAAGCCTAAGATAAAATCTGTCAGAATGCCCGGAATTATTAGAATTGGCGTTATTTTGCTAATTTCAACGATCTTGAGTGGCACGTTAATCTCTCCTACGATGGGTTCTGTTGAACCGTTCGCCATTACGGCATTTTTATAAAACGATGGTTTGATTTCTGCGCCTAACTTCCGTGCGATTTTTAAACCTTTCGCGCTTATTAATGTGCATGCCGATCTCTTCGTTTCCAACCCTTAATTTTAACCAATATCGGGGATATTTAGTTGGTTTTTCCACGTCTGGAATAATTAACTGTTCACCCGATCCGATTGCTGTCGACTTGGTATTTTCGTGTTTAAAATCTCCCTTATTTTTTAGGACCATTTTACGAGCGGCTGACGCATCGGTCCTACTTGCACAGCCTATCTCCCGTTTCCCTGCGCATTTTCTGCGCCTTGCTCAGTATTACCTGTAATATTTTCCTGCAGCTTGTGCTGTTGTCACGCGCGTACGTATTGTTTTGCGTATAACTGCGACCTCCACCTCGTCCACGAAAATCTCGATTGTTATATCCTCCTCTAATATTATTATAATTATTATTAGAATTTTTTTCATTTCGCGCGTAATTTTGAGTTGGATTATTTCGATTGCCGCTGTTTTGCATTGCGCCTCGATTTTCCCGCGCGTTTTGTTATAATAACCACGCCCGTTGTTATAATTGCTTTTAAAATTGTTCCCGCGGTAATTTTGTTGCTGTTGTTATTTTGGTAATTTCTGTTGTAATTTGCGCTATCTGTACTCTGATCGTTATTTGATACTGGATTGATTTTCTGTTTATAAGTATTTTGCGCGCTTATTTGTGTACTAATACTTGTTTTTAACGAATCCTTTAATTTGTTAATTTCTCGCGCCATAATTTTAGTAAACTCATCCATCGTCGGTACCTCTACGGATGCTGGTTTTGTCAAATTGATTTTATTTGCTTCTTGCGCCGCGCGCGATCCCGATTCATCTTGTGCTTTTATCTTTTTATTTCCTGTATCTGTTTTTGATCGGTTTTTATCCTAAATCGAACACTTTTCTTTTCCAAAATTCTTCCCTCATATTTTTATATATGCGCTGTATTTGTGCTCCTTCTGACGGTATTATAGGCATTCGATTATATATTACCCTCATCGCATTTATATACTTGTGCACGGGCTCATTTACGCGTTGTTTTCGCGCCCTTACTTCGTCCTCTAATCTTTCTAAGTATAGTTCGTCCTGATATTTAAAATCGCTCCATATTTTCCATTAATGACCGTTTACCCTATATAAATTTAGTGCTGGCATTGTTAACAACATTGGTATTGCGTGTAGCAAGTCGCTCTCTGTTAGCGATGTTATTTGACAGTATTCATTTATGTGCATTAAAAAATTGTCTACGCTAATGCCGTCTTTTCCGCTAAATTTTAAATTCCACGCTGCTATTGTTTTGGTTAAGTCCCTCGGATTATAGTGTGTCTCCTAATCGTCTCATTTATTAAATCATTTTCTGCCTGTTCGTCGCGTGCTTTCTCCCAAAATTCTACTACTGATTTCGGTACTAATATCTATTTACCTCCCGACATTTGCATATTTACGAAATCTACCGATACTGGTTTATCCTGTTTCCCTTTTGTCGACTATTATCGCGGCTTAAATATTTTACAATCTACTCATAATTCGCGTATTTATTCATTTCATTTTGCCTCACTGTAACGCAGACTTTGAGTGTACGCGTATTTTCCCTAACTCGCTCGCTTTGTATACATTTTCTCCGCTTGTCCGTTCTTGCTGAGTCGCGTGATATTAAGTCTTGATGGACGATTGCGCGTGGATTTCTTCTTGCGCCTGGAATTCTAGGGCTGTATTTATGCTTCTAATTCCCCCTTTTCGGGTTCTATTTAATTTGTGCTATCCCGTCACGCATTCGTCTCTCTTGCTATTATATCTTTATTTGAGTTTTTCTATTCTTTGACGAAAAAAATCTTTTCATTTTAATTGCATGCACATTATAACTTTTTTTATTGAATTTGCTTTATTTAATTAATTTTATTATCATTTTATACGTTGGGCGCCAGTTGTGACAGGGTACTTTGCCTGATAGATATGCGTTTCATTTTTTTAATCACAAAATTATTTATTTTTAGTTTTTACTTTAGTCAGAATTGAATTTCCAAACATTATACCCGAGTTTTCCCCTCAAGCAAAGTTCCTGTGCACAAACGAGACAGCACTATGTAGCGCTGCGTCTTACAACAATATCACTTATTGTTGGAATCACTTTTTCCTATTGCTCTGGCCATCGGCTAGATCAGTTTCTCCGGCGTATTCTTGCCGTCGGGCCGCGGGAGCTGGCTGTGAGCATACTCATGGCCCTACTTATTTGTTCTTATTTTTCGGAAACGCGTATAGCCACCTTCTGTACTAATACGCTCTTACCTGTCTTACTCCGGTGCTATTTACGTCATTAATCGGTAAAGCCCTTTTGCGTGCACGCTTCTGCGCTTCTATTTTACCTCCCCCCTTTTACATTAGATTCATACTCGCGTTCGTACGCTCTAGCGGAGAGAGAGAGAGAGAGAGAGAGAGAGAGAGAGAGGACAGACAAACTCACTTGGGTTACTGGGACTCGTGTCGCCAGCAAATCCTCCCTCGGTGCTTTACTTCTCGGCCGCTGCATTCGTCCCGGCACTCTGGGCGCTCTTGACCGCTGCCTGCCCTGTATTCACACTGCGGTGCGCGCTTGCATAGTCTTATGCGCTATACTTTCGGTGGCGCACGCGGTCTCTCTCCATTGAACGTGTCAACCTCAGTGCCGCCTTCGCCTCGTAATTTTCGGCGTCGGTGTCCGTGCGGCTTAAGAGCGATGTCATCGCGATAGCGATCGGCGGGAGAGAGAGCAATTAGCGGACTCTCGCTGCTCGCTTGCCGTGTTCCGCTCTTCTCCCTTCTCCCTTCTTCTACCTCTCCGCGCTTTCTTTGCGCTGTTGCCTCTTTCTCTACTTTTTCTTGGCACGTGCCGCACTTCCTATCTGCTGTGTGCCGCGTTGCTGGATCTCGTGCGTCTTTCTCCGTCTGTCTCTCTCTGCCCCCTCCTCGTCTCTCTCTATACCTATTCCCTATATTGTTCTAAATCGTCGCGTCTCGGCCCCTGCCGACTTGCTGTTCGCTCCGGTGTACATGTGTAACACTCATACATGCATACTGCTCGCGGCTCGGTTGTGCAGAGTGTAATTCTCTGTTACAAGTGCTCTATTTAAAAATTCTGCAAAAATTATATTAAGCTTGAAAGCATAGTCTTACTAGTCTAGAATTAAAGGAAATATGAGAAACTAAATTTAAAAATTTTTTTTTTTGAAAAAAATTGTAGCGATTTTCTAGAATCTTAATATCACTATATATCACAATGCATGAGATCACAAAATATCACAATATGGTCTAATAAATATTTTTTTAGATTTCTTACCTTATTTTGAACAAAAAATGTTTTTACACTTTTTTCTCAAAAGTTCCTAGTTTTTGTGTTAAGGATCAGACATTGTTGGCAAAATCTCAATATATTAAATAAAACGCATTTTTTAACATTTAATTGCCCTTGACATATAACACCGTAGGGTCTGAATTTTTTTTACATACTCTGGGTACACATACCAACATTTTTGTAGGGTTTCAGACATTTTTATTTTTCGACATGTTCAATTGAAATGGAACAACCCATATATATATATATATATATGTGTGTGTGTGTGAACAATTAATATTTTACGGCTTATGTATATACTGTAACAAAATGCGAGCTCTACCTTACCGGGGGCTCGCTCGGCGTGTGACGCGCTGTCAACCAGTGGCACGGCGTGGAACAGTTGTAGTTACCCAGAAGAGAACGCGGAAGGAAGCTGGCGCTGACCGCGCCGACGTGACGCAGATCGAGCATTATTGCTGGTGAAGCGATTCTTTCTGTTTGTGTGCGTCCGGAGGGGTCGTAAGCAGCAGCAAGTGGTGTCACGAGCTTCCCCTCCACTGCTCAATGAGAAAGAGAGAGGCAGCATGATACTGCAGCGCAGCAGCGTGAGGGAGGTAGCCTCGAGCAGTGGAGAACGGCTCAACGCCGGCAGCCCTATGAGAGAAAGGGAGTACGAGCAAGAGAGAGAGAGAGAGAGAGGTAGAGAGGGAGCCTCGACGTTCGTCTTCCTCACGGCTAGCTACGAGCGAAGGGAAGGGCTAGCCCGGAGTGGGAAACCGCGAGCGCGCAGGGCCACATCATGAGTGCGTCGAGCCTTGCGACCACGACTGCGAGTTGCGTCGGGACGAGCACGCGATATTCCTCTCTCGCGCGAGAGTGCACTGCAAAGCTTGGCCGGCGCTTTGCTTGTTACTTGCACGGTTATTGTTAGTACTCGTTATTGTAAATATATATTGTTGTTAACCACTTGTTGATATTCTATTATTATTCTTGAATATAGTTTATTTGTTCTGTTAATTAAAAGGCGCGTTAATTATTTCTACCCGTAGACCCGCCTCCAACTCGCCCGCTCCTCGATCGAGTTAGGCCGGCGACGGATATTGGCTTTCACGCGCGTTGCGATGATCTGATTTTCGCAATTTCGCGCTCCTTGCAGGTTCCGAGATCCCGTGCATCGAGGTACTCCACACGGAGCTGAACCCACCGGGTTCAGCATTTTGTACCAGAGCGACCAGAGCAACGGCACGCGAGGCAGAAGCTCAGCGGTGCGCTGCTAGCTTGCTCCAGGTAAGGTATGCAGCGCATGCCATAGTAGCAGCTCGGTCAGCAGTAATTGTTAAATAAATAATTACGAACTCTGTTACATATATATATATATATATATATATATATATATATATATATATATATATATATATATATATATATATATATATATATATATATACGGGGTGCTCAATCATTAATAATAATGTCATTATTAGTCGAGCTAAGATCCTGCTGGCGTGCGCAGTTTATCGCAACTCTTACCTTTGATGTGTAACGCGGCGACGCGCGGCTGTAGCCTTACCCCGATGTAGCTGTGCAGGCTTTTCCCACGTATACGCCGAAGCCACGAGGATTCGACTTCGTGCGAAGTTTCCTCGACGCACTGGTTTTCGCGACCTGGAAGAAGTGCTAATTTGACATGGAAACACCCATATATATATATATATATATATATATATATATATATATATATATATATATATATATATATATATATATATACCTGTCCGGAAATCGCCTGTTTGCATCAACACCACATCATTAGAAGATGGCGGTTAACAGCGTGTACGCCTTATTACCCCAAATCAAAGTAAGGCTACAGGGAAGAACTTATAAAATAATTTTTTTCTATTGATTAAGTAATTTTTTACCAAAATTCATTGAGTAGTTCCTCTATTGCAACATCAATAAATAAAAGTGTTCACTTTGAAGACTTCTGAAAATTTTCTTTTTGTTGTTTAAGACTTTGCCAGTGGTGTTGGCAAAAGTATTTGGCCCTCATTCTGATTAGGTGTATATTCGATAGCCCCACCTCGTATTGTGAATATTTTTGTAGCCGGAGAGAGAGATATACTTATACGAAGCTATTACAAAGAAGTAGATAACGAAGATTACGAAGAATTGTTTAGGATTTTCTCTTTCTTGTCCTTATAGGTACTAAAATGAAAAAAAAAAGGTAATCTCTACTTATATTGATGTACATATTTATTTATTGAATATATCATTTGACACGAGGTTGAGAGGCATGTCTTCAAATACACAACATATATATCCTCAGTTACGTACGCGTATTCACCCAATATTCCCTAAAAAATGTTCTTTTCCAAAGTTAATTAAGAGTGATGGCTTTATAGTTGGAGCGTCGTTTGAGTTTTTTTCGATAAGATTCATGGAAAATTAAATTTTTTTTTTTTCTGTTGTTCTCGCCCAAGATGACGAGACCAAGTCAAACCATAATTTGCTACCGCCGTTATATGAACCACTTGATACGAGTTCGCGCAGCCGACCAACTGTTAGCACATTCTTGGCAGACGAGCTAGTAAGGAGAAAATACATTGAAAGCACCCTGAGGGAAAACATGGTTCTAGAAGGTGATCAGAGTATTCCACTAGAAGATATACCAACAGGGAATAGTGGCCTTCTTCAAGACTCAGAGGTCTTGGAACCCTCAAATTGTTTCGACAATTTCGACTATGTCCCACGCAACATCAACATAAGAACACACATACCTTCTACCATATGCCCTTAGTCAGCACGTACAGAGGCAGGTTCAGAGTATACGAACCTAGCACAACTTATGCGACTCCGGAGGTCATTCTCGAACGTTATGTTCACATCAAGTCACAACCTCCAGGGAATTGCCTTTTCTACTCATGCATAAAAGCGATGAATTTAAACTTCTCTGCTCTGGGCTTGAGACCACGACTGGCTGGCTCACCTGCTTTACATGATTGCGGTAGCTCGGGTGAGGGATTACATATTTTGCTATCACCCATGGAGGTCGGAGATGCTGATTGTGTATTCATCTTTGCAAGGGAGTTCAACATAAACGTCTGCGTTCACCACTATGAAAACAATGGTGAACTTAATTATTGGCACATCGTAACTAATAAATCGCATGAGTATTTACACCTTCATCTAATAGGAGAGCATTTCACACCGTTATTTATGGCACAAACCCCGAGCGATGACAGCGAACTAACGCCAACAGCAGCCAAGGTACGAGGCGACATCAGTCTAGCCAACCATGTAAATCGTAATAAGGAGCTAGACACCTCACCTAGACCTCCAGATGACAATATGCTGAATCGCACATTATCGAACAGTGCAATTGCTCAATATGAAGCCAACACTTTAAGCACACCTTCAATACGTATACGCGATGCACCTATTCAAGCGAAGGCACATAATGCAACTTTAAAACGCTGTCTTGTCATGAAAGCATGACTACCTTGAGAAAAGCCACCTTGGGCTATTCCAGAATGAGAAGAAGTTCTACCCCTAGCCAAACTTTTCGCAGTACAAGAACACCCCTTCAGATATAAAGAAAACTTAGTTTATTTCCTAACAGCTGATCTCTTCTTCGACACAGAAATTCTGGAGGCCTTAGTAGAAAGACAATACATAAATTCGAAAACCATCAGAAGTATACAACATAAACTCGGTGATATTGATACGTCAATCTGTAGTAAAATGAAATTATTAGGATTATTTGTCAAGAACAATATCAATGATTGAGCCCTAAAGTCGGACATGCGGAAATGCCTCAAGAAGTTGAAGAAAGAAATCCTAAGTCAAGGCATCACTTCTATTTCCATTATCAGAGATTTAGCTACGTTTATCCAATACCACTGGCAGAACATAGATACAGACTACTGAAAGAATATCATGAAGCATCGCTAGAAGGGCACCGAGGAATAAAAAAAAATATAGGAGGATAGAAAATGACTATTACTGGCGCAATATGCACCCGATATTCTCCAATTTGTCATGGGTTGTGCCCAATGTCAAACCAATAAACTCATCAGAGTGAAAACTCGCATTCCTTTGAACATAACGGATACGCCTTCAAAACCTTTTCAAAAGTTATCTATGGACTTTTATAGTCCGCTACAAGAAATGGAGGGTGAATATAAATACATTCTCACCGTATAAGACTGGCTTACTAAATACTGCAGTCTTATTCCAGTGGCGCGAACCACTGCCGAAGAAGTTGCCAGAGAATTCACCGAAAAAGTAATCTGTTACTTTTGCCCTCCTGCGGCGCTACTCTCTGATCAAGGTACCCACTTTCATAACAGGTTATTAGAAGAATTCGCCGAAGTATTCAGAATAGATAAATACTGCTCAACTGCATATCATCCTCAGTTGAACGGTGGCACTCTGCGTCGCCAAAAGTGGCACCCTACTCTATAGTATATGCTCTATAATATAGTATAACCCGTAGTAGGTTGCCACTTTTGGCAATACAGGTGGCATAGAACGAAGGCATCACACCTTAACTGAATATCTAAAGAAGTATATAGAAAAAAAAGGATTGGGATAATTGGGTAGTAATCTGCTAACAAGCCTACAATTGCACAGAGCACAAAGTTTCCGAATTTACCCCGTATAAACTAGTATTTGGGCAGAAACCATGTACTCCATCTAGCTTACCTCCTAGACTAGGAACTATCTGTGACTTATGCGTAATATATTGATGAATTAATCAGCAATCTATCCCAATTGAATATCGATCCAAATATCATTATGACAGAAAATTTAACACTAAAGATTACAGAGATGGCGAGTTGGTTTATATGTTGAAGGAACCTCACAAAGGAAAATTCGCGATAGATTACGAGGGACTTTACGAAATTATTGAAATCAATCACAAAACCAAAAATGTTAAATTAAGGGGGCACACCACCTTTAAAATGTGAAACAAAAAAATTGATTAGGAATTTTTATTTTGATATTTATTTTAATAAGGGTTTTTTTTCCTGAAAGTATACATAAAAACCTACCAATTTGTATATTTTTTACCTACGTTGGATCTTCTATCCCTTCATGGCAAACCAGACTGTTTTCGAAGACTTTAAGTACTGTCCGTAAGATTCCAAGTCTACGCATGGATGGATTGGGCTAAAAATTTATGGAGATACTCATTATAGTAGTACTTTTAGTATGAACGTAGGGATTTTGATTTGAGCGAGTAGAAGTATTTTTTTATATGAACATTGTCAATATAACACTTATTTTTTAATAATTTTATCACTTTTATAGATGTAAAAAATTTTCTACTCGTTCAAATCAAAATCCCTACGTTCATACTAAAAGTACTACTATAATGAGTATCTCCATAAATTTTTAGCCCAATCCATCCATGCGTAGACTTGGAATCTTACGGACAGTGCTTAAAGTCATCGAAAACAGTCTGGTTTGCCATGGAGGCATAGAAGGTCCAACGAAGGTAAAAAATATACAAATTGGTAGGTTTTTATGTATACTTTCAGGAAAAAAAACCCTTATTAAAATAAATATCAAAATAAAAATTCCTAATCAATTTTTTAGCTTCACATTTTAAAGGTGGTGTGCCCCCTTAAAAAATGGGGAAAACATTAAAATCACTGTTTTAGATAAATTGAAAAGATCGGGCATTCTAAAAGAACCGCCTCCGGCCGGTTACTGTTACAATAATATAATTAATGAAAATTCCAAGAGCAGATCATTGGGCGTGTAACACTATACACATATTTTTCTTTCCCTTTTCCCTAAATTAAAAGGAAAAGAAGACAGAGAAATAAGAGTCAACCTATCAATTAAATACTAATAGATCATCTCACAAGTTTTTCTTTCTCCCATTTTACTCCAAAAGGGAAGAGAGAAATCACAGAATTCAAATGACTCACAACAAAACTTCCATCGCGAATGTCCCACCCGCTCTTTCAATACAATCTTTTCTTTTCTTTATTCTCTTCGTAACAACCAAAACTCTTTTATTTTCCGCTGCTTTTGGGCGCAATAGGGGAAAAAGAAGTAAGAAGGAGAAGTGAGTAAAAGAAGGACTGTCTTCTTTTTTACCCCCTTTAAAAAACTGGTCAAGTCACTAGCATTCAGCCTTGTATTATATTCTACGTAGATAGGTTCTCACACCCACAACTTCGGTGACTACAGAAGACGGCACACCTCCTTTATCTTTCATTTTCCAGAGCTGTTCTTAATGATGAACTCAGAAATCAGGACACTATAACTATTTTAAGCAATAATTCAGGAATGATTTCCGAATTTATATCACCATTAACCACCTCGAGCGTTGACTGGAAAATCATTCATAAAGTGGACCTAGGAGGATATTTTAACACAGGAGGAACACTAATCAATCAATGGCATAAACTATTCCATTACTGTCATGAGTTATTTGCCCCCTGTTCACACAAAAACCTGTTAGATAATTCAAGAAAGCAAATAGAGAACACAGTCAACCAAGCATTCAGGATTACTCAACTTCTGTCAGGTTTGGGTGTCTCCAGCGACACTCGCACAAAACGCTCACTTTTATCATTTGTGGGCCAAATAATTAAAATCTTGTTTGGCACACTAGATGAAAATACTGAAGTAAATCTATGAAATTTGATTTAAATCACATCTAATGACACTAAAGCAGTAGCAAAGTTGTTAGCAGAACGAACAGAACTAGTAGAGGTGAAGTTCACTGAAGTAGACAAGAAAATCGAAATCCTAGATTTTTAGCGAGATGTTTAGCTTTACAAAATATCTCTCAGTCGACTACTACTTCAAAGCTAACACTATCATAAATGCGATTAAATTTTTAAATGACGGTATCATCCAATTCAAACTTGACATAGAAATAGTTACAGATGCAATCATGGTTGCCTCTTTGAGTACAATGCATCCCCGGTTTGTACCACCAAATATATTCATTAAGTTAGCTAGCATTGTCGAGGAAACAGTGCCCAATGCCATCTTTTCGGGAAAAAAAAATTTTACCTTTAAAAATAGCTAAAATTTCAGACGTGACGATATTCTTTTCGGGCAATCAACTGTTTCAGCATGTCGCGATTCCGTTACTCGATTTACAAAAGTTTAAGCTCCTCAAAGAGGCAGCATTACCGGTTAGACAAAATAATTTTAATTCAACCCAAACTTTTGCATATATTTAGTCAGAATTTCAGTACTTTGCAATTAGTGACAACAAAAATTTGTACATTCCTTTCAGTTTCGAAAATCTTAATAAATGCAAAAATTTAGATAACTTATTAGTCTGTAAAGACACTGAACAGGTACGTGAAATCAGACAAAACGGCGTTTGCGAAGTTAAATTCACCGTCAATCAGAGGTCAATTAGTCTAATTGATTGTAACATCAAAATCATCCAACTTCAAAACACTTACTGGACCAAACTGCAATAAGTGAATGCTTGGGCTTTCTTGACCGCACATTCGGAAACATTGTTCATTCAATGCTATAAAATTGCACACACCACAGTCGAAATAAATAGTACAGGTATTCTCAGACTAGACCCGAGGTGTCACACAGGCATTCTCAGACTAGACCCACTGCACACACTAACAACTCGAGACTCACGGCCACACGTGAACTTCGCATATACTCCTCAGAAATTGTATTCGTCAAAGAAAACCTAAATTTAAGTTCCATAAAATTGAATTTCGCGCACACTCGAAACATTTCTAATTTCATACAAAGAGCCATAGATTCAGAAGTGACCCTAAAAATGAAGAATCTGCATGGCATCCATCTTGACTCACTCAAATCAGGCACGAACTTCCAAGAAATTATACAAAATGCCAAAATTCTTGTTGATTATGAAAATATAAATAATGATAAATAATTGGATTCCTTTAAATATAGCACACACTTAACATTGTATTCACTCGTAGGAATTGTAATTGCTGTATTTGTCATTTCGATTGCTAACTCTAGAGAATAAAATAGATTATAAGCAAAAAGTAAATAATAACCCTCCGGCGGTTTCAGAGATTGACTCCCTGGGCTCTGAAAAGCCCTGCGTACCTCTCTCCGGAAGGAATCGAACGCGGGCTCATTTACGTAGGCCGCAGGGATGTCGTGATAATATTAAAAACTTAGATATTGTTTTAGACTCAGTTAATGAGCCCGCGTCGAGACGAGGTTCAGCATCTGCCTCTGGAGGAAGCAGTAATAGCTAAGATAGGAGGGGATGCAGTAGCAGTGCAGAGAGCGCTGAGCTAATATTCTCTAGAATAGTCGACTGCTCTAAAGCCAAGGCTGATCCAGTAGACGTTGCTTACATCATTCTCAGTACTGTTCTGCCTTCTCTTCTCAAATATGAAATTATTAACGTTAGGCCACTTGCTCCCCCTGCGATGAGGGGTCGAACCTCCAAAACAGATGTTGAAGATAAAGGAATGAATGAAAAAACATGTACGAATGCTAGAAAGTTCATTAGACCGCTACCTTTAATTGTCCATCTCGCGAGCAATAGATTAGCTAAGGAAATTATGCAGGCAAAAACTACATTCACATGATTTAACACCACCGATATTGATTCTCTCGTTTGAGCGTGGAGATGTCTAAAAACTTGTTCCACACGAATATCTTTGTTAATGAAGTCTTGCGTGTTTCAGCTTATACCGAGCTTAAAAGCCTCAAGTTAATAGCTAAAAGTCTTGGATTTAAGTTCGTGTGGCACAGGCACGACAAATTCCTCGTTCGAATGGGAGAGGGAGAAAATGTTCACACTTTCACCTCTGCGTCCGATTTGTCAACAATAGCTAATCTTCATAAAACAAACTGCAACCAAGCATTGCCAGTTACAGAACTTAGCAATAGTAACAATAACAACAATAACCTTAATAATAATATTAACGATGTTATTAATAATAATGGTAGCAACATTCACTCAAATAATAATACTAAATCGGATTGACTAGGTAAAACTCTGCTCGTGAGACGGAAGGGGGAGTGAACATGAGAGCGGGTTTTTTTAATGCAAATTCTATCAGACATTGCATTGAACAAATCCGTCAACTTTTTTGCAAGAACTCCTATCACCTATTCGGAGTAGCTGAAACGTGACTGGAAGATGAGAAAGCCAGCGATCTCATTCATATAGACGGTTACTCACTTGTGCGGCAGGGTAGAAATGTACATGGGGAATTGCACTGTATGTCCGCAACGGATACAGGGTTAGAACACTAGCTGAATCAAACACTGAATGACTGGACAAACCGAAAATGTCAGAGTACATTATGTGCGAGATACAGTATAGAGAAATGGAGCCTGTCTTCGTCTCGGTCATTCACAGGGCCCCTGCAATTGCATTTCTAAAACATTCGGATCTTGTCGACAAGTTGAGAGAATATTGTGACTCTTACAGTCACAAGATTATAATGGGTGATTTGAATGCAGATTTAGCAAGCTTGCAGCTGAAGTGTCACTTCAAATCGTTCAGCACGGAGCGACTCATCACACCGACACGTCGCACACATGGCTTGATACCATACTAGTGGACATTAACGACACAGTAGTAGACTACAATAACTTTGCACTAACCTGGCCAAGCAAACACAACATCATTGACTTGGCCATAAACGTTCAAGCTCCTACTCTGTGCAATCATCCCTTTACATATAGGGACTACAAAGGAATAGATCCTTTAGAATTGCAGTCCCTTTTGTCAGGTTATGATTGGTCAGTCTTTAACAAACATCACATTGACTTAAATACAACGTTGGACTGCCTTAACTCCAACCTATTAGATGCGATAAATGATGAAATTGATCAGTTAAATAAAAAACGAGACGCAACTTATAGAAGGTACAAGAAAACTGGTGATGAGCAATTTCATAGTGAGTTCATAGAATTGCGCAATAAATTTTTATCAATGACCGAATAGGCCAGGATATCATATTACCAAGGAAAGCTGCTAGGCAAACAGCAGAGAGACATCTGGAAGGAATTGCGCAATCTGGGTCTCCTACCTAAATCCAGGGGAGGTTTGCACGGGTTCACGGCGGAGGAACTTAATACTGGAGTTTCAATATCAACTGATGAGGAGAGTACCGAAATTGAGAACTTAGTGACATCAGCCAGTGATGAGGGTTTTAAATTTGAACCTATAGGGCTAGCGGATGTTATACTTGCGGTCGCGCATTTCTCCTCGCAAGCGAGGAGCGAGGATAACATCCCGCAGAGTGTGGTAGCGAAGTTATTGCCGGTCATTGGGCAACAAGTAGTGAACTTGTTTAAATCTTTCCTGGAAACTGGTGTATTCCCGGACCTATGGAAGAGAGCAAGAGTTGTGACGTTAGGCAAGTGTACTACACCATTGTCGACGTCGGACTTTCGTCCTATTGCACTACTGTGCTTTCTTTCTAAGGTCCTGGAAAAAAATGCTCATGACCAGATTCTAAAGCATATGACTGAATCCAATCAACTTGACCCTATGCAGTCCGGCTACAAGAAGAACAACTCGACGCAGACTGCTTTACAAAAACTGACGGAAGATGTGAGGACAGGAATTGACAAGAGACTTGTGACTTTACTGTTACTGTTTGACTACAGCAAGGCTTTTGACACGATCTTGCCAGCTAAGCTCTTAGCAAAGCTGCGATATCTGGGGTTCTCCAGGCATGCATTAATTTGGATTAAATCATACATTTTGGGTAAAAAGCAAGATGGTTATTGAACACTCTGACACCAAGTCATCTTGGTTGTCAACAAACCTTGGAGTGCCCCAGGGGTCCGTGTAGGGCCCTTGATTTTCTGTCTTTACATCAACGACATAAAAGAATTGTTTCTTCAGCTTAATAAAGAATTCAAAAAGGACGACCCGCGACGTGTTAAACATATACTATACGCAGACGACTTTCAGATCTACATCCAGATACACCCTGATAGTGTAGACGAGAGAGTGGAGATCCTGGGTCGTACTGCGCAAGCGGTTACCGGGTGGGCGGATGGCGCATCACTCAGACTGAATAAGACCAAGACTAAAGCTATTATTTTCGGCTCCTGTAAATATATAAACAATCTTGAGTTACAATGTATGCCGGAGATCTTTGTCCCATTCTCGCCGACCGTTACAAGCCTGGGAGTTATACTTGATTCTAAACTGACGTGGACAACACACGTTGACCTGGTTGCTAAAAAGGTCAACAGAGTGTTGTATAACTTGAGATTCTTTAGAAGGTACGAGGGTAGTTCAATAAGTCTTTAGAATAAAGTATAAAAACAATTTTTTTTGGGTAAATTTTTTTTTATTTTTCAACATAATCTCCTTGGAGCTCTATACACTTGGTCAATCGCTTTTTAAGTTTTTTTAATCCTTCAGAAAAGTGCGTTTTCGGAAGTTCCTCAAAATAAGCACTTACAGAGGCAATGACGTCTTCGTTGTCCGTAAATCTCTGTCCACCGAGCCATTTTTTCAAGTTTGGAAATAAGAAAAAGTCACTGGGGGCTAAATCTGGTGAATACGGTGGGTGTTCGACCAATTCGAATTTTAGTTCTTCAATTTTAGCCATTGAAACGAAGCATGTGTGAATTCGGGCGTTGTCGTGATGAAAGAGATTTTTTTTCTCGCCAAATGTGGTCGTTTTTTTTTAATTTCTTCTTTCAGCTGCTCTAATAATGATGCATAATACTCACCAGTAATTGTTTTACCCTTTTCCAAGTAGTCAATAAGTATAATTCCACGTGCATCCCAAAAAACTGTAGCCATAACCTTACCAGCTGACTTTACGGTCTTTGCCTTCTTTGGAGCTGGTTCGCCTGTGGAAATCCACTGTTTGGATTGTTCCTTTGTCTCAGGAGTGTAGTGGTGTATCCATGTTTCATCCACAGTCACAAATCGACGAAAAAATTCCTCAGGATTCCGACTTATGCGCGCCAAAAGAGCCTCAGAGGCGACCACTCTATTGCGTTTATTCTGAGCTGAGAGCAAACGCGGCACCCATCTTGCCGATAGCTTTTTCATGCCTAATTTTTCATGTAGAATTGAAACAACTACACCTATAGATATCCTTGTGGCCTCAGCTAACTCACGCACTTTTAATCTTCTATCCTTCAACACCATATCGTGGATTTTATTGATGATTTCGGGAGTAGTTGCTTCTACGGGCCTTCCTGAACGTGGTTCGTCACTTATTGATGTACGACCACGCTTAAATTCATTTACCCAGTTATAAACCGTTGCTAAGGCAGGGGCAGATGTGCCATGAACTGAGTCCAATTCATTTTTTATCTCATATGGAGTTAAACCCTTTAAATGAAAATGTTTAATTACCGCTCTGAACTCGTTTTTTTCCATTTTTCTTAACAAGCAATTTTTTTTTTCAATTGGTTATAAAAACACGTAAACTCAGAAGATGTGGACTGTGACTGCACCATATATCTAGTCGGGAGTGGTGCTGACTGAAAACAGATGATTTGGAGCGATTCGCGCGCCATCTGTTGGTCATTCTAAAGACTTATTGAACTACCCTCGTATACCACTCAGGACCTGCGTAAGCACTTAGCAATATTTTCCCGCATCTCGACTACTGCTCTCTGGTGTATCTGGATGCATCACTTGAACTTCGTAGCCATCTGCAAAGACTGCAAAACTCATGTGTGCGATACGTTTTAGGTGCTAGGAGGGACAACCACATCACCTCCTACAGGGAAAAATTAGAATGGACTCGGGTGGACTCTCGAAAAGCCGTTTTCATGGCTATAACAATGTATAAAATCCTACGGGTTAAAGAGCCAGTCTATCTCGAGTCGCTTTTTATGACGAATAAATCGAAGCGTAAGGGATGATACAAAAGAACTCTCAGTAACACACATGCGCACTGAAACATGACGAAGATCTTTCCAAGTACAAGGTGCGTATTTGTGGAATTCACTCCCTCTTGCCTTGAAGAACCTTGTTAGATGTTAAGAACTCTGTAATTTGTTCATGAACAATTTTCTCCAGGACTTTTGAGAGAAAGCTAAGTAGCGCTATTGATCTAAATTCGGATACAGAGGAGGGTACGCTAGTCTTTTTCAGTGGCACAAGATGTGCTTTCTTCCAAGTTCCTGGGAAAATTCCACTGGATAGAGAGGAAATGTATATATTGACAAGGTGGGGGCCAATCACCGGAAGAGCTTTAGCTACTACACTCTGCGGAATGTCGTCTTGTCCGAGGACAACGTCTGCAAAAGTGACCTCATTAAAAGTGAAGCCCTCGTCACAAGCCGTCGCCACGACATCGTTCAAATCCCTCTCGCTTTCACTCTGGTTGATTGATACCCCCGCAAAGTGAGTATTAAGTTCATCAGCTTTAAAGCCGTGAATATCCTCTCTGGTCTTTGGCAGGAGCCCAAGAGAGCGCAACTCTTTCCAGATATCTCTCTTATCATTGATGGCCTCGAATATTTTATTTTGTAGGAAAGAGTCACGCGTATCTTTAGTGCGCTGTTCTGCTATTGCCGCCAATGTCATGTATTCCTATCTTAGAGAGCGAGAGGGAGAGAGAAAGAGAGAGAGAGAGAGAGAGGGGGGGGGCAATAAGTGCGCTGTTACCACTTCTCGTCACACCGCGCCGCAAACATTAGACAACCCTGTGGTAGGTCAGGGCCAGCAAACTCACGTGTATCGCTCGGAAATCTCGCCAGCTCTCCCGCCGTAGCCAAAGGTTGACAGCCGAATCCGTATTAGATTACCGCAGCGTGTTCGAACACCAGAACGAGGGCCGGCCAAACCATCCGTGATCAGCCCACGGGCGTGCAACTGCGAGAGGGGCCTACCTGATCGACGACAAACCCAGAGAGGCCGTATACGGCTACGAGTGTGAGTAGATAACCAGGTTTGGAGCAGCGTTCCCCGCTGTAAGTATCTCTCTTTCTCTTAATCTACACAATATCCGAGCGAGTGACCTTCTACTCCCTTTCTCCTTCGGGCTTAGACGTTGCGAGATACAAGAACGTATCGTACTTGTACCTACCTTTTTCTTTGAATAAACTATATCTGTAGATTGTATCTTAGATCGAGTGTTCTTATTTAGCACTTGCCGAACACTGTCCTGTGAGGACACCTCCGCCTCGGTGTACACACAATACGTGTGCCCCGTCTGAGCGAGCTGAGTTGTGCTTGAGGCGCGCATCAGCAGAAGTCATTCCCGAGATACGCGGCTGTTTGACGCTATTGCGGATTGCACGAGGGTGAGGGCTTGCGTGATTCCACACGTACGAGTTGCATTGCACGTGTCTCGCAACTCGTACTGACAGATGCAACCCCCATCCAAAACACTATTACAATGGCAACCTAACGTTTTAGGGACTATCAAATATTGAACGCCCTCGCATTTTTTGGTTGTTTAAATTACGAAATACTTAAATATTATTTTAGTTTCGTTAACTTCCGTAATTTAGGAAAATTTTGTTTATTTTTCCCTACTATAACCAGAATACGAACACGCTCAATATTTTGGAGAGAATTTCTTTTTTATTTTCGTACGTTTGAAACAGCGATAAGGAAAGGGAAACTTAAATTACGTTTTTCTCGCCGGACGAGAAAAATCACCGATTGTACAGCGAGTGGGGCACGAGCGGCATCAGCCGACCGTTATGCGTGCCATATTTACATTCGAGCGCGCAAGAAAGTAAACAGCTCGATTGTCGTTTCCACGTACGATTTCGTGGACTTCGTGTGAGGGAGAGCAGCAGCCCAGAATATTATTTCCCCGTCGGGTATTTATCGAATAAAATTTCCCGACTGATCTCTCGTACATATTCGAGTACTGTGCTACCAGCTACGATCAGCGCGCAGCATACGAGAATATTGCAGCTCAACCAAACCCAACCCCACCACGTAGGAATTGAGCTGCGCCGCTGTACATACAGGTGAGTCGGCGCCCGTGATATTACATTGCTGGCAGAATTTTTTTACACGATCGATATTTTGTTATTTCAGGCGCGTACTACGCACAACTGTTGAGTGACAACTTTTTTGTAACACAGTTAAGTATTTAATTATTATTGATTGAGATTAACTAAACACCATCATTCTCCACTACCCAAATTATATGTAAAAAAAGTGAGCCGTCACGGGACGCCTGGCAGATGTGAAACATAGAAATTGAAGGTTATTGGAAAATAAATAATTGAGTTTTATAAGAAAAGGATGTAATGGAAGGGAATACACCAGTATTCAAGAAAGTTACAATGAAAGAAAAAAATATTTAGATTTATGTTATTAAGACGATTTTGTTATTTACATGAAAATATACATACAAAACAATAATGTTACAAATAAAGTTCTACAATTCAGTAGCATAAGTTATTTCTGTAATAGTAACACTCGATGATGTTTCTGATGGTATCAAAGTTACAATAGGCCGATAATAACTGAAATAAGCAACGAAAGTTGTTCCGAAAACTGCCTAGTTGCCTCTAACGCCGTTGGATTCAGACATATACAAACACACACACACACACACACACACACACACACACACACACTCTCTCTCACACCTTCCAACGACACATTTTCTTTCCGATTACAGATCGACCGCGACAGTAATTAGCGAGACCCGAACGCGACCACACCTAATACATACACGACACTATACTTTTATTTGCCTACTTAGGCCTTTGTATATTTGTACGGTTAGAATATAATTTAAAGAGAAAATCAGTGCCTTATGATTTATTTAAACCTCCCTCCACAAGACAGCAAAAAACTCGTTCATTTTCTGGTCCTCCGAGCCACATTTCAACCATTCACGGCAAATCTCGAGCAACAAGCTAGTGAAGTTACTGCCTACTTGTGACATCTCAGTTAAAATTCACGTGCATCTAAAAGACACTAGTGCCTCAACCAGTGAAGTGCATTCTGATGTCTTCACTTGTCGTTTGCTGCATATCATTCAACGCAGGAAAATTAAACACGTCGAAAATCAGGCATCATCTTTAATTTTAGGCAAAAGAAGCATCAAAAAGTGTAATTGAAAGGTGCAAGTGAAAAATCATAAATCGTGCGTGATTTTAGAGCACCTCTAAATCACCGAAATTCGAAATGAATTTCAACGACCAAAAGTCTTAGCGTGTATGTGTGTAGGTCGCACCGAGCGAGTTTGTTTACATGCGCTCGCTCGACGCTTTGGCCAAATCGGTCTTTCTCGCGCGCTCGTAAGTTCACCTAAGCTCGTCGCCTCGAGCCAAGCCGCGCTGCCTAAACATTCAGCACCCGGCCGAAGCAACGCTTTCGCTTCCCTCAACTCTCTCTGTTTACGCGGCAGTCTATCTACCGCTCTCTCTCTCTCTCTTTCTCTCTCTCTCTCTCTCTCTCTCTCTCCCCTTTTCTCGCCTCTCACTGAGCAGTGCAAGTAGTTAGCCGCGCGTCGTTCTCACGCAGGTAGTAAGTTTGCGAAAAATCTTCTCCCGCTCGCGGAGCAGCTGATCATTCGGTGCCTTTAGCATCTTTTCTCTCGCTCTCCCATACGAGGAGCAGCATAGATATTAGCGTATTTACGCATTTTCTCTCTCGCTCACGCCGTACACTCTTGTACTACCGTTTCAGCGCTCTTGTTGCAACGTGCAAAGTGCAATAGACTAAATCACCGCCATGGAACAAATTGTCGAAAAACAAGTGAAGGACGCGGACTTAATGTCTCGTGCATTTGTTAACCTAAAAAAGAAAGGTCAACAAACATCTAAAGGATCCATCCGTGCCAAAGATTGAGAGCCCTTCAGGCAAAATGGGCTACCATTCAAAAAAGGCATAACCTCATCTTCGAGATAGATAGATAGATAGATATACTGCTTATTCATCAAAGACGAAAATTCTTACAATTGCATGTACATGTATAGTTATAATAATTAAAATATCAGTCAGTATTATATATTTGTTATCTTACATTTAACATTCAATTATTGCATTTCTTATGCATTAAATAACATTATTCGCTGTAACAGTTCGTCAGTTTATAAAATCTAAATATAATGAACTAGTCATAGTCAAATGGCACATCACAGAACACGCTTCGCCAAATACATAAAATAAAATAAATAAAATAAAGGTAACATAATACGATAAAAATAAAAAGAATACATACTTTACTAAATTTGTACGTATAACTATCACATCAAAAAATTAAATACACACTCATTCATATGACACTCTTACAATTCACACTAATAAATACATTCACACTTCACACTTAACATATTAAATAAATAAATTAATAAATAACTAAGTCAAATAAATAAATAAGTTAGATAAATAAATAAATAAATTTAAATAAATAAATAAATTAAATAAATAAATAATTTAAATAAATAAATAACCTAAATAAATGTCTGAGTCAGATTGGGAATACACAGAGATGAACAAAATAATGTATAAACCGATTTTCGAAAAGTTCACCTCTGTGTATTGCCGTCACCATGTAATTGTTTAAGGTGCCTGCCTAACGCCGTTTTAAATTTACAAAAAGATGGCAGGCACCTCACACTGCTTGGGAGCGAATTCCAGAGGTGCGCACCTTGAACTCTAAACGAGAATAGGCCCTTATCGGTGCGCGACCCCGGAACCGAGAGCTCTTTCGTACCACCCCTTGAAGTCCTGGCCTGGTTGTTTTCAAAGAGGGCAGTTCAGATCCAACCAGACCAGTTTTTCCCTGTAGGAGGTGATATGCCCATCACGCCTAACACCACATATGTATCTCACACATGAATTCTGTAAACGTTGTAGTCGTGTCTGAAGCTCCCCTTACACGTCAAGAAGAACCACTGAGCAATAGTCTAAGTGAGGTAGTACCAGTGCACATGCCAGGTGCTTCCTCAGTATCTCTGTGGTGCAAGAACGGAATAATTTTAAACTATACAGAGCTCTATTAACTTTCTTACTGACCGCTTTCAGTTGCGGCTTCCATGTTAACCTTCCGTCCATCACCACGCCGAGGTTGGTAACTGTATCGACAAAGGGAACATGTACGCTGGTCTGTATCTCAATGCCTTGCAAATCAAGGTTCTGAACCTGTTTGATGTTGTGATCAGATCCGAAGATAATCGCTTTTGTCTTGCCGAAATTGAGGCTCAGGCCAGCTAACGATGCCCAATTCGACACTGCTCGTGCAACAGCCGACATGCGACCGATACCATCATAAAGACCTTTCAGGGTCACTTGAGTGTAGTTTTGCAGGTCGTCAGCGTATAGTATATGTTCTACACCATCTGAGTCTAGTGCGTCTTGTAAGTCGTTTATGTAAAGGCTGAAAAGCAAGGGTCCCAGGACTGAGCCCTGTGGAACACCAAGACTGGTGGTTAGCCAACCTGAAGCCCCTTTTGTATTTGTGACGACTTTCTGTCGTCTCCCCAGTCTATATGACTTAAGCCACAGGAGAACACTCCTGGAGAATCCCATGCGCATCAACTTACGCAGTAGTTTAGTGTGTGAGATGGTGTCGAATGCTTTGCTAAATTCAAACATCAACAAAATAGTCAATAGTTTTTTGTTGTTGTTAATGCCTGATCTTATGTCTTCCGTCAGTTTTAGTAGTGCTGTCTGTGTACTGTGATGCTATCGAAAACCAGTCTGCGTCGGGTCCAAAGTGTTGTTTTCTCGTAAAAAGTCAGTTATTTGGTCGTGTACTATTTTTTCCAGGACCTTACAAAGGAAACTCAGTAGGGCAATTGGTCGGAAATCTGATACCGTAGATGGGACAGGCTTCTTCTTCAAAGGCACCAATTGAGCTCCCTTCCAAGTTCCCGGAAAAATGCCACTGGACAGAGAGGAGTTAAAGATCTTAACGATATGATTTCCCACAAACGAAAGAGCCTTAGCCACTATACTTTGGGGGATGCCGTCTTCTCCTCTGGCCTGCGATGAGAAATGACTAACAGCCAGGACCACGTCCGAAAAGCTGACTTCTCGGAAAACAAAGCCGTTATCACTGGCAGTGGTCAAGACGTTGTCAAGTTCTTCATCACCCTCATTTTGGGAGATCGACACCCCTGCAAAGTGGGCATTGAGCTCTTCCGGTGAGAAACCATGAAGCTCCTCTCTTGTCTTTGGCAGAAGGCCCAGAGCCTTGAGCTCTTTCCAAATATCTTTCTTATTATTAATCGCTTCAGAAATTTTATCTTGTAAAAATCTTTCCCTTGTTTCCTTCGTTCGTAATTCAGCTTCAGCTGCAAGGCCCTGATACTCCCGCCACAGTCTGTCGTCATTGGTCCTCGAATAGCGTCTTCGTACGGAGTCACGTTTTTTGTAAAGATGTATTAGTTCAGCATCAACCCATGGTGGATTCGTTTTCTTATTCGGTGTAAATTCTTTTAACGGCGCAATTTTATCTATCGCAGCCATGATGTTGCCACTCAGGCACTCTAGTTGACTGTCTACACCCGCTGCGGGAGTATCAATCTGTGACCAATCACAGTCAGCTAGGTGAGACAGGAGGTCGTCTTGCTGGATCGATTTAAAATCCCTGTAGCTGAAAGATTCAGCCACAAGGGATGCAGCAGTTTCGACCCCAATCTCGACCTCTATGATCTTATGATGACTGGGAAAAGGCGCTGGCCGATTGACCCTGCTCAGTACAAGGTCATTATTATCTGTCAAGATCACATCAATCCATGTGTGAGAATCTGAAGGTTGAGATCATCAGCCAACCGCCTAACAAATCTTGCATCGGCTGACGTTCCGAGTAGTTTCGCAGTGAGATCTCCAATAATAATTTTATGAATAAAGTCTTGCGTATGTGTTGTTAGTTTGTCTGTTAAGTCGGAGCCCTGTAAAAACGGTACGTGTGGTGATCTATATACCAAAGCAACAAAGACGGGGAAGGCTGCCCTGCTGAACACTGCACATTAAGTATTCAGGTATAAATGGCCTGCCCTCCCGTGTTGTTGGAGAGCTGCATATTAAATTGGCCTTGAAAGTGTTATGAATGTACAGGACCAGCCCGCCCCCTAGTTTGTTGCGATCAAGTCTAATTAGTGAATAGTCGTCAATCTGAATGCGATCACTCCCAACAGCAGGGTCAAGGTGCGACTCAGCAACTCCAAAGAGATGGTAGGCAGGACGAGCTGAAAGGTGTTGTTTAAGCAGTGCCTGCAGATAGTCAATTTTTTGCGACAGTCTTGTCAATTGCGCTTTCTTTTTCAACGGTTTTTGTTATCTTATCTACGGTTGGTGATGGTTGATCAGTGGCATATGATGCCACTATTGTTTAAAGATCTAACGTAGACGAAAATTCATGAGAGACGTCGCCATCACGCCACTTCACCAGGAAACGGCCCCCTCTGTGCCAAACGTATTTAAAATTGAGTCTCAACGCAAGGGCCTTGATACTTCTATATTTAATAAAACAATCCTTTGTTAATAATTCATTTATAAAAATTTTCCCATTGATAATCCCATCCCTTGTGTCCTGGTCAAGAGCTGTAGTGTAGACATCTCTAGCATGAAAGCCAATGATTAGTTTTTTGGCTCGCAATTTACAACTTTGATGAAGCCGTCATTATTGTTATTACAATTTTCATTTGAATCGCTTATATTTCTATAGTTATCGAGTAAATTACTATTTCTAACAGACGCATTATTATTTTTACATTTGTTTGTACTAGTCTGAGAAACGGTATTGTTTTGTGTACTTGGGAGCACTGCAATTTGTTGGTTTTCAATTTTGTTAAGTATAAGTTGGTTATTTTTTTGGATATTTTCTATGTTACTCTCAATTTTATTAATAGTAGTTGTATATGTAGAGGTACTTGCTTCTCTTTTTTCATCTCAAGGTGGGAGTGTTGTTTCAACAGTTTTTCCTCAATTTTTTGCAGCTTGGATTCAATTGAAAGTACTAAAGTATGTACTGCTGGTAACGTATTTAGCCTATTTACAATTTCTTCCAATCTGCCTTCAAAAGAGGTGCAATGTCTAGAAAGTGCATTGTCAATGTTTTTTGAAGTTGAATTCGCGTACTCCACCAGGCAGGAGACCGTTGTTCCCTTTTTTAAAGCAGTGCTATCTAACATTCGAATGACGGACGCATTCACGTCATTAACGCTGCTGTTGTTCTTGGAAATGAAAGACTGCGATGTATCATAAGCACGGTTTGAATCTTTACTCTTGGCCGTGACGTCACTCGGTGATTCCCCCCTGTGCTCTGCTCCCGTACTGGAAGTGGGCGGGCCCAGTGACGTCACAGGAGACTGCACGGCCAACCGGAGTAGGCTGCTAGTGGGGGCGGGGCGTAGCCCCTGCAACGGAGAGTGAGGAGCTGGTGGGCGCAGCCTTGCTCGCCTTATTGGGACGCGCAGCTATCGCAGGCTTTTTATTGGCCGGAGTGGACGCGGCTAGTTCTTTCTCTTTCACACTCATGTTGTTAGCGTTCATCGCGCGCGTGACTGCCGACTCGAACATCGACGTCTTCGAGTCGATGCATGCCTGGCGCGCTACAGCTTTGGTTTGAAGCTGTAGCGCACTTCGTTGCACGCGGGTAAGTACTGCAAGAGGCTTGCACGCCGGATGATAGGTTATATTGCATATGCAGCACTTACGTAGCGAGTTGCTGCTCTTAGGGACCTCCCCGCAGATGGCGCAGCTGTCTACCATGATGTTGGTGGCGACAAAGATGAGTCGTGAAAGGTAATGGTGTTGTGTCTAGGGTGCAGCAGGTGTCGTCTCAGTAGTCGCGTAGTTGCAGTTCGAGTCGGCAGGTGGCGCCTTGGTAGTATAGGCGCTGCGTGCTGTGTGTCCAGATAGAGGTAGCACCTCTGAGTTTATTATGCTTCGTGCTTGGCTCCCGCCACTCTGCCGTGTTCACCTCACTTAACCTCAAAAAACCTGGCCGGGTGTTGTTGCTTCTTGAATGTTGAAAAGCCGTGCCGATTGACCAGTAGAAGCTGTGATTTATTATCACAGCGATAGTTTGTATGCTCCACTATGCAGGCACCACAACAGACCGGCTCACAGACACAGGAGGCGGCAGAGTCGGGCGCAAATGCAGGAGCCAAAACACGAGCAGGTGCACCTAGCAGACGCGCCTGTTGACGATGAAAGCAAGAATTATTTCAAAGAGGGACTTATGGAAAGAGCTGAGGAAACCCTTTTAGAACAAAAGCGACAATTCTTAGACGTCTTCGATGCATTGGAAGTCAAGGCACCTAGTGCCACTCTCTCTGCTACACCTGCTGAATCAAAGCCAGCGTTCGGTAAGATGCCCCCCATCAGTCTACCTCAATTTTCAGGCAATCATTCTAATTGGCCGTCGTTCAAAGATATGTTCACGGCATTTATGAAACGCGACTCAAATATTGAAGACGTTGAGCGTCTTTACTATCTAAAAAACAGTCTATCTGGCGAAGCTGCCAACCTGATTAAAAAAATTCCTGTGACAGATAAAAATTATACTCCTGCCTGGACGCGATTAAAAACGCATTATGACAACAAGCGTACGTTAATCCACCTGTGTCTTAAGTCACTGTTTCAGCTTAGCCCGGTAACATCAGAATCCGCTAGTGTCTTAAAAGCCCTTAGAGATGGAACAACAGAAGTGGTTGAAACGCTGCAAGAACTACAAAGGCCAGTTGACAAGATGGACGACATCCTAGTCCACATTACCGTCAGACGTCTTGACACCAGAACACGCAGAGACTGGGAGCTTTCTCTGGGCGACACCACTACACCAACGACATGGAACGAGTTGGATGCCTTCCTCAAGTCGCGCATTCAAGCGCTAGAAATGACGACATGTCAGAAACCTGACTTACCGTCCGGTGGTCAATCGCAAGCGAAGAAAGCGCCACCTGTCAACAAGAAGTCGAATTATGTTGGACTTACTGTGCATAATGCTACAAAGCCTCACGTTTGCATTTGCTCTTATTGCAATGGAAATCACTACATTAATATTAGTGCATGTGACAATTTTAAAGCCTGCTCTCTCGATAACCGTCACACATTTGTTTTAGAAAAACAGCTCTGTTTCAATTGCCTTGAAGTGCATCGCCTTCACGACTGTAAATCAAAGGGAACCTGTGCCTTTTGTCACAGTCGACATCACACACGGCTTCATCGAAGCTTTCGAAACTCCACTCCAGACACCACTCAATCACGGGCGGCGCTGACTCCAGGCGCCCCACCTCAACATGGTCTTCACCAACCTGCAGCCGCCGAACCCACTGTCAGTGGAAATGTGCCGCCAGCTACAAAAACTGGCGTCACGTCACTCGCATCGCAAACTCCTCCAAATCGAAATCTCTCTTACTCGCCACGGCACGAGTTTCTGTATTTTCAGAGCGTAGCCACAGCCTCTTATACTCGAGCGCTCATCGATCCCTGTTCAGAGGCATCCTTCATGGTAGAATCACTCGCCCAGCGTCTGAAGACACCTCGTCAATCTGCATTCGTGCCTATCTCAGGCGTGGGAGCGATACCCAGCTATACAGCCAGATCAAAGGCAACAGTTGTAATTTCACCTTATTTCAAAAGTGATAATCGTTTTAGGTTAACGGCACTAATTCTGCATCGGCTTACGGATTACGTGTCTTCTCCTAGGCCGATGTCAAACACAGAAGCCTTTCTGGAAGGATTGACTCTCGCCGAACCTCAAATCAACTCGACTGATACAGTTGAACTGTTTATTGGGGCAGATCAATATCCCCAGCTAATGGAAGGTCTTCGTAAAAGCCCTGACAGTAACCTCATGGCACAAGCAACTGGATCACAAGCTCTTACATTGTCGCGAATTCAGAGACAACTAAATACAGAATAAAACTCACCGAATCCCTCGCCGTCTCCAAATTTATACTTTGGAGAGGGGTGTGTGGCTCCCAGCTCGCAGAGCGAACTCACGCAGACCACAGAGCAACATCACACACAAGGAGGTGGCAGCGCGAATCAGAGAAGAAAGGCGAACGGGGAAACCCCGAACGTCCGTCTCCCAACTAGCACAGCACACACCTCCATGCAAGTCTGCGCTCCGGATCTTGCTCTGCCAGCTCGGAGCCTCTCGCGAGAGACACGGCAAATACGTTCTTAACACATGAAGAAGTATAACATACCTCCTCACTAGTATAATGTTCGGAACTAAGAGTTGAGGACTCGATTAAAATTATTATGTAAAAATCGGAGGCGACGTGCAAAAGAAATGTGTGGGTGTGCAAATATCTAATGTGTACAATTGTAAAAAAAATAAGGGATAGAGGAGAGTGTACACAAAAGTAAAGCTGTAGAAAGTAGTGGGAAAATACGAGACGAGGCTGCTCGGATTGTTCGGATCACGCTACACATACAAGGAAAGCGGTAGGGAGTGGAGAGGGAAGCGCCGGAGTGGCGAGAGAGTGGCGAGTAGTCGGAGTAGCGGAGAGAGCCGAGTAGGCGGAGCCAGAGCGGCGGGGAGAGCCGAGTAGACGGAGCCAGAGCGTCGGAGAGAGCCGAGTAATTACGGGGCTGCCCGAAGTTTTCGCATCACGCGACTCGGCACGAACAGTCGTTGTTACCCGCCAATCACGCCATAAGATGTTTCACATAAAAAAATCCGCGCGTTCTTTGCCGAATTTTTCTACGTACGCACATTTGCGATATTTCGTAGGCAGCTAAGAGTTTTCCTTATTCTAGTCTACTCGGCATTGGCATAAGTCTACCGGACAATACTATTTAACTACGATTTTACGCTTTCAAAATAATATCGTTTAATTTCCTTTTGAACAACATACGTTTGTACATCCCCTAATCAGACACTACATTTTGTTTTAATAAGAAAATTAAATTTTATCCAAATTATAAGGTTGTATAAATTACTTTATTTCTTTTTATGCTTTTAAGGGAAGAGTATACAAATTTTCGGGAAATTTTTTCTTTTTTTTTAAATTTTTTAAACAGTTCTACATGAAGGTAAGTACATAAAACATGTATTCTTAGAACTCATTCAAATTGCTATTAACGTCATAGCTTATTTTCAATTGGACCAAAAGAGGAAAAGTACATAAGAAAGAAAGTAAGACATGGGGAACTATCAAGACAAAAGGGGACTATGCCTACGGTGAACATTAATTTTACGTTATAGATTTAAGAAAATTAGCTTTAAACGTGTACTCTTCCTTTAAACTCAAACAAAATGATTAACTCTTGTGCAAAATAGAATTACGTTTTTGTGTTTTTGTGTTACATATATAGTATAGTATATATAGTATATCGTATATATATATATATAGTATAGTATATATAGTATATCGTATATATATACGATATACTATATATACTATACTATATATGTAACACAAAAACACAAAAACGTAATTCTATTTTGCACAAGAGTTAATCATTTTGTTTGAGTTTAAAGGAAGAGTACACGTTTAAAGCTAATTTTCTTAAATCTATAACGTAAAATTAATGTTCACCGTAGGCATAGTCCCCTTTTGTCTTGATAGTTCCCCATGTCTTACTTTCTTTCTTATGTACTTTTCCTCTTTTGGTCCAATTGAAAATAAGCTATGACGTTAATAGCAATTTGAATGAGTTCTAAGAATACATGTTTTATGTACTTACCTTCATGTAGAACTGTTTAAAAAATTAAAAAAAAAAGAAAAAATTTCCCGAAAATTTGTATACTCTTCCCTTATATTATATATAAGATAAGTATATAAGCTTTACTATATATACTATACTATATATGTACTATACATGTATACTATATATACGAGGTCTGTCCCAAAAGTATCCGACCTACGTTCATATCTTCGCGCGGAGAGACTCAGGCGACCTCTGGAGGGTACGAACGTCACCAGCAACTCCTAACCTTCTCGTCAGTAGTCTGAGATACCGATGTAACGCCTTAGTTCCCGCGCAGCGTGTATTTGTTTAAAACGACTTTTTTGCGTTCGTCGCAATTTGCTTATTGCTAAAAATGGCAGAACGAACCGAACAGCGAATTTGCATAAAATTTTGCTTTAATCTCGGTAAAAGTTGTGCGGAAACTATTGAAATGTTGCAAAAAGCCTTTAAAGATGAGTGTATGGGCAAAACACAAATAAAAGAGTGATATAGGCGGTTCAAAAGTGGCCGCACATCTGTTGACAGTGATCCTCGTTCATCAAGTCAATGTTGATTGTTTTTTTCGATTATGAGGGCGTTGTGCACCACGAATATGCCCCTACAGGCCAGACAATCAATAAAGAGTACTACTACGTTGAAGTTTTGAAAAGATTACGTAATGCAATCAGGAGAAAACGACCGCAACTTTGGGAAACCGATGACTGGCTTCTTCATCACGACAATGCTCCAGCGCACGCATCAAACCTTGTGCAGCAGTATTTATTGAAACACAGTGTTACGAAGCTCCGCCAGCCTCCATACAGTCCTGATATAGCTCCCTGTGACTTTTGGCTATTTCCTCGATTGAAAATGCCGCTTAAAGGACATCGATTCGACAATAAACAGACTGTTGAAACTAATGCGACGAATGCACTAAAGGCGATTCCGAAGTCTGACTTTCAAGAGTGCTTTAATAAGTGGAAACATCGATATGAGCGTCTTGTTCAATCAAATGGGGACTACTTTGAAGGATGCCACCCCCCGGATGACGAAGAATAAATCAAGCGCCGAGAAATCGAGGTAGGTCGGATACTTTTGGGACAGACCTTGTATGTATGGGACGAAACGCGTCAACAGAATCAGAGCTACGACCAAAATTAGGAGCAACCAAAAAATTCAATCGAGGGCTCATTTCAAAGCTTAGAATCTCTACTTTCGAATGCCGAGTGCGCCTTTGAGAAATTCAAAATGGCTACTCCAATATGGCGGCCGCAAGTTGGAGCTGAACGAAGTTTCCAGTAAAAAAAGCTTGTGAAAATAATTCTTCGCAACCAATCAGGTCGATCTTTGGCTCTAATAGTAACTGATGGATCTCCTAGAAAGCAGACGTGGTAGGTTGATAAAATTCAACATGGAGGATCCAATATGGCGGTCTAAAATTGAACATAGAAGCCAAATTTCCTAAAACCAATCGATTTGTACCAAATTTGGTATATGGGGGTTTTCGGGATCGACGTTTACGAATTTCAGGTCGGATTAACAAAATTCAAGATGGCGGACGTATTTTCTGAATTTTTGGAAATATTCCGTAAGTCTTTGCCAACATGACTTTTTACACTTAATGGATTACAACACCTTTTTGAATGTAACTTCTCCGTTTCTTTTTGATTGCAAGTATTATTCGCCATTTTCGAGGTAAAGACAGTTGCTGATTCTTCTCCGAGATTATAAGAATGTGTCGCAAGAAGAAATGGAAAATTTCACACAAAAAAAAGTAGAAAAAGAATCGGAAATCTCAGCAACTACTTCGGAGATGATTGATATCGACCATTCGACAATGTAATAAGAGCACCCGCAATGGGAAATTGCCAAGCTGTCCTGAAAAGGAACACTGGAAATTTACAACCGATGCGATATTTAGCACCCACCTGAAAGATACTCAAAAACTATCCTAAAAAGGACTGCTATTGAGTATACGACGATGTGATAAGGGCACCCGCAATGGGAAATTGCCAAGCTGTCCTGAAAAGGACCACTGGAAATTTACAACCGATGCGATATTTAGCACCCACCTGAAAGATACTCAAAAACTATCCTAAAAAGGACTGTTATTGAGTATTCCACAATGTAGAAAAAGTACCGAAAATTTTAGATGAACGACTATTCTGAAAAGGACCGTCGTCAGCTCAAAATAGAGAAAATCCAGATATGATATTCGGAATGCATTAAGAAAAGCTGTGTCTGTGATAGTTAAACATGGATATTTTCCACTCATATCCATTACCCACAACCCCCTAACTCATTTATGGTTGACAAGACATCAGAATACCATATTTATGGCGAAATGATAGCGCATGTTTTTGGGGTCGCTGATCACGAATTCGAAGCCGGAACTGTAAAATTCAAGCTGGAGGACGTACTGTTTGATAACCAACTGATTGCTCCAAATTTGGTATATAAAGGTTTTTGTCGTCACTGATTATGAATCCGAAGTCGAATTTGCGAATTTCAATATGGCGACGAATCTTTAATTTGCTCCATTACATTTTGCCCGAATTGTTTGATTTTGAAAATCGAACGGCAGATTCGTAATCTTCGACACCAAACGTCCACATATACCATTTTTCTGCAAATCTGACGTTTTTGAGAAAATACGTCCGCCATCTTGAATTTTGTTAATCCGACCTGAAATTCGTAAACGTCGATCCCGAAAACCCCCATATACCAAATTTGGTACAAATCGATTGGTTTTAGGAAATTTGGCTTCTATGTTCAATTTTAGACCGCCATATTGGATCCTCCATGTTGAATTTTATCAACCTACCACGTCTGCTTTCTAGGAGATCCATCAGTTACTATTAGAGCCAAAGAACGACCCGATTGGTTTCAAAGAATTATTTTTATAAGCTTTTTTTACTGGAAACTTCATTCAGCTCCAGATTGCGGCCGCCATATTGGAGTAGCCATTTTGAATTTCTCAAAGGCGCACTCGGCATTCGAAAGTAGAGATTCTAAGCTTTGAAATGAGCCCTCGATTGTTTGGTTGCTCCTAATTTTGGTCGTAGCTCTGATCCGGTTGACGCGTTTCGTCCCATATATATATATCGGACGTTTCATGTCAGTGGGCTGCCCAGAATAAAAAGTCATCAATATTAATGTTCGACGTGCCAAAATCGTTATATTTAATAAATCTATCAAAAACCGTCTGGTGATTCATCATGGCGGTAGCAATATGGCGGCCGCAATCATGGGCAATTCTGTTTGATGATCAATATTGATAGATTAGAGACATAAAAATACTGCTTGTAGACTGAATCACCGTATCTATACGTTTTTGGCGTTGCTGAATTCGAATTCAATATTCGTTAAAACCCATCTGGTCACTATTCGTCCCTAACCTTAAAAGTACTTCAAATCGTTGAAATAACACTTTTCTACGATGAGTAATACAGTTTAACCACCACAACTTCATGTTTTTAGGATCGCTGAAACCGATTCTGATATCCGTATAACTTCAACTAGTCAGAGTTCGTCCCTAACCGTAAAAAATACCCCAATTTGCTAATATTATACTTTTTTACGTTTAGGAATGAAGTCTAACCGACGAACCTTTATGTTTTCGGGGTCGCTGAATCGAGTTTCGACATGCGTTTGAACCCAAGTAGTCACTAGTCGTCCCTAACATAAAAAAATATAATAGTTATCAAGTCTGACCACCATATCTTCTTCTTTTCGGATGGCTGAGTGCCATTCCGATTTTTGTATAACATTAACTAGTCAGTATTTGTCCCTAACCTAAAAATACCACAAAATCACTCAAATAGTCTATCACGGCTAAAGAAATTAAACTCGTCAATAAGCTCTCTGCATTTAACAGGATTGAGACTGTCATCATGTTAAGTACATAATGCCTGCATTACTTTTCTTTTCTTTTATTTTTTATTATTATTTTTTTCCATAGTGTCACTTAGTAGTCTAGAGTAATTATTGGATGTTTATTACTCGAATATCTGAATATATTTAATATTTTACTTGTTACTAAAAACGCATGCGCGCTCCGAATGGTAGGTACTTGTGGAGCTTTCGAAAATCTCTTCTTAAGATGATGCTGAATCTGATTATGATCCTTCTCGCTATAATAGTGAATCTTGAGATTCTGGAATTTGTTTTCGCCTAGTCGAATGAAGCTGTTGAATCCAGTATGGCTTCATTTGGATTGACTTGCGTGCGTCGCTTCTCTTTTAAACATAGCTCCGATCCCATCGCATGCTCCCTTCCCGCGAGCAGTTGCATTACAATGCCATTTGGCTTCGATACCGAAGTCATTTTTACGGTTTACAAGGGCACATTTGGTATGTATTTTTTTAGTGCTGTTTGGCACCATCGCTCACGTAAATCATTCTCTCATTTTTTGGGAACAACTTCTTTATTTCAGGAATCAGAATTCCTTGCATAACATACACGGCTGAAGTATCATGAGTTGTGCTATCTGATAAAAGTACATGGCTGCAGCACATTATTTCTTTGTCATTTCTGGAATAAAAGATGACTGGGTGAACGGTTGCTTGATTATTGTTATAATGAAAATGTTGCGCGGCATTTTGCTTCCGATCTGATAAATAGTTTGATTAGTTTTTAGAAATGAAATGATGTGGAATTGATATTTGCAGTCATGTACAAAATTCAGCCACGAAGTCATTTGTTGAAAGGCACTGCTGAATAAGAGTAAACCTATCTGTAGATTGCCACAAGCTGAAGATAACCTGTGCTATACCTTTTCTTACTAAAAAATCAACTATGTAATCTGCAAATTGTTCGATCTTAGGGCATAATTCGCACTTCTTGAGATAACATGCATCTTTCTGGTGTTTACACACTACTAATGAAAAGTAATCCTTGTAATTTCTTACTGGTTTATCTAAATCACTCGTGTTACTTTTTATATTAACAGCATTAAACATATTTTTAAAATTCTCGTGTATCGTACAAATGCACACAGTGTGTGTACCTTTTACGCCTGCCAAAATACACCGCTTTGGTAGGAGTTGTGAAAACTTAGTAAATCTAATAGGATTCTTCGGATTTAATTTTTTAAATTCCATATGTAATAATTTTATATCAGATAAATAAGAGCCGCTTTTGAACTTTTTGTTTCTCTCCATCAATGTTTACACTGATAACCTCTTTTTTATGAGGCATCAGTCTACTATTAATATCATCTTCATAAAATTGTTCTACTTTAGTCACAGTATCTTCTGGTAATGTTTTCCCAGGTTTTGAAGTTGACATTGCAAATACACCCTCTACTTGTCTTAACGCCTAAGCTGATCCGACCATTCTTTCAGAAGTGTTAAATTCTGAAGCTAGTTGACGAACACTCCAGCATTCAGGAGCAGTTGCAAGAATAGCAAGTCTTAAGGGGTTATATCTCCCAAATTTTTTTGTTTTTTTCCATTTTTTTTATTGGCTTAAATCTTGCCAAAACAATCCTAGAATCAAAATCTACAACGTCCAAGTACCGATTTAAACTCAAAATTTTTTTAAATCAATTTTTTCCAAACAGCTTTGATGCTCTAAAATCACAATTTTTGCTTATTTTAGCGATGCTCGCTTTTTTGAATTTGGAAATTAGTAGAAGTTACCTACGATCGATATCGTGTTTTAAATTTGAATTATAGAGGTCGCTACATGACATTACGACGGTTACAGCGTCTTTACAGCACGTGTTTACTCACACTTGCCCTGTGTTTAGTCGATCAGCCGTTCTCGTTGTTTATGTTGTTATTTTGAGTTTTGCTTTACTTTTTAACTGTGAATTATATTTACAAGTACTTAATTATGAGTGAAAAGGTGTACCAGTTACCGCAAAGGCAGTAAAACAAGAAGTACAAGTACAAAACGGAGTAAAATTAGTAATCGACGCCCGCCTAACCGCCATTCGTTCGAAAAAAAAGAAGAAGAGGAAATGAAGGCCCTGGAAGGACAATTATATGGTGCAGGGATAGCAGACTGAAGGTAAAAAAATTATTATGGACTATATTTTTGCGATTCTTAAGATTTATAGCATTTTGAAACTTCAAACGCATTTTTCTCGAAACCATGTTTTCAAAATCGGCAAGCAGTATAACTCAAAAAGTTTACATCTGATTGACTTAATATTTTAACAGTAGCTTCATTGTTTGATTATCTAGTGAAGTACACACGATTTTAGCGATTAATTAACAAGAAAAAAGTTATAAACAATTTAAGTCCATTTTTTTCGTCGAAAACACGATTTTTTGTTAAAACAATCGCCATTTTGCGAAAAAAAATTCTAAAAATATAATCATGTGTACTTCACTAGGAAAACTCATGTAGATAATAGAAAAAATTTTTTTTTGTTATAGGTGGAGTTGGACGAGCCTTGTACTGCTCGCTGCGGAAGACCTTTTTGAAAAAGCGGTTCACGGTAATCACTGCACAGCCGCCATTTTGTAAAAAAAATATCAATAAAATTTTTTTTTCTCTTCTTCAAGAGTTGCTTAATCCAATGTTATATTATTTGTATACCTTTAATCTCAAATATCCTTTAAAAAAAAGAATTAACAAAGCCTTGTTTTTTAGAGCATAAGGGGGATATAACCCCTCAAGGAATCAGTTATATCTAAAGAAGCAAATTTATTCTTCAATCCATTTAACAGTTCTTCCAGTTGATCTTCCCTGGATGGGCATTTTCTTTTGGGAGGAGAAGGATCACAATTGCTATCAGAGTCCTACGACGGAATCTCATTCTCAATATTATGGAACAGTGTAAAATTGAATTCCTTTCTGAATTTATACAAAATTTTTGCAAGTAACGGCAAATTCGGGGATTTATCGAGAATATTTTTAGTAATCAGTCGTAAGTCTTTGCCAAAGTATCTATTATGACCGAATGGATTGCTGCATTTGTCTGATCTAATTGAATCGATACATGTCGGTGTATTCTTAATAGTAGACATGATGGAATTCACTCAGAACATTTTAACTTTAATTGTAATAAAAATAAATAATTTACTATTAGCCTGCCACTCAAACGTGATCTCTAACACGGCAACATTTGTAACAAGAAAAAGTTCCGCAACATTTTTAGGTTCAGCAGGCAGGCAGGCTAACGGTAAATTATTTATTTTTATTAAAATTAAAGTTAAAAGTCTGAGTGAATTCCATCATGTCTACTTTTAAAAATACACCAATGTAGCGATTCAATTAGATCAGACAGATGCAGCAATCCATTCGGTCATAATGGACACGTTAGCAAAGACTTACGACTGATTTCTAAAAAATTCCAGTATCTCAAGATTCACTATTATAGCAAGAAGGATCATAATAAGATTCAGCCTCATTTTATGCGTTTTTAGTAACGGGTAATCATTAAATATATATGCAGATATTCGGGTGATAAACATCCAATAATTACTGTAGACTACTAAGTGACACTATAGAAAAAAATAAAAGAAAAGAAAAGTAATGCGGGCATTATATAGTTAATATAATGGCAGTTTCAATCCTATTAAATGCAGAGAGCTTATTGACGAGTTTAATTTCTTTAGCCGTGATAGACTATTTAAGTGATTTTGGGGTATTTGTAGGTTGGGGACAAATACTTACCAGTTAATGTTATACGGATATCGGAATTGGACTCAGCCATCCAAAATAAAGAAGATATGGTGGTCAGACTTGATATCTATTATATTTTTTAGGTTAGGGACGACTAGTGACTACTTGGGTTCAAACGCATGTCGAAACTCGATTCAGCGACCCCGAAAACATAAAGGTTCGTCGGTTAGACTTCATTCCTAAACGTATAAAAGTATAATATTAGCAAATTGGGGTATTTTTTACGGTTAGGGACGAACTCTGACTAGTTGAAGTTATACGGATATCAGAATCGGTTTCAGCGATCCTAAAAACATGTAGTTGTGGTGGTTAAACTGTATTACTCATCGTAGAAAAGTGTTATTTCAACGATTTGAATTATTTTTAAGGTTAGGGACGAATAGTGACCAGATGGGGTTTAACGAACATTGAATTCGAATTCAGCAACGTCAAAAACGTATAGATACGCTGATTCAGTCTAGAAAACAGTATTTTTATGTCTCTAATCTATCAATATTGATCATCAAACAGAATTGTCCATGATCGCGGCCGCCATAATGTTTTCTTTTAAATCAACAGACGGTTTTCGATTTTTAAATATGAAGATTTTGACACGTCGAACATTAATATTGATGACTTTTTATTCTGGGCAGCCCACGGTGCCCGTTGACGTGAAACGTCCGATATATATATATATATATATATATATATATACATGTATGTGTGCGTTTGTGTGTGCTTAGTGTGCGTGTGCGTGTGCGTGTACTATAAAGCAGGTTCTATAAACTTTTCTTTCAATTTTTGTAGTAATTGCTCATTTATAAAATTCAGAATTAGATACATCTTATACAGATATATTTACACTATCATGACTCATACATACGTGTATAAGAGTAACAAGATCATATATAATAGTAAAACATATGTTTTATTTCGAATTTACACCGAGTAATTAAATTGCATTACACGAGAATATCTTTTTCATGCGATTGCTGTAAACACGTCCACTCTAGGCTAATTTGACTGGAGTTTTGGTGCTTTTCCTTTGGTTCTTTGAGGGTTGAAGAACCAAACTTTTTGGCCTTGGGAATATTCAATGTTTAGAGCTCGTTTGTCGTACCAAGACTTCGTTCTTTCTGATTGTAAGTTAATCCGGTCTCGTGCCATTTTGTGGATCTCGCTGAGTTTCCTCCGAAGCTTGTGTACGTAATTCCCGTATCCTTTAATCTCGACCTCCTCTGGTAGATATCCTCGAATCAAGTCCGAAGGAAGCCTGAGATCGAAACCGGTGTACATCTCAGCCGGAGTAGTTCCAGTCGTCGCATGTTTGGAGGATCTGTAAGCTAACAAAAATAGTGAAACCCAGCGATCCCAGTCTTTTTGATTTTCATGTATTTATTTTGTGAGATAGTGTAGAAGTGTTTGGTGTTGTCTTTCTACTTGTCCATTTGATTGTGGGTGTAATGGTGTCGTTCTTGTCTTCTTGATTCCTAACAACTCAGATAAATTTTTAATCAATTTCGAATCAAAATTCATTCCTTGATCAGTATTTACCTCTAAAGGTACCCCATACCTACAAACAATCTGATCAACAAAAATCTCAGCAATGGTTTTTATTTTCATATTTGAGAGAGGAAAAGATTCAACCTATTTTGAAAAACAGTCTGTCACAACTAAGAGGTATTTATTGCCCTAAGAAGAAAGTGGAAATGGGCCTAAGATATGCATTTGAAGCCTTTCAAATGGAACTCCTGAATTATCAATTTTCATCTTACCATGACCTTTATCTGGAGGACCTTTCTTTGAAACATAGACTTCACAATATTTACACCAATTTTCTACATCTCTTTTACAAGTAACCAAATAAAATCTTTTTCTAATTTTATTTAAAGTCTTGTTTACTCCGAAATGTTCTCCAGATGGTGAATCATGTGCTTCTTCCAAAATATCTTTAATTTTATGTTGAGAAACAACTAATTGACGGATTTTGTAATCTAAATTCGTTGAAACCCATTCTCTATACAAAATCCCATCAATTAGTACCAACCAATCCCATTGAGAGCAATAGATTTTGGTGAATTCGTCCATCGATGAAATCTTTTGCCATTCTGGTTTCTTCTGTAATTCTTTCGTTTGACAAATGAAAGAAATAGCTGCATCTTCTACTTGACTATTCTTCCATTCTTCTGATGTGTTTTCTTAAAAAATGATACGGCAAAATGTTTCTACATTATTGAATTTTTCTTCTACTCTGGAACAATATTTGCAGAAGAAATCTTCACAAGGCCGTCTTGAAAGTCCATCAGCATTTCCATGTAAATTGCCTTTCCTGTGAATAATTTTGTAGTTGTACTGATTCAATTTCCCTAACCAACGAGCCAATTGTCCATCCAATTCCTTAAACACAATAACCAAGTTAAAGAAGAATGATCAGTCCTAATAATGAAAGGTTTACCGATAAGGTAATGATGAAAATTTTTTAACGATTCTATAATAGCAAGAAGTTCACGTCGAGTGACACAATAATTTCTCTCTGATTTTGAAAGGACACTACTATAATAACCTACGACATGTTCGATTTCATCTTGTTTCTGAGAAAGAACCGACCCAATTCCATGGTCAGAAGCGTCAGTATCTAAAATAAATTCAGAAGAAAGAGAAGGAAATGCCAAAATTGGAGGTGTTGTAAGAACCTCTTTCAATCTTGAAAAAGCTTTTTGACATTCCTCTGACCATATGAACTTAGCCGATTTTTCAGTTAACCTATATAAAGGCTTAGCTATGTCAGCAAAACCTTTAATAAGTCGCCTATAATAACCACAGAAATTCACGAAACTCAACACAGCCTTTTTGTTATGAGGAATTGGCCAGTTTACAACAGATTCAATCTTCTTTGGATCAGCTGTTTTTCCTTCTTCTGAAACGATGTATCCTAAATATTCAACTTGCCTGTTGAAGAAAACACATTTCTTCTTATTAAGAAGTAATCCTGCTTCTTGAAAACGAACAAACACTTTCGTCAGGTTAATTATTAACTCATCAAATGACTTTTCCAATACCATAACGTCATCCAAATAGACTAAACAGAATTTTGAAAGATAGTCTCTTAGTAATTTTTCCATTAAACGTTGAAAAGTCGCAGGTGCGTTACATAAACCAAATGGCATAACTGTAAATTGCCAAAGTCCTTTTCCGATTGAGAAAGCCGTGATTTTGCTATCCTCTTCTCGAATCTTGATTTGTCAATATCCACTCTTCAAGTCCAAAGTACAAAACCACGAATATCCTGCAAGTTTATCAAGAGTATCGTCAACTCTTGGTAAAGGGTACGAATCCTTAATTGTAATTGCATTAATTTTTTGAAAATTAATACAAAAACGAATTTTTCCATCCTTCTTCTTCTTGGGAACTGCAGGTGAACAATACGAGCTGTCTGATTCTTCAATAACTCCTTGAGAATGCATCTCAGCAATACATTCATCCAATTTCTTAACTTGATGAATAGGGCATCTTCGAATAGGTTGTTTAATTGGTATATTATGGAGTAATTGAATTCTATCTTCAACCAAATTACATTTTCCAGTAACGTCATCATCTTGAAAAATCTCTTCAAATTCATGAAGAAGATCCGCAAACTTCCGTCATTCATCTTGATCCAAGTTCTCTGAGTTCTTGTCAAAAAATTCTTGTAATGTCTCTGGTACATCCTCACTAGAATCAACTGTTCTCGAAATCTGTTTATCGATGATTGAACTTGGAGTATTTAAAATAATTTTAGTTATCGAATCTGTAATACCAGTTGTATCAAGGAAATTACTACCAAGTATACAATCATCAATAATATTTCCAACAAAAGCATCTAAATTAGCTGAATGGTCACCCAATTTTATCGAAGTTGAAATCAAAAATTCAACTGGTACCTTTTCTCCAGTCGGATACTTAAGAGTTGTTAAATTAATAAGAATTCTTTTATCTTTTGACTCTACAAATTTCGGATATATAATAGTCACATCAGAACCAGAATCTACTTTAAAAATACAAGTTTTGTCATTAATTAAACCATCAAAATAAAATTTATTTGAGTTCCTATTAATTCTTCCAACATTACAATCAATCAGACAAGAGTGTGTGTTTGTTGGTGTCTTGTCAAGTTCTGTTGAACTCGCTCCAGAAAGTTCAACATAACCTAGTTTCCCTGGTCGCTCATCTGATTTGGTCAATTTGATCTAAAATGTCCATTTTTACCACACATCCAACATTCAATATCCTTAACGAAATCTTGAGATCTCTGTGAATTTGAATCTTTAGACTGTGAATTTGAAGAGTTGATTCCAGTCTTATATGTGTGATTTGTTCTCCTTGAAGTCTGAGATCTCTTATCTAAATCACGAATAATCTTCACTTCCATAGTGCGAGCAAGAGCAACTTTCAGATAAGTTATCCTTTCTAAACGAAGGATCTCCCTGATCGATGAATCAAAAATAGCAACTATAAATTGGGCACAAGCGATTTTATCTTGGACTGCAAATGGACATTCCGGATAAACCAAAGCAGAAAGTCTCTCAAGATCGGCAGCCAATGTTGGGAAATCTTCACCAAAACGTTGACGTCTGTTTTGAAATTGTGCGTAATAAGTGGGTGCTAAGTGTTTATCACCAAAACGAAGTTCAAGACGGGAAACTAAATCATCAAAATTTGACGCAGTCAAATCAGATTCAACGAGAATTAATTTTGCTCTTCCTTTCAAATAAGAAATAAGAGCTGCTGATTTATTTGCAGGTGTCCAATTGTTTGCTCTAGCGATGACTTGAAATTGAACCAAAAATTCATGAAGAGGTGATGATACATCATAATCAGTCTTCAACCGAGACCATCGGAGGTGGCAAGAAGAAGAATAAATGGAGGAAGAAGCAGTCGAAAAGAGAGGAAGTTATATCGTTGGAGGATAGCGATGTAGTAGTAAATATATAACGGAAAGAAGGGGGTGCGATCCCAGTTGCAGTCGTCCCAGCCCAGACCGTTCGCGAGAGAGAGGTAGCAGCGGAGAGTATGTGTCGAACAACCCATGCTTAGTGCAAAGCAATCCCAATTGCAGTCACTCAAATCGGTGAAGTTCGAGAGCGTAAACGAAAGTGAGGATGTGCAACAACGGGTGTGGAGTGAGAATGGATCACTTCAGGCCGTAGTGTTCCAGCATCCAATAGCTGAAGAGAGTGGAAGAGGCGGACAGTCCAGAGGAAGTGGCGGTGTATAGAAGAGTGCGTATAATGAACAACCTTTGGGGAGAGCAAAACGACCACTCCAGGCCATGGTGTCCATAAGCAGCATGGAAGAAAAGAAAGTGCACAATGAGCAACCTGTGGGAAGTGAGAGGAAATCGCATCAGGCCATGGTGTACGAAAAGGGTAGAGAACAGTGACGAACAACTGCCGGACCTGCCAACGCGATCCTAATCGCATCCACCTCGAGTCAAGATGTTCGGAGAGAGCGTGATTAATTTAGGATAATCATTGGAGAGTGAGAAGAGATTACTCTACGCCATATTGTCTAAGTACGATACAGAGTTAAATAAAATGCATTCAGGAGATACCGGGTGGAGTGACAAGCAATCCCAATTGCACTCGTTTCGAGTATCGGTTTCTGAGGTAGTATGTAAGATGGCAACGTAGTTGAATAAAAAGCCCGATGAATGGAGAGCTATTTTTGCAGTGGAGGATATTCCATCACCCATACTTGAAGAGTTCTCAAGACAAGGGGTGGAAATATTGAAGATGCGAGCAGATGAGCGGAGTGTAGCGGCTACACTGAATTCGTTATGTTAATCGACTGTAGTGGTTACACTGAACTCATCATATTAAGCACCTGTAGCCACCTACTGGTAGTCGGGCGCAGTACTATTGAGGAAGCTCACGGTAGCGCTTCAAATCGTAAAACCAGACACAACGCTAACAACAGTCATTTAAATTTATTTTGATAATTACAACTATGAACAAGCTAAACGATGTATAGCTTGTTGTGTGTCACGTTGTAACGTAAACGGAGTATACTACAGATATTTTATAAATTTCCTATAAATGAGGAAATAGAAAACATTGGATTATGATGTGTAACATCACCAATCCAATAACAAAATTTATGTATGTCTTTAATGCTCACTTTCGAATAGAAGATAATGCATCAGGTTAACATACAAGATCAGCTGTTTAATTTTTATTATTATTACTAACGGTATGAATGTATTTATTTTAGCCGCTCAAAGTAAAATTATGCGATTGAAAAAAATTGCTAACAATGTCAAATTTTTTTCATGAGGGACTCAAAACAAATCACTACTTTGTAATCACAAGCAAACTATCTCTATTTTTACTAGTATTTTTTTGGTAATTCTGCAGTACAATAAATGATTAGCATTTAAAACATTTTCACCGACGATGTAAGGTCTTGAACGATTAGTTCCTACATACTCTAATAATTCACTAATTGCTGCTAAATTGGCCATTTTGACATTGGTGTTATATCACGGTAATAATAATTGGACATTTGAATCCTTTGAATCGATACCGTCAACTTCCTCATTAGTAACGCGCCTGGCCACCAGTAGAGCGCTGCATTCGCTTAACATGACGAGTATCTAGAGGTTGGTATAATTTTAATAAAACTAAGCATACATTTGTTTCGATTCCTCTTTCTCCTCTACCTCTTTCCTCGCTTACTCCGCTCTTCCGTCTGGACCATCGGCTTCCTTCTCGATACTCGAAAACGGAGTTCCTAGTGGTGCGCAGGGGGCAGAGAACTGGACTGCACCCCCGCTCTTCCATTTCCCAAATTGTTAAGGCAAGCCAAGCAAACCTGCTTTACTTCACATCGTATAAAAGCGTTGACGTTGTCCACTTTACCTTATTGGACACTCCGCCAACCGAACTCCCAGCTGATTATATCTGTATCACCTCCTCTTTGGTCTATCTGACGCTCTATACCACACTCTCCTACCCTCTAAACATGACACATAAAAGGGCTGGCTTGCTTGGTTTCTGGCCCGGGAAGTTCTCGCAACTTGGTTTTCTCTTCCTCCATTAGTTAGAGTTGGTTTCTCTGGTTTTGGGTTTGCAAATTTTCACTTTAATTGTTTCCTTCTGTTTGGCCCCTTTGCTGGTTCCAATTCGAATTGTTGTTGACCCCTAAATTACGGTTCGCCTGCTAATTTTGGTTGTTAGCCCGAGCGTTTCCCGGATTTTGCGACTCTTGCTGTTGACTATTCGCACTCCTGTCACCTCTCTACATCACTTGTGCGTAAGTATTATTGACTGAAGATACCATTTGTACTTGGGGTTCTATCTGCACTGCTGCTTGTACTGTAATCTTCTTTACTGCAGCCACCTCTGACTTTCTTCCCACATATCCCGCCGTTTTCTTCGGGTATCTGAATCCCTCTTCTTCTGATGCTGCCACTTTGCTCGACTTCTTTTCGTTCCCTACTGGTACGTATGCTGCTTCTTTAATTTTGATCTTCTCTTTCGGTGGTGGTGGTTACCTGCGATAATTTAACTCCTTATGCCTATCAAATTTACAATCGTGATGACGATATCGTCTAAGCTCCCAATCCTTTTATCCTTGATCTTCTCGAATGTCGTTGCCACTTGTTCCCTGATTGAAGGTGGATGTCTAAAATCTCTGCCAATAAATTTGAAGCATAATATAAAATTAGTAATTTTCTCGCCTGGGTCTTGAGTTCGCTTTCGCTTATCACTTTCTACATCCTTTTGCTCGATTAATCCAATATATTGGATTACGACAACGTCTTATATCATTACGTCGTCTACGAAAGTCTTCCTTCGAGCTAAAGCTAACTTCCTTCTATGCTCCCGTCTATTATTTTTGAGTTTACGACTGTCCCTCGAGCTACTTCTATGGTTTTTGCTCCTGCGAGAATCCCTCGAGCGGCTTCTATAATTCCTGTTTCTGCGACTATCCCTTGAGCTTCTTCCATTATTTCTGCATTGTCTCTTTCTATCATAATCCTCTACCCTATCATAGCTGTCACCAATGGATGGCCTTCCGCCCCTAAAATCCCGAGACAACTCTCTTTGTCTTGCCTTTCGTCCGTGCCCTCGAGAAGTATCTCTGTCCATGGTTGGTCTTCTACTTTCTGTCGCTTGTCTATCACGGAGTTTCTTTGCATTCCAGTCTTCTCTCTTCCATTTTCTCTCTACACTCCATTATTCCATTGATTATTCCATACTTCCCGATCAATTGGTCTGTTGTTTAAAATCCTTTTCTGCGGTTGCACTGGAGCTATATTATCCCTCCATGGTATTCTCAGTTCCTACTTTGTGTCGTCTCTCCCTTCCTTCGGCGCATTATCCTCATACTCGTCCCATAACACTATATTTAGTGGTGGTGGTGTCAGTCTCCGTCTTTGCTTCTGACATCTCGATGGTTCCTGTAAATTTAAGTTTCCATGTGCCGTCTCTAACTGAGCCAATAGATTCTGTGTTGTCGGATACTTGGTGGGTATATCTTTCTTGTTGGCACCCTTCAGATTGTTTTGCACTACTTCTACCCCCATGCTGCTGCTACTGCTTCTTCCACGTCCGGATACCAAGGAACATTTTCCAGTTTCCCCGTGCCTATCAGTCCCGCCCTAAATAGTCTCTCCTGTCCCTCGAGCGCACTCACGTTTATGTTCAGCTGCAATTTTCCTAGTCGAGTGGTTACTTCCTACTCCTACATTCTACGTATGTCTCGTAGTCTACCCCTAAATTCTATGTACCTATGCATGATTTCTCTCATTTTTGCTGCGTAACCTTCCATCCTTCCACTTGTCTCGATAATTTAAAACACGAGATAATAAGTTCTCAACGCGACAAAGGGTAAGTTGGACTGCTCGAATCGTCAAAGAGCACTACAGCCAGAAAGGGTCATACAAATTTGGACAATGGGCCTACACACACAGATTGTATAATAAATCAATAAATAATATCTAAATATGTATATTGTATTAAGGTGACAGATACATCTTTAAATTTTAAATTAATTGATAATACATTTTAAGGTAAAAATAAGTCATTTATCATATATTACTTGATTTTTTTCGTTAAAGGCTCTAGCCGATTAACAATGTTAAACGTGCATTTACGATATCGGAATTTCTGAATATTTTTGCTCGATTTGGAGTACAAAAATATAAATTTTCAGAATTCTCCCCCCCCCCCCCCCCTTATGAGCTAGTCTTAAAAATACGTTTTTGACTCTTTTATTTTTTTCTCTGACTGTTCGCGATCGATTGGACTAAAACTTCCAAGGTAGCTTTACTTTTTATCACCGAATTTGAGGTGATTTTTCTAAAATACCATCATTAGCATACATAACCTCCAAATTGAATTTTAAAATTTATAGCATTTTTTTACTAATTCACATGGGCTAAAAAATTCAAGCAAAACATTTTTTATGTTCCTTAGTTCCTTTTTTACTTGTGTGAATTTTTTGAGAATTTTTAAAAAGGTGCGCGATACACAAAACCCCGATAAACTATTTTTTTTTAATTTTTCACTATTGTTCATACTTAAAGTAGGTCATACAAATCGTTTTACTTTTTTCTTGCATTATTTATGTTATACTCTTCTTTTTTTAACTTATATCCATATAAACAGACAGACAAATTGCCTTCATAACCTAAAAAGCACATATTCACAGGTATTTATAGCTCTGATATTGGTTAAAGTATATTTATAACAGTAAAAGACCAAACTAACTGTTAGCTTAAGGGGCAGGCCTAGGTTAAACCCAAAAAAACATTTTTTTTTTTGAGTCCAGAAAACTTTTTATGTTTAAAAGCAATCATTCTGTAAAATTTTAAGCTATCAATACGCAAGATTATCTTAAATTTTACCATTGTAAAACCTCAAAATCTTGATTCTGCACGTCACAATAAATCATTATTTTCAATACCATATTTATTAAAGGAACTTTGTTCCTAACCTTTTTTTCGACGGTTATTCGCACTTCGGGATTTGCACTCCGTCGCTAAAATGGCGTTCTCGTTGCCGCACTGCGCACATCACCGGTCGAACGTCAGCTGAAATTTAGAACAGAGGAACAACTGCTTCTGGAACCCTAAATCCTGTAAAAATAAGAAAATCGCGAATAGCCCTAAACGCGAAAACACACACGTCACCTTTTCACCACAGTTTCAATAAAAATTAATCAGTAATGACAGCAATACCCCAACTGAAAATGAATTAATAAGAAAAGAAACTCACAACACAATTTCCTTTACAATAATCTACAGTTTGATAAGAAAAATATAAAATGCCAAGCGGTTCATGGGCGAAGACTCTGCGGTCAAATATACTCCACTCACGTTGAATAAAAATCCATATCAACGTTTCAAACAATATTCCAAAAGTTTTAATCAAAAATCCAATTCAAAATCAAAGTGTGTAATGACGCTAACCTCAAAAGAAAACCCACTAAACAACAAAGTGCGATGCTGCTGAAAGCACGACTTGCTGCAGCGAAATTTGGAGCAGAATGGAGGATGGTAGCCTCCTTGCCGGCTCCTCGTGGCGTCCGCCCATCATCCTCTCTTTTGATCCCATGCCAAACAAGTATGGGGATTAAGAGAGAGGTCATGTAAAGAGGATTTCAATAGAAAAAAAATGCTATTTAATTATCTTGTAAAAAGTATGATGGCATACGGAGTTGAAATATGGAGGTGGCAAGAAAAGAAGCAATTAGAGAAGATCCAGGTTGATTATTATAGATCAATATTAAGGCTTAATATACCTAGATATTTAATAGAAAAAGAAACTCGGATGAAAAACTAAAGGTGGATTAGGGGGTAAGGGCTGTAACATTTGAAGAGAAAATTTGTAAACAAGAAGAATGTAGATTAACTTATTTGTGCTAGCTGGAAAAAATGAATGAAAGGATAAAAGAACAATACACTGTTAAAAGAGAATCATTTTATAATAAGATTGGATTGAGTACAATAGATATAGAGCTAAGGAAAAATGAGAGTGATTTAGTTGATAGAGAAATAATAAAAAGAGTAAAGGATACAGAAAAATAAGTTGTTGAATGAAAGATTAAAAATTCTAGATATAACAATCGGTACAGTAATTTCATGCTAGATTCATTACCAAAATACTTGAAAGAGTACAAAAAAGGAAGGGATATCATAACTTTAGCTAGAATAAGATACGGAAATGTTGAAATTGCGAATAAGTATTGGATGTAGGATAAAGACAATGCATGCGTTGTATGTAATATGGTGTCAGATTAGATATTTAATGTATGAAGAGGATAATTTAGATATATAAGAAGCATTTAGGAATATTAATAGAGAATACAGAAAAAAGAAGGAATAGTAATTTAAAAAGATAATAGCAACAAATGTAGAAGGCTCTAGCCGAATAAGCATATGAAAAGTGACTTTGCAACCTAGGCTTATCTAACCAATATCATTCCAAATGTGCTTACTAAATATGACTTCATGCTAAATTTGAGCACCCTAGGCATATTATTTATATTATATTTATAGGTTAGGTATATCTGAAAATAGTGTTTTTTGGACTTTATTTTTTCTCCTCTATTAATAATGTTTTTAACCTTCGAAGAATTCATTGTAGTTCATGTTTTAGCATTAAAACGTAAATGTATTTTTTCAGATACTAACCTTTTGATTGTGAGCCTAGAAAAATCGGCAGTATTAAAATCGATTTTTCAACACTGTAATAAAAAGGTGCCAATATGAAAAAAAGAATTTATTGTAGGAATTTTTTTCTTTTTTTGAAATGCACGTTGAAGATTTCAAAATATTTGGTGGCTTAGCTAGGAAAAACCAAAAACTCCTTATTTTACTTATATTAAGCATTTCTTTCGAAACAAAGTAGTTTAAATACAATAGTTGTCGAAGAAATGGTTAGAAATACAGAAGAACGTTGATTTTTACACTAATTTTAGGGTTATGCATTATTGTTGTTACTGGGTTTAAAATGCTCTTTATTTATGCAACTTAATTAGTCCACGCACGCATGCACGAATGAACGCATGCACACTAATACGCACATACACGAACACATAGGCACACGCATGCACGCACTCACACGCACACGCACACACATACATAAACATTCACACGCATACACATACACACGTACGTACACACACACATACACACACGCACGTTCAGCCATACACAGACACACGCACACACACGCATACACACACGCTCGCACGCACATACATACACGCAAATGCCCATACATAAGCACACACGAACGCACGCACACACGCACACACGCATGCGCACACGCTCACACACAATGGCGGATGTTCGGAAGGAACCGAGGGAGCAGACCTCTCTTTTCTTCCACTTGGATTGTATCTCGTTTACGTTTAAGACACAATTCAATAATTTCGAAAAATTAAAAAATCGATTTTACTAGAATCTACGGGCTTTCACAGTAAAAAAAGACAGCTGCCAATTCATTGGCACTTAGCTTCCTCAAACTAAATAAACTGTTCCAATATGAAATTCTTTGTTCTTATAAGTTAACTTAGTTATCTCTCTTTTGTTTCGCCTGCTGCCGTTTCGAGCACACGTCGATTTACGCGCTAGGTTATACTGCTTACGCGAGTTTATAAAGAGGCATAAAAATGTTTGCTGATTATCACCATTTAATAAAAAAGTGACGTTTTCGTGTATAACAAAAGAAGAAAGACAGCTTATAGAAAATTTCGCGTTCGAGTATTAAAATAGGTAATTTTATGCTTTTTCAAATACATTTACACTAAAGCGATCATATTATTTATTTTTTTACCAACAACCACAACCGTTACAATAATACTATTTTACCTACTAAATAATACATTGATACCATGAAATTATTATAATTAGTGAAACATTTAAGTTTATGGAGAGTTAATTTATTATATTTAACAGGAAAAAGTATGGATTATAAAAATCATTATAAAACAAAAACAAATTGACGAAATTTCAAAAACCTTTTTAAATTTGAATCTTTATAAAAAAAAGAACAAAAAAAAGAGCTTTGAATAGACAAAAATTACCGCTTAATACCTCAGAAATAAGTGACTAAATTAAAAAAAATCATTAAAATGACATTATTATAAATCAAAAACGAGTCGATGATGAATCTGAACAAAAAAAGAGTATTTCATTTCATAAAAAAAAAATCAAAACAAAAATGAGCGATTCGTAAAAAATTACCGTGTAATACCCAAGAAATAGGCAATAAAAAGCAATAAAAAAATATAACCTCACATATCTTGAAAAATAAAAGATTTCAGATTCTGATCAAAGAGTTCAGCCAAGACTACCAAGATATAGAGAAACCCTTTTCCATATTATCTTATTTATAAAGATTTTCCATCATATGTTTCTAAAATATCGTCGTTCAAAAAAAAAATACATTTTCGTGTATAACAAAAGAATGAAAATGGCTTATAAAAAATTTCGTGTCGGGGAAGATAGATAATTTTATTCTCTTTCAAATGCATTTACACTGAAGCGATCATATTATATCTACAGACCAAATTAATTTATCTATTTGATTTCAGATTTACGTAAAATAGAAAAATCGTTGTCAAACAAAAACAAGTCGAAGAATCTTAAAATTTCTTTTTAATTCCAAATCTTCATTAAGAAGTGAAAAAAATTAACTATAGCTGGAAAAAAATGACCGCGCTGTTCTCGAGATATAAGCGATCAAAAAAGTTTGAAAAGAAAAACGTAACCTCAAATATCTTTAAAAATAAACGTCCTCATGATCCGGACAAAGAACTTTAGAGCTACAGGCAAGAGACAGTTAAGAGCTACCTTTCTGGAAATTTTCAACAAGAATGATGCTGTTTTACTCAAGTTATCGTTGAAAAAATTTACTGAATATTGTACTCTATGTTATTGATTATCTCAATCTTTTTCAATATATTTCCATGATATATTTCCGAGATATAACCGTTTAAAGAAAAAAATGACGTTTTCGAGTATATCAGAAAAAGGGAAATAGCTTATAAAAAATGTCGAGTCAGAAAAGATAGGTAATTTTAAGCTCTTTAAAATACATTATCATTAAATCAATGATATTATTTCTAAGGTGTAAAAAAAAAACGAAAAACGGATTAAAAACAATACGCATTGAAAAACAAAAAAAATATTTTTGAGCCGCTTTCCTTTAAGAAAAACAAAAAACATGAGCCCTGAAACATTATCACACACGAACGCACACACGCATGTACGCACAGACACATGCATGCACACGCACGCATGTACTCACACACACACGCATACACATATGCACATACATATACATACGCACGCATACGTACTCACACGACCACGCACACACGCTTTAACATAGATACGCACATACAATAGTGTATTTCGATTCCAAATGGCCCAAAACATATTTCTAACATGTTTTTAAGAAAACCTTTTTTTACTATTGCAAAGCTTCCTTTAGGAGGAAGCAATAAATAATAGAACATAAGATTTGCATTGATTTATTTACACAGCTTATTTCAGATAAATATAGATATATTAATCAACGTATATTCTTATAGTCTATTTCTTGAACTTTTGGCTGTTTAGGCCCTAAAAGCTTTTGCAATACAAAGAAACAGAAGCAATTATAAATTAGTACACCCTGCTTTAGTGGGTTCTACCAAGATTTTAAAAATGTTGACTGTATGAAGTTGTACTTCACGAGTCCGCTTAATACTCCACATGCAGTTCTACGAGACAGAAGAGTGTGCGTATGTGCGTGCGTTCATATGTGTATGCGTGCGTGTGTGTGCGTATGTGTCTGTGTATGTGCAAGTGTGTGTGTGTGTGTGTGTGTGTGTGTGTGTGAGAGAGAGAGTGTGTGTGTGTGTGTGTGTGAGTGTGTGTGTGTGTGTGTGTATGTGTGTGTGTGTACGAGTGTGTGTGCGTGTGTGTATGTGTGTATTTGTGCGTGATGTAATGAAGTGACCTAAATAAAAAGCATTTTAATACATGAACCGTTTAAATCAATTAACGACAATAACACATAACCTGTATTTTTCGCCATCTCTTCGACAATTATTGTATTTAAACAAATTTTTTTTCGGGAAATTCTTAATATAAGTGAAAAAAAAATGCCAAAAATAGTACAATAAGCCGTTATGATTTTTCTTGGCTAGGCCAATAACTATTTTGAAACTTCGACATATATTTCAAAAGAAAAAAACATTTCCTACGAGATTTTTTATTTTCTTAAAATGGCCACCTTTCTATGGAGGGGGGGGGGGGTGTGAAAGTTGATTTTAAACCTTTGTTAATTTTTCTAGGCTCACAATTAAAAGGTTAGGATCTGACAAAAGTTTTTTTCGTTTTAATGCTAGAAAATGAGCTACCATGAATTTTTTAAAGATTAGAACATTATTAATAGAGGAGAAAAAAAAATAAAGTAAAAAAAGAAAACACTGTTTTCAGGTATACCTAATCTATAAATAGGTCTAGCAGGCTAAAATTTGGCATGAAGCCATATTTAATAAGCACGTTTCGGACAGTAGAGGTTAGATACGTCTATGTTGCAAACGCACTTTTCATATGCTTATGCGGCTAGAGCTTTTATGATAATTTTAGTGTAACCAAAATTCGAGTTGCGTCTGTAATAGTTTTATAAGTAGGGAGTGTTTGTAATTTGATAATATAAAATGTGATAAAAAGTGAGGCTATTTTAAGTTAAGATATTTACTAGATTTATAATTGAACAAGTATTGTTGTATAAAAGTAGTTTTATTCATTTTGTATCTGATCAATATTCACACATTTATGAACTCGCTCACTTACTTTCACGCACACATGTTTCCACGCATACGAAAACTTACCACCCTACTCGGAATAATTCTATTTATAGCCTCACGCTCTCTTATACAGTGTAGCTATCAATCATACATACACTCATACTTAGATATACACAATACATTTACACCTATAGCGAATTCCGGCAGATTTCGGGAATCGACGCTTCGTTCTCTCGATTCTCTTACCAGCGACGTTACAACCTTCGCGACTGTAACATCGCTATTGTTATTGACAGTTTGTTATTGCCTATAATGATTAATAATATATTTATTGTCATTGCACTATGCAATACTACTGTGAATTTATTTGTGCCTCCTATAACTAGCACATTTCTACATAAAACTACTACGACAAGAAACAGTATCAAATAAAGTAAGAATATCAAAAAGAAAATAAATTGTATGTGAGCAGAGCTGCAAAGAAGCGCAGAATGGTATCTTTGTTTCAGGGCCAAAAGACTGAAATTAATAAAGAAATAAATAAAAAAAAATTAATTACATCAAATCATAGCATGACCGATTTATAATTATAGAAACATAACACAATATTGCGACTGGAATGATTTCTAACTTTATATAGCTTGTGCATTTGTCGATTCTACTGTTGATTCTATTCAGGCCAAAGATTCAAATTTATTTTGTTTTTGCTTTCTCAAACAGAAAGCTTTGTTATGGTAAAATATTTTGTGTGTTTCTTAGCGTGTAAACATGTATTATGCCTTGGTGAGTCCGAATATACTGGTGTTAAATTATGTCTGTATGTATGTATGTATGTATGTATGTATGTATATGTAGTCGCAGTATGTACGTATGTGTGTGTGTGCTTGCGTGCGTCCGTGTGTGTGTGTGTGTCCGTGTGTTTACGTCTGTGTTAATACGTGGCATATCACCATTCGTTCAATACGCGGTATAACTTTTATAAACTTTGCATACATGTTTGCTATCAATACCCGGTGTGCGCTTGAAAATTTCAGCCAAAATGGTTAAATACATTTTTTTATGTCCATTTTTCAAAATTTATGAAATTAAAAATTTTGACTTTTTGAAATTATTCAATACAGCAATGGTTTTTGGGAAGCGATTTTTTTACAAAATAATGTACTCATCAAATCCTTCATTATGGGACCGGAAATGATTTTATGTAAGTCGTCTTTCAGTTGTTATATATATTTTTTCAACATTTATTACTCGAAAACTTTACGATAAAAGTAGGTGAAATTTTTACTGACAAGGAGAGTCTACAACCTCTGGGAAACGACTTCTGACCAAACTTTAGGAGGTGGTTACTGGGACCTAGATATGAAGCCTTGTATCCGTAACCTTGTCCAATTGGCCATAGTTTAAGAGATATGCTAGAAAACTATTTTATGCTAGAAAATTTGACGTAAACGATAAAGAAAGTACGTAAAAAGAGCTATAATTTAAGCTTTGTTTCATATAGAAATATTTTTATGACTGGAGACCGAAAATGCATGGAAAATCATGTAATTTAAAAGAGTTAAATTTCACAGTAAATTCATGTTTCTTCGGTCTCTATCTTCAGTTGTTAATCACTTTGCGTCAGAATAATATATTTATACAAAACAAATCTATTTTTCTAGCATTAAAGCTTGCAGAGTTGTTGTAAGAAGAAGAGGCACATTATTGTCATTAAAATAACGCATATTTGAAGTAAAATATCTCATATCTCGAGAACAAGAGTCCATTGGACAAGATACGGGTGCTAGCCTCCATTTTTAGGTACCAGAAACCACATCCTAAATTTTGGTCAAAAATCATTTCCCAGAGGTTGCGGACATTCCTTGTGAATACTTGTTTCATGTACAGGTATATTCCTGCAAATAAGACTGTTCGTTTTCTGAGACATAAAATAAAATGTCAAATAATGCATTTCTTTGGGCAATGATAACTTGAGTAATACTTGATGTAATGCTTTGAAAATTTCATAGAATATTTGTTAGGTATCAGGTTATTGGCTGCACATTTTTGAGCCGAATTTTTCTTAATCTTCTGCGGTATTAGAGATTATTCAATTTAAACAATGGTTTTTAAGTTTCATTTCGTCAATCGTGAAATGCATGTTCTAATTATGAAACGGCGAAACTCAAAGGACTCGCGAATTGCTTATCCCACTTCTGATCTGTAAGACACTCGGGAATTAAAAAATAATAAGACGATTTTAAATAAATAATTGTATCATCTTGTGATATTATAATACACGATCGACCCGACAGTGATTTTCGAATATGTAGATCTCAATGCTTGAGAGGCTAGGAAGGAACTGAGCATTGCATTGCGCTCCAAACCTTCCTCGTCCTGGGAAAGTTTGGCAGGCCGAGTTCATTGCTATTAATCAAAATACGCCCAGTAGCGCTATACGTACTATGCCCGTCATTGTGTCACCTGGTTGACACTCGATGCTTAACAGCAATGACTATGAGCACGGTGGTGCCAACAAAACAGCGAGGTTTCTTTAAAATCTTATAATAAATCTTATTGCTCCCCCCTCCGCCCCCCACCGAAGTGGAAATGAAAAATGTATATCAATGTATATTTCTGTTATAATTGGAATAGGTTTTATCACAGATATATAGATTTTTGTACACTTTTATACATTTCTGTATATTTTCGAAAAAGAATACAGTTTGACTTTTCCACCGATAGGTGGCGAGGTACATATATATCAATTCACATGTAAAAATTGAATATTTCAGTTACTTAAGAAACAGTATCACTTAAGAAAAACAAATGTACATAAACGTACAAAAGTGTAAAAAAATTTACAAAAGTGTAGCATAGTATGCCGATGCGATCCCAATTTTTTGTTCCAATTATAACAGAGATATACGCTTTTGTACATTTATGCACATTTATGTACATTATCGCACATTTTTTTTATTTCCATAGGGGCACCACCCGTTAAATTACAATAGCTTATAGGCTATTGAACGTAGTGGACGTATACGTTTCATTTTATGTCAAGTAGCTGCAATTAGATTCCACTATTACATTGTAATATATATCTCTAACTTCTCCGAAAAGGAAAAATTAAACTTTTATATTTCCATAAAATATTCTTTTTTATACGATTAATTACATTATGCAATAAATTAAATTTTAATGTAAAGTGATTCATATTAGTAAGCTTAAAACTTTTCGCATAAAGATAACAATAAATTAATTTATCATTCTGCGCGCTCAGAATCAGTAAAATAAATATATCATGGAGTATTTGGTTGATCAGGAACCAATGAAGCAAAAAATGAACTAAAAAATATCCATGTAAATGATAATACACCAGGTCTATCATTATTATGATAAGTTCTAACTGGAATTTCACTTTCATTTTCTGGTTGATTTTGCAATGGGCGTCGTGTTATCGGAGTGCGATTTTCATCATTGAACATTTGATTATTATTTTCAACTGGTCCGTTATTATTATCTGCAAATATTGGTTGATGAGTCCTAAAAAACCCATTTTGGTACCTGTAAAAAATGCAATAAGTGTATGAAAAATTATTAAAAATTGTATGAGTAATTATAAGATATTATGTTCATTGTATTAAAAAAATTAAAATTTTATTTTGCTTCCACAAAGAAGCTTTGTAATAGTAAAAATAAAGTTTCTAATAAAACGCGTTAGAAAAATGTTTTAGGACATTTGTATTCAAAATACACTATTTTAAAAAAATGTCCGTATGGATGTGTGTGTGTGTGCGTGTGTGTGTACGCATGTTTCTCAGGATATACATAGTGAAGATTAATTTTTCATGGCCCATTTTCTTTGTTTTCTTTGATCGCAAAGGAAAAGAAAATTTTTGTGGGGAAAAGAACATTTTTTATTGAATGTCGGATTCGTTTTTGTTTTTTACTGGATTTTCGATTTCTGGGATTTAGTTTTTCGGGTTTTTTGGTCCGATTGAAACATTACCAGTATTTCAGTGTAAATGCATTTGAAAGAGCATGATCTTACCTATCTGATGCGAAATTATGGATAACCTTATTCCTTTCTCTCGTTATGCAGAAATACCTCATATTTTTTTAAAACAGTTATATCTCAAAATCATATAACGGAAAGTATTTAAAAAAATTGTTGGTTATTAGTAACATCGGCCAGAGGGAGGAACATTCAGTAGTCAGTTTTTAAGAGGTTATATCTACTTGTGCTCGGGAAAATGAAGGGATTTTCATGATTCTTTTAGCCATGTTAACAAAATTTTATTGTAACACACTAGAGAGTATCGAATAGTACGCATTTTGAGGTACTTGTATATATTTTTTAATGAGAAAATCTTGACAACTGAAGGAAATATGGCCGTTGCCCCAAAAGACAAAGCTTTGTGATGGTAACAATTTTTTTGTGTTTTTTAACGTATACACATGTATTATGCCTTGGAGAGTACTGTGAGGACCGCGCTATTTCAGCGCTCACCATCAAGCCAAATCAGTCCCATCATAGCGCTGAACGTTGCACGCAAGAGCGCACCCTCTCCCGGCTACTTAGTAGTGACGTACATTCTTCAGCGCAGCGATGGAGCTGAATTGGCCCCATGCGACGGCTGGGTTAGTTCGATGCGCGCGCTCAACTAGCGCACCCATGTATAGACTGCTTTAGACCTAAGGGGCAGAGCTACTGCAGCGCTAAATTCCTTTCCGTGTAGTCTTAAAAAATGTTTGTATGGTCTGTGGGTGTATGTGTGCGCGCGCAGGTGTGTGTCTGTGTGTTAGTATGTGGCATATCACCATTCGCTCAATCTGCAGTATAACTTTCCCAAACTCTACACAGATGTTTGCTACCCCGATCAGTACCCCGTGTGCGCTTAAAAGTTTCAGCGAAAATGGTCAAATAAATCTTTTTTATATCCATTTTTTCAAAATATAAGAAATTTCAAATTTTGGTTTTCTGAAATTTTTTCACTGCAGAAATGGGTTTTGGGATGCGAATTTTTGACACAATAATAGAAGAAAATAGTTAGACAGGAAAATAACCACGATGGACGGTAATGCGCAGCTATTCCTTATTTATAATAATTTTAATTAGATTCTCTTTGAGAAAGCATAGTGACAGCAGTTGGCCGCGTTTATTTGTTTATCACATGCGGTGAGCATGATATCTCTGGAACGGCTGATCTGAAATAAAAAAACCAACAAGATTTCATTAATATATTACTATACAGAGCTCATGAACGAATGGTTTAGCAAAAATCTGATTTTTAATAACATGACAAAGATTTTCTCACAGAGTTTGATTTTTAAACTTCCAAAAATTCGAGTTTTAGGCCCAAAAGAAATAGAAATGTCGGTCCAAATGAAAATCCCTTCATTCAAAAACTGGCCATTACAATTAGAAATAAGCACGATAAAGTTTCAAATCAATCGGTGAAATGGTTTTTGAGAAATCTTGCTCACCGTAATGGCACTTCCTAACAAACACAATTCCGAGATAATTGCGATTAAAGATTCAAGTCTATGTTTTTCACGGAGAAGATTAATTTTTTGTCACACTTGCATGAAAACGCGATTTATCATGCACATATAGCGAGACTAAAGTGTCCGTTTTGCGACCGGCGGGCAAAAATAAGATCAGCGGAAAAACATTTACTTTACTTTTTAAATTAGTGGGCGTAAAGTAAATTTTCGAAAATAAACTCTAAGAGATTCTTGGTACCCCTAAATATGGGGTACGATCTGGATGACACCACATGTTTAGATAGGCCTAAATACTCTAGTAGGATGATTTTACTGTACAACAAGCGTGTGCTTGCAACGTGTCGAAGAACGGTCAAATTTAGTTCCGCTTCTTAGGCATAAAAAACGTACTAATTATCAATATATGTTTGACAAAATATACGGTGCGCACCATGAGGGAGAGGCCTTTTTCGCCCTTGTATGTTTGCAATACTAGTCTTCAGCTCACAATACGCACTCGCCTTCGGTTCGCGCTTGCTCGCCTTCGAGAAGATTTTTTGGGCTGACTTTCCAGATGAGTTGATTATGACTCTCGTTATTATTCTTCGTGAATCCACCTACGCGTCATTCGACCAATTCCTTCTTCGAGAGATCTTCATAGATAGGCTTGATATCTTTCAAAACATATTCAGGAAGAGGCTGGTTCTCTTTTTATCGTCACGCAGCGCTGGTAGCGCGCTATAAACAGCCATAACTGTGGTTCTAGTGCTCATCATGGTTTCGCCATCAGATTTTTCAAATTCAAAATGGCGGATCCAATATGGCGGTCAAAAATTCGAAAAAAGCTTAGATTTTGCTGAAAATTGGTAGGCAGGGATTGGGTTTTCAAGGTCGCTGGTCACGATTTCGCTATCAGATTTTCAAAATTCAAAATGACGGATCCAATATGGCTGTCGAAAGTTAAAAAAAAAGCTTAGATTTCGCTGAAAATCGGTGTACAGGGGTCTTCTATCACGAAGCTTACTGTTTTCGTTCGTTAGCAATTACTTATGAACGTTATCTAACTCTACCCACGTGGAGGTGGACGAGAAATAGTCTCTTTTATATTTTTTTTGTTATTTTTTATTTAAAATTTATTTGGGGTTTTTTATTTGTTTCATTTAATTCCATTCATTTTGTTTATTCTTTTCCATTCATCTCATCATTTAATTTTGAAATCACTTCCATGAAATGTTATGAGACAGTCCTAACAGTAATATAAATCACAGGTATTACAATACTTATACGTTCGAATCACACATTTTTGAGAAGAACATTTCTTCTGGGAGGTTTTACGACAAAATACGTGCGATTTTCGATAACGTTTTTTTCCAATATCACAATAATGCCTTGCGATACTCAAAGCAAAGTGATTCGATCCAATTTTTTTTGTTGAACTAGATATATTGTATATCACAAGTGCATTTCTGATTGCAGTTTGAATTAGTCTTAGAAAAACTACCCATGTCCGTTTTTTAGCCCGTATACATGGCAGAACATTGTTACAATGACCATCGTGCAGGTCGACTCCTTCCATGAATATATTATAAATGTGAAAAGCTCTTGGAAAAGGTATTTCTATTCTCGACTTTTCTTTTGCGCTGAATCTCTTTGATGGTAATAAGGGAGTCAGTCTTGTAGCTAAAGAAGCGATAGAAACTTGCTTGAAATCCATCACAGTCACATAATTTATCCCACTGTTCTGATCATACTTCGTATCCAATGTACCTCTAGGGGCTTTCTTGTCAATTACATTCTTATCTGATACTCTGTTATCTCTTATGGTACCTGTAGATTTCAAACCTAATTTTTTCAAATGTAAGATGAGATCTAAGTTAGTGAAAAAATTGTCAAAGTAGAGAAGAAACTTTAGAAGTTCAAGTGAGGGTATCGTTTTGAAAAATGAATGTAACAAATTCATCAATACTTTAGTACCAAGAGCACATTTATTCAACTTTTCTACTTTAGACCCCTTCCCACAGTAAATGTCGAGATCAAATGAATATCCATCACCTGAGCAGAGTCCCCAAAACTTTATACCAAATCGTATGGGTTTACCTCGAATGAATTGTTTCAAACTCGTTCTGGCATATGATTTGGCTATCATCTCATCAATCCAAACTTTTGAATATTTTTACGAAATATGTTTAATAAATTTCGAACTCGCCATGCTTTATCATATTTATTTTCATCAGTAGGTTTTGAGTACTTTATTTTCGATTTTATTTTCATAAAAGTATCACGTCGCATAGATGATGATGTCACAAGAAAGGAGTGGGTCAAGTGACCAATAATGCTTGTGGATTTGCGTTTGTTGAAACTGGATAGAATCAGTATTCCTATGAAGGTATTCAAGTCATCTAGAGTAACAGCATATCCATTTTTATTGGTCGCTTCCTCTATATACTTTTTCATATCATCTTAAAAAATTGTTCAAATAGCTGAACATGTGAAGAATTAGAAAATGGTCTCTTCTGACTTTCGCTCAGGAAACACACGTTCTCCAGCTCATTATCATATTTTTTCACTCCATCTATCCAATCGTAGGTATGATCTTTCTCTAATTTAGTTTGATCTTCAACGTATGTGCTTGAAACTTTCTAGTATGAATATTGTGATAAGATATCATCAATATCATCAGAATTATCGTGACGATCGTCATTCAATTGTTGGCTATCAGATTCTGAATCCGATCCTCCAGAATCGATTGAATTTGGTATTAGCAAAATTTCATCATAATTATCGTTAGAAGTATCAACTTTATAATCCGTATAACTACAAGTCGACTTTCTCTTACGTTTCGGGGCCATTCTTATATAGATGAACAAACAAAAACACAGAAAAATAGAAAGATAGGACTCGTGATTACAATTAGAATATTCCAGAAATACTCAACAAAACTATGTATCAATTTTATCAAATATCAAGTAGGTTGTAGAAAAATTATTCAAATTTAATTTTATTGCCATGAATTTTTTCATTCTAAATAATGACAGTATATATTTATCCGTTAGCCTGCCACTCAAACGTGATCTCTAACACGGAAAATATCGAGAAGACAGTTTACATCAAATTTAGACTGTCGCGTGTTGCGAAAAAGTGAGCTTCCTTATATGCCCGAGGCCTCACTGTTCTGTCACAGGGAAGCGCACCGCGTGTGTCTCACCGCCTAGTGGCAAGAAAATGAGTTGCGTTTACAGCGAGCTGTATGAATTCTGCATGTGTATATAAGTCCATTTCTTAAGACTTTTGAAAAAAAAATTAAAATTAGATGTAAAACTTTTATTACTCGATACTTTAAAACAATCTTATACAAAATTTTATGTAGGGAAGATAGGGGCTGAAAGTAACAGGGGTAAATCTTAACATACAATTTTTAAAGGAATCGATTCCTTAAATAATTTTTAAATATTCCTTGCTTGAATATTAGTTAAATAAACGATACGACACGCTTACAAACAATAATATATAAAAATAATATCTGCTTCAAAAGTATAGCTTCTTTTTTAAAACATGTGACTTTTAGCCCCTGTCTCTCCTAGAAATTAAAATATTGAAAAATAATAAGTCAAGAATTTTTCAATAATACGCTAAAATTAATGCTGCTATACATCAAATAAGATAATTATTTGCAAATGTTAGTAATGCAACTTTTGGCTATGTATCAAGGCCCATTGTTGTGTCAATGGCAATTTTATGCAAATTAAATGTTGTTTATTCGAATGATTTTTATAATGCAAATAATGGTATATAACCCTTAATTTACAAGAAATTTTCAGTAGTTTATCCTACTCTTTTATATAATCTTTTAGATATATATCTATATTAGATTTTCTGGCCAATCAATCGCCTTTTTCAAACGTATAAGGTTCTATTGATTCAAAAAAATTAAGGGTTATATATCATTAGTTGCATCATCGAAAACATCGAAAGACTTTGCTTTGAGTATCGCAAGGCATTATTGTGATATTAGAAAAAAACGTTATGGAAAATCGCACGTATTGTGTCGTAAAACCTCCCAGAAGAAATGTTCTTCTCAAAAATGTGTGATTCGAACGTATAAGTATTGTTATACCTGTGGTTTATATTACTGTAAGGACTGTCTCATAACATTTCATGGAAGTGATTTGAAAAATTAAATGATGAGATGAATGGAAAAGAATAAACAAAATGAATGGAATTAAATGAAACAAATAAAAAACCCCAAATAAATTTTAAATAAAAAATAACAAAAAAAATATAAAAGAGACTCTTTCTCGTCCACCTCCACGTGGGTAGAGTTAGATAACGTTCATAAGTAATGGCTAACGAACGAAAACACTAAGCTTCGTGATAGAAGACCCCTGTACACCGATTTTCAGCAAAATCTCAGCTTTTTTTTAACTTTTGACAGCCATATTGGATCCGTCATTTTGAATTTTGAAAATCTGATAGAGAAATCGTGACCAGCGACCTTGAAAACCCAATCCCTGCCTACCAATTTTCAGCAAAATCTAAGCTTTTTCCGAATTTTTGACCGCCATATTGGATCCGCCGTTTTAAATTTGAAAAATCCGATAGCGAAACCATGATCAGCGACCTCGAAAACCCCTGCATACCAATTTTCAGAAAAATATAAGCTTTTTTCCAACTTTTGACCGCCACATTGGATTCGCCATTTTGAATTTGAAAAATCTGATGGCGAAACCATAATCAGCGACTTCGAAAACCCCTGCATACCATTTTTCAGCAAAATCTAAGGTTTTCGAACTTTTGACCGCCATATTGGATCCGCCATTTTGAATTTTGAAAATCTGATGGCGAAGTTTTGATCAGCGATCTCGAAAACTCTCGTATATCACTGTTTGTGAAAATTCAACGGCTAGTAATGTACGTTATATCAATGGTTAACATATTTGTATCATTCTATGTTCTTTCCGTGAATATAATGCCATTTTGGAGAAGTTAGGATAATTTGGAACCGAAAAAAAAAATTCGTTCATCAAGTTAAACTATTTTGTGCACTTTTGGTTGAAATCTGGAATCATGTCTATTACTTTTTCAACGCAAAAAAAAAATCATGAAAAAAAAATGTTTCAACTTTTCAGTAATTACTTATTTAAAATCTGCCATGTTGGTTTTTGGAGCCATTAAAATGCAAGTTAAACCTCACTAATCGAAAGAGCATACCCAAAAATAGTGGAATACGTGATTTTGGAGACAATATTATTTTTTTTCCTGTTAAGAATGAAGCTCGAAAATCAACAAAATAATTGTAACGTGGTACTTGTTACTCTATTTCTTTATAACTTTTGCTCAGTACTTTACCGAATTTATCAATAATAATGGGCGTCAGGTAAAGCGCGGCTAGCTCTGCACGAGCCGTCTCCCAGAGGAAGTTCCGTGAAGCGGAAAATCAGGATAATTAATTCTACAAATAATCACACAAATTTCACACTTTTAGTACCTAAGCTTTATTTTTAATGATCACATAATAATAACGGTCGCCAATTTACAATTTCTCGCACAACTACCGGTCGCTGTACAAGATGGGTACGCTAGCCCTCGCGTGCGTCTCCCGCGACGACCAGATCACCACGTTTTTCCGAGCTTTCCCGGCTATCACGTAATACCCTTTTTCCCACGCTACTTTCGCGTAAATTTCGAGCTGGCCCGGCGCGCACTGATTCGAAACGATGGTGTCACACCACCAATGCATTTACGCCGTCGCCTCCGAGCAAATGGCGACAATATATATACATGTGTAAATGGATAACTTTATATTTACCAACTCTCTCTATAAATGCCGAGGGATGCTCGACAATTACAGTCCACTAACCGTCGCTTAACTGTAGTTGCCTCGGTAGAAGTCACGAGGTCGCTGCCTCGTGGTCGCTATGAGCTCGCGAACCCCGCGTGGCCCGAGAAATCCCTCTGATCTGCCTTTAGCGCGCGTCTCAAATCTCCTACGCGACCAATAAATCTTGCCGATTTTTCTCGTAGCGCTCCTCGTTCCTACTCTTCGCCAAACTACCACTACTAACTTTCTACTCGCCGATTATGTCCTCGCGGTCTTATAAAACGTGAGAGATGCGCGCGACGTGCGTCTGGAAGCTACGACGGGCGGGCAGTCAATGCTCAATATCGGAGAGGGCGGAAATCTCTTCCAAATTCGGCTCTTCTTTTTGACTATCTTCAGCCCACACGCTTATTGTTTCCGCCCTTATCTTGTCGTTGATTGGCCTTGATTTTCCTTAAATGCGAAAATCAAGGCTAAGTCTGCGGCAATTTGAGTCGCTAATGGTCATTGGTCCGCTCCGCGATTACCGCCCTGCCCGCGAAGCGCGGGCAATATGAATCGCTAAATATACACGCGCGGCAACCCGGCGTGTATATCTCTTTCGGGTGCTTTCGGTTTTGTCGCCGCAGGACCATCACAGTTGGCAGCGGCGACGTGCGCGCGCCGGCCTACGCTACGGTACACCGGCAGCTTCAGGCGGCTCGCGGCGCGGCGGCTGCTAGCTCTCCTATGCTGTCGACAGCCGCGTCGATATCTCTCTCTCTCTCTGCGCCGCGATCAGCTGGTGCCGTTGGTATGGATGTGTGCGTGTGTGTGCCGGTCTGTGACTTTCCTCGGTCGCGACTCTCCTTATCCTCATTCCCTCGACAAATAAAAATAACAATTCCCTCCCATTAATAACAATACTCATTTAATAGAAAATGCTCGGCTCTGGTAACGGGTGATTTGGTCGCGATTGACTGCTCGTGTTTTTAATAATATTGGGACGTGGAATACACATCACATAAGCTATATTTCTCGTCCTTAATGGGTTAAGGGGACATTCCAATGTAACGGGTTGGAAAAATCGTTTTTTTTTGCATTTTTCGATAGTTTTTACTCATAGAATTGATATCGCACAGTCGGTTTGGGTGATTCCTACCTTGTTGACAAGTTATAAAAAGCTCAAAAAGAGACGATGTAATTGCGCGCGCTCGGGTTTCGGAGCAGGTATACGAATTAAGCTTTCGAGCAGCTGTTCCGTGTTTATACCTGCGTCTATACATACAGATATACAATAGAGGCGTCTCTATTCACGATCATAAGTAACGGTTTCTTCAAATGACCAGTATTATTTGAGATTTCGTCGAGGAAAGAGCGTTGTTTCCAGAACTCTAATAGGTGAAAATGGATAGAAAGAAAAGCAAATCTTCTTTAAGACGGCCAACTTATTCTGGTAAAAAGAGGAAATACCATGGGAATCAACATTCGGATAAAGTTGGTACTAATTTTGCTAGTACATCAACAAATAAATTGAGTGGGAGTCAGGATGACAGTTTCTCTGTGAGTGAAAGTGATTCTGTAACCTACTGTTTTATCCAGTTCGCTCTTGTATTTTCATCACTGCAAACCATCGTGAAATGTCAAAAATGTAATTCAAGTATTACTTTTTCGAAATATGGTCAACGAGGACTTGGTTTAAAAATTAAATTAGTCTGTCAGTGTGCAGATAGATTCATAGACTTGTGCCATATGATAAATATTGCCGACGAAGTTAACCGCCGTATCGTGTATGTTATGTGATTGATTGGCGTTGGTTTGCAAAGCATAAACTATTTTTGTGGATATATGGATATTGGCAAGAGTTTGTAAAGCTGTTAGAGAAGAAAAAGAGTTAAATGTACAAGCTGGCTTTCCAGGAAACGAGCTCTCAGTTTCTGGCGATGGTTCGTGGTCCAAGAGAGGATTTTCTTCTCTTCTAGGCATTATATCACTGATTGAAAATTATTCAGATTAAATTTTAGATACCATCGTAAAGTCAAGTTTCTGTAAAGCATGCAATGCGTGGAATGGCAAAGAAGATACAGATGAATATGATGCTTGGTGCAAAACTCATTAGCCAGAATGTCAAGCAAATCACCATGGTAGTGCTGGTAAGATGGAGGTAGATGGTATTATTGAAATGTTTCAGCGATCGGTAAAAAATCACGACGTAAAATATGCCTATTACATCGGCGATGGCGATAGGAAAACTTTAAAAAATATACTCGAAACTGCTCCTGGAACATCCTCTACGTGTCTCGGCTACGTAAAAATTTATTTTCAATTTGCGTATGCACGTCGCGTGATTTAAATATGAATTTTAGTGGAAACCTACACGCACAGGCATTCTATCTCGTGTAAACAAAACACTCGCGTCCGTGCGCTTGAATTTTACGCCGTGCGCGACTTTGTCTTTCTCGGACTTGCGGCTGTTATCGACACGGCTGACACGCTCGGACTTGTTGCGTTGCCGCGGGATTTTCTCGGAACTCGGCTCACCGGCGATCGTGCGTTGTTAGTTTGTCGGGATTTCCGTGTCCGATTCTTTTCGAACTCTATCTAAATAATTATCAATGTCACTCGCGAATATCACTCTAAATATTTTAATCACGGAAATCTCTCATTCGGACATCACCGAGTTTTATAAATTTCACTTCAAATACGAATGCACGGGTGAATATTCAAAATTCTTTCTTACCCCTTATGTTTTAGTTTGACATTTTCAAATCCACAGCTCGTCAATTCCTCAGCAAAAATTGTCACCTTTCCGCCAGCAGCAAATCGATGTTCTCGTCTATATCAGGTTTCCTTCGATGCACTTCCACACACTTTTGCCAGCCAAAATTCTGACAAAGAATACAACGCTTTTAACAATTCAAAATTTCACGCAACACACCCACAACGCGCAGTGGAAGCGTGCTGGGTCCATAACCTTTTGATATATTATTAATCTTACGCAAAGATTTTATGGATGAGTTCCGTGAAATAAATCCAAGTCGAATATATATTTATATATAAAGTAATTTATTCTCGTTTATACCTTTCGAAGCTCATCTAACTACACAAGAGAATGTTAAGTACAAAAATACAAAGTAATATTCTATGCGCGTCTAAGCTCAAAAAGCGTGTACTCGTTGCGACTGTATAGTTCGCACTGCCGCTCGTGTGCCGATTCTCGGTGGTCTGCGCGCAGCGCTGCCGATACAGCAGTACACGGATATACCGACGGAGAAGAGTGTATAAGCTCAAAATCCAACAAAAACCATGGTTTTACAATGATAAGATTCCGCATGGATCATAAGTTCCGCAAAAAGTAAGGCACATGCGGAACAGTACGATTCGCAATTACGAAAGTCGTACGAGGAGCCTACAACGTGTTCGCGAACGCTACCCAGTTCTGAATGAATGAGAAGTTCACGCGTACCGTAAACGATGCTTCCTTATGTTTTTGCTAGCGAAACCCACATTTCTTGACTTCGATATTTAGCGCAAATGGATGTGGTTCGCAGTCAGTGGAAAGTGTAATGTCTTCTCAAAGGCTATCTTTAAACCGTTGTGTTTACCTCTTGCTGCTGGCGGATGCGACTCTCTTGTGCGCCACATGCTGCTACGAGGTCAAACCAGTGATTTGTTTTCAATGTATTAATTCGAGTGTGAACCTAAGTGTTGTTACACAAGTCGATGGAGTGTCGGTGCTGCTATTGCAGTTGCTGGGAAGCGATCCAGAATCAGGCTACAGCGCTGCTTTTGTCATCTTCCACAGCCCCAGGGTAGCGCAGAGCTTACTCGCTCCATAAATAATCTACGAGGGATGGTTCACAATATGGAGCACCTTACTAAGATAATTTTTAGGGGATTTATTATTAAATAGTTAGAGGTTAGAGGGAAAGTATATGAACTTCTAAGAGCCTTTCTTCAATGTAAGTGCCAATTCGTTTTCTATTTCTAGATATTTCTGGTGTGCTATAATCCAGCAAAGCATTGAGCTTGCACTGGGTAGCTTCCATCAAGTATGTCTACAGGTTCGATTTGCTTCAATTTATGTAACGCAAACGCAAAGTTTGGTGTTGCACCTTATACAATTAATCTTTATTGGGGAGTAACTAAGATATATAAATACATTCAGACGGACATTTTATAAAATAGTGTATCTTGGTTTAAAATTTTCTAAACAAATATCTAACATGTCTTTTCGTATACTTTTTTTGTTATCAGAAAAAATATATCCTTTGCCAGGAAGCGATGTATTATTGGCTAAATTATACATAAAATATATCAATACTTACAGATAAATGAGGAAACCCAGAAAAGTAACGATTGTAAATCTTAGTGGCGATGAATAAAAATATACAATACTAAACAAAATAATTATTCTTGAAAGAGTATAGAAATTATCAAGCCAGTCTCGATTGTTTTCTAAGGTATGATCTTCTTCTCTATGATTGTTGTTATTGTTATTGTTATTATTGTTATTGTTGTTGTTGTTCATATTATTATTGATATTATCGTCAATATGACGATTAATAACTTCCGAATAATTGGAAGTTATTTGCCGTAAATAATCTTGATTATTCATAGAATTACCTAGAATACTAGAATTATTAACTATATTTGGAGAAGATTCTACAGCTTGGAAACGCCAAGAAGTATTTGACAGTGGAAATCCTTGCATTGATAATCTATAAAATATAGATAATATATAATTAAGATAAATTATAAAATGAATTCAAGGAATATAAAATGTATTCATAAAATATTATTATTCAGCACATAAAAATTCAGGTAAGTTAAAAAAAATAATTGAGAAATATATGCACACCTTGAAAAAGTATAAAAAGAAAACTTTTTTTCAAATCACTATCGTTTAGCGAACTTCTTTAAAAGAATGAAACGGTATTCATTGCGTATTCGTTGCGCTGCAAGATTAAGATCAAGTTTAACCCTTTCAGTCACAGAAGCCGATATATCGGCTCCCTATTGTTTTTAGTCACAAAATTTGATTTCTATTGTTATCGCAGTACAAATATACGTTTTCTATGTATTTTTGATCGTAGAATACGAATCTGATATCAATAATTTTATAAATATAAAAACAACCCTTCAAATGGGGTGAAAACCACCCTTTTAGTCATGAAATTGAATTCGTTTGGTTATGAAAGTAAAAAAACCCCCTCCTCATTAGAACACGGGCTTGGGACCGTCTGTGGCAGAGTTATGTTTTTTTCTTTTTTTTTTGTTTTTCTTTTTTTCTTTTTTTCTTTTTTTTTTCTTTTTCTCTTTTTTTCTTTTTTTCTTTTTTATTTTTTTTTTCGTTTTTTTTTCTTTTTTTTTTATAATTTTTTTGACACTTGATTTGGATTCTTCGTTCAAAAATACATTGGAAACATATATTTGCACTTCCATAACCAAATGAATTGAATTGCGTGACTGAAAGGGTTAAGGGAGACTGGTCAAGGCAGAATGCAGAGCAAGATTAGAGGCTTTATTTTGCAATGTTGTGCCACATATCGGATGTATATAAAGCTCGTGTATTCAAGTCGTGATCCCACCCACTTATCATATAAATATTTCGTTGCTAATTTGTCACGTCGGAATGATTTTGTAGCTTGTTCCTATTCCGAGATACAATGGATACGCTAGTTTAAACCTTAAGGAAGCGTAACCAAGCATGCAACTGATCAAATCGATTCAAACGGCATATTTTGTAGCTTATTTGTAGCTTTCAGATAGTCCAATCCCGAATACCCAAAATCAATCTCTAACCTAAAATTTCAACCCCTTCGTATCAGGAATAGACAAAATAAAAAATAAAGTATATACCTTTATAGGAACTAGTGGATATTTGGTAGATATTTTGTAACTTTAAGATAGTCTATTCCTGCATACCCAAAAATCAACACATAACCCCAAGTTTCAACCCCCTTCATATAAGGATTGGCCAAAATAAAAAATAAAGTATATACCTTTATACGAACTGGTGGATATTTTGTAGCTAATTTGTAGCTTAAAGATTTTCCTTTCATACAAATTACTACAAAATATTCACCGTTTCAAGCTATATACATTATTTTTAATTTTCGATACTCGCTATTCCTGACACGAAGGGGGTCGACATTGGGAATTAGGGGTTGATTCTTGGGTATTCAGGTATGGACTATCTTAAAGCTACACATTAGGTACAAAAAATATCCACCTATTAGTTTAAAGCTATATACTTCATTTCTAATGCTGGATAATCCTGATACGAAAGGGTTGAAACTGGAGATTAGGGGTTACTTTTCGGATAATAAGGAATGGACTATCTAAAACTTACAAATTAGCTACAAAATAACCACATATTCGTTAGAAGCTATATACTTTATTTTTAATTTTGGGTATTCCTGATACGAAAGGGGTTGAAACTGGGGGTTAGAGATTGATTTTTGGGTATTCAGGTATGGACTATCTTAAAGCTACAAATTAGCCATAAAATATCCACCTATTCGTTTAAGGGGGGAGTCTGCTTTACCGGCTTCAAAAAATCGATTTTTTGTCTTAAATCTATACCAAAACTATCCAAGAATATGTCTTCAAAATTTCAGAGGCCAATTCGACATATTTCCGAAGCTAGAGCAGTTTTAGTGGCCGAGCATCGAGCAGGTACGAATATATACCTGAAAAGGTCCAACCGTCCTTTGAAACATTATTTGGAGTTTCTAGAAGGTCTGTGTTGAGTAGTAGTAGGGAGAACGGTATACAATATAGCGGTATACTATAGCTCTCGGCATCGGCTTCTACACATCGAAATGTCAAGCTACCCGAAAGGTGATCGATCTAAAAGACAGCGTGCTGCGGAACCGCGAAAGCGGAAATTTCACGGCAATCGTTTTACAAGTGTTTTATCGGACGACGGAGACTTACACACGAGCCGCAGTGAGCAGAAGTTAACGACAGCAAGCAGCGATGATGTCATTATTCATTCTGCGCACTGCTACCGCATTATTGAATTTATATCTGTGTTTCTTGCCATTTCGGATATCGCAATTTGCAGATCATGCAAGCAAAAATTAACGTTTGCAGAAAGCGGTTATCGAGGCCTAGGATTTAAAATTATTGTCCAGTGTATGTGTGGTCGACGCGTAATCCAGTAAGGAACATTGATAAATACCGGCTACGAAATCAACAGACGAATTGTTTTTGTTATGAGGCTTCTTGGTATCGGACGAGAAGGGATAAACGTATTCTGCGGCCTTATGGATATGTCTGCAGGTTTTGCAAAATCTACTTACCAACAAATCGTTGAGCATTTGCACGCAGCGTCGAAGACAATGTTCAAGAGCACCTGCGAAAAAGCCGTCAAGGAAGAAAAAGAAAAAAACGTTGAACATGAAAGACCTGCGAATCATTTGAAGGTTTCGGGCGATGGATCGTGGAAAAAGCGCGGTTATACTTCCTTGTACGGTGTAACAACCCTCATCGAATATTACAGTGGCAAAGTAATCGATCTCATGGTAAAAAGTGGATATTGTCATTCGTGTGCCATAAATAAAAATACTTTGGACGAAGACGCATTTGAGCAGTGGTATGAGAATCATAAAGACTCATGCTCCTCAAATCATGCAGGTTCGGCAGGGAAGATGGAGGTGGATTCCATAATGGAGATGTTTTCGAGATCCATCGAGAAATTCGGAGTTACGTACACTAATTATATCGGCGATGGCGACTCCAAAAGTTTTACTGGAATCTTAAATAGCAATCCTTACGGGGACGAGTACACAGTGATGAAAAATTAGTGTGTTGGACACGTGCAAAAGCGTATGGGTACTCGTTTACGTAAGAAAAGAAAAACCGAGAAACTCGGAGGAAAGACGCGGCTAACGGAGATTGCAATCAAGAAATTGACGATATACTACGGTCTAGCAATTCGTCGAAATATTGATTCAGTGAAAGGTATGAAGAAAGCTATTATAGCAACATTAGACCACTACTGTTCCACGGATGAAAATCGTCGGCATGAAAATTGTCCAGAAGGCGCCGAGAGTTGGTGCGAATGGCGCAAGGCTCAAGCGGCGAATAATCTTGCATCTTACAAACATCCGGCGAGATTAATTAATCGATGAAACCGTGGAGAAGCACATTCGTCCAATTTATGAAGAGCTCTCTAATGACGATTTAATGAGGCGGTGCTTAGGCAGCCACACTCAAAATTCCAATGCATCGTTCAATTCGATTGTATGGCGCCTAAGTCCGAAACATGTGAATTCCGGCTATAAAATCGTCGAAATTGTAGCATATATGGCTGCAGGCATTTTTACGAGGGCTACTCTACTGTACTTTCCACCATGCAGCTCGTCAATATCATCATCAGCCAGCAGTGCATAAATTTTGCTGACGCCGTCGATGCTGAGCGCATAACGCGGGAGAATCGGTGCGCATCACTTTCTAGCAAGAAGGCTCGTACAGCCCGAAGATTGGAAACCCTCAGCCAAAATGAGTTTCTTGAAGAAGAGGAAGGACTAATGTATGTCCCAGGGATAGCTGATTAACCTCTAATTACTGTAAGTACCCAAAAACTTATATTTTTTTGGACCGAAAACTTTAAAGCGCGTTTTCTCGAGCTTTCATTTTTACGATTTTTAGAAAACGGTGCCGGTGATAGCAAAAAGAATATACGTCCGATCGAAAAAAATCAATGTGATCTAGCTTCAGTATTAAATTATCTTCTATTTAAATTAAAAAAGTTGGACAAAAGTATTATTTAAACTACTTTTTTTGCAACTAAAAGTGAATTTTTTTTTTCAAAAAAGTGAATTTTTTTTTAAACTTTGAAAAAATTTGGAATTTGACAATTTCTTCGGTATTTTTTGAGTTCATATAGAAAAGAAACTTATAAAAATTTAAAAAAAAATTGTCTCGACTGTTTCAAACGCACCGCACGACCTCCATCACCGGCACCGATTAGAAAGTGCAGACTCCAGGCGCTCCGGCAAAATGGTCATAACTTGAAGAAATTTTAATATTTTTTAATAACAAAAATGATTTTTTAAAGCTAAAATATAGTACATTATGTTCTCAAAATTTTGTTTACCGCAATCATTTCCTTCTCTTTCAACAAAATCGCTGGAAAAACGCTTTTTTTCGGCTCCTAAAGCAGACTCCCCCTTAAAGCTATATACTTTATTTTTAATTTGGACTATTCCTGATACGAAGTGGGTCGCCATTGTGCGTTATGGGTTTACTTTTAGTATTCAGGAATAGACCAGCTTAAAGCTACACATATGCTAGAAAATATCCACCTATTCGTTTAAGACTACGTACTTTATTTCTAATTTTGGCTACTTCTGATACGATGGGGATTGAAACTGGGGGATGGGTTAGGGGTTTATTTTTGGTTGTTCAGGAATGGACTATCTCAAAGCTTCAAGTTAGCTATAAAATATCCACCTATTCGTTTAAAGCTATATACTTTATTTTTAAATTTGGCTATTCCGGATACGAAGTGGGTCGTCATTGTGCGTTATGGGTTGATTTTTGGGTATTCAGTTGTCCCCTTAATACCGCCCGTCAAAACATGACGTATTTTCACCCCGTTGGGTTGGTCATGTTTTGACGGCCGGTAGAAAATACAAATGGTATAGCTATACATAATATATGTTAGGAGATCGAGAGCTGGCAGAGGCGACACACACACGTAGAGATAGATAGATAGATAGATAGATATACTCTTTATTCATCAAAAGACGAAATTCTTACAATTGCATGTACATGTAGTTATAATAATTAAAATATCAGTCAATATTATGTATTTGTTATCTTAAATTAACGTTCACTTATTGCATTTCTTATTAAATAATATTATTCGCTGTATCAGCTCGTCAGTTTATAAAATTTAAATATAATGAACTAGTCATAGTCAGATATCACAGAAACACGCTTCGTCAAAATACATAGAATAAAATAAATACATTAGAGATAACATATTAAAAATAAAAAGAATACATACACATACTTTACTAAATTTTTACGTATAACTATCACGTCAAAATTTAAAACACCTCATTCATATGACACTTTTACAATCACGCTAATAAATACATTCACACCTAACACTAAACATATTTAATAAATAAATAAATTAATAAATAACTAAGTCGAATAAATAAATAAGCTAGATAAATAATTAAATTAAATAAATAAATAAATAAATTTAAATAAATAAATCAATTAAATAAATAAATAATTCAAATAAATAAATAACCTAAATAAATATCCGAGTAATATTGGGAATACACGGAGATGAACAAAATAATGTATAAACCGATTCTCGAAAAGTTCACCTCTATGTATTCCCGTCACCATGTAATTGTTTAAGGTGCCTGCTAAACGCCGTTTTAAATTTACAAAAAGATGGCAGGCACACTGATGACAAAGATGGCACCTCACACTGCTTGGGAGCGAATTCCAGTGGTGCGCACCTTGAACTCTACACGAGAAAAGCTCCGTATCGGTGCGCGACCCTGGAACCGAGAGCTCCTTCGTACCATCCCTACTTGAAGTCCTGACCTGGTTTTTAAAAAAAGGGCAGTAAGATATGGTGGCTGCTGCATGACAATCGCTTTGTAAAGCAACAGCCCCATAAAATACTCCCTTCTCGCCTTTAGATCCAGCAAGTCCAGTCCTACTCTGTAGGAGGTGATATGCTCATCACGCCTAATACCACATATGTATCTCACACATGAATTCTGTAAACGTTGTAGTCGTGTCTGAAGCTCCCCTTACACGTCAAGAAGAACCACTGAGCAATAGTCTAAGTGAGGTAGTACCAGTGCACATGCCAGCTGCTTCCTCAGTATCTCTGTGGTGCAAGAACGGAATAATTTTAAACTATACAGAGCTCTATTAACTTTCTTACTGACCGCATTCAGTTGCGGCTTCCATGTTAACCTTCCGTCCATCACCACGCCGAGGTTGGTAACTGTATCGACAAAGGGAACATGTACGCTGGTCTGTATCTCAATGCCTTGCAAATCAAGGTTCTGAACCTGTTTGATGTTGTGATCAGATCCGAAGATAATCGCTTTTGTCTTGCCGAAATTGAGGCTCAGGCCAGCTAACGATGCCCAATTCGACACTGCTCGTGCTACAGCCGACATGCGACCGATACCATCATAAAGACCTTTCAGGGTCACTTGAGTGTAGTTTTGCAGGTCGTCAGCGTATAGTATATGTTCTACACCATCTGAGTCTAGTGCGTCTTGTAAGTCGTTTATGTAAAGGCTGAAAAGCAAGGGTCCCAGGACTGAGCCCTGTGGAACACCAAGACTGGTGGTTAGCCAACCTGAATCCCCTTTTGTATTTGTGACGACTTTCTGTCGTCTCCCCAGTCTATATGACTTAAGCCACAGGAGAACACTCCTGGAGAATCCCATGCGCATCAGCTTACGCAGTAGTTTAGTGTGTGAGATGGTGTCGAATGCTTTGCTAAATTCAAACATCAAGAAAATAGTCAATAGCTTTTTGTTGTTGTTAATGCCTGATCTTATGTCTTCCGTCAGTTTTAGTAGTGCTGTCTGTGTACTGTGATGCTATCGAAAACCAGTTTGCGTCGGGTCCAAAGTGTTGTTTTCTCGTAAAAAGTCAGTTATTTGGTCGTGTACTATTTTTTCCAGGACCTTACAAAGGAAACTCAGTAGGGCAATTGGTCGGAAATCTGACACCGTAGATGGGACAGGCTTCTTCTTCAATGGCACTAATTGAGCTCCCTTCCAAGTTCCCGGAAAAATGCCACTGGACAGAGAGGAGTTAAAGATCTTAACGATATGATTTCCCACAAACGAAAGAGCCTTAGCCACTATACTTTGGGGGATGCCGTCTTCTCCTCTGGCCTGCGATGAGAAATGACTAACAGCCAGGACCACGTCCGAAAAGCTGACTTCTCGGAAAACAAAGCCGTTATCACTGGCAGTGGTCAAGACGTTGTCAAGTTCTTCATCACTTTCACTTTGGGAGATCGACACCCCTGCAAAGTGGGCATTTAGCTCTTCCGGCGAGAAACAATGAAGCTCCTCTCTTGTTTTTGGTAGAAAGCCCAGAGCCTTGAGCTCTTTCCAGATGTCTTTCTTGTTATCAATAGCTTAAAATATTCTATTTCACCGAAAAAATTTTTGTGTATTCTTAATTCGTAAATCAGTATTTGCTGCAAGGCTCCGATACTCCCGACACAGTCTGTCATCTTTGGTCCGAACGTAACGTCTTCGTATAGAGTCACATTTTTTGTATAAATTTGTCAGTTCAGCATCAACCCATGGGGGATTCATTTTCTTATTCAGTGTAAATTCTTTTAAGGGCGAAATTTTATCAATCACAGCCATGAGGTTGATGATGAGGCACTCTAATTGACTGTCAACACCCGCCGCAGGACCATCAAGCGGCGACCAATCAGTCAGCTAGGTGAGACAGGAGGTCGTCCTGCTGGATCGATTTAAAATCCCTATAGCTAAAAGATTCAGCCACAGGGGATGCAGCAGTTTTTACCCCAATCTCGACCTCTATGATGTTATGATGACTGGGAAAGGGCGTCGGCTGATTGCTGCTGCTCAGTAGGTCATTGTTATCTGTCAGGATCACATCAATCCATGTGTGAGAATCTGTGAGATGATGAGTCGCACCATGATCAACTATTTGAAGGTTGAGATCATCAGCCAACCGCCTGACAAATCTTGCATCGGCTGATGTTCCGAGTAGGTTCGTATTCAGATCACCCATTATAATTTTATGATTAAAATCTTGCGTATGAGTAGTAAGTTTGTCTGTTAAGTCAGAGCCCAGTAGAAACGGTACGTGTGGTGGTCTATATATCAATGCAACAAAGACGGGGGGAAGGCTGCCCTGCTGAACACTGCACATTATGTATTCAGGCATAAATGGCCTGCCCGCCTGTGTAGTCGGAGAACTGAATGCGGTCACTCCCAACAGTAGGGTCAAGTTGCGACTCAGCAACTTCAAAGAGATGGTAGGTAGGACCAGCTGAAAGATGTTGTTTAAGGGACTATTCTGGTTTAGACGATCGAAAAAAAAAGCTTTTTTGTGAAATTTTTCTGACTTTATTATCAAAGATAGTAATATAAAATTTGCTCGGCTTATCAAATACATTCTTAAAGTACAAACATTTTTTTTTTATTTTTAACAGTTTTTGTGTGATATAATTAGAGCCCAACGTAACGGCTCAAAAAGTCGGTAGGTCGCTGGCGGGTGTGATATCTTCATATCAGTTCACCTAAAAAAAAATTCAAAGAGTTTTAGATTAAGTGTAATAGTGGTTATCCAGCATACTAGAATTATAAATATTTATTGAAAAAAAAAAACAAGATGGCGTCGAAAATAATAATAATAAAGAAAACGTGTTTTTTTCACTGTTTTTTTTGCATGAAACGCATAGTAAAAATCAATATTTCAAGGAGATCTTAGTACATTGGAGAACTATATGTATGTAGAATATGTGGTCAAAATTTCATAAGGATCGGTTCAGTGGTTTCTGAGAAATCACACCCGCCAACCGGAAAAACATTGTTTCGAGAAAATCGCGTTTAAAGTTTTTTTTTAATTAAAAATCATGAAAAAATCTTGCTTACTTTTAATTAGCGATGCCTGCACAATACAAAACGCTTTCTTGTTCAAAGTTCTCATTTTCTTCTAATCTGACCTGTCTCTGCTTGGTCCTTGTCTCTTTACACGATTCAGAGCTACGACGCTTCGCTAAACATTTACGTCCATCGTCGCGGTTTCTGGCGAAGTCGACGGCTGTCTGTCCGAGTTTGATGCCCATAACGCCCATTATTTTGAATACTGGCTCGAATCCCTCGTTAAAAATGCAGGCGGTTGTTTTGCTTGCAATATCAACGATTTTTTTACCATTGAAAATATGTTTGGGGGCCATACTCGAAACGCATTTGTTAAAACTTTCGTTATTATTCTGGGTATGGCCACCCAAACATCTTTCGAGCAACTCGGTCCTGGTTAAGTCGTCATATATTGGCTTTAAAACTTCTTGTACATCGGCAGAAAGAGCAGGTTTATGTTTGTAAATAATTTTATTCTCCTTGGCTTTTCGAGTGCTGTGCATTTTCGTCGAAATTTTGTGATAGTAACCAACCCAAATTTCAGTCTTCATATTCTCGATTGAATCTTTGTTGCTTTGAACAGCTAAACTATAGTTATTTGACAGTTCTTTCATCACCTTTATAGTTAGCCCTTGAGTTTTTTTAATGGGGACTTTTTTTGCAGGAGTGTTTTTAGCAGACTTTTTTTCTACAGTTTTTTTTATAGGTTTTTTCACTGGAATTTTTTGTTTTCAGCTTGTTTTAGAGCCTTCTTATTTTGAATAAGTGCTTTCCTTGCCTCATTAGCACGTTTAAAAATTCGTTTGCAGCGTGCAAAACGCACTCTAACTTTTTTACAGTGAAATTCTCACCATACGGAAAAACGCTAAGCAGCATCTTGAACGTCTTCGAGTCGCCGTCCCCAATGTAAAACCCGTACTTTACGGCAAACTTTTCTAGCGATCGAAGAAACATTTCTACAACTCCATCAATTTCCATCTTACCGGCACTACCATCGTGGTTTGCATTGCAGTATTCTCGATTTTTTTCATACCAAGCCAAATACTCCACTTCATGCTCTCTCCCTTTCCATTTTTCACAACCTTTACAGTAGATAGATCTTACTGCAATGTCTATAACTTTTCCAGAGAACTTGAATATGAGAGAAACTATTCCGATCAATGAAGAAATACCTCTTTTCGACCAAGAACCATCACCGGAAACACTCAAAATATCTTCTGGTTCTCCTCTCTTTTTATTTTCAAGTTGTTCTTCAGCGAGAGCTCTGAGCTGCACTAGGTTGAAAACTGCCTCGACAGCAATCAAGATGGTATCAACAATTCCATAATAAGCAGATATACTTAAAACTTTGCCTAGATCCATGAGATTACAAAACATGTTTATGCCGTGAACACCAACTCCAAGCAAACGCATAACAAATACTAAACGACGATTCACTTCATAGCCCGTCCCAATCATCGGGCACGAGTCAATAAATTTTTCTCCGCATCCACAAGTTATAAGCAGTTTAAAACCTAATCCTCGCTGACTGTATTTATTAAGGCAGGTTTGCCATGGATTTGCCCTATTTATTCAATAATTTTTATTTCATACAAAAAATAATCTTTATTGTTCAAACTTTTTACATATTAAAATACACATTTTGAAGATATAAAAATTTTTTTTTTTTACGGATTTTTCTTGACAAAATGGCCGCCTAAAAATTATTTTTTTGTTTGACTGTCGACACGATATCTCACCAACGGATCATCTGAAATCAAAAAACTAACAAGACTCTTAAAACTTATAGTTTTGGCTATTGCATGATCTAGGATTATAACGATCAATAAATTTTTCAAAAAGTTATAAAAAATTTATGTTCCATAAAAGAGCCAAAAAATTAAAAAGTCCGCCATTTTGTTTTTTTTCTGGTAAAAATGAAATATCCTAGACTATGCAATAGCCAAAACTATAAGTTTTAAGAATCTTTTTAGTTTTTTTATTTCAGATGATCCGTTGGTGAGATATTGTGTCGACAGTCAAACAAAAAAATAATTTTGAGGCGGCCATTTTGTCAAGAAAAATCCGTAAAAAAAAATTTTTTTTTATATCTTCAAAATGTGTATTTTAATATGTAAAAAGTTTGAACAATAAAGATTATTTTTTGTATGAAATAAAAATTATTGAATAAATAGGGCAAATCCACGGCAAACCTGCCTTAAACAAAACGGTTCCGTCATAAACTTTACTCTTCAAATAACTTGACAGCATGGAAAACACAAGAAAAAAATTTATAATACAGTAACCAGCCATTTGCTCGACAGGCACACCGAAAGTCGCGTCTTCAGTTTTTCTCAATTTTTCAGCTGATTTGCTGGTTGACTGCGAATCAACTGCGTCAGTATGTCTATTGCCTTGAAATTTACGCTTTTTATCGGGTTTGCCGAGACGTTTGTTACTGAATTTAACGATTTTTGATCCATAGTAAAATATCAAACACGTGCTGTTACTAGTTCAAAGTCAAAGACGAGACTGCTACTGATCGCTCAAAAGCGAAGCAAAAACTTCTCGTACAAGGTACATACAGCCAAACATTTGAAAATCTGTACCTGAAGAATACTTCTACACATGCTCAATTCTAAGAAAAACATCAAAGCGTAGGATACATGACTCCCAAGCAGCTGCTTGAAGGTACAAAGGGGGATTAGTCGAAAGGTGGGTCGAGCGCGCGCGCTCAGGTAGTAAAGGTAACGGTGCAGAAGTGTAAAAATAACATAGTTAGAGTGCTCGGATCGTTCTAAAATTTTTACACAATACTTCTACATACATCTACTTCCGAAAAATGCACAAAAAAAATTCGATTTTTTGAAAGTGATAAACCAGAATGATCCCTTAATCATGCCAAGGTGCCCAGTAAGAGAGGTAACTTTGACAAAACCTGCTCTTAGACCGCTACAGTGAAACCCCCCAGCGGTGTATATGGATAGTCAATATTTTGCGACAGTCTCTTTTCGAACTGTTGTCGGAATAACAGTCTTGTCAATTTCATTTACATTTTTAAACTTTTTAATTGTCAGTTCGATAGTTGGTACAGGTTGAGTAGTATCATATGATGCTACTATTGCTTAGAGATCTGCCGCTGACGAAAATTCATGGGAGACGTCGCCATCACACCTCTTCACCAGGAAACGGCCCCCTCTATGCCAAACATATTTAAAATTAAGTTTCATCGCAAGGGCCTTGAGACTTCTATAATTAATGAATGAGTCCTTTGTTAAAATTTCATTAATAAAAATTTTCCCATTAATATTCCCATCCCTTGTGTCCTGGTGAAGAGCCACAGTGTCGACGTCTCTAGCATGAAAGCCTGTGTAACAACCCACGGTGACCGTCTGCGTTCGCTGTTTCCATCTGCTGATGCCGCAGAAATCGGCTCCTCTGACCGAAGCAAGCGTGCGCTTATTATTTCAGATTTCTGTGTTGATGGGAGGACACGGCACAGTATTGCGTGTGCCACGTCTACATGCTTGGAGACATTACCATAAAATATATTAGAAATTATTAACTCCGTGTTAGTGCTTTTAATGTTGTTACTGTGCCCTTCCACCAACCGCTTTCACCCGCGTGCTTCGTGCAGGTGATGCTGCAGCACCATCATTGTCAATAGTATTATTAATGTGACTAGAAATTTCTTTATTCTGTACAACTAAGTTGTAGTCGCCATTATTGTTGTTACTGTCGACATTCTTATCGCCTATATTGCTACTATTGTTACTTAATTTACTATTGTTTATACGATTGTTTCTATTTTTACGTTTGTTTATACTAGTCGGTGAAAGGGTAGTGTTTTGTATAGTGGGAAGCACGGCAATTCGATGGTTTTCAATTTTATTTAGTATTAGTTGAGTCTTTTGTTGAATATTCTCTACGTTATTCTCAATTATATTCATAGTAGTTTCATATGTAGTGTTAAAGGTTTCTTTTGTTATTATTTTTTCGATATTCTTTATTATTACTATTGTCACTTTCAATTCTATTAATTTTCTTAGTTATAGTTTGAAGGTTAGTTTCAAATGTATTTATTGTAAAATTTTCAATTTTGGTTTGAGACTCAAGGTTAATCTGCTTTAAATTATCTATTTTTTCTAGTAACATATTCCAATCTATCTCGACTTTATTCAACTAATTGTTTGTTGTAACTTTACTGTCATGTAATAATTTATTATTAATTTTTAAATCGTCGATTTCTTGGCAAAGCACTTGCTTTTCTTTTTTCATCTCCTCCAGCTGGAGTGTTGTTTAGACAGTTTCTTCTCAACTTTCTGCAGTTTGGATTCAGTTGAGAGTGCTAAACTGTGTATTGCTGGTAACGCATTTAGCCTATTAACAATTGCTTCCAATCTGCCTTCAAATAGAGGTGCAATGTCTAGCAAGTGCATTATCAATGTTTTTCGAAGTAGAATTGGCGTACTCCACCAGGCAGGAGACCGTTGTCCCCTTGTTTTAAAGTAGTACTATCTAACATTCGTATAACGGATGCATTCACGTCATTAACGCTGCTGTTGTTTCTTGAAGTAAACGACTGCGATGTGTCGTTTGCACGGATTGTTTCCGCACTCTTGGCTATGACGTCGCTCGGGGATTCCCCACTGTGCTTAGCTCCTATGTCGGAAGTAGACGGGATCAGTGACGTCACAGGAGACTGTGCGGCCAATTGGAGTTGGCTGCTGGTGAGGGCAGGGCGTAGCCCCGGCAACGGAGAGAGTGAGGAGTTGGTGGGCATGGCCTTGCTCGCCTGATTGACTCACGCAGATGTTACTAGCTTTTTATTGGCCGACGTGGACGCGGCAATTTCTTTCTCCTTCCCACTCATGTTATTAGCATTCGCATTCATCGCGCGCGTGACGGCCGATTCGAACAACGACCTTTTCGATTCTATGCATGCCTGGCACGCTACAGCTTTGCTTGGAAACTGTAGCGCACCCTGTTGCACGCGGGTAAGTACTGCAAGAGGCTTGTGCGCCGGATGACAGGTTATATTACATATGCAGCACTTACGTAGAGAGTTGCTGCTCCTAGGGACTTCCCCGCAGATGGCGCAGCTGTCGACCATGATGATGGTGGTGACAAAGATGAGTCGTTCTGCGAGGGAAAGTAATGCTGTTGTGGCTAGGATGCAGCAGGTGTCGCCTAAGTAGTCACGTAGTTGCAGTTCGAGTGGGCAGGTGGTGCCTTGGTAGTAGTGGCGCTGCGTGCAGAGTGTCCAGATAGAGATGGCACCTCTAAGTTGATTATGCTTCGTGCTTGGATCCCGCCACTCTGCCGTTTTCACCTCATTTAAGCTCAAAAAGCTGGTCGGGTGTTGTTGCTTCTTAGATGTTGAAAGCCGTGCAGATTGACCAGTGGAAGCTGTGTTTTATTGTGACAGCGACAACTTGTATGCACCACTGTGCAAGCACTACGAACAGACCGGCTCACAGAAACAGGAGGCGGCAGAGTCGGGCGTAAATGCAGGAGCCAAAACACTAGCAGGTGCACCTAGCAGGACAGCAGACGACAGAGAGAGAGAGAGAGAGAGAGAGAGAGAGAGAGAGAGAGAGAGAGAGAGAGAGAGATTGATTGATTGATTGATTGATTATTTTCATTTATTTGCTATGGTCTGATTTTGACCGTATGGCATGAATTCATACATTTGTTAACAATATAATCATTGTAGTAATAGTAACAATAATAATAATAATAATAATAATAATAATAATAATAATAATAATAATAATAAGTCAATTAACATAATACTGTTAATTAAGTTGTACTGTTGTGATTCAATAATAATACTCGCATAATTTTCGTACAGTAAATAACAAAATATGACTCAAAATATATAAAAAGGAAAAATAAAATAATAGTAAAGTAATAGTAACAATATAAAGTTGGTAGATAAAGTTATGCGTTTTCAAGTAAATATTCGCTAAGAACAACTTTGAAACTGGCCTTTGTTTTCAGTAGTCTTATGGTAACTGGTAACGATTGCCATAATGTAGCTGCGAATATATTGAAGGAATTTTCACAAGTCGCGGTATCACATTTAGGTCGTATAAAACAAGATAAGTTTATACGCTTGGACCTGCGAATTTCCTCTCCGACTTCTTTAAAATAGGCACATAGATAATTTGGTTTGTGCGTCGTCATTAACTGATATATTACAGAGCCTACAAAATATGTACGCCTTTTGGTCGGTGTAAGCCACTGTAATTTACAACGATATGTCTCGATTTTCGCATTACGTTTCAATTTAAAGACAAAGCAAATGACTGAATTTTGGATACGTTGAAGTTTAGTATTTAAGTAGCCGGTAACATCTTTATAAACAATACATGCGTAATCAAAATGAGGCATAATAAGTGAGGAAACTAACAATTTCTTGGTGGGTGAGGACAAGAAGTGACCTCTTTCGAAGCCTATGTAAGGTTCCATGAACTTTGCTCGAAATATGCGAGACATGACTGTTCCATGTTAAGTCCTCGCTCAGAAAAACACAAAAATTCTTTACAGTTTCTACTAAAGGAATTGTAGTGCCGTCAACGATTATTGGATCAAAGTCACTCTTGTTTATGCGCATATGATCTTGTACCGAACCCAACAGAATGGCTTTAGTCTTGCGTACATTTAGGGTTAAACCAAATTGGTAAGCCCAATTTACTACTTCTAATATATCACAATTTAGTAAATAAATAGCTCGATTTAAATGATTTGGCTTACAGCGAATATAAATTTCTAGGTCATGAGCAAATAGTAAATCTATAGTGTGGCGAAGGCGAATTAATATGGGATTAATAAAAATCAGGAATATTATTGGTCCCGGTATGGACCCTTGAGGTACGCAAGAGATATTTGGTAAAAATTCTGAAAAATTTCCATCAAGATCAAGAACGGCTTGTGATTTAGATGTTAAATATGAATGTATCCATTTTATAGTATTATTTGAAAAATGTAAGTCTTTTAGCATTAATAATAATATTTCATGAACTAAAGAGTCAAAAGCAGTTTTGAAATCGAACAATAATAAAATGGTGACTAAGTCTTCTTCAATTCCTTGACATTGCATCTTCAGTTACTTTGAGCAACGTTATTTGCGTACTGAATTGCTTTCTAAAGCCAGACTGGTATGAAGATAATAAATTCTGTGTCTCAAGATAAGAGGTCAATTGATCAGTTATTAAAGAGTCAAAAACTTTCGCTAAGTGTGCCAAATTTGCAACAGGTCTCGTTTCTGCAGAGGAATTTGGATTAGACACTTTATTTAACGGAATTATGAATGATTTTAAGCGAGAGAGAATGGCTTAAGCGCGCGCGCGAGAGAGAGAGAGAGAGAGAGAGAGAGAGAGAGAGAGAGAGAGAGAGAGAGAGAGAAGGGGACATTTTATTCTTGCAACAAATAATTTTGATGATTAGGGGATAAAAAACGTTAATGGTTTTTCACTTGCATTTCACTTGTTTTTCATTTGAATTTGCACGTGTTTTATTTTAATATAATATAACTTAGTAATTGATTATTTAAATTACGCTAATTTGTTCTGACATTATTGTCATGAAACATACCAACTAAATATCATTCTCAACTTTAATTTTTTAATAATTGAAAATTTATAGTTATCAAAATAAGCGAGCTGTCGACTAGCACCTCACCCTCTTTTGGTGCAAAATTAAATAACCGATCATAGACGAATGTTGGTGTAATATTCTCAAAATATTTATCTCTTAATTTGATAGAAGTGTCACATAAAAGTAAATGATAAAACTAAAAATTTGTAAATAAATATCTTTCAACGATGCGGGGTTAAAGAGGAAGAGTTGTGATCGCCATGAAACTGTAGACGTTGTATTCATAGCAGACAATCTTATTTTAGAATAAAAATTTTAAAATTAAAAGCAATATTTTATTTTAATATGATGCAAACATCATATTTATGGCAGAGTAACCAAACTATCGGTTAACTTTTATTACAAATACAAAATTTTGACAATTATCTATTTTTAGATAATCGACATCTGGTAATTTATATTTTAATTAAGGGGTCAGTCTACCATTTTTTTCGAAAAATCGATTTTTCGAAAACCACAGATTCTTGTAGTAAATACGTGTAGAAATGCTATAAAAACTAAAATTTTGATGAGAAAGTTCGAGAACAGGTCGAAAAATGCGAAACAATGGAAGGGTCTCGAGCGCGCTGGGCATATACTTGGCGCGGCAAGCGTACAGCTGCTGTCTATACCTGCTTCTCCGTCCCCTCTTTATAAATTCTTGGTAGCTGCTCAATGCTGTTAATATTTCAAAATAGTATAGTGTAAGATTCCACTGAGCAAGGTTGTATACAGTTAGTATATCTCTCTAGAAACCGTTATTCTGTTGTGAAAGTGCGCATCGAAAATCGCGTAAGATGGAGAGAAAGAGTACGAGTCATGCTGCAGGTATCGCCAGGCCGAAGCTAATAATACTTTGAATAATTTTAAGCATCCTCCAGCTTTTGACAAAGAAACGTAAGAGCTATTAAAGCGTGTTTATGAGGATTTATCTTCTGATGATTTGCTCGCAAGATGCATCGGAGTTTCAATACATGCGTTTGGCAACTAGCTCCGCAGCATATGTTTTCGGACACAAAAATTGTTGAGATTGCTGCATATTGTGACTTTATTGAAGATAATGGAGACTATGGGTCTCTCAGTTGGCATCGAAGCTCAAAATCTCACGCGGAAGCAAGATGAAGCGCGTATTTCGACTTCCACTCGGCGCAGCGGGGAAGCTTCTATGGAGCAAAGGCTGGCTATCAGAAACGCTCGAATGGAGGAAAACCGACATTACGACGAAGCTGAAGTATTAATAGGTATATGGAGCAGGCATCGCTGATTAACGGTAAAAACCTCTTTTTTTTAAATACGTAAGAAACATCATATTAGCAGGAAAAAACATCCTAAAAAAAGAACTATTGAACCGATCAAGCTGAAATTTGGAGGGCATATTCTGCACATGTATCGCTATGGTTCGAACTAGAATTATAATTATTGGTTAATATTTACTTAATTTTTTTAATCAATTTACGTTAAGAAAATAGGTCGAAAATAAATTCTTCTGTGAAACAGAAAATTCATTAAAAACGTCATCGAAATAGTAGACTGACCCCTTAACTCGCGGCATTACACTTTTTTGTGGTTACAGTTAAATGATTGCTGTTCCGAAAACTGCACAACGACACATTTTCTTTATGATTACAGATCGACCGCCACAGTATTTAGCGAGACCCGAACGCGACCACACCTAATACATACACGACACTATACTTTTATTTGCCTACTTAGGCCTTTGTATATTTATAAGGTTAGAATATAATTTAAAGAGAAAATCAGAGCCTTATGATTTATATAAACCTCCCTCCACGAGACAGCAAAAAACTCGCTCATTTTCTGGTTCTTCGAGCTGCATTTCAACCATTCACGGCAAATCTCGAGCAACAAGCTAGTGGAGTTACTGCCTACTTGTGACATATTAGTTAAAATTCACGTGTATCTAAAAAACATTAGTGCCTCAACCAGTGAAGTGCATTCTGGTGTCTTCAATTGTCGTTTGCTGCATATCATTCAACGCAGGAAAATTAAACACGTCGAAAATCAGGCATCATCTTTAAGTTTAGGCAAAAGAAGCATAAAAAAAGTGTAATTGAAAGGTGCAAGTGAAAAATCATAAATCGTGCGTGATTTTAGAGCACCTCTAAATCACCGAAATTCAAAACGAATTTCAACGACCAAAAGTCTTAGTGTGTATGTGTATAGGTCGCACCGAGCGAGTTTGTTTATATGCGCTCGCTCGACGCTTTGGCCAATTCGGTCTTTCTCGCGCGCTCGTAAGTTCACCTAAGCTCGACGCCTCGAGCCGAGCCGCGCTGCCTAAACATTCGGCACCCGGCCGAAGCATCGCTCTCGCTTCCCTCAACTCTCTCCGCTTACGAGGCAGTCTATCTACCTATCTACCGCTCTCTCTCTCTCTCTCTCTCTCTTACCTTTTCTCGCCTCTCACTGAGCAGTGCAAGTAGCTAGCCGCGCGTCGTTCTCACGCAGGTAGTAAGCTTGCGAAAAATCTTCTCTCTCGCTCTCCCGCTCGCGGAGCAGCTGATCATTCGGTGCGTTTATCTTTTCTCTCGCTCTCCCATACGAGAAGCAGTATAGATTAGCGTATTTACGCATTTTCTCTCTCGTTCTCCCGTGGAGCAGCATATCAAGCCGTACACTCTTGTACTACCGTTTGCAATAGACTAAATCACCGCCATGGATCAACTTGTCGAAAAACAAGTGAAGGACGCGGACTTAATGTCTCGTGCATTTATTAACCTAAATAAGAAAGGTCAACAAACATCTAAAGGATCCATCCGTGCCAGATTGGAAGCCCTTGAGGCAATATGGGCTACCATTCAAAAAAGGCATAACCTCATCTTGGAGACAGCGACTGTTGACGATGAAAGCAAGAATTATTTCAAGGAGGGACTCATGGAAAGCGCTAAGGAAACCTTTTTAGAACAAAAGGGACGATTTTTAGACGCCTTCGATGCATTGGACGTCAAAGCACCTAGTGCCACTCTCTCTGCTACACCTGCTGAATCAAAGCCTGCGTTCCGTAAGATGCCCCCCATCAGTCTACCTCAATTTTCAGGCAATCATTCTGATTGGCCGTCGTTCAAAGATATGTTCACGGCATTTATGAAACGCGACTCAAATATTGAAGACGTTGAGCGTCTTTACTATCTAAAAAGCAGTCTATCAGGCGAAGCTGCCAACCTGATTAAAAAAATTCCTGTGACAGGTGAAAATTATAGTCGTGCCTGGACGCGATTAAAAACGCATTATGACAACAAGCGTACGTTAATCCACCTGTGTCTTGAGTCACTGTTTCAGCTTAGCCCGGTAACATCAGAATCCGCTAGTGCCTTAAAAGCTCTTAGAGATGGAACAACAGAAGTAGTTGAAACGATGCAAGAACTACAAAGTCCAGTTGACAAGATGGACGACATCCTAGTCCACATTACCGTCAGACGTCTTGACACCAGAACACGCAGAGACTGGGAGCTTTCTCTGGGCGACACCACCACACCAACGACATGGAACGAGTTGGATGCCTTCCTCAAGTCGCGCATTCAAGCGCTAGAAATGACGACATGTCAGAAACCTGACTTACCGTCCAGTGGTCAATCGCAAGCGAAGAAAGCGCCACCTGTCAACAAGAAGCCGAATTATGTTGGACTTACTGTGCATAATGCTACGAAGCCTCACGTTCGCATTTGCTCTTATTGCAATGGAAATCACTACATTAGTGCATGTGACAAATTTATAGCCTGCTCTCTCGATAACCGTCACACATTTGTTTCAGAAAAACAGCTCTGTTTCAATTGCCTTGGAGTGCATCGCCTTTACGACTGTAAGTCAAAGGGAACCTGTGCCTCTTGTCACAGTCGACATCACACACTGCTTCATCGAAGCTTTCGAAACTCCACGCCAGACACCACTCAATCTCAAGGTTTTCAACAAATCACTCAATCACGGGCGGCGCTGACTCCAGGCGCCCCACCTCAACATGGTCTTCACCAACCTGCAGCCGCCGAACCCTCTGTCAGTGGAAATGTGCCGCAAGCTACAAAAACTGGCGTCACGTCACTCGCAACTCAAACTCCTCCAAATCGACAATCTCTCTTGCTCGCCACGGCACGAGTTTCTGTATTTTCAGAGCATAGCCGCACCTCTTATGCTCGAGCGCTCATCGATCCCTGTTCAGAGGCATCCATCATGGCAGAATCACTCGCCCAGCGTCTGAAGACACCTCGTCAATCTGCATTCGTGGCTGTCTCAGGCGTGGGAGCGATACCCAGCTATACAGCCAGATCAAAGGCAACAGTTGTAATTTCACCTTATTTCAAAAGTAATAATCGTTTTAGGTTAACGGCACTAATTCTGCCTCGTCTTACGGATTACGTGCCTTCTCCTAGGCTGATGTCAAACACAGAAGCCTTTCTGGAAGGATTGACTCTCGCCGATCCTCAAATCAACTCGACTGATCCAGTTGAACTGTTTATTGGGGCAGATCAATATCCCCAGCTAATGGAAGAAGGTCTTCGTAAAAGCCCTGACGGTAACCTCATCGCACAGGCAACTGGATTGGGCTGGATTCTGACCGACTCTTCTCCCGCTTCTATCAGCGACTCACTCACCGTCTCCAGTTTCCCTTGCCACATTGATCTGGATCTAGCAGCCCTTCTTACTCGCTTTTGGCAACAAGAAGAAATCGAGTCGGAAAAGCCTGTGCCTCTTACCAAGGATGAGCGCGATTGTAAAGATCACATCGTTAGAACTCACAAAAGAAATGCCGATGGCAGGTATGTACTTCGTCTGCCTTTCAATTCCAACCTGCCTGATCTCGGCGATTCTAGAGAAGCCGCAATTCACGCCTTACACCGAACTGAGCAACGGTTCAAGAAACAGCCTGAATTCTGCGATAAATATAACAATTTTATGCAAGATTATATCTCTCTTGGCCACATGAAGGAGTTCTCAACACTCGATTCAGCCCCAAAGGATTCGCTATCATTCCTCTTGCCTCATCATGGCGTATTTAAGACTCATGGGGACACTAATAAGCTGCGCGTCGTTTTCAACGGGTCAGTCAAGCTGCCTTCCGGGCACTCAGTCAACGAGTGCCTTCATATAGGCCCTAAAATCCAGCTCGACCCATTTGATGTGATGCTGCGCTGGAGAATTTTCCGCTGCGTCTTCTCAGTCGATATTGAGAAGATGTTTAGGCAAATTCTGATCGCAGAGGAAGATAGAGTGTTTCAACAAATTTTGTGGATCGTCAACTCAGTCATCACAATCTTCAACCTGTGCACGGTTACATATGGTCTTGGCCCTTCTCCATATCAAGCCATTAGAACTCTTCAACAACTGGCTACAGATGAGGGTGCTAGATTTCCTCATGCGGCTCAAATATTACTAAAACAGTCGTACGTAGACGACATCCTTGCTGGAGCAGATACTCTGAAAGAAGCCATAAAAACTAGGCACGAACTAGTGGAACTTCTCAAGGCAGGTGGGTTCCCCCTTAGCAAATGGACTGCTAATCACTCAAGCTTATTGACTGATGTGCCTGAGGATCAGCAAGCCACTACTCAGCACATTTCGTGGCCTCAAGCTCAAACAATTCCAATGTTAGGTATAGCATGGCAACCTCTCCTTGATGTCTTTTGCTTTGAATTTAGCTATACGATCCACTGGGATGGATTACACCAGTGACAACATCATTCAAAATATGTATGCAGTCTCTGTGGCTTGATGGAGTGACGTGGGACGACCCCTTGCCGTCGACCTTGCAGAAACGTTGTAGCCTGCTTATAGAAGATTTACACTATCTTCAAAGTTTCGCAGTGCCTCGCTGGATCGCATCCTCAGGTAACCTTGAGCTTGCTGAGTTGCATGGGTTTTCGGATGCTTCAGAACGTGCCTTCGCAGCTTGTCTATATCTACGCACCGTAGATAAAGAGGGTAATGTAAAATGTATTCTCTTAACCTCAAAATCAAAAGTTGCTCCACTCAAGCAGGTCTCATTACCTCGTCTGGAACTCTGTGGCGCCGTAACGCTCGTACGTCTGGCTCATAGAGTCCGCCGCACCTTGTCTCTTGAACATGTACGGTGTTACTGTTGGTCGGATTCCACTATTACTCTTGCCTGGATAAAGGACCCGCCCACTACTTGGAAGACGTACGTAGCGAACAGAGTTTCTGAAATTCAAACGACGCTTCCCAGTGCCGCATGGCATCATGTCTCCGGTACTGACAATCCAGCTGACTTGCCTTCAAGAGGCATGTCCGCATCAGATTTGACAAAATCATCACTTTGGCTACATGGGCCATCATTCTTAGTCAGCACTACTTCACGCTGGAAATCATCAAGCAATTGCAACATTCACGACCTTCAAGAAGAGGCCCTCGAGCGACGACCTGCTGCGTGCCTTGCAACAGGAGCACCACCATCGGACCCTGCTTTCATTGCAAGATTCAGCTCATTATTTCGACTCGTTCGTCAAGTTGCTCGGTGGCTACAGCCCTTACTGCGGGCAAGAGCTCGTATCGCAGCTCGTCTTACAAACCGTGAGATTACTGACGAGGAACTCACGCAACTTAACGTATTGACACCAGCTCGATTATTGCAAGCCCTCAAGGCGCTAATTCACTGGGTGCAACACATTTACTTTACCAATGAAATCAATTGTTTAGTAAAGCTTGAACCCTTGCCTCGTCCAAGTACTTTAATTCGCCTTTATCCTATTTTAGATGAACATGGCCGTCTTCGAGTCGGCGGAAGATTGAGGCACTCATTACTACACCCAGATGAGAAACACCCTTTAATCTTGCCTCAACAGTCGAATCTCACTGCTGGTTCTAGATGCTCACATCAAGACGCTGCATGGAGGTACGCAACTCACCAGCAACTATCTTAGACAGCAGTTTTGGATTCTTCGAGGACGACAACTCGTCAAATCGACCATTTTCAAGTGCCTTCGCTGTTGGCGATAGCGAGCTCAACCTACCACGCAACTCATGGGAGACCTCCCTCTCAAACGAGTTCGACAATTCAGGCCTTTCCTTCACTCAGGAGTCGACTACGCAAGACCAATCTATCTGCGCTTCTCAAAAGGTAGAGGAGCTAAAGCCTACAAAGGTTATATTTGCGTTTTTGTGTGCCTTTCAACACGTGCAGTTCAATTGGAAGCCGTTTCAGGTTACTCAACAGCTGATTTCTTGAGTGCCTATAAGCGCTTTACTGCCAGAAGAGGAATCTGTGCCTCTCTTACGAGCGACTGCGGCCTCAACTTCGTTGGAGCAGATAAGGAGCTCAGGTGCCTGTTTGAGCAAGCCAGTGCTCAGCATGACGAAATTGCCCGTCTCCTGGCTACTGATGGGAGTTAGTGGCACTTTAACCCGCCAGGAGCCCCACACTTTGGTAGCATCTGGGAAGCAGCCGTCAAGTCTGTCAAGTATCACCTTAAAAGAGTTATTGGGGAAGCTCTCTTGACCTTCGAGGAAATGACAACGCTGCTCGCCAAGATTGAAGCGTGCCTAAACTCACGCCCGCTTCAACCCATTTCTGACGACCCAGAAGATCTAAATGCCTTGACTCCCGGACATTTCTTAATCGGTGTGCCTATTCTTACCGTCCCTGAGCCATCTGTACTTGACTGTGCAACATCACGCCGAGTCGTGAAGGTGAAAACTGAGACATCCAGCTACACTCGACCGATTTCTAAAATCTGCATCATGCCTCAAGAGGATAACTGTTCGCCTGTATTTGGCGAAGGCGGGCGGGATGATCCAAAAACTGCCTAGTTGCCTCTACCGTCGGTGGATTCAGACATATACAAAAACACACACACACACTCTCACACCTTCCAACGACACATTTTCTTTCCGATTACAGATCGACCACCACAGTATTTAGCGAGACCCGAACGCGACCACACCTAATACATACACGACACTATACTTTTATTTGCCTACTTAGGCCTTTGTATATTTGTAAGGTTAGAATATAATTTAAAGAGAAAATCAGTGCCTTATGATTTATTTAAACCTCCCTCCACGAGACAGGAAAAAACTCGCTCAATTGCAAATCATGAACTTTAAATTTTTACCACGATCTATTTTCTCGACAATCGATGACCGAAATTACGAAAATTTATAGTTTGATTACCTCGCAAGATTGCACTTTTTTTGTAGATGCAAATAACCCATTGCAAGTCATGAGTTAACATATTTATTATCATCCATTTTTCGACAATCGGTAACCGATATCTCGAAAATTGATAGACCCATCTATTTGCGAGATTACACTTCTTCATATATATATATATACCTTTGTCAACCATGTATTAAGATTTAATCCATCATTTATTTTAGATTTAGATCATCGCTTCGATACAAGCTTCATAATATCAGTATAAATATGATATGTAAGTATGAATTCATAAAAATCAAAAGTATAGAAAAATTTATTTTCACTAAAGAGCCACCTTAAATCATTATCAACAAGTCCTCCCCTCCTATCTTGCCCGGTAAAATTTAACCTATTCCTCAGCTCTTTCTAAGCTAATGCTTGTTCCCTCTCTAAAATGTTTAAACTGCTACTCTCCAGTTCTTGTAAATGCTCGGTCAATTCTTGAGCAAATAGCTGATCATCCGGTTTACGAGCCATCGCGAAAAATTTGAAAAATCTATTAAATACTCTATAGTGAACCCCCTACAAACGGTTGTTAAAAGTGATTTAACCGAGAAACCCCCCCCCCCCATTTAGATTTCCTAATAGCGCTGGCAGACACCGAAAAGAATTTTCCAAAAACGCAAAACTAAATTTTTATAAATGTAGGTTCTGAATTTTCCCCAGATAATTTAGTTCTTCAATTATAATCGAATACTGTACCTATGCAAATAAATATTCATACAGTGATATAATTTGTTAATTTATAATTTGATAAAAGCATGCAATTTTAATTCCTTAAGCAGAAATCACTTGAACAATTATTTAAGATTCCAATTATTTCAACAATTTAAAATGACTAATTTTATGTTTAACCAACTTCCAATTTACTGGTTTTCACACAAAAGAAAAATGTTCAGACTTTAATTTTTCTTAAAACTTTTTAAGCAATGTCCCAAAAATCATCCCACCGCTATTATTATTTTCCGGAGAACCTGGCAGGTTATTTCTAGGGTGACGTATGTATGGTCGAGCGCCGGAAGAACACGCTGTTCGAAGCACCGACAGAATTCTGGATGATTACCAGTCTAAAACTGGACTGAAACCTGGCGGCGACGTCTGCAGTTCCTTCCTCCCGTTCTGGTTTAAGGTTGAATTCAGCCTTACTCTATCTATCTTCTCGATATTATAAAATTATTTCGCCGTCGACGTCGTGTATAAGAATCGAGGCCCTTCCTCACCTCTCCGTTTTGTTAAGTTATTTTGATCTATGTTTTGGAATATTTCGTTATTTTTGCACTATTTTACTTTATTTTACGTTATTGTATGTTATTTTACTTTATTCTACGTTTCTTTACATCTAAGAATCACAAGCTTCTCCATATCTCCCTTTCTATACGCTATGTTGAAATATTTTTCAAAATTTTTAGTCATTTTTACGTTACTTATGAGCTATTTAACGTTATTTTACGACAATTTATTACGTAGTATTCTACGTTATTTTCTATCTAAGAATCGGACCTTCTCCATACCTTCCATTTTCTACTTAATTTTAGTTTACTTTTCGAAATTTTTCTTTTTTTTACATTATTTATGCATTATTACAACATTGATAGATAATTGTACATTAATGGAAGGGCACTTACAAATAAAACACTGTATTTAATTTCACTTTAAGAAGAATTGATTTCAGTATGTTGTTATTTCTTAAGGATATAAAGTTACATTTACAAATTTTAATAATTCACACAGAATTATTTTTGGTGATTAATTTAAGTATAAACACCGCGAAACTTCAAGTTGCTCAAAACATACCACGGCTCGTTATCGAAGGAGTGTCGGCGATCGCGCGACTAATTAATTTAAGCCATGTACGCGTCGAATAATTACTGATCCACGTGAGCTACAAGTTGAAGATCTGCACGGCGACTGACGCGGCGGTGAGCTGCATTCAACCGTGCAACCTGGAGAAGCTATAATGCTAGCGCCCTACTCTCGATTAATTATTTACGCGTCGCCCTCTAATTGGCCAATTTGGATCGGCCGGTTGACCGAAGTCGTGAGAGCGGTTAGCTAAGAGGGGCAGCGGCTGCAACTAAGCAGAGTTAACTTCTTCGAATTGATAAGATAAGCGCAGCGACAGCGTATTTCGATCTATTCTTATCACACATTAACATGGGGCTCTTATGAAAAGCCCTCCAAAAAGTTAATTATATTTTTTAAAATCTATTTCTTATTCAAGCTAGTATTAAAATATGAAGGTGGCCAAAGAGCGAATTTCATATACTTTTCGGTTTTGAAGTTATTAAGAAAAATCTCATGTTACAAGAAATTTTACTTTGTTAAGTTGGAAAAATCGTTATAAAGAATTTGAATAAATGGGTCAAACTACTTAAGCAAACTCTCTTTGAATTATGTCTTTATGGATAAATTATAAAAATAAAAAAATTATTATAATGTAACACTACATTTTGTACAAATTTCCAGTCTGTCGAATGAGCTGCTCAGTGCAAGTCCGATGCTCGACAAAACTTGCCTATAAAATACCTAATTGTACACTACTCTCTCACTATACTCACTATACACATACACACACACACACTATTTACACCTTCTCCTCGACGAAACAGAGCAAGCGAGCACTTCAATACCCTGAAGCAGCTGAAGATGACGCCCAACTGCCATCCCATACAGCCTCGCATAGGCTGGAGCTGGCTGGTCTTGGCTGGGGTGCGCTGAGCGTAACCAGGTGCCTCCTCTCCTTGTTCGCTTCCTCTCGAACCAACCTAAGAGCACATACAGAGGGGATTAATACTTAAGAAATTAAGCAAAATGGCATTAGAATAATACCCACCTGGATTTATGGCTTGAAAGCCATGAATGGGTCCACCTAGGGCAGAGCGGCTGCTTCTCTGGATACTCCCGAGGCCTGCAGCATATACCCTAGAAAATATAAATTTGAGTTAGCCTATAGCAGATCGAACATCAAACTGGAACTCTCTTACAGGGTTTCGAGGGTTTGTAGAGGCAGTGTGATCTCTCAGATGCAGTATCGTAGCTCAGCTCATGGCCCGCTCCTCCATAACAGCAGCAGCAACAGTCACCGACGCACTCGCCAGTCACCTAGAAGCAACCTAGCATTAACAAGAGTAGATTACAGTGGTATACAAAACACTGATCTCACTTGATAGCAGTGGCAGTTGAAGAATGCAGTGTAGCAAGCTGCAGAGTAAATATAACCTCTTCGAGGTTAACCGTGTCCATTTCTCCTGCTGCAAGTACGTAGTCCTGGGCCTTGCAGATCTCGTCTTCGTGCCCCTTCGTCGGCACAATTGTCCAGGTGCATCTCCTGCTGCATCACTCGTCGTACTTCCTCGTCCTGGCCCCAAAAATACCGTCTGCAAGCCGTCGACTGCGTGCCACACAGTGTGACGTCACCGCGAGCAGACGCTCCACTTTCCTCCTTTTTACTCCTCTTTTCTCTTCACCAGGCGCATGCGCTGCGACCTCACCCGGGCTCGGTCGGCACTAGCGAAATCCGAGTGCAGCGCCGCGGGTACGAAGCGAGAGCCTCGCTCACTTCGTACTGAGCCGCGCTCGTAGACACCTCGTGTTTTCTGCCTGCTCAGTTGCGAAAACGTTCGAACTAGCTTGCTCCGATTTGCGAACCTGTAGCCGTTCTGCATACCTCGACATTATCGTCGATCTTCTCGTACCGTGTGTGCCAACGAATTTGTACCCTCGAAGGGGGCCACACCGGATTTGGAAAAGAGTAAGTTGCACAGAGTATTATTGTGCTTATCAAGTATATATATATATATATATATATATATATATATATATATATATATTGAAAATCTAGCGTCGCGAGCGTATTGAGCGTCGCGTCGCGCGCCGTCTTTACACCCGTATTGCACCGCCGTATATTCTGTAGAATTCGCGTACCTGAATATTAACTTCTTCCCCTCTCGATTATATACCGTTTCCCACCATATCGCCGTGCTCACCGCAGATAGTTTAGACTTATAAATAATTCTATGTGACTATAGAACACTTGCAAAATCGTGCTGCGAGTTCGCGCAGCTGGCGCTCAACATCTTGTATATAAATTTAATAAACCTCAAGTGTTCGTACTTATATCCTAAATTCCTGTGTCGTAATTTATTTAAAGCCTCGTATAAATATAATGTTAAAGCCTGCATGTGCGGCGCAATAATCTTGGCTAATATAGCTAAAATTATTGCCATAATAAATAAAGTGGTTTTAATAAATAAATAGTTATATTTAATGAAATTTCGCTTTTTAGCCAACTTTTACATGTTTTATGTATTCGTACTTTACATTTGGATATAAGGTTAGCTTTACTTGTTACTACCTTTATGTATAACAAAGTTAAAAGTCAAATTAGTGAGTTGAAGAAATGTTTTAATTGCTATAAATGAATTTAATAATCAAATAATTAATTAAATCATGGTAATATACTAACGCCCGCGGCAGTTCTGTATTACCAGCAATAGTTCGGCTATGATGGTAAGTAGGCACGTATCATCGCAGCTGCAACTTGCTGGTAATAAGCCACTCGCCTTCCGTCGCACTGACGCTTATATAAATGTACTAATTTTTTTTCTTAATGGGTGGATGATCTTGTAGTTGAAAATTTTAATTTTTGGAGTGGCGAGTGGACCAAGACATAACCTCTTCCTTGACTCCAAAATTCACTTTTCTTGAGATGAATTTTGACCAAAAATGCGTTGTTGGATCTTTGCGATACATATTATCAAACATCCAGCCCCTAAAACTTCGAATTGAGCATACTCTTCATTGCTGAGATATGAGGGGTTGAAGATGGTATTCTTCATGAATAAAGGGTACGCTATTTTACACGTTCAACGCAAGATACTTTGTGGTTATTTGTATTTCTAACACCAGAAAATGTTTTTGATGGAAGTTGTTCATGTGGTACGATACTAATTCATCGTTACTTCATAAATTATGAAAGACATTTAAAGGTAAACTTGTGAAATTCTATGAAATGTTTTTCAACTAACGTCGGATATTTTCGTCTGCGGTGAAATTATTCGTGAACGCAAATGGACCTATAATGCAACACCCCCCCCCCCGGCCCAGCCTGCGACTTTGCTGGATTTTAATTTATAAAAATACTAGTCGATGGTTTTTAATTTGCGCAGCAAGCCTACGTTATTCTTTTATTTTGCCCAGCTTTAGTTTTTTCAGTAAAAATAAAAATAAAATAAAATTGGACTCACTCAACTTTGATTGTTTATAACTTTTTAATCAAGAGTGGGCTTTTATATTACCATGGCTGAAAAAATTGCCCCCGACCTAATTTAATTTGCCCAGCCATCAAATGTTAAATTTAATAATTATTTAATAATCTAATAGTTAAAAGCTATAAAATTCTTATCGCGGACAAATTCTGGACAAACTTGAGTGACTCATGCGAGCGAGAACTTTAACTTCTTCATTTGAAAATTCACCTGCATGTTTACTAAAGCAGAAACATATAGCAGAAAGAGGGAAACATAACCTCTGAAAATATAAAATTTTTAAATCTATTCAATTATCAATTATTAACAGTCAAGAATTTTAATAACGATTAGAGTACTTCATTGGCATTTTTTAATTGCTGGGAGAGGAGCTGGACGAGGTGATGTCGTTGAGATTATTAAGAAATAATGGAAGAAAAATGATTAAAATAAGAAGAGAAGCGTGCAAGGAAAATGCAAGAACAAAAGAATTTAAAACAAGAGGCCGCAGCTGTGCCTGCTGTTTAAGTGCAGCAACTAGTGCTGATAGAGGTAGAGGAAGTCTGCTGGAAAAACTGTGCAACAAAATGACACCAGGAGTATAAGATACTTCAACACCTATACCGTTTACAACAGCCAATTATATCTGTGCAAACCACATCTACCGCAACAGCAGGCTGAGGAACACTCCTTAGGGCATTGATGAAAAAGTATGTTTTCTACTGTATATTTTTTATTTATATGATTTATAACTATTACTTTTTTCTCGCAGGAATCACTGATAGCATAATAAGTGATTTCCTGATATAGCTTACTTTCTTGATATAGCCCAACATGCCTGATTAGGCAATTCTGGGTAATTTTCAATTATTATGTTGCACTGATTCTCGACATTCATTAGAAACTTGATCCTTCCTTAATATACTGCTATTTGACAAATTTCATTTCATCATGTTGGTTTTAATTGTAAAAAATATTGATGTAACCTAAATTAATTGTTTTTTATGATATATGGTACTTATCGCTGCTGCAGTGTGCAAGTGTGATATTGACAATTTATACCATCCGCAGTTTTTATTTACTAATTTACTAATCATGATTATGAAATGTTCTGTTTAGCCATCATCTCTCAGCCATTTGTTGAAAACACCAAGGCAAGAATAGAGGGTCTGCCAAAACTAATGAGTATTGGTAAACATTAAACAACATACGTGTGTTGAAACTGAATCAGTTTGCTATGCTTATAAACCATTGGAAAAACTTTGCATGTTACTCATTACAACAAAAGTTAGTAATATTTTGGCGGATCTGGAAACACGTCTCTTTGCTACAATAGTAAGTGTCCTTGTATTTTTTTAAACTATTTTTAAAAATTATTCAAAACTATAAATAAATAGATCATTTTTAAAACTTTTAAGCTGGATATTACATTAGAGTAATAATCATTATTCTGTCTAGATTCCAGAGTATTGTAAATCCATGGATGAATTGGAAATTGCTGAAAATGCATTCAATTTAATATTTGCTTTCGATTAAATAATTGCTTTAGGATACAGAGAAAGTGTTAATTTAGCGCAAATCAGGACATTCGTATAGAAATGGATTCGCATGAAGAGAGAGTTTATCAAGCTGTTAGATTTACGCAAGAAAGAGAAGCTAAAAACAAAATGAAAGAAATGCCTGATTAGCCAGTTCTGTGCACACAAAGAAATCAAAGGAATCGTAATGATTTTGTTGAAACTCTCAAAGCTGTTTGTCAGAAAGTTAGCATCTGAATTGGTGATCCTCGGTTGGGATAATTTTCCCTGCGTTCAGACGAGATAAATATGCAGAAGTAAAAAAGTAAATATACAGCTTTGTTCATAATTAAAGTTAATTTTTTACGGATTGTTAATATTACTATTTTATATTTCTAGAGTTTGCTGTATGTGTTGCAGTGGACAAGAGGGGAGTGCTGGACAGAAATTCCAATTACATATATGTTCATGCAATGTTTTAATGGTGTTTAAATCCACTCTAACCCAAACTTTGGACAACTTGTGTGATTTTTATAACAGACTAAAGACGATTGTACTTCTCGAACAAATAAAACAAAGCCCTCGAAATTAATGAGTCACAAAATTGTGTAATTACAAACATGACAATTTCAATAAACGTAGATCTTACCTGCTATGTGATAAAGACTTAGAACTTTAGAAAAATAATAGGGAAAACGTTTATGTCTGCACTTAGAAAGTTTTCGATCATAGCAGTTATAATTTATTGAAAAAAATAAATAAATAAATGAAAAATAAACAAAATTACGTATAAGGTCAAATGAATCGTAAATCACAATTTTTTAACTCGTTGCTAAGAGAAGTAAAAAGTCAATAAAAATGAAAATTACACATAAGAATCAGCAAAGCATATACCGCGTGTAAATAAATAATAATTTTACAAATTTCACAATGAAATTTTTCGACCCAACACAGATTAATGTATAAATGTATGTTATGTACGCGAGTACAGAGAATCAAAGACGAACGCAATTTTTAGTTTGATTATTCTGTAATTAAAGCGGTGCATGTAAACGTCACAACAACGCTCTGCTCATTGATCTAAACATCGCGCCTGTTCATTAAATTATGTACATACATATATTATAACACTTGTAAGATAAAGTATAAATTTTCATTTACCTTAATAAAGAATATACAATAAAATTTTTCGTTTTTATTGAAGTCGGTTGCTCATTTTTCCATTTTGAATTCCCTTTGTGGCGAACACTTACCTCAGAATGACTGGTGCATGCGCATTGTTCAGTTATTGTTTATTCATACTCATTTTTGTCTCTGCTCTCCATATGAGTGAGTAACAATGCATGATATAGGTTTCAGAAATAAATCAAATTTGCTGTATGTGTTGCAGTGCACAAGAGGAAGTGCTGGACAGAAATTCCAATTACATATTTATCACAATTTTTTGTATTGCAATGTATTTTATTTTAAAAAAACTGTTAGGATCATATAAAATTTTACATTTTGGCTATGCGTATAAAAAGTAAATTTGATATTAGGGACACAATATTTGAAATTATAAAAATCTATAAAACAATGTACTATTAAATGATATAAAAAAAATGTTCAGTATAAAAGATCAAAGTTTATATAACTGCATGCTTAAATCTTCAGATATACGAAGAAAATCATCCCTCGACTCTTCAATAGTTGAATTCCACAATTCTTTTAAAAAATCTGTTCCAATACATGCTGCACAAGATTCATTTATTCCTTCTCTAACTTTCGACATCAAGTTTTCTATAGCTTTATTTATTAAGTTTAAATGGCTTGGCAATAAAACTAAATAAATTTTGCTTTAAATACCATGTGCTCATATGACCTTGGTAATTAAATTCATTATCGTCTTGGACAATGGCTATGATTACATCCTCCGACAATTGAAGTATTCTTTTGATATTTGGAATGATGCTGTAATCCATCTCAAAAACAAAATCAGGTTCTTCATCATCTTCATAACAATAAATTGGAATGAATCCATACTGAGCACATCCAGTGACAAAAAAACAATATCTCTGATAATAATTGTTCCCTAGATTCATAGTAATTGTTATTGTATAGACTTTTATAAAACGTGTACTATTCACTCGTAGAATGAATGTTAATGCAAACTTCATTCTTTCGTCATAGTACTTGCGATTGAAACGTTTATTGTTTAAAATCAACTGCAGTTCTTGTGGATCCATATTTTTTATAAAATTGTATGTACAACAATCACACGAACTGAATAACGTCGAATTTTTGAGACGATTATAAAATTTCAACAACATAGAAAAATTGAAACAATTGAAAATCGCATTGTAATTCGAACGCCACCTATAAAGTTCGATTTGAATTAGATTTGAATGTGTTACATTTTTATACTTTGTTTGTAATACAAACATCATATAACATTACATAAATATATATTAGATAATAGCGATAATGATGAAACAATTTTAATTAGATTAATGTATCGCGCAATTTAACGCCTTATCATTATTTGCAAGGACATACGTTTTGGCGCCATTCGCAAGACGGAAAAGAATTCAAAAAATTTCGCGCCTCTTTCTGATTTATGGAAAAAACAAATGAATTAAGTTCACTATTGTTTCTTGAATTCATGCACATTCTTGACTGCATTATACAAGCTCTGTGTAAAAAATAGATTGAATTTTGATTTAAAGTGAAGTATTTGTAATTGAAAATAAATACCAAGATTGTTTTTTTCTCTTAATAAAAGTAATTGCTTATAATATTTTGGGATGAATGTAATTCCAATAAATTGGTACGTAGCTGTAGTTCTTATAAGAGTTTGCAAAATTACGATAAATATTATTAATTGTAAATAATATATTTTATGCAGATAAATGTAAAATGGTTGGCCGCAAAGCTGCAGTTAGTGCAGAAAAAATCATTGAATCAATTTTAGATTTTGACTTGTACGAAGGAGAGACTTTAAAAGGTCGCAATGATAAGGTATGGGTCGAAATTTGTGATTCTCTGGATAATTTGATCAAACCAGTGAATTTACATCACATTGTTCATCAAAACCGGCACAACACATTGACTATTTATAAAAATTATAAAGGCTTACAAGAATGCATTGAGGATAAAGGCAAAAGTGGAAATTCAGGTGATTTGCAGCTAAGCGATGAGGATGATGATGATGAAGAAAGTGGTGAGAGTGAGACAGATGAACCTGTGTTCAAAAAAAGAAAAATGCCAGTCAATAAGAATAAAATGTACAAACTTACCTTTACAATTGACTTATCAGTTGAACAATGGCATGCGATAAGTCCAATTGAAGTTCAGTTTAAGGATGGTCGTAAAGGTAAATCTTTAAAAGAAGTTTGGCCTACACTTATGCGAAAACTAATATATCAAACTGCAAAGTTGCCATGTTCATACAGTTTTCATAGACATGTTATAGAAAACTATGATTTTTACATAAAGATGACAGGTACCTGTATAGTCTGTGATGGTAAAGTTCATATCTTTTGTGAACAAATACCTACTATGACAGAATCTATCAAGTTTACTGTAACTGCTGTAGACGCCAGATCTATACCACATCCACAGAATATTAAACCTCGATTACAAAAATCAGCCAAACGAGAGATAGAAGAAGAACTGATAAATATAAATCCCAAGCAATGGAGGCGAGATAAAGTTAGAACTGAAATGGTAGATGGTGATCCTGAACCACCATACCTCTATAAATTATCTCAACTCCAAAATGCAAAACAAGATGCAAAAAATAAAAAACTGGGGATAAAACGTGGATCCAATTTATTTGACTCCTTGACTGACATAAAAAATAATGTCGAATTTAACAGATTTGTTAAAGGTATAGGATACGACAAATTCTTTCTGATGTATTGGTCACCAGAGCAAATAAGTATTCACAATGATATTTTATCTAAACTAGGTAACCCTATAACATTAGATGCTACAGCATCTGTAACAATGCAAATAAATAGACCAGAGGGGGACTCTAGTGATATTTATTTGTCAGTTTTGTGCACACATATTGGCAACATGATTGTTCCACTGACACAAGTTTTATCAGAAAAAAATGATACAGCTTTCTATACTTTCTGGCTACAAAATTGGATTCAATCAGGTGCAAAACTTCCCAGAGAAGTTACAACTGATATGGGAAAAGCAATCCAAAATGGCATTTCCTTATCCTTTAATAACATGACCTTCAGTGCCTACAATGACTTGTGTCTACGAATTTTACTAGGACAAAAGACACTTATAAAAATTCATACACAATTGAGAACTGACATTGCACATGCACAACATGTTTTAACAAAATGGCCTTGTTTTAAAAATATACCAAAAAAAGTGGTTTTGTTCTACAAGAAATGTTTTGGCTTTATGACAACCATAAAAGAATTTGAACATTTTGTGGAATTTTTAAAACATGTTTTTGTAGTTGTGTACAGTCAATTTTACCATGAGAATTGTGAAAAATCTATGAAGTATATAATAGCACGGATCCAAACTTTTACTTTCGATGAAAATTTAACAAAAGAAGATAAACTAGAAAAAAATTTAACTACTTTGGAAACTTTTGAAGACGAAAATTCTGATAACACAACGCTTACTGCCTTTTTTATAGAAAATATTCAGAAAACAGTGAAATCGGCTCAAAATGATTCATACATTGGAATGCAAGATAATGCTTATTACCTCCCAGATTTTGGTAAAAGATTTGGTAATCTATGCAAGGAATTCGTGTGCTGGTCAAATGTAATGCAAAGCTACTTTGATAACGATCATGATGTAGCTTCCTCTGCTCGATCTGAAGCTTACTTTGGAGAACTTAAAAGTTCTTTAACAGCTATCATGAGAATTGATAAATTTTTTGTTGAAACTGTGAGAAACATTGATGCTGATATGAAGTTGGCTCGAGCAGAGTTGAATAATTTAGAAAAAGAAGGAATTCTTAAACATAAGATCAAACTCAATGATAATAATTCTAAACACTTATTTGAAGTTGAACGATGGAAAAAAAAATACTGCAAAATTGAATATGAAGAAACATTTGAAGAATCTATTGCTAAATTTGATGATTTGAGAGAAAAAAATTAAATAAAACATAATGAGGAAAGCATCGATGCTGTTATTGAGACAAACGGACTTGACATTACTCAACCTGACAATGACTTGTATGTAGGCCAACAAGAAGTTGTAAGTACTAGTACTGATGTTGAAAGAAATGATCAAGGTGCACTAATAGAGAATGAAAACATTTTAAATACCTCGCAAGATCATGACTATATTGCATTTGGAAATAATATGATGTTGAATTCTTCATTTAAAAGTGATAATTTAAAGAAACCAAATCTTCTTGAAAACCAAGATCAGCCAACAAAAGTAAAAAAGCAGCGAGGCATTTATGTTCGACCAGATGAAGAAATTCTTCTTCGATTACAACAGACAGATGGTTTAATTGGGGCAAAAGGAAAAGGCAACATCCAGAATGGTAACAAGCAACGAGAAAGATCTGTTAATAAAAATAGAGTGCAACTTCTCAATACTTGTGCTTTTGATACGATCACAGAAATTCTCAGTAGTGCATGTTGTGATAATGAAAATTTTCGAACTTTTATTATGGAAAATAGAGATGAAACAAAAGCTAAGAAATACTTATGCTATGCAAGTGCTATAATAGAATATTCAATCTCAGGAGTTAATAATTTATTATACACAAACCGAGCACATTTATTATGTAAATATTTTAAAATTGAAAATAGTAATATTATAAATTGCAACGTCAACATTAGCAGATTATTTTCACTATTAATAGATCCATACGAATGCTCTACAGAAAAGAAAAGTTGCACTTTATGTAGTTTGGACTATGAAACAAAATTGGCAACAATTCCATTGCCTAATTTGAAAATAGTTTGGCAACATGATTATAGCAATTTAGAACAAGAATTGAATAGGTATTTTGAAGACAAAACTTTTCATTGCCACTCCTGTCAAGAAGAAAATTTGTTATGCCAGTATAGAGTTGGGCATTACTTGTGGATTGATACAGATGAAGCCTACACAAAATCTACCTATGCAGCTGAAATGAACATTAATGCCCAAGAACTAACGACTAATTTGAATTCAATTCCAACGAAAATAATTGTGAAAAATGAGACCTTTATTTTATGTGGAGTAGTAAAGTATCTACCACCTTTCGACGAAAGAGGAATGGGCCATTATATCGCACTTTGTCATACCAATAACAAGTGGATAGAAAGAAACGATTTAACAAAAAATAAGAATTTTCTAAATGCATTATCAAATATTAAAATAAGTGGAATATTTTATGTCAGAGTGAGAACCGAAAGCGCTTAGATTGCTTTGATAATTTATAATAATAAAATAAGTTTTTGATGACATTAAATTTATTATTTTTCTAAGATCCCTTTTCATTTAGCAAATAGAATAGAAAATCTAGAGATATTGATGACTAAAAAAAGAGCTATCTAGCTATCTCAATGCCACTTCTAGTTTCAAACCAACTCCTTTTCTTCTTGTTAAGGTCCTCTCCACCTAGAAACGATAAATAATAATTAGTATATGAGAATAAGCACTGAAAAAATAATGCTCACCTGTTCTCAGTTTGCGGGAAATAAACGTGCCCCCCAGCCTACCCAAGTCCAGCTTTGGTTGTATAGTCCTGGTCTCGTTGATTACATCTATTCCAGCATATATATGAGTAGGCGTTCAAGATAAACTAGTGTTATAATGGCACATTCAGCCGTTATGCTCATTGTCAAATGAGTCTTTAAAAAAGTATACTCACTCTCAATAGCTTGTTTAGAGCGCTCCATGAAAATTGTGCCAGCACTTGGATGAAAAGATGGATCAGAGTCCCAATCCTCAGGCTCTCTTTCGCTTATGTGTTGGAGATTGTTGATACTGATTTCACCTTCGGGTAGGTGTTCCTCGAGTCCCCTGGCACCTCCATCAACTGAGAGCTCTTTACGTCCAAGCTGTGGACTAGAATAGGCGCAACAACTATTCTTGTTTCCCATCTTCTCTTCTTCTTCTTCTTCTCAGAGTAACTACCCTTGGCAAACCTGCGCACTCCTTGGCCCCTGATAGTCATGGTCCTGTCGATTCAGCCCCTAGAAATGATAAATAATGTAATATCTGAATACGAGTAATTTAAAAAAGAACGAGGCTCACCATTTAACGATTTGTCGTTTATACAAGCATTACTTTATGTAAGTAGTTTGTGCAAATTTATACATGATAATAATTTTTACAGAACAAAGTCATTGCACTCGAAGTAATGAAAAGTTTTACTTATTGAGGAACATCTTAAACAACAAAGGCATAAAAAGCTACTCAAAGTAATGGATCAGTTTGAAAGAAAAAAGGAATTGGATGTTATTGATAGAAAGGAACATTATGATAAAGCAGTGTTAAAAAAATCAGAAGGTGCTTTCAAACCATTACAAGATTCACAACACAAAGCAGAATTAGTTCAAACAATTACATGTGCTTTGTATGCGATAGATCATTTGCTACAATATCTCAGTTATTAAAACATTATGATGCGATTCAACAGAAAGGTAAAATTTCAGCTATGTATATGTTATTAAATAAAGGGCAATACTTGCAACAACTATTCTTGTTCCCCATCTCTTCTTCTTCTTCTCGAAGTAACTACCCTTGGCAAACCTGTGCACTCCTTGGCTCCTGATAGTCATGGTCCTGTCAATTCAGCCCCGGACATTGAAATTCTTTCAAAGAAACCGAAGAGACTTACTTGACTTCTTAGATCATCTTGGACTCCTGCGTTGGTAACCTAAAAGTATAAGAAAAAGATTAAAAACTAGCCAAGTAGATATCATTTTTGAACTTAGCCTTTTTGGTGGAGATTGTGAGGAGAGTCATAATCTGAAGAAACGCTCCAACTGTTTTTGAAAGACAGCAGTCTTTCTGCATTTATTGGTTGAATTTCTTATGATGAAAAATGTACCACTGTTTTACACCATATTTTTTAGAATCAAATCACTTTGGGTTGAACTGGTTAACTTTATAGTTTTACTTATCACTTTCACTCATTTTGCATAAACAACACTGTGTTCATAGGTTATGTTTCCCTCTTTCTGCTATATGTTTCTGCTTTAGTAAACATGCAGGTGAATTTTCAAATGAAGGAGTTAAAGTTCTCGCTCGCATGAGTCACTCAAGTTTGTCCAGAATTTGTCCGCGATAAGAATTTTATAGCTTTTAACTATTAGATTATTAAATAATTATTAAATTTAACATTTGATGGCTGGGCAAATTAAATTAGGTCGGGGGCAATTTTTTCAGCCATGGTAATATAAAAGCCCACTCTTGATTAAAAAGTTATAAACAATCAAAGTTGAGTGAGTCCAATTTTATTTTATTTTTATTTTTACTGAAAAAACTAAAGCTACGCAAAATAAAAGAATAACGTAGGCTTGCTGCGCAAATTAAAAACCATCGACTAGTATTTTTATAAATTAAAATCCAGCAAAGTCGCAGGCTGGGCCGGGGGGGGGTTAATGCAACCGCAGCATTTCAGAAATCGGTGGTTCCTGTATTTAAAATATTGCTATAAGGTTATCAGATTGATATACTACAAGGCAAGATAAAAGCGTCTTGACATAAGACAACACTAATAAAATACTTGCGTATAGGGTAAGTGAGTCAGTTCCTGTGCTCTGCGTCAGTTACTGTGTCCCACGGCAATATTCTTTAAAAAACAATAAAATTATAAAGTAACCCGATACAAAAATAGTTTATATGGAAAGCTACTATATCGCCGAGCAATATTTTCATTTTATTATTTTTAAAAGTAAAATATCGAGAGGCACAGTAACTGACTCACCCTATACATGTACTCGTTCAGAGACCGCAGAGATAGGTATTCGACATTAGTTAAAAAACATTTTACTGAAAATTGCAAGTTGACGAGTTGATCTCTAAATGACCTTCACAATTTTTACTTAAACGTCGAATTGAATTCACAATAAATTAGTCATCTAACAGATAAACAAATCTTAATTGAAACATTTTTTGATGTGAGAAATAACCTTGAGGTCTTGTGCGAAATTTTATATAAAAGCTGACATTGAAACCTTTAATTTCCGTGGTCATAGCAATTTCAAGAACATTCTTGTTTTCATGAAGTAGTAGTAATTTCCTTTGAATTGATATATCTAGCAATTATTTTAAAGTTCTTTTTGTAAAAGAAAAATAAAAATATAAATTTTACAACATTTGTAAAAATCAAGAAAAATCTTGTTTATATCATTATACGTCAATCGTATGAAAATATGTACTGCGAGTTCTCTTTTTTGTTGCAAAATTGTTTTAATTAAACAAGCAACATTTATCTTGTTTGCTTGCTTAATTAAATATATATATTATTTTAAATAACCAATATTATACGTAATTAGATATATAAAGGACTGTGTACCAAGTTTGTTTACTATAGGAAAGGTTAATAAATGTACACAGGTATATGTGAAATGAACAAGTCATAATTTATGTTTCACATACCATAGTGGCCAACCGACCTTTAATACCTTTATTTATTTGTACTTTTATTTTAGTTACAAAAGCAAACTTTTTGGATATATCTATCCGTTTGTTCCAAACGCATATACAGTTGATTTCTTTGACTAATCGGAGAGAAAATAAAATAGAATTGTTACACGCTATTAACATTTAATTATTCATTTAAATTTATTATACAAAAGTTGTCTGATCTTGAAAAAGAAAGATTTCTATGTTGTTTGTGACTCAAAGTATATTGAACGGAACATCTAATTTCTGCAACAAATCCATTCACCTGGCATGAATAAGCAATAATAATTTATTTATTAAATTAGGGGTAACACCAGTCTAAAATTTTCAAACAATCGATTTTTTTTTGCATAAACGATACTTTGAATCCTTAAAAATCATATCCAATTGGTTTTATACAGAAATAAAATTTGTAAGAGGTCCAATTCTCGATTTTGCCGCAGCGCCTCGGAGCGCGCCGTGACGGCTGAATCAGCCACCACGGCGCGCTCTGATTTATCGACTATGTAGTGCTCCTACCTGTCCAAATTCTATTGTTTATGGTCATTGTGGTTCCTCAGAAGTCCACCAGGGTGTACTAACACTGAATAGAAGTATGTGTGTGTGAACTAGTACAGCTGCCAAGCGACGCCGTGCAGACGCTTTATTTTCTTTCTGTACATTTTCGTTCAAATATTAATAACGTGTTTTGTTATTGTAAAAGTTTTCGAATAAACAATATGAGTTCGAGAAAAGTCGTGTATTGTGACAAGAAAACCGGCCAAGGAGGAAGGAGTAGTGCAAAATGACCGAGAATATGAAACCGACGGCCGCAAAACCGTTACGAGCTGGAGAAGCCAAGCCTGGAGAACGTTAGTTCATCGGCTAAAAAAATTATCAGATGTAAACTTCGATGATTTTTAAGTTTATGAAGGTTTCGGTTACCGAATTCTGAATTTTGTAACAGTGTTCTCCGCGATATCGCAAGCTCTTGTATGTAAAAAATGCAAATCCGATGTAACGTTCACCGAAACTGGAAAGCGAGGCTTGGGTTTCAAAATTGTGATTTCCTGTAAAAATTGTGATAAGATTACTATTCCTAGTTGTCCATTTATTGAGAAAGGATATGATATTAATCGCAGAATTGTTCTTGCCATGCGATTACTAGGAATAGGATTGAATGGCATTATCAAGTTTTGCGCCTTCATGGATCTCCCGCGGCCAATTTTTCAATCGTTTTACGATACAGTTGTTAAGAAAATTGCCATTGAAGCAGAAACTGTTTGTAAGCTCAGTATGAAAACTGCAGCTAAAAAATAACGATAAAAAACTGACGATCCAAATGGCATTACTGTATCTGGTGATGGTTCGTGGAGGAAGCATGGTTTTTCATCTCTTTACGGGTTTGTTTCACTTATCGGCTGGTATACTGGACAAGTAGTCGATGTTTTGGTGAAATCTAAATATTGCAAAGCTTGCGAATTTTGGAAAACCAAAACTGACACCATCGAGTTCAAGGAGTGGAGCCAAACTCATAAAGATGAATGCCAAGCGAATCACGTCGGCTCCGCAGGAAAGATGGAAGTGGACGCCGTCATCGAAATGTTCCAGCGCTCAGAATCTTTGCACAATTTGAAGTACGCTAATTACGTGGCTACTGGAGAAGATTTTGTACATAAACCACCTCTCTCTGAAGAAGTTTATAAAACGATTTCGCCAATTTATAAAGAGTTAAGCAGTGACGATCTACTTACGCGTTGCTTAGGCGGCTTCACACAAAATAGCAACGAAAGTTTCAATGCGCCTGTCTGGTCTATGGCTCCAAAATCTTTCTCTAGTGGCAAACGCGTGCTCGATACCACAGTATATATTGCTGTAGGTATCTACAATGATGGCCTTTCAAGTATCATGAAGCTGATGCCACACTTGGGCTTGACAATCGGACCGAACTGCTATAATTTCTGCGTGGAGGCGGACGCGCGTCGGATCAAGTTTTCCGAGAGATCCCTAACAGACGAAGCCAGAGAGGCCCGGATGTCCTTAAAATCAGCCAGGAAGGAAGAGGAGGAGTCAGACATTAATAGAGATGGCCAAATGTACGGTGCAGGCATCGCTGATTAGAGCTATACAAAAATTTGAAGAATTTAAATGCTCCGAAAACTTTAAACGCGTTTTTCTCGAAACGGGTTTTTTCAAACTGGGCGCACTCATAGCTGCAACACCATTGCATGGATCGACTTGCAATTTTTACAAAAGCTTCACAAATATATTCTCTATCGAAGTACGTAGCCGTTTTTTGATATTTTAAAAATTACTTGTTTTATTAACAATTTACTACTCTTTTTTTAGTCGAAAATTCATACGTTTTGTTCAGAAGTGCACAGTTTCTACAAAAATTGGAATAAAAAAATCCTACGTACTCGTACTTCGATAGCTATTAGTATGTAGCTTCAGAAAATTTTTGGTTATCTGTTCCAGCTCTCACGGATTTCGAGGAATTGGTGCGCCCGCGGAGCACCTTCAAAAAAATCTTTTTCCGCAGATCTGCTGTAGCGCCGCCATTTTGTACATACTATTCCTTTTCCCATAATCCCAGAATAAATTGTCGAAATTAGACCTTTTTTTCGGCCTCTAGAGTGGTGTCATCCCTTAAAGAAACTCTGTATTAAATTGTTCGTATAGAGTTAACTATGAATTTACTTTTTACCGATTAGAGCGACATAAAAAGAGATTTGAATAAAACTCACATGTCCCAGAAAAATGAGAATTCTATATCAAACGACGATGTATTTATTTTTTTGTTACTTGTATTTATAAACGAAACATTCTTTGTTATACCGACTTGTCACCTTATCACCACTTATTGTTATTATGTTAGTCTTGGTGCACATATACGTAATCCTGGTGAATTTGTTTATCGCGGCCGGTTATTTATTTGACAGAGTGAATATATTTTTTCTTTGTTACCAATGATTATTTATTAATACACGGTCAGCCAACCAAACAAATTAGCCACAGGCATGGTATGTATGGGATAAATTAAATTATTCCTTTTACAGCTGTACGACCGTGTAGGTTAAAATGGTTAGATCGGCAAAGTCAGCTTGCGCCGACATATGGTTTCGTCTAAATAGATTTATTCCCATGGCCGCTACTTAACATCTAAGTATTCTTAGTACACTATATACTTTCCATTAACAGACAATGTGCTTCTCTGCATGCTTCGAGGCACGCGGACTTGCACGTTCTCGTACTCTGCTCGGTGTGCTCCCATGCGGATAGTTCTGCAAAAGTTACAGATATGTTTTGGCTTCCTTGGCGCTAGAATTTGTATGTACTATTTCTTTGGTAGTTTGACGATGAGTGACCTCTCAGCTCCTTACTGCTGCTCTGCTCTGCTCTGCTCTACTCTGCTCTCCTCTCGGCGGCTCGATTCTCTCAATATGCGCTGAGTGCGAAATTACGTACTCAGGTAATAATATTCGCGCATGTCCCTCTCTCTCGTACACCGCTGCTGCGTCATTTCTCCCCTTAATTTATGTATATTAAAGTTTGGTTATGAATAAAATACATTATTCGGCCAGTCTGACACTAAACAAATGCAAATCAGCGAACCCGTTATTTTAATTTATTAACAATAAACTATTTGTGCTACTTTTGTGTACCAAGATTCTTACATCCGTCTTCCAGTAGCTTACTATGTAACTCAAATTAACTGGCTTTATGGAAAAAAACATCGTAGTGTTCATTTAATAGTTTTAAATAATTGCGTTATAAACAAATTAGGTTTTCTATTATGCTCGATCATACAATTATTTCCCGTAATTTAACAGGTACACCATTCTGTTGAGCTGTGTAGTATACACAAAAATTCTCGAAATGCGATAAATGGGATTCTACAATTGCGGTGGCTTCATAACATACACCGTATTGTTTTTAGCTAAAATACTAATTTATGAGCGCTTTAAATATTGTTTGCATGTGCCCCTCATATTCCAGAGTATATTTACCTACTGTCATATAACAATATTTAGTGTTTTTTTCTTACTTAATTTGGCCTCAGTTACTGTATAACCGGCCTTAGCTTTGAAGCCTAATGTCACGTGACCTCGCGTGATCGAAGCTCAGCCCGGCCTGCTAGGCAAGCCCGCGCGGGGTTACGCAATACTTCGCTGATTTAACTATACCTCTACTCTAAACCCGCTTTACTGCCTTGTCCACCTTAAGATACAGCTGGACCGTTGCAGTAGGTTTTCTTAAAATAGACATAATTTTCTTCTGATTTATATATCTAGCAATTACCTGAACGCTATTTTAGTGAAAAGACGAAAATTGAATTTTGAATACGCATGTTTCGAAAATCGGTAATTGTAGTTAATTTAGAAATAATTTATTATTCTGATAGACCACAACAATAAAATATACTTTTAAAGATCAGTAAGTGCATTGTTTTTTAATAAACCATATTAGTAGAAAATAGCTATAAGAAATTTTGGTGTAGAGATAAGGTGAAAATTATTTTAATTAAGTTTTAAGGTTATATCAGAGTTGCAATACTTAAACGCATGTGTCTAATGAGTTCAATTTAGCTTTAATTTATTTAATGCAAATTTCCATTATACATTTTTCATGAATTAGTAATCCTGTTTTTCAAATTAATAATAGATAATTATTCATAATAAAAATCCTAGAAAGTGACGTTTCTTCATACGGACGATTTCCACGAAACTTTTAGTTTTAACGGTTAAACTTATAAATGCTAATAAGAAGCAATAGTGCATTGTGCAATTGGGGAGGGGGAGGGGTGGCGATTGGCTTTTTCTAAGTGAGGATGACGATTGAGCACGAGTGGAACTATTACTAACACAACTGCAAATCATCATCATTTCTTTTTTCATTAGTGCATTAATAATAAATGTTTGGACATAAAGTATCTTGCGTTAAACGTGTAAAATGGCGTACCCTTTATTTGTAAAGAATACGAACTTCAACCCCTCATATCTCATCAATCAACAGTGTACTCAATTCAAAATTTATAGGGGATGAATGTTTGATGATATAATATCATTTACTACCAAAATCGTATCAAAACTCGATGTTCACGTTACGGGCGATTTTTGCGGTCATTCTTTGATTGAATAATTACCGTTACGGACCCAGTTCCTGATCAGGACCCAATTCCTGATCATTTTCTTACATAAAATATTACTTTAAACTTGTTGCTGCAAAAACGTTTTTGAAGATTGCAGATATAATTATCTACTATTTAGATTTTCTTGTTCAAAGTCTAAAAAGTTTAATTATAATTGACTTTTATGTAAATCAGAGTTGATCAGGAATTGCTCTTAGCTGATCAGGAACTGGGTCCGTGACGGTATACACACGAATTAAAAAAAGCTTTGCTATATTACCTCTTAATAAATAAAAGAAAAATTTTGCAGTTTAAATTTATGTTCATATAAATTTAAACAAAATGCCAGAAAAATAAAAGCAATCAAAGAAGTATACTATACACAAAAATATATGTAAATTTATGAGTTATACTTTATTGAGCTGTAAAGTACTTCATTCCTGCTATTGCAGGAATAAAGTAAATTCTCAGTTCTCTGGCTTTTCTCTTTTTTTAATTTTATATTTAAATTAATATTAATATAAATTTTCAATTAAAGTCAATAATGTGGCCAAACGTATATGCAACACGGGAATAAAGTCGACTTTACTCCCTTGTTGCAAAACGTACTATTATAATTAAATTAAATTAACTATAACATTTGAAATACGAAAAAGCTTAATTGGCAAAGTAAACTGAAACATATCATTCTATTTACCCTTGGGGCGGTGTGGGAAACAGCTGCCAATTAGATTTTAATATGACTATTTTTCTATCATATTTTGACAGATTATAGCATACTTTCTTTGTGAACTGTTTGAATTTTTTCAAAATATCTAAAATTAAATTAGATATAGCGCTTCGAAAATCCTCGTGACGTCAGACCGTAGACGCGGCACCTTTGAAGTAACTACGGTCTGACGTCATTCAAAGAAACGTACATAATCTATAATTTTTTTGTATTAAGCTTTTTTGAAAAAATTCAAACAGAATTGCAAATCGGTTTCGATTATCCATCTGATACGTAGACACCGCAATAGAAAGAAAATTTATATTAAAACCCAATTCACTGGAACTTAGCTAACTCAAACATAAATTGTTTCAATATGAAATTAACCGGCGTTAACCGGCTGAACCTTAATTTTGTTACTCGAGCGCGGTGTTAACGTCGAGCGCGTGCAGCGAGACACCGATTGCCGTGGTTAATTTGCGTGCGTAAGGAGTTGGGAGTGTGTGAGGCGAGTGAAAGTTAAGGTACAATTCTTTTTGTAATAAAAACAATAATAACATTTATAGCACGTCGTTAATTCTACTTGTTAACAATTACTTATAATAATGTCTGACTATGTGGTTATGTGTGTATAAAAGGGAAGATAAATTGAATCACAAAAAGGCCGACACGTGGTGAGAATTTTAGTGGTTCGCGCACGGTCGTCAAGGTGCTCTGGATAGAGCCGCGAGTAGAGCGGAAGAGAGCGAAATCAGGGCGAGCAAGGAGTTTTGCTCTCCTTGCGCCGCACAGTGGGCAAAATTGACTTTTTCTTTTTCAAATTCGTAGAACTTCAGATAGAAACCGCCAATCAAACTGAAACTTTTTGAGCTTCAAGTTTACTGATCATAGAACATAGGAAAACTATAGAGGAAGCGATAGATTGACATCCTAACCTCAAAATGAAGTACAAAGTTGCCCATTTTTCGAAAAAATACAGTTTTTGCTGTGACAAAGTCGTCATATATTTTTATTTATTGCCTCAAACACTATATCTTGTAGATTTTTAACTGCTGAATTCGAATCCACCACCTAAATTAACCAAAAACCTAACCTAAAAGGTCAAAAAGCCAATTAAACGCTAATTATTACCATTTTTTGTATTCCAGGTGATAGAACATAAGACAGGAACGACTAATTCCCCTGAATCTTTTTTCGTCTTCATACTTAATGGTCATAGAACATGGAAAAATTATAGGAGAAGCGTCAGATTGAAATCCTAACCTCAAAATGAAGTACAGAGGTGCACATTTTACGGATAAATACGGTTTTTGCTGCCTCAAACTCTATATCTTGTAGATTTTTTACCGCTGAATTCGAATCCACCACCTAAATTAACCAAAAACCTAAGCTAAAAGGTCAAAAAGCCAATTAAACGATAATTATTACCATTCTTTGTATTCCAAGTGATAGAACATGAGATAGGATTGACTAATTCCCCTGAATATTTTTTGATCTTTAAACTTAATGGTCATAGAACATGGGAAAATTATAGGGGAAGCGTTCTAACCTCAAAATGAAGCTCATTTTTTGGAAAAATACAGTTTTTGTTGCGACAAAGTCGTGTTATATTTTTTTAATGCCTCAAACACTGTATCTTGTAGATTTTTTTATCGCTGAATCCCGGTTGACCACGTAAATTAAGTAAAGTAATCAAGCTAAAACTTGGAGGATTCGTTCTTTGAACAGTCCTATATAGTATAACAATTATTTAGATTTGGTGTATAGTACAATAATAATGAATTATTATCAAAACAAATACAAAACGTGAAATTTGTAAATTTCTTTGGCGCTAAATAGATGGTTACCTTTTGTTATACAACTTACTTTTGTTAAAAAACTCAAATACTAGTAATGAGCTAGTGATCGATAAGTACATTTTTTTAATATTAAATTGTTTATAAAGCTTGAGTGTACTAAAAAATGTATTGGAATGTCAATAAATGATGTTCAAAATATGAAAAAAAAAAAAAAAAAAAAAAAAAAAACATTTGACCTTCTAACCTAAATCTAGGTAAGTCGTAGAAACAATTACTACTGACCAGACTCTCAATAAAAATAAATTAATTTTACTATTTACTCGTATTATTTTTCCACGCATTACGCATTACCAAAGTTAGATAAACATATTTTATTGGTTACGAACATAACCTAAATAACAGATCCCTAATAATATTCCTTTAACTAACCAAAAATTATAGCCATGAATAATTATAAAATTCTTATTTTGGAATATTTAACAATAAGCCAAACCTTCTACTATAAAACTTGCGTTTGCAAAATCTCGTAATCTCCAAACACTCATGAGCAGACTACAGAAACTTCAAAAGTGAACCACATAATCCCAATACTATTAAAAAAATTTTTAACGATACTACTTGTTTTTATAAATTACGTATTAATGGTTTAGTAGTTTGATAAAGTAACAAAATACGTTTAAAAAATATGTCATTTGAGCTTTTCTACTTTTATTAAGCTAAAATTAACAATTCATACTTTGTGCTGAATGTAAATTAATATTTCCACTTTTTTTAACTTTGCTTTTCTAATTCACTGTCTACATTAGGTTTAAACTCAGTAGTTTATACTTTCTATAACTTATAATGCCCTTTACTCCCTAATTTTAAGTTTATCAAGTACAAATTCAATGTTTGTCACTTTTAAAAAATATATTAGCTGCAGAATTTCGATGTTTTGGCGTCATTTTTCATATTTTTATCATTTGTAATTGCTATATTGAAAGAAATACGTATTGATTGAATTCTCGAAATATCTTCTTACTTTTAAATGTTTTAGTTGTTCAGCTTTATTGTGAAATGTAGTATAATTCTGAATTAATACATCGAAAATTCGTTCTATATAGCTCGCTATATTATAAAACTATGTGTGTCTCACTTCAGTATAAACTGTGAAAAAACTTTCGACAATCTTATTACTTTCGGTGTGTTAATGGTAACCATTTACATATGTTGAATAAATAAATATAAATAAACATTGACTACATTTCTGCATTTATTATAACATCTTTCTTAGTCTTACGAATCGCTGTGAAGTTGATTAGATGTATTTAAAACTATTGTGCATTACATTCGGTTTGAAAAATGAATGTTGTATATATGTGTAAATATTAACAGTGACTGAATTACTAATAAGCACACTACAATTTAGAATAACTTAGAGAAATTATTGACAGGGTTTATTACAACGTTTATTAGACTCCTAGAAAATATAAGGTAATTATTTCTGTACTTGTATTAATTTTTATATTTAATCTGAAATAACAACTATAAATTAATGACAATAATATTCTGTAACCTCGAATTTCATTGTGAAATATATGACATCTATAAAAGTATTCGCATAAGTATTTTTGAAAAAGAATTCGGATGCAGTTATTTCAGAAAATGTATGGCAAAATCTCTAGAAATTTCAACTAATATATATATATATATATATATATATATATATATATATATATATATATATATATATATATATATATATATATATAATTACCTTCAAATTACTATTTTGCATAGACCAAAAGTTTTGTTTTAATTTCTAACTTATTACTATTTTTTGCAAACATGAATTATTTAAATTTGTCAATTACAACTTTAATCTCCCAAAATTTATGTTTCTAATACTTACAATTTCGAATCATAGATGCTTTTATAATTACTAAGAGTATTAAGAGCACAAGCACTTTTTTAAGTGAAAAGCATTATCTTTAACATTATTCTTGATAAAATATATTATCTCGTTAACCCATTAACGCCTAAATAACATACAATTTTTATATATCTGTGAGTTAACAGATGTTAATTAAATCCCTCTTTATTCTTATTGGAGACGATTTTTCTAAGTTTCTAGCTAATTACAAAATTAAAAACATCAATTTTCATTCGTTTTTGATAAATAAATGATAGTTCTTTCAGTCTACTTTTTTTGTTGAACTACTAATTTTTAGAGAAATGAATTTTGATATGCATAAAAAACTGCACAAAACTTATTATTTACACTGATACTATCAAAATACGTAGGCATTTTTTTCTTCCAAAAATCTTTATTTTTCAATAATTTCAAAATTTCGGTCAAAACTTCAATTTTTCTCGATATTTTCCTATTTGGACAGCGATTTCCCGTCCGCTCAATTAAAAATGAGATTACTGATAAAAAATTACCCGCTAATTTCGAAAGTATAAGTGTTAATAATATGTTTAATGCAGTTTAAAATGCAAAAGAACATTTTTCTACTTTAAAAATCTAATTTCACAAAAAAGTAAACTGAATAAACGTTACTTTTTCAATAAATTTATCAACAAACAATTAAAATTTATATTTTTGTAAGAACTAGGATAATAAAGAGAAAACCCGAGAATTTTGAAAAAATTGTCTCCAAAAAGAATGAATAGGGATTTCATTAAAATCTGCTGTCTCCGTTATAAAGAAAATTTAGTAATATTCAGGCGGGGCCTAATGGGTTTATCTATGCGTGCATTCCTCCTGTTCGCTGTGAGATTGTACAAGAATTTTCGAGTTTTATTCGAAACTGGGAATATACTGTTATTATAATGTTATCTTTAAAACTAAATAAATATATTTCTAGAGATTCGTTTATCCATGTGACTTTCCAAATTTTTAATTCTGCATTAGAATCAAAATTTTTATGCATAATTGAGACTTTCTTATTTTGTAACATAAATAGTAGTATGGAAGATGAAGGTATAGAACATGAGAACGGACAAGTTAATAACGGCGCGCAACCGCGCAAGAAAACTTAATTGAGTATAAACACAGGAAGAAAACGGACTAACGATGAATATTCAACTACAACGCTATACAGACGAGCTCATGAAATCATTAGTAAATATGATACAAAGGCAATAGAAATAGTATTCCAATTAATTCAAAGTAAAACTCTATGCGATGGAATTGTCGAGAATCAAAAGAACAAAAATCAAAAGAACAAATTCTCTGTGCACTCTCATGAATCCGCCTTGGCATTTTATTTAGATTACAATTATAATAAAGAAAATTACATCGCATTAGTAAATGATACACAGAAAATAAATTGTCCGATTTATTGTTCCTATTATTTTATTACTCAAGAGATGGATAAGTGTAAACCAGAAAAATATCTTATTACTACTGAGGCAGAGGTTACCGTATCCTTGCAATCACTGCTGAATAAGACTGCTGAGCGTTTATATGAAGAAATTGCATTTAATTGGGAAAAATCGGTTTTGTGAAGTTTAGAGTTAGTACTAAATGTAGGCTTTGACAGTTCTTCTGGTCACACGAATCCTCCCCATAAATATGATAACATTCAAAATCAAAATACAAATTCTCAGCAATCCCTGTTTGTGACCAGTATGATTATAATACTAGTACGATCAAAAAAATCTGATGCAAATCTGTGGATAAATCCTACACCACAAAGTGTACGGTTTTGTCGCACTGTGAGGATATCCTTTGAAAAAGAGGATGAAGTTGCAACGCTAAGTGAGTTCAACCGTTTAAACAATGAAATAAACAGTCTGGAGTCATTAAGCTTCACGATGCCAAATAAGAAAAGTGTTAGAATTACGTACAATGTCTCGCAAACGTTATTCGATGGAAAATGTGTCAATACCATAGTTGGTAATAATGCAACTTGTAGGTGTCCCACGTGTTTGCGGACCGCTCATCAGTTTGGTAACCTGAACGATGATTTCAAACCAAATGAGTCTTCCTTGAAATATGCTTTAGGATTGTTGCACTGTACGATAAAATGCTTTAACATCTACTTCATCTATCGTATAAAAGAGATTTTGAATCGTGGGATGTACGCCAAGATAAAAAAAATATAATGCTCATAATAATTTCATTTTACTGCTTCTCTATGAGTCATAAAATTACCATTAGGAATTTGATAGTACTTAATTCAGGAATTTGATAGTATCAAAGTTAAGTACTTTAAATTTATGTACAACTCTCTCCCTCTCTCACTCACTTTCTCGCCTTCTCGCTCTCTCATTATTTCTTCTTCGCTGTCTCACTCTCTCTCAGTCTTGCTTTCTCGCTATCTAGCTCTCTCGACTCCCTGCCATTTTGTTTTTACGCACTCTTGCTGTGTTGCTTTATTGCTCTCTTGCTGTGTTGCTTTATTGCTCTCTTGCTGTGTTGCTTTATCGCTCTTTTTCTGTGTAGGTTTATCGCACTCTCGTCTCCTTGCTCTCTCGTCTTCTGGCTCTCTCCCCTTCTCGCTTTTTCGCACTCTCGATTTACGCTTTTCGCTCTCTCATCTCCGAGCTCTCTCGCTCTCTTACTGTCTTGCTTTCAAGTTGTCTCGCCTCCTCGTTCTTTTGCTCTCGCCTCCCCGCTCTCTCACTGTATTCCTTGTTGGCTGTCCCGCTCTCTCGCTGTCTTGCTTTCTCGCTATCTCGCTCATTCGCTTACTCGCTCTCTCCTCCTTGCCCTGTCGCTTCTTCGCTGTCTTGTTCTCTTGCTGTGTTGCTTTATCGCTCTTTCACATCCTTGCTTTCTCGCCTCCTTGCTCTTTCGCTTTCTTGCTCTGTCGCTATCTTGTTATTTTGCTGTCTCGCTTTGTCGCTATCTCTCGCTGTCTTACTTTCACGCTCTTTTGCCTTCTTGCTCTCTCATTCTCTCGCGTCCTTACTCTTTTGCTGTCTCGTTCTCTTGCTGAATTGCCGTCTTGCTCTCTCGCAGTCTCGCTGATTTGCTCTCTCACTTTCTCTCTGAGTGTTAATCGTTCAAAGAATTTCAGTTTCAGATTCTATCGGTTTTATGGTTTATGGATTTAAGGGTTTGATAGTTTGCGAAATGATGGATTTATGCGTTTAGAGATAATGAGTTTAAGGAAATTTCACTTTATACAACTCTCATAATTTATAGCGGAGTATGAAGAACGGAAGAAGAACATACAAATTCGAATTTATGAACGGCAATGTTGCACGACGTTGTTTTAAATACCCTTCGGTCTTTGCTGAAGCGCTTGAAATCGATCCTAGGTTGGTGACAAATATAGCTATAGTGCTAGCTGCATTCAAATGTACCAAAAAATTAAAATTAAATGAATTGGAAGAATTTTGTTGGCAAACATATAGTTTGCATTATAAACTTTATCCACAAGCAAGGATTAACCCTACGTGCAATAAGTTACTGAAACACGGCTGCGAGGTGAGAAAAATGATATATTGATTAATAGATAAGAAACAATATTAGGAATCCTTAAAAAAATTAAACAAGGGTGACCGAAAACGAGATAAATTAAAGATTGGGACATTAACTAAGAAAACATTTTTCCTGGTTCTACATGTTAAACAATGAACTCGACAATTTGTTAACACGCAAAAATGGCTTCCAAAACTTTCTTATAAAAATCAAGTTTTCAATCAAAGATATTTTTGAATGCTTGTAACGTTGTGCAGAAGTATCCATTTCCAACAAGTTTTAGCGTAGATTGAAACTGCGTTTTTCTACTTTAAAATTTATAATTAGAAACAGTTTCTTGAGCCTCTAAATAATGATTAATAAATGAAATGTTATATTCCTGAAAGAAAAATCAATGCTTGTTCCAAAGTTTCACAATAAATTTTTAGGAGCTAAAAAGTTATTTCTTATCTGTATTTTCATATCAGAGCAGAGAATATTTGTATTACAGCATACCACACAATATCTTGTTTTTGTCCCCTACAGTCATTCTCTTTTTAAAAATTTTATTAAGAGTAAAAGTATTTTATTAAGAGACATTCATATGGAATTCAACCGCATTTCTAATACAGATTGCAAGGGTATTTTCGATGCCAATGATGTATTTCGCTGAAGATGGAAACAAATCTTGGCACAAGTTGTATCGATGGAATATGACGAAGCATGCTAGGCAGAACAGTAGATTATACAGCATTCTTGATGTTTACAATGGAGCTATTTTCATGACAGATCCTAAAATTTCTCTATTGAGCAAACGGACAAAAGCTCTGGAGAATAAGCCACAAGTAACAAATGAAGATATAAGCCGATTTATAGAAAACGGGTAGGATATTTGTAGAAACTCTTACTTCATTAATAAAACAATTACACAGCCCCACAAAAAAAAAAAATTGTAAGTCCCAAAAACTTGACCACGGTACTTATATGTTTTTGGGATCGCTGAATCCGAATCCAGGGTTAGTTTAACCCCATCAGATCTTTCTCAAGGTCAGTTGAAGGTCAAATTATCGAAATACATGAAAAATACACTAAAACCATGGTATCTTGGGGTTTTTGGGGTCGCTGAATCCGAATCCGGGGTCAGTTTAACTCCATCAGAACTTTCTCAAGGTGAGTTGAAGGTCAAATTATCGAAATAGATGAAAAATACACTAAAACCATTGTATCTTGGGGTTTTCGGGGTCGCTGAATCCGAATCCGGGGTCAGATTAAACAATCAGATCTTTCTCAAGGTCAGTTGAAGGTCAAATTATCGAAATACATGAAAAATACACTAAAACCATGGTATCTTGGGTTTTTTTGGGGCGCTGTATCTGAATCCGGGCTTATTACAACCCTATCAGGTCATGGTCAAGGTCAGTTGAAGGTCAAATCACGAAGATTCATAAAAAGTAGAGTCAAACCATGACATTTGGGGGTTTTTGGGGTCGCTGAATCCGAATCCAGGGTCAGTATAGTCCCATAAGGTTATATTTATGGTCAGTTCAAGGTTAGTTCAAGGTCATGGACGTAAAGAGAGTTAAAAAATTAGTTATAAACTGAAACAATGCAAAAGGTAATGTAAACCATAAAGCAAAGAACAATGTATATGCAAGTACAATCGTATCCTTTAAAACTATATCATAGTTTGCTGCTCCTTCATTTACTTTAAATTTGTTAGAAGTATATGCAATTCAATAAAATACCCGTAAAAATATTAAGCCCATTACTCTTTTTTATGGTAACGAACTATTTTATTGTCAAATGATCTACGAAGTGGATTACGCTTCCGCTTCTCCGATGTTGATGGTAGATCTCTTTTTAACGACCAACCGTAATCTGCTAACATATTTACGTCCCATCTTCCTTGGTACCTGCGCTCCATTTCCTTGATATCTTGGTGAAATCTCTCTCCCTGCTCTTCGCTGTAATCACCTAGGTTTTCTGGAAATTCATCAACATGCGAATATAAAAAGTGTAATTTTAGATTCATTAGGCAGCCTTAATTTTTGTAACTATTTACTAAATTTAAAACTATTTGTTGGTAATTTGGGCTCTTATGATTTCCAAGAAAGTTTTTAATTACGTCCTTGAAACATAACCATGCTTCTCTCTCTGTATGATTCATTTTCGTAACAAAAATTTCATCATTTATCATCTTACGAATCTGAGGGCCATCGAAAATTCCTTCATTTACTTTAGCATCACTTAATTTGGGAAACTGATTTCGCAGATACTTAAAGCAGCTACCATCTTTGTCTAAATGTTTTACCCATTGTTTCATAAGTCCCAATTTAATGTGCAGAGGTGGTATAAGAATTTTTGATGGATCAACAAGTGGCTTATCTTTTATATTCTTAGAACCGGGTTCGAACTTTTGTCTAAGGGGCCAGACACTCTTTATGTAATGATTCTTTCTATCCCTACTATCCCATTCGCATAAATAGCAAGGATATTTTGTGAATCCCGATTGTTGACCCAGAAGTATTGTTATGATTTTAAGATCCCCACATATTTGCCATTTATGATCATTGTATTTTATTCGGTCTAATATTACTTTCATGTTACAGTACTCTTCATTCAGTATTACCGAATATTCTATGGGAATGGCTGAATAAACATTTGTATTGTGTAACAGAACGGCTTTTAAACTTCTCGTTGACGAATCGATGAACAATCTCCACTCGTTAGGGTTGTAACATCCATGTTTAAAGCAATTGATCAACCCAACTATATCTTTGCAGTAAACTAAGGAAAATTCTTCATCTTTAGCGAAATAATCACGATATTTCTTATCTCTGTCTCGGTAGTAAGAAACTTCATGTCTTTCTAAATTTTCCTCAAGATCCATACTTCCACTTGCGTACATACCCAGTGGATCTTCTCTTTTATCAATTGACGATTCATATATAGGTTTCGTGACACTTTCAACGTTAGCGTAATTAATTTGCGACTTGTTTTTACTATTAACTCCATGCAAATTCGTATTACAAAAATAACAGTCTTCTTTTCTTAAAGGTTCCTTCCATATCGTAGGCACTTTCATTTTTACTTCAGTTTTACCATTTTTGTCTTTCTGTAGCATTTTCCTACATATTGCGCATATGATTTTAGGAACCCAATCAAATTCATCAATTTTCATGTCTAAATCAAACATGTTCTAGTTAATAGTAACGAAAGTGTCACGAAACCTATATATGAATCGTCAATTGATAAAAGAGAAGATCCACTGGGTATGTACGCAAGTGGAAGTATGGATCTTGAGGAAAATTTAGAAAGACATGAAGTTTCTTACTACCGAGACAGAGATAAGAAATATCGTGATTATTTCGCTAAAGATGAAGAATTTTCCTTAGTTTACTGCAAAGATATAGTTGGGTTGATCAATTGCTTTAAACATGGATGTTACAACCCTAACGAGTGGAGATTGTTCATCGATTCGTCAACGAGAAGTTTAAAAGCCGTTCTGTTACACAATACAAATGTTTATTCAGCCATTCCCATAGAATATTCGGTAATACTGAATGAAGAGTACTGTAACATGAAAGTAATATTAGACCGAATAAAATACAATGATCATAAATGGCAAATATGTGGGGATCTTAAAATCATAACAATACTTCTGGGTCAACAATCGGGATTCACAAAATATCCTTGCTATTTATGCGAATGGGATAGTAGGGATAGAAAGAATCATTACATAAAGAGTGTCTGGCCCCTTAGACAAAAGTTCGAACCCGGTTCTAAGAATATAAAAGATAAGCCACTTGTTGATCCATCAAAAATTCTTATACCACCTCTGCACATTAAATTGGGACTTATGAAACAATGGGTAAAACCTTTAGACAAAGATGGTAGCTGCTTTAAGTATCTGCGAAATCAGTTTCCCAAATTAAGTGATGCTAAAGTAAATGAAGGAATTTTCGATGGCCCTCAGATTCGTAAGATGATAAATGATGAAATTTTTGTTACGAAAATGAATCATACAGAGAGAGAAGCATGGTTATGTTTCAAGGACGTAATTAAAAACTTTCTTGGAAATCATAAGAGCCCAAATTACCAACAAATAGTTTTAAATTTAGTAAATAGTTACAAAAATTAAGGCTGCCTAATGAATCTAAAATTACACTTTTTATATTCGCATGTTGATGAATTTCCAGAAAACCTAGGTGATTACAGCGAAGAGCAGGGAGAGAGATTTCACCAAGATATCAAGGAAATGGAGCGCAGGTACCAAGGAAGATGGGACGTAAATATGTTAGCAGATTACTGTTGGTCGTTAAAAAGAGATCTACCATCAACATCGGAGAAGCGGAAGCGTAATCCACTTCGTAGATCATTTGACAATAAAATAGTTCGTTACCATAAAAAAGAGTAATGGGCTTAATATTTTTACGGGTATTTTATTGAATTGCATATACTTCTAACAAATTTAAAGTAAATGAAGGAGCAGCAAACTATGATATAGTTTTAAAGGATACGATTGTACTTGCATATACATTGTTCTTTGCTTTATGGTTTACATTACCTTTTGCATTGTTTCAGTTTATAACTAATTTTTTAACTCTCTTTACGTTCATGACCTTGAACTAACCTTGAACTGACCATAAATATAACCTTATGGGACTATACTGACCCTGGATTCGGATTCAGCGACCCCAAAAACCCCCAAATGTCATGGTTTGACTCTACTTTTTATGAATCTTCATGATTTGACCTTCAACTGACCTTGACCATGACCTGATAGGGTTGTAATAAGCCCGGATTCAGATACAGCGCCCCAAAAAAACCCAAGATGCCATGGTTTTAGTGTATTTTTCATGTATTTCGATAATTTGACCTTCAACTGACCTTGAGAAAGATCTGATTGTTTAATCTGACCCCGGATTCGGATTCAGCGACCCCGAAAACCCCAAGATACAATGGTTTTAGTGTATTTTTCATCTATTTCGATAATTTGACCTTCAACTGACCTTGAGAAAGTTCTGATGGAGTTAAACTGACCCCGGATTCGGATTCAGCGACCCCAAAAACCCCAAGATACCATGGTTTTAGTGTATTTTTCATGTATTTCGATAATTTGACCTTCAACTGACCTTGAGAAAGATCTGATGGGGTTAAACTAACCCTGGATTCGGATTCAGCGATCCCAAAAACATATAAGTACCGTGGTCAAGTTTTTGGGACTTACAATTTTTTTTTTTGGGGCTGTGTTATCAAAACTATTCGTAGTAACTTCATAACTCTTGAATCCATTTACTGTAAATAGAACATATTCAACTATTATAATTCATACAAAGTAACTGACGACTTTATTTATAACTTATTTTATTCAGTTAATCTTGGAATGCAACTACAAATGAACACACAACACAAACTGAACATCGATACAAATACGATGCGTAATACATTTTGATGAATTGAGAAATGAATATTAATTACATTGCAGACAAAATGAGGATATGGCAGATAATGAATCTGTTTTTGATGACGACGACTTCGCTGATTATGATCAAGAATATTAGTTTAAAAAAAGAGCTATGCCACTGAATTGGCCAGTACAAGTGAATAGGCCTGTATATTCGCTCTGTTTGTGCAATTATTTATCGTCAATAATACAAAACACATGTGCTCTTCTTAACGTACAGATTTGTTTAATTATTATTATTCATCCTTATAAAAGCTCTCATTACAAGTATGTTCAAAGAATGAATCCTCCAAGTTTTAGGTTGATTACTTTAGTTAATTTACGTGGTCAATCCGGATTCAGCGATAGAAAATCTACAAGATACAGTGTTTGAGGCAGTAAGAAAATATATCACGACGTTGTCGCAGCAAAAACCCTATTTTTCCGGAAAATAAGCTTCATTTTGAGGTTAGGATGTCAATCTGGCGCTTCCCCTACAATTTTCCTATGTTCTATGACCATTAAGTTTGAAGATCAAAAAAGATTCAGGGGAATTAGTCGTTCCTATCTCATGTTCTATCACTTGGAATACAACAAATGGTAATAATTAGCGTAGAATGGGCTTTTTGACCTATTAAGTTAGGTTTTTGGTTAATTTAGGCGGTGGATTCGAATTCAGCGGTACAAAATCTACAATATATAGTGTTTGAGGCAGTAAAAAAATATATCACGACGTTGTCGCAGCAAAAACCGTATTTTTCCGAAAAATGAGCTTCATTTTGAGGTTAGGATGTCAATCTGGCGCTTCCCCATATAATTTTTCCATGTTTTATGACCATTAAGTTGGAAGATCAAAAAAGATTCAGGAGAATTAGTCAATTCTATCTCATGTTCTATCACGTGGAATACAACAAATGGTATTATTTAGCGTTTAATGGGCTTTTTGACCTTCTAGGTTAGGTTTTTGGTTAATTTAGACTGTGGATTCGAATTCAGCGGTACAAAATCTACAATATATAGTGTTTGAGGCAGTAAAAAAATATATCACGACGTTGTCGCAGCAAAAACCGTATTTTTCCGAAAAATGAGCTTCATTTTGAGGTTAGGATGTCAATCTGGCGCTTCCCCTATAATTTTCCCATGTTCTATGACCATTAAGTTGGAAGATCAAAAAAGATTCAGGAGAATTAGTCAATTCTATCTCATGTTCTATCACTTGGAATACAACAAATGATAATATTTAGCGTTTAATTGGCTTTTTGACCTTTTAGGTTAGGTTTTTGATTAATTTAGGTGGTGAATTCGAATTCAGCGGTAAAAAATCTACAAGATATAGTGTTGGAGTCATTAAATAAAAATATATGACGATTTTGCCGCAGCAAAAACTGTATTTTTCCGAAAAATGAGCACCTTTGTACTTCATTTTGAGGTTAGGATGTCAATCTAACGCTTCCTCTATAGTTTTCCTATGTTCTATCATCAGTAAATTTGAAGCTCAAAAAATTTCAGTTTGATTGGTGTTTTCTATCTGAAGTTCTACGATTTTGAAAAAGAAAAAGTCGATTTTCCCCACTGTGCGCCGTCACCAGAGCTGAGCAATTAGAGCTTTATTTAACATTGTTATTAACGGGGGGAATTATTATATTGTTTGGAGGAGGGAATGAGGAGAAGGAAATCGCGACCGAAGAAAAACATGGACACTCACACACATTGGTAGAGCATACGCGACTCGGCAGGTCGCGAGCAGTAGAGTAGTCCCGCACACACACTATGATGACGACGACGACGAGGAGACCGCGACACGAAATACGCGGCTCCTGCAGAGGCACGCAGACGCCCAGGCTGGAGCTGTTTATCGCGTACAGGCTCGCGCCGTCGATCACGGCACTTACCGCCGTCGCATGATGCATAGCGACTTTATATCTCTCTCTCTCTCTCTCTCTCTCTCTCTCTCTCTCTCTCTCTCTCACTCTCTCTCTCTCTCTATCTCTCTAGAAGGTAAGGTAAGAGAAAGGTAAGGACCTTTGCGCCACGCGCACACGCTTCGGTATAGCTCGTACTTTTGAGCCTTATTTCTGCCGCACCCTGCCTTCGGGCGTTTTTGTTACAGGTCGCTTGCACGCACACTAATGCAAGTCAGCGTCTCAAGTATTTTCAACGCTGGAGATGCTGTACTTGCAAAGAATTTTGACTACTACGGGTCATCTCACTCCGTTCAGATTTTGAGGTTAGTGCTGCTCCTCTAATTTTATAAAATTCAGGAAGGAACACGTGGCCTACCGTGCGGCTTGAGATTTCTTTTTTCACCGCAAGAGGGCAGCACGTGATGGAGCCCCTGGCATGTAGCCTCTGCAAGCGCGTCCCGCGCAGCATTAAAGCACTCTTGCCTTGCATTAAATGCAAGCGCAGGTGTGATGCTGCATGCTTGCGGGCCATCACAAAGGACGGAGTGAGAGGAAATGTATGCACAAGGTGCATTGAGCGTGAGCGATCTGTAAAAACACAGCGTCGAAGTGCGGCTGATCGTTCCATTACTGCTACGGCACAGCAGCAGAAAAGTGCCGTACAAGATAAGAAGAAGAAGGAGAAGAGCAGTGCGAGCGACAATATAAGCGCGCTGGCTGACGCTGGCTCTCGTGCGCCCCACTCCAGCGATAACGTCGAGCTCCCCACTGCTCTATCGCTTTCTTGCGTCTCTCTCTCTAACTCCGAGCAGCAGAGGGGAAGCGGCCCGTCGAGCATCGAGGAGAGCAGGAGCGCGCACGAGCCACTACACTCGTCAACACCGGCAGGAGCAAGCGCGAAAGAGCGGGTTGCAGCAATGCAGGCGCCATCGACAATACGCGCACCCGTCAAGAAGAGGTCTCGAGCAACAACAACCGAAGAAGAAGCGTATGTAAGCATTACAGATGAAGAGAGTAGAATAAGACTGTCGAGAATTGAAGACTGTACCAGCAATGTCTCGGTTATTATGGAGAAGGTCGTGCCCATAGCGTCTGAGATCAAGGAGAACCTGACTTTATTACGATCAGTACCGGCGCTGATGAACCTGCGTCGAATCTTGGTTCGGCACCTGCCTTTGGAGGAAGCAGTGATAGCCAAGAGAGAAGAGGGGGCAGCAGCAGTGCGGGGAATATTGAGCTCATAGTCTCAGGAATAGTGGACTGCTCTAAAGCTGAAGCTGATCCTGTTGAGGTAGCTAATATTGTCCTCAGCACTGTTCTGCCTACTCTTCAAAAAGATGATATTATTAATGTTAGGCCACTAGCTCCCCCTACAATGAGGGGTCGCACCTCCAGAGCAGGAGCTGAACTCGGAATGAATGTTGCTACGAGTGTGAATGACAAATCGCCTACAAGACTGCCACCTTTGCTTGTCCGTCTCGCGAGCAATAGATTAGTTAATGAAATTATGTGCGCTAAGGCTGCGTTTACGCGCTTTAATACAGCTGATATTGATCCCTCTCGTCTGAGCGTGGGGCTGGCAAGAGGTCTGTTCCACACGAACATTTTTATTAATGAATCCTTGAGCACTCCTGTTTATACCGAGTTCAAAAGTCTTAAGGTTATAGCTAAAGAACTCGGTTTTCAGTTCGTGTGGCACAGGCACGGCAAGTTTCTCGTCAGATGGAGGGAGAGACTACGAGCTCATACGTTTACTTCAGCTTCCGATCTATCGATCATTGTAAAATTATATAACATCAAAAGTATTGGTATAGAAACTAAAACTCACGATACGAACATAGACAGCAATGACAACTGCAATACCAATAATAATAATGGAGATAGTAAGAAAAATAACACGAACGCACACCTAACACAAATAACTAATCACGTAACACTCACACATAAAAACAGTACTTGTCACAACAGCGACAAGCAATGTTCAACATCTGCGAATAAATCGGATTGACTAGGTATAGATAATGCTCGCAAGACGGATGACAAGGGAGTGAATTTGAGAGCGGGTTTTTTCAATGCCAATTCCATCAGGCATTGCATTGAGGAAATCCGCGAACTTCTAAGCGGAAACCAATCCTATCATCTATTCGGTGTAGCCGAAACGTGGCTGGACGGTGAGAAGTCCGATGATTCCATTCAGATCGATGGTTACTCGATTGTGCGGCAGGATAGAGATGTCCATGGTGGGGGTGTGGCGCTTTATGTCCGCGACAATTATAGGGTCAAAGTTCTTGCTGTGTCAAACACTGATGGACCAGATAAACCCAATCAGTCTGAATACATCATAGAAGCAAGGAGTCTGTTTTAGTCGCGGTCATCTACCGGGCCCCCACTATCGCATTTCTGAAGAACTCGGATCTTGTCGACAATCTGAGAGAGTATTGTGACGCTTACAGTCACAAAATCATAATGGGTGATCTGAATGCGGATTTATTGGCTGACAGTGATGATGCGAAGTTTGTTCGCAAACTTGCGGCTGAACTGTCACTTCACATCGTCCAGCATGGAGCGACTCATCATACCGACACGTCGCACACATGGCTAGACGCTATACTAGTGGACTGCAACGATACAGTAGTCGACAGCAACAACTTCGACCCGACCTGGCCTAGCAAACACAACGTCATCGATCTGGCCATAAACGTCCGAGCTCCTACTTTGTGTGATACTCCTTTCACATATAGGGACTACAAAAGTTTAGATCCACAGGAGTTGCAGTCCCTTTTATCTAGCTATGAGTGGTCAGCTTTTTACGAACAAGATGTCGACTTAAATACAGCGTTGGACTGCCTTAATTCCAACTTATTAAATGCGATGAACAACTTAGCTCTATTGAAACGAGTCAACCCTCGCAAAGGCAGTCCACCCTGGATTGATGATGAAATTTATCAATTAAACAAACAACGAGACGCCACGTACAGACGATACAAAAGAACTGGCGATGGGCGATTTCACAGTGAGTTCGTTAAATTGCGCAATGAATCTTTATTTAGAAGAGAGCAAGCACGGATATCGTATTACCAAGGAAAACTGCTGGGTAAACAGCAGAGTGATATCTGGAAAGAATTGCGCAATTTGGGACTCCTACCGAAAACCAGAGGAGGGTTGCGCGGGTTCACGGCGGAGGAACTTAACACCCATTTTGCGGGAGTTTCAATCTCAACAAATGAGGATCCCACCTCAATTGAGAATCTAGTAGCATCTGCCAGTGACGATGGGTTTAAATTCAAACCTATCGGGCTAGCAGATGTTATACTTGCGGTAGCGCATTTTTCCTCGCAAGCGAGGGGCGAGGATGACATCCCGCAGAGTGTGGTGGCAAAGTCATTGCCGGTCATTGGGCAACACGTGGTGAAATTTTTCAACTCTTCTCTGAAAAAGGGCGTATTTCCGGACCTATGGAAGAAAGTACGAGTCGTGCCGCTGGGCAAGTGTACTACACCATCGTCGGCGTCGAACTTTCGTCCTATTGCACTGCTGTGCTTTCTTTCTAAGGTTCTGGAGAAAATCGCTCATGACCAGATCCTGGAGTACATGACTGAAACTAAGCAACTTGACCCTATGCAGTCCGGCTACAAGAAGAACAACTCGACACAGACTGCTTTACTCAAACTGACAGACGATGTAAGGACAGGAGTTGACAAGAGACTAGTGACTGTTACTGTTTGACTACAGCAGGGCTTTTGACACAATCTCGCCAGCTAAGCTCTTCGCAAAGCTGCGAGCTCTGGGATTCTCCAGGCATGCATTAATCTGGATTAAATAGTACATTTTAGGGAGAAAACAAGCTGTCGTTGAACGCTCTGACACCAAGTCACCTTGGTTGTCAACAAATCTTGGAGTGCCCCAGGGATCTGTGTTAGGGCCCTTGCTCTTCTGTCTGTACATCAATGACATAAAAGAACTGTTTGTCGAGCTTAATAAGGAATTAAAAACGGACGACCCGCGACGAGTGAGACATATATTATACGCCGACGACCTTCAGATCTACATCCAGATCCACCCTGGCAGCATCGACGAAGGGGTGGAGATATTGGGTTGTGCTGCGCAAGCGGTTACTGATTGGGCAGATGGTGCATTACTCAGACTGAATAAGACCAAGACTAAAGCTATCATTTTCGGCTCTTGTAAATACATAAATAGTCTTGAGTCACAAGGTTTGCCGGAAATGTCTGGAAGATGGCGTCTCTATTCCTTTCTCGCCGACCGTCACAAGCCTGGGTGTTATACTTGATTCTAAACTCACGTGGAAGCCACACGTGGACATGGTCGCAAAAAAGGTTAATAGAGTACTGTATAATTTGAGATTTTTTAGAAAGTTGTAACGGCCCAGTGTTTTTATCTGCTTTATAATTGCTGGGAAAAAAACGCGTTCGCGTTCTGACTCGATTTGTCGTAGTTTGTTTCTTTTAAACCCCTTTTGTTCTCGGGTCTAACGGGACCCAGGCTGATCTTGTGCCTAAGCCTCGTGATCCGCCCCCCCTGTCGCTCCTCGATCCTCTCGAATCGTTAATGCGTACCGCCGAGGAGAGAAGCGTAGTCTTTTCCTAACTCTTTTTGTGGCCGCGCTCGGTGCACTTTGAGCGACAGAGCGAATGCTCTATCAAGCCCAGAGTTTCCGTACGCTCGCCTTTTGGCACAGTACACACGTCGAGAACGCGTGCTGTGATCTTTTTTTTATGTTTTTTCTTTTTTATTTTCTTTAGACGCTGTAGTCGCTCAGCGAGAAGCGAGCGACTAAGGTCTGGATGATTGCTATAAGCAATTTCTTTTGTATTCTCTTTTTTTTTTTTATTATTTTTTTATGGACGTATAGAGGGAATAAGAGTTTTCCGAAAATGAGGAATAAATCAATTGTATAGATATATATCAAGTGTGGTTTTTATTTGCAGCTTTCTTAAGGGTAAGGGAGTTTAATCAAATTGACGCTCTACCACGTATATATATATATATATATATATATATATATATATATATATATATATATATATATATATATATAGAAGCTCACATATTACGAATTTCGCCTCAGGAAAGCTGACAATGAGAGAGAAGCTTGAGATTATTCTAGCTCTTATTCGGATCTATCGTCCTGGTCTAGCCAAATGGCGTGGGCCTCGTTCGACCGCACCCGCGACAGAGCTGAAGCTCTATCAAGCGAGCGAAGGAACAGAGTGCCCCAGCGACTGTTCGCCTGGGTATTTATATTTTTCGCGGCTCTCTCCATCTCTCTCATTCCCACCTTTCCTTCCTTCCTTCAGCTCTCCCCACCGCAAAGGACCGAGCTGCGCCGCTCAATTTTCGCGCCGCTCGCGTTCTCGCGCTGCAGGTAACACTGCCCGTCGGTAATATGCCGGCGCGCCCTGCAAACGCGCGCTTACCATCGTGACTTACGCGCATATAATGCACGTTGGGCTAGGTTTTAATTCTCAAAATGATACTTAGTACGATCGAGGTGTTACATTGCCCCCCAAATTAAATTGTTTTATTTTGCACAAATAAGTAACAAACTAAAAAAATTTCATTTCCTGCGTGCCCAACGTGTTATTAGTATAATCTTTTCCGATCGCCCCCTCACGTCGATGAATAAAAAGGTATTTAACGGAAAATTAAACTCTTGTTTTTTAGGGGCAAAAGAAAACATGATTTATTTATGCCAAATTATATACAAAAGACACACACAAACATAACCCATACAAATCACAACAAAAAATAAAAAACCCCTTTTTTTTTTAAAAACAAACAAATAAGTAAATAAATATACACACATATCCCCATCAGGGATGCCATACTATTTAATTTTTTCGAACCATTCATCAAAATCGCTTATTTCGCACTCCACAATATCCTCCTGATTCGCGCACACCCCCCTCCTTTCGAGATCGGCAAAAAGCTCATCGAGCTCCTCAGGCTCGAGGCTTTCGCACTGTAACGGGATGGGGGGAGCGTCCGCCTTGCTCTCTCCCTTGGCTGATGGAGCTGGCGCTGGTACATGTACGGGGGGAGCGTCCACCCTGCTCTCCCCCTGGCCCCGTGAAGATGGTGCTGGTGATGTGGCCGGCGAAACTGGTGCAGGCGGTAAAGCGGGTGGAGCTGGTGCTGGTGGAGACTGCGGAGGAGACTCTCTGCGAGCTTGCCTAGCGGCCACCATCTCCTGGATGGCTCGCTGACTCTGGGCGATCTCTTCCTGGAGCTCAGCGATGCGAGCATCAATGGTGGCTCGCTTGCTCGCTGGCTCCTCGACATCGTGCTCGCTGTGGGGGTGTTGTTGCGGCGCGATAGGTGCGTCGCTGCGCCGATTGTTCGCGACCTGCTGCCCGGGCCTTCTGCGTGGCCGTCGGCGGCGTCGGCGTGGTGCCGTGGGTGGCGTCCCTGGCTGGACTGCCTCAACTGGTGCAAGCGTCGGAGCTGCTCCTGTTGGCGGGGTCCGGGGCTCCGTCTGCGTGGATTCCCCAAACACTAGATCGGTTTGCGTGCCCGCCCCGCTTACCTTCGCGCCGTTGATCGGAGCCGACCATCGGTTTGCTCGGCCCGTCCGGACCCGAAGGCAGGTCACGGTGCTGCGGGAGTACCAACGCGCGTACGTGAGGCGTAGGTCCAGAAGGCGATCATCCACCTGGGTATTTGCGTCGCTTGCTGCCATCATCGTGGTTTGTGTCGACGCGTCCATGTCTACACTTCGAGATGTGGAGATGGAAAGACAAAGAGCGCACCACGTGATACTCTCCCCCACAACCCCACTTTTACCACCAAATTCTTCACTGTAGCGGGGCGTGCTTGCAAGTCCCCTACAGTTTTCGCGGTCACTATGCACACACACTGTTTTATCCACATATATAACTTTTTACATTTATATCTTAAAATCTATTACATTTTTATTTTTTACATTTATAAAAATCGACCCTTTACACATTGTAATCTAATAAATGTATTTGAATATTCTGCACTCCTCAGTGGATTTTACATAATGCGCATCCCTATATTATCCGTTCTAAATATATCTTGCCGCAAAATAAACCATGTTTTCTCTTTTTTTTTTTTATTTTATTTATATATCAAGCGTACCCCATATTTTCCCTCTATATATGTACATATATACCTTTTATTTTATACTTCCTGGACCGTCACATATTTAGCTTAAGTAACAAAATTAACCTTTATTTATTTAAACAAAAGAAAATTATTTTTTTATTGCAAAATATGGCTTCAAATTTGCCAAATGAAATTTACCACGCTCTCTTTTTAGCTTTTCGTCTACTAGAAGATAAGTATCGATACCGACCTTTTCTTTTACTACATACGGCCCCTCCCATATATTAAAAAACTTTGCGATCTTGCGGTTTTCCGCGTCTGAAACGTTTTGCGCCAACAGTAACACTTTATCTCCGCTATTAAAAATAAAATGTTTTTTGTTAGCGTTTAGTTTTTCTTCCCGATTTTTTACATTTTTATGCAGATAATCGCGTGCCAATAATATTATTTGTTCGCGGGGTTTAACGTACTCTAATCGCGGAATTTTTATATATTTTTCCCAAACTCGTGTGGGTTTTATATTTAAGTGTAATTCGATTGGAGTTACGTTCGTCGTCTCATGGTATGTTTCATTTATTATATTTTGTATTATTTTCGCAAGTTTCTATTTTTTCGTCGATTTCCTTTTCTGAAATATCGTACGAATTTTTCTGAATATTCGCGTAATTTGCGTAATAATCATTGAAATAATTATCTGAGCAATCCTCATTTTCGGGATGCTCATTTATTTCCTCAATACACAGAGACGTATACTCATTCGAGCAAAATCGTACATCCGTGTATTGGGCGATACCATCTTGATGGTTAACTTGAAAAAGTACTTGTTCATTCACCGTGTCTATTAACATTTTGAGTGCTTTATGCGAATCGTAGCCCAATATGCATGGTTTTACCAACTTTGGTACTACGATAAATATTAGTTTTACTTCTAACCCTCCAATCTTTATGGTAAGTAATGCTTGAATTTTTAGACGAGTCTATTTGCCCCCTGTCGCGCCTTTTATCATTTTACCACTTATAGGCAATGTCGGACGTTTTTTAAATATATCTAAATTTTCATAATAAAACTCTTCCGAGATTGCCGTGACCTCACTACCCGTATCAATTAATGCCTTTACATTAATGTTCTCTATGCTAATAGCTATTTCCGGGCAACGCGTTATTTGTATGTTCGCGCCCTCGGGTTCTATATCGTATAATAATTCTTTTCGCGGATCCTCAATAATTGACAAAATGCGGGAGGCTTTAGTCGCATTCTGCACACTTTTATTTTTAAGTGCGTCCGAATTGCACAATGCAACTATGCCCCGTTTCCCGACGTTTTTTCCGCCTGAGTGTCGACGCGTTTATCGCCCAAGTCGATATCTAGTACATCTATGTCAAGCTCTTTTTTATTTCTCCAACTCCCGAAATTCCGGCTATTGTTATTCGACGCATTTTTTGGGCGGCCGTCGCAGTCGCCTTTCTTAATACCGTTCCCGCTTGTTTTTTGCGCGCTCGCGGTGTTTATATTGTGACTTTGCTACGGTTTTTTAGTTTGAACGTTATCGGCGGCACTTTGGCGAAAATTCGTCAAATTACTGGCGGGTTGACCAAAATTTTGTAAATTAGATTTATTTACAAACGACCGTCCCTTTTGACGTTGATCATCGTTATCATAATCGGCCAAAATCTTCAACAAATTATCCTTGTCTTTAACTTGTTGTCCCGTAATTGTGTGACGTATATCCCGCTCATAATGCTCGCTGACTTTCGTCACGATTTCCGATTCCGAGAATTTTATTTCTAATTCTTTAGCGAGACCAAACATGTAAATCGCGTAATTTACGCGGTTCATACTACCGTTCGGACTGTACTGCCCGAATTCTATTTTACGCCTCGCGGTCCGCTGGACATTTGCGTCCCAATATCGCTCTTTAAATTTTTTCATGAAATCCTCGTAATCTTTTACCTCCCCCTCCTGCAAATACCACCAGTTTTGCGCATCGTCTTCAAATGACTGTGAAATGATGAAAATCATTTCATCATAGTCGGGTTGTGTAATAGTCAAGTACTTTTCTAGTTCTGACAAGAACTTTACGGGTCTCTCCGATGCGAGCCCTTTAAATTTTGGTAGACTGACTTTGAATCGACGTGGCGCATTAGGGGGGGGGGGGGCAAGAGACGCGCGTTTGTTTACGTTTGCTTCCAGAGATTTCACCGCGCCTTGACTTTTGCTCGCGACGTCGTCAATTTGCGCGAGCAGATAGGTTTTTAATTCGCCGTATCGCTCATCCTCGTCAATTTGTCTTGTTAAGTTTTCATATTTTACGTGGAGATTGCTACATTTTTCGAGTATTTTGTCGTTTTCTTCCTCGAGCAACATTACGCGGTTTTTCAGCGCGGTTATGTCTACATTTTGTTGCGCGATTTTTTCTGCCTCCGTTGCACGGTCATTTTGTAATTTAAGAAGTGAATCCGACAATGCGTTTATGCGCGCATTTAGATCATTATTTACTGCGTCAATGCGCGACGTTTGAAAAGATGGTGATGCGGGTATTTCCGGTTCTTTTAAGAAATTTTCAAGCTTATTATCGAGCTCGTTTTGACGCTCGTCGAGACACTTTAGCTCCTCTGAAACTGCTTTTTCCCAGTCTCTGTGCTTTTTTTGAGTTTTATTCAAAGTGTCCTCGGCGGTCGTCGTCTCGATGTCGATCATGTACGCCCCGGACAAACGCTTGTTTCGCGGCATCTTTTACGCGTGGTTTTAAACCTGTAATATTTTATAAAATAGTAAGTTTATAATTTAAATAAGGAATGTCCTTTTCCTATTATTTGTTTAATTTCATTTTCATCAGGTATATTTTCCCTCACTTCTCATTTAAACTTTTAAACCATATATTTTTTAGCATCCTTAAATTTTAATTAACTCTAAGCTCTTAAATTGTCTAGAATAATAACCAATTGTTTAGTTGATTTTAAGTTTTTCTAATTTGTTAATTACGAGGGCTAATTTATCATCTTGCTCGTTTTGTTTGATTGAAATCCTTTTAAAACCTTTTAGAGTTGTACTCGTAAGTTCACCCAAATGAGCTCGAATTTGACCACTTTTTCGTGTCAATTTGTTTATGGCATCAATCGCTTCATTTAGGGAACTTGAGAGCACGTTAATCTCTGTAGATAGACGCGAAAAGACTTGACCACGGACCGAACGCATCTCATCGATTTGTATCATATACTCGAGTAGGGCTTGCAGTTCATTTATCCGCGAGTGGATGCGACCCTCGTTAAACGATAAATCCCTCTCCGGTATCATGATTATATTTAGTATTTGATTTAGGAAAAGCTACTATTTTACACGGGTTTGTTTTTAACTACTATCGAGTCCCTTTACGGGCGCCAAAATGATGTAACGGTCCAGTGTTTTTATCTGCTTTATAATTGCTGGGAAAAAACGCGTTCGCGTTCTGACTCGATTTGTCGTAGTTTGTTTCTTTTAAACCCCTTTTGTTCTCGGGTCTAACGGGACCCAGGCTGATCTTGTGCCTAAGCCTCGTGATCCGCCCCCCCTGTCGCTCCTCAATCCTCTCGAATCGTTAATGCGTACCGCCGAGGAGAGAAGCGTAGTCTTTTCCTAACTCTTTTTGTGGCCGCGCTCGGTGCACTTTGAGCGACAGAGCGAATGCTCTATCAAGCCCAGAGTTTCCGTACGCTGGCCTTTTGGCACAGTACACACGTCGAGAACGCGTGCTGTGATCTTTTTTTTATGTTTTTTCTTTTTTATTTTCTTTAGACGCTGTAGTCGCTCAGCGAGAAGCGAGCGACTAAGGTCTGGATGATTGCTATAAGCAATTTCTTTTGTATTCTCTTTTTTTTTTATTATTTTTTTATGGACGTATAGAGAGAATAAGAGTTTTCCGAAAATGAGGAATAAATCAATTGTATAGATATATATCAAGTGTGGTTTTTATTTGCAGCTTTCTTAAGGGTAAGGGAGTTTAACCAAATTGACGCTCTACCACGTATATATATATATATATATAGAAGCTCACATATTACGAATTTCGCCTCAGGAAAGCTGACAATGAGAGAGAGGCTTGAGATTATTCTAGCTCTTATTCGGATCTATCGTCCTGGTCTAGCCAAATGGCGTGGGCCTCGTTCGACCTCACCCGCGACAGAGCTGAAGCTCTATCAAGCGAGCGAAGGAACAGAGTGCCCCAGCGACTGTTCGCCTGGGTATTTATATTTTTCGCGGCTCTCTCCATCTCTCTCATTCCCACCTTTCCTTCCTTCCTTCAGCTCTCCCCACCGCAAAGGGCCGAGCTGCGCCGCTCAATTTTCGCGCCGCTCGCGTTCTCGCGCTGCAGGTAACACTGCCCGTCGGTAATATGCCGGCGCGCCCTGCAAACGCGCGCTTACCATCGTGACTTACGCGCATATAATGCACGTTGGGCTAGGTTTTAATTCTCAAAATGATACTTAGTACGATCGGGGTGTTACAAAGTATACCACTCAGGATCTGCGCAAGCACTTAGCAATGTCCCTTGCTTTTCCGCATCTCGACTACTGCTCTCTGGTGTATCTGGATGCGTCACTCGAAGTTCGTAGCCGGCTGCAAAGACTGCAAAACTCGTGTATGCGATACGTGATTGGTGCTAGGAGGGATGAGCACATCACCCCTTACAGGGAGCAATTACAGTGGACTCAGGTGGACTCTCGAAGAGCCGTTTTTATGGCGATAACCATCTACAAGGTTCTTCGGACAAAAGAGCCAGTCTATCTCGAGCCGCTTTTCAAAAAGAACGAATCGAAACGCCCTGTAAGAGGTGAGGTTAAATAACTCTCTATTCCGCAGATAAGTACTGAAACTGGAGTAAGATCTTTTCAAGTACAAGGTGCGCATTTGTGGAATTCACTCCCTTCACATATACGAACGTTACCATCATTGAAAGTCTTCAAGGTGGCGGTCAATAAATATTTTGCATGCTTGTATTAAATGTCATTGTTGATTTTTCTATTTTCGTATTTGTTTAATTTTTCGTGAAAACTTATCTTGTATTGTTAAATTCAAATTCATTGATATATTTATGTATTTTCATTTATTTATTTTATTTTTAATCAATCAACAAAATAATTTTAAAGAGTATGCATGTATTTATTAGTATGAATGAAAACGACTGTTAATGTATGTATGCAATTTATCCAATGACTGATAGATATCATAAGACCGATGTAGAGATCATGACTTTTATTTGACAACGAAGTGCAATACTTTATGTACCTGACGTCGCATATGTGCAATTATTTTAGGTTAAGTAACAATATGATATTAAATTTTAAGTGAAAAGACATGTATCAAATGTTTTGTAAATATTTACAAATAAATATTATATCTATCTATCTATCTATCTCTCTCTCTCTCTCTATGTGTGTCCCTCGCAGTCAGGGACGATGAAGAAACACACATACACGCACACTGCCCATGACGCTCTCCCGATGCACGCGGTGCGCGGGAGGAGAGGGGGTCAGCCGCAACCCTAGCGGCTTCGCCGAGGCACAGCAAGCAGCCGCACGAGAGAGAGAGAGAGAGAGAGAGACAGACGAAACGGCATGACAGTCCTGGAAGAGCTAGCAGCCGCGAGCCGCCTGAAGCTGCCGGTCTACCATAGCGTAAGCCAGCGCGCACTTGCCGCCGCTGCCAACTGTGATGGTTCGGCAGCGACAAAAGCCAAGCGGCCATTATAGATATACGCGCCGGGCTATACCATGCTCGCAAGTAGTAGAGTTAAAGTTATTGTTGTTATATTTGTTAGATTTGTTGAGTTTGTGAGTGGGAGGGTATTAGTCAAAGTTCGAAGTTAATAGCGTATTTATTAAAGATTTTTGACCGGGAAAACGCGGGAGACCGTGTACGGAACGAGTAACTCATCGTCCGCAACGTGGACATTTTGGAACTGCGGTGAGTGGATTGTCGAAACTGTCGAACGACTTTCGGCATATCGACAGACTGGTAATAAAGTATTATTAATATTATCATTATTATTAAATCTATCATAGGGATGTAAATTGAGAAATGGTGGTGTGACACTTAATGAGTAAATTCAGTGCCCGGCAATTTGATATAATTTGGTATAATTCGGATATTATATAGGGACGTGTAATGGGGAAAATAGTATCCACATATAACGCAGGCAAATAAACCGGTTGAAAGTGAAAAATTCCGGTTGCAAGTGGGAAATTTACAGGGATTACATAGCGGTCAATTATAGTGGAATTGTCTCAGGAACGCGTGATGGTTCGACCGTTTAAAGCGACGCGCGTAGGCTTGCGTAGCCATCTTTAGACGTGCGACCATAAAATTAAGATAATTGTGTATATATAGATAGCGACCAACGAGATTTAAAATAAAGCCTAGGTATTTAAAATGTTTAAATCATAGTTTCATTATTTAGTAGTTAAGTAATTCATCCTGACTTACTGTATCACGGAACCTCCTCGGGGATAGAGTTCATGCTAGGCTAGCCGCGCTTTACCTGGAGCCCTTTTGTTATAAATAAATTCGGTAAAGTGTAGAGCCAACCCTTGGAGTGAATATTGAAATAATTAATTAAAGCTAAAGAGACCAGGGTGATAAAATCCGATGTTAAAATATATGATGGAAAATCTTTCAATAAATTTTAGACGATTAGGAATTTAGTGAATCTACGTACTAACTTCTAATTACATATAATTTAAATATTTAAATAATTTTAATAAATTACATACAGACATCTTTAGACAAACCATCAGTGATAAAATAGCAGACCTATTTTCAGCTATTAATATGAAAGAGATATAGCAATTTAAAATTAATTTATTAGAAGAAAGAAATTCATATTGTTACAAGTAATTTAGTTTGAGAAAGCTAAGTGCCAATGAATTGTCAGCGGTTTTTTTTATATGGGTATATCTTGAGAAAAAAAGTTTTTTTCAACACAGAATATTGCAATAAACCTAAATTTAGATTACCAATATCCACAAAAATCATTTTAATGTTCAGAATTAGAAAAATGCATATTTTTACATTGAAAATCATAGAAAATTTTTGAGTGAATGAGCGATTATATATTCTTGTACCTACCATAGGATTCTCGGACTCAACAATAACAAAATTGACTTTTATAAGTCTGCTTTTACTCAGAAAACATATCATTTCTAGTTGTATTATATATACGTAATTTAAAAAAAGATAAAATATAATTAAATTTAAACTGCAGGGATGTTCACTCAGAAGATCGATCCAGAGGACACCATGGCTCTTGCCCCTGTTCCTGTGTTGAAGAATAGGGCTCATGCAAGTGCACGCTAATTGCATGTGTACGTGTAAGGGATCGGAGCTCCGCCGCGGCCGTAACGGTGAACTTGGCCAGTTTTAGAGAAGGTTGCACTGCTACATAGAGAATATCTGTATATAGGTATATCTATATATAACCAACATCAAATGGCCGATGTTTGAAGTTTCTACTTCAATGATTTTTACACGGCTAGTATATCTAAATATAGTTGTAGTTTGGATCCAAATAATGTATATACAATTTCAAATGTTTGTTATTAATTCTGCACTACAATAAACCCTATATATTTATTAATATTATTAATCTTCCAGGTTCATATGATTATGTTTGAAATATTTTTCGGATTGATCCTGACAGAATGCTTAAGTATTACAAAAAATATATATAAATATAAATAATATAAATATTAATATTTATAAATAAGAGTATTATTTATTAGTATTATTATTATTATTGGTTTTAAGTTTGATTAAGGGGACATATATATACCTTTAAATTTTAAATTAATTCATAATACATTTTACGGTAAAAATAAGTCACTCATCATATATTACCTGATTTTTTTCGGTAAATTTGAACATTTTATCAATATATATCTCAAAAAACTTTATTTAATTTTTATTCAAGGTCGTTAGGTCTCTTTGATTGACTATAATGAAAACCTCTATATTTCTTCCGCTACCGCAAGGTTTAGAGAGCCAATGTGATCGAATTGACGCTTTCACGGTTTTATTATGTTCAAAATACATGTAGTTATCATATGAGTGTGGGAATTTGTATATAAAAATTATTGACCAAAGTTATAATCTATTTAAGCCATATTTCATAATAAAATTTTTAAATATCGAAGAATTTTTGCTTTACTCGTCGTACTATTAATTAGGTTGGGACTCGACTAGCCTCAGTTGATGCGCACAGCATGTGCGCCGGTGGTGGCACATCATAAAGATAAATCAGATACATGGCTCGATGTTATCATTACTGATTCTTCAAATACAATTCGTTCCTCTAAAAAATCTGTAGCACCTTTCATAAATTGTCATGACTATCTAATAATTTATCATAAGTTTGAAAACCCTATCATAAAGAACGCTACAATTACGTCGAGAGATTTGAGAACATTTTCTTCGGAATTACTTTCAAACCATCTCTCTGCTCCTTTGGACGACGAGATTGATAGAACAGATACTTTCAATAACGTAAACTGTATGTTACATGAGTATCAATTAAAGGTAGTTGATACGTTAAATGTCCATGCACCTATCGTAACCTGTCATATTTATAAAAAATTGATACCACGGATAACAAAGGAACTTAAAGAGAAGTGTAAAAGGCGGGATCGCTTATGCAAAAAGGCAAAACGTACTAAAAATATACACCTTCTCGTAGAATATCAAATATTACTAAAACAGCTTAAAAATGAAATCAATTTAGCTAGAGACAGTCATCTCACTTTGTATCTATCAAACAGTACCGAAAAAATCAAAATGCTGGAGTATTCTAGGAAAATTTGGTTCACTAAAGTATCAGTTAACATCGCCTTTGAGTCTTTTTACAATTAATGAACTCATTCAATATTATTCTTCAGTCACTTGTTGCCATCCGCGATGCGCAGATCAAAATCTTCAAAGAATATTTGCGATCCCAATCCGTACAAACGAGCACACTTTTTCTTTCAAACATGCAACTCAGCTTCAAATACACCAAACTATATTGTCGTTTTTATCAAATGTGAAAGGTTGTAGCTGGGATGGAGTCTCTCTTTCGTATTTTCGAGAATCCATACAAATTATTGTCCCTTTTTTCACTGATTTATATAATTTTTCTATATCCTCCTATCCTACATATCCCTCTGAGTCGAAGAAATCAATTACAGTTTATGACAATAATTTTAGCTATATAAACCAAGATTATTGTACCTCACATGCAGGCTTTAATATTATGTTTATTTCAGGTTTTAAATAAAGTACGACACAGGAATTTAGGATAAAAGCATGAACACTTGAGGTTTATTCAAATTAATTTACAATGTGTTGAGCGCCAGCAGCGCGAACTCGCAGCACGATTTTGCAAGTGTTTTATCGACAAGTAGAATTATTTATAAATCTAACATAACTGCGGTGAGCACGGCAGTATGGTTGAAAACTGTATCTATTCGAGAGGGGAAGAAGTTATTACTCAGGGACCCGAATTCTACAGAATATACGGCGGTTAAATACGAATGTAAATGGAAGATACGCGGCGCGACGTTCGACAACCGCACGCGACGCTAGATTTCCAATATATATATATATACTCAATAAGCACAATAATACTCTGTGCAACTTACTCTTTTCAAAATCCGATGTGGCCTCCATCGAAAATACAAGTAGGTATGCACACGCGGAACGAGAAGATCGACGGGAATATCAAAGTATGAAAGCTCCGAAAGTTCGCAAATCGGAGCAAGCGACTACAGAATTTTCGCAACGGAGCAGGCATAACACGAGATGTCTATAAGCGCAGTTCAGTACGAAGTGAGCGAATCTCTCTCTTCGTACCCGCGGCGCTGCACGCGGATTCCGCTAGTGCCGAGCGAGCCCGGCTGAAGTCGCAGCGCATGCGCTTGGTGAGGAGGAAAGAGGAGGAAAGAGGAGCGTCTGCTTGCGGTGACGTTACGCTATACGGAACGCAGTCGACGGCTTGCAGACGGTGTTCTCGGAGCCGGGACGAGGAAGTACGACGAGGGATCCAGCAGAATGTGCACCTGGGCAACTGTGACGACGAAGGGGCACGAAGACGAGAGCTGCAAGCTCCAGGACTGCGTACTTGCAGCAGAAGGAGTGGGTCACGGTTAACCTCGAAGAGGTTATATTTACTCAGCAGCTTGCTGCGTTGCTCTGTTCAACTGCCACTGCAGCTATCAGCTGAGATCAGTGTTTTATGTACCGCTGTCTGTCTAGGTTGCCTCTAGGTGACTGGCGAGTGCTTCGGTGACTGCTACTGCTGCCGTAATGGAGGAGCGTGCTAGGAGCTGGGCTACGATGCTACGACTGGGAGGCCACACTGCCTCTACAAACCCTCCAAACCAGATAAGAGAGTTCCAGTTGGTTTTCCATATCTGCTGTAGGCTAACCGCTCTTTATGTTTTCTAGGGTGTATGCCGTAGGCCTGTCCGAATTGTCCAACAGGCACCGACAGCTAGTGTGAATTGCGCAAGACTGAATTCATAACTCAAGTAGAATTTTTTAAGCATCCTGCTCGATTGATTGACGAAAAAGTTGAGGAACATATTCGCTCAATCTATGAGGAACTTTTAAATGATGAACTTTTAACATGATGCTTTGGCGGTCACGCGCAAATTTCCAACGAGTCGTTCAACTCGATAGTCTGGCGCATGAATCCGAAACATCTGTATTCTGGTCAAAAAGTCATTGAAATTACTGCCTACATGGCTGCAAGTATGTTCAATGAAGGGTACTCTGCGGTTTTGAGTACCATGCAGTTGCTGGATTTGAGTATTGGCCAGCAGTGAAATATATTTGCGGATAACGCTGACGCACAACGAGTCAAGAGGGAAAACAGGTTCCACTCCTTTTCCAGCAAGGAAGCTCGTACGGGTCGTAGACTCGAGAAAATGCATCAAAATGAGTTTTTTGAGCAAGCTGAAGGTTTGTTATATGGAGCAGAAATAGCTAATTAGTGGATTATTAGTGCAAGTAATCGAAAATTGATACTTTTTCTTATCGAAAACTTTGAAGCGCGTTATCTCCAGTTTTCATTTTTACGATTTCTCTAAACTGACAGGCGATATTGAAAAAAAACAACGTATTGAAACGATTTAAAGCTTGTTATCTTCAGTATTGTATCATCTTCTATTAGAACTGAAAAAATGTTGAAAAATCTTTTTAAACCACTTTTATATCAAACTGAATTGATTTTTCTTTTCAAAAAGAACTTTTTCTTAAACCTGTAAAAAGTTAGAATTTCATAATTTCTTCCAGTTTTTCTTAATTCACCCAGAAGAAAAATACATGAAAATAAAATTTTTTTTTATGTTTCTGTTTCAGGCAAGAATGGCGAGCTACATCTTTCCCTCCAACTGGAGACTTCAGTGCCGAGGCGCTTTTACGAATGTGCTTATAAATCGGCTATAATTCAGTGTTCCATGTTAAAGAAATTTGTTTATAAAGTTCAAATACGCATGAAAACATCCTAAAAAGTTCACTAAGCTCAGTTTTTTTTTTCCTTTCAAAAAAATTCGTGAAAAAAAGCTTTTTTTAGGCCTTTTAAAGCAGGAATCCCCCCTTAAGTACGCCTTTTTTAGCTATTTATTAATGATCTCCCAGGCGTTGAATTCCGCGGACGTAAATATCTAATATACGCTGACGATTTTTAATTTTGTGTAAGTATTTTTTAAAGGATGCAGCGGAAATTATTGAGTTTGTTAACGCTAATCTGCGTAGGATTTCGAGATAAGCTCTGGATAACGGTCTCGAAAATCACCCCGTTACAACCAAAGCAACATGGTCCGGGTCTCAAGGGTTCATGAGTAGACTTCCGGTACAGGATCTACCCGACATTATTCTTGATGGTACTGTTGTTAAGACTAGCGATGGCATAAGAATTCTTGGTGTCACGTTTGATAGCACTCTTTTGTGGAGACCGCAGATGACTGTTACATCCACAAACTGCTTTGCAGTCCTTGCGAAAATTAAGAGATCTCACGCCTTTCTGCCGGATCGTACTAAGATGGCCTTGGTTAAGTCGCTTATCTTTCCGTATTTTTAATACTGCACAAGTTTATTTGCAGACCTATCCAGAGAAGTCACTTGTAAATTGAGCCGTTGTAAAAATGCTGCCGTTCGTTATCAGCGGCGGATCCAGGATCGCCCCCATCGCCCCCCCCCCCCCCCCCCTCAGAAAATTTTTTATGTTAACCCATGAATCCTTAACTTGAACCCTAAACCAATAACCAATTGACCCTGAACACATAAACTGTAAAAACATAATCCTATAAGTCGAAAATCAACAATTAACCCAAGATAAGCAATTTAGAATTAAATAAATAAAAAAAATGTAACCCATGAACCCCTAAGCCCAACTTAGAAAATTTTTATCAAATTTCAAATTTATTTCGTTTATTTAACTATTGTAATAATTCTTATACATTAATATTCATCTATAAATATTTGTTCAACTTTCTGATGCACATTGAAATTAAAATTTATAAAAACATACTTATAAAACTATTAATTAGACTAAACGTCTGTTTATACATAGAATTACCGGTCTTCTTACAGTTTCATAGCAATTTATGAAATTTATGCATAACTTTTTCCATACATTTAAGGAAAAACAACTTTTGTTGGATTTACTAAATATCATTATTTATTTGTTCACGTACCAAAATTGTTCGTTATTCAAACCAACGTTTGGTAGATTCAATCAAAGGTTTTTATTGCCTTTTTTCAATTGATTGAATAATTTGAAAAATATTTCCTTACTTGATAAGCTTTATAATAGTATTCCCTCGCTTGTTTTTATTTTTTAGTATAAATAAGTTTGAGTATGAATTTAATTAATTAATTAATTAGAAACTATATCCTTCGCATGTTTCATGTGTAGGAATTTATTTATAAAACAAAAAATAAACAGAAGTAACACGAGTGTTACACTCGTAGCTACAGGCAAGTAGCAGAGAACAGCATGCGTTGTATTACATTATCACGCCCGCGTCGGCTGCTTGTTCTAATTCGCGAAAAAATAAAACAGTCACATTTTTCACAGTTGATTGAAAAATCGATTTCCCTTCTTTCGTTTTACCGAAAAAATAATGGGTTTTTCATGTCTTCTCTTTCGTGTGTTATTGTTTACATTGCACGCCACCGGCCCACCGCTTCGAGTGTCGATACTCTTATTCGCGGTAGATATTAATATTTTCAGTTATGAAACACCTTGCTTGCAATTTAGGGATTTTCAACTGATTCAATAATTTGAAAAACATTTCCTCATCTGTTAAGCTTTGTAATGGTTTTTCCTGGTCTGTTTTTATTTTTTAGTATAAGATTTAAGGATAAATAGACTTATTAGCCTCGCACTATCGTAATCATTTCGAATTTCGTATTCATTACGAAATAAAGTTAGATTTAGATTCCATTGTAGATAGGTTTGTGAAGACCGACTGTAAACATACATTAGAATTAATATTATAAGGGGAAATGGCATATAAAGGCATTAATTTAAAAATTTGATTATATTGTCATACGCTATGCTATGTAATTGTTATTTTAAAAAATGTAATCATTTAAGTGGCACGTATGGAATGTGAAATTGTTATGGACCTTTCTTTTTGTTTACTAATTTGGGCACCCTCAATGTCATCGCTCCCCTATACGCCACTTCTATATCCACCCCTGTTCGTTATGCGACTAACACCGACAAATTTTCGCACATAACTCCACTGTTTAAGGAGTACGATATCCTGCCCTATTCTGATAGAAAAACATTTATTCTGCTCTCATTGCTCACGAACGTCTTGAGGACTAAACCAAGCATACTTCTTCAATGATTTTAAATTTCGGTAGCTCGATGGCTCGAGCTTAAAGAGAATCTCAGAGTATGATTCAGAAGTTAAATCTTTTACGATGTGCTGCTACGAAAATGTGTCTCGTATCGAGCGGCCGCTATGTAATAAGCTTCCAGTTGATCTTCGGTCGGCATACATATCACCATAGTTCAAATTCAAATTACGAGACTTTATGTGCAATTGCGACTTTTCAAATTCAACATCTCTGTCTCAACTGCGAAAATAGTGTAGTCCAGAACCGCTATTTGTATTTGAATTTACCTTTTTCTATCCTTATATTATATTTTATTGTAAATGTTCTTTTTTAAAGTTTATTATTATTATAAATATATATATTCAATTTTTAGTTTTTAGTTCTTAGATCGTTAGTTTTTAATTGCGTGCAATTTTATAATATGTTTTCATAGGTTGAGGCCCCGTGCGAGTATGGTCTCGCGAACAACTACCACCATGTAATTTACTAGTAAATGGCTATTTGGACCTTGAGTACTCAGTCAATAAAATCAATCAATCAATGAATCAAAAAACCGTCCTCTCTCTCTCTCTCTCTTTTTATTTATCTAACTTATTTATTTATTTATTTATTTAATTTAGTTATTTATTTAATTTATTTATTTAATTTATTTTAAGTATTAAGTATGAATGTATTTATTAGCGTGAATTGTAAGAATGTCATATGAATGAGTGTGTTTTTACTTTTGACGTGAAAGATCTACGTACAATTTTGGAAGTGTGAGTGTATGTTTTCCTTATATTTTTATTGTATTTTGTTATCTTTATTATATTTATTTTATTATGTATTGACGAAGCGTATTTTGTGATGTACCATTTGACTATGACTAGTTCATTATATTTAGATTTTATGAACTGACGAATTGTTACAACGAATAATGTTATTTTTTATATAAGAAACGCAATAATTGAATGTTAAATGTGAGATAACAAATGTATAAACTGACTGATATTTTAATTATTTTAACTATACATGTACATGCAATTGCAAGAATTTCGTCATTGATCAATAAATAGTATATCTATCTATCTATCTCTCTCTATCTCTCTTTATCCCTGTCTACTTCTATTTCTTGCCCTGCGTGCATCAGCACGCTTTACGTCGACTGCTGTCTCGCTTATGCTTGCTGGAATACACAAAAGTGTTAGATACATGTTATACGTGGCTTTCGCCCAGAGAGGCGTTGTGACGTTTTAGAAGAGAATGCATTATTATTGCATCAGCAATAAAACCGTCACAATATTCTCTTCCATATGTTGAATTTTCTAGTTTCCATTCTCTTACCAGTTTCACTTCTTTTTCAATTTCTCTTTTCCATCTTTCTAATATATTTTCTCTATTACCATCTTTGCTTTCTGCGTCCTATATACTCATTCCTGCTTTCTTGTACAGTTCCTCTCGTGCTATACCGTGTTTTGTGTCGTTCCATTTTTCTCTGTTGACTTCCATTCTAGATTCCTTAAGTAACTTATTTTCTGATATATTCCTAACTTTTCTTCGTATTTCATATACCTTTCTACTTCTACTTATGTTGTAGTCTCCGCTATCACTAAATATCCTGATGTGCATCTATCTTCTTTCTTCGATTTCCTATATTTCCACTGCATACGCTTTTAATCATAACGTCGAAGATCATCATCCTCCTTCTATAATTTTCTCTGAACTTTCTTTCTCCTATACCCCAGACTTATACCATCGCCGCGGTTGCTCTCCTACATACTTCCTTCATGTATGCGTCATCTTTCAGAAGGATTGATTTTACCTTCACATTAGGCCGAGATTATCAATACACCAAGTACATGTGATTTTAAAACGAGAGCGCGCGCGCCGCGCACTATGGGAACATTTGAAATTTTCGTCCCAAAATCGTAGAACTTTTGATAGGAATCACATAGAGTGATGAACCTTTTGAGAAGTTATAGTTACAGTCTTGTAGATTACAGGAAAAATGAAGTGTGACCAGCAAAAGTCGTTATAACCTCAAAAAAAATGTTGAAATGATGGTACTTTTGCTTCTTTTGCTTTTATTCATAATAGCGAGAAGGAAAGTTGTGTTATATTAACTAAAAACCCATTATTTTGTAAATTTTTACATGCCAAATTTAAATACGCCACGTAAATTATACTACAACTTATAGTTTTTGAGAAAAATACAGTTAAAGTTGATAATTCAGCTATTATTTGTGTATTTCGGATTTTCCGACTAGTCTATAAAATAAAATTATTATTAACACAAACTTTGTTATTTTTCATTGAATAAATATTATGTACAACCTTAAAAATTTACTGCAAAAAGTAGTAATCTTTACGATTTACATATAAAATGATATGAGATTTCTTGCTAAATAAACAATATTTAACAAATCCTACAAACAATATAACATTTCTATTGAATAATAAGATTAAGGAATTACATTTTGGCAATTAACCTTAAGTAACAGTATAATAAACTCTCTAAGAGCGCGTTCAGAAAAGACAGTTGATAAAGAGTGATATATAATGTACACTTGGCATGCTATTTTTGAAATCCTCCAATGAGGTTAGCGATAATATGCAATAATACACAAAACTTTTACTCTGCAGAAGTCAAATTTTACTATTCTATAAAATCAAATTTATTATACATATCAGTAAAAGGCGACGGAATGCTAAAATTTCATGGCGATTCGCGTTGAAAATTTTGCAATTTTTTTTTAAAATTCGATCAGATGTTTGTTTTGTCGAGTGTATCTGTAATATAATAGGAAAGAGTAGGGCAAAATAGTCAGTGCGGGTTAGAATGAACATTTGTGATTTAAAAATATATGGATCCTATTTCAAGCAAAACTAACACTTCTAAAGTATATTTTAATATCCGAAATAGGGGGCCTGCGGCGGCTCAGTCGGTAGAGTGTAGGATTCCCACGCCGGTGACCCGGGTTCGAATCCTAGTCTCTGCCGATTGATACAAGCACCTCTGTAAAAATGACATGTGCTTTGTTTACAAACACACCGCAGACCCCCGTCGTCGATTAGCACCACATGGGAGCACAAACATGGCAACGTTAATTAAAAAGAAAAAAAAAATATTCGAAATCCTTGATATGAAAAAAGTCTCTCTAAAACCATGCAAGGGCAAAATAGAAATTGATAAAATAACAATTAATAAAACTTTAGTTCTTATTAGATTATGGTTATTTAATTTTAGTTTTAACTTAATGTAGAATAATGAAGACACATAAGGTGAAGAAACTAGTTACTTTAATATTTATTCTATTCTGGTTCATTAATTCTTATATTCACTTTACCAACATTTACTTTATATTTTTTACTTTTTGTGTTAATAAAAATATTTTTTGCACATTCAACAAAGCCTGTTTTTACTGAACAAGCCAAGTGCCATAATAATACCATAGCAACCAATGGTTGAAATAAATAAACAACTTTCCAGCTTTACTTAGAAAATATAATTGCTATTATCTGGAACTAATCTAAATATTTTAATGATTATAGTTGATATAAATAAACTATACATTACACATTATACATCCTAATAAAATGCTAGAGGATGTGTGATAGAAAGTCATTGAGGTAAGTGATGTTTAATTTTTTATGATATGATTAACCTGTTTTTTCCATTTTTTTTACTTAAAACTTTTTAAGTATCGGAGATATAAATTTATCTGAAAGTCTTTCTGGTTAAGATTTATTAGATTAATTTTAAACGTATAAAATTATTTAAGAGGGCCTAACCACTTTAAATTAAAAAAATGATCATTTATTTTTAGGTAGGAATAAATTATTCATATTATACTACCTAATTTTATTTCTGTAAATTTGAACATTTTATCAAAACATTTTATCAAACATTTTATAACGAAAAAAATTTTTTTTTTTATGGTTGTTACGTTTTCTTGTTTGCTCATAATACAAACTTGTGTATTTCTTGCTCTGATGCAAAGTTTTGAAAGACAAACTAATCAGATTGGAGTTTTTATAGGTTTTATTATGTACAAAATACATATAATTTGGATATGAGTGTGGGAATTTTAAAAATATCATTATTGACCAAAGTTATAGCTTGTTTAAGCCTAAATTATTCAATTTATTTTCAAAATTATCATAAAATATGGCCTAAATAGACTATAACTTTAGTCAATAGTTCTGTTTTTTAAATTCTCACACTCATATCCTAATTATATGTATTTTGAACACAATAAAATCTCAAAATCTCCAATTCGATCACTTTGGCTCTCAAAGCCTTGCAGTGTATTTTGAAAAAATTTTCAAATTTACCGAAAAAAATTAGATACTAAATGGTGAATGATTTATTCCCAACTAACAATAGATAATCAATTTTTTGGAATTTTAAGGTAGTTATCCTGGTAGGAACCTTATCATGGCACCCATAATGGTTATAAAGATCTATGGAGGCAGACTAGATAGTACTAGACTACACAAAACTCGATAGATCTATACAGATGTACATAGATTCCTCAATAATATTATACACATGTGAAATCTTCGTTATATATTTTGCGTATAGACATTTTAATGTAATTAATGTTAAAAAAAGTTTAACACAAAAGTTCTCATTTATAATGATAAGAATTACAGTCTTATTGTCTCATTACATATGAGAGAAGAAAAAGCATTTTTAACCAAAAAAGTCAGAATTTGGAAATAATATTTTTTGCATGATAAACAAACAATGTCCGCGTAATATGTGATTATCTTGACTAATCTAATTAATTTGTTTATAAACGACACAACCATTTTACATTCTCCTCCAAAGTACAATAATATGTGCCAAATTATTCTATTAAATTGTATGAGTAATTTATAATTTTTTATACTACTGTTTCTGATAGTATAAAAAACATAAACTATATCATGATTTTAGTAAGGCAATTGTCTGATTTATTCAAACATTTGTTTACAATATATAAATATGTACTTTACGACAGTATAAGTAATATAATTCTTATACATACAAACCATACAGGTTTTGAATCAGATATATTTATGATGGAATATAATCAACTATAAGAAAAGTGATTTAAAATAAAATAAATATTATGCACAAAAACTTCATGTAAAAATTATTTACGGATTATTTACTACTTTTAATTATTTTACAATTTGACATGCACCTGCAACATGTATTGTTTATTTCATAAAAATCAGAAATCTGGTTGCACCTACAACTTGATAACCTCACATTTTGGAGGTTATTTATATAAACTTAAATTGATAAAAGGTGAACAAAAATATGTAATTACTTATAAATCAAAAAATTACATAATAAATTATAATTCTGTTTCTTAAAAAAATAATCTTTATGTTGTTGTTGCTATAGAAATGTCCCTTATACAGTGCTATCCGGAAAAATAATGCGGGAAACTAGAAGAGACGACCGTTACACACCTTTATAGTAACTATCTAGTTTGCCTACATAGATCTATATAGGGGGCGAGATAAATTTCTACCAGGGTTGTTCCCTTGATTAAGTATAAAATATTATTTTATCATAATTTATACGTGGATATAAAGAATAATACTGTATTAGTATTTTGAATTTTCTTAAGAAAGGCCTCTCACAGCTCTTTAGTTTAATATATTATTACTTATTTTTCTATTTTCAAAAAGTACTTTGCGCAAACCTATTTAACTAATCCCTTATAAAAAACGCTGCTAACTGTTTAAGCCCTCGACTTTATCAAATAGTAATTGGATATATTATACAGTTACTATATTATTATGCATAGATCAATATCCGTCGATGGATTTGTCAAAATACGTAATTCATTAGCAACTAAACTTACTGGTAATGTTCACAAATACTACTAATATGCTACGTTTAAATTTTAACTACAAATTAAGTTTACGCATAGAATTTGATTAAATTATATCAACAGTTTTTGTATTACGGATGAGATACACATTAAGTGTGTGCGGGACAAAAAAAGTCTCGGGATTTCTCGTCTCGTCCCAAAACAAAAACATCCCGTCCCGGGCATCGGGATATCGTCCCGTCTTGATTTATCTCCGAGACTCAAAATAGCAGTCGGGAATGCTGGGATCAGTCGGGAATCACGGGAATCCATCAGGATTCCCGATCCCAAGCGAGAATGTCAGATCATGTCGAGATTCCCGACCAATCTCGGGATTCCTGGGCAATCTTAAGATTTCCGTCTAATCACGCGATACTCGGCCAATGTCGTGGTTTTCAAAAAATTTCAAGATACCTGAGACTGGACAGGATTCCCAACTAATCCTGGTATTTATGACTAATGTCGCGGTTCTCAACTAATATTAAGATTCTCGACTAATTTCGCGTTTCGAAAAACTATAGGAACACTTGTATTTTTTATTCTATAACAAGGTTTTATGAGTTTATGAATACAGGTACTGGAAAAAATAAGTATTTAGTACTTTTAAATTATAGAACTGAAGTAATATTACAATAATAATTATGGTAGAATTCTTGTGCAAGAAATGCCGACATATTCTAATCATTCATAGTCAAAATATACGTATCAAGAATTTAATGTAACATTTAAATCAATAATGCATTTAAATTCTTAGATACGTGAATTTTGACTATGAATAATTAGAATAGGTCGACATTTTGTACATAAGAATTCTACAATAAAATTACTTAGAAATGTGTTTTAATCCTCAACTAGATTATATCTGCAGATTTAGACCCACATTACGAGATCAGATATGCTCTACTTCTATCAGATCCATAGATTTAGTTTGCAAAATTTAGAACAATTCAAGTAGAAATCTAAAAAAAATTAAAAAAAAAATTAATGTACAAAAATAGACCATTCGCCTTTAACGGGTTAATAAATAATATTTTTTTCTACTTCTTAGAATTTTGTTTGTTTTAAATATTTCATTAAATTAGACTATAAGATTAGGCAAGAATTTGGTAAGACTTACAAATTTTGAGATCAGTCGAGAATTTCGAAAACAGTCAAAGTATTAAATTACTAAACTTTATTCAAGAAGTAACCATTTTTATTCATTATCATAATATCACCTCGTCATACTAATTATTTTCAAATAATTTAGAGAAACACGATGCCTCTAAAATACGGTCTAAGTGCAAAAATAACGGAAAAGCCGTGAATCATGAAAAATAGTCGAGAATCCCGAGAACAATTGGTAATACTGAGTTTATCAGGAAAGCCTAAATCGATCCGATATTCTCGCCTGGACTGAGGAATCTCTCCTGTACTCGAGAAATCCGACCAATCGGGATTTCAGAATAATCTCGGGATTCCCGACTGTTATTTTTAGTCCCGGCAATAAGTCTCATCCCGCTTAAAATGGACGGGATAAATCTCGCCTCATCCCGAGATTATCTCGCGCATCCTTACTACACATATACTTACGAACACACATACATAAACGCGCAAACATAAACACAGATCTACACAGAAATCATTTTTTGGTAGTAGCGTTAAAATAGTATATTGTGCAACTAGGGGAGAAAATGAGCTATTTCTAGCGAGGGTGGGGTATTCAGCACAAGTCGAAGTCGAGTGCTGAAAATACCTCACCCGAGTCTGAAATAGCTTTTCTGCCCGTGTTCCACGCCGTATTTTTTTGAACAAAGGTATGATAGGGCCTTTTTTTATGCATGAAAGTTGAGTAGGTGATCGCGTATTTCGAGTCCTGCACAACGAAGTTGAAAATTATTGTATTTTTAATGTTCACTTTTAATCGTATGGTTCAAATATTTGCACTCATTCTTATTTCGATTTTAATCAAAACTTGCGCATGCGCAAAATTGAGCACTTCACATTTTCACGTTGAATAAAGGTTAAATCTGAAAAAATCGGTCCTGAGTTTATTTCCTACATTATTCGCAATTTTTAAGAAGCGGGGAAAAAATAGTCAATTTTAACCGTAATTGCGGGGAAAAATGACTTTTCCCCGCCTTATTTTTTTCCCCGCTAAATGAATATTTTTCATACTTTCTACAAACACGCTCGAAATGTGCGATTTTATACGCTACTATTAGTCATGAAAAAAGGCCTATTTCATGCCTGAGTTGGGAAAAATACGTTAAAAAATGCCAAGGAAAATTTGTACCAAAGTCATGATTTCTCTTTAAAAAACAAACATTCAAGGATATTTTCTAATGTTGAATTTTTCAAAGACGTTTACGCAAATAGGTTTGCGTCAGGAACTTTTTTAAAAACCCTTTATTTTAAATTCATATTCATTTCTTCCGATAACTGGCTAACAAACATTGTTGAAATTTTTATGTGACCTCCTTTAATCGTCTAAAACAAGCTACTAAACTTCTAATGTTATTGGATAAAATGTAGAGATTTATTAAGAATTATTAAAGAACTACTGTATGAGGAAAGCGGAGTCCTATACCTTGTACCCATTACCGACATTATAGAGTTTTCATTTTACGTAGTTAATTTTTCTTTAAAGCAATTTTACGAAAAGACACACATAGTAAGTGATAAATAGATTGTGTGTACTTTCGCGAAATTTAAAAATCTTATGTATTAGTGGATAAAACAAAAACTAAAATGTCAGTATTCGACATCTCCTTAATATAATTTCATTATTGAATTATTTCCTTTATATTAAGTATATAACAAATATTACCTTTAATTTAATTTTATCATAGAAAAATATTTTATTTTGTGAAAAGCCTTCTTTAACTACTTAAATTAATAAACACACGCACAGATATTTAAAGTAAAATAAATTAAACTTGATATCTACAAATATCACTTTTTTAGAACGAATATTAATAAAAGTGGAAAAAAAACGAGGCCGCCCAAGTAAGAAAAGTAAAAAGAGTGTAAATACAGGAAGGAAAAAATACAAATAAAAAATGCTGGTCGTTCAACTCTTTACAGACGAGCTGAACATATTCTAAATTTTGCAGAAAATAATGTCCATGCTGTTAAATTAGCTCTTAGTATAAGCGATAAAAGGTCTATCAAGGCAGGCAGTAGTATTATTGAAGATTCAAATAGTTGAATGATACTCAGCCAATTAAACATACACCTAAATCTGCTTTAGATTTTTATTTTGAATTTGATTACACTGAACAACGTTATGAAGGTCTAGTACAAGATAGTCGCATGCGAAATTCCAAAATTTATCCATCTTATAGAAAGATTAAGGAAGCGGTGATTGCATGTGAACCTTCTAATTGTAAAGCATCTGAAACTGAAGTATCTGTACCTTTGCAGTGTATGCTTGATAAGACTGTTGAACGCTTATGTGATGCAGTGGCTTTAGATTGGGATAAAAGAGACTTGCGCAATTTAGAGTTAATTACCACCTTAGAATTCGATAGCTCGTCTGGACACGGAAATCCCCACCAAAAATGTAAACATCCAAATAACGAAAATTCAAAGTCACAGCAACATTTGTTTGTTACAAGTATGATAATTTTAAAATTAAGAATTTGTACTAAAGATGAAATTTTCTTGGATAAATCCAACTCCTTAGAGTGCACGCTTTTGTCGACCTCTGAGGATTGCTCTAGAACAAGAAAACGAAGCAGCCACTAAGAAAGAATTCAATCGAATAAATAAAGAAATTGATCAGCTTAAAACACATACGTTTACTATGTCCAATGAAAAAATGGTAAAAGTGAAGTATAACGTTTTCCAAACATTATTTGATGGAAAATGCCTTAATACTATTGTTGGCAACAAAGCTACAAGCAGGTGCCCAGTATGCTTAAAAACGGCTCACCAATTTTGTAATTTGGAAGATAGTTTTACACCTCAACAAGTACAATTGAAGTATAGCTTAGGTTTGATTCACTGCGAAATTAAAGCTTTTGAGCACATGCTTCACTTGTCGTACAGAAAAATACAAGAAACATGGGACATAAAGCAGTGTATTAAAAGTAATTTATACATTTTTATGTTCAATGTCGATAGTTAATTTAAGATTTCTGTTGTATATATATATATATATATATATATATATATATATATATATATATATATATATATATATATATATATATATATATATATATATATATATATATATATATATATATATATATATATATATATATATATATATATATATATATATATATATATATATATATATATATATATATATATATATATATATATATATATATATATATATATATATATATATATATATATATATATATATATATATATATATATATATATATATATATATATATATATATATATATATATATATATATATATATATATATATATATATATATATATATATATATATATATATATATATATATGGGTAATTTTAATACTTTTCGTACTAAAATTACAAAATTATAATACTATTAAAGTCTGACGTAATTTACTTAACGTATTATACACTATGGACTATTCTATGTACGGTAAAAGGAAAGCTGACATTAAAACCTATAATTTGAGTGATCGGAGCATCATTCAGGATATTTGGATGAAAAGTTACCCATAGATTCAACATTGTAAGAAAATTTAGGTGACAAAATGGGAGGCCGCAAGATATCAACGACTTGCGCCCGTAAATGACCGACATTTTGCGGCCTCCCATTTTGCCACCTAAATTGTCTTATAATTTTGAATCTATCATAACCTTTTATCCAAATATCCTAATGATGCTCCGACCACTCAAATTATAGGTTTTAATGTTAGCTTTCCTGTCACCGTACGTAGAATTATCCGTAATGTATAATACAATAGGTGAAAAAAGCAAGCTGGAAAAAAATTCACAGTTATGCTAATAAGTACAATATTGAACAATTAAACAAAAGCATTTTCTTCTAGGACGTTTGAACTAAATTTTCTGAATATTAGAGCTCAAAAGAGGCAGAGAGAAAAAGTTGCAGAGGTACCAACTTTAAGCTTTAAAAAAAGTACCTATTTTCAGGAGGCTGTAAGAAACCAATTTGAACGTTTCAAAAAAGGAATTATAGGTATTTTGAAGACAAAAAATTTAAAATGTGGAAGATTTGAATTCGTTTTTATTTCGTAAAATGGCAACCGATCAAACATAACCTAAAAAACGCAAAATTTTAGGTTTACATTTAGCTCTATAGAGGTGACCAATTAAACTGACGCGAGGGTGAAATTTTGTTTTCTGAAAGTTCGTAAAAAAAGAAAAGTTTTCTGTTTGAAACGTTCAAATTGCTATTAATGAGAGTTCTCACGAAATTTTGGAAAATAGTCGTTTTTGGCTACTTTTGAAAATTCAGAACACTACTAAGTCACACAGGGGACCTTAGGTGCTAAAAAATTTTTTGGGAGCTTATTTGATGAGTTCTTTCATATAAAAAATCGTTGGCTAAATCCGTGACATGAGTGCGCAAGATTTGTTCGAAAAGTATTAGAATGACCCATATATGTATATATATATATATATATATATATATATATATATATCATATTCAATAGTACGTTCTATATGGTCATAAAATAAAGTTATAGTTATATTTTTCTTTATATTAATATACATTTTCAATAAATGCAAGTTCTTACCGCAAATCCCTCTTGTTAAGTCAATAAAACCCAACCCTGGTAGAAAATATACCAACTTGGAGGCAAATGGAGGCATTTCTACTCAAAATAATATCTTAATTTAATTAAAAATATGTAAAACTATGATTATATGTTAAATTATCTACATTATAATGTGATTGGATGCAAAAATATTTTTTGCCGACGATAATAAAATAATAATAGAGTGACGTTTTTGATTAGCAAAATTCACCAACAGTTCGCTAACGGTTGGTTAACATTTCTACCAGGGAATGGCCACAGTTAAATCGGGAATAAAGTTCTATATGCAACACAGGAATAAAGTCAAGTATTCCCTTGGTCTATAATCTTCGACTTCATTCTCTTGTTACATAATGTACTATTATTTACTAATTGCTTCATAAGAGATATAGCTGTACGTTACAATTTCACAGACCAATTTGAAGAGATAAAACATACAACACAGAACAAAATTTACGAAAGTTTTGGAGTAAGAGTTGATCAAGTACTACAAAGTCACGGTACTACTAACACTGGAAATCTGGCTAGAAGATGCTTTGAGCAGTCCGAAAAATTTGCGAAAGTATTATAAATTGATTGCCAAATAGTATCAAATATTACTACTATTTTAGCAGCATTTAAATGTAAAAAGATTTAAAATTGGATGAACTGGAAATATTTTGTTGAGAAACATATTGCCGACATTATTCTACGTATCCATGGGCAAGAATGAACCCTACCGTTCATAAGCTCTTGAAGCACGGATGCCAAATTTCCAGAGAATTGCTATTACCTAATGCATATTTTACTGAAGATGCGAATGAATCGTGGCACAAACTGTACAGAAAGAATTTGACTGCACACGCACGACAAAATAGCAGAGTGAATCGAATATTATATGTATATCACAGGGCAATATATGTAACTGAACCAAAATGACTGAAGACGTGCGAAAATTTGTAGATAAGGGATAGGTACATAAATTAAGTAATATATATAAGATTAGTAGGAATAAGAGTTTATGTTATATTATAAGGTTGAAAATTTAAAGCATTATATAATAAATCTAAATGTATATACCGTTATCCCTTGGATTTTCTGAAAATTGTATTTTATCTACAAATCCGTTGTAAAAATAATTCATTAAAAATAATTCTCTCTTCTTAATACCATATGTTCTATGGACACTAGAATATAACTATTCCTCAAAATTCCAAATGGATTGCATAAGAACCTTGTGAGTGCAATATCTTTAAGTCCCAAATGTGCCATATGGCTATAATAGGAATGAAAGTATTAAACAAGAGCTCATAAATTCCATAGCATACAACATTTTCCATGCAAAATTCTCAATTTGGAATAGTTAAGTTGAGTTTTAGGCTTAACGTTTACATTTTACCAATTTCAGGTTTAAATTTTTATTATTAAATGCTTTGCTGGGGGTAGTTGAATTAAGGACTTAGTCCTTAGAAATTACGGTTTTAAATTTTTTTATGGCAAATATCTCAGCTTCGTCTAAATGGGTTTCGGTTACGGACTTTTAAGAGCTGCTTTACCATTTAAATTTAATATGGCAAAATACTCAGCTTAGGATATTTGGATTAAGGGCGTATGACGTAGAAATTCCAGTTAATTTTAGATTAAATTCTTATTATGGCTAAAGTGGCAATGGAAACAAAATTCGGTGAGGCTTTGGGATGTGGTTTCTGGTACCTAAAAATGAATCCCACTACCCGTAGATTACTTAAATGGGCTCTACTTCATATTATAACTCTACACGTTTTAATGTTAGAAAAATGGTACAAAAGCTAACAAAAGTAGACGAAATGTATATTATTTTCCATTTTATATCCTATACAAATATTAATCAGATCCAAAGTTATTAACAATTAAAGTTGATGACTAAAAATGCGTGATTATTCGAGGAAATTTAACCCTGTTGAATTCATTGATTGTTTGTGTATTTTCAGTACGCAACTTGAATCGTTAATAACTTTGGATCAGATCAATATTTATATATGATACAACGCGCAAAATAAAGCTCTTTTCGTCTAATTTTATAATCTTTTGAACTATTTTTCTAACAGTAAAGCTTCAAGAGTTATGATACGAAGAAGAGGTACCATTTTTCATTAAAATAACAGTTACTCAGGGTAAAAAAGCTTCTATCTCATCCCTGGTAGAAATCTAAGCTGGTTTCTAGCCACATATTACCTAGATTTTATAAATCTGCTTTACTTCTGGTTAAGAAATTAGCTAGAAATCAGTTAAAAATGACATGCTTTTTAGCTAATTTATTGCTGGTTTCTGCTTAATATTCTAGTTAATATAAAATTGATAAAATAATTAATTTATGTATTAATTAATAATGGAAATAATCACATGTTTATAAAAATCGAAGTAATAGGAACTTCTAATCATCCTAATACTAATAATCCTAATCAGATGTCCTAGATGCTGCGTATGATTTTTCAATATTATCGATATTTTTTACTTCAATCGATAATTTCTCATAGTGGGTATACGTGCACGTGTATGATGATCATATCGGATGTGGTCCAAATATCTGGAAGGCTGCGTATGATTTTTCAGTATTATCGATACTTTTTACTTCAATCGATAATTTCTCATAGTGGGTATACGTGCACGTGTATGATGATCATCTTGGGTGTGATACAGATGTCTGGGAGGCTACGTATGATATTTCAATATTATCGATACTTCTTACTATAATCGACAATTTTATAGTGGATGTATCTGCGCTTGTGTGAAATGATCATCTCCGACGTGGTCCAGATGTTCCGGAGGTTGCATGTGATTTTTCAATATTATTGACAATTTACATTTGATGTGGGTGCACATGTGCGAGTTGTTCAGCTTTGGTGTGGTCCATATGTACTGGATGCTGCGTCTGATTTTTTGTTGTTATTGATATTATTTAGTGCTATCGAATATCTTTATTGTGTGTGTACATGCACTTGTACGAGATTATCATATCGAGTGTGATCCAGACGTACTGGATGATGCGTATAATTTTTCTTTATTATTGTTATTTTTTACTACTATCGGAGAATATTTTTAGTGGGTGTATGTATACGTGTGCGAGATGATCATCTCGGGTTTGGGCCAGATGTCCCAGATGCTGCGCATGATTTTTCATGATTATTCCAGGCATGGTCCAGATGTTCTGGATGCTGTGAATTAATTCGCGCTGTTATCGATATTTTTTCAACTATCGATAATTCTTTTTAGCGGGTGTACGTGCAAATGTGCGAGATGATTATCTCCTTGGGTATGGTCAAGATATCCTAGATGCTGCGCATGATATTTTATGATTATCTTAGACATGGTCTGGATGTACTAGATGATGCGAATCAATCCGCACTGTTATTGATCTTTGTCAACTATTAATCATTTTTATCAGTAGGTGTACGTGTACGTATGTGAGATGATCATTTCGGGTGTGGTCCAGATGTCCTAGATGCTGCGTATGATTTCTCACTATTATCGATATTTTTTACTTCTATCAATAATTTCTCACAGTGGGTATACGTGCACGTGTGTGATGATCATCTCGTGTGTGGTCTAAATGTCTGGAAGGCTGCGTATGATCTTTCAGTATTATCGATACTTTTTACTACAATCGATAATTTTATAGTGGATGTATCTGCATGTATGCGAAATAATCATCTCGGACGTGGTCCAGATGTCCCGGAGGTTGCATATGATATTTCATTATTATTGATACTTTTTACTACTATCGACAATTTACAGTTGGTTTTTGTTATAAATATTATTTACTGCTATCGAGTATTTTTTATTGTGTGTCTACATGCACTTGTACGAGATTATCCTCTCGAGTATGGTCCAGACGTACCGTATGCTGCATATAATTTTTCTATATCATATTTATGTTTTATTACTATCGTAGATTCTTTATAGTGGGTGTACGTACACGTATGCGAGATAATGATCTCGAGGTTGGTCCAGATGTACCAGATTCTGCGCATGATTTTTCATGATTATTCCTGTTATAAATATCTTTTTATGATATAATTTCCGATAATATTTTTTTTTTACCTTCCGAACTTATTCTGAATATTTACCTTTTATCCTCCCTACCTTAAAATATTTCTTCTGTATTTATCTACTATCTACACATAATAATACGAGTGTGCGAGATAATCATCTCAGTTGTTAAATATTAAACAAAAGATTGTATAATAAAATATTGTTAAAAAATTGCGGCATACGTTTCTATCGCTTCAATAACGCGAGCGAGAGTTAGCGAGCGATCGGTTATTGCTAGTTATATATTAAAATTTGTATTCTAAATCTTAACTAGTAATTTGCATCTTGTTCAATTAAAAAATTTTTAAAAACTTTTCAGACATTCTGAAGTAGATGACCTTTGGTTATAAACAATTATAAAAAGTTATAAACAATTTATGTTGCAAAAAAAGAGCCAAAAAATTCAAAAGTCCGCCATTTTGTTTTTTCCGGTAAAAATGAAATATCCTAGACTATGCAATACTATATATATATATATATATATATATATAGCCAAAGCTATAAGTTTTAAGAATATTTTTAGTTTTTTGATTTCAGATGATCCGTTGGTGAGATATCGTGTCGACAGTCAAACAAAAAAATAATTTCGAGACGGCCATTTAGTCAAGAAAAATCCGTAAAAAAAAAAAAATTTTATATCTTCAAACGTATACGCGTAATATTTCGAATCGGCGACCGCCGAATCGCTACGAAGCAGAGGTAGATACAGAAGGATAGATAGATAGATAGATAGATATACTTTTTATTCATCAAGAGACGAAAATCTTACAATTGCATGTACATGCAGTTATAATAATTAAAATATCAGTCAATTTTATGTATTTGTTATCTTACATTAACGTTCACTTATTGCATTTCTTATTAAATAATATTATTCGCTTTATCGGTTCGTCAGTTTATAATATTTAAATATAATGAACTAGTCATAGTCAGATATCACAGAAACACGCTTCGTAAAAAAATAATACATAGAATAAAATAAATACAATAGAGATACATATTAAAAATAAAAGAATACATACACATACTTTGCTAAATTTTTACGTATACTATCACGTCAAAATTTAAAACACTCTCATTCATGACACTTTAACAATCACGCTAATAAATACATTCACACCTAACACTAAACACATTTAATAAATAAATAAATTAATAAATAACTAAGTCGAATAAATAAATAAACCAGATAAATAATTAAATTAAATAAATAAATAGTCTAAATAAATATCCGAGTCACCTCTATGCATTCTCTTCACGATGTAATTGCTTAAGGTGCCTGCTAAACGTCGTTTTAAATTTACAAAAAGATGGCAGGCACCTCACTCTGCTCGGGAGCAAATTCCAGAGGTGCGCACCTTGAACTCTAAATGAGAAAAGGCCCTTATCGGTGTACGACCCCGGAACCGAGAGCTCTTTCATACCACCCCTACTTGAAGTCCTGGCCTGGTTTTTTTCAAAGAGGGCATTAAGATATGGTAGCTGCCGCATGACAACCGCTTTGTAAAGCAGCAGCCCCATAAAATACTCCCTCCTCACCTTCAGATCTAACCAGTCCAGTTTTTTCCTGTAGGCGGTGATATCCTCATCTCGCCTAACACCACATATGTATCTCACACATGCATTCTGTAGACGTTGTAGTCGTGTCTGGAGCTCCCCTGACACGTCAAGAAGAACCACTGAGCAATAGTCTAAGTGAGGTAGTACCAGTAAACATGCCAGCTGCTCCATCAGTATCTCTGTGGTGCTTGAACGGAAAAGTTTTAAGCTATACAGAGCTCTATTTACTTTTCTACTGACGGCATTCAGTTGCGGCTTCCATGTCAACCTTCCGTCTATCACCACGCCGAGGTTGGTGACTGTATCGACAAAGGGTAGGGAACGTGTACGCCGGTCTATATCTCAATGCCTTGCAAGTCAAGGTTCTGAACTTGTTTGATGTTGTGATCAGATCCAAAAATGATCGCCTTTGTCTTGCCAACATTGAGGCGCAGGCCAGCTGACGTTGCCCAGTTCGACACTGCTCGTGCTACAGCCGACATGCGACTGATACCATCACAAAGACCCTTCAGGGTCACTTGTGTGTAGGTTTGCAGGTCGTCAGCGTAAAGTATGTGTTCAACACCATCTAAGTCTAGTGCGTCTTGTAAGTCGTTTCTGTACAGGCTGAAAAGCAAGGGTCCCAGGACTGAGCCCTGTGGAACGCCAAGATTGGTGGTTAGCCAACCTGAATCCCCGTTTGTGTTTGTGACAACTTTCTGTCGTCTCCCCATAATATATGACTTAAGCCACAGGAGAACACTCCTGGAGAATCCCATGCGCATCAGCTTACGCAGCAGTTTAGTGTGTGCGATGGTGTCGAATGATTTGCTAAAATCAAACATTAACAAAATAGTCAATAGTTTTTTGTTGTTGTTAATACCTGATCTTATGTCTTCCGTCAGTTTTAGTAGTGCTGTCTGTGTACTGTGATTCTGTCGAAAACCAGTCTGCATCGGGTCCAAAGTATTATTTTCTCGTAAAAAGTCAGTTATTTGGTTGTGTACTATTTTTTCAAGGACCTTAGAAAGGAAACTCAGTAGGACAATTGGTCGGAAAACTGACACCGTAGATGGGACAGGCTTCTTCTTCAAAGGCACCAACTGAGCTCCCTTCCAAGTTCCCGGAAAAATGCCACTGGACAGATAGGAGTTAAAGATCTTAACAATATGATCTTCCACAAACAGAAGAGCCTTAGCCACTATACTTTGGGGAATGCCGTCTTCCCCTCTGGCCTGTGATGAGAAGTGGGCAACAGCCAGGACCACGTCCGAGAAGCTGACCTCTCCGAAAACAAAGCCGTCATCACTGGCAGTGGTCAGGACGTTGTCAAGTTCTTCATCACCCTCATTTTGGGAGATCGACACCCCTGCAAAGTGGGCATTGAGCTTTTCCGGTGAGAAACCATGAAGCTCCTCTCTCGTCTTTGGCAGAAGGCCCAGAGCCTTGAGCTCTTTCCAGATATCTTTCTTATTATCAATCGCTTCAGAAATTCTATTTTGTAAAAATCTTTCCCTTGTTTCCTTCGTTCGTAATTTAGCTTCAGCTGCAAGGCCCTGATACTCCCGCCACAGTCTGTCGTCTTTGGTCCGCGCATAGCGTCGTCGTACGGAGTCACGTTTTTTGTAAAGATGTATTAGTTCAGCATCAACCCATGGTGGAGTCGTTTTCTTTTTCGGCGTGGATTCTTTTAACGGTGCAAATTTATCTATCACAGCCATGAGGTAGACACTGAGGCACTCTAATTGACTGTCAACACCCGCCGTGGGACCATCGATCTGCGACCAATCACAGTCAGCTAGGTGAGACAGGAGGTCGTCTTGCTGGATCGATTTAAAATCCCTGTAGCTGAAAGATTCAGCCACAGGGGATGCAGCAGTTTCGACCCCAATCTCGACCTCTATGATGACTGGGAAAAGACGCCGGCCGATTGTCCCTGCTCAGTACAACGTCATTATTATCTGTCAAGATCACACCAATCCACGTGTGAGAATCCGTGAGATGATGAGTCGCACCATGATCAATTATTTGAAGGTTAAGATCATCAGCCAACCGCCTAACAAATTTTGCATTGGCTGACGTTCCGAATAGGTTCGCATTCAGATCTCCCATAATAATTTTGTGACTAAAGTCTTGGGTATGTATCGTTAGTTTGTCTGTTAAGTCAGAGCCCTGTAAAAACGGTACGTGTGGTGGTCTGTATATTAAAGCAACAAAGACGAGGGGAAGGCTGCCCTGCTGAACACTGCACATTAAATATTCAGGTATAAATGGCCTGCTCTCCTGTGTTGTTCGAGACCTGCATAGTAAATTGGCCTTGAAAGTGTTATGAATGTACCGGACCAGCCCGCCCCCTAGTTTGTTGCGATCAAGTCTAAGTAGTCAGTAGTCGTCGATCTGAATGAGATCACTCCCAACATCAGGGTCAAGGTGCGACTCAGCAACCCCAAAGAGATGGTAGGCAGGACGAGCTGAAAGGTGTTGTTTAATCATGCTAATGTGCCCCATCAGTGAGGTAACATTGACAAAACCTGCCCTCAGTCCCTTACAGTGAACCCCCCCAGCAGTGTCTGCGGATAGTCAATTTTTTGCAGCAGTTGACGGAATAACATTTTTATCAATTACGATTTCTTTATCAACGTTTATTGTTATATTATTTACAGTTTGTGATGGTTGATTAATGACATATGATGCCACTATTGTTTGTAAATCAGCCGCAGATGAAAATTCATGAGAGACGTCGCCATCGCGTCTCTTCACCAGGAAACGGCCCCCTCTATGCAAAACATATTTAAAATTAAGTCTCATCGAAAGGGCCTTGAGACTTCTATATTTAATAAAACATTCTTTTGTTAATAATTCATTTATAACAATTTTCCCATTTATAATCCCAGTCCTGGTTAAGAGCTGCAATGTCGACATCTCTAGCATGAAAGCCAGTGATAAGCTTTTTGGCTCGCATTATTTTCTCGCCTAACGCACTGCTGGAAAGGGTAACAACCCATGGTGACCGTCTACGTTCACTATTTGTATCTGCTGATGCCACAGCTTTCGGTTCCTCTGACCGAAGCAGGCGTGTGTCTATTATATCTATTTTTCGTGTTGATGGAAGGACACGGCACAGTATCGCGTGTGCAACTTCAACACGGTTAGAGACATCACCGTTGAAACTGTTTGAAATAATGAGCTCCGTATTACCGCTTTTAATGTTTTTACTGTCCATTGTCCTCCCATCAATCGTTTGCACCCGCGTGCTTCGTGCAGGTGATGCTGCAGCATCAGCATTGTCGATATTGTACTTATTCAAACGACTAGATGTTTTTTTTCTACTATTTACAACTTGGATAAACCCGTCATTATTGATATTACAATTGTCATTTGTGTCGCTTATATTACTATAATTGTCGAGTAAAGTACTATTTGTAGCAGACGCATTATTATTATTATTACATTTATTTGTACTTGTCAGAGAAACGGTATTGTTTTGTGTACTGGGGAGCACTGCGATTTGTTGGAATTCAATTTTATTTAATATAAGTTGGTTATCTTTTTGGACGTTTTCTACATTTCTTTCAATTTTGTCGTTAGTAGTGGTATATGCAGAGGTAAAGTCTTCTTTTGTTATTATTTTTTCTATTTTCGTTATTATTTCTTTGTTGTCACTTTCAACTCTATTGATTTTATTAGTTAAGTTTTGGAAATCGTTTTCAAAAGTATTTAATATAAAATTATCAATTTTTGTCTGTGACTCAAGATTAGTCTGCTCTAGATTATCAATTTTTTCAATCAACATATTATAATTTACCTCTGTACTGGTCAACAAATTGTTCGTGTCGACGTTACAATCGTGTAATTTTTTATTTTTGATTTTTAGGTTATCTATTTCTTGACAAAGCACTTGCTTCTCCTTTTTTATCTCCTCCAGCTGGGAGTGTTGTTTCGACACTTTTCCTCAATTTTTTTGCAGCTTGGATTCAATTGAAAGTGCCAAAGTATGTACTGCTGGTAACGTATTTAGCCTATTTACAATTGCCTCCAATTTGCCTTCAATAGAGGTGCAATGTGTAGCAAGTGCATTGTCAATGTTTCTTGAAGTTGAATTCGCGTACTCCACCAGGCAGGAGACCGTTGTTCCCTTTTTTAACGCGGTGCTGTCTAGCATACGAATGACGGACGCATTTATGTCATTAATGCTTCTGTTATTTTTGGAGAAGGAGGACTGCGAAGTATTATTAGCTCGGTTTGAATCCGTACTCTTGGCCGTGACGTCACTCGGGGATTCCCCGCTGTGCTCTGCTCCCGTGCTGGAAATGGGCGGGCCTAGTGACGTCACAGGAGACTGCGCGGCCAACCGGAGTAGGCTACTGGTGGGGGCGGGGCCTAGCCCCTGCAACGGAGAGAGTGAGGAGTTGGTGGGCGCGGCCTTGCTCACCTGATTGGTGCGCGCAGCTGTTGCAGGCTTTTTATTGGCCGGAGTGGACGCGGCTAGCTCTTTCTCTTTCCCACTCATGTTGTTGTTAGCGTTCGTCGGGCGCGTGACTGCTGACTCGAACATCGATCTCTTCGAGTCCATGCATGCCTGGCACGCTACCGCTTTGGTTTGTAGTTGTAGTGCACTTCTTTGTACGCGGGTAAGCACTGCAAGAGGCTTGCACGCCGGATGATATGTTATATTGCATATGCAGCACTTACGTAGCGAGTTGCTGCTCCTAGGAACCTCCCCGCAGATGGCGCAGTTAAAGACAAAGAGTCGTGGAAGGTAATGATGGTATGTCTAGGATGCAGCAGGTGTCGCCTCGGTAGTCACGTAGTTGCAGTTCGAGTCGGCAGATGGCGCCTTGATAGTATGGCACTGCGTGATGTGTGTCCAGATTGAAGTGGTACCTCTGAGTTATTTATGCTTCGTGCTTGGCTTCCGCCACTCTGCCGTATTCACCTCACTTAACCTCAAAAAACACCTGGCCGGGTGTTGTTGCTTGGATGCTGAAAGCCGTGCCGATGGACCAGTGGAAGCTGTGATTTATTATCACAGATATAGTTAGAATGTTCCACTGTGCAGGCACCAGAACAGACCGGCTCACGGACGCAGGAGGCAGCAGAGTGCGGTGTAAATGCAGGAGCCAAAACACGAGCAGGTGTACCTACCAGACGCGCGACGAACCGAGAGGAGGAGTGAGCGCGTCGGAGAAAAAACTGCGAATGTCAACAAGCGCAAACGATATTGATGTTGATGTTCAATTCGGATACAGAATTATTAATTTTATAGTTGTTATAAGCGATTTGTGAAGTGGTAGTGTGCAAAAAGTGCGGCGAAAAAATAAAATTAACTGAATCGACCACACGTGGTTTGGGTTTTAAAATTACCGTTTCATGTGAAAAGTGTGAAAAAACTGAAATACCTAGCTGCCCTTACATAAAAACGGCTATGAAATTAATCGCCGATTTACCTTAACGATGCGATTATTGAGTGTAGGTTTGAATGGCATAAAAAAATTTGTGCTTTCATGGAAATGCCGCGACCTGTATATCATTCTTTTTACGATAAGCTAGTCGAATCAATATCTAGAGCGACATCAGCTGTTCGTAATAAGAGCATGCAAATGGCAGCTACAGAAGAAGTATCCAAATCTTGTGAAGAAGGCCAGACCTAGGGGATTACAGTTTCGGGCGACAGTTCTTGGAGGAGAAGGGGATATTCCTCCCTTTACGACATTACGACTCTCATCGGTTGGCGCACGGGCAAAGTCGTCGATATACAAGAAAAATCGAAGTATTGTAAAGCTTGCGAATTTTGGGTAGATAAAATATTTAAAGGCATTGTAGATGCCAAACCTTATGAAAACTTCATTGTAAAAAAAAGAGTTTATCGATCATGTTCAGAAGCGTATGGGCACGCGACTCCGCAATTTGGAAAGAAAAAAATAAAGGACTCGGTGGCAAAGGAAAGTTGACCGGAAAATTAATCGATGAACAAAGCATATATTTTGGATTGGCGATAAGAAGAAATACAGGATCTACTGAAGATATGAAAAGAGAAATCTGGGCGACACTCTACCATAAACTTTCCACCGACAAAAATTGGCAGCACGACAAATGCCCTAGCGGCGCCGACTCATGGTGTACTTGGCAGAAATCAAAGACTACGAATACTCTCGATTCTTACCGCCATAACAAGCCGTTCAATATGGAAGTTTTCAATGCTATTAAGCCGATTTATGAAGAGCTTTCGAATGACGATTTACTTACTCGCTGTTTGGGAGGTTTCACACAGAACAGCAACGAAAGTTTCAACTCGACCGTGTGGAGCTTGGCGCCCAAGAGCACTTCGAGTGGCAAAGTGGTTCTTGAAATAGCTGCTGATATTGCTGTTTGCATTTTCAATGATGGCCTCAGCAGTGTCACGGAAATCATGAAAGTTTTAGTCATGACTGGTACATTTTTGCCTGGAAGTCGACGCACAGCGCGTCAACTACGCTGAGCGCTCACTAACCGACGCGGTAAAAGAGGCGCGCAAATTCGATGAGAAAATCTGAAGAGGATCAAAATCTTGAGTTGGAAGAGCAACTTTATGGTGCTAGCATCGCAGACTAATGGTAAAAAAAAATTTATGTCGATCTTTTTATTTTAACAACAAAAAACATGTGTCAAACTTTAAACGCGTTTTTCTCAAAACAGCATTTTTGAAATCTGGATGCAAAGTCACGGCCACAATTTTCGTCCGATCGACTTCAAATTTTGATACAATCTTTGTAATTGAATTTAGGAGAGAAGTACGTAGGGGTTTTTTGATTAATTTAAAACTTCTCATTATATGAGCAATTTTATACGAAATTTTTCGAAAAAAATGAAGGTGTCAATATTTTCAAAAAATCCTACGTACTTCTCTAGATATTTAGATGTAAAATAACGAAAAAAATTTTATTTTGTTCCAGGTCCAAAATTATGCATGTAATTTTGTATGCAGAATAGCGCAAAGAGAAAAAGGTGCTACCGGAAACGCGCTGTGGGCGGCAAATTTCTGTTTAGAAAAATTAAAAAAAAATTTTTTTGATACTTCAAGACATGTATTGAATATACCATTGTTTATTTCTATTAAAAATTTTTTTTTTCATATTAAAATAAAATGTTGAATATGCACATGATTTTATGCCTGCTACTCCCAGAAATCTTCATCTTTGTTATACAATCCTGCTATATTCCATAATATTACTCGTACTTTAATATTTCTTTTCTCATTTATCCTACTAGTATTTTCTTTGTATCTTGCTGTCTTCTTTTTCGATACTGTTCCTCTAGGCTCTCCGTTTGTTCTTTTCTTCTTATTTTCTTTCCTTTTCCGCCCCCATTTCTTCATTGAAAAATCTTCTTTTTCTCTTCCAATCTTCCTGACCTTTCATTTCATTTATACCATTTTTTATTTACCTCAATTCTCTTAAATCTAATTTGTATTTCGCATCCTTTATCTTTTTGACTTATTGCAATCTTTACAATTGTTTCTGTATTTCTCTACCTTTTTTTGATCTGTCATGGTTTATGTATATTTCTTCATCTCCGAGTATGCTTTTCATACTCATTATTTTCGGAAATGGAAACATATTTAGAGCATACCATTTCTTACTATTCACAAAACAGAGTTATGAAATTCAGTTTTCTTTGGAGCAATTTATTCCTTGAGTCCTACAGAATCCGGGACGACTTTTATTTTTTTTATAAAAACAATTATTTTTTGAATACATAATGAAAACATAATATGATAAAGTAGGGGTTTACGGTCTGACCACGCTTTCCTCTTTCGATTTCCGTCAAAATTTAGTTCCGAACAACGAGTTGAAAATTCGTTGCCGATAAAATCGACCCGACGGGGAATCCAACCTATGCCCTTGAGGCTACTCGTGTATCAACTGGGTAAGTCATGCCGCCTCAATAGGTCAAGAATGAGTTAAATTCCGTAAAAATCATTGTCCATTTTATAGACGGCAAAAATATTTTGACACAATCTAAGTTGACGCAAGTTTTCATGTCTTCAATGCGTATATTATATGTGACTTTGTGATGAATTAGACCCCTCTAAGTGGTCTTTATAGTCCGTCGAAAATTCACTAATCTACATTATTGAATTTAAGCCTTTTTAACCACTTACCATGTGTTTTTGAATCAGGTGGGACATTTTTCATGGTCACCGAAGCTTTAAAGTATTCTTCAGAAATGTACTCATGGAAATAAGGAGCTACATTTTTAAAAAAAGATTATTTTTAATTATTAGACACACGTGTATCAATATTAGTAGTAATTTTATAGTATTTTCATAGTATTATTATTGATATGTGTGTCTCTAACAATTGAAAATAATCTTTCTTTTTTTTAAATGTAGCTCTTTAAGTCCATGAGTACACTTCTGAAGAATACTTTAAAGTCTCAGTGACCATGAGAAATGCACCGCCTAATTAACAAAAATTCAAATTCGTAATCAGCGACCCCAAAAACCCCCGAGTAACAATTTTCAGCTTAAAATATTGAACAGAAAAATGTGGGCCACAAAGGGTTAAGGTATGAAAACTCGCAACAACTTACAAGGAGAGTGCACACCCTCCGGGAAACGAAAATCGGTCAGACTTTGGGAGTTGTCTTCTGGTATCCAAAAATGAAGCCTAGTACCCGTAATTTATTCTAATGGACCCTTGTTGTCGAGATACAAGATAATTTACTCGAAATATTCGTTATTTTAATGAAAAATCGTATCTTTTCTTTTAACAATAACTCTACAAGTTCTCATTATAATAATAATAAACGTCTTTATGATAATAAAATAATTAATTAGCTTTGCAGTATTTATAATTATTAAATTAAATTCACAACCACTTTTATTATTTATTCTAATCCTAACATTTGAAAGACCTTTTTTTATAAAGAAATTTGAATCATCAATAAGAGTGCTCCACCAAGCCGCAAGCGGGTTGAATGGCGCAAATTTATTTTTCTTTATTTATATTTTCGTTCATGTTCGACTATTTATAAATGATAAATAAACAACAAATATTTCGAGTAAATTACCTTATATCTCGACTACAAGGGGCCATTAGAATAAATTACCGGTACTAGGCTTCATTTTTGGCTACCAGAACCTTCCTCCATATGTCTGCCCAAAATTCTTTTCTGGAAGGGTGTGTACTAGAGTGGATCGAGAATTTCAAAAAAGCGAAAATTGATTTGGGTTAGTGCGCAAAAATTATGATTATATGTAAGAATAATGAAATAATTTTTCAGCACTCAAAAATGAGATTTTCAATTCCGGCAAGAAGCTCAAAGTTTCACTTTCTATTATAATAAAAGCGTTAAAAGAGCAGGTCTGGGTTAAATCAAAAAAAAAATTTTTTTTATGAGTCCATGAAACTTTTTATGTTTAACCACTAGCCTAAATCGATTTTCGCTTTTTTGAAATTTTCGATCCACTCTAGTCTGCACTAGGGCGGCATGCTAGTCAATCCGAGAACCGCGTTTTCTAAAACCCCGTAGTTTGCAGATGCTACATTAGAGCAACATTTCTCCGCACCGACTCCATTCTTTCTCCAAACATTTTACTCCATTGCCGCACAGATATGGGTGATGTGTATATCAGTTAATGTAACGCTTCGTATATTATTATATTTGTCTGTAGTAATCCTTAAATAAATATAAGATAGTAATATCAAGTACGCATTATTACATTAACTAATTCTCCCCTATAGAATCAAGTATTATAATAAAAATTTGGAATAAACGTCTATAGTAACGTTGAGAAGCTATTCGAGATTTCGTATTACATTCAATTTGAGAATATCAATTGAAAGTTAAAAGAAAACTGTATTTTATATTTTATATAACATATGTAGTATAAATTTAAATATTTCAATAAACGGGTTTTCATCAACGTGAAACCAAGTTTAAGACAGATTTCAACATTATAAATCACCTAGTACAAGAATCATAAATTTATACTTACAACTGAATATAATATGATAAATAATATACATAAGCCTGCTGAACCCAGGCCATTTGTTGTTCATTTAATTGATTGTATTCGTGACTTAAATGTGCACGTGTAATTGTTTCCCAAGAAACATTGAGTTTTTTAATAGAAATAGATCGTTTATTCTTCATAGATTTCACATTTTTAAATAAAATTTCACCGTCAATACTTTCATCTATGCCACTTAAATTTAAATCTGACGCCAAATATATAGTAAATGTTTGTTTATCCTTATCTTCGAAATGAAAAATATTTTTTAAATGTGATGAATTATCTAGTACATCTCCGCAATACAATAGCTTCTGATAGTCAGGTTTCTGCAAACAAAATAAATTATTAATTTCACTTTTAGTAAATACGTAAAACAAATGTAAGTAATATGTAGTTAAAAAATATAGGGACACACTCAACCGGAACCATTGGTGGGGTCAGTCGTTGCGTGGCGAATCACTCACGAAAGATAAGCAACGTTGCGACATGGCTGTACTTGGATGGATGACCGCTCGCAAAACCAAGAGCATCGCAATAATGTATGTTTTCCATTCCGGTAGGTAAGGAATGATACCTGGTCCTCGAGGAGATTTTTCCTATGGGTTTTCCTTCGTCACAGGTTGCCGATATGAGTAGAAACCTGCCATTGTCGGTAATTTGGGTTGTGACGCGTATTTCGCGTCAAAATGTTATTTAAACCCAGGGCAGTCAATCACGATCGAATCGCCCCATCACCAGAGCTAAGCATTAAAAATAATATTTTCAACATTGTTATTAAGGGGGGGAAATTATTATGTTGTTTCTTGCAGGGAATGAGAAGAAGAATCGCGAGCAGGGGCCTGCGTGTCTCAGTTAGTTAAGGCGCACGCCTTAGCTAGCGGAGATACGCTCGCCTGAGCGGCCTGGGTTCGATTCCCGGTGGGAGCAGATCGAAGATTTTTTCTCTGTTTCCTGTCGGAAAGGAACGCAGACTGCGCACTGGTCCAGGAGGAGGTTTTTTCCTACGGGCTTTTCCTCCGTCACAGGTTATCAGCATAGGTAGAAATCTGCCATGTCGGTAACTTGGGCGGTAACTTTAGCGACAGAAAAATTAAACATATTAGTGATTTCGAAAAAAAATCAAAAATTTTTTTCACAGTACCCAAGCAAGCGACAGTTCAGCGATTTAAAGTGAGAAAAATGTTTTTGTATTAATGATTTTAAACAAAGTGGGAAAATTTTTTTTGTTGTGTTTAAGATTGTTTTTGAGGGGACTTAGAAAATTTTCACTTGGGTTATTGGGTTATATATAGAACTAAAAATTTTCTGAGAATTTTCCGGAATTTTTTTGGATCATTTTGGACATTTTTAAAAAAAAAATTTTTTGTATGTTTTGAAAATTATGGAACTATTTGAGCGGTTTTTGATTTTGAAGGTTTTCCAATGTTTTTTGGTATTCTTTTAAAATAATTTTTTTTTCGATTTTGGAATTGTCCGAGAATGTTATTGAGTATTAGAAAGTTTTCGTAAAAATTTTGTTTAAAAGATTTTCCACAAAAAGAATTTTTTTTCTTCTTTTCTTAAGATTTTACAGAGTTAAAAAAAATTCTTTTTTTTTTGGACTTCGGAAAATTGGAAAATTTTTCTTCGGTTATTTTGAAGACGATTGTAGCGATATCCGGAGTATATAGCGAAATACCACATTGTAAGTGGAAGATTTCGGCGGCGCAATGAGTAGAATAGCGATAGATAAAGAAGGTGTTGAAAAATAAAACACAAATTCAGAAAATTTTTGCTTTTGGGATTTAGTGAAATTTGAGTTAACAAAATAGAGTGAAAGGCGAATTATTTTTTTGTGTAATTATTCTGAATTTTGACCCTATTTTTCAAACCTCTTTGACCAATTGTTAAAGTAGTAGAGTAGGAGTCACACCACCGTATAGAGAAAATTTATGTTGCGAATAACTCCACAAAACATTAATTTCGCTGTGCTTACTCCCAAATCGATTGGTAAGAGCGATTTATAACTTCTGGCCAAGAATAATATTTTTCAAGCAACTGCTGGGAAATTGCGTGTAAAAATACAACAACTAAAGTTGTTGTTACAACTACTGTGTCAAAAAAATTGATTATTTACATACGAGGTCTGTCCCAAAAGTATCCGACCTACGTTCATATCTTCGCGCGGAGAGACTCAGGCGACCTCTGGAGGGTACGAACGTCACCAGCAACTCCTAACCTTCTCGTCAGTAGCCTGAGATACCGATGAAACGCCTTAGTTCCCGCGCAGCGTGTATTTGTTTACAACGACTTTTTTGCGTACGTCGCAATATGCTTATTGCTAAAAATGGCAGAACGAACCGAACAGCGAATTTGCATAAAATTTTGCTTTAATCTCGGTAAAAGTTGTACGGAAACTATTGAAATGTTGCAAAAGGCCTTTAAAGATGAGTGTATGGGCAAAACACAAATAAAAGAGTGGTATAGGCGGTTCAAAAGTGGCCGCACATCTGTTGACAGTGATCCTCGTTCTGGTCGACCTTCGACGGGAACATCGTCGGATAATGTCGAGCGTGTGCGTGTCGCAGTTGAACAAGATCGTCGTTTGACTGTGAGAGAACTGGAAGATGAACTTGGAATACCAAAAAGTACTGTTTGGCGAATTTTAACCGAGGTTTTGGGAATGACTCGTGTGTGTGCAAAATTCATCCCGAAACTGCTCTCAGACCAGCAAAAAAACCTTCGATTAGAAATCGCTCAGGACAATTTGGAAATGATTAATAGTGATGAAAACTTTCTTAAAAAGGTTATTACTGGTGATGAGTCATGGGTTTATGGTTATGATCCTGAAAATGCCGCTTAAAGGACATCGATTCGACAATAAACAGACTGTTGAAACTAATGCGACGAATGCACTAAAGGCGATTCCGAAGTCTGACTTTCAAGAGTGCTTTAATAAGTGGAAACGTCGATATGAGCGTCTTGTTCAATCAAATGGGGACTACTTTGAAGGATGCCACCCCCCGGATGACGAAGAATAAATCAAGCGCCGAGAAATTGAGGTAGGTCGGATACATTTGGGACAGACCTCGTATACACATATATATTTAATTTCTATTGGTAATTATCTGCGAAAAATTTATTGCGACGTAGAAGAAATTTTAGATTATTACTCCAGATATTAACAAGAAGAGAATACCAAGAATTATTGAAGACTGAATAGCGATTTTATTAGTTTCGCATCAGGATATTTCAGCACCTACTCAAGAGTTAGGCATCAAATTTCGATTAGGCATTTTCAGCTAATGGGACCGATAAACAAGACCTCAAGAAAAGAAGTTATTTTCTTTGTTTTATCTCCGTTTGTTCCTTTAGCAAAAGTAAAGTACGGTAATCTCCAAAGTAACATATATATATATATATATATATATATATATATATATATATATATATATATATATATATATATATATATATATGGGTCAATCCATGCCAAAACGCACACGGCTCTGCCCAAAAATGGTAAAGGCTTAGAAAAACTTGTATAGGGTCAAAATTTAGCGTTTTTTTATGTAGAATCAATAGCTATGTGGCGCCTTTCAAAATTTTCAAAATGGCGGTCCCAAAAACCCGAATTTCTGACCAGTTTTCCGAAAATTTTCCGATTAATCGTTCATAAAAATATAGATAAAAGTCGAAAATTGTGAGTAAAGGTCATTTTATATGTTTTCGGGTACGCTGAATCCGAATCCGCTGACCGTTTAACCTCATCACTCCAGGATTTGCTCTAACCTCAAAAAATACCTCAAAAACGCTGAAACAGGCATGATTATGGCTAGATAAAGGTTCGTGACGATGCATTTGTTTGTTTCAAGGGTCGCGTATTTTAAATCCAAGGTCCGTTCAGCTCGTTCAGTCCAAAATTTGCCCCTAGCCTCAAAATATTTTTCAAAAACGCTCAAATAGGCATGATTACGGCCAGATTAAGGATTGTGACCATAAATTTATACGTTTTCGAGATCGCTGATTTTAAGTCTAAGGTCCGTTTAGCTCGATAAGCCCAAAATTTGTCGCTAACATCAAAAAGTACTTCAAAAATGCTCAGCGGGCATGATGACGGCCATATGAAGAATCGTGACCATATATTTATACGTTTTTGGGGTCACTTACTTCAAATCCGAAGTCCGTTTAATTCCATCAGCTAAAAATTTGTTTTTAACCTAAAAAAATACCTGACAAACGCTCAAATGGGCAGGTTCATGGCCCGAAATGGACGGTTATACTTTAAATCTCTACAAGTTTCTTTTTATCACTTGAAAATTTTCTGATAATAATACTCTTGTTTCGTAGTGGAATAAAACAGTGATTGCTTGAAATTTGTGGGACAGAAGGAGCCTCGTCAAATCGTCTTTTTAATCTTCTTTGAGTGTTGCTATGTGTTACTTTTGAATAATAAAAGAACTTTATATTTTTTATTGTATGGCATGCCCACTCATAAAGCTGCTTAGCTGTTAAAATGCTGTTGATTGCTGATGCTTGGAGGCTTGCGTTCCTAGCTCCTATTTTAAGAGTTGCACCAAGGCCATCATGTGGGCCTTTTCCGTGAGCTGTCGCGCAAAAGTGCCATTCTGCTTTGATATCAAAATCATTTTCATGATTACATAAATTTTGGATATTAAATCGATTTTTAAAATGTTGTTTTGCCTATTTTTGGGGGTGGTCTAGAAAAAGAGCCATTCGTGGCTTTTAATTCTTTAGCTTTTCTAACGGAGTAAGTCGTAGTATTGAATAGAGAAGAAATCTTCTCTATTGACCATTTTGATCGCAGTATGGTTAAAATAGCTATCCTGTCGGGATCGTGCTCTGACAACGATGAAAATTTTTCCCTTAAACCTTCGATGATTTCATGGAGGTTTTCCTCAGCATTTGAAGAAGTCGAACTGTCAAGATTTAATTGCACATTCTTCTCTAGGCTATCTTCATATGCACTGTTAGATACAGAAGTATTGTTCAAATTGTCATTCACGTTTTCATCATGAGTATCATCATTGTTGGAATTGTGGTTCACGTCTTCATTATGAGTATCATTACTAGTATATGATATTTCAAATCGTCTTTTTAATCTTCTTTGAGTGTTGCTATGTGTTACTTTTGAATAATAAAAGAACTTTATATTTTTTATTGAATGGCATGCCCACTCATATAGCTGCTTAGCTGTTAAAATGCTGTTGATTGCTGATGCTTGGAGGCTTGCGTTCCTAGCTCCTATTTTAAGAGTTGCACCAAGGCCATCATGTGGGCCTTTCCCGTGAGCCGTCGCGCAAAAATGCCATTCTACTTTGATACCAAAATCATTTTCATGATTACATAAATTTTGGATATTAAATCGATTTTTAAAATGTTGTTTTGCTCCATCAGAAAAGTAGATAATTTTTGTAACTTTGTGTTGTTTCTTTAGGTAATCAATTATCATCGAATTACACACATACACCGCTGCAGAGTCATGAGTATTTGATTCAGAAATCACGATTATATTTCCATGTTTTAATTCACCTTCATCTCGATAATAATAAACTACAGTATATACTGTGGCTTGATTATTATTATAGTGAAAAGCTTGAGCTGCTTTTTGAACAACGAAAGCAAAATTCTCTGAATAATCTGGTAGCACAAGAATTTCTCCTGGCTTTAAGCTTCCCTTCAATTGCTTAAAATATTCTGATTGTTGTTTGTTAATATAATCAAGAGGTTTTAATGATTTTAACCGATGACCAAGAAGTTCGAGGTAATTTTCAGTAGTTGTGATTGATGTAATCATAGTTGTTCTATCTGTCGAATGCCAAGAGCTAAAAGTTATATCCTTTACGTCTGCTTTTTCCAAACCTGATTCAAGCTGGGATCTGAGCTTATCGTAATTAGGGCAGTTTTTGCATTCGTTGAGAAAACATTCTCTATTTGAGATTAAGACAATCGGTATAGTTTTTTAACGGGAATTCCGATTTAGCCATCAGGTCAGATAAATTGATGGCATCGAGCAAAAGCTTGACATTCTCATGAATCACACATACGCAAACAATATGAGTACCATTACTTCCGGGTAAAACACAATTTTGAGGTCGTAATTGGCAAAACTTTGAAAGACCTATAGTAGTATCTGGATGCTCTCCACAGAATTTGAAATATAATTCTTTTAAGCTAAACAATGTCAGTCTCTTCTGTTTGAGGACTTTTTCTCCATCAATCTTAACAGATTTTTTATTTCTATATCCTGGAAGAATTCTGCTGATAGAATCACATTCATAGAATTGTTTCACTCTATTAACCGTAGTTTGTGGCAGCGATTTACCTATTTTTGGGGGTGGTCTAGAAAAAGAGCCATTCGTTGTTTTTAATTATTTAGCTTTTCTAATGAAGTAAGTAGTAGTATTGAATAGAGAAGAAATCTTCTCTATTGACCATTTTGATGGTAGTATGGTTAGAATAGCTATCCTGTCGGGATCGTGCTCTGACAACGATGAAAATTTTTCTCTTAAACCTTCGATGATTTCATGGAGGTTTTCCTCAGCATTTGAAGAAGTCGAACTGTCAAGATCTAATTGCACATTCTTCTCTAGGCTATCTTCATATGCACTGTTAGATACAGAAGTATTGTTCAAATTGTCATTCACGTTTTCATCATGAGTATCATCATTGTTGGAATTGTGGTTCACGTCTTCATTATGAGTATCATTACTAGTATATGATATTTTCCTACATCCACTGCAAATCATATTGTCTGTAGAAGCAAGCCCGAATTGTCTGCAAAGCCTAGCTGGTAGTGGTCGTAATGATTTGCCTATGTGAGCTACCAATTTAAACGGATTGCAACAGCGATCTGTTTGAAAAGACTTCTTCCTTTTTGAAGTCATGATCATGGAAAGCTAGCTCAAAGTCAATGCAAATACTGTGTTTATATGCGTGTGAGAACTATACGTCTATATGTACGAGTGCGTATTTATAGCCTTAAAAATAATCTCTGGTAAAATTTTACGATCATCAATGCTATATTGATTATATTTATCCATACTATACTGGGACTTTTGCACTATAAAAAAATCATAGTTTTAACTACGATTTTAATCATTTTTAGCATCAATTGATGATTATCTTAATTTTTAGACTAAGATACAGGCTCCCCTCCATTCTGGGACCTATACTGGGTCTTTTGCACTTTAAAAAGGTATCTCCATGAATTTTTCGGTGGTCGAGGCTTTGATCGAACTCTCAGAATCAGTATTTTAAGGTTTAATTGGCATATAAGATAGTTATAACATATATATATATGACTTTGCAAGTATTTTTAATGCAAACTACAGAAAATTTTACAAAAAAAAGTGTGTATACGTTTTTTGTGAAAAATGCTTCCATGAGGAGTTATAAATTAATTTGTATGGCCAAAAAATGCAAAAAATGCTTAGATGGCCAAGTTTGACCCTCTGTAACTCGGAAAATAATGATGGAAAAAATCTTAAAAAATTCAGGGATACTCATACATACTATAGGAACATAAAAAAAATATTTTTTGAAAATCCATTTTTTTTCGCGCACGATTTGTCAGAGAACCACCCATATATATGTATATATATACACACACACATTTAGTATTATAATATCCTTATAAAAAATTGAATATTAGAGACACAGTAGTTAGGCAGGAAAATTGTCCCGTTGAAAAGAGTTGAGACGGTTTCCCTAATTAGCGACCTCTCCATTCACGTGCACGAGGTACTGCAGGTTAAATCCCTGTCTCTGGGGTGGTGTATCAGTAACCTGGGATCCAGTAGTTGACGAGAGACCATGGGATCCAGTACCGGCAACATCTGCGGCCATAATGCGAGAAGAATCGTTTGAACAGATACCTGAGAAGAAGAAGAGAGGTAGGTAGCCTGAGAAACCGACCAAAGAAGCGGATGTGCAGAGCACAGAAACGGAGTATAGCCAAGACGAGACAGGAAACTACAGCGCAGATACAAGAAGTTACGACAGAACAACAAACGACCGGCGCACCAGTAGTTACTCTAGAAACAATAAGCAAAGCGACTACCGCCCACACTATGACGACACCAGTCTGTACAATTGGACCAACGGATAGCTTAGCGATGCAGATGCTGTCTGCAAATACGCGACTAAGAGTTCAGACAGGGTTCCAACCATAACTCTTGACGATGAGCAGTCATACACATTTGGCATATACTCCGGAACTAATGAAGATGATACCAATAGGCTAGCAATGGAGGTTGCCAGAGCCACCTTTCCAATACACAGGGAATCATCCATCACCGGATTCCAGCACGAGCACTCCCGTAGTACCAATAATCCCAAGACCAATACAATCGATTAGACCAGCGATAACGGCTCCGGAACTAACGTTATCGCAGGAGCATCACAAAGTCAGACGCCACAGCAGGTGATAAACCAGAACGACAGCATTCAATTCATCAGACGAGTAAAACCAAGCGACCCCATAGCCAGTAAGTCAGGAAATGAGAACACAACAGACAGTAGCGACTCAAGAAGCAAAGTAGAGGAGCAGAATCGGGAAGAAGATGCCATTCCACGGGGGGTAGAACCGCACGAACAGTTACTGAAGGAATTTGCAGAATTGAGAATGGCACAACATAGACCAATAACTCTCCTTCGGGAACCGGCATACACCGACCATACAGAAGAAGAGGATAGTGACCTGTGAGAGAACGAAAACTAGCAGCAACCAAGAGCCGAGTGGATCGATGATAGGCGAGGCTGCTAAAAGTATTAAGTCCATATTGTCAGATAGGGAGACTCACCCTAATAGCGGAGGATTAAGTAGGACCTCACCATTAGCGACCAAGAGAACATTAGAGAGGAAAGTGAGTAAATTAAGTGAAATCGAGAGCGACATAGAGAAAATTAGAGAAGAGAGAGAAAAAGTAGTGAATAGAGAGTTTCATGAGAGCGACATAGAGAATTTTAGAGAAGACAATGAAACCAGAGAAAATGTAGAAAAAAACGAAAGCGGATTAGCGATCATGAGAGAGCAAAGTGGCGGTATTGGAGTAAACGGGAAAAATTACTCACAATAGAGCATCCAGCGACTCCTGCGCCAGGTGACCGAAAAAGTGACAACCTTACCGATCCTCGAATGGTCCGACGTAACGGCGCTCAATCCAACAGCTGACGAGCAGAAGGATTTTGAACACCTAGCCCTCGTACGAGAGGCGAAACTATACCACGTTAGAGAGAGAATGCTTGGCGTTATTATGGGCCATTAAAAAGTTGCGACCATACTTAGAAGGGTACGAATTCAAGGCCATCACCGACCATAACGCCCTCTAATGGCTACGTAATCTAATGAACTGTACTGGACGACTAGCCCGTTGGGCACTTGAAATGTAACAGTGGGACTTCGAAGTAATCCATCGAAAGGGCACTCTGCTGAAAGTGCCTGATGCGTTATCCAGGGTGTATGAAGATGGAGGAGAGATAGCTGGATTTGAAGAGATACAGGACTAGCGATACTTAACCAGGAATGCAGATGTACAAAGACGCCCACATCGATTCCCACACTGGCGAATCGAAGATGGTATCTTGTACAAATATCGTAGCGACCCCCTATTAGACCCAGTGCCATCTCGAGAAGTAGGATGGAGACCTGTCGTACCAGTGGAGTACCGCGAGAGAGTGATGACTGACAGCCACTCTATTATCTCCACAGGACACCTGGGATTTGAGAAGACATATGACCGAGTGGCCCGCGAGTACTACTGGCAAGACATGTACTATGATGTGCGCCACTTTGTACAGTCTTGTCTAGAATGCCAGAAACACAAAGTCTCCAAACGGGACCCATAGGACTATTAGGGAAGAGAATTGTAGAGCGACTATGGGCCGTAGTGGCATCAGATCTCATAGAATTTCCACCAAGTAAGAGTCAATTCAAATACTTGGTGGTATTCCAGGATCTCTTCACGCGGTGGATAGAGTTGAAGCCGCTGAGGAAGGCTGATGGTAAGTCGGTAGCTCGTGCCCTAGAGGAGCTCATCTTTTTTCGGTGGGATACGTCAAACTATGTACTCACAGATAATAGGAAAGCGTTCATTAATAAGCACTTTACCGACACGCTGAAGGAGTATGGAGTGACCCATGTGACCACGCCACCGTTCCATCCTCAGGCCAATCCAGTGGAGAGAAGCAATGGAACCATAAGGACCATGTTAGGGACCTTCGTGAAGCAAGACCACAGGAATTGGGACGCCGATCTTCATGAGTTCAGGCATGCAGTCAAACCTGCGATGCAAGCGACCACTAAGGTATCACCAGCCTTCTTGAATTATGGCCGAAACCCAAGGCCGGTGAAGAGCTTACGAAGAGAAATAGAGCCAAAGCGACCCATTGTCAGTAGCGACCCAGAAAAGTGGATGCCTTTATTAGGCATATCGACTCTGCAAAGGAGAGACAAGCCAAATACTATAATCGAGACAGAAAGGATGCGCAATTTCATGTAGGTGACATAGTAATGAGGGCGACCCATCACTTGTCAAATAAAGACAAGCGGTTCTCGGCTAAGTTAGCTGATCGGTTTGATGGCCCATTTGTCATCAAAGGAGTTAAGTCTCCGTTAGTAAACGTGTTAGAGATAGATAGATAGATATACTTTTTATTCGTCAGAAGACAAAATCTTACAATTTCATGTACATGTAGTTGTATTTATAATTAAAAAATATCAGTCGGTTTAATATAATTGTTATCTTACTTTCACTTATTGCATATTTCTTATTAAAATAATAATTCACTTTATCAGTTCGTCAGTTTATAAAATCTAAATGCAATGAACTAGTCACAGTCAAATATCACATAAAACGCTTCGTCAAAAAAAAATAATAATACATAGAATAAAAAATAAATACAATAGAGATAACATATAAATATAAGAATACATACACATACTTTGCTAAATCTTTGCGTACACTATCACGTCCAAACTTAAAACACACTCATTCATAACACTTTAACAATCACGCTAATAAATACATTCACACCTAATTAACACTAAACATATTTAATAAATAAATAAATAAATTAATAAATAAATACGTCGAATAAATAAATAAACAAGATAAATAATTAAATTAAATAAATAAATAAATAAATTTAAATAAATAAATAAGTTAAATAAATAAATAAATAAGTTTTAATAAATAAATAAATTTAAATAAATAAATAAGTTAAATAAATAAATAAATAAGTTTTAATAAATAAATAAATTAAATAAATAAGTTTTAATAAATAAATAAATTAAATAAATAAGTTTTAATAAATAAATAAATTAAATAAATAAATAATTTAAATAAATAAAAAGCCTAAATAAATACTCGACTCATTTTTTATCTCTGAACGTACTCTTCACCATGTAATTGCTTAAGGTGCCTGCTAAACGCCGTTTTAAATTTACAAAAAGATGGCAGGCACCTCACACTGCTCGGGAGCGAATTCCAGAGGTGCGCACCTTGAACTCTGAATGAAAAAAGGCCCTTATCGGTGCGCGACCCCGGAACCGAGAGCTCTTTCATACCACCCCTACTTGAAGTCCTGGCCTGGTTTTTTTCAAAGAGGGCAGTAAGATACGGTGGCTGCCGCATGACAACCGCTTTGTAAAGCAGCAGCCCCATAAAATACTCCCTCCTCACCTTCAAATCTAACCAGTCCAGTTTTTTCCTGTAGGCGGTGATATGCTCATCCCGCCTAACACCACATATGTATCTCACACATGCATTGTGTAGACGTTGTAGTCGTGTCTGGAGCTCCCCTGACACATCAAGAAGAACCACTGAGCAATAATCTAAGTGAGGTAGTACCAGTGCACATGCCAGCTGCTTCCTCAGTATCTCTGTGGTGCTTGAACGGAAAAGTTTTAAGCTATACAGAGCCCTATTTACCTTTCTACTGACCGCATTAAGTTGCGGCTTCCATGTCAACCCTCCGTCCATCACCACGCCGAGGTTGGTGACTGTATCGACAAAGGGAACGTGTACGCCGGTCTGTATCTCAATGCCTTGCAAGTCGAGGCTCTGAACCTGTTTGATGTTGTGATCAGATCCAAAAATGATCGCCTTTGTCTTGCCGACATTGAGGCGCAGGCCAGCTGACGTTGCCCAGTTCGACACTGCTTGTGCTACAGCCGACATGCGACCGATACCATCACGAAGACCTTTCAGGGTCACTTGTGTGTAGGTTTGCAAGTCGTCAGCGTAAAGTATGTGTTCGACACCATCTAAGTCGAGTGCGTCTTGTAAGTCGTTTATGTACAGGCTGAAAAGCAGGGGTCCCAGGACTGAGCCCTGTGGAACGCCAAGATTGGTGGTTAGCCAACCTGAATCCCCGTTTGTGATTGTGACGATTCTGTCGTCTCCCCATGATATATGACTTAAGCCACAGGAGAACACTCCTGGAGAATCCCATGCGCATCAGCTTACGCAGCAGTTTAGTGTGTGAGATGGTGTCGAATGCTTTGCTAAAATCAAACATTAACAAAATAGTCAATAGTTTTTTGTTGTTGTCAATGCCTGATCTTATGTCCTCCGTCAGTTTCAGTAGTGCTGTCTGTGTACTGTGATTCTGTCGAAAACCAGTCTGCATCGGGTCCAAAGTATTATTTTCTCGTAAGAAGTTAGTTATTTGGTCGTGTACGATTTTTTCAAGGACCTTAGAAAGGAAACTCAGTAGGGCAATTGGTCGGAAATCTGACACCGTAGATGGGACAGGCTTCTTCTTCAAAGGCACCAACCGAGCTCCCCTCCAAGCTCCCGGAAAAATGCCACTGGACAGAGAGGAGTTAAAGATCTTAATAATATGATCTCCCACAAACGGAAGAGCCTTAGCCACTATACTTTGGGGAATGTCGTCTTCCCCTCTGGCTTGTGATGAGATGTGGGCAACAGCCAGAACCACGTCCGAGAAGCTGACTTCTCGGAAAACAAAACCGTCATCACTGGCAGTGGTCAGGACGCTGTCAAGTTCTTCATCACCCTCATTTTGGGAGATCGACACCCCTGCAAAGTGGGCATTGAGCTCTTCCGGTGAGAAACCATGAAGCTCCTCTCTTGTCTTTGGCAGAAGGCCCAGAGCCTTGAGCTCTTTCCAGATATCTTTCTTATTATTAATCGCTTCAGAAATTTTATTTTGTAAAAATCTTTCCCTTGTTTCCTTCGTTCGTAATTCAGCTTCAGCTGCAAGGCCCTGATACTCCCGCCACAGTCTGTCGTCATTGGTCCTCGAATAGCGTCTTCGTACGGAGTCACGTTTTTTGTAAAGATGTATTAGTTCAGCATCAACCCATGGTGGATTTGTTTTCTTTTTCGGTATGAATTCTTTTAGCGGTGTAATTTTATCTATCACAGCCATGAGGTTGACACTGAGGCACTCTAATTGACTGTCAACACTCGCCGCGGGACCATCGATCCGCGACCAATCACAGTCAGCTAGGCGAGACAGGAGGTCGTCTTGCTGGATCGACTTAAAATCCCTGTAGCTGAATGATTCAACCACAGGGGATGCAGCAGTTTCGACCCCAATCTCGACCTCTATGATGTTATGATGACTGGGAAAAGGCGCCGGCCGATTGTCCCTGCTCAGTACAACGTCATTATTATCTGTCAAGATCACATCAATCCACGTGTGAGAATCCGTGAGATGATAAGTCGCACCATGATCAATTATTTGAAGGTTAAGATCATCAGCCAACCGTCTAACAAATTTTGCATCGGCTGACGTTCCGAGTAGGTTCGCATTCAGATCTCCCATAATAATTTTGTGACTAAAGTCTTGAGTATGTATCGTCAGTTTGTCTATTAAGTCCGAGCCCTGTAAAAACGGTACGTGTGGTGGTCTGTATATTAAAGCAACAAAGACGGGGGGAAGGCTGCCCTGCTGAACACTGCACATTAAATATTCAGGTATAAATGGTCTGCCCTCCTGTGTTGTTGGAGAACTGCTTAGTAAATTTGCCTTGAAAGTGTTATGAATGTACAGGACTAGCCCGCCTCCTAGTTTGTTGCGATCAAGTCTAAGTAGTGAGTAGTCATCGATCTGAATGAGATCACTCCCAACATCAGGGTCAAGGTGCGACTCAGCAACCCCAAAGAGATGGTAGGTAGGACGAGCTGAAAGGTGTTGTTTAATCATGCCAATGTGCCCCTTCAGTGAGGTAACATTGACAAAACCTGCCCTCAGTCCCTTACAGTGAACCCCCCCAGCAGTGTCTGCGGATAGTCAATTTTTTGCAGCAGTTGACGGAATTACATTATTATCAATTTCGATTTCATTATCAACAGTTTTTTTTTCAGTATTTACAGTTTGAGATGGTTGATTAATGGCATATGATGCCACAATTGTCTGTAAATCAGCCGCAGATAAAAATTCATGAGAGACATCGCCATCGCGCCTCTTCACCAGGAAACGGCCCCCTCTATGCCAAACATATTTAAAATTACGACGGAGGGCTACCGGGAGAGCGGACGACGTTGATCTCCGGTAGCGATCCGAAGCGGGTTACTTGGGCCGATGAGGAGAAGGAAAAGAGAGCCATCCGGGAGAGAATGCGCCCCCTTCTTCACCGGTGGGGAATTTAAGAGCTCGCCTGCTGGCTGCTCGGGCTACGAGAACTGCCTCTCATGACCCACCACATGGCCAGCGTAAGGTTCCCGAGGGTCAGGAATCGGTTGACCCGTGTCCCGAACCCGGCATACCCCCGATCCACCCGACACCTCCATCAATCCCTCTGGAGACGAGCCAGTCAGAGGGCCCTCTGGCATGGGACATTGACGAGGGACCAGTCATGAGCGGCGAGGTGGCAGGATTGGAGGAGGTTCCATACCCTCCCCCTATCACGGCTCGTAGACATCGATACAATCCTAGGCGCCATCTTCAATTGGATGACTGAGTTGCCGGTGGCGGAGAGGGTGGCGGCCACGCGCACGCAGTCCCCACACCCAGGACCGACCTCCCTCTGCAACGGGCGTCGACAACCGAACCGGCGGAGATCCGGAGAGTGAAACTCACGGGGATCATGTTCAACCATGGGCTGATTCCCATTCCCTCGGACCCGTTGCTCGATCCTCCAGGTGAGGCCTGCAACAACTGTTGGCAGAAGGGGCACATCTCGTCGAAGCACCCGAGGCCCCGCCAGTATTACTGGTGTCGCAATTGCGGCAGGCGGGGCGTCAAAGTGACGAGCTACCCCAGGTGTAATGAGCCTCATCGGGAGTGGGTTCGATGGAAGTATGAGGGGAGGTCAGTACCGCGGGACGTGGACCCACGAGAAGAGCCTCGCGGCACTCCGCTGCGGACGAATGCGTCGTCATTGGCGGCTGGGGAACCGGCTCCGATTCAAAAGGCATTGCACCCTTCGATACCCACTTATCGACGACGACCAACCCGGAGCAGGCTCGGCGTGGTTTAAGGAGACAGACGCCAGCACCACATCGCATCATACCGACGCCATCACCAGGGTCATCTCAGAGACCCTCGCAGCACGCCAACCCCTCACCGCCAGACCCACCGAGCGACATATCCAGGACTTCTGCCCCTGAAGAGGACATCTTGGAAAGAATCCAACGATTGGCCGAGAGCCTCGCGGACTTGCCTACTCAGAACCGGGCCGCTCTGCTACGCGCCACTTTGAAGACTCATCGTCTCGAGAGAATGCAGAGAGACGGCAGGTAGACTCGCGGAGGTTCCAGCGACCCCAAACTATAGGGACTTTGGCAAACCCATGCTGACGATTTGCGACCTTCAGAGGCCATGAAGATATGGCATCCACGGGCTGAACCTGACACCCCACCTAGCGACCACAATTATGATGAAGGAGGCACACCCATGCCCCAGTATGTTGCACACCTTTTTCTTTAGAGTAGCTTTATTTTGTCCTACCTTGTCGCGCGATCTATGAGCGCCGCTGCTCTGTGGTTGGATTGGGAGTAGTAAGATGAAGGTAATAATTTTTTATTTTATTTTCAGCCTGGATAGTTATAGTTATAATTATTTATTTTTATGACAGCTCTGGTGCCGCCGAGGCTTGTTCGGGAATCGCGTTGATGGTATATAATGGCCCAACTAGAGTCTTGTTGATTTAGGGGGGAAGAGTTTGTGACGCGTATTTCGCCTCAAAATGTTTAAACCCATTACAGTCAATCACGACCGAATCGCCCTGTCACCAGAGCCGGGCATTAAAAATATTACTTTTAACATTGTTATTAATGGGGAGGAATTATTATGTTGTTTATTGGAGGGAATGAGGAGAACGAGAATCGCGACCGAGAAAAAGTACGGACCGTCATACACACATACATCGACACCGACGGCAACAGCTGATCGCGCAGCAGACGCGACTGGTTGGAGCGAGCACCGACGAGAAGTCCCACACATATATACACGGCACCTACACCATCGCACGCTGTACGCACGACTTTTTCTCCCGCTTGCTTTTTCTCCCTCGCCCCTCGAGGATAATGAGACGCTGCACGCACACACACACGCACACACGCGCGCGCGCGTGATCCGTTCTCTCTCCCGATGCACGCAGACGCGAGAGGAGAAAGGATTCGCAGCAGCAGCGGCAGCTTCCTCTCGGCACACCTCACGGGTTGTAGCCACGAGAGAGAGAGAGAGACAGCGCGAGATAGAGAGAAAGATAGAGAGACAGACGCGGCAGTCGACGGCTGAAGCTGCCGGTCTACCATAGCGTAGGCCGGCGCGTACATGCCGCCGCTACCCACTGTGATGGTTTCGAGGCAACAAAAGTAAAAGCGCCCACTATAGATATACACACCGGGTTGTCGCGCATGTATAATTAGCAATTCATATTGCCAGCGTTTCGCGGGCAGGGCGACAATCGCGGAGCGAACCAATCAACCATAGCGACTCATATTTCCGCGGATCTAACCTTGATTTTCGCATGTAAGGAAAATCAAGGCCAATCAAAAGCAAGATAAGGGCGGAAGCAATAAGTGTGTATGACCTGAAGATAGGCAGAAGAAAAACCACTCCGGCCTCTCCGATCTTGGCCATTGACTGCCCTACAATACATGCATATATATATATATATATATATATATATATATATATGTAATGTTTGTTGGTGGTGTGACACCAAGGTAAACTCAGTGCGCGATGGATAATTTACTAGCGATAGTAATATTAAAATTCCGGGGTTATAGAGTTGAAAATTATATTTGTGCAAATCGGGAAAATTCTCGCGTCGCCGATAGATAAATCGTGAGTACAGGTTAAATTGAAGGGACAAATATTAGCAATTTAATAGCTCCGGAAAACGTGACGCATAGCCATATTGAATAGCGACAAATTTGTAACTTAGCGACCAGAGTTGATAATGGAAAAATAAAGCCTATGTACTTAAATTATTAATCAAGAGTGTCATTTATTGGCAGAAGGAAGTATCCTGATTTTGCTTCACGGAATCTTCTCTGGGATAAGGCTCATGAGAGGCTAGCCGCGCCCATTAACAGTAAATTCGTTAAGTAAGTTTTGTAACTCTGGTTCAAATAGCTCTAAACAGAGGTGGTGGGAGCATCTTGTAAATGACTACATTGTTTGATTAAGAGTATAAGGGTGATTGTCAAAAAGTTGAACAATACTTGTCCCTCCTATTTTACATAAAGGGCGTTATGTGGATCTAAACAAATTTAGTACAACCGGACTATCGTAAGCAAAAATCTGAAGAAATTTAAGAATATCAAATATTTTCTATTTTTAATAAAAAATAAAAAACTATACAAAATGTCATGTCCAATTTATGTCCCAAACCTCAATTTCACACGAACATACCAAGTCAGGCTCTAGCCGAATAAGCATACGAAAAGTGCGCTTGCAACATAGGCGTATCTAATCTATACCGTCCAAAATGTGCTTATTAAGTATGGTTTTATAGCAAATTACAGCACCCTAAACCTATTTATAGGTTAGGTATACCTGAAAACAGTATTTTTTGACTTTATTTTATTTCTCCTATATTAATCATGTTTTAATCTTCTAAAAAAGTCATGGTAGCTCAATTGTTAGCATTTACTCAAAAAACGTCTTTTTCAGATCCTAACCTTTTAATTGTCAGCCAAGAAAGTTTTAAAATCAATTTTTCAACCCCGTAATAAAAAAGGGCCAATTTGAAAAAAAATTGTCTTTTTGAGAATTTACATTGGTTGTTTTAAATAACTTATTTCTGATAAATATAGATATATTAACCAACAATAGTATGAAGGCTGGCATGGAGAGACACCGATATTGATTTTCCCCCTCACCCCCTTGACCAATACTGGGGGAGGCAGGTGTACATGCGGATAGCACCTGGCTGTTATGTTGGTTATGTTATATAGGTCAATCGATTATAGGTGAAAGGTTTGAAGGGCTGCAGGTAATGAATACCGATACCTGGAGGATTGTTGAAAAAAAATTTTTTTTATAGAGGTTGCTCGTTTGTCCGATCTTCTTCTGAAGACTCGTGGTTATCGTTCGGCTGAATGTAAGGTCGTGATCCGTCAAGAAAATTTTAGTAGGGCGTCCAAATTCTTGGTAGAAAAAATAAAAATTGTCGAAATAAGCTGTTGTCGCATCAAATTGGTCTTTCACTATATCCCAACTAGGTTCATCAAACGTAACATTTTGGTACAAAGCACTGCCGTCGACTAGCTTGATAACGTGATGGTAGTAGCCAGTGCTGTGCTCTAATCCGACGCAGAGTCGCTTCATGTTCGATTTGTTGAGAGCATACGTCGTTGATAGCAAAAGATTCGGCAATTCGCTCGTCATTTCCCATTTCTTGCGCGCTTGACAAGTAGCCATAATTATTTCTTTAAAAACCAAACTGAGAATTTTCACCATTTGAGCACAATCGAACACGTGGACAAAACTGCTTGTAATGTACAGCCTCGAGAGTCGATGTGGTCGCTTTGCCCTGTCTACTATCACTGGACAACAAACTCAATCGTCGGGATATGACGGATGCTACAGGTCAGGTGCTACACATTTTTCACAACTGTTATGCTGTCAATAAACGCGTTCTTAGCTGCACAATTTTGAAACGACGAGTACAAATACAAATTTATAATAAAACCGACAACGGACTTTCGAAGAAGAAAAAAGCATAGATTAATTGAAAAAATAATGAATTGAATGGGAAACGGAATATGTAGAATGAAAGATACGTAAACAATTTATTAAACTTGTATTGATGCATGTATATTTATTCATCCGTTTACCGTTACAAATACAAAAGACAAACATATATTTACTGTATTAAGTGCGTCTTAACCTAGAGGTACAAGATTGATTACAGAGGCCTGAACCTAGAGAGCGCGCGTTCGCGAACGTAAGCGCCCTTTTATATTATTATATTTAATCTTATTACAAATTCTTTTATAAATCTTCATGAATAGCGCATCAGTTTTTCCGGTGTCTTGTGAGATTGTATTGGTATATGTATGTTTATTAATATATTTACGGATACAAATACAAAAGACAAATGTATATTTGCTGTATTAAGTGCATTTTATTCTAGAGGTACAAGATTGATTACAGAGGCCTGAACTTAAAGCACACTCGTGCACGAAGGTTAGAACCCATTTACATTTTTTATACTCAATCATATTAGAACTTTTATAATAAAACTTTATATCTAGTGCATTATTTTGTTGGTGCCTTGTGAGTAGAAACGACAAAAGTTGTCAAGGATCCTACCGTGACATATGTGATACAGTCCTTATGAGGGTGTTAAAAATGGTGCTTTAAAACTGGTGGAACCCTATAATTGTCAAAGTATGTGTAGATTCTATTTTTGTCAATATGTACAGCTTCCCCATGAGTTCCAGGCTTTGTGTAATCGACGATGTTGAAGCCTATGACAACTAGTGCCACCATGATTCGTGGAGTTCGATCAGCTGCATATTATTTTCCTTATGTTTATGTTAACTTTATTTGAAGTTTCATTCGTTCGTACACGTGCATACGGATAAAGTGATTCATAAAATAATTAACTGCTTTTTTATGAAAATTGCGTCGTTAATCTTCGAATATTGGTAAATATGACCACTGAAATAACAAATGTGCTTTCTGCACAGGCGCACCATGTAAAATTAACAGTAAAATTTAACTTTGTGTCTAAAAAAGATGTTTTAATGCGGTGTTATAATTTTTATAAGTAAATTTTGACAATATTAAAAATATTTCACTTGTGATTATGAAAAAAAAATATAACTGGTTTATAAATAAAATTAATTATACATTTTTTTTTATATTAGGTTTGAAAAAAGGTGAAAAATTCACTTTGTGACTTTTCAGATTTTGAACATGTTAACAATAAAAATTCACCTGGTTACTTAAAAAAATAATAACAAAAAAATAAAAGAACAGAAAAGTAATGCGGGCATTATGTACTTGACATGATGGCAGTCTCAATCCTGTTAAATGCAGAGAGCTTATTGACGAGTTTAATTTCTTTAGCAGTAATAAACTATTTAAGACCCATTCCATACGGATTCAACGAGAAAAAAAAATCGATGTCTTCGATTTTTTTCAAACTTTGAGGTCATAATCTACGTCGAGTTTCATGAGACCCGTATTTTTTATTTTTTCCGAAAAACGGTTCTGAAGCCCCGTGGCACAGTATCAAAGATAAAAACGATATTTAAAAAATGAAAAATTTTTTTTTTTCAAATGGTTGCCATTTTGAGCCAAATTATCGTATGGAGACGATTCTTTTTTGAAAATGTGGGGAATTTCATCAGATTTCACGTGGTTTTTTTAGATTTTATATAGCTCCAATAATTTCCAAAATAAATAGAAAAAACTGAAAAATGTGCTTTTTTTTCAAAATTCGATTTCTCAAAAAGGCCTACTACGATTAACGCGAATTTCGGGTATGTTTTTCAAGGCCACATGAAGTATCTTTCTACCAAATTTCAAAGTGCCAGCTTCCTCTGTTCCGGAGATATGGCCTGTCAAACAAAATGTCTATTTCTACATGCTTAAGCCCGATATACAATATGTGCAAATCCCATCATTTTTGTTATAAATAATTATTCTCACCTTAAAATTTCATAAATCAGCGTAAAAAGTAATATCAGCTGTTCCGTGTATGTGATGCTGGTTCATCTATATGCCGGCTGCGCAGTAGAAAAATAGCGAATACTTGGACACAATTGCGCAGCGTGACATAAATGAATGCGCATCTTGGTGACGTCATAAGAAAAACGCTCTAGCTCTATAGACAGCGCGGAAATCGCGGCATCATTGTTCTGGTTGCTCTCTAGCACGTGAGACTCTGAACCAGACTCAATTAGACTAAAGACTGAGATAATTCGAGTGTAGCATCTATTACAGTGGTATCTACGTTTGATTCTCGTCTGTCTCGTGATATGTACATTTTTTTTCGTCAATTTGCTAGTACTCTTCTTTGGATAGTATTCATCGTGTTATAACAAGTACGTAACCAATGTAACTATGTATTAGATATTTATGTGCCAGGAACCTATCAACGGCGAATATGGCTGAGGAGGATGCTCGCTTCGCTCGCTGCCTCGGCCTTATACTATTCCGCGCTACCAAACATATCCTCAGACGTTAACGTCTCTTTTCATTCGCTCCTGGCGCTTAAAAAATTTCACAGCCTTGGCAGAGGACGTATGACGGTTTTACGTGCGGGTTACAATCAATTAGTAAATCGGTGGCGAGCGAAGCTACTGGACATACTAATGCGACCATGGATGATTCATCATAGGCTGCATGAAGTCAATACAGCCTAGGCGAACATAACCTCCAACATAATCCTCGACTGTATTAGTCGCTCATTCATAAAATAATTGTGTATATGCTACCGTGTCCGTCCGAGCTCACGCGGGTCGAAGGTGCACAGACAATATAATATAGTAGCTTGCTGTCTCCTTTTTTTCGGTCTCGATATTAATTTCTCCGTCTCTCTTAATCTTGAGATCAGCAGCTCTCTCTGGCTCATTCTACATTATTCGAATCGTTAATCTTACACGCGCCAGGTCTCTTTCGTATAGTGTAGTAATGTCCATTTTTCTCTCTCTTTCTCTCTAGTATCCATACACTACATAGTGCATGCAGCGGAAACCCGCTCCTTTCGGGCGCGCTGTCTCTCTCTCTCTCTCTCTCTTTCTCTCTTTATTCAGTGATAATTCTCGCACTCGACCACTTCGTGTCTATTTATTTCTTTGCTCGAAATCAATAAAATTTCCATTTTTAGGTATTTATCAACAATATGTCAACGAGACCACATAGTTCTAAGAGATCTAGGAAGTGTCCGGATTTCGGCAAGATTCATAAAAAGGTTGTCTATGAAGATAGTAAGCGGCCATTCCTATTACTTGGTACTATAACAAAAAGATTATTAAAGTCTGAAGAGTATCAAAACAAGGAAATAACAGAAGATACATACGTATGCAGAATTTGTTATGATAAATTAAAGGATATTTCTGAAGAAAATTTAAAAAAAGCACAAGGCTCAACGCCGACAGAATCTACATTTTCGAATCAAATGACGGGATCTCAAAGTTCATTGCCTGCAGATTCTCAAGTTTCAGTTGCCAGTGTGCAGTTATATGAAGAAGTGAATGATATTCTTGAAATGAACAATATTTCTCTATCGCCATTTAAACTTCCCTCGAGTGTTGACCCGACATCACTCCCGAAATACGTAAATCGCAATGCAAACAATTATTTGAAACTTTTTGTGAAGTATCTGATTGTAAAATTATGAAATTATATGACATTTCAAAAGAAAAAATACAATTCAATGAGTGCAAAACATGTGAGGAGTGGAATGAAAACTTCAGCTTGGTATTAGAAAATCAGAATGTAGCCTACAAAGAAAAAGTGCGCCTGCTAACTCTATTACCATCAAGTCTTTCAAACCACTTTGTTTTAGCACATATGAGAGGAACTACAGATCACATGATTAGAACTTCACGAAAGCTGAGAGAAACTAAAGGATTGTTTGCAAAGCCCGACCCATATTCTGGAAATCCTGTAAAGAGTGAAACTATTAAGCTAGTTGAAAGATATTATCTGGATGATGATTTAGACTGTTCTAGACAAAGTCCCAACAAAAACGACGTGATCAGTGTTAAAATCGATGGGGTTACAGAAAAAAAAGTCAAACGTTTTCTTTCTGGTAGCATTAAGGAAATTTGCGATCTAATTTTCGAGCAGAATCCAGGAGTTATTATTTCAAGATCGAAGATTTATCAATTGCGCCCAAAATGGATTATGATTCAATCTTTGAACGAATCGTGTTTATGTGTCCATTGTACCAATTTTGACCTTTTAGCTACGGCGCTAAAAATCACTCTGAAAATGAAAAACTCTGAATTTTCAACGCTAAAAAAAGAGCTTTTATCCAAGATTGTTTGTTCGGAAGAAAGTAATTCATGCATTCTTCGAGAATGTGAAAATTGCAAAACTAGAATAATAACTCAAGAAAATTTCCAATTGGGAGAAGCGTTATTATATGACGAAATTACTTTTGCAGTTTGGGAAAAAAATGATTTTGTCAAGAAAACTTGCACATTTGACATATCTTCCAAAGAACTGAACAATTATGTACAAATGATGAGTAAATATGGACGAATTAAAGGTTGCAGCAAAGCGAAATCAAGTTGGAAAAACAGAATGGACATTTTAAGGAAAATCGTCTTATTTTACACGGAGATTTTGCAGAAAATTGGGCTATAATCCAGAAAGATGCCATTTAAGGATATCATTGAACCAATACACAGATTTCTATTTTCACTTCGGTGTGCTACGTCGGAAAGAATACTGTGAGTTTTGGCATAGTAAGTGATGATAGAAAACATGACACAGCGTTTGCTTTAGCAGCTATGGAATTAATAACAAGTGAGTGTTTGAGACTCACTAAGAATAAAGAAAAATGATATTACTATAATATCTGATGGTGCTGCTGCTAATTTAAAAAATTGATTTGTATTTCATGAACTGGGAAATGGGTTCGGTCAAGCAAAATGGATTTTTTCTGCAACTGGACACGGAAAAGGAGCATGCGATGGCATCGGTGGATTATTAAAACATTACGCTACAACCCATAATTTCTCATCATCACCGAACGTATGTATTAAAAATGCCGAAGACTTTTTGAAATATGTAACTAAGTATACTAATAAAATAAGGATAATACTTTTGAAAGCTGAAGAACTGCAAAAATTTAGAGATGAAAAAACTAAAGTTCGGCCCATTCACGGTATTCGTGATAGTCATATTTGGCGAGTTGTCAGGGAGACTGATATTAGAGGAAATGTAATTAAGAAAACTTCAATGAGAAAAACCAATAAATATGAATGGATTAATGTCGGTTCTTAATTAATGTTTTTTTGATTGTTAAAAAAATTATAGCTGTCTATTACATTGATTTAACATGTGTAAATTACTCTATCTAAATATTACTGAATAAAATATGTACATTATTTTAATTCAACAGAAGTAGAAAGTTAATTTATAGTGATTCCTCTGCTTGAATCTAACTTATACAAACGCATATTAGGCTTAAGCATGAAAAATAGACATTTTGTTTGACAGGCCATATCTCCGGAACAGAGGAAGCTGGCACTTTGAAATTTAATAGAAAGATAGTTCATGTGGCCTTGAAAAACATACCCAAAATTCGCGTTAATCGTAGTAGGCCTTTTTGAGAAATCGAATTTTGAAAAAAAAGCACATTTTTCAGTTTTTTCTATTTATTTTGGAAATTATTGGAGCTATATAAAATCTAAAAAAACCACGTGAAATCTGATGAAATTCCCCACATTTTCAAAAAAGAATCGTCTCCATACGATAATTTGGCTCAAAATAGCAACCATTTAAAAAAAAAAATTTTTTTTTCATTTTTTAAATATCACTTTTACGACCTTATCTTTGATACTGTGTCACGCGGCTACAGAACCGTTATCGGAAAAAAGAATAAATTCAGGTCTCATGAAATGCGACGTAAATTATGACCTCAAAGTTTGAAAAAAATCGAAGACATCGATTTTTTTGCTCGTTGAATCCGTATGGAATGGGCCTTAAGCGATTTTGGGGTATTTTAGGTTAGGGACAAATACTGTGTGACGTCTCCGTGAGGCGGAAACGTCTTTTTATTTAAATATTTTTATTTTTACGCCTACACTTTCGTGCAATAGCGCGGGACGGTAATTAACTAACTTCCTAGGGGAATTGTCTGTGAAATGGTAGGATAGTTACCCTGTATTGTATATTCAGAGCATCGGTAACTTTAAGGAGAGACGGGAGGGTTTAAACACGCAAACCGTATGGCGGAGCGTCGTATTTATGGAGCATTTTATAATAAAATAATAAATGATAAATAAAGAGATAGTGAGAGGGAAAGAAATTACAGAAATAAAGAATATAGAATATTTAAAAGTGGGGCTTACTTTTTATTGAAAGATTGAATAACAGAATTCTGTCTCTGACTCTCTTTCCTCTCTCTCTCTCTCTCTCTCTCTCTCTCTCTCTCTCTCTCTCTCTCTCTCTCTCTCTCAACTTGAGTACTGGAGCTGGCGGATGGCGTCGTCTTCTGGGGTAGGCTTGGCTTTGGAGTCGGTGTAGTTGAAGAGATGGTTGCTGTTGCTGTAGGCTGCCGAATTCGGACTGACTGCTGAGCTTGCTGAGTTAGGTGCTGCTGCAGTCGAGATGCTCTAGGCTGCACCTCGACTGAGACTGATTGCTGAGGACACGCGTGATGGCATGAGCCGTCTGAATTTCCTCTCCTTTACCCGCTACATCTCTTCTTCATTGAATGGATCGATATAGATCCGCCTTGCTTGGCCTTAACCTCGATGACATTGGCTAAGCGAGGAAGCCAGGAGGTCTATTTTGAGATATTTCGGCTGCACCCTCGCTCTCTTCATTTTCCGTTGAGCGTCATTGGCTGATAAGCTTTCCTCTTTCTTCTTGGTCTTAACTCGATGATGTAGAGAGAGAGAGAGAGAGAGAGAGAGAGAGAGAGAGAGAGAGAGAGAGAGAGAGAGAGAGAGAGAGAGAGAGAGAGAGAAGGAAAAGCGTGGGAGAAAGAGAGCAGCTTCCATACACACTATATATAGTTATATCCGTCTCTTAATACAAATATCGGAGTTCGTATTGTAATAAATAATGACAATAATAATCATAATAATAATAATAATAATAATAATAAGGATAATGATAATAATATAATAATAATTCTAATGATGGTTATACGATTATTTACACTAACAATGATTATAATAAATAGTAAATTTAAACATAGGTATTTTATGCTAAACGTTAACATAATAAAGTAATGTTAATAATATTAAGAATAAAATATGATAAGGTTCTCATAAGTATATCATAGCAAAAATTATAATTTTAATATGAAGTATAAGATATAAAACGTAAAAAGATTCTTAAAAACATATTTCATAAACAAAATAAATGGACAAAATAATGAAATATTGAAACTACATTACAAATAATATCCCATGCACAAAAACATAGATCGTCGCATGTGTGTATCGTGGGAATTCGAGCATAGAGGGTCCAGAAGTCTGGCTTATCTCACATCGGGGCCTACAGTCGCTTCGCTCTAACGAAGCCCTCTTGAGGCGCTTTTCCGAGATTTGTTTCTTTTAATGTGCGCATGTACAGTGTTATTACTCCCAGGCCTAAGGTTTCCAATTGCTTATCGGAGCCGTTGGCATTTTTGAATGTTTATTGCACTCTGATAATTTGTCTTAGCTCTGGGTAAAATCCTCAGCTGGCTTGCAGCTGTCGAACTCTTCCAGAGTCGAAATTATATATGCGCGTATACGAACGGAGGGAAAAAGAGAGTGGAATGGAAAAAAACAACTATCAAAGTGAGGCTTTGTATATTTGTCACAGATTTGATTATTAGTGCATATACAGGGACGTGACAACTGCCCAGTTAATGTTATACAGATATCGGCACTGGACTCAGCCATCCAAAAAAAAAAAGATATAGTGGTCAGACTTGATAACTATTATAATTTTTGAGGTTAGGGATGACTAGTGACTACTTGGGTTCAAACGGATGTCGTAACTCGATTCAGTGACCCCGAAAACAGAAAGGTACGTTGATTAGACTACATTCTTAAACGTAGAAAAGTGTATTCTTAGCAGTTTGGGGTATTTTTTAAGGTTAGGGACGAACTCTGACTAGTTACGCATATCAGAATCGGTTTCTGCGATCCTGAAAACATGAAGATGTGGTGGTTAAACTGTATTACTCATCGTAGAGAAGTGTTATTTCAATAATTTGAAGTATTTTTAAGGTTATGGACGAATAGTGACCAGATGGCGTTTAACGAACATTGAATTCGAATTCAGCAACGCCAAAAACGTATAGATACGGTGATTCAGTGTACAAAACAGTATTTTTATGTTTCTAATCTATCAATATTGATCATCAAACAGAATTGTGCATGATTGCGGCCGCCATATTGCAACCGCCATGACGTTCTTTTTTTAATCACCAGAAGGTTTTCGATAATTTTTAAATATGAAGATTTTGACACGTCGAACATTAATATTGACGACTTTTTATTCTGGGCAGCCCACTGTGCCCGTTGACGTGAAACGTCCGTATACGTTCTTTTTTCATATTAGGCTTAAAAAAGGGTGAAAAATTCAATTTGTGACTTTTAAGATTTTGAGCATGATAACAATAAAAATTCACCTGGTTATGTAAAAAATAAAAATATAATGCAGCTCAAATATAATGAAGTTCAAAATTGTAAAAAAGTATTAATTCTTGTAACTTTCGTAAGAATAAAAACCATTCTTATATTTACTGTAATTTGAGTAGCACTGTAAGAAAAAATACAACTTTTGTAAGAAAAAATATCTCAGAAATTCAACCTCCCAAGATAATGAAAATTATCAAACATTATTTATTTATTTACTTATTTCTTGTCATAATGGAATTAAATATAAAATATCTATTAAAGTAATATTTGTATAAAGCTTTTTTAACAAATATCCACTTCGTTGAATTCCAAAAATGACGTTTTAGTCAGCTTTATAATATTTTGCTACTGTCGAGTTATACTCTCTGATGCACTTTATTAGGTAGAAATGTTAATCTATGACATAAAAGTTTTTATAGCACACTAACCTCAAAATGCCCACTTTATTGTCGATTTTGAGGTTGTTGTGCTATAAAATATCGTATGAGACTGTTGTGGGAGGTGTTTTTCTATCTTGCTCGATTTTCTCACTTGCTTCGCTCGTACGAAAACCCTCGAGCAAGGTAGAAAACCATCTCCCACAACAGTGTCATAATATACTATATTCTATGGCATACATAGGCAGCTATAGGGTATGAAAAAGCTACCCTTCGACATAAGAAATGCAGCTTATTACAGCTATATTACATAAAAGTGTTACAGTATAAGATATAAGTTTCACTAACAACACGGAGCGTGTATGGAGCCCGAGTCATGGATTTTAATGAAACTTTAGAGATCATCTTCTAATACCTAAAAATAAATCCTATTGACCGTAATTTTATGAAAGGTGCCTTCGTACAGAAGATACCGCCTATTTCATTAACATTGTTAGTGTATATATATATATATATATATATATATATATATATATGTAAATCTTTATTCTAGCATTGCGTACATAACCAATACTAATATTTTTTAGCTATATTTCAGGGTTTCAGAACCCATTTGATATAACTACCGAGAAAGATTTCGTTTTTAGGTACCATAAAACGATCTCCAAAGTTTCATCAAAACCCGCGACCTGGAATCCCTGTACTCCTTTGTATGTAACATACAAATATTACTCTATAATAAAAATGATACTCTATTACGTAAAATTCATAAACTATAGCATAAAACTGATATAAAAATTTAACCTTATTATATAATAATAAACTTTCACGTAATTACATAAAAATGTTATACTATTGCATAAATATGATATTATTAGACGTAACCCTTTCACTTTATCACATAACAATATTAAACTGTTACATAAAAAGATAAGCTATGATGTAATAGTGTATCTAAATGAGATAAAATTGCTTCGTATGACATAGAAATGTCACACTATGTCATAAAAGTGCTACTTTATGATATATAAGGTTCATTTTATGACTAATATGTTACTCTATGACACAAAAGTTTTACTTTGTATAGACATACAAATACAACTCTATGATATAAAAATATATTTTAGCACGTACATTTGTGCATTTGACGAAAAGATTTCATTTTATGGCATGAAAATATTAATTTATGGTACAAAACAGCTACTTTGTAACATAATGGTGCTAGTAAATCAAACAAAATTGCTACTGTATAGCTTCAAAATATTACTCTGTGACATTAATGTACTTCCATGACATAAAAGTTTTACTATATGACATAAAAATGTTATACCATGACATACAAATAATACTCTACGACATACAACTTTCACTACATGACATAAAAATATTAGTTTATAGCACAAAAGAGCTACTCTATAATATAAGGGTATTAGTAAATGAAACAGAATTGCTACTGTATGACCTCAAAATGTTACCCTGTTACATAAAAGTAACACTCTATGACATAAAAGCTTCGCTTTATCACATAAAATTATTACTGTATGGCAAACAAATGTAAGTAAATAACATCAAAATTTTATTTTATGACATGGAATATGCACATAATATTTCGCCTATTAAGGGTATAGTCTGGAGGTTGAGGTTTAAAATATCGTTTTTTTTTATAATTTATTTTGAAAGTACAATATTTGGAGAATATACTGTAGAAATTTCAGACCGAAATTCGAAATATTAAGGAAGTTATAGCACAATTCGAGAGCGTCTTATAGTTGCGCGCTCTAAGTCGCGCGGTAACTGCAACGGTCGGTCCTCTCAATTGTTGTTGTATAACGTTTATACCTGCGTATAGCAGCTGAAAAGTTTGTGTATACTTAAATTTATACCTGCATGGATGTATATTAGATTTCGGAGCCCAGGTATTACACGTTTTGGAGCAAACCGACAGTAGAAGTTTATAACTTAGTGCGTAAACATCGAGCGAAAATGAATCGAAGCGCAAAACTAGAAGTCCTGAGCAAGCTGATGAATAGAGAAAATTTCAACGTAATCAGCATACTGCTGAAAAAGACACTGAGTTTGTTAGACCTTCTGCTGATAAAATAAAAAATCAAAGTGACTTCGATTATAGTCTCTGCCGATTGATACAGGCACCTCTGTAAAAATTACATGTGCTTTGTTTACAAACACACCGCAGACCCCCGTCGTCGATTAGCACCACATGGAAGCACAAACATGGCGACGTTAAATAATAATAAAAAAAAAAAAAAAAAAAAAAAGTGACTTCGATGTGGCTTTGAGTGAAACTGCTACTCATGTACTACTAAATTTCACTCTAATGTTCACAGCATTACAATCCGCGACAAAGTGCCAAGTAATGTAATGGTGATATCCAGTTTTTGAAAAAATCAGTGCAAAGATTGGGATTCAAACTGTGTGTGAACTGCTCGTGTCAAGAATTTTTAATTAACTGTTGTCCGATGATCAGAAATGCGTACGAAGTAAACAGACGCTTTACTTTTGCTATGCAGCTACTCGGCGTAGGTTTAGCTGGCACAAATGTGTTTTGCTCATTGATGGATTTAGGCTTCGGCTTTAGTAAAAGTGGTTATTATTATATAATTGACCATATATATTGCTGTAAAGGGATACTACACTGACAATGTTGTAAAATCATGAGCATGGAATCTGCACATAATATTTCACCTATTAAGAGAAATAAAACTATTTTAAATTGTATTTTTAATGTAGAAATTAAGATTTTTATTGCTAATTTTACGATATCATATCGCATCTGACGTTTAAAATTACGATATCAATACATAAATTTTTACCATATGATGTTGCGTGAGTTGCGATATATATCGCGTTAGTTACGATATAATTTTGTCAGTGTATATAACATAATGGTGCTACCAAATAAAAACATAATTGCTACTGAATAACCTACAAATTTTAACTGTGACATAAAAGTACTACTCTATAACATTAAAGTTTTACACAATGACATAAAAGTTTTTGTATATAACATACAAATATTACACTATGACATAAAAGTTTCAATTTATAAAAAAAATTTTAATTAATGCCACAAAAGAGCCACATTATAACCTAATGGTGCTACTAAATGAACTCTGTGACAAAAAGTACTACTCTATGACATAAAACTTTCACTTTATCACATAAAACTTTCATTTTATCACATAAAACTTTCACTTTATAACATAAAAGTTACTTTATGACATACAAATGTTATAGTATGACATACAAATGATATTCTATGACATAAAAATGGTATATTATGACATATAAATGATATTCTATGACAAAACTTTCACGATATGACATAAAAAATGTAAACCGATAACAAAAGTTTCATTTTATCACATTAAAGTTTCACTTTATTACATGAAATTTTCACCTTATGACATACAAAATTTGTTATTCTACGACATAGAACTGTAATTTTATGACATAAAAATGGTAATTTATAGCACAAAAAGAACTACTCTACGACATAATGGTGCTACCAAATGAAATAGAATTGCTACTGTATGACCTCAAAATGTTACACTGTGATATAAAAGTGATACTCTATGACATAAAAGTTTCATTTTATGACATAAAACTTTTGCTTTATGGCATAAAAAGTTTACTCTGGGAAATAAAAAGTTTTACAGTATGAAACAGAAAATATTACTATATACCATAAAAATTTTACTCTGTGCCATAAAAGTTACACTTTATAACATAAACAATGTTTCTCTATGACATAAAATGATACTTAGTGATATAAAACTTTCAATTTGTGATATCATTATGTTAATCTTCGACATATAAGATTCAATTTATTATTTAAGTATGTTACTCAATGACGTAAAGGTTTACATTATTCCGTGAAAATATTACTCTGACGTAAAAATGATATTCTATGATATGAAAGTATCATTTTTAGGTCATAAAAACGTATATCTATGACATATAAGTATCACTGTATAATATAAGAGTCTCACGTTGTGCCATAAAAATGTTACACTATGATATAAAAGTTTCACTGTATGACATAAGAGTGTGAATCTGTGACATAAAAGTGTTACTCTATGACATAAAATTGTCACTATGACATAAGTTGTACGCTAAAACATAAACATGCTACCGTATTACATAAAAGTACAACACTATGGATAAGTAAATGCATATACAATGTTCACGTATAACAGGCCTCCAATGTCGGTGACCTAGAGAATTTCTACTAGAATTTTTCATACACATACTTGATATCATAGAACACAACGTCTATAAGGTACATATAATATAATATATAATATCATATAATATAATATAATATTATATAAGGTATATATACAAGGACGCCGATGTCGCTGTCGTAGATGACTACTTTGGGCTTTTTTAGGTTATATATCAATAATTATTTGACACGATGTCCGCGTATGGCAGATCGACAATCACAGTACTCTACGACACTTTTTTTGAGATTTTGTTCTCCTGAATATGTTAAAAATCGGAAAATATGGTGTCTAGGTTATCCCTACTGAGCATTATGACCTGAACTGGATTATAGCGTCAATCTGATCAGATCATGAATAATCGTATTCTCTATCATCAATATAATTAAAATAAAATTTTTTGCTGTTATTATTTAAGGTGATGTTAAACTCACACGTCACCGACTATTACGTGGGTCTATGTTTTCCATTTAATTGCCAATTTTTAGTAAATATCTCTTTGGAGGATTGTTATACCACTTATAAATAACAACTTTCCAGATCAACGTTTTTTCAAAATTGAAAATTAAATAGAAATTGTGGTTTTTTATAACATTGCCCTTATAAAAGATTATGGTTATTTTTAAAAATCTGCACATGTTTAAAAAAAGTATTTATTTTTTGTATCTTTAATAATCTTACTTTTATTATTCTAATAATCAAATAAAATTTAACTTAAAATCTGTTGTTAGAAAGCTGAAACACAAATTTTAATACTAGTTTTACCATTTACTCTCCTATACAAAGCTTTTATGATTACTTATATAAGTTATAACGTTAATCATTGTTTATAATTAAAAATTTTTTTTCCAAAAGTTTATGTATTAAATGATAATATTATTCGACAATATATTCACCGTATTTGTTCATCAAGTTCCGCAATGTGTGAATCTTCTGCATATTTATGCGAATTGTGAAAGTTATAAAAGTTATTTTTCCCACTGTGCACACAGCCAATTAATTCTTTTGGAATATCAAACTCTGAAGCCGGACGATCTCTGTCGCCTCTTTCTCTCTCTCTCTCTCTCTCTCTCTCTCTCTCTCTCTCTCTATCTCTCTCGCTCCTTTGTACCTCTATACGTGCACACGCGCACTTGCATTGCTCCCGTTTTAACGTGTTTTACGCCGCCGTCGTGCTTCGGGTGTGCTATAGTGGGACCCATAAGTAGGGCCATAGTGCAAGACTCCTCCACCACAGTCATTTACCATCAAGTGTGCTGTATTTATTAGGATAGAATACACTAACGAAAAAACTTACAACCCCTAACTCGTCCCGGAAGCCCTTCAAATAGGGGTAAAAAATTCTAACACGGCTTAATAAAAGTCTTACGGTTTCCTACAGCACACATATACTTATTATGATAGAATACACTAACAAAAATAATTACAACCCTTAACTCGTCCCGGAAGCCCTTCAAATAGGGGTTGGAAGTGGGTGAATGTAGGTAAAAAAATTCTAACTTGGCCTAATAAAACTGTTACGGTTTTCTACGTCATACATACCCTCATTATGATAGAATACGCTTATAAAATTAAAAAATGTCAACTCCTAACTCCTCCCGGAAGCCCTTTAATCAGGGATTGAAGGGCTTCCGGGACGAGTTAAGGGTTGTAATTTTTTTTGGAAGTGTATTCTATCCTAATGAGGGATTGTATGAAGTAGAAAACCGTAAGACTTTTATTAGGCCAAGTTAGAATTTATTACCTATATTTGCCCCCTTCGGACCCCTATTTGAAGGATTTCCGGGACGAGATAGGGGTTGTAATTTTTTTGTTAGTGTATTCAATCATAATGAAGATATGTGTAAAGTAGAAAACCGTAAGACTTTTATTAAGCCAAGTTGGAATTTATTTACCTACATTTACCCCCTTCCGACCCCTATTTGAAGGGCTTCCGGGACGAGTTAGGGGTTGTAATTATTTTTGTTAGTGTATTCTATCATAATGAGTATATGTGTGCTGTAGGAAACCGTAAGACTTTTATTAAGCCGTGTTAGAATTTTTTACCCCTATTTGAAGGGCTTCCGGGACGAGTTAGGGGTTGTAATTTTTTTCGTTAGTGTATTCTATCCTAATGAGGGCATGTATGAAATAGAAAACCGTAAGAGTTTTATTAGGCCAAATTAGTAATTTTTTACCTTTATTCACCCACTTTCAACCTCTATTTTAAGGGCTTCCGGGACGAGTTAGGGGTTGTAATATTTTTTGTTAGTGTATTCTATCATAATTAGGATATGTGTGCCGTAGAAAACCGTAAGACTTTTATTAGGCCAAGTTAGAATATTTTACCTACATTCACCCCCTTCGAACCCCTATTTGAAGGGCTTCCGGGACGAGTTAGGGGTTGTAATTATTTTTGTTAGTGCATTCTATCATAATGAAGATATGTGTGCTGTAGAAAACCGTAAGACTGTTATTAAGCCAAGTTAGAATATTTTACCTACATTCACCCCCTTCGAACCCTTATGTGAAGGGTTTCCGGGACGAGTTAGGGGTTGTAATTAATTTTGTTAGTGTATTCTATCATGATGAAGATATGTGTGCTGTAGAAAACCGTAAGAATTTTATTAGGCCAAAATAGAATTTTTTTTCCTATTTTACCCCCTTCCGACCCCTATTTGATGGGTTTCCGGGACGAGTTAAGGGGTGTAATTTTTTTTGCAAGTGTATTCTATCATAATGAGTATATGTGTGCTGTAGCAATCCGTAAGACTTTTATTAAGCCGTGTTAGAATTTTCTACCCCTATTTACCCCCTTCCGACCCTTATTTGAAGGGCTTCCGGGACGAGTTAGGGGTTGTAATTTTTTTCGTTAGTGTATTCTATCCTTCTGAGGGCATGTATGGAATAGAAAACCGTAAGACTTTTATTAGACCAATTGAGAATTTCTTGACCTATATTTACCCCCTTCCGACCCCTATTTGAAGGGCTTCCGGGACGAGTTAGGGGTTGACATTTTTTTATAAGTGTATTCTATCATAATGAGGATATATGTAAAGTAGAAAACCATAAGACTTTTATTAGACTGAGTTAGAATTTATTTACCTATATATACCACCTTCCAATCCCTGTTTCAAGGGATTTCGGGTCGATTTAGGGGTTAGAAATTTTTTTATAGCCGTTTTAGTTCATATTTTGCATGTATCTATCAGAATAAAATACTATATAAAAAAAAATCTTCGTCATTTGCGTCTGATTCTGACTTCGAAACTTCAAGTACATAGCAAAAACTCTCGGTTTCAAGTACGTTTGGCACAGGGGAGGTCACTTCCTTGTTAAGATGGGGACTCATGTTTTTACGAATGCTGCTGAACTACAAGCTATCTGTTTACTATATACTAATAAACCCATTCCCTCAGACAATCAACGGGATTGTAATAGAGCATTATCGGAGCAGAATATCGCTCCACCGGAAACAGAAAATCAGCCAAAAAGTATCGGCACAGACAAAGGCATGACTAACTGAACGCAGTGCAAAAGGGGGTCATCGTTTAAAGCCAGTATATTATGCGAATCTAAGACTACACAAGCAGGCAAACCAGGCATTCCTGAATACATTATGTGCTGTGTTCAATCACGCGACTATCCCCCACTCGTTGTAGCACTTATTTACAGGCCGCCGCACATTCCTTTCCTACAAAAATTCCGATTTCATTGATAAGCTAACATTATACAGTCAGGATTTTAATCATAAAATTATCATGGGTGATCTAAACGCAAATTTCCTTAAGACATCAGAGGATGCTAAATTTGTCAGGCGACTAGCAACTGATCTCAACTTAAAAATAATAAACCAGAGTGCGACTCATCACCTTGAAAATTCTCACACATGGATTGACGTAATGATGACAGATGAGAATGACGTAGTACTTAACTCATGCAATCAGGTGGCACCATTCACGAGTAATCACAATTTAATCGACGCTGAAATTGCATATGGAGCTAACTTAGTCCTGAAACCGGGAACCTTTAAGTACAGAGATTTTAAATCCATAAAACAGGATGACCTTCTGTCATACCTAATAAATTGTGATTGGTCGCCGTTTGATTGCACTGACGATACAGACGTTAACGGACTGCTGGAGTGCCTCAGTATCAACGTTTTGGAGGCTATTGACACGTTAGCTCCTGAAAAGCAATTTACGTCGAAAAACAAGGCAAATCCCCCATGGGTTGATGCTGAGCTGGCGCTCTTGCTTAAAAAACGTGACGCTGTACTGAGACGTTACGCATGGACCAAGGACGAAACCTTCAGGCATGAGTATCACGCCCTTGCTACAAGGGTGGAGCAATACTTCAAGTCTCAGCGCGAAGCCTATATACAAAGTAGAATATCTGACGCCCTTGATAACAAAAGGGATATATGGAAACAGTTGAAGGGCCTGGGACTCCTGCCAAAATCTCAAGACAAGCTTCACAGTTGCACACCGGACGAGCTAAACTCACACTTTGCGGGTGTATCGATCTCCCAAACTGAAAGTGGCGTAGATATGGGCGGCATCTTGGACTCCGCCAGTGATGACGGCTTTAAGTTTGAACCTGTGACAATGTCAGATGTACTCTTGGCGGTTGTCCATTTCACGTTACAAGCAAGAGGTGAGGACGGTATCCCCTAAAGTGTGATAGTCAAGGCTCTACCTTTCATTGGCAATCACATCTTTCGCATTTTTGGACTTCCGCCCGATAGCATTGTTGAGCTTCCTCTCCAAGGTGCTGGAGAAGATAGCCCATTACCAGATCAAGAAGTTCATTCATAGAAAGAAGATCCTTGATCCACTACACACAGGTTTCCGACAGTATCACAGCACAGAAACAGCATTAATAAAGCTAACAGAGGACATTCGAATGGGTATCAACGACAAGAAAAAACTACTAACAATTCTGTTACTTTTTGACTGTAACAAGGCGTTTGACACTATATCACTTAAAGCTTATATAATTGGTCGTAAACAAAATGTCATAAATAGCAGTGGGGACTCAGATTGGCTGACCACTAATTTGGGAGTGCCACAGGGCTCAGTTCTGGGGCTTCTGCTTTTCAGCTTGTACATTTACGACCTACAAGACGTACTGACTGGTGGTGATGTTGAACACTTGCTATACGCGGACGACTTGCAAATCTACACTCAAGTTGTCTGGCGGGATCTGCATGAGGGTATCAGCCGCATGTCGGCTGTAGCGCGGGCAGTGTCAGGGTGGGCCAACGTGTCCGGACTGAGACTGAATGTGGGCAAAACTAAAGCAATAAGTTTTGGTTCTGAGTATAATATAAATCAGCTGCAAGATCTTGATTTGCCCGGCATTGAGTTTCAGGATGGCGTGCATGTCCCTTTCTCTGGCACTGTCTCAAACCTCGGTGCTGTCATGGACTCCAAACTCACTTGGAAAATGCAGATAGAAGCGGTAGGAAACAAGGTTAACCGTGCCCTCTATAGCTTGCGATTTTTCCATCCATGCACTACCGAGGCTCTGCGAAAGCAGCTTGCTTGTGCGCTGGTAGTCCCACATCTAGACTACTGATCCGTGGCTTATCTTGATGTGTCAGAGGAGCTTGAAACAAAGTTGCAAAGGTTACAAAATACATGTGCGAGATACATATGTGGTGTTAGGCGGGATGAGCACATTACTCCTCACAGGAAATATCTTGGCTGGTTTACTATAAAGGAAAGACGAGCGTACTTTGCGGGGTTGTTAGTGTATAAAGCAATAAACATGGTACAACCTCCGTACCTTGCGGCTCTCTTTGAGAAAAACCACGGCCAGGACTTCCAGTAGGAATTGTGTAAAAGAGCTCTCGGTTCCGGGATCGCGCACTGACACTGGCCTATACTCGTTTAGAGCCCAGGGTTCGCGATTCTGGAACAACCTCCCCTGCGATGTGAGATATCTTCCGTCCCTATGTAAATTCAAAATAGCGTTGATTAGATATCTCAGACAGCAGAGCGGTGACCAACATAATTAAAATTAAGTGTTGAATGTATGTGTTACTTTATGTCAAATTTTCTACGTAATGTACCTGTCTTAATTTATTTATTTATTTATTTATTTTCTGTCTATTTATTTATTTATTTTCTGTCTATTTATTTATTTATTTTCTGTCTATTTATTTATTTATTTTCTGTCTATTTATTTATTTATTTGTGTACTTATTTATTCATGTATTTATATATTTATGTACTTTATATTTATATATTTATTTATTTATTTATTTATTTTTTATTTATTGTGTAACTTTCTTATCTATTTATTTATTTTCAACTATTTATTTTTATTTATTTTATTTATATTTATCAGGTTTTACATACAGAATAAAATTTTAGCTACCAGTTCGAATGTATTTATAGGCATCAATGGATGCATGAATGTAGCTGTAACGTGTGTGAATATTTTTGTTTTTTATATAAAATTGACGCGATAGATATATATTGTTAATTGTGCGTATGCTATAACTATACCCAGATAGCAGCCCGTGCCGAGCACAGCGTGCTGGCACGGCGTGACGAATTTGTGCCATCACTGTGCAGTCGCGGCGTGCTGTCCGATTCGGTGGCACGTCGTGACCGCCCTGTGCCGTCATCGTGCCGTCACGCAACATCACTTTTTTGAACTTTCAGATTCCAGCAGAATGACGGCACAGTGCAAGCCCGCCGTGTCGGGAAAATCGTGGCCGCAATGTGACGGATTATGGACAGCACGACGTGCCATCAATATAATTATATAAAAATATAATTTAATTGCATATTTAAGTTATTATTTCTATTACAAATAAAATTGATAATAATAGTAATGATTTGTTAATTTATTTATATGGGGTTCAATTGGTGTAATTGAATAAATAAATAAATATAAATAAATAATAGTATAATTTTATGATTTTTATTTTTATTAATAATAAATATATTTGTTTATAATTGAATATTAAAATTGATTTACATTATAAATTTAAAGTCTTGAAATAATTTTGAACTTTGTGTTGTTTGAAGAAATGTATCGCATCCCGCCATTGCAGTAATCTCCCTGCTTTCATGAAGACTTGATCTTCAATTGCAGACGCGCGCAATAAGTGAAATTGTTTTTAATAATTTTAGCGGTATTATTGTAGTTATTAATTATTGTAGTTATCTGTGGTGTCATTTGGAATTCTGAATTATATAATTCGACGGTGGCAAGTTTGTGGTGGACGTTCGAGAGGAAGTGCAGCTCGTCTTGAGGATCAACCTGGCGCGCGCACGTGCAATTGCAGTTCACAGTAAATAATTACTATCATTAATTATTTACATGCTGTAATTTGGATTTCCCAAGAGAACTGTGGAATTTTCAGAGGGAAGAAATTGTCTTGAGGATCATTCTGGCTGAAATGTAAAGTTTTTTTATTTATAATTATTCTAATAATTATATTAGTTAATAAATTATAGGTTAGTTTTCATGTTTGAATAATACTAGAGTTTGTTTTACATTGTCTTCTGAAATCAAAAGTTGCTAAGTGTAATAAATATTAAATAGTCTTATTAGGTTTCTTTATTGATATTAGTATTTTGAAATTGTAGAATTTTATTAGTAATTACATTGATTTTTTTATTTATAATTATTCTAATAATTATATTAGTTAATAAATTATAGGTTAGTTTTTATGTTTCAATAATACTAGAGTTTGTTTTATATTGTCTTCTGAAATCAAAAGTTGCTAAGTGTAATAAATATTAAATAGACTTATTAGGTTTCATTATTGATATTAGTATTTTGAAATTGTAGAATTTTATTAGTAATTACATTGATTTTTTTATTTATAATTATTCTAATAATTATATTAGTTAATAAATAGGTTAGTTTTCATGTTTGAATAATACTAGAGTTTGTTTTACATTGTCTCCTGAAATAAAAAAGTTGCTTAAATTATTACTAGAAAAATTACATGAAATATTTCTGAAAAATTTCTGAAATATTCCCAAAATCAAATGGTTTTACTGAATTCTTTTGTGGAATATTTCAGGATTATTTTAGAAATGTTAAGGTGGTTCCCTTGTACAAAATATTACCACTTTTTTATGGAAATTATGTTATTGCAAAACCATGTATCTTCGATTGAAAATCGTAACATGTTCGTGCATTCTAATTTCTTTTATTTTTTATCCGATTTGAACTTTAAACCACTTATTTTGATCGTTAAACAATTTCAAATCAATTGACCGTTGGAAATTAAAAAATTGGCAAAATCAGCAAAGTTAGAGCCTTAATTGTTATGGGTAAATTGTTACTAATTAAATGTGAATAAATTCATGAATTCATAAATTCATTCACATTTACTTTAAACAATTGGCTCTAACTTTGCTGATTTTGTCGATTTTTTAATTTCCAACGGTTAATCGTTTTTAAATTGTTTAACGATTCAAATGAGTGGTTTAAAGTTCAAATCAGATGAAAAATAAAAGAAATTAGAATATTGCCCTAATATCGGTTTGCACTGCAGCTGTGGAACGTCGTATTGCGATGTTTCGACGATATTGCAGAGATACATTGATACGATATGCAACACTCCGGCATTGCAAAATATCGCCATCATATTGCCTTGCTCCAAAGCTGCCGAAAATCGTATCACAATGTTCCCGTGATATCGCAGTGATATATCGTGATATTTAACTTTGCGATATTGCAAAATATTGCTGTGATATGGCATTACGGCAACGTTGTATGTATGTATGTACGTCTGTCTGTATGTATGTATTTATGTGTGAAGTTTTAATGTATTTACATAGAATCAATTTTGTTACGAAGCGAATCTTCGTTATTGTTATTAAGCATCCTACTGGCACCACATTTATTTTTCAGATGTATTCACGACCGGCTAAAAATCGTGGCGGAGTGTCACCCGATGTTGCTGCTAAAAACATTTTCGACCAAATGCAAAAGATGCGATCTGGAGCTTCGACGAATCTTGCGTCTTCCCACCGCTTTCAGCAAGCAGAATCTTGTGGCATGTCGATTTTATCACAAGTGGGTGGACCTCCGATAAGAGCATCGTCCCAATCGCTATCAAGTCTAGCGCATACATCAACAAGAAGCGACTATACTCCAAGTCCAGTGCATAAATCACATTTTGCACAGGAAGGGCTGCCATCTGAGCCTTTTCGCCCGCGCATACTCCAACGAGTGCGCGATATGCAATCACCTATCACTCAACAAAAACCACACACACTTGACAACAAGTCTTCTTCACAACAACAATCACGAACACCAGATCAATCAAAACAATCATCCTACACTCACCAACAACCACCCACACTTCACAAGCCATCTACACAAAAGCAATCACGCGCACCAAATCAATCGAAACAAAAGCCATCATCCACTCAACAGAAACCACCCACACATGGCAAGTCATTTACACAACAGCAATCACGAACACCAGATCAATCAAAACAATCATTCTACACTCAACAACAACCACCCACACTTCACAAGTCATCTACACAAAAGCAATCACGCACACCAAATCAATCGAAACAAAAGCAATCATTCACTCAACAGAAACCACCCACACATGACAAGTCATTTACACAACAGCAATCACGCACACCGGATCAATCGCACTATAAACATCCGCGCGATAAACAATCATCCCACACTCAAGAACAACCATCTACACGTTACAAGTCACCTACACAAAGTCAATCATCCACTCAACAGCAATCACCCATACTCGGCAATTCACGCACACAAAAGGTGAATATGCAGCATTCGCTCGCGCTCAACGGATCGCAGGTAGGATTTCGTCAAGAGGAACCAGCTGGTTTAATGTCTGCTTTTGGGGACGCAGGTTATTCAAATAAATAAAAATGGTATTTTATTCTTCAAGGGAGTGTCAAACCATTCAAATTTCCCGCCGACAGTCCTAACCTCAAATTCTTTAACAATTGATTACAATTAATAAATAAACTAAATTATGAAAAATCAAGGCATCATTACCCTCCATAATACAATTATCTACCACTGTGCGAAGTTTTAAACAAAAACTTCAAAACCTCTACGAATGCCATTGGAACGAAATTTATATTAGTCTAGACTCGAACCTTCAAATTTCGTTCCAAAGCCATTCGTAGAGGTTTCGAAGTTTTTATTTCAAACTTCGCACAGTGGTAGATAATTGTATTACGGAGGGCAAGGACCTCTTAGTTTTTAATTTTTAATTTTAATTTAATTTATTTTAATTTTTAATTACGTAATTAAATTTAAAAAAATGTAAGGAAGCGTTGGAGGGGCAGAGAATGTTGGTTGTGCCTCACAGAGATGGGCGAGGACGGGGCCCTCTCTCACATAAAAACAAAATTCTTTTATTTTTGTTTGAAAAAATAGCAATATTGAGGTAATTTTTACATTACAAGAGAATAATTCTAATAACATTATAATTATTATGATTATTACCCAGACAGCAAAAAATGAATTTTTTCTAAGGATTTTTTTCGAACACTTTAAGAATAATTATGAATGTAAGTTAGAAAAGGATTCTTAAACAGTTTGAAAAGAGTTCATAAAGAATTCTAACATCTGCGACATTCATGAAATTTATTTTTCCGTCTGGGAATTCTTTAGTGTTATTATTACTTCTATTAAAATAAAAATAATAATTGTTTTCAGATGCCGTTGAGAGACGTCAGAAAATAACTCTAGAACCGATCCAGCACGTACTGAGAGACGACGTCAAGGAACAAAGACTGCCGATTCAGCGACTGACCCAAGACTGAGGTAGACAAGCTGAGGCTGGGAGCGACAAAAATGACATCGTTTTCAGACTTGCAAGCTGAGCTGCAAGGAGGGCCTAGCAAAGGTAATTTATTCATCATTCTATTATAACTTTCCAACCCATAATGCAATAAAAAATTTTATTTTTTTCGTTTTTTTCAACAGAGTTCATAACACTTCGAGCGCAGAAACGGTGTGCGCCTGCCTGGATGTGATAGCGATCTGCTGAATGGTTCCCAAGGTCATGCTGTTGTCGTACGAGCGCATGGACATGCCTGCAAAACTCTCGATGACGCAGGGGCAACGAGAATTGAGTAGGAGGCTTCTTGCGAGTTGCTGCTCAGGCGATCCCTGTTAAAAAATTGAAGCTGGATTTCAAGCTTGAAATTCAACGATGAGCTTGAATCTGGTTTGATCGAACTTAAAATCCAGCTCGATTTCAAGCTCGAAATCAAACTCGAAAGATCCACCCTGATCGACCTACATTTCAAGTTTGATCAAGCTGGATTCAAACTCATCGTTGAATTTCAAGTTCGATCGAGCCGGATTCAAACTCATCGCTGGATTTGAAGCTTGAGATTTAGCTTGATATTTTCAATAGGGGAACCTGCACAAGGACCAGCTGGTTCAGCCACTGGTCCGTTTGAGTGACCGTAGCCTCCTGGAGCTGCAGGCTCCCGAAATATACCATTATTTACGTAAATATTTTCAGAGACTATATATATATATATATATATTCCACGTCGACCAGGGAAGAAATTTTTTACATTTCGTTCAAAATGTTTTTACTAGTTCAGAATAGTTAAAAAATGTATGCAAAAAAAATTTAGATCACAATACCCTAACTATGCAGAACTGTGGCCCTATTAAAAATAAAGTTTTTTTCAATTCTTAGAAACATAGAAAACTTTAATGATTTTTAGCTCCAGATAGGTGCAATTTAGGTATTTACACATATACATTTTTATTATTTTTCTGTATATTTTTCTGTAAATTTTCTATAGAATATGCTAACACTTTTTTTAGGCCCTAATTACCACGTTTCTGATTGATTTATAAAAGATATACCGTTATATAGTAATAAGAGCTTCAAAATGAGACCAGGTAGACCATGGACCGAGCTTTTTACTACAAAATTTTGAGATTAAAATAAACTGCCGAAATTTTTTAAATAGCATATAACGGTATATCTTTTATAAACCAATCAGAAACGTGATAATTGGGGTCTGAAAAAAATGTCAGCATATTGTACAGAAAATTTACAGAAAAAAATGCATATATATATGCATATATCTATCTATATAAATATATATATATATATATATATATATATATATATATATATATATATATATATGTAAATACCCAAATTGCACCTATCTCGAATTGAATTTTCTACTTTTTTAAAAATTTAAATAAACTTTATTTTTAGGGTCACGGTTCTGCAAGATTTGGGTCTTATGAGCTAAAATTTTATTTACATGCTTTTTTCACTATTCTAAACTAGTAAAAACATTTTCAGCGAAATGTAAAAAATTTCTTCACGGGTTTACGTGAAATATATATTATTATGAAATATTGAAATTCGTTCAGAATGAACTTTTACTACAGTTTTTTTTTATTAGTCTTGACGTTTATTTCGTCTTTACAATACATCAGGAAAGTATAATACATTTTTAGGCCAATTTTTTATTTGAAAATTTTTATATATCAAATTTTGAAATTTTAAATATTACCTGAGATCTTACCAGAGATCTCGTGTGAGATTTTGAGTAAAAATTCATGAGGTTTTCGTATGATATTTCACCTGAGATTTTTTGGTAGGGATATATATATATAATCATGCGAAATATCATGCGAAAACCTCATGAAATTTTACTCAAAATCTCACACGAGATCTCTGGTAGGATCTCAGGTGAGATTTAAAATTTCAAAATTTTAAATATAAAAATTTTCAAATAAAAATTGGCCAATAATGTATTATACTTTCCTGATGTATTGTAAAGACGAAAGAAACTTCAAGAATAATAAAAAGAAACTGTAGTAAAAGTTCATTCTGAACGAATTTCAATATTTCATTAAGTGTACATATAATAACATGAGATTTTCGTATGAGATCTCAGGTGAGAATCTTACTTGAGATTATTCAGTAGGGGTATGTGAATAATCATAATTAAAGTATAAAATTATAATTAAATTTAAATATTTACGTAAATAAATGGTATATATGTGTTATTATTGTATGTATATATCTGCTGCGGATTCCCGGAAAAACAACTCAAGTCCATTTTTTTGAAAATTGAGTTTTAAGCGATTTTAATATCTTTATATAGTATATTTTCAGATAAAAGTGCACAAAATCAAGAAAGTGTAAAAATAAGTAGCCTTATCTACTATTTATGATTTTTTTTACATTAGTTCAAATGGAAAATAAAAATTTTAAGTATTAGTATCTTCAAAACAGAAAAGTGGACTTATGTTGTTATTCTGCAAAACCATATATATATTATGTATTAACTTATTAATTTATTGTACAATTATATTAAATATTTAAAGTGTATAAATAAAAAATTACAAATATAAAATATAGTATTTTTATTATGATAAAATTATACATTTAATATAAATAATATATATATATATATATATATATATATATATATATATATATATATATATCGCCGTGCTGGCATATTGTCGGCAAATTGCACGGCACAGTGCTGACACGTTGCCGGCACGCGGGCCGCAGCACCAATCGCGCATGCAAATTGCGTCGGCAAAATGACGGCACTATGACGGCCCGCGTGCCAGGACCGCGTTCCTGCACCGTGCCGTCTCAGAAGCGGGGCAGGAATCCGTCACAATGCCGGACCGTGGGCGGCCCGCGGGCCGTCAGCGTGCCGACACAGTGCCGACTCAATGCTATCTGGGTATACAGACTGTACCTGCTCGAAACGTGACGAAATGTGATAACATGACTATATGTGATTTAAAAGAAACTATACTCTGACAAATACGTAAATTTAATCTAATCTTAAGAAATGAAACTATATGTACATATATTCTGTACCATATTTTTGATTGTTATGAAAATAAAAAGTATATCTATCTATATACTTATGTCATAGATATACGTTTTTATGACCTAAAAATGATACTTTCATATCATAGAATATCATTTTTTACGTCAGAGTAATATTTTCACGGAATAATGTAAACCTTTATAAAGTGTGACTTTTATGGCACAGAGTAAACCTTTTATGGTCCATAGTAACATTTTTTGTCATATTGTAAACCCTGTATATCATACAATAAGATTTTTATAATATAAAGTGAAAATCTTATGTCATAGAGTAATTGGCCTTAATGCCAATAACATTTTTATGTCATAAAATTACACTTTTATGTCGTAGTGTAACATTATTGATGTCATATGGTGAAAATTTCATATAATAAAGTGAAACTTGAATGTGATAAAATGAAACTTTTGTTATCGCTTTAGTTTTGTCATAGAATATCATTTTTATGTCATAGTATAACATTTTTATGTCATAAAGTAACTTTTATGAAATAAAGTGAAAGTTTTATGTTATAGAGTAGTACTTTTAAGTCACAGAGTTCATTTAGTAGCACCATTAGGTTCTAATGTGGCTCTTTTGTGTCATTAATTAACATTTTTTGTTATAAAGTGAAACTTGTATGTCGTAAACATTTTTATGTCATAGTGTAATATTTTTATGTCATAGACTAAAACTTTTTTGTCATTGCGTGAAACTTTAATGTTATAGAGTAGTATCTTTATGTCACAGTTATAATTTTTAGGTCATTCAGTAGCAATTATATTTCATTTGGTAGCACCATTATGTTATATACACTGAGAAAACTACATGGTAAGTCACGCAATATATCGTAACTCACGCAACATCATATGGTAAAAATGTATATATCGATATCGTGATCATTAAGCGTCAGATGCGATATGATATCGTAAAATTAGCAATTTAAAATCTTAATTTCTACATTAAAAATACAATTTTAAATAGTTTTATTTCTCTTAAGGGTGCAGTCTGGAGGTTTTGCACTTTTTACAAGGATATTTCAGGAATTTCTTTTTACAACAAAATAAAATCCAATCATGTCAAATTTTTTAAATGTTATTATTCATATCTTTCACTTCACAGAAAATTTTTTAAGTTCATTTTATAATATTTAGGTAGTGCTTATTACGGCCGAAGTAGCCATCTCAAAAAGAAAGGTATGTGACTGGCCCAGGCGGTAGCATCAGTCCAGGTAATCTGAAACAAAATATTCGAATGGATTATTGTTCAGTATCGTTGTCATTATTCAGCTTGTCGTTATCGCAGGTAGCCGATTTAGACATTTTTATTAAAAAAAGACAAAATAGCGGAGTTGTGAAAAAAAATTTAAAAATCGCGTTTTTTTATCTTTGAAAATTGGGGTAAAAAGTAGGAAATTTTTATTGAAAATAAACAATTCTGCTAGCTGTGAGAGCCATTCATGTATAGAATAACATATCTAAATTTCAGCCCAATCAGTTTAATAGATTTGTTTTGTCCCGGGCCGACTGAAAAAATGTTCTTTAGAGAAAAACGCATTTAAAGTTTTAGTAACGGGTCTCTTATAATAAATTTATACTTAAATCAATCATCTTGTCTGGTGCATACAATAATCCTTCGATTCCTTCATAAGCATCATTATCAATAACTTTTTCTGCTCTACGGCTGATCTTGCCCGTTTTAGAAGCCTCAGAAGTTGCTTTCTCCACCCTTTCTATCCGGTGAGCATTGTACAGTGCGGCGTAGGCAATGGCGCGCGGTCAGATTTCGACACCCATCACCTCCATAATTTTCAACACTGGCATAAATCCTTCATTGAAAATGAATGCAGCTATCCATGTAGCTATTTCCAATGTCTTTTGTCCGACAAACATATGCTTCGGAGCTAAATTCCATACATAATGGTTGAAGCTTTGATTATTGTTTTGCATATTTTTGCCCAAACACCTCTCCAAAAGATCATCGGATGATAATTCTTCATATATAGGCATTAAAATAGTCCCAATGTTTTCGACAAAGGCAGGTGGGTGTACAAAAGAAATGTCATTGTTTTCGAATTTGTGTTTTTGATAAGCGCACCATGAATCGGAACCCTCCACAGTAGGAGTGCTGCGGATTTTGATCGGTCGATGTTAAATGATAAAATGCTGCCCACACAGCTTTCTTCACGTCTTCACGAGAGTTTGGATTTCTTAAAATTGCCAATCCGTAGTATGTACTAAGTTTTACCACCATCTTATTAGTTAAGAAAGATTTTTTGCTTTTTCAGCTTTACTAGTCAACGAATCCCTTGCCGATCTACGTTTTTTTTCCTCGAACTCGCTTTGACTACTTCTTTCTCTTCTTCGACTTTCTGTTTCTTTTCTGCTTCTTTTGTTTCAGCATCTTCAAGTTGTTTTCTAGCTTTCAACAACTGTGTAAGTGATTTTTTGACTTCCTTTACGCGCCTAAACACTCGTTTTTTTACGAGCAAAACACACTCTATTTTTTCAACCACAAGATTGCCGTTGTAAACATCAGCTTCCAATAAATTCTTGAACGTCTTACAATCACCATCTCTGGTATATTTCTTATGCTTTACGCCAAACTACTTCACAGATCGCTGAAACATTTCAATCACACCATCCACTTCCATTTTTCCCGAACTTCCTTCGTGATTTGCCGTACATTCTTTCGCATGATCTTCGTACCACTCCAAATACTCGTCCGTTTCTTCTTTGCCTACCCACTTTTCCCATGCTTTACACACTTTTGATTTTACTATAACATTCACGATTTTATTCGTAAACTTTCCCATCAAAGAGACGATGCCCAAATGCGATGTGAATCCACGCTTCGCCCATGAACCATGGCCAGAAACTGTGATCTTATCTTCCGGATGACCGTTTGCCGTATTTTTTTCTTTTTCTTCTTTCACTGCTTTTTTGAACACAGTTTCAACTACGGCCTTTACAGCAATATATATTTGGTCAATTATATAATAATAACCACTTTTACTAAAGCCGGAGCCTAAATCCATCAATGAGCAAAACACATTTATGCCATCTAAACCTACGCCGAGTAGCTGCATAGCAAAAGTCAAGCGTCTGTTTACTTCGTACGCATTTCGGATCATCGGACTAGAGTTAATTTAAAATTCTTGACACGAGCACTTCACACACAGTTTGAATCCCAATACTTGCACTGATTTTTTCAAAAACTGGATATCACCATTACATAACTTGCACTCAAAGCCACATCGAAGTCACTTTGATTTTTTATTTTATCATCAGAAGGTCTAACAAACTCAGTGTCTTTTTCAGCAGTATGCTGATTACCTCGAAATTTTCTCGGTCCAGTAGCTTGCCGACACTCTAAAGTCTAAAGAGCGACAATTGACGTGAGAAAGAATAAATGCATACATTCATTCTTTAGGAAAAGCATAAAGTGTTGCTTTCATTAATTACACGAGAAGGTAATGTCTTTAAAAGATTAAATCGCATATATCATTCTTTTGTAAAGAATAAACTTCTGCTTTTATGCTTTCAAAAGAACGAATTTATGTGTTCATTCTTTACGAAAAGATTAAAGTAGAGGAATCATTCTTTATAAAAGCATAAAAGATGTCCCAATAATACTAAAAGAATTAGTGACGCGTTTCATTCTTTACGAAAAGAATAAAGTAGAGAAATCGTTCTTTATAAAAGCATAAAAGGTGTCTCAATAATAGTAAAAGAATAAATGACCCGTTTCATTCTTTACGAAAAGAATAAAGTAGAGAAATCATTCTTTATAAAAGCATAAAAGGTGTCCCAGTAATAATAAAAGAATAAATGACGCGTTTTATTCTTTACGAAAAGAATAAAGTAGAGAAATCATTCTTTATAAAAGTATGAAAAGTGTCCGAATAATATTAAAAGAATAAATGATGCTTTTCATTCTTAACGAAAGAGTTAACAACACAAAGTGTATATATATATATATATATATATATATATATATATATATATATATATATATATATATATATATATACATATATATATATATATATATATATATATGTACTTTATAAAACAATAAAATGCATCCCAGTATAATATTAGAAGAATAAATTGTGTTTTTTTTTTATGAAAAGAGTAATGTATAGTACAGATTGTCGACGCATATTATTTAATGTACTTACAATAATTCAGAAGTAATTTTCATGCAAAAATGCGTTTTTGAAGAACGCGATAAATTCTTTCAAATTTATAATTTCATGTAAACGAAATAAATATTTTGCTTTCTGACAGCGGCAGTTTTGCGATGGTAAACAAAAACTTTTTAAGTAAAATACAGTATTTTTAAAAAATGTTTGTATGTGTGTGTATGTGAGTGCGTGCTTGCGTACGTGTTTATATCTCTTAATACTTACGGTCAAATTTAATGTTTCACAACTCATTCTTTTTTGTTTTTGTTTTGTATAAAGAAAGGCAGTTGAATAATATTTATTTATATTTTTCGATTCGTTTTTGTTTTTTAGTTTTACTTTTACTTTTTTTGTATTTTTTCATATGCTTGATTCATATGATAGAAAGGAATACGGAAAATTCTAGGATGATTATATATGTGTGTTTGTATAGGTTTATAAATAAAATGCTATGTATTATTTATATAAAAATGTCAAGTTCCAAGACTCGCATTTATTCAGCATCACAGTTCCACACCATCAAAACAACTTGCGCTTACTCATATATTCGCCAATAGTAATAAGTAAACTGACGAATATATAAGTTAGTTGTCCAAATCGTTTTATAAGAGCAGGAGTGAATGTGCTGATTGATAGGCGGCTGTGCGCTGACTGACGATCCTCCAATCGGCAGCCAACTCAATCTTTTCGGTTGCTCGGCCTCGCGACTTCCGTTGCCTAGCAACTAGGCTCCCACTTCACTTACCCTTTCCATCAGTCATATCTCACATGGATGTAGGCACACATCCTTATTCTCCGCGATTCCTCTTTGTGCGGATATTCGCTTCGCGAATATCAGCCTAACGCACAAACGCGATTTTCAATTCATTTACTCATCTTCATTTTATTTATTCTTCTCATTCATTCTTTGTATATATCAATAAAACATTAGTATATAAAAGTATTCTAATAAATAAATAATTAATATATACCCATATTCATACAATACCAATATTGGCCGTTACATAGTCCCCCTAAATAAATTTATATTTTTCCACTTTATGCAAGAAATAGAAATTCATTTAGCTTCCGAAACGTTTATACATTATTTATATAAAAATTATTTGCCTAAGTATACTCATTTGTAATATTTCAACTTAATGTCCATTATAAAATGTCTTTTCATTATATTCCATTATTATTATATTTCTATATATTTACTTCTATATATATGGGTCAATCCATGCCAAAACGCACACGGCTCTGCCCAAAAATGGTAAAGACTTACAAAAACTTGTATAGGGTCAAAATTTAGGGTTTTTTATATAGAATCAATAGCTATGTGGCGCTTTTCAAAATTTTCAAAATGGCGGTTCCAAAAATCCGATTTTCTGACCAGTTTAACGAAAATTTTCCGATTAATCGTTCATAAAAATATAGATAAAAGACGAAAATTGTGAGTAAAGGTCATTTTATATGTTTTCGGATACGCTCAATCCGAATCCGCTGACCGTTTAACCTTATCACTCCAGGATTTGCTCTAACCTCAAAAAATACCTCAAAAACGCTCAAACAGGCATGATTATGGCTAGATAAAGGTTCGTGACGATGCATTTGTTCGTTTCAAGGGTCGCGTATTTCAAATCCAAGGTCCGTTCAGCTCGTTTAGTCCAAAATTTGCCCCTAGCCTCAAAATATTTTTCCAAAACGCTCAAATAGGCATGATTACGGCCAGGATCGTGACCATAAATTTATACGTTTTCGAGATCGCTGATTTTAAGTCTAAGGACCGTTTAGCCCGACAAGCCCAAAATTTGTCGCTAACCTCAAAAAGTACTTCAAAAATGCTCAGCGGGCATGATGACGGCCAGATGAAGAATCGTGACCATATATTTATATGTTTTTGGGATCACTGATTTCAAATCCGAAGTCCGCTTAGTTCCATCAGCTAAAAATTTGTTTTTAACCTCAAAAAATACCTGACAAACGCTCAAATGGGCAGGTTCATGGCCAGAAATGGACTGTTATACTTTAAATCTCTACAACAACTTCCTTTTTATCTCTTGAAAATTTTCTGATAATAATACTTTTGTTTCGTAGTGGAATAAAACAGTGATTGCTTAAAATTTGTGGGACAGAAGGAGCCTCGTCAAATCGTCTTTTTAATCTTCTTTGAGTGTTGCTATGTGTTACTTTTGAATAATAAAAGAACTTTATATTTTTTATTGAATGGCATGCCCAGTCTTTACCATTTTTGGGCAGAGCCGTGTGCGTTTTGGCATGGATTGACCGATATATATATTACACTTTGGACTATTAATTCGTTTTAGCAACGTTTTTAATAAATCGCGCACTTTACACTAACGTACCTATAACACTGCACACAATAGTTCGACTGATCACCTTCATGATGTCAGCTGTGGCTTGAATTGACTGAAAACTTGTCGTCGTCTCCTTCTATTGTAGATCTGGTACGCTAATGATTTCTTCCTACTGGAATTCTTTACATTTGCTATAGCAAAACTGCGCATGCCAAGCAAAATGTAACTCACGTAGACAAAACTGTGCATGCCTCGTGATTTCTTGTTTTTGAAATCAGTAGTCTTTAATGGTCCGATTCCATTATTTCCTTTCTTCCAGGAATTTTCCTCTATTTCGGTAATTTTATCGTCATCATGTTTATAAGTATTATCATCATTTATTTGTAACTGATTTGTTTTAGTTTTTGAAAAACCACTTTCGATAATTTGAAACTCTCTTAACTTTTGCTCAATGAGATCTTCATTTATTTTGGAAATCACACTGAAATTTTCTCCAATTACTGTGTCCTTAATTATTTTTGTAGACTTCGAGGATTCACAAGCATTTTTGTGCCTCTGTCCCAAATATTGGTATCTATTCCCTTTGATTTTTCTCTATTTTCGAGACGTAATCTAACCTTAAAATATTGCATTGAGCATTCTTGAATTGAATTTTATCTTGTGGCGCCTTCATACTATTAATTTCAGTTTCATTATTTGTTTTATAATAACTGTCCCCCCCTTCCGAAATTTCTTGTATTGAATTATTATTATATTTATTATTTGCCCCTTGAAAATCAGTCGTCGGTTTGTCATACGAAATCCCTGTGTTTTTCGGAGTTTCCCGAGCACTTGCATCTTTTTTTCTGTGCGTTTCATTATCTTTGCACTCAAGTAAGCTCAGGAACGTCGATCTATCCTTGATTTTTTTTGAGATTTCACCACAAGCCTTATGTCCACATCATAATGGCCTGCTAATTTCCTTATTAGTTCTTCTTCAGCGTGCTTTCATACATCTAAAGCTTGGCTCATTAAATCTGTGGTGTATTCTAAAAGCGACTTTTTTCAACTAGATACATAGATGCCAAATTCAATTTTGCGCATAATAGTATCTGTCACATTCACATTCCAAAATCTGTCAAGAAATTCTCTTTTAAAATCTTCAAAACTTTTCACCGAGTCCTTAATGATATCCCACCACGAAGAAGCTGGACCTTTAAATGAGTTCGATAAGGCGTATTTTCCTTCAACTATACTTATCTTATTGAGGTTTAAATATCGCTTAAATTCTCTCAAGAATTTGATCGGGTTTTCTGACATTTCTCCTTTGAAAATTGGTGCGGCAATTTTATATTTATTTGAAGCAGCCTCTTTTATTTGACTTGACTTCATATCAGATTCTTCTGAACTTTGACTAATTTCATTTTGTATAGGACAGTGATTAATATTTTGACATTTAACATCTGAAATATTTTCAATTTGTATCTTTTGATTTTCAATTGTACTTGATGTTGATTTTCTTTTTACCGGATCTTCTTTTGACAAAAATTTCAAAAAGTTTGATCGATCTTCTATCTTTTGCTTACTTGCATAATACCGAAGATTAATTGGAAAATGGCCTATTAATTTTAGTATTAAATCTTTTTCAGAGTACGATTCAATTCCTCTAGTTAAGATTAGCAATTTTGTAGCATATTCTACTATAAATTTGAATTTTCATCGTAACATCCGAATTTAAATTATTTAAAGCTTTTTGAGTTTTGAAATCCTTTTAGATTTTCTTTAATTGCTTATTTATTTATGAATTGAAGTTTAGGAGTTTATCCTCAATTTTCCTGCCTCATGATTACTTCTTTTCTAATGAATAATTACCTCCCTGGGATTTACACTTATCAATAGAAAGATTTTATTAACAATTCGAGACTGTTTGTGTCATCTTTCAGTACACATTCCCCCTTCACCTTGCTCCATCTCTTAATAATCTTATTGAAAACAATTGAAAACAATATATTTGATTGTTTCAATATAAAAATGCTAAAATTCATTTCAACTCAAAATTTACTTTGCATGCAAAAGTATTTGTTCATTCATATTGCAAATCATTAAAGAGCATTTTCTTACTTTCTTATTATAAAAATTTTAACAAAAATCATAACTTATGCTAACGACATAGTCATGTTCAATATTTCGAAAGAAATCCATTTGAATTTTATTCTCGAAATAAAACGTATCATACTGTGCGTTTTACACATTATAAGTTTTCCAAAATTATATTCATTTCCTAACATATAATGTTATTCATGAAAAAATCAACTTTGATATATATATTATTAAACTTTTGAAGCTTCATTTTTATTATTATTTATTTCGCTTCGCGAATATCAGCCTAACGCACAAACGCGATTTTCAATTCATTTACTCATTTTCACTTTATTTATTCTTATAATTCATTCGTTGCATATATCAATAAAACATTAGTATATAAAAGTACTCTAATAAATAAATAATTATTATATACCCATATTCATCACATACCAGTATGGACCGTTACACTATAGATGCCAATGTATGCCATAGAATAAAACTTTTGTCATAGATTAACATAACATAACATTTCAACCTAATACAATAAAGCAGAGAGTAAAACTCGACAGTAGCAAAATATTATAAAGCTGACTAAAACGTCATTATTCGAAATCAACAAGTGGATATTTGTTAAAAAAGCTTTATACAAATATTACTCTAATAGCCTAAATAGATATTTTATATTTAATACTATTATGACAAGAACTAAGTAAATAAATAAATAATGTTTGATAATTTTCATTATCTTGGGGGGTTTGATTTCTGAGATATTTTTTCTTACAGTGGTACTCAAATTACCATAAATACACGAATTATTTTTATTCTTACAAAAGTTACATAAATTAATACTTCTTTACAATTTTGAACTTCAGCTGCATTATATTTTTATTTTTTTAGATAGCCAGGTGAACTTTTATTGTTAACATGCCCAAAATCTTAAAAGTCACAAAGTGAATTTTTCACCTTTTTTCAAACCTAATATGAAAAAAGAACGTATACGGACGTTTCACGTCAACGGGCACAGTGGGCTGCCCAGAATAAAAAGTTGTCAATATTAATGTTCGACGTGTCAAAATCTTCATATTTAAAAATTATCGAAAACCTTCTGGTGATTAAAAAAAGAACGTCATGGCGGTTGCAATATGGCGGCCGCAATCATGCACAATTCTGTTTGATGATCAATATTGATAGATTAGAAACATAAAAATACTGTTTTGTACACTGAATCACCGTATCTATACGTTTTTGGCGTTGCTGAATTCGAATTCAATGTTCGTTAAACGCCATCTGGTCACTATTCGTCCATAACCTTAAAAATACTTCAAATCGTTGAAATAACACTTCTCTACGATGAGTAATACAGTTTACCCACCACATGTTATTCATGTTTTCAGGATCGCTGAAACCGATTCTGATATCCGCAAACTCTAACTAGTCAGAGTTCGTCCGTAACTTTAAAAACTACGCCAAACTGCTAAGATTACACTTTTCTACATTTAAGAATGAAGTCTAATCAACGTACCTTTATGTTTTCGGGGTACCTGAATCGAGTTTCGACATCCGTTTGAACCCAAGTAGTCTAGTCACTAGTCGTCCCTAACCTCAAAAAATATAATAGTTATCAAGTCTGACCACTATATCTTTTTTTTGGGATGCTGAGTCCAATTACGATATCCGTATAACATAAACTGGTCAGTATTTGTCCCTAACCAAAAAATACCCCAAAGTCGCTTAAATAGTCTATTACAGCTAAAGAAATTAAACTCGTCAATAAGCTCTCTGCATTTATCAGGGTTGAGACTAGCATCATGTTCAGTACATAATGCCCACATTACTTTTCCTTTCTTTTATTTTTTTGTTATTATTTTTTTCTACAGTGTCACTTAGAAGTCTACAGTCATTATTGGATGTTTATCACTCGAATATCTGAATATATTTAATTTTTTACCTGTGACCAAAAACGCATGCGCACTCTGAATGGTAGGTACTTGTAGAGCTTCCGAAAATCTGTTCTTAAGATGACGCTGAATCTTATTATGATCCTTCTCGCTATAATAGTGAATATTGAGATTCTGGAATTCTTTAGATATCTGTCGTAAGTCTTTGCCAACGTGTTCATTATAACTGAATAGATTGCTGCATCTGTCTGATGTAATTGAATCGGCACATGTCGGTGTATTCTTAATAGTAGACATGATGGAACTCTTTCGAACTTTTTCGTGTTACAAATATTGCCGTGTTAGAGATCACGTTTGAGTGGCAGGCTAAAGGTAAATATTTTTATTTTTATTACAATTAAAATTAAAATTCTCTGAGTGAGTTCCATCATGTCTACTATTAAGAATACACCGACATGTGTCGATTCAATTAGATCAGACAGACACAGCAATCCATTCGGCCACAATGGACACGTTGGCAAAGACTTACAACTGATATCTAAAGAATTCCAGAATCTCAATATTCACTATTATAGCGAGAAGGATCATAATAAGATTCAGCGTCATCTTAAGAACAGATTTTCGGAAGCTCCACAAGTACCTACCATTCAGAGTGCGCATGCGTTTTTAGTCACAGGTAAAAAATTAAATATATTCAGATATTCGAGTGATAAACATCCAATAATAACTGTAGACTTCTAAGTGACACTGTAGAAAAAAATAATAACAAAAAAATAAAAGAAAGGAAAAGTAATGTGGGCATTATGTACTGAACATGATGCTAGTCTCAACCCTGTTAAATGCAGAGAGCTTATTGACGAGTTTAATTTCTTTAGCTGTAATAGACTATTTAAGCGACTTTGTGGTATTTTTTGGTTAGGGACAAATACTGACCAGTTTATGTTATACGGATATCGTAATTGGACTCAGCATCCCAAAAAAAAGATATGGTAGTCAGACTTGATAACTATTATATTTTTTGAGGTTATGGACGACTAGTGACTACTTGGGTTCAAACGGATGTCGAAACTCGATTTAGGTACTCCGAAAACATAAAGGTAGAAAAGTGTAATCTTAGCAGTCGAATATTAATATTGATGACTTATTATTCTGGGCAGCCCACTGTGCCCGTTGACGTGAAACGTCTAATAATTAATTTTATTTATAAACCAGTTATATTTTTTTTTCATAATTACAAGTAAAATATTTTTAATATTGTCAAAATTTACTTATATAAATTATAAAACCGCATTAAAACATCTTTTTTAGACACGTAGTTAAATTTTACTTTTAATTTTACATGGTACCCTTCTGCAGAAAGCACATATGTTATTTTAGTGGTCATATTTATCAGCGACGCAATTTTCAGAAAATAGCAGTGAATTATTTTATGAATCACTTTAAAATCTTATCTGGGGAAGAAGATGTTGTCGCGTAAGATTCAATTCTCGCATTGAGGGGTAGAACGAAGTGGGTGACGAAAGCTCCGAATGCACGAGTACGAACTAATGAAACTTAAAATAAAATTAAAGTTAACATAAACATAAGGAAAATAATAATAGCCTGTGAGGGTCTGAAATCGAGGGCAATCGGAGTATATGCAGCTGATCGAATACCACGAATCATGATGACACTAGTTGTCATAGACTTTAATATCGTCGATTACACAAAGCCTGGAACTCATTGGGAAGCTGTACATATTGACAAAAATAGAATCTACACATACTTTGACAATTATAGGGTTCCACCAGTTTTAAAGCACCATTTTTAACACCATCGTAAAAACTGTATCACATATGTCGTGGTATGATCCTAGACAAATTTTGTCGTTTCTACTCACAAGGGACAAGAAAATAATGCATTAGCTATAAAGTTTCATTAAAAAAGTTGTAATATGATTGAGTATAAAAAATGTAAAAGGGTTCTTACTTTCATGTACGAGTGCTCTTTAAGTCCAGGCCTCTGTAATCACTCTTGTACCTCTAGGTTAGAATGGACTTAATACAGAATACATACGTTTGTCTTTTGTATTTGTATCCGTAAATATATTAAGGGGGGAGTCTACTTTAACGGCTTCAAAAAATCGATTTTTTTGTCTTAAATCTATTCCAAAACTATCCAAGAATATGTCTTCAAAATTTCAGAAGCCAATTCGACATATTTCCGAAGCTAGAGCAGTTTTAGTGGCCGAGCATGGAGCAGATGCGAATGCTCGGGCAGACCCGAGCGCACGAGCTCCGCCCCTCGATGTATTCTATTATTCGACTATACTCGTATATACCTGAAAAGGTCCACCCGTCCTTTGAAACATTATTTGGAGTTTCTAGAAGGTCTGTGTTGAGTAGTAGTAGGGAGAAGGGTATATAATATAACGGTATACTATAGCTCTCGGTATCGGCTTATACACTGCTGTTTGTAGCGTCAGCTTTCAGTTCCACTTTTGATTTTGCCAAGTACACATCGAAATGTCAAGCTACCAGAAAGGTGATCGATCTAAAAGACAGCGTGCTGCGGAACCGCGAAAGCGGAAATTTCACGGCAATCGTTTTACAAGTGTTTTATCGGACGACGGAGACTTACACACGAGCCGCAGTGAGCAGAAGTTAACGACAGCAAGCAGCGATGATGTCATTATTCATTCTGCGCACTGCTACCGCATTATTGAATTTATACCTGTGTTTCTCGCCATTTCAATCGTTCAATTGGATTGTGTGGCGCCTAAGTCCCAAACATTTGAATTCCGGCTATAAAATCGTCGAAATTGCAGCATATATGGCTGCAGGCATTTTTAACGAGGGCTACTCTGCTGTACTTTCCACCATGCAGCTCCCCAATATCATCATCGGGCAGCAGTGCAAAAATTTTGCTGACGCCGTCGATGCTGAGCGCATAACGCGGGAGAACCGGCGCGCATCATTTTCTAGCAAGAAGGCTCGTACAGAAGGAAGATTGGAAACCCTCAGCCAAAACAAGTTTTTTTGAAGAAGAGGAAGGACTAATGTATGGCCCAGGGATAGCTGATTAACCTCTAATTACTGTAAGTACCCAAAAACTTATATTTTTTTGGACCGAAAACTTTAAAGTGCGTTTTCTCGAGTTTTCATTTTTACGATTTTTAGAAAACGGTGCCGGTGATAGAAAAAAGAATATACGTCCGATCGAAAAAAATCAATGTGTGTTGCAACTTAAAGTGAATTTTTTTTCAAACTTCGAACAAATTTGGAATTTGACTACTTCTTTGGTATTTTTTGAGTTCATATAGAAAATAAACTTATAAAAATTAAAAAAAATTTTGTCTCGACTGTTTCAGACGCACCGCACGACCTCCATCACCGGCACCGATTAGAAAGTGCAGACTCCAGGCGCTCCGGCAAAGTGATCATAACTTGAAGAAATTTTAATATTTTTTAATATCAAAAATTGTTTTTTAAAGCTAAAATATAGTACATTATGTTCTCAAAATTTCGTTTACCGCAATTATTTCCTTCCCTTTCAAAAAAATCGCTGAAAAACGTTTTTTTCGGCTCTTAAAGCAGACTCCCCCCTTAATAAACATACATACACCAATACAATCTCAAGGACTCCAGAGAAAATGATGCGCTAGCCATGAAGTTTTATAAAAAAATTTGTAATATTATTAAGTATAAATATGTAAAAGGTCGTTTACGTTCGCAAATGAGCGCTCTCTAGTTTCAGGCCTTTCTAATCAATCTTGTACCTCGAGGATAAGACGCACTTAATACAGTAAATATATGTTTGTCTTTTGTTTTTGTAACTGTAAATGGATGAATAAATATACATACATCCATACAAGTTTAATAAATTATTTACGTACCTTTCATTCTACATATTCTACTTCCCATTCCATTCATTATTTTTTCAATTAATCTATGCTTTTTCTTCTTCGAAAGTCCGTTAACGGTTTTATTATAAATTGGTATTTGTACTTGTCTTTCAAAATTGTACAACATAAGCACGCGTTTATTGACAGCATAGCAGTCGTGAAAAATGTGTAGCACCTGCCTTCTTTCACCATACCCCTCCCCCACTCTTATGATTCAGGTTGGTGTGGATGGGGAGAAAACCGTTATACCCCGCCATGTGCCGACGATCGAGTTTGTTGTCCAGTGATAGTATAAAGGGCAAAGCGACCACATTGACTCTCGAGTCTGTACTTTACAAACAGTTTTGTCCACGTGTCCGATTGTGCTCAAGTGGTGAAAATTCTCAGTTTGTTTTTTAAAGAAATAACCATGGCTGCTTGTCAAGCGCGCGAAAAACAGGAAGTGACGAGCGAATTGCCGAATCTTTTGCTATCAACGACGTATGCTCTCAACAAATTGAACACGAAATGACTCTGCGTAGGATTAGAGCACAACACTGGATACTACCATCACGCTATCAAGCTAATCAACGGCAGTGCTTCGTACAAAAATGTTACGCTTGATGAACCTAGTTGGGATATATTGAACGGCCAATTTGACGCGATAACAGCTTATTTCGACAATTCTTATTCTTTCTACCAAGAATTTGGACGCCCTACTAAAATTTTCTTGACGAATCACGACCTGACATTTACATCTTCGTACGGGACTAAATCCATCATGATCGACGAGAGACTACAGCCCAACGATAACCACTAGTCTTCAGAAGAATATCGGACAAACAAGCAACCTATCTGCAAAAAAAAGAAAAAATTTCAACATTCCTCCAGGTATCGTTATGCAGCAGTCAACGTTCGAACGACTCCGCGCACAAAACGCTCTCGTCGACCTTCTGCTTAACATTTTAAAGGAGCGAGTCGGTAAGGTCAATCGCACCATTGACTATGTACTTGAATACTTAAAAGACAAACTCGAAAAAGAACCAAAAGAAAATGTAAATAGCATTCTTAATGATCCTAAATCATTCAAACGATACTATTCAATACATAATGCCGACATAGAAGGTTTTATTATGAAAAGAATCGTCGACGACAACGATCTGTACAAAAGTGTATATCTAAAAATTATACTATACTAAATTCTTGCTATCATGAGTTATATATTTTTTCATAATTTATTCACACCCACTCCCTATAAATGTAACTATAATTTGATGTCTGTGATTATTTGTGCCCCAGATCTAAACACAAGATAGTCATGGGAGGTGCGCTGGTAAGCTCTTTTCTGCTCGCTCTGCTGACAGCGGTGTAATAAAAAGATAGCTACAAGGAATGTTTTAAAAAAAAGAAAAAAAACTTGAGCTGTTTCAAAATTCCAATAACAATGACGTCGTATGGGAGAAAGTTATCTTTTATGATAATGATTATTTACCCTACAATCCTAGAGTACTGTAAAAGATAATTGAAAAAATTTTAATGCCCGATATATAATACGCGTATATCGCTTTTTCACCTCATTCGACTACATAAACCCTGACAAGATTGGTCAAGAACAGAGCAGCAGCAGCAAACGCGAGAATTCTTCTCTTGTTCAGGATAAGAATAAAAAAGAAGGAGATAAGAAAACAACGGACACTTCACAATGGAAAAATACACAGAAAAATTTTCTAGCAATACCAATTCCTAGCCCGAAAAAAACGGCTACCAAAGATTATAATTTAATCGTAAACATCCCTTCTCAGGGACACAATACCATATTATACGTAGAACACACTCATTTTTAGGCCTCGCCCCTATATGAAGTACCAAAGTTACTTCATATAGCCCAGGGCGAAAGCCTATTGGATTTGACCACGAAAGTGGTTGAATTCAATATTTGATTTTTTTACTACTTCAAAAATTTTTTACAAAAAAACAATTTAGGTAGTCTTTTAGAGGAGAAAATTCTGAACAAAAATCAATTTTTCAAGTATTATAATTAGTTTTTATTAGAGTTGTATGGTAAGTTAAACAAAAAGTACTGAAATCAAGGTTCCGTCCGTAACAGCTTCTAGCATACATGAAGTATACCCCTGTGAGCAACAATATTCCATTGCGAAACTATTTTATTCACTCAAACATGATTAAATAGGACTTGTATATCATATCTGTACAAAAAAATAACCCAAGAATTGTAATATATGATATATGACAATAATATAATGCTTTACTCGCAAATCTAAAAAAAAAACTACAAAAATGAACATTTTATTTTTAATACATTCAATATATTTCTCACCCATATGGAGTAACAAAGTCACTCGATATATCTCCAGTCGAATGCCTAATATTGGAGTTGCCCATGAAAGTGGGTTTTTTCAATAATTAGACTGCCATATTTTTTAGAAACGTTCTACACCCAAAATACATAGCTCATCTTGTAGAATCGGAAATTTTTAATAAATTTCACTTATTAAAACTACCATCAAGTCTATGTACAAATATTCTAAAATAAAAGAAACAATAATACCAAAAATCTTGAATGCGTCTGTACCCAGCAACTGGGGTACATGGAAAATGCCCTGGTATTCAACACTATACTTACTTATAACCACTTCTTTCATTTAATTTCATAAAATATGTACTGTGTACATCATATTCTATATAAATATATGTATAAAAAAAAAATATATATATATATATGCATATAGATATATAATGCAAGAAATATAAATAATAAAATAAATACCTACGCACAACCAATCTTTCTACTAAGCTTCATAAAATATATTTTTATTTAGTTTCATAAAATATATACTATATATATCATATTTCATGTAAATTATGTAAAAAAAATTTATATGTGTATAAATAAATAATTCAAAATGATGTAATAAGTACCTACACATAACCAACTCTATTACTCAGCTTCAAATATATACTGTTTACATATATTCTATGTAAACATATATATAATCATATTCTATGTATATATATATATATATATATATATATATATATATATATATATATATATATATATATATATATATATAACCCAAGAATAATTTAAGATCAAAATTTAACATTATACCCATATGGAAGAAAAATTCTTACTTTTTTAGGCACTGGCCCCTACATGAAGTACCAAAGTTACTTCATATAGCCCAGGGCGAAAGAGAATTTGACCACGAAGGTGGTCGAATCCAATATTTGATTATTTATTTAGCACATCTATTTAAGCGTAAAAAGATACCAATGAACTTAAGAAAAAACCAAGCGCACTATTGAATTATTCAATAAGTTGCTTGCATTTAATCTAAATAGCAAGCGATATAATATGGTATCCCATGCATTACTTCGAACAATTGAAAGCAACCCATGAAATACTTTCATGATACGCTTGTTATTTTTGCATAATATACGACTACCTTAACATACTAAAGTATATTTCTTCTTTCCTATTAAAACCTATTAAAACCAATTTAAAGTATAATAGGTTTTAATAGGAAATCCTAATTGGGTATTACCAGATAAAAACCAATATAATCAATTAAAACGTATTTAAATGGATTATAGAAATTAATATACTCTAATCAGATCTAATAAGATTTATTGTGATACAAAATAATTTTCTTATTCAAACATACATCCTATTAAATCCGATTAGGGTACATTAATTTTTATAATCTATTCAAATATGTATTAATTGTTTGTATTCGTTTTCATATGGTAATACCTGACTAAAAATTCATATTAAAACCTATTATACTTTAAATTAGTTTTAATCAGACATTTTTAGCAGGGATTCCATGTTTTTTTTTATTCGTGTATATATAATCACATTTCTAAATCATATTTAAATATAAATATATTAATAAACAGTATTTTATTTAATGACATATATATTTAGTAAATAGACAACTTAAAAACCATAAATAATATTATATCTTACTTATAAACAAAAAAATTGTAAAAAATTAACTTGTTACTACTGTTGCACAAAAATTAAGATAAAAATATATGCATCTGTATATGTAAATATATATATTTAAATAACTATTAATTCTCTTCTAATCGTGTACCCGGGTAATAGTTCTTTGAGAATTAATAATTATTTTATGAAACTCAATAAGAAATGTGATTATGGCCATAACAACATATCTTACCGAATTTCACAACATACAAATTATAAATTTTATATATATATATATATATATCATATTTTAGTACTATTATTATTATTTATCAATTACTGAAATTTTATTACATAAGTTTAACGGATATTGATTTCGTTAGTCGTTACGACTAAAGAAAACAATGTGCAAATAAAAATTTTTATGTATAGATTATAATTCACTTCGATAAAGCGCAATCCAGCCAAGATAAAGATAAAGACGTACATAACCTCAAAACGCTAAAATTGATTTGCGATAAAATGCGGTCCGGCCGAAATAAAAATAAAGACGTACATAACCTCAAATCGCTGGAATTGTAACAACGACTTTCGGCTCAGGCTTTAGCCCACTAAAATTGCACCTCAGTCGACCAAAGAATTTGTGCTTCATCCACTCATCTATACCTCCATACGTCTCCGAGCGATTTGCGAAAATGGTAGTAGATGTAGGGAAGGAACAATTGTAACTGATCAAGTTTGAAAAATTCATTATAAATTAAACAACAACGTAAAGTGAACAATTTTTAACCAAAAGCATATTTAGATTGCACTTTTAATTTAAATACAGGTATTACGACTTTTGAATTTTTTTATATTTTGTTAACATATCTTAATCATTTTAAAATTTTTTATAGAATAGTGATCGACATTATAGTAATATATTTTCAATACCTTGTAATATTGTTAAGAAATATGTATCACGACAATCGGTTTACTACAATATATTGTTGTTTGTAATCATTACGATATTACCTATTTTTGTTATTGTACTTTTATTTATATAATATTGATGCATTTGTCAAACACAAAGTTTCATAAATAAATCTTTTATATATAGCTTACATTATTTTAACAATTTATTATCAAAAAATTGAATATAATCTGCACACTCAAAAAAACAAATTTTACGTATTTTCTGCAAAGCAAAATTTAACTTAACTCTGTAGAAAATTACTGAAATTTCAAAAAGTTTTAATCCTGCTGAAAATAGGTTTTTAAAATTCATTAAAAATTTTTAAAGTCAAATCATGTTTAATTAACTTCTATAACTCCAATGAACATCGACATTTCAATTATCAAGCCATGAATTAACTTTAATAATATTGAATCAGCTTTAATGAATTTTTATAATTAATTGATTTTTATAATTAAATAATTAAAAATTTTGAATGTTAAATTTCAGTATAGACCTTTATAAATTTTAATAAACTTTACTGCACTTGCATAAATTTATTAACTTCAATTAACTGAATGAATTTTAATTGCTTTTTTCTGAATAACGTCCAATGAATTCCTATGTCTTTAAATTATTTTCGACTAAACAAATTTTATTCAGCAACAATGTTGTTAACGATCAATGAATTTCAATGACATTGAATCAACTTTTATGATGTTTTGTAATTAATAAATATTAATTATTTTGAATGAGCAGTTTCAGTATACTTTTTGATGAACTTTAATGAGTTTTATACACGTACTTACAGTAGAAAAAACAATTAAATGAATGAATTTTAATTGTTTTTTTCTGAATAACGTCCAATAAATTACTATGTCTTTAAATTATTTTCGACTAAATAAATTTTAATCAGCAAAAATTTTATTAATTGTTATTGAATTTAATTATTAAAAACCAACTAAAGATTATTGAAAGTTATAAATAATAAATTTTCAAAGTTATTCAAAGTCTTAACAAGTCAATAGAAAATAATTAAAAGCAATTGCTTATGCATTTTAAAGACCGTTCTTGATCATAATTTTAACTATTGATTTTCATTAGTTTTACATTTGTTTTGAAATTAATTAAAGGTCATTAAATTTAATTAAATATTATTGAATTTCATGATTAGAAACAAACTAAAGTTTATTGAAAATTTTTAACTATATCATATGACTTTTAATTGTTTTAAATGGTTTCTAATAACCTCTATGTTTTTTAATTATCTTTAATAGGTAGAAGTATGATCAAGAACGGTCTTTCAAATTTATTCAATATCAGTTCTATGCATTTTAATGAATTTTAAAAACCTATTTTCAGCAGGGTTAAGACACATACCAAAGATATATATATTAAGCATAAAATTTAAATATAATTTGATTTAATTCAATACTTATTAGAAACATTAATCTCAAACTTAATACGTGATTCTTTAAAATATTTTTTTACAAAGTTCTCTAACAAATTTTTTTACATATATTATAATAGAGTATATTTTTACATATATTATTATAATATTTCAAAAATTTGATTTTTAAATACTACATGCTTAATAAATACAAAATAATTTACCATATTCGGAGGAATTGGTTCATTATTGGCACCAACGCCATTATTCCTCTGGTTACCACCATCATTGCCGTGGCCATCCGCAACAACATAATCAACCTGGTGATTATCCTGGCCATCCGCAACAACATCACCAGGGTGAATGCCCTGGCCATTAGCAGCTTCACCACCAGAATTTTCAATATTATTCTGGCCAACACCCTTTTCTAACCATTAAAATTAAATTAAATAATAAATATAAAAATTTTTAATATAACTACCCTGGTAGAAGTAAAAAAAAATAATGACAAATAATGACAAATAATTAAAAATAATTACAAAAAATTACAAATAACAAATGACAAATAAATATCGATAATTTTAGTATGAATTCGAACTTTTTTATTTGTAATTATATTTCATTATTTGTTAATATTTGTCATTATTTGTTTTTATTTGAAATTATCGATGATTATCAATTGTTGTTCGTGGTTATTTGAGATTATTTTTATTACTTAGGGCTGACCAAAAATTATGCTAGAAGGGCAATAAACGGAGCCAAATCTCATCTGAAATTAATAGAAAACTATCCAGAACTAGCTGTAGACTATGGAGATGATGAACCGGAGACGATAGTTATAACAATTTTTCTTTAACAATTCAATAACAATTTTTCTTTAACGGGTCAGCATCACCTTCAATTTCAATACAATAAGAAATTGTATTTAATGTTTTCTAATATCTTAAATTATTTATATTAGTTTTTTGTGTACAACGCTCTCATAAAAATCCATTTCCCACTGGGCCTAGCCTCTACTCGTAACTTAACTTACAATACATAAACTTCTTTTATATGTAATATAAAATGTTTTGTAAAAATGTAAAATTTAATAAAGAAAGTTATTTTGAAATAAAAACCTTAAAATTATGTCTTCTAATAATCCCGCTTCATACATTCTAAAAAATTTCGCTTTATTTTTAAAAAAAATTGAAGAATAATAATTAATAATCGTGATCAATAATATTTGATAAATTTTAATATAAACTAAAGCTTATATATAATTAAATAATAACAAATAAAAGATAATGACAAATAATAGCAAATAATAAAAAAATAATAACAAACAATAACAAATAATAGCAAATAATAATAAATAATAATAAATAATGGCAAATAATGGTAAATAATAACAATTAATAGTTAATATTAAAAAATAATGGCAAATATTAAGAAATAAATTTGTCCGAATTCATACTCAAAATATTCAATATTATTTGTTATTATTTGTGATTATTTGTTATTATTTAAATTTATTAGCTTTTATCACTTATTATTTGTAAATATCTGTCATTATCTTTTATTATCTCTAATTATTTGTTAAAAGTTATTTTTACTTCTGCCAGGGTATATATTTCTATTTTTCAAATTTTTAACATAACAATATATTATAAATAAATAATATAAATAATAAAAAAAATTTCAAATAGTTTTCTTATAATTACCATTATCATTGTCTGCCATTTCATTGAATTTTCAAATTTTATTATTTTAATAATAAATTTACCCACTTTTATCCAAAGAGCAAAAGCATGAATTATAAACATATAAAAGGTGTATTTCGTCGTTTTGTTTTCTGAATCTGAAAACAAAACGGAACGTTCCGCTATATGCCACTTTTGAAACGTTCCAAAATATATTTCGCTCGGTCTGTTCGCAGTGCGGTATTGTTTTATCGACGAATCGTCGATGACGATTCTGTCATCGCAGAACAACATATTATAGAAAAATTGAGTTTTCCTATTCCAAAAGTATCCGAGGTCGATCAAACATATATTTATCGATTTGTATAGGATAAGAAAACTCGATTTTTGTTATAGTTATCTAAGTTATGTGGTTTCGCAATGACAGAATCGTTTAGATGATGCGCTCCGTAGTTTTTAGTGTCTAAGTATAATAAAAAATACTCGATAACGGCATCTAGGTGTACAAGGTGGTCGATGACAAGATCTAAGTAATGCGCTCCGTATTTTTTCGTGGCTAGATGTAAAAAATATTCGAAGATAGCATCTAGGTATATATGGTGACTGATGATAAGGTCTAGATGATGCGCACCGTACTTTTTGGTATCTCGGTTGAAAATATAATCGAATACGGCGTCTAGGAGTACTAAGTCTAGGTAGTGCGCTTCGTAGTTTTTTATATTTAAATATAAAAAAACACTCGATAATTGCGTCTAGATATACAAAGTGGTCGATGATGAAGTTTAAATGATGTGCTTCGTAGTTTTTCGATTCTAGGTGTAAACAATTTTCAAAGCCAACATCTAGGTTCAAGGACAACGTATAGGGTGACCAATAACGATGTCTAAATGGTACGAACCGCAATTTTCAGTCTCTAGGTTTAAAATATACTCAAGTACGACGTTTAGGAGTACAAGGTGACCGATAATCAAGTCTAGGCGATGCGCTACATCATTTTAGTATTTAAGTATAAATTATACTCTCTATCTAGGTATATAGAATGGCCAATAACGAAGTCTAGGTGGTGCACACCGAAGTTTTTGACATCTAGGTGCGAAAAATATTCGAGTACGGCGTTTAAGAGTATAAGACGGTCGATGACGAAATCTAAATGATTGCACTCCGTAATTTTTAATGCTAGGTGTAAAAAATACTCAAAGAAGACGTTTATACAAATAGGGTGCTGATGAAGAAATCTAAATAATGCGTACCATAATTTTTAGTGTATTAGTATAAAATATACTCAAGGAGGCGTCTGAGTCTACAGGGTTAATGGACTATTAATGTGTAAGTAGTTGTGCAGTACTGCTAAACTTACTTCCGGGTCTTAAATGCTACGACATAATCCGTAATATTTAATATTACTCGCAAAAAATAATATATTCACTATCAATCAAAATTGGATACGAGTATCAAAATCTAATATCAGCACTTGATATAACTGTCATACCTCTCTTACATAAGAAATCAACATTTTTCTACTAGATGGATACCTGTTCTCGTACCTGTTTATTGGTTTACACTAATAAACTTACCATGTTCAATCCATATAATCTATCTTCCCCAATATATCACAGTGTGTATTAAGATAAAGTCTTTTATTCGTCGACTGTGATTGGAAACAGCGTTAGCGACCAGAAGTGCAGAATTAACTTCAAATGGATAACTTCAGAATATACCGAATTGAACTGGTGAAATTATGTACCGCGAAGTTATCTATAATAACTTCGTGGTACAAAATTTCATCTGTCCAACTCGGAGTACTCTAAAGTTAGCCATTCGATATCAATTCTACACTTCTAGTCGACAATACTACTTCATTTATTAATTTCTAATATTTATTAAAACATTTTAAGTTTTCATTCACTTATTAATTTATAATATTTATTAAAATATTTTAAGTTTACTTAATAACAACAATCAACAGGATTATAATCATCCTAGGAGAAATAAGTACTTTTTATTAAATTTATATGAGAATCATTTGTAACGAGCCGAGTATGTTCGTGAATGGGAAGACGTGAAAGGGGCATGAGACGCCATTGGAAGACGAGAGCGAGAAGGAGCGGGGGGGGGGGGCACGGCGGCGGATAGGACGACACTACCGGTCGACTCCTCACGTCGCTTGAGTCGCCGCTGAAGAGAGACGCTCCGACGCCATCTTGGAATGCCACCGAGCACGCCAACCATCTGCCTGTTTTCGGCAGATACGAAGAGGCAGAGAGAGACAAGAAGACAGCACCGGAGCCTCGTCGAGAAGATCGAGAGCTACGCCACGGACGACGCACACCGCGAGCACGACGCACTCTAGTAATAGAGGTAAGGGCTAGCCCACGGCGATCGCGAACGATCACAGGGCCGCGATACGAATAGCGTGCCGTGCCCTCGAGACGAAAGGAGCTCCGCGCAGCTCACGGGACGGAGGGACGCGCGCGTTCGTAACCCTCGACGAATTCGACGGCGTGTTCAACAGTGGTCGTGTTGAACACGCATGCGACGCTCGACCTACGCGATTGTTATCTTATTATTGCCGACTTGTTTTATATGTAAAGTAATTGTAAATTGTTATCCATTCTCCGTTTTAGAATATAGTTTATTTTAGTATTGTTATAAAATCAGTGTGCCTTGATTAACCCGGACCCGCCTGATCCCCGCATCGAGTTAGGCCAGAAATAAGACGACATTGCTGTGCGTACACAGCAGCGTTCAGTCTTCGTGTTTTCGCGCTCCTCACAGGTCGCGAAAATCAAGTGCGTCGAGGAAACTCCGCACGAAGCCGAATCCTCGCAGATTCGGCGTATACACGGGAAGAACCTACACAGCTTCGCTAAGGTCGGCTACAGCGGCGGTCCGCAGCGAGCCACTTCGAAGGTAAGAGCTGCGACAAGCCGCGCACACGCGCTGCGTGTGGCGCATGCCTGCAGGACATTGGCTTGGTCGATTAATTAATATAATTAATGACTAAGCACCCTGTTATACATTTATGAGATAATTTTGTTTATAATAACCTGTTGATAATAATCTGTGATTTGCAATAATATATAGTTAAATTTTAAAAACATACACACACATAAACATACACATTAAATTAAACAAATTTTATATACCTTCTTATAATACTAAAAATAAATATTATTATATATTTATTACGCTTACAAAAATAATTCTATAATCTCAATAAGATCAAATATTAGTTAAGTTTATACCAAAGTTTATACTAAAGTTTAATAACAATAAATATGAATTCTTACGATCCTATTATTGTTAATATTAATAAAAATTTAATAACAAAATGGAAAAAGAAAATAACCCCGGATGGAAACTGACTATTTCGAAATCTTTGATTTGGATTATTTAATTCTCAGGACGAACATGTACTTATTAGAGATACAATAGTTAATTATGTTTTTAATAATTGTGAAGATGTAAAATATACTTTGGCAGCAACAGATGTTTTTTATCATTATAAAGATAAATATGATTATCGCCAAAGAATGAGTCAATTAGGTACAATGGGAACTGATTTTGAAATTAGTACATTTGTTAGAATTTACAATCGAACTGTAGTTTTATATGAAAATCAAAATAATCAAATTAATTTTATATTTAAAATAAATAATAGTGATTATAACATTGAGAATTCTTTACAGTTAACTTTAACATTGAGAAGTCTTTACTTTTAGGCAATAAAACTGAAGGTCACTTCGACTATATTCGAGACAATAATCTAGTTTATCTCACTTTAACTAAAAAATCACAATTATTTGAACTAAATCAAAAAGAAAATTTAAAATCAAATTGTAATACGAGTCCAAAAAATATTCAACAATTACCTCAATTTAAACAAAGAGAATATTTACAATCAAAATGTAATAAAAATCCAATAAATAGTGAACGTACAATTACAGATGAATTAAATAACAGTGATAATTACATACTTAAAGAAAATAGTAACATTCAAACCATAATAAAACAAATTTCAACTGTTGATTTAAACCAGAATACAATTCTTAAATCTACACAAAATCTGTAAAATAATTTAAAAACATTAAATCATATATCAAAATATAATAAAGATGATACGCATAATATAGATATTATTCATAAAGAAAATGTTATCAAAGAAAAAATAGCAATAATTTAATAGACACTACTTCAATGTCAAATACTATAAATAATAATTGTGCAATTTTCCTCTTTCTCAATACGTCGAGCGCTGAGCCTGGGAGGTTGGCCGTCGGATGGCGTTCGGCGCGCCGCTCTCAGGGCGCTTTTCGGCTTGGCAGCCGACTAGCCGCTCGCCGCGGTCTGTCCGACTTCAACCAGCGACACAGCCGGAGCCCCGCCGCTCTCACCAGCAGCTCGAGGAGATTCAGCTTCGTGTCCCGAACCAGCGGCGTCCATCGGAGCGGCGTTCTTGGAGCGGCGATCGGACGCGCTACGCCAGTGTTCTTCTCAAGGTTGTCCTCGTTCAGGGCTTGCCGCGCAACAACGTTAGAACATTTACTTGTGAAATTTGGGTACCTGTGAGTCTTCTTCTTTTGTCATTAAATAAAGTGTCGTTAAAGTTTACCCAGTGTTTCATTGGACCGCCTCCTCGCCTCTAATTATTCCTATTCGACATTAAATTTAACAATGGTCCATCCGAGCCGGATGAGGAGGTCGTGTCCAAGCCACACTGGGTAATCACGCGGAGTGATAGCGCACAACAACAACGGAACATACGAGTTTTTTGCACACGCGGACAACGGTTTTCGCATCCACGCGCGCGTTCTATTGGTAGAGTTGTTACCTCTGCCCGCGCAACCGCCATGTTGCTTCCAGTGCGTCTCTCTCTCTCTCGCTCTCTCGCGCGCGATCCCATTCAGGGCTCCTGTGGCCGTCCAGCTCGCGCTGCAGCCATGTCGCATTTGACGCGTTCTCTATGGTTCTCTCTCGTGCGCGGGCTGGGGCGCGGGGCGCGCGTCCTCGCGATGCATCGCCGCCATGCTGTGTTCGGCGAGTCTCCCCCCCTCTCTCTCTCTCTCTCGTTCTCTCGCGCGCGATCCCATTCAGGGCTCGTGTTGCCGTCCGGCTCGCGCTGCAGCCATGTCGCATTCGACGCGGTCTCTATGGCTCTCTCTCGTGCGCGGGCTGGGGCGCGGGGCGCGCGTCCTCGCGATGCATTGCCGCCATGCTGTGTTCGGCGTGTCTCTCTCGCTCTCTCTCTCTCTCTCGCCGTTCAATTTGACGCGTTCTCTACGGCTCTCTCGCGCGCGAGCTGGGGCACGGGGCGCTCGTCCTCCCAGCGCATCGCTGCCATGCTGCATTCGACGCGTCTCCCCGCCCCCCTCTCCCTCTCTCTACCCACGGGCCAATGTCAGAACCCCCAATATCACGTCTCGTGTTCAGGCGTCGTGACGGGGTCCACGACTCGCAGGGGAATGCTGCTTCGATCGATGTCCGGCATTTCTCTATCATGTCTCGCTTCCGGGCGTCGTGGCGGGAAGCAGGCTGATCGCCGTACTGCCGCATTGAACCGACTCGCGCTCGGATCGATGCCCGGCATCTCTATATCACGTCTCGTTTTCGAACGTCGTGTTTACCATGCAAGGTCACGTAGGCTTCTCGACTGACTCCGTCTCGCTCACAAGCGTCGGATGAGTTATAAGCAGTCTCGTTCATTTCAGAGAAATGGAGTTAATCGCAGCACAGCGCGCACTACTTCAAGTGATCGAGCATTCAGCGCTCACCATCAGCCAGATGCCAGATGCCCCCAGAAGACTGGACGGAGGGTCTTATTCGAAGCCGTCTAGAGCTGCTGGAGGCTTACTGGGAGGATTTCCAGGCCAACCACGTGGGACTCCTGCAGTACGCAGATCAAGCAGACAGCTCCTACTTTCAGGGTGAAGATTATCTAAAGGCTGAGGCCAATTACATCACGGCCAGGGGCCGCCTGTACGATGCCCGAGCCCGCTTCAACCTGCCTCTTTGACCAGTCGTGGTGCTACCCGCCTCCCGAGAATCGTCCTTCCAGTGTCCGACGGACGTCGACAGAGCTGGGAGTCATTCAGAGACTTGTTCCGCTCGCTGATCCATGAAGATGCATCTCTCACTGAGGTCGACAAGCTATATTACCTGAAGACCCATGTGCAAGGTGAGGCAAAGACCTCACTAGATAATGTACAAGTGACTGGACCAAATTACGCCATCGCCTGGTCAATTTTGGAATCCCGTTATGATCACCATGACTTGTTGGTCCAAGACCACCTACACGCCTTGAAGCATCTTCGATCATTGAAAGAGGAATCCTCGGAAGGCCTGCAGACTCTGATCGACGAATTAGGACGACATCGAGACCAGTTGCAGACTCTTGGCCGACCGGTGACTAGCTGGGACGACTGGTTCATTTCATTTGCTTCGGACGCTCTAGACCCAGCCGCTAGACGGGACTGGGAGGAGGAGCTGGAGAACCTCGACCGGGTCGCGGAAGGTGAGCAGAGACCTACACCTAGCTTTGCCATGCTGACCACCATCCTCCAACGCCGATGTCGCACATTGAAACTGCTGGAAACTGGTCGCCAGGCAAAAGCCGCGACTAGCCTCGCAAAGGGGATCGCTCCCTCATTTTCAGGGGCTCGTCAAAATCGAACTCTTGCAGCTGCTACAGTTAACTCTTTTCGCTGCGGCACATGCAGGCCCTCATTACATGGGACACTGCAACCAGTTCAAGAGACTCAATACAGCTGAGCGCAGGAACTTTGTTGTGAAAGAGCAGTTTTGCTTCAATTGCCTACGGGACGGCCACTCCGCTAGAAACTGTCCGTCTCCAACGCAGTGCCAACTCTGCGGTGCCCGCCATCACACCCTGATCCATGAGGGACCTCACAAGCGATCCGCGGCGCCCGTTGATTCCGGGATCCCAGACAAGATGTCGAGGGATGCCACTGTCATGCTCGCTGCTGCCACGTCATTGGACAATGAGGCTCCCTCGCCACCATCGTCTTGACTAAGCCTGCTCCCCACGGCAATGGTCGAATTGGGCCATAGAGGGAAGGCACGAGCGAGGATAAGAGCACTGCTCGATCTATGCTCCGAATCTACGTTGGTCACTCTACGTCTGGCTCACCGGTTCGGACGAGATTTGAAGAGAGTCAAGGTTGGAGTTACAGGCGTTGTTGTATTCCAGGCTCCACCTGCCCTCTCAGGATCGAAGCTTACGGGCTCCAGCGCATCTGAGTGAAGACGCCCTCTCGCCGTCCGAGCATTGAGGTGGCCAGGCTGTGCGAAGGACTGACGCTAGCAGATCCCGACTTTATAACGCCGCGTGGGGTCGACATGATTATAGAAGCCAACGTCTACGGCGCACTGATGCTCCCTGGTGTGGATCACCGTGGCAGCCTCCTGATCCAGAAAACGGTTTTCGGCTGGATAATCACAGGTACACTCGAGGACGAATCTCCGAGATCCATCACCTCGGCCTGTACCACGGTCCCTGAGCCTCAAGAGGAACTCTGGCATGAACAGCTCATTGAACTAATGCAGAGATTCTGGTCGCTGGAAGAAGTCCCTGAAATCATAAGACGATCACCGACCGACATGGACTGTGAGCGCATCTACGCGACCAAACACACTCGCGACTCGAATGGACGTTACCTAGTTCCTCTGCCCATCAAACAAGGTGGCCACAACCTGCTTGGCTCAAGTCTGGGGCAAGCTCGCAGAGCTCTCTCCACGATCCATCGCAGAATGAATCAGGACAACGCATTCCGAGATGAATATGAGCAGTTCATGGAAAACTATCAACGGTCAGGCCACATGCGGCCACTTACTCAACAGGAAATGAACCAGTCCTCCCAGAACATCAACTATCTTCCTCATCACGGAATCTGGCAGCGGAGTGACGATGGACGGAAGCTCCGCGTCGTCTTCAATGCCTCTTGTCCGACGTCATCTGGCAGAAGCCTTAACGATACGCTTTATTCAGGTCCAAAACTGCAGAACGACCTCGCCTCTGTTATTACGCGGTGGAGGAGATGGCGAATAGCGTTCTGCGCAGATATTAAAATGATGTTTCGGCAAATTTTGGTCAATGCAGAAGACACACGTCTACAAGGGATTCTCTGGAGTCGATCAGAGAAGGTACCAGCAACACACTTTTTGCTCCTCACGGTCACCTACGGTGAGACTTGTGCTCCCTACTTGGCCTTGCGGACACTCCACCAGCTTTGCGACGATGAGGGCGCCTTGCTACCCGAGGCAGTCGAAGCAGTCAAACAAGAATTGTACATTGATGATTTTCTTACTGGAGCCGACACCGAGGCGGCCGCTCGTTGTCGTCGAGATCAGCTTATCCAACTGCTCAAGGCGGGCGGCATCGAACTGAAGAAATGGGTGTCAAATACACCCAGCCTACTGGAAGATATATCCGTGGAGAGTCGACTGCGCCCCAGCTGGTTACAACTGGCCACAGAAGGCCCCGTCAATGAATTGGGTATCGCCTGGGACCCGATCTCTGACTGTTTCCGGTTTGTTCCACCTTATATCGATGACGTACCTCAACTCATGAAGCGCATCGTTCTCACCGAACTCGCTCGGCTGTTCGACCCCGCGGGTTGGCTAGATCCCGTCGTGATTGTTGCATAGATGCTTCTGCAAGATCTCTGGCGAGCAAAGTTAGACTGGGATGAGAGCCTACCTGCCTCGACGGATCGCAACTGGCGCAGCTTTCGCACAAGCTTGAACGACATCACCGCCTTGACTCTACCAAGATGGTTTCGCTGGATTCCGGTCCGCAGCGTCCAACTTCATGCCTTTGCTGACGCGAGCCGTCGGGCAATGGCAGCTGTCGTCTACACAAGTGTCCAACTATCTGAAGGCTCAGCCAGTGTCACCATCGTCTCGGCCAAAACGAAGCTAACACCCTTCAAAGGCTTGACGCCCCCCAAGCGGCCGACTCACCGGATGACAATTCCTCGGTTGGAACTCCGGGCAGCATTGCTGGCCGCTCGATTGCTAACTTCGGTGGCTCAAAGTTTAGACGTCTCGCTGTCCAATTGCTGCATTTGGAGCGATTCACGAGTGGTCCTGCACTGGCTGCACTCCACCGAACCTGTCGGAAATGACCTTGTGGATAACTACATCAGTCATATCCATGAGACGTTCCTCCAAGGAGTCTGGAACTATGTACCGTCCAGCCATAATCCAGCCGACATAGCAACCAGGGGCACGAGACCAGCTCAGCTTTGTCGAAATCAGCTCTGGTGGGCGGGCCCAGCCTGGTTGACGGAATCGCCATCCGCCTGGCCCCAACATTCGTCGAAAAATCCCGCTGCTTCGGTATGCCCACCTGAGGCCCCCTCACGAACATTGAATTGTCTCTTTACCCAGACAGCGGAGTTCTCATTCATCGAGCAGTTCTCTTCCCTCACGAGGCTGCTCAGAACCGTCAGCCGATGTCGACGCCTCCTTCGATCCAGGACAGAAATGAGGGACATGCCAGCACCACTTGCACCAGTGAGGGCTGACGAGCTCCAAGATGCCTTTCTCTCCTGCGCCCGGCTCAGTCAACAGCGGGTCTACGCTCTGGAGATTGAGGAGCTCCGTCGAGACAGGCCAGTCTCCACAAGAAGCGCCCTCCGGAGGCTCGATCCCTTCCTTGACGAAGCCGGGATTTTGCGTGTCGAAGGCAGACTAAGACACTCTCTTTTGTCGTACGAGGACAAACATCCTCCGATATTGGATGGGAGCAGCCACCTGGCAAAATTGATCATTGACTGGGCTCATCAGCGGGCGTTGAATGGTGGTGTTTGACTGACAATCTCGTACACCATGCGACGAGCATGGATCATAGGAGGTGAGATGAAGATTAAATCGCATCTTCGCAAGTGTGTAGTATGCACTCGCTTGACGGCCCGTCCCATGAGCCAGGTTATGGCGTCTCTACCTCCAACTCGGGTTGTCCCGTCCCGGCCCTTCAGTCGCAACGGCGTCGACTATGCTGGCCCCTTTCAAGTGCTCAGATCTAAATCTAAAGGTCGTGGGATCGTTTCATCAAAGGGGTACGTGGCAGTCTTTGTCTGCCTGAGCACCAAGGCTATCCATTTAGAGTTCGTCGGGGATCTAATCACGGCCAGCTTGCTCGGAGCATTAGCTCGCTTTTCGGGGCGTCGTGGCAAGCCCTGCGAAATTTGGAGCGATAATGCGACGGATTTCCGCGGCGCTGATCTTGAACTCCGCCGTTTACTCCATGAAGCCGAACTTGACTGGAAACTTGTCACTGGCACCTTGGCGACGTTAGGGATAGATTTGCGATTCATCCCGCCCTCGGCTCCTCATTTCGGGGGCCTGTGGGAAGCTGGCGTCAAGTCAATGAAAAATCATCTGCGCCGAATTGCCGGTACGCGATGACTCACATACGAGGAATTCTCTACCTTGTTGGTGGAGATCGAAATGGTCCTCAACTACCGACCCTTGGCCCCACTCTCTGGTGATGCCGATGATCTAGATGCTCTGACACCAGCCCACTTTCTTGTTGGTGGCCCTCTTGTCTCGCATCCGCGGCCCAGCACAGCCGAAACCAACCTTGACTACCTGACCCATTGGGCACTGGTCAGAGGAATGCGCGACCACTTCTGGCACATATGGAGCCGTGAATATCTCAACACTTTGCAGCAGAGAAGCAAGTGGACACGACCTCGAGACAACCTCACAATGGGAGACCTGGTTCTGATTACGGATCCAGCTCTCCTCAAACCTAATGGACGATGGCCTCTCGGCCGCGTTATCCGCGTCTATCCAAGCCAAGATGGCTTCATTCGAGTCGTGCAGGTAAAAACTGCAGACAGCGACTTCACCCGGCCCGTGACCAGGCTCTTGCGCCACCCCGTGACATCTCCAGCCACAAGTGCGAGCTGAACGCCCGACCTGGATCGGCTGAGACGGTGAACCACGGCTGGCGGCGACTTCAATTTTCATCGTTCCAGGAACGAGGCGGGCGGCTTTGTGCAATTTTCCTCTTTCTCAATACGTCGAGCGCTGAGCCTGGGAGGTTGGCCGTCGGATGGCGTTCGGCGCGCCGCTCTCGGGGCGCTTTTCGGCTTGGCAGCCGACTAGCCGCTCGCCGCGGTCTGTCCGACTTCAACCAGCGACACAGCCGGAGCCCCGCCGCTCTCACCAGCAGCTCGAGGAGATTCAGCTTCGTGTCCCGAACCAGCGGCGTCCATCGGAGCGGCGTTCTTGGAGCGGCGATCGGACGCGCTACGCCAGTGTTCTTCTCAAGGTTGTCCTCGTTCAGGGCTTGCCGCGCAACAACGTTAGAACATTTACTTGTGAAATTTGGGTACCTGTGAGTCTTCTTCTTTTGTCATTAAGGGAGTATCCATATAAAGATGGGCAAAAATAAACTGAAACTTTGCGAATTTTTTTTTAAAAAACTATACAAGATTTTTATTTGAAAATTTTTTGGTTTATTATTCAAACGTTAAATATTTATTTCTTATTTTTTTTATCACATTATTTTGTTTATGCTAGTGATAAAAAAATGATGAACCATGAACTTTTTTTTCTTCCTACAATTTTGTGTGCACAGTTTCTCGGCAAGTTTTCAACTTATCACAAAAAAAACGCCATTTTGAAGGTAATTTCATAATCTAGTCGATGAACCTACTTATTTTTTAAATAAAAATTTATTTAACCACAATTTTGCAATAATAATAAAAAAAATTACAATTTTATTTCAAAAGACCACCATTTTGCTATGGAATTTTTTTATACTTTTAATTTAGGTTAGTCGACGAGATTTAGACCTAATAATAACAAAAAACTTTTTTTTTTATGTGTCAGAGAGATACGACGACGACAAGTCTGCACACAAAATTGTAGGAAGAAAAAAAAAGTTCATGGTTCATCATTTTTTTATCACTAGCATAAACAAAATAATGTAATAAAAAAAATAAGAAATGCATATTTAATGTTTGAATAATAAACCAAAAAATTTTCAAATAAAAATCTTGTATAGTTTTTTCAAAAAAAATTCGCAAAGTTTCAGTTTATTTTTGCCCATCTATATAGGGATACCCCCTTAAATAAAGTGTCGTTAAAGTTTACCCAGTATTTCATTGGACCGCCTCCTCGCCTCTAATTATTCCTATTCGACATTAAATTTAACAATAATATTATTTCAGAAAAAAAGATATTGTTTCAAATAAATTAATAAAACATCAAGAATCAAATAAAACAGAAAATCATAATAGTAAATCACAACTTAAAGAAAAACAATCACTAGAAAAATATTATAATAATAAATTTAATTGTACGGTATTGATAGAAAATTTTAATAAATATCAAAATCAATGTCAAAATCAAAATGCATATTCCACAGATCAGAATAAAAAACAAATAAAGAAGAATAATTCTTACAAAAAACAAGATTTAAGTCATAATGAAAAATGATCTATACCTAATACAGTAAAAAATCAAAATAACTTACATGAAACATTTCAAATCAAAAATAAATATATAAAAGAACAAATTATGAAAGAGAAAAAAAGGAAAAATTACTATGAAATAAAGAATATAAAAAATTTAAATCCAAATCAAAAGTCATCGATCACTAATGAAATAATTGTTGAAAATGATTTATTACAAAAAACAAATAATTCTAAGAAAATACAAATAAATAACAATTCAGATATAGTAAATTACACAAATAAAATAAACTTAAATATAAAAGATGAGTTCAAATTAATTGAACTGTCAAATAAAATCGAAAATAACATTTTCGTAAATACAACACTTGATAAATTAGTTTTCAAAAAAAATATTTATCAAAGTGTTTCTCAGATAATAAAACCTTGCTTTGTCATATTACCTAAAAACAAAATACAACCCTCTTAGTAAAAATAATACATTAAACATAAGATATGAAACCACGAAGACAAATAAACAATTAAATACATAAAAAATAAAACCATGTTTTATACTATTACCAAAAATCGATGCATTAATTAATAATATACAATATACAACCAATTATACTGAAACATTATTGAATGAATCTAAAAATAATCAAATAGAAATTCTAAATGAAAAAAACGTTATGAATAAATTATCGAAAGACAATAATACTTTTGAAAACCAAATTATTGACGATTCTAATACAATTAATGATATTGAATTAAATTTAAATCCATTAGCAGTTACTACGGATAAATTTAACGAAACCTTAATAAATTTGAACCTAACAAATATAAAAACAAATAACTGTACAATTAAAGAATCAACAAAATGTAAAATTATAACAGACATTAGGACTAATTTCAACATAAAAAAAATAAATAAAGATAACAAAATTTATTATAAAATTAAACATAATTCAAATACAATTATTAATTCAATAAAAACTAAAGATTGTTTCATTCTTTTAACACCTATTGAACTACGAACTAATTCATTTGATATAAAAATAAAATTAAAACGATTAAAATGTAGAAACTTGGTAAGAAAATTACGCTTAAATGAAAATTATCGAGATAATGAAAAAAGAAAAGATGCTGAAAGAAAAAGAATTCGCCGAAAACACATTAATTTTCGAAATAAAGAAAAAGAACAAGATAAAATAAGGAAAACAAAAACAAATTTAAACGTTAATGTAAACACTATTATTGTCACTGAACAAATAAATACAGAAAACAATTTTAATAATTATGATAAAATTATTTACAATTATTATAAATCAATAACTGAAAGACCAACACGTATTTGTTTAAGTTTTGGTGGCCTTTTCTTTAAAAGATCGATAACCAAATATAAACCAAAAAATGAAAACATATATATACAAAACATTAATATTTCTAACATTTGCAAAATAAAAACAGAACAAAACGAAATATTCTTATGTTTGACTTATAAAAGGTACCTACAAAAAAATATGATACCTAAATTAGATTTAATTAATGGTTTTGAATTTGATAAAATAGACGAAAATTTATTGGATTTAACTACAATGGAAGAAAGATTTGTTTCACCTCGACTTCCAGTTTTACAAATTCGAACATTCGGAGTAGATAAACAATTTGGCCTCAAAGGAAATTGTGTAAATGTTCCAGTGGATGTTAATTCATTTATATCCAAATTACTACGAAATTCAGACAATATTCAATTGATTCACATAAAACTATGTAGAAGATTAACAGATAAACATCATTACAATTACCAAGTTATAAGACCATAAAAAATTTTACAGGCAATAAATTACCTATTAAAAAGTGATGTATACATGAATCATAAAATAACATTAGATGAAACTTGGCAGGAAAATATTGATATTTACATTAATCAAAATATAATGAATTAATTTACGAATATAAATAATGATATTAACAATAATGATGACTCGGAAGAAACTGAAGAAGAACCATTAAATCCAGGAAACATAGAAACAGTACTTGAAGATGAATATCTAAATAATGTTGGAATAAAATTGGTACCAGGAGAGAATAAAATACCTATTTCAATCATCTATGATGATGACTTAATGTCATTAGCCTTTCCAAAAATTTATGGTGGAAAAATTAGATCTTACAAGAAAACATTTACAAAAATACCATTAGCAGATGTTGCTAAATCTGAAATACGCATGTACGATCGTCGATGTGCAAAAAAATATAGCAGTAATATTTGTACACCATAGCAGAGTTAGGTTAGAAAGATTGTTATAACACATACATATTAATTTAAGAATGAAAAGAAAAACCAATAATGTAACTGCAAGTAATATTCTAAATAATGCTTTACTAAATAAATTAATACAAGATGATAATTGTTTTCGAATCTTAAAAAGTGACAGATCTAGTCCTTCCTTTTGGGAAGAAAAAAAAAGTTTTAATGGCAATGATTATTTAATGACAACGAGGAAGACCAGACTTATTTTTAAAGTTATCGGCAGCAGAAACACAATGATTAGATTTAATTCGTATATTAGTAAAAATTGTAGAAAATAAAATTATTACAATTGAAGATACAGAAAATTTATCTTGCCAAGAAAGAGCTAAATTAATTCAATCAGATCCATTTACTTGCGCTAGATATTTCGATCATAAAATAAGGTGTTTATTTAAATTATTACAGTCAGAATTTGGGCCATTTAAAAATAATCCTACAATTGACTTGTATCATAGAATAGAATTTCAGCACCGCGGTAGTCCTCATGTTCACGTCATGCTTTGGTTAAAAGATGCTTTGAAATACGATCCATATGATGCACAATAAAAAGATTCGGTTGAAAAATTTATTGATCAATATATCACTTGTGATTCTAAAAATGAACTAGCTAAAGATTTTATAAAATATCAAGGTCATAAACATGCCAAAAATTGTAAGAATATTATAAATGGTATAGCAGTATGTAAATATAACATGCCTGGATATCCCATGAGAAAAACAACCATCATTGAACCTCTTGAAAATACTCCAAATACTTGTAATAAAAAACAATTACAAAATCAGTATATAAAAATTAGAAATTATTTAGATCAACTAAGTAACAATATTATACAATTTGATAAAATGACGTTTGATGAATTTTTAAATAATTTATCTATATCAGAAGAAGAATATATAAAAACTATTCAATACCATATTAAACAAACAATGCTCCTATTGAAACGTAACGTTTGTGATATAAATACAAATGCTTACAATCGAATAATATTAAAATTACATCAAGCTAATATGGATTTAGAATGTATCCTTACTCCTTACGGTTGTGTAACTTATGTCGCTAACTGCATAAACAAATCTCAACGAGGTATGGCAAGTACATTTAAAGAATGTGCTGATTTAATAACAAAAGGTAATATGACAACTAAACAACAATTACGTACAATAGCTAATTGTTTCATAAATAAAAGTGAAATTTCAGTACAAGAAGTAATATATCACTTATTATCCATGCCATTGTCAAATTGTACAAGGAATTCTATTTATATTAATACTTCTCTTATAGAAAATCGTACGAAAGTAATAAAACAAAGATACGAACTATGTAAACTTGATCCAAATTCTACAGATATACTCGAACCTGGATTAATAGAACTATATCAACAAAGACCACTAGATTTAGAAAACATTTGTTTAGTTGATTTCGCAGATGAATATGATTACATTAAAAACAATAATAATAATAATAATATTAATACTGATTTTAATAATGACGATGCTTCGGATAATAATGATGAGAATGAAGAAATGACGACTGTAAAAATTATTCCATTGTTATATCATTCTGGATACATAAAAAAAAGATCGAAAACAAAAATTATTAGATATAGAAAATACAATATACATCAAGATGAATTCAATTACTATCGAGAACAATTAATGTTATACAAACCATGGCGAGAAATTCAACCGAATATTGATGATACCAAAATGATATACAATAATAGTACAGGATACCCCCCTATGGCGAGACAGTGACGTCACGGCTCGACCGGAAGTGTGGCGCCAGTCTCTGGCTGTCTCTCTCGCGCCCATGTGATAATCGGTTACAGTCCCCACTCGCGCGCCGTCAGATCGACTTTCTCGGTCTTACGTATGGGAAGGGTACCAATAGCGCCCCCCACCCTCACTCAGACTGTGTCTCTCTCGCACTCATGTGGGGGTGTGTGCTCTCTCTCTATCGCACGTGGGGGATGGAAGCCGGGGCAGTCGATGGTGTAGTCTCGCTCTCTCTCTGTCTCTATCTCTCTCTCGCACTCATACGGCTCTATGTTATAGCGCGGATTCTCTCTCTCTCTCTCTTGCACATGTCCCGTATGGCGAGATGGCGACGTCACGGCTCGACGGTATATGTGGTGGCTGTCTATGGCGTATAACCCCCACCACGTATGGCTGTCTCTCTCGCGCCCATGTGATAATGGGTTATAGTCCCCACTCGCGCCCCGTCAGATTGACTGTCTCGCTCTTACGCATGGGAAGGGTACCTATAGCGCCCCCCACCCTCACTCAGCCTGTGTCTCTCTCGCACTCATGCGGGGGTGTGTGCTCTCTCTCTAGCGCATGTGGGGGATGGAAGCCGGGGCAGTCGATGGTGTAGTCTCTCTCTCTCGTTCTCTCTCTCTCTCTTTCTCTTGCGCTCTCTCAGTCTCTCTCACTCTGTCTCTCACACTCTCACTCTCTCTCACGCTGGCACAAAAATCGTGCACTGCACCTAACATTCTCACTAGCACATCATCACTTTTTTGCGTTTAAAAGGTTAGGTTATCTCAATAAAAGGAGGGTGTTTATTTTAAAAGACAGTTAGGTATTATTTTTATTTTTATGTTTCCTGAAATAACACATATTGAGATGTTATTTTGTTACGTTTTTAAAGTATAATAAATTTTTCATAAATGTTATTGTAGGTGTATGAAAGGAAAAAGGAGTAAGGAGAAGGAAGTAGGGTAGAAAAATAATCAAATTATGTGTACAAAAATTTTTTTCTCAAAAATATATATTGTTTTGAGAAAAATTATTTACATAGATAACACACACAGACCTAAACCTTAAACTTTAGGTAATTTTATAACGAAATCAAAGTGAAGTTCCATCGGAAAAGAAGCGCCGTTTGGTGAGGACGACTTCACATGTCTTTTTCTCGTCAATCGTCACAACATCGAAAGTCGCGGTTCGCCGAAAACTCTTAAACGATAATTTAATGGACTCTATTTCTCTATTTATAAGACTAAGTATACTATTAAAATTAATGTATTGACAGTTGTGGTAATTTAAGCGAATACCCTTAATTTTGCAACATTCGAAAGTCTTATTACTTGAAGAGATGCCTCTATAACTGTAAAACTTTGGTCCACCCGATAAGAAATGTGTAATGTAAGCATCGTCGCCATACGACGCAAGCTCATTTGTCATTTGTCCTAAAAAATGACCTAACTCTGGCTCGTAGGTATCCGATGAGTTTTCATTTGTTACGAAGATGACTGAATCTGTGTCTGTGTATAACAATCTCCTATTTAATTTGCTTAGATATTCGTACAGAACGAGTCGTGCTTGAGCTGTTGTATAAGCAGCTATTGCAACATTAGTATGGCTAGAACCTTTTATGGAATCATCTTTGTGTATCCAATTAATACATATAATATTCTCTGCGATGAGAAGCATACCTGTGATTTCCTTATCTTTAGCCATAATAAGGCTTAGCAGCTCTTTTCTGCATTTAACGAATTCTGTTTGCCGTAAATTATCTCGCTGTCCGAAATTACCCCAAAATGAATTCAAACAGAGCTTTGCTACAGCTCTAAGTCCTGGATTTTTATCAATTTTTTCGTAATCGAGAAAAACGCCTTCTTTTTCTTTATACTGGTGGACGTACTTGCGTTTTTTTCCTCGTCGGTACATTCTGCAGGCCACCCATCTGCTTGTTGATTTATCTGAATAAAACTATTTATGTATTCACCAAAAGACCGTCATTTCCTTTGGCATCTAGTTGAGTTATTTGATACTGACAGATTACGTAAATGTCTAATATTTTATAACCCATACTTAACGCTTTATTGATTTCGTCGGATACCCACGTGCCCTCGAGAGCGCGCATATTTCGATTTTCATGGGTACACTCGGCGAAATTCTCTGTCTCACAACACGTTCGGCAAAGCGGAAAAAGTAATTTACATCTCATTTTAACGAGCAATACGGGGATGTATAAATCCCTTCGAGGCAAGATTTTACATTTCACAAGTCCATTGACTTTATGAAAATTTTCATAATTTTTACCGGTTAATTTTAGGCATTCAGATTTTATAAAAATTTCCGGATGTCTGAGGGGAAAATTACCAGTTTTACAGATATATGGATATAAAGAGCATATATCCGTATATCTGATTTTCACACTCCCAAATCGTCTCCACTTTATAGCCCAAATCTCGAATTTCCTGTAATTTTTCGAGAGTTTTTTTATGACACTCATGCATTGGGCGACCGAACGAAGTTTGCGTGTCGTAATTTTCCTTCAAACAAGATGGACAACCATGTACGTAACATCCTTGAAATTCGAAGACGGTGCCTTTGAATGTCGCTGATGTCGACTGGTCTTTAGCGACCTCTAAGAAACCATCGACCTTAAATCCCTCATTCAACACGTACTCTCGAGACCTAGCGGCGTGAATGATTTTTTTTCCGAGTTCATATTTACGCCATAGCAATCACTCAATTGATTTTCTAGAGTGATTATCGGCTAATCGATATCCCTTCGTGGGAATAAGACCGATGGTTTTTTCTTTCAAAAAGTTTTGCCTATAAATACGCGAGCACGCTGACGCTATTGTTGTCGATTGGGTGAATGGACATATGCTGCCTTTTTCAATAAATATATTTCTAAAAACAGTGCATGCTCGACGCAGTATGTCAACATCCATTTGACAATAGCTGATTAAGTCTCTTTTTAAATTAAATGTTGTACCACTGCCACGTTTTCGTTGTACCATTTAAAAAACGATTTCCGCTCATCTGTGTTCATATAATTCGGCGCATAGTTTTCCGGAGCGGGTAAAGCGCCATTATGATTTTTTGTTTGAAGCGTGTTGTAGAGATGAGGGAAATATCCTAATAAGCTTTTGGCAACCCACTGAGTTTTATATTAAAATAATTCAAACTATCGATAAATTTTGTCTTATGAATAGACATAAGAACAATATTTCGACCATTCATTATAACTTTGGGCAAGACGTTCATGTTACTAGAAAGAATTTCTTTTAGTATAAAATGCGCATGGAAAGCTTTCGAATTATGTGCGATACAAATTGTTTGTTTGAAACCGGTGTTTTCTCGTATAGTTAATTCGATGAATTGTTTTACAGGTTCCTTATCAAAAATATATTCACCCACGTAACAAAAATCACAACGCTGACCGTTTTCTACATTAATGCAGAAGTCGCAGACTTGTTGGGCAACGCAAAGATTTACAATATGGACATTACGCGAATTATCGCCATCGTACTTTTCATCTTGATGAGTCTCGAAATCATAAAATATAAATCGATTTTCGGGTTTTTTAGTGTTTGTATGATTTTCTACATCGGCAGTCGGTATTTCACACACAATCGGTTTTATAAAACACATTTCATTGTAACCGTGTTTAATATGGCAATGATTACAATAAAATGTACCACATTTGTGTTGATTATTAGAACATTTTTTGGTAACTTTTTTTTTTTTACAAATTGAGCAATTCTGAACAGCGGTGCACACGCTTCTCTCTTTCGAGTAACTTCAGACTTCTAAATGTTTTTCGTAACAAGTTTGATTCACAAAGTGTCTGTTACACGAATCGCATTTAATTTTAGGATTTACAGGAATACAAGCAGGTTGTGTGTAGCAGCTGGGACAAGTTGGGCTCGCGCAACCTTTCGACTGGATCGTTATTCGGTGTTGGTGTGGTTAATTTTATAACTAGGCTACTATTACATAATTTCGACGCGTGTCTTCACCGCCGCCTACTTGAACTGGTATTTCACGCTGGCTAACCGCGGTGTCGTCGTTGGTCACTTCTTCGAATTCGCTTTCAGAATCGGATTTGTAGAGCTCCTGCAAACGTATTAATGCATTGACGTGCCAAACGCTGTGATCTGACAAAAAAGAAAAAAACGAGAATTTGTAGTTTAATTTAAAGTTATTTAAAAAAAATGTCTATGATTTAAAAAATAAATCACGGTTCCGGCAAGCCTCGGAAGCTTTCGCTAACGCGAGATAACAAATCAATCAATTCATTCGGATCGACGCGAAAAATAGAATTTGTAGTTTCAGCGTGCGTTAACCACATATCCTGTAGCCAACGTCGCTCTCGCGCTCGCGGAACCCATAGAACTGGTAAATAATTCCTAGGCATTACGCCATTATAGGAAGAGTTTGGATATCTAGATGAAAATTAAAAAATATGTAACGCATGCAGTTTAGGATATGAAAAACATTTTTGAAAAATATTATTTTGAATAAAAAAATTTAGAATTTAAATTTATGGAAAGGTTAATTTATGAAAACAAAATTATTGGAAAGATAAAATATTTCATTAAAAAATTTTCAAATTTTAATCTATGTAAGTATAAAATTACGAAAACAAAATTTTATAAACCATATACTTTGAAATAATAAATTTTGAAATAACAATTTTTTAAGTATAAGGATAATTATTATTTTAATAGAAATTGTCAAGAATTCAATAAAAATAAAGAATTTCAATTTTAATTTTTCAAAATTACATTATTTCCAATTGATTATTTTTCTAAATAATTTATTTTCATACTTTTATTTTTTCTACGTTTTCCCTTTCGTTAAATTTTAAGTTCCAAATTTTCATTTTAGATATTATTTTATTTCCTAATTTGAATTTTCAAAACTTTAACTTTCATAATTTTACCTTTTCCAATTTTTATTTTTCAAAATTTTTACCCCCACCCGTTTTCAGTTGGCGTAACTAAAATTTCTTTTTCGATTTTTATAATTTGCATTTTTTCTTAAAGAAAAACACTGGGCGGTTAATGCTTTTGAATATTACTTCAATAACACATTAAAGAATAGAGAAATGCAAAATCGACTAGATTATTTAACAACATTCGATGTGCCAACAAAAAATACATGTTGTTGGTACTGTGCACGTTTTATCTCCTTAAACATAAGTTTTATTTTTATCAACTTCTAGAGCACAAAACTCTATCAAGTCTAGAATTTTTTCCTATTCAGCTCCAGAATTGAATTATCGCAGACTTCATCAGGTTGTAACTTCGGTCAAGAATTTTATTTTTCAAAATCCCACACTTAATCTATAATTATATGCATTATGAACACAACAAAATCTCAATAATGCCAATCCGATCACTTTGATCATTTTTGATCTTTACAGCCATTTTTTTGAAAACTACATTTTTCGTTTTTAGGCATTTAAAATTAAACACACGGTTGATAGAATTCTTTTGTATTACGGCGAGTGGCAAGAGGCATACGAACGCAATTCTATTTTAAATGCCTAAAACAAAATGACGATAACCTTTGTTTACCGAGGGCTTTAGCTGTTGACATGGCCTACCTGTTATATCAATCGGATACGCAAAATGAAAATTATTTAAAAAATTGGAAATTAACTTACGACAGCCGCCGAGGAGCCCAGAAATTATATGCTCTCGATATTTTGAAAGCAGCCAATATAAATATTGAAAATATACCACAGGAAGGTTGTAGCTTAGAACATATTAGCCTTTTTCAAAATTATCTTGCGCAAAGTAAAGTTGCAATAATTGTACGTAAAAATGAAAATTTTGGTTCTGGAGGGGGGCGAAGTATTGTATGACGGTCGCGAGTCCGAATTGCTTTTAGACGACTCCACTATCAGCGAAATAAATTTATTATATTTCGAAGGGCCACCGGGACATTTTGCGTTTATTAAATCACTGCAGCAAGCTGGAGGGCTTTCAAATTCTTGCGAAGTATGCAACAAATCTTACCAGTGGAAAGATTTACATAAATGTAAAGCAACTTGTCCCAGCTGCTACGCACAACCTGCTTGTATTCCTGTAAATCCTAAAATTAAATGCGATTCGTGTAAAAGACACTTTCTGAATCAAACTTGTTACGAAAAACATTTAGAAGTCTGAAGTTACTCGAAAGAGAGAAGCGTGTGCACCGCTGTTCAGAATTGCTCAATTTGTAAAAAAAAATAAGTTACCAAAAAATGTTCTAATAATCAACACAAATGTGGTACATTTTATTGTAATCATTGCCGTATTAAACACGGTTACAATGAAATGTGTTTTATAAAACCGATTGTGCGTGAAATACCGACTGTCGATGTAGAAAATCATACAAAAACTAAAAAACCCGAAAATCGATTTATATTTTATGATTTCGAGACTCATCAAGATGAAAAGTACGATGGCGATAATTCGCGTAATGTCCATATTGTAAATCTTTGCGTTGCCCAACAAGTCTGCGACTTCTGCATTAATGTAGAAAACGGTCAGCGTTGTGATTTTTGTTACGTGCGTGAATATATTTTTGATAAGGAACCTGTAAAACAATTCATCGAATTAACTATACGAGAAAACACCGGTTTCAAGCAAACAATTTGTATCGCACATAATTCGAAAGCTTTCCATGCGCATTTTATACTAAAAGAACTAAAATAACCCATTATCACATGGGCGCGAGAGAGACAGCCATGCGTGGTGGGGGTTATACGCCATAGACAGCCACCACATATACCGTCGAGCCGTGACGTCGCCGTCTCGCGATACGGGACATGTGCAAGAGAGAGAGAGAGAACCCGCGCTATAACATAGAGCCGTATGAGTGCGAGAGAGAGAGAGAGAGAGAGAGAGAGAGTGACTACACCATCGACTGCCCCGGCTTCCATCTCCCACGTGCGCTAGAGAGAGAGCACACACCCCCGCATGAGTGCGAGAGAGACACAGGCTGAGTGAGGGTGGGGGGCGCTATAGGTACCCTTCCCATGCGTAAGACCGAGACAGTCGATCTGACGGCGCGCGAGTGGGTACTGTAACCGATTATCACATGGGCGCGAGAGAGACAGCCAGAGACTGGCGCCACACTTCCGGTCGAGCCGTGGCGTCACTGTCTCGCCATAGGGGGGTATCCTCTACTAATAATAACAAAGAATTAATACATCAAAATAAAAAGAAATATATAGTCGACACTGAAATTGATTATGATGATATATTAAAAAATATTCAATCAGATAAACAAGAAGAAAATGTTAATTATGGAGATAAACCATCAGAATTTCTTGTATTCGAAGCAGGCAATAATGAAACTGACATAGGAGTTGATATTTTAAATGAACCTAGTAAAAAGTCAGAATCATTTATTGTTCCAACGCTTGTAACGGATGAAGAATACGAAAAATTGATTGGAAGTTTAAATAAGAAACAATACAAATACCATTGACTTATTACATAAAATAAAAACAAAAAATGAACAATTCTTTTATTTTATAAATGGAGGTGCAGGAGTTTGCAAAAGTAGATTAATTAAAGCCATTTTACAATCATTACTTCGTTATTATATGAAAATATATAAAGAAGAACCAGATTCATTATTTGTTTTACTTTGTGCGCTTACTGGAAAAGCAGCATTTAATATTGGTGAAATGACTCTTCGTTCCGCATTTAGTTTACCGGTCAATCAAACTAAAAAATTTTAAATTTATTATTATCGATGAAATAAGTATGACAGGTCGACAAATGTTTGCACAAGTAAACCAAAAATTACAACAAATATTTAGATCGAATGAGTTATTCGGAGGTATTTCACTTATTGTTTGTGGCGATTTTAATCAATTAAAGCCTGTCCTAGATGGATGGATTTTTGTACCACAAAATTCAACTTTAGGAACTGTACAACGAGTTAAATTACTTATGGTTAAAATTTTAAATTTATACATACTGCTTCAACACGACCCATTAATGACGATTTGTTTAGATCACGCACTATAAATAATATTCCCAATATTAACATACCTGAAAATTGTATAAGATTATTTAGCACAAATAATGCAGTAAAAATCATTATAATAATTCATTTTTTAATTCTTTAAATACAGAATGTATAGACCACTGTATAGGAGAAGGAACTGAAGCTGCTAAGACTAAATTATTAAGTAATGCAAAACAATTACCGGCTCAAAAAATGCAAGGTCTACCTAATACATTATTATTAAAAATAACGGCAAGATATATTTTAACAAATAATATTGATACTGAAGATGGACTAACTAATGGAGCAGGTGGAAAATCAAGAAACATTACTTACGGACATTACATTTGTTCAAAAACAAAAACTAAAATACAAAATACCATTACAAGTTTACATAGAATTCGATGATGATCTCGTAGGGAAAAAATAAGGTCTCAATATTATGAAAAAATAAAAAGTAAAAATATTCCAATGAATTGGACACCGATTGACAGAATTTCACGAGCCGTAAATATAAAAAAATCAGCTGGATTACAAATAAACCAAAATCAATTTCCTTTACAACCTGCAGAAGCAATGACAATATATAAATCGCAAGGATCTACATATAAAAATGTATTCGTAAACATAAACCATATTAAAGACAAACGAATGTTATACGTAGCATTTAGTCGAGTAACTAGTGCTTCTGGATTGTATTTATAATGAGAATACATACCCCCATAAAAATATCTTGACAAAGTCGATAACGAGATGTTTCGTTTACACAGAAAAAGTCCTTTATTATTAACATTAAACTTCATAAGTGATACAAAAAATTTAAACACATTGTCTTATATTTATCAAAATGTAAGAAGTTTAAATAAAAATATTAGTTATATCAAATCTGATAGAAATTTCATGAATAGCGACATAATATCACTTGTTGAAACGTGGACATTAGATAAAGATGTAATAGATATCGAAAATTTTAAAATTATTTCTCGACAAAATTGTATAGGATCAAATAGAAAACCATATGGTTAAGTAACATACATTAACAAAATAATTAATAACGAATCTATAAAATGTTTCTATAATAGAACAATTTCTAAAAACAAATGTTACGTGTCATTTACAGGGATTAATATTTATGACTATAGTATTATTACTGTTTACAAATCCCCTAAATATCCATCATTTCAGTTCACAATGAATTTAATCAATGTTTTTCAATAAATCAAAAAACAAAATACTTCTAATATTATTTTTATAGGAGATTTTAATATAAACATTAAAAATGACAATGATAGCGAAACAAAAAATATAATCAATATAATGTTGGATTATAATTTAAGATTAGCAGTATCAAAAGAATCTGTGACAACAGATTATTATACGACAATTGATTTGTGTTTTAGTAAAATTTGATCCCTTCTTTCCTACTCTTGTAAAAAATCGTACAAATTAGGCATTTTTTCGGGCCACTAGAGTGGTGTTACCCCATAAATAAGATTTTATATACAACAAATCAATTGTCATGTGTAAATAGAAAATTAAAAGATTTACAACATTTAGTATAAAAGTATTTCTAAATATATAATCAAAAATAACTTTCTCTTTTGCACTATTTCAGTTAATTAGTATTCGAATGAAATTCAGTAGTTTTATTTCGATTGTAAAATTAACAAATCTGAAAAAACTAATGAGATTCATAAGAATATACATTCTCAAACAGGACTACCTAATAAATTATTATTATATAAGGTTCGTATGTAATTAATAACATAATAATATATCAGATATACAAGTGTAAAGAATTTTTACTAATATTTCTTTAATTTTTTTACAATATTTACGTAATAATAAATAAGTTTTTAATTATGTTCTTTCAGAAAATAATGTGTTCCAATGAAACCTAATAGTTTTATTTAGATTGTAAAATTAACAAACCTGAAAAAATTAAAGGGTTTCATTAGAATATTTATTCTTCAATATTTAATAGGTATAGTATATTAAGTATTATTAAATATTTATTAATATAATGCTAGTAATTTAATTAACATTATTTATTCATTATAGGACCATAAGTTTAATGTAGGCTTTTATTTGTAAATATTATGACTACCTCAATAATAAAATATTGGGTCATGACGAGCCACTCGTCATATTCAATAGAGAAATTTATTCTTTGTAGGCTTATAAAATAAATGTAAGTATTGAGTTTGTAAATGTTATGGCCACCTCAAATTATTACTTCAATAGAGATATAAAAATATCTAACTTTTCTGAGTAGGCGAGTGTCTTATGCGAAAAACACAGCGTTTCGCTTTTAATGATGTTTCATATATAACTTACTTATTAATTAATTAATTAATTAATTAATTAATTAATTAACAATTCATCAATAAATGTAATTCATTACCTGCCGCCCTTCAAACCTTTCACCTATTATCGATTGACCTATATAACATAACCAACATAACAGCCCGGTGCTATCCGCATGCACACCTGCATCCCCCAGTATTGGTCAAGGGGGTGAGGGGGAAAATCAATATCGGTGTCTCTCCATGCCAGCCTTCATACTATTGTTGGTTAATATATCTATATTTATCAGAAATAAGTTATTTAAAACAACCAATGTAAATTCTTATGTTCTATTCTTTATTTTTTGACTGTAAATGCCCTTAGACTTTAGTAAAATCAATTTTTTAATTTTACGAGATTGTTGAATTATGTCATAAACGTAAATGATATACAAACAAAGTGGAAGAAAAGAGAGGTGTGCTTCCTCGGTTCCTTCTGAACATCCGTCATTGTGTGTCTGCGTGCGTGCATGCGTGTGTGCATGAGTATGTGCGTGTGTATACGTGCGTGCGGGTGTGTGTGCGTACATGCGTGTGTATATGTATCTATGTGCGTGCGTGCGTTCGTGTGTGCATACTGCATAGGTCTGAGCGTGTTTATGTACGTGTGTGTATGGATGTATGTACGTGTGCTTACGTGTGTGTGCGTGGGCGCGTGAGTGCGTTCGTGCCTGTGTGCATGTATATCTATGTGTACGACTATGTGCGTGTATTTGTGCGTACGTGCGTGCGCGCGTGTACTTGTGTGCGTGTGTGTATGTGTGTGTATGTGCGCGCGCGTGTGTGAATATGTATGTGTGCGTGTACTAATTAAGTTACGCAAATAAAAACATTTTAATGCAGGAAACGTTTAAATCCAGTAACAACGATAATACATAACCTTAAAATTAGTGTCAAAATCAACGTTTTTCTGTATTTCTCGCGCTCTCTTTGATAACTATTTTATTTAAACTACTTCTTTTCTAGAAATGCTTAATATAAGTGAAAACCCGTTGCTAACAGCTTTAGCAGAATGCTTTTTCAAAGAGAGGTCTTGATTAATCAACTTATAGAATCTTATAATGGAAATTCGCATTAAATAAATGAATACTTATATTAATTTGTGATTTCAGGGTTCAGAATAGCCTTAAAAGAATTAGTTCGAAAATAACATTACGTATATATAATATATTTTAGTAAGCAATAATAAAAAATCAATTTCGATTTGCTAAAATAGTTATTTTAGAAAATAATGAATACAATCTTCAAATTCATGTTTTTTTTCTTGAAAATAGATTAAATATAGTTTTAATAGACAAATCAAAAGAAAATCACGCGTTTTTTAAAAATTGATGTCTATCTCGCATATCTCAATACAAACTACCGAAAAAAATTATTTTTAAGTTGATAAAATAGTTACTTTGTGAAGTCTTTAAATTCACGCTTATTTCTTAAAAATAACTTAAAAATAGTTTCAAGAGACACAAATAGAAAGGAAATCACGCGCACATTAAGAATTTATATATATCTTTTACGTATCTTCAATAAAAACTGCCAAAATTTTCTTTTTCTTTTTTAACATTTTTCTTTTTAAATGATTATTTTATAACAATAGGTCCTAAATATTATCCATTTAGCTCCAAATTTGCTATATGATCTAAGTTCAAGCGTACCGGATATGTCTCCAAAATTTCAGTTCGTAACATGCTTCCTTGCAAGAGTTATAGTGGACACAAATATTGCTTTTTTGGTTTCACCCATACATACATACACACGCACATACATACATACATACGTACATACATACATACAGGCATACATTTTTTAAGAACATATTTTTCTTACTCAGGATCCTCAAGAACATCGAGATTAATCAAAATCTCCTATCCGAAAATCTTCATCGTTACAAAACTTTCTCTTTGAGAAAGTAAAAACCGAGTAATAAGCCAGTATATCCCATATTTTCCTATCAAAAAGTGTAAAAAATAATTAATAATCCTTATGCCCATCTGAACAAAAATGGCCACTTTTTTCCCGCAGATATGGGAAAAAAGTAATTATTTTCCCTAGGGGACCCTGATTTTCAATTGTCTTTTAACAGTCCATTAGTCCCGCTTTCCAAGTCAAAAAGTGGCCACAGTTGCGATGGGCAAAAAGTACTATATGTAACACGAGAAAAAAGTCGAATATTTTTCCCGCTTTGCTTCTCTCGCTCGGGCAGTAAACTCACCCGCGGGAAAAATATTCGACTTTTTGCCCTTGTTACATAATGTACTAATTTGTGTTCAAATGCTAAAAAATGAACTACCTTGACTTTTCTCCAAACAATTTTCCTACGAAATAGTACATTGTACAATAAAGGGAGACCATGAGCTATTCCTAGCGTGGGGGAGGGAAGAAGACTCCTCACCCGAGTCTGAAATAGCTTTGCTCCACGTGTTGTACACCGTATTTTTTTCAACGAAGGCAGGATATCGCCCCTTTCATGCATTAAAGTTGGGTAGATGATCACGGATTTCGAATCGTGCAAATCGTAGTTGAAAGGCATTAACCCCGGTCTAGCGGAAAAAAAGTCATTTTCACCATACCCTGGCCGAAAGTACCACATTTCCTTCCGGCTCCGAAACTAAAATGTGTCACTTTCGGCCCGAGTATGGTGAAAAATAGTATACGCACCACGGGAGGAAAAATGGCTACCCCATAGCACGTATAAATAGCCACCCTCGCCTTCGGCACATGGACTAACCAATACTTTTCCTTTCTAGATGCGTAATATACTATGTTCCCCGCTAACCGGGAAAAAAATTATTTATTTACTTATTGACTTAACTATAAAAGCCACTTTATTGACCTATAAAACGGGACTAAAGTAGAATTTTATTCCCTCATATATTTCACTCTCGTATTTGCGGGAATAAAATACTTTACTCACACATTTGCTGGTATATTGTGTAACTAGGGGGGAAATTGGCCATTTTTAGTGAGGGTGAGATGAGTTTAGCACAAGTCCGAGTCGAGGGCGCCGAGGGCGCCGGAGACGGATACAAGTGCTTAAATTATCACCCGAGCTAGAAATTTCTCTCCCCCTCTTGTTACTCACAGTACTTTTTTTGACTAGTGCATGTAAGACCCTTTTTATGCATATAGGGCGAATGGGGACTTGCACATTTTGAGTCGTGCGCCATTCACTTACTCAAAATACTCAAAATTTCAAAATTTTCCAAAACTTGCAAAATTTTTCAAAATTTTTCAAAATTTTCCAAAATTTTCCAAAATTTTTCAAAATTTTCAAAATTTTCCAAAATTTTTAAACTTTCCAAAATTTTCAAAATTTTTAAACTTTCCAAAATTTTTAATAATTTTTTTAAATTTTTCAAAAGTTTCAAATTTAGATAATTTTAACAATTTTTAAAAATAATTGAGAAGTTTTGAACCTGTGGAGTAATGAATCCATTACTCACCTACAAATAGTGGAATAATGGATTCATTACTGTTGTAGAGCAGCAATGGATTCATTACTCCACAGTTTTGCCAAACACGCTCAAAATGGGCATCTTGCCATTCGCTTTAAATGCATGCAAAAGGGCCTATTACATGCACTTATTAAGAAAAGTTCTTTATTCCAACAAAACTACTTTATTCCGGCAAAAAAATTTTGAAAATTTTTGAATATTGTTCTAAATTTTTGAAAATTGTTCTAAATTTTTGAAAATTGTTCTAAATTTTTGAAAATTGTTCTAAATTTTTGAAAATTGTTCTAAATTTTTGAAAATTGTTCTAAATTTTTGAAAATTGTTCTAAATGTTTGAAAATTGTTCTAAATTTTTGAAAATTGTTCTAAATTTTTGAAAATTGTTCTAAATTTTTGAAAATTGTTCTAAATTTTTGAAAATTGTTCTAAATTTTTGAAAATTGTTCTAAATTTTTGAAAATTGTTCTAAATTTTTGAAAATTGTTCTAAATTTTTGAAAATTGTTCTAAATTTTTGAAAATTGTTCTAAATTTTTGAAAATTGTTCTAAATTTTTGAAAATTGTTCTAAATTTTTGAAAATTGTTCTAAATTTTTGAAAATTGTTCTAAATTTTTGAAAATTGTTCTAAATTTAAAAAAAATGTATTGGGAATAAAATACTTCCAGAGTTCCAGCAAAATGTTCCAAAAATGTTCCAGAATAACGGGAAAAAGGTGTAGTTCTGTGTATAGGGCTCTATCATATGAATTTAACCTGTTATTTTTATCGATTTTTCAGTGTATTTTTCTGTTTTTTAATCATTTTCACATCCTTACAGAATTGTTAATTTTTTATCTACTTTAATAAATTTTTATTTTCGGCTTCAAAAGACAAAAATTTTGATTTTTAGGGCGACCAAATCGATCAGAAATTGTCAGAGATACGTGATTTTAAGGTATTATAAGGTATTTAAGGTATTTAATTTATATTTACGAAATTTGCGTTTTTCACCTTCAATAATTAGCTATGGTCGGGTACATTTTTAAATATATGCTTAATATTTGAAATCTAAAACTGGATATAAATATGTAAAATATGAACAAAATTACAGATATTAATTCTATATTAAAAAAAATTACCTATTTTAAGTTAAGTATTATATATACATCGTTAAGTATTTAATATTATATTAAAGTCCTTCATTTTTATAAAATATTATGTATTAATATTTAATCATTCGTAATTATTTGTAAAAAAAAATATTCAAAAAATTTCTACAAATAACTATTTTAAAAATATGTATAAAACTATTTTAATCTATAAAACACTTTACCTTTTTTTATTTATATTACTCGCGCTTCTGATTTTAAAGTTCGTTGTATTGTAAAAAATATTGTAAATAAACGATAAATTAAACTAATTGTGTTTATTTTTAAACTATCTTGACTATGTGTATCTTGACTCGGTGTCAAACGAATATAGTTTGGCTTTCATTGTCTGCAGATCTACAGGTTGAAAGCAGTGATATTTCCTAGTTTTTGTAATAGTTTTTGCCAATTTGAATCTGCTGTTAAGCTTTCGGTCTCTTGATTCCACCTCTCGGTTAGAAACATAAAGATACCTGAAATATTATTAAAACATTCTAATTACACAGATTATGGATGGTGCCATTGTAAATAAAATCATTAATAATTTGTTTATACTTTACATTAGCGTCAGCCCTACTCAGATGATCGTACATTTGCTGGGCATTCAAAATGCAGATACCCCGCAAAGCTCCTCTCCTTGCTTTGCGTTTTGCAGCAGCACCTATACCATGAGAAGCGCTTTTACTGTGAGAAGTCATAAAGAAGTTGCAAGGTAACACTTTTATGCCAAAGTCTTTTTCATGGTAACAGACATTAATCAAGTGATTTGTAAAAGACAAATACAAAATTATAAATTTAATCATCGTAAGTACATAATTATATTAAGGGAGTTCTATTGGTTGGTCAAAATAGCGATTCTCAAAAGCATCCTCCACCACGCCAAAATGACGCCCCGCTTACCACGCATCTCCTCTCCGTCTATTACCTTAAAACTTTGTTTACGTTTTTAACTATTACAAATCCAATCAAAATTTTTGAGGTTTTATTTCTTTTAATGAATGCGATTTTTTTAGCGATTTCGATAAAGACAATTTGTAGGTATTCGTAAAGATATGTAGACACGAAAATAATTTTTTCATATTAAAGATATACCGATCAATAAATTCGAAAAAAAATTGAAAAAAATTGGCAACATACCTCAACTTTGGCACAATAACGTACATTACAATTACAATGATAACATGACATCTAACAACAAAATTTTTTTAAGGAGGTTTGATACCGAAACGAAGATGATATGTAAGTTCTAAAAACAATTTTAATCTAATAATAAACGTATGTGAATCCTTATATCAAAATTTTAGCTCGATAGACAGTACAGTTTTTGAATTATTAAATTTAAAAGTGTGTCTCTTATACACGGGCTCTTATGGCGCAAATGCTAAAAATGAGTGAAAATATCATTGAAAATAAAGTTTTAAAATGTTAAGAACGGTATAAAAAAACTTACTTTCAGATAGTTAAGGCACTGACAAATTGCTTAAAAAAGAGTTTTTGTATATTTACAAAGCGGTTTCTTAGATAATAGTACTCTCTAAATTTAAACCAGTGAAATTTTCACTAATTTATGCAGTGATTATTATTTCCACTTATGAAACAGTGGAAATTTCACTGTTTTATCAGTGAACTACTTCATTCACTATAAGAACAGTATATTGTCACTGTTTGTTATAGTGAAACACAGTTGTCACTGCTCAATTAGTGAATAATAGTCACTGTTAAAACAGTGAAATGCTTGCCGCCCGCAGCGCCACTCTCGCGTTAGACAACGAAAGACAGTCGTTCGTACGAGGCAGGAAATTGCGTACTGATTTTTCTCGTTCATAAGGCCTCGTGTGAGGTGTTTCACCTATATCGTTTAAAAACGAGTGCTGTATGAACGACAGTATGTATCTCGAACGAATAAATTTAGCAGTAATTCGGTGATCGGTGTTTTCGGTTATCTATATTATACGTGCAGCGCGCATACGCGCGCGCTCATCCGCGCCAGCACACCGCGTCGTCAAATTGTGGACAAAGATGGCTGCTCGTGCGTTTCTTGTGCAAGGAGGATTATAGGAGGCTCGTGTTCATTTTTCGCATAGCATTCTACAATAGTATTAAAGTGATCTACGAGATATTATATAGATAGTTCGGAGTGTGCGTGCATTTACTAAGTACACAGCTCACATACGTGTACTCGATAAACTGCAACAACGTAACCTCGTTTTCCATTTAATTTTCAATTGTGAAAAAATATCTTTCTGGAATATTAACAAGAAGCAACGATGTTCCAGAAAGTAACTGTTTCCAATTAAAAATTAAATAAACAATGAATTCCTGTAATTACTGATAGTAGGATATCTTAACGTTACTGTTTAAAACAGTGGCATTACAGTTCACTGCTTCGCAGTATACTTTTTCACTGTTTCATTCCGTGGATTTTCTCTGATTTATCAGCGAATATTCATTGTTTCATTCCATGGATTTTCACTGATTTATCAGCGAATATTCACTGTTTCATTCCGTGGATTTTCACTAATTTATCAGCGAATATTCACTGTTTCAATTAGTGAACCTATTTCACTGTTTCAAAACGTGAATAGTCACTATTTTGCAGTGACATACTTTTCACTGATTCAATAAGTGATTATTCACTACAAATTAGTGAATTTTCACTGGTTTAAATTAAGAGAGTATAAATACATAAAAATTTCTTAGTATTGTCCCTATTAACCGTATGTAAAGTCTGTGAAGCGAGACAACACTACAACCAGCCCGACACCATCCTATGGACTTTCTATATAAAAATGTGCTTATCTTGGGTTGGTGCGACTGCAGAGCTCCCATGTATAAGCATAGGCGTGCCCCTCTCACCGCCTGCCCCGCAAGTGAGCTATCGAACTGTCTTAAACGAAAAAAATGAAAGCATTTAACAAAAATTTAACTGAATTTTTTTTATGATACGAGCTTACTATGTACTAAATTTTATTGGATTCTGTTCAATTATTCTGTAGCATCAGAACTCTCTTAATAACTCAAAATACCACAGAAAATAATTATATTTTCAGGAGATATTGATTTTAAAACTGTTTAAAAATTATTATTAACTATATCTAGATAGCTAGAGAATAAAAAAAAAAATTTTTTTAAATTGAGAAATTGAAATTTTATCTTACTTATTTTTGAATTGTGATGGAGCTCCATCAGTATAATAAATTAATTTTTTTATCCAAGGAAATTCTTTTTTAATTTCTTTCAGAATCGCTTCTTGGAATGCGTGTATAGAATACGCCTGGTGAATTGTACTATCTTAAATTACGCAGAAGCTTTTAAATAAAACTTCGTTGTTACTAACATCTTTATAGTATAAAACTGCAGCAAATAATGAAGCCGGCGCATTGTTAAAGTAGAGTCCTTGGATCGAGTTCTGAGCTATAAATGAGTAATTTTCGGCAAAGTCCATGCAAAGTACTCAAGTATTTTGGTCTAGAACTTTACGACATTCAGAATAATGTTCTTTTTGCTTCGAAGTACTTTTCAAAACCGTCTGAAAAGGTTCATTAAACTCTACAAGAGACATTCTGTTGATGGAAGAATACTCTGAATCTTTACTAGCTACTTGAACAGTATCCAAAAGTTTTAGTTTCACATTTTGGTGAATCGAAGAAACACAAATATTGTGAGTGTCAGGGTCTCCGGCAAAAAGACACTGTTGCGGTCTCAATTGACAAAAAAATGCTAGGCATGGGACGGGATAGTGAGTAGTCTTCTGTAACCAAATATTGTTTAAATCTTTCAGGTCATACAGTATCATTCGTTTTTTAATTACTTTTGGAGGTTGACCTACAACTTTTACTGTAATACATTCTTTTGTGCCACTGCATAACGAACTATTTGTATCATCTAAATAAAAATCTTCGATTTCTTTTCTCATTTGAGGTGTATATCGCAGATAAGTTTTTCTTGAATGTCGACCCAGCACACCTAAAAAGTTGTATCAAATGTTTACATGTTTCATAGTCACAAAATCTAGAGTACTTAAAATTAGTACATAATATTATAATTTAAAAATATTTGATAAATGTATAATTCAAATCATTACTAAAATTACTATCGTAAAAATAATTTGCTTTGTTACTAATAAAAAGAGTTCGGTTCGAACATCATTTTGGTGATGATTTTGTCTCAAATGTCTTTTTATGGAAGAAATTATTATTTCTTACAAAAGCAATGTTTGAAAAATCATATAAAAATAATATTTATTGTCAAGGGAACCTTTATGAACTTTTATGAAAAAAATGAAGAAAAAATTTATATTAATATAAATAACTAAATATGTTTTTGGCTTTCTCTAGGGGGTAGAGTACCTACGAGTTTCTTTCAATATTTTCACCCAAAAATATGAAGAAAAAAAAAAAAAAAAAAAAAAAAAAAAAAAAAGTTTTTTATGATTTAAAAAAGGCAATGTAAAGATAGAAGTTATTTATTCAACAATTTTTTACCTAAATCAGCAAAACACTAAATTATTCTATTGTATGAAAATAAATATTTTGAACGTTAAATGCAGTTATAATATCTATAATTCCTGTGAATTCTAGGTATGGAAAATATATTTTTGAAATAAAAAAATTTCGATATTTCAGTGATGTTAGGTAGTGACTTTAGGTACTCTAACCCCTTGAGTTTTGAACTAAACTCATAAAACTCATATATGCAAAATTATTCTACTATATATTATTAAACATTTAAAAAAAAAATTTTTAAATTATTCAAATATTATTTTTAATTTAGTTTTAAATATATAAATAACAGGTATCTATTATACTTACCAATATTTTCTCTTAACTTTTTAGCTTTGTTAAACATGTAGAAAGTACATATTTGCAATAATGCTTTTGAACCAAGAACATTCATTATACATTTGTTTAATATTGCTAATCTTTGACAATTCCATTGCAAGCACATGTTCAAATGCTTCTGACACTTGATTTACAATGTCCTGTACAATCTCCACACCTTTCTCAACTGTACGGTCATCGGTCGACTTTTGACGCTTGAACGGAGGTATACCAAAAGTATCAAGGATGTCATCAAGACGTCTTTTGTTCTGACTGTCTGATTGAAATTTTGAAGTTGATGAACTTTGAGTATACTCTGGTGTGTTACTTGCAGTGATACTTTGCTGAGAATCAATAACACCCGATGGACTGGCAATAACCGGTGCAGACGCCGAAGCAGCTTGTAAAGATAGTTTATAGTTTGAAATATCAGAATCTAGTCGGGTACTGCAAACATTACACATTTTGTTTTCCAAAGAAAATGTCATATTATACACATTTTGTAAATAATCTATAAACTCTTGTTTTAAGCAGACTAATTCACTATCAACTTTGTTTCTATGCTTTTTAAATGGATCTATAGAATACTTGAGATTTACTTCAAAATTTTGAATTTCTGTCGAGAACTTTTCCTTACAATTTGTACAGATTTGTTTGCCAGGTATAATGATAAGATTACATATTTTTTTAATTTGTTCTGCAAATTCTAAATCAATCGTTCTCAAAGCAGATGTTATTGCTTTAGTATGCTCACTCCAAGGATCACAACACTTCGTCTCTGATGCTGAATAATACAGGACATAGTTTCTGTAAGAGTAATCGCAAATAGATTTATTTTCGATTTATTTTAATATAGGTACTCTGAAATAAAGAAGTTGCAGTTCTTCGTTTGATAGAGTATTATTTTCGTGCATACTTTTATTTGCCCGGTCTCTTTCTGTATGGCACTCATCGCACACAAAATCACTAACACAGCAGTTGTCTGCATTTGCTATTTTTAACTAATTATCTGCTGTACATAACTAAATGACAATGTTAAATTAAAAGCAAAACATTTTCAAACTATTGCAAGTCGGCCGTTATAAATTTAGGTTATGACTACAAGCAGAATCTGAAAACCAAGACTAAAATCAGGTGACACGAAATAGAGCCGTGGAGTGCGATATGAGCATATTAAAGGTGCAGTCACATGGGCAAAAAAGTTTCGCCGGGGCCGTTCTACATTCCGCCCTGAATTCTGTATTCAGTGGTTCATAAAAATGTATTATTTTCAAGCTATAGGCCGTTGGCAGCCAAAAATATAAGATACTATGTACAAAAATTTAGCATTGATAGTGTATCTATATATATATGAGGTATAAGCGCTAGTATATCTATATATACCTCATATATATACTATCAATGCTACATTTTTATACATAGTACCTTATATTTTTGGCTGCCAACGGCCTTAAAGGCTCTTACAGACAAAAGGAATAAGAGCTAGGAATAAGATGGAATAAGAGGGAACAGCGAGGAATAAGCAAGGAATAAGAAGTTTATTCCTCGCTTGCTCCTTGCTATTCGCCCTTGTTTCCTCTTATTTCCTCTTATTTCTTATTCCCAACTCTTATTCATTTTGCCTGTAAGAGCCTTAACCATTGAAACACAAAACAGTTTTATGAACCATTGAATACAAAATTCGAGATTGGCAACTCTGTTTTATTTACAAGTGTACGCATGCTACGGCGTAACACGCACTTGTTACGTCAGAACGCGTTCTAGGGCTGAATATAAATGGCCCCCGGAACCGAACATTTTTCCTTCCCTCAGAAGCGCGAGTAATTTGAATAAATAACGGTAAAATGTTTTATCGATTAAAATAGTTTTATACATATTTTTAAAATAGTTATTTGTAAAAATTTTTTGAATATATATTTTCTTTCAAATAATTACGTATGATTAGATATTAATGCATAACATTTTATAAAAATTAAGGACTTTAATATAATATTAAATACTTAACGATGTATATATAATACTTAACTTAAAATAGGTAATTGTTTTTAATATAGAATTAATAACTGTAATTTTGTTCATATTTTACATATTTATATCCAGTTTTAGACTTCAAATATTAAGCATATATTTAAAAATGTACCCGACCATAGCTAATTATTGTCGGTGAAAAACGCAAATTTCTTAAATATAAATAACTTTAAAATCACGTATCTCTGACAATTTCTGATCGATTTGGTCGCCCTAAAAATCAAAATTTTTGTCTTTTGAAGCCGAAAATAAAAATTTATTAAAGTAGATAAAAAATTAACAATTCTGTAAGGATTTGAAAATGATTAAAAAAAAGAAAAATACACTGAAAAATCGATAAAAATAACAGGTTAAATTCATATGATAGAGCCCTATACACAGAACTACACCTTTTTTCCGTTATTCTGGAACATTTTTGGAAAAAATGGACGCATTGAAAAATGTACCTAAATATTGCGAAAAATGCGATTTTCGCAAAAATCGCCAACTTTAATGTGCCGTATCTCCGTCAATTTTGGACCTTTTTGGATGTATAAATTTTTTCACCCTTTCAAGCCGAAAAAAAGTCATTTTTATATGTTCAAAAAGATTAAAAATTGACGGAGATAGAAGGGTTTGAAAGTAGGCAAAAATCGAAAAAAACAAGTTGCACGTTTGAGGTTATAAGTCAGCTTAGTAATTATGTAGCCTAACTCCCAAGAACATGGTTAAAAAGCTCTTTTAAAAGCGAAGAAAATCATTTTTTATACGTTCCAAAAGATTAAAACCTCGCTTTTCGCCAAGCTTTTGAAAATGATCAAAAAACAGCTAGGAATAGGCTACTTTTGGTACCAACGACCTTGACCTTGAACTTGTTCTTGAAGGTCATTTCAAGGTCAAGATCATTTTTTTAAATGAGAAGACCTACTTTTGACTCCGGATTCGTTTCAGAGCCGATCGAGGAGACGAGAGTAGACGGAAAAATCGGGAGACGCGGCGAGTACGAGGCCGGCCATTTTTGGAGACGACGGTCACGACGACAGTACGGCGTACTGGAGAGGAAGCTTGTCAGCTGAGGTGCGTTTCGTTATCATCGAGAAGAGGGGATAGAGAGAGAGAGAGAGAGAGAGAGTTGGAAAATTCAAGAGGATTTACGTGTGAGTTTCGTTAATTTTATAACGAGATCGCGTTCGCAGTGTGGGAATTGTGTGTCGGTGTAGAGAAAATTAAGCGACGAATTCGGGTAATGTTTTTGAGTACGCGCATCCGAGTAAATTCTCCACGACATTTCCGGGAACAATCTTTGTTAGGCGTGACGTGTAAACTCGTTTGGGGTTATCGTGTTCGAGAATTTTTTCCGGGTAAGGGCGAATTACCCACGCGAGCGGATTTTGCTTAATAGAAGCATTCGTACGGGGGTTTCGTACGTGTGTTAAAATAATAATTGAATATTAAGTTTGAAAGAGTAATAAAAGACAGCGTGTAAGAAAGAAAGATCGCGGGTGAATTGCAATAAAGTGTATGACGTCAGCCGGCTTCTGAGAATCAAGACGAGCGCGTGCGTGCGAGAGATAGAAAGAGAGAGAGAGATAATAGTGACTTTAGCGTGCGCGAGGTGGCGACTGTATTGCGGGAGAGTGGCGCAGCTAGGAACATTGCTGTACGTTGCGCTCATACGAGCATGCTTACATACGGGAAAAGGTTTGACGCGTGCGCTCGGCCGAGAGCGAGGAAGAATGAAGCAGCGAATCTAACGACTTTTCGTGCATCGTGCTATAGGGGATTGGTGCGTGAAGCGTAGCTCAACGACGTTGCGAGAATCGTGGTAGTGCAGAGCGTGTGTGTAACAGATAGAGAGAAATATATGGAGAGTATGAGAATTATACAAAGTATATTATAACCTAATATATATATATTGTAATTATGAGTAGAGTAAATATATATATATATATATATATATATATATATATATATATATATATAGTAGAGCAATAATAGTTAAAGAGTAGAAATAAAAATAAAACAAATTATACAATTAATTATTTACATAAATAATTAAAGTTTATTGTTAACATTCTTTAGAATAATATGTGTCCGTGTGGGCAAGTTAAACTTTTAATTCGGTGTGTGTTTATTCCAAACAACATAATAATTACCAATTATTAATTATTAATTATTCTTCAAAGCTGAATTTATTTATTATTTGAGTAGAATTTATTGATTTATAATTTGTTGAATATAATAACCATATTCACAGTTGACTTCGGTTAAATAATCTTTACCTATCCCGAGTAAAGCAATTTTGCAGAATCCCCTCAGATTTATTGAGAATTTCTTTATAAATAAGTTTGTGTAGAGGATAGGGACGCGAGAGATAATTATTATCATTTCTGGTTAATTACCTTTTCACAACCGACAAGTCAACCGACCGAACTTTTAAAACAAAGCCGCCCGGGTGCATAAGGGCTCGTTTTGACTCCAGCGATTTTTTTTTTTTTTCTTTCTGGTTATCCTACCCAAGTGAGACTTGTATTAGCCCTTTATCAATGTTGGTTTCTCCAGGTTGATTTATCAATTCGTAACCTTCTTTTGCTCAACTGAGAATTTGACAATTTATGTCAGATGACTTAATATAGATGTCGCTATTGGAATATATTGAGATGCAAATTTTGAAATTATCAGATATTAGGCAAAATAGACTCAGAAATAGCGAGTTTTGATAAAAACTCTCAACAATTGTAAAAAAATGGAGGAAAAGAAAAAAATTCTGAAGAATTGCTACCAAAACATTGAGTAACTTGACCAAACTTGATAAAAAAATCAGCTGTAAAAGAAATCAATGTAGAAAACTTAAGAGTTTATAAGAATTGTAAAAATAATTTTTTTTAAGACGTCAGTAACATACAGAACAATGGTACTAATCAAAACCTTGTTCATGTGAACTTCGCGACTATGAATTGATACTGTATGTTCTTAGAAAAATAAAAGGTATATTTGAAATATCTCAGGTGAACTGAGAATGCTCGTGGAAATGTACGATATAGAAATAAGCAACGTATAAATGTACGAGATTAGAAGGAAAATAATATAACAGGTCACTATCGAGAACAAAAACTAAGAGACAGCGATGTGAGTATACGTGAACAAAATAAAACCGCGTATAATGTTATTGTATCAAAGATGCAAAGTCAAAGCTAGAACAAAACAAGTAGATATATGGAATTCGTGGAATTCTCGTCAGGATAACAACCTAAGATGTAGGAAAATATGTAATTCCTAGATAAATGAATCAAAACATTACTTTTGAATTAAGATATAAAATTTTCGAAATCTATATGTAGGTATATAACATAATCATATGAGATAATAATTGTTATCTAAAACTCTACGGAAATTATGAAAATTTTAGCACAGTAATTCGATACGTCAGTAGAGAAAAGGAAACGAAAGATGAAAATGAAAGATAAAAGAATTATTAACTTCCCTTTGGTAGTCGAACCGTCTGGAAGCCGCTTACAATTCAAAACCCTGAAAGGATCCCCCGGTGATATCTGCACCGAGTCAAAGGTCCAAAGTCAGAAACCACAGACACGCCAAAGAAGACTGCTATTCACAAACCGACAGATAAACAACACTTCTACTATCTACTAGATTTTTCTCACTGGTGTATGCAATTTTCTAACTATCCGAAACACTGTGATAAAATTTTTCGAGACAAGATAGTATAAAATATCAAACGCCAAATTGAAAAGAAAAAATAGAATAAACTAGGAATAGAAAACTTTTGGCGGATTCCGCCTTCACACTCCCAGCAGAGAGAGGCAAATAGGAGAGCAGAAGAAACGAAAGAAAGAGGTTAGTTACAAAGAGTAGTGCGACCTCTTAGCTCCGAGTCTTGTTGCGAAATCACTCCAGCAAATTGACGCGGCGTTCGCGGCGAATGCTCTATTCTATACTAATGCGTAGGTGCGAGAGAGAGAGAGCGCGCACAAGAGGGGGAATTGGCGGGAACAACGCTCTTTTTTTTCACCTGTGGGTATCCAAAGTTAATCTAGTACATCCCTATTATCATCCTCGTCTCCCTCGGTGAAACTTTTGTAAAATAGGTGTTGAAATAATTATGTAGAAGGGTTGCTATCTTGAAATTGATACTGATATCTTGTAAGCTGAAAAGCAACCCTCGATTGGAGTCTTCTATAAGCATTGACGATGTTGTGGTCGGCCTGGTGGAAGAGTCCAAGCTTGGGGATAGATGTTGAAGATGGACAATAATCATATCGAGGTGGTGCTGCTTAACGATTTAATGGCAAAGCGAGCAACCAGACTACGAGGGTGAGATGTGTAATAATGAGGTTAAAAAAAATTGATAAGCTGATTTGGACTTATATATCTATCTTGTTTACAATTAAAAATTTTGCGATATCTTTAATTATATGATAATCGTAGCTATTTGCGATTTCGCAAATGTTATTATCATCCGCGATACAATTTCTGGTCAGTTTAACCAATAGGGAATTTCTTTGAATATAGTTGAGAGGGCAGAAGAAAACAAGATTTTCTAAATGATGGGTGTCCCCCTCGCAATCGCACATTGCGTCCACCCTTATACCCTTCTGAGAAAGATGGAATCGCGATTTGTTATGGTTACTTTTTAGTCTATCTATCATAGTGATTTCCTGTCTAGTGAAATTAACGTTCAGAAACCAAGGATGACAGGAGAATCCTCTATGAATTGAAACGTATTTTTCGCCCTTGTGTCCGCCCCGTAGCTAGTGACGAACTTGGACATATCCTCAAAGAGAGAATTGTTGGTCAGAGGGTACAAGTTATTATATGAAATACTAGCTAAGTCGACCGACTGTCAATCCTTGTCCATTCTCACATGGGAAGAAATCCAACATAATTTAATCACAAAACCTAGCGAAGAAAAGAATGGGTTCACGTTAGAGTTCACATGGGAATTTTGTAAAGATTGTAGAAGATTCAAGGAATCAGTGAAGATAACCACTAGGCTATTATCAAGGTTGGAAACTTGTTTAAGTACTTAGAAAACTGCCATGGCTTCACAATCAAAAATCGAGAAGAGGGAGTTGAGGCGAAGTACCCACGACTGGTTTCCATTATGTTGAGAAACGCCCAATCTACATTCTCCCTCTGGACCCTTAGAGCCGTCAGTATAGAATAAAAAGACATCTTTAAAATTTGTGGTAGTAAATTCCTTGAAGTTTTGAACAATATTAGGAAGATCATTAATGAGTTATCTGCCAAATTCGATGTTGATAGTCCTTGATAAATAAGAAGAAAAAGGGGTGCTAAAAATTGGCAATAGTAGCATAAAAACTGAACAATAATCTGTGAAATGAGTACAACCTAAAGTTTTATTGCTAAAATTCGGTTTTACCGGCTCAGGAATGATATAGCAGAATTTATAAAAGTAATAAATTAGCTTAAATGATATATAACACTGAGGTCACACTTAATATTATAACTTAGATCAACATAAGTATACTATTGTTACACACAATAATTTTTTAGAAATTAATACTAAAAATAAAATTGATGTCGTTAGGGTCAGAGCATCAAGGTCAAAACGAAAATTATAAAACTTCGATATTATCACAGAGTAATTAGTCTTTTGGAGTAAGTATTGTTGAAAACAAAAGTAGTCAATACTTAATGTTAAGTTTAAAAGGTGTCATAAGAACTTGACCATCGAGTCAGTTAAAACTAATATAATTTTAAATTTTAAACGCTTGAAAACGGAATGTCACAAAATCACAAAAATTCTTAATTATAACGAAAGCAAAATTACACAGAAAATATCATTATTTTAATTTAACACTCACTTATAAAATTGCATAAAGGGAAGTCTGATATACTCAGCTGAAAAGCCAGTCCCAGCGATTCAAAATTACAAAACGTAGTTGAAGGCGTCCAAAATGGCGGCGCATCGAGTGATTTGAGCCTCGAGATGATCGCGTCGTGTTTATCGCAAGGCGTGGAAAATGACCGTCTGCCTCGACAAACCGGGGACCCTTCCCGCCGCTGGGATGTAGTGGTGATATAGGTGCACTTCTTTACTGCTTTTGACTGCGATTTCCAACGAGGGTTTTGTTTTTTCTTTTTTAGCTTTGCTTGGTGTCCCAGGATGTAGTAATGTAAGGGAGATCAGGAATTGTCGCACTTCGGTATAGACTCCGGACACAGGCTAGAAGTACAGAGAGAATTAGTATGAGATAGAGAGAGCGCTTGATCAGAGTCGACTTGGATCGAATCCCGGGAACGACGCTCTCTTTCACACGTGCGCGTAGGTAAGGCTGGGTTAGTGATCAACACTAATCATGCATGGTTTGTTCTCTTATCACTGGCAGCTTTATTTTGAAGGTTGATCGACCGGTTGACTTGTCTGCTTATTAGGGTTGAAAACGAGGAAATATAACGAGTTGGTGTATAGAACGAAGAGAAGGGTAGTCGACCGATGAAGAGTTTACTTTTCTCATGACAGCTGTGTGAAGGTTATGTCCTTACAGTGCTGTTACTAGAGTGCCTTTTCGGTACTTCCAGTGTTGTTATCGAGGTAAATTAAGTTTGCTATTTTATTGTATAGACGCATCAAAGTGCTGTTGTAGTGTAGATGTTTTGGATATGAGGTGTATAATAGAGAACAAACATGTATTTTTCTTATATTTTTAAATTATACTGTGTACTAAATAATACAAAAATTTATTCTGTGTTACAAAAAATATTTTCTAGGTGCGTATTTATTTCTCTAAAAAATATTGAAAATCTGATTTTGTGAAAGCAAGGTCAAACGGACTGACTAAAGAAATTCAATATGGTGAATATTTCGACGGTCGGCATAAAAGTTCAAAATTAAGATTTTAATTATTCCAATGTAACAATGGCAAAGAATGGGATTGTCTCTTTCAGAATGATGTGTAAATATGTAAAGATTAGTTTTATTTCCATAAATAAACTATTTTTTACACTTCGTATACCCTAAAAGAGGTTAGATAGACCGTCGATTTAGCAGCCGTTATTTCGCGGTTGTTTTCCATGTTTAAATTTACTACGAAATTTTAGCGATTTTTAATTAATTATTCTAAATATAGAAGCGTGTAAAAGAGAAAATAATAATTGATAATAAAGTCTTATAGGTTTATGTACTACGTAAATAAAAATTAGAGTGATTTACGACATCAGGTTTGTTCTCTATTGCTGTTGCTACTGAGGTGTTAGTCAGGAGTCATATATGACGGGACACTGCATTGAAGAGTCCACAGCATGTCTGCAGGACCTGATAATAAGATAACAGAATTACAAGGTCTGACCAGGTAAAGATAATTCCAACAAATTTCTTCTGCTTTCCAACGTACTGATCTTGTATGTTGTAATTATAGGTTTATACAACCAGAGGTGGATATAACTGGCCAGCTCCGGCAAGGGCTTAATCAGTCTATGTCAGGGAATACAGTACAATATCTACACTACCGTCTCTGATGTCTGATAATATTGTTCAGATATTTTGTTTTCACAAATAAAATATATTTGTACTTAACAGTGAATAGTAGTTATAGAAGTAAATCATCAAAGCAAATGTTTTTAATTAGATGAGTATTTCTGTCTTATAAGTAATATAAGCGCTGTAAAGAATATATTACTTTGTGTTTACGTATTTGTTTTTCAGCGAAGCCAGTATTCAAAGGATGGACCGAGTAAATTAATAGCATTGTCATAATATAAATGGCATTTATTTGTGTAGCCTGGAGCCTGCACGCATGAAAAAAAAGGTATTTATCTATAATATTTCATCAATAAGAGGACTTTCATATTTATAATATAATTTATAATAACTCTGTTTTTTACAGTTATATCTACCTAGTCATTCGCCAAGATATTCTACATTTACTTTTTTATGTACCAGGATATCAATCTGGTTATCCGCTTACCTAACAACCGTCTTCTCTGTACACTTTTTATATACTTTTCTGTATAAAATTTTGTAAAATTTTCTGCAGAATGTTCTGCAGAATTTTCTGCTGACAGCCTACTGAACTATAGATAAAAAATATCCGAAAACTCTGCAAAAATGTCTGCAGAAAATTTTCAGAGATTCCTGCAGAAAGTCTGCAGATTCTCTACAGAAATTCTGCACTTTCTCTGCAGACATCTCTGCAGATTTTCTGCAGACATTCCTCCACATTTTTTTCGTAAGAAATTATTTGTTTAACGATAACATTTAATTTTATTGTTTTATTTTGCCAGAAATCTTGATTATTAATGCAAAAATGTTTTAATAATGTAGTTAGTAAAGGTTTACATTAGAATAAATCGAGAGAAACCGATTATTGTTATTGTACATTAGTTGAAAGTCAATTTTCTCATGATTGCTGCTAGACGGCGCTTTGGTGTTTTCACGCAAGTTCTATGATTCGTCTTATGTTACTATATAAGGACGGTTCAAACATCATTGACAGGCGTTTTTACATGTGGGGCGAATCACGTCAACTCTCCTAGCGCGGCGCGTGAGCGCTTAATACTGTTGTTTTCAACTCGCGTTTGCGGTATGAAAAAAAATATATAAAAAATATCCAATAAACTATTTCGATGTATTTTTTCCTCAGCTTTCCAATGGTGTGGTCAGATTTTCCAAAATTTTCCATTTTCCTTAAAAAAAAACACAAAACGTGTTATATCTCGAAAAGTCTATTTTTAATATTTTTTTTAATACTTTTAATCGAAAGCTGAGGTTTTTTTACATAAGAAAAGTTCTTTTGCACAGAGTGCCCGATTATATTTCAGTGAATAATAGAACGCCGAAAAGTAGAAGTACCGCGCGCGACTTGGCGCGGCCGCCGTCACCGCCGCATCATGCTTACTTGTAAAACTAGTTCTTTTTCAGTCGGTAGGTGGCTTAAACATAAAAAACTTTAATCTATAAATGAATTGTCACAAGAAATTCATATATACGACGAAGTTTTTTTTTAAATTTAGATTTTTTTATGATTAAATCATAAATCTATTGGTTACGTATTTCTCCAGTTTATTGTAGCAACTACAATGGGTTCAACCTGGAAAATGAAATGCATAAATCCTTTCTCTCGAGAGAATCACCCTACGTCTAAAGATCTGTTTGACTTTCCTTCAACTTTTAGAAGCATATTTCCGTTTGTATCCGAAGAAGCGAAAATATGTGGTACATGTCGTAGGCAAATTTACAAACGTAAAGCAGATTTACCTATTTCGGATACAAAAAAAGCTAACATAAATTGTTGTGATGAATATCATAAAGCTCGCGTAACGGTTTTCGAACAAATTAAAAGAAAATTTTCTAATACTATATCGAAGCAAGATAGAATTCAGCTACTCACTCTTGCTCCCGATTTTTGGTCTCGTAATGATTTAATCAGAGAGTTTGGTTGTACTGAATGGGAAGCTCGAGAAGCAAAAGAGTTAGTAGCTGAAAAAGGAGTTTTCTCAGTTCCTGAAAAAAAACGCGGCAAAGTACTTTCGGTGGAAACTACAAATTTAGTTAAAAGTTTTTATGAAAAGGATGACATAAGTCGAATTATGCCAGGCTTGAAAGATTGCATATCCGTAAAGCAGGACAACGGCAAACGAGAACACGTTCAGAAAAGATTACTTCTTGGCAATTTGAACGAAATCTATTATTTATTTCAAAAACAATACGAACACGTTAAAATTGGGTTAACAAAATTCATACAATTGAGACCAGTACACTGTATTTTAGCTGGAAGCAGTGATACACACAATGTATGTGTATATGTACATCATGAAAACGTTAAGCTCATGCTAGAACCTGCTGAGCTAGAGTGCTTAACGAAAAATAGTAAACTATATATTACAAATTATCATGACTTTATTCAGGCAATCGTTTGTAAAAATGCACGTGATGAGTGTTTCTTGGGTGACTGTCTAAATTATCCTAATACGTCCGCATTACGAGAACATTTGCTTGAATGTTTTGATAAAAATAATGTTTTTGAAATTCAATTTGAATCGTGGTTTCAAACAGATCGGTGTACGATAGCTTCAAAAAGTGAGAATGTTTATGACTTTCTCAATACGCTGGGCGACAAATTAATGAAATTGAAGACTCACGATTTTTTTGCTAAGAAACAGTCACAGTATGTGAATAAGTTGAAAGAAAATCTTCAAGAAGGGGAGTTTATTATCTGACCTACCTCGATTTCTCTGCGCTTGATTTATTCTTCGTCATCCGGGGGGTGGCATCCTTCAAAGTAGTCCCCATTTGATTGAACAAGACGCTCATATCGATGTTTCCACTTATTAAAGCACTCTTGAAAGTCAGACTTCGGAATCGCCTTTTGTGCATTCGTCGCATTAGTTTCAACAGTCTGTTTATTGTCGAATCGATGTCCTTTAAGCGGCATTTTCAATCGAGGAAACAGCCAAAAGTCGCAGGGAGCTATATCAGGACTGTATGGAGGCTGGCGGAGCTGCGCAACACTGTGTTTCAATAAATACTGCTGCACAAGGTTTGATGCGTGCACTGGAGCATTGTCGTGATGAAGAAGCCAGTCACCGGTTTCCCAAAGTTGCGGTCGTTTTCTCCTGATTGCATTACGTAATCTTTTCAAAACTTCAACGTAGTACTCTTTATTGATTGTCTGGCCTGTAGGGGCATATTCGTGGTGCACAACGCTCTCATAATCGATAAAAACAATCAACATTGACTTGATGTTGCTTCAACTTTGACGAGCTTTTTTCGGCCGAGGCTCAGATAAACCCATGACTCATCACCAGTAATAACCTTTTTAAGAAAGTTTTCATCACTATTAATCATTTCCAAATTGTCCTGAGCGATTTCTAATCGAAGGTTTTTTTGCTGGTCTGAGAGCAGTTTCGAGATGAATTTTGCACACACACGAGTCATTCCCAAAACCTCGGTTAAAATTCGTCAAACAGTACTTTTTGGTATTCCAAGTTCATCTTCCAGTTCTCTCACAGTCAAACGACGATCTTGTTCAACTGCGACACGCACACGCTCGACATTATCCGACGATGTTCCCGTCGAAGGTCGACCAGAACGAGGATCACTGTCAACAGATGTGCGGCCACTTTTGAACCGCCTATACCACTCTATTATTTGTGTTTTGCCCATACACTCATCTTTAAAGGCCTTTTGCAACATTTCAATAGTTTCCGCACAACTTTTACCGAGATTAAAGCAAAATTTTATGCAAATTCGCTGTTTGGTTCGTTCTGCCATTTTTAGCAATAAGCAAATTGCGACGAACGCAAAAAAGTCGTAAACAAATACACGCTGCGCGGGAACTAGGGCGTTTCATCGGTATCTCAGGCTACTGACGAGAAGGTTGGGAGTTGCTGGTGACGTTCGTACCCTCCAGAGGTCGCCCGAGTCTCTCGGCGCGAAGATATGAACGTAGGTCGGATACTTTTGGGACAGACCTCGTACATTGTCAGCACAACATAGTCCTATGCTTTCACACAGCTTTACAAATTGATCACGACCTAACGCTTTGGTAAAAATGTCTGCGAGTTGAAACTCACTTGGAATATAAACAACATCAATCATTCCACATTCGTATTTCTCTCTAATAAAGTGATATTGGATTTCGATGTGCTTAGTACGCCTGTGAAATACAGGATTTTTAACAACTTGAATTGCACTTTGATTGTCGATATTTAAAACAGTCGGTTTAGTGCATGGAAATCCAATATCACTTACTAGCTGCCTCAACCATGCCATTTGTCGCGTAGCTGCACTCGCTGAAACATACTCAGCCTCAGTGCTACTTAGCGTGACAATCTTTTGCCTCTGGGCACACCAGGACATCGGACCGTTACATAAAATGTAGCCAGAAGTTGATTTTCTGGTTTGTATATCACCAGCAAAATCGGAGTCACAGTAGCCAGTTATTTCACTAGTGATATCTAACAATCCTTTTTGCCGCTTCCCAATGGTTTTGGCTATAATTATCTAAAAAACGACTCATTAAATTAACCGCATAAGATATGTCAAGAAGAGTAACTGTGCCTAAGAACATTAGTGAACCTATTAACTCGCGATAGGGCAATTTTTCTTTTTTGAGAATCATGTTCTTTCATGAAGGTTAGATCAGTTCCCTTCTCAGCAGGGGTACAGGCTGGCTTGTCATCCAGCATTTCAAATCGTTCAATGATTTTATGTGCATAATCTGTTTGATGAAGAAACATGGTTCTATTTATTTGATCACGCTCAATTGTCATACCTACAAACACCCCAGGCTTACATACAGTGATCTCAAATCGATCTTTTAACAAACTAATTACATAATTTAAAATCTTACAATATTTGGTCATGATCAGACCATCGTCGACAAATAATACCATATACACTTTTTCATCATTCAGCACACCAACATAAATAGAACACTGCATCACAAGGCTTAACATTATAGTCAGCTATAAACCTTTTGAACGTGTCGTTCCAACACCTAGAGACCTGCTTCAGACCATATAGCGCTTTCTTAAGCCTACACGCCACTTCACTTGTCACATTATTTACACCAAGACCTTCAGGAATCTTCATATACACTTCTTCATTGAGCACACCGTACAGGAAGGCTGTCTTCACGTCGAATTGGATGATCTCCAGGTCATGCAGAGGTCTCCTCATAGTGCACTCCAAATTTCTGTCGGAAACCCCTGGCACAGAGACGGGCCTTGTAACAGCTCTCTTTCCCAGCCTTCGCCTCTTGAATTTTGAAGACCCATTTTCAATCAATTGGAGCACGATCACTTGGTTTTGGCACAATTTCCCAGGTGCCGTTCTTATCATGTGCCCCGAGCTTCTCGTAGATTGCAGCTTTCCAGCGTTCAGCATCAGGACCTGAGATGGCTTCCTGATATGTCTGCGGCTCACGACATTCAATAAAATTTACTTGATACCTGATAAGTTTCTTGATACCGCCACGGTCTCTCAGCTGGCGGACGCTGGGGTTGAATGTTTCTCTGTGCTGTTGTTGCTCTGGGATGTCCTCGATTGCATGTGGTGGAGGTATAGATGCTCGTCGTTCTGCAACTGCTTGTGGGGATGATGGTGCTACCTGAGATTCCTCGGCTGCACATGGTGGAGGTAGTTCTGCACGATACTCCTTCGCTGCTTGAGGTGAAGATGGTGCTGTTCGGTATCCTCCAGCTACCTGTGGTGGGGACGGTGCTATTGGATGCCCTCCAGCTGACTGTGCCATAACTGCGTCTTCACTGTCCTTTTCAGACCAACTCTGGAGTATGACTTGAAAACAATCAGTCTTATCACCAGTGTTCTCCAGCGCCTCTCCGGTCTGTCTTTCTACGAATACAGCATTTCTAGATTCAATCACCTTTCTCGTAGATGGATTATAGAATCTATAGTTTCTTGAATCTCCTTCGTACCCGACGAACATCACTTTTGTTGACTTCTGATCCAGTTTCTTTCGGAACTGCTGAGGAATGTGGACGAAAGCTGGAGATCCAAAAACTCTGAGATGAGTGTAATCTGGCCTTCTACCTGTCCAAATCTCAAAAGGCGTGGAGTCCAGTTTGCTTGAAGGCGCAGTCATGTTGACCAGGTACACAGCTGTGCTCACAGCTTCAGCCCATAAAAACTTTGGCACATTTGCTCTTAGCAGCATGGTGCTAGCACTCTCCACAATGGTCCTGTTTTCTCGTTCAGATTTTCCATTTTGTTGTGGCGTGTAGGGTGCAGACGTCTCGAACTGAATGCCTCTTTCTTCCAGCAACTTCTTCATTGGTCCGTTGCAGTATTCCTTGCCGTTATCACTCCGGAGCATGTGCATAGGACGGTTAAACTTGTTATTAATGAGGCGCTCAAACGCTTTGAATTTGTCATAGACATCTGACTTGTGTTTTATAAAATAAACATATCTATAACCAGATGCACCGTTAATAAAAGTAAAAAATACCTTGATCCAGAGAGCGATTCCACATTCACTGGTCCACATAAGTCACTATGGAACAATTCACCAGTCTGCCACTCACGGTGCTCCTGGTTCTTCTTAAATGGTTGCAGATGGGACTTTCCAAGATGGCATGCATCGCAGAAAGTGTCTGGTTCGTCTGTGACTCTAACTCCCTGAACAACACCTTTCTTCACCATCGCTTGGAGTGTTTTCTTGTTTACATGTCCAGTCCGCTCGTGCCAAAGTTAGAGATTGGTGGTCGATACATTTGCCTCGTACTCCTTGGTGACTCTGAATAGCATCCGATAAATCTCGTTGTTTTGCTTGATTCCTTGTGCGACTTTCAGGTTTTCCAGGTAGAAGCTTACACTTCTCCTTTTTTAAAAATGCTTTATAGCGTTTGGAGGTGCACACTCCAACAGAAAAAAGATTTTTCGTTAACCGAGGCACGTAGAGGACGTTCTCGATTTTACCAGAGATCCACTTTCCATCGACGAACTTTTCGATCAAGATCGTCCCAACTCCTTCGACTCTGCAGACTTCGTTGTCGCCGAGAACGACGCTTTCATCATGGCATGGTGAGAAAACTTGGAACCAGTTCCGTCGATATGTCAGGTGTCGCGATGCTCCACTGTTGGTAATCCAGATGTCCGCAGTATCAAGCTTCATCAGCTTCGCGATCTCCCGCTGGATTACAGCGTCATCCAGCTGCGATTTATCGCCACCGCTCATCGCCACGAACACGACTATTTGTCGGATTGCCTTATGCTCGGATGTTTGTTTACCTTTGTAATGCTGCTTCTTCTTGCGGCAATTTCTCGCATAGTGCCCAGCCCTCTTACAGAAATGGCAGGTCACTTCTGTTGATATTTTTCCACCTTGGAACTTGTCGTCGTGTGATCTTGTTCCTCGCTCGAACGCCTTTTGTCTTGCTTGAAATGTGTTGTTTGATGCTATGAGTCTTTCCTCCTTGATGAGACGCTCTTGAAGGTTGTCCAAGGTCTGTTTAGAAAGGTCGACGCTATCCCAAGCCGTTACAAAATTATTGAATTTTGAAGGTAGACTGCCGAGAATTTTTTATGTGATGCCTAGGTCGGAAATTTTCTCATCCAAGTCTTGAAGCATTCTCGCCATATTCAAAATTCTTGTTGTGTACTGTACCACCGATTCGATGGACTCCATTCGACATGCATAAAATTTTTGGAACACCGTTGATTTATTTGAAGCCGATTTCTGCTCGTATATAAGCGTTAATTTGCTCCACATATCACTTGCAGTTTCAGAGGTAATGCAATTCTCAAGCTGGCTTGGAATCATCGCCGAAGCCAATATGCACATTGCCTTTGCGTTATCCTTTACCCATTGTGCACTTGTTGCCGCAGTCAAGTAGGCGGGTACTGACTGCTTTCGTGCCAGTCACCACGTCATATATTCCATTTGCCACTAAGACTGCTCGCATCTGGAACTTATAAAGTTGATAGTTTGTTCCATCAAACTTGTTTAGGTGGACTGACGTATCAGCCGACATTTTTCCGCACGATTGCCTTCACGTATTACGTGGAATAAACACAGAAAAGTTTTCGGAGCAATCGTTTTCACAAAACTCACACGCGATATTACTGAGCTCCTGGGCCCATAACCTATTGAGGATTATAGGAGCAGAGAAAAGTATGACACAATGTGTAAATATCACTTGTTTGTTTACTACTTATAACTATTACAATTACGCGGACGGCGGCACGATCTAAAAGTATAAAATGCAAACTGATTGCCAATGACAAAAGTCTGTTGAATCAGTATATATGGGATTCTCGAGGAATTCAATAGATTCTCTTTAAAATAATTAAATACCCAAAGAGCAATCAGTTTGCATTTTATACTTTTTTGCCTATTGTCAAGAAAGTGTAAAATGGAAATTTCTTTTCATAATAACTTGGCATTAGGACACAAATATGCCTTATAATTCCGGGTTTTATCACCAGATGGATGCAAGTTTTTTGTATCCATACACAAATTTATCATTTTTATTCCATATATATATCCAACTCTGGAGTATCACTTAGCATCTGTAATAGGTACTTGCCAGCATTGCACTGACGATGGCTCACTGGCAAAGTACTGGAGCCGAAACGCTATTATATAATTTTTTCATTATTTCTTAATAAAAACTTATTCGTATCTTTTATTTACATTCAAAATATATATTCTTTTTCTTTGCTCAGACATTCCTCTCTTTCGGATATTATTTTCGCATTAATTTCTCTTTCGGAGGATAAACTGTCATAATACAGTCACCTATCCGAATTGGAGAAAGCGGAATGACAAAAGTCCGTTGGAGCACTATATATGGGTTTATAGCTCGTGGAGTTCAAGAGATTCTCTTTAAAATAATTAAATACCCAAAGAGCAACCAGTTTGCATTTTATACTTTCTTGCCTATTGTCAAGAAAGTGTAAAATGGAAATTTCTTTTCATAATAAGATAAATGTATTTAGACATAATTCTATTTGCTCGAAATTGATTTTGCCCTTATAAGTAACTGTATAGGGAGTCAATAATATTGAGTATTTCTTAGTAAACGGAATTTAAGCTGATGTTTATGTACAGTCAGGAGGTTCGAGCATACCCCGAACCCAAGGTTAAGGTCATAAATGATGCAAAACAAATTTGAATGTAAATATGTGTGAAAAGCAGATTTGCTGATAAGAAATGCTGTAGGAAAATTAACTATTGTAGAATTATTAAAGTAAAGTAGTAAAAAATTAGGAAGTTTGCAAAAATGAAATTTTTTTATTAATTTCTAAATAAGATTTGTTATTAACTTCTAAATAAGATTACTAGAAGGTTATTTGGGATTTAAAACAGAAATATAAGAGAAGAAAAACAAAGTTTTCAGTTGAGAACCTGAGAATTATACCGAAATATTGTACAGAAATAACGAAAAAGTTTACTTTCGTGCTCTTTTTGAAACGACTGGACGCCACATTGATTCCGGAGCCTGAAGTATCCCCAGGTGATGAATAACCACCGAGTGAAAAGAACGGGAGGCCCAAATCTGCTGACACATCGAAAACTAACCAGATTGTTCTATTCAGATGAGATGTACAACGATACTCGGTCGAATACAGCGCTCTAGAGTTTCACTACAAATGAGATTTCCTGACAAAGATACACACTAGGTTTCGAACTGTATGATTCCGACATAAATTTCAGGGGTGAATTTGTTGATCACAAAAAGCGGGCTTTTGTGTGAAAACCGAGGGTATGACAATAAAATTGAATAACGGGGCCTGCGGCGGCTCAGTCGGTAGAGTGTCGGATTCCCACGCCGGTGACCCGGGTTCGAATCCTAGTCTCTGCCGATTGATACAAGCACCTCTGTAAAAATTACATGTGCTTTGTTTACAAACACACCGCAGACCCCCGTCGTCGATTAGCAACACATGGGAGCATAAACATGGCGACGTTAAAAAAAAAAAAAAAAAAAAAAATTGAATAACGAAAATGCTAGACATAATGAAGAAATAAGGAAACTAGTGGATTAGATCCACGCACTCCCGATAGAGCACTGACAGGTATAGGGACAGGAAAGACTTAGCAGGAGAGTAGAGATAGACTTGTCCGCCGTCCAGAGTCAGCCAATTGAATCCTGTGCAACTCTTACCATCGTCGTCGTTTCTCTCTCTCTCTCTCTCCCCTTCCATTGTTCGTCGCGCGTCTGCTAGGTGCACCTGCTCGTGTTTTGGCTCCTACATTTGCGCCCAACTCTGCCGCCTCCTGTGTCTTTGAGCCGGTCTGTTGTGGTGCCTGCATAGTGGAGCATACAAACTACCGCTGTGATAATAAATCACAGCTTCCACTGATCAATCGGCACGGCTTTTCAACATCCAAGAAGCAACAACACCCGGCCAGGTCTTTTGAGGTTAAGTGAGGTGAACGCGGAAGAGTGGCGGGAGCCAAGCACGAAGCATAAGAAATTCAGAGGTGCCACCTCTATCTGGACACACAGCAAGCAGCGCCTATACTACCAAGGCGCCACCTGCCGACTCGAACTGCAACTACGCGACTACTGAGGCGACACCTGCTGCATCCTAGACACAACACCATTACCTTCCACGACTAATCTTTGTCGCCACCAACATCATGGTCGACAGCTGCGCCATCTGCGGGGAGGTCTCTAGGAACAGCAACTCGCTACGTAAGTGCTGCATATGCAATATAACCTGTCATCCGGCGTGCAAGCCTCTTGCAGTGATTACCCGCGTACAACGAAGTGCGCTACAGCTTCAAACCAAAGCTGTAGCGTGCCAGGCATGCATCGACTCGAAGAGGTCGATGTTCGAGTCGGCAGTCACGCGCGCGACGAACACTAACAACATGAGTGGGAAAGAGAAAGAACCAGCCGCGTCCACTCCGGCCAATAAAAAGCCTGCAATAGCTGCGCGTGCCAATCAAGCGAGCAAGGCCACGCCCATCAACTCCTCACTCTCTCTGTTGAAGGGGCTACGCCCCGCCCCCACCAGCAGCCTACTCCGGTTGGCCGCGCAGTCTCATGTGACGTCACTGGGCCCGTCCACTTCCAGCACGGGAGCAGAGCACAGTGGGGAATCCCCGAGTAACGTCACGGCCAAGAGTACAGATTCAAACCGTGCTTATGATACATCGCAGTCTTTCATTTCCAAGAACAACAGCAGCGTTAATGACGTGAATGCGTCCGTCATTCGAATGTTAGACAGCACTGCTTTAAAAAAGAGAACAACGGTCTCCTGCCTGGTGGAGTACGCGAATTCCACTTCAAAAAACATTGACAACGCACTTGCTAGACATTGCATCTCTATTAAAAGCAGATTGGAAGCAATTGTAAATAGGCTAAATACGTTACCAGCAGTACATACTTTGGCACTTTCAATTGAATCCAAGCTGCAAAAAATTGAGGAAAAACTGTCGAAACAACACTCCCAGCTGGAGAAGATGAAAAAAGAGAAGCAACTGCTTTGCCAAGAAATAGACAATTTAAAAATCAAAAATAAAATATTACATGACAGTAACGTCGACACAACCAATTTGTTGAACAAAACTGAGGTAAATTATAATTTGTTACTAGAAAAAATTGATAATTTAGAGCAGACTAATTTTGAGTCACAAACTAAAATTGATAATTTTATAATAAATACTTTTGAAACAGATTTCCAAAAATTAACCAATAAAATTAATAGAGTTGAAAGTGGCAACAAAGAAATAATAAAGAATATAGGAAAAATAATAACAAAAGAAAACTTTACCACTACATATACAACTACTATTAATAAAATTGAGAGTAACGTAGAAAATATCCAAAAAAATAACCAACTTATACTTAACAAAAAAAAAATTGGACTTGGTTAGAGGGCGTGAGAGCGTGTGCACGTGTTTACAGAGTCTCTCCACAATTTTTGTAATTGAGGTAGGAATAAAGTGTAATGCGTTTGTTAAAAGTGAATTTGTTGATAGATTATTATATAGGGTTTGTGTGGAATAATAAATTAGCGTAGATAGTGTTAGGTAGAAAGGTTGATTAGAAAGTAAAGTAGGCGAACAGAAAGTGAGGTTAGGGAGAATGAGCGGGAGAACGAAATCGGACGCGAAGGAGGTGAAGGAGACTTCCAAGGGGACGGACCAGTGGAGTTCAAGGCTTAAATCGGATAAGGCGAAAGAGGAGAAAGCTAAGCAGTCAACTCTGGATGGGAAGCTGGTGAAGACGGTCACATTTGGTAAGAGAGATAGCGGCGATATGAGTAAAATTCAAGAGGATAGGGAGAAAGATAAAAAGAGAGATAGATGTTTCCGTGACATGATTCTGGAAGAGTTAGGTAAAATAAGAGAGGAAAGTGTAGAATTGGAAAAACTTAAAGTGGAGGTCAAAACAAGAGAATTAGGTATGTTTAAAAGATTAGAAGCAATGGAAAAGAAATTTGAAAGGTGGGAGGCCGAAGAAAAGGATAGGGGGGAACGTCTCAGGGAACTAGAAAGGCAGTTTAAGTTACTAAACGAAACGCTAGATGGCGATAGGGGTTCCTCTTGGAGCCTTGTGAGTGGAAAAACAAGAGCTAGTGGGTGCAGCGAGGGCTCTGCGACGAGCAAAGCCGTAAGCGGTATAAGCGGCATAAGCGTAGCAAGGAGCGTCTGCTTGTCAGATAGGGAGGTTATGAAGATGAAAAAATTAGTAGTAGATCAGGATAGAAAAGAGAAGATAGAGAATGTAATAATCAAAGGAGTGCCTTTAAGTAGCATTAATAAAGAGAATATGAAAGGGTGGGTTAAAGAGTTTTTTAGCGATAGGTTAGGTCTAGATATTAATGTAGTTAATGCAAGGATAAACGGTAAGGTTGTGGTCGTTAAGGTAGGGAACGTGGAGCAGAAAAATGAAATAATGAGAAATAAAAATAAGCTAGTAGGAACAAATATATTTATCGAATATGATTTAAGTTATGATGAAAGGATTGTACAGGGGGAAATCCACAGATGGGTTAAAGCTAGAAGAGAAAGTGGATTGAAAGTAAAGTCAGGTAATGGAAGAGTTTTGGTAAATGATATGTGGATAAGATGGGAAGAGAAGGAAAAGATAGATCAAATGACGGAATTGGCTGAAGAAAAGAGAAGAATAGAAACGGTTAGCAAAAAGGGGAATGACAATAAGTCAGAAGTAGAGTTGACAGGAGCGGAAGCTGAGGGTGCATGGGGTGGAGAACCAAGCGAGAAGTCGGATTTAGTATAGGTCAGAAATGGTGCGAAAAATACTCGTATGAGTGGATAAATACAGAGAGGTGGAATGAATGTAGGAAGCTCTTGTTTTGGAATGTAGCGGGAGTGTGGAATAAGGATAGAGAGTTTTGGAAATTTATTAGGGACGCAGATTTTGTAAGTTTGGTTGAAACGTGGATTGAGAAAACGGATATGCAACGTCTGGAAGCTTTTCTACCAAAAGAATTTTCTTGGTTTAGTACACCGGCAAGAAGAGAGCATAAAAAGGGAAGGGCGAAAGGTGGGTTTCTGATAGGAGTAAAAAAAGATTGGTTTAATAAGGAAGACTGGATAGGGATTGAAAAAGATAGTGGGTTGGTTAAAATAGTACTAAAGAATGAGCATAACAAAATGTGTATCTGGTCTGTGTATTACACAGGCAACGTGGAAAGTATATGGAAGTATATCGAAGAGGAAACTTTTACGGACGAAGAAATTCAGATTATTGCAGGGGATTTTAACATTAGAATAGGAGAAGAAGGGAGATGTGTTAAACCAGATGATCTAGGTTATGTCATGAAAAGGCAAAGTAAGGATAAGAAAATAAGTAACGGTGGTAGAAATTGGGTGAATTATATAGAAGAGAAAGGGTGGGAGATTCTAAATGGTTGCACAGAGGGAGATTGGGAGGGAGAATTTACTTTTGTAGGCGCGAGAGGTAATTCAGTTATAGACTATGCTGTAGTAAATCAAAAAGCAAGAGAAGTAGTTGAGAGTTTTAAGGTAGAAGGTAGAGTAGAGTCAGATCACTTACCAATAAATATCTATTTAAGAGAGGAAAAAATAGGTAGTAACGGAAGTAGGCATGGGGCAGTAGACTTAAGTTATAGAGTAAAAACAATTGAAGTTTGGAATGAAGAAAGTATAGCAGAGTATAATGAAAAAACAAATACGCTAGATTTTTGCGAGAAAAAAGAAGATTCAGTGGAAAAAAGATGGGAAGACACGAAGAAAATTATAGCAAGTGCAGTGAAAAAGAAAGAAGTAAAGATTAAAGGATGGCAGTTAGGAACAAAAAGGTGGTGGGATAAGAGCTGCGCTAAAAAAAAAGATTAGTGAAAAAAATGTACTTCAAATGGAAAATAGGTAAAGGAAGTAAAGAAGATTACATCAAGATGAGAAAAGAATGGAAAATTTGGTGTGTAGAAAAAGAGAAAATAAAAAGAGAAGAAGAAGAAGCGGAATTAAGAGCAATTAAAAGCGAGGCACAGGTGTGGAGTTATTTTAACAGATTCAGGAAAGGAAGAGCGCAGGTATCAAACAAAATCAAAGAAGAAGAATTGAAAAAACATTTTAGATTATTATTGAAAGGGGCGGATGAGAAGAAAGTTGGAGTAAGTAGAGAGGTAAAGAAGACAATATGTGAAGAAAAAAGTGAGAAAATTGAAGTGTGGGAAATCAAATCTGCTATTGATAGTCTTAAAAAAAAAAGGCGGCGGGGTTGGATGATATAAAAAACGAAGCATGGATTCACGCGGGGGGTGATTTAAGAGATAAGTTAATTGCAATAATAGGAAAGATATGGGATGGAGAAAACATACCTGAAGACTGGAAAACGGCAGTAATTGTACCTCTTTATAAGAAAGGGAATGCGGATGATCCCAAAAACTATAGGGGTATTTCGCTGCTCTCCACGGCGTATAAAGTGTATACGGAAATCATAAGAAGAAGGATTATTAAAGAAGTGGAAGATAAAAACATATTACCGGAAGGGCAGGCTGGATTCAGAAAAGGGAGGTCAACCGTAGACAACATCTTTATCTTGGATCACATAATACAGACAATGAAGATAGGAAAGAAGAAAAAACTTTATGCACTTTTTGTGGACCTCAAGGCTGCATTTGACACCGTAGATAGGTTAAAACTATGGGATATCTTGATTAAGTTAGGAATTAGCAAATATCTAGTAGAAAGGATCAAAGGTATTTATGAAGAGACAAAGGTGAGAATTAGGACCGAAGGGGGATTGACAGAAGAATTTTGGACTACAAAAGGTCTTAGGCAGGGTTGTGTACTTAGTCCAATTTTATTCTGTTTGTATATCGCGAGTCTGGAGTCAGTCTTAGGTGAGAGAAATGTAGGAGGGATAAAAGTAGGAAATTTAAGAATCTGGTCTTTAGCTTATGCGGATGATATCGTTTTGTTAGGTTATAGTAGAGAAGCTCTACTAGATATGATGAGTACTCTAAGAAAATTTCTGAAGGATAGAAGTCTGATCTTAAGTGTAGAAAAAACAAAGATTTTGGTATTTAATAGGAAAGGAAATAGAAATAAGGAAGTCTGGAAATGGGAAGAGAAAAAAATAGAAGAAGTTGACAATTTCAAATATTTAGGATTTACTTTTAATTATAAAGGTAACTACAAGGATCACATTGGGGAACTAAAGAAGAAAGGTATTTTAGCTGCCAGGAAAGCTTGGGGACTAGGTGAAAGATGTAAAGGAAGCCTGAAAAGAAGAAAGATGCTGTTTAATTATCTGGTTAAAAGCGTAATGGAATACGGAGTGGAACTCTGGGGTTGGGAAGAAATGAAAGGCTTAGAAAAGATAAAGGCGGATTACTTTAGATGGGTTCTAGGGTTAGACTTCTGCACACCGAGATATATAGTAGAAAGGGAAACAAATTCGTATAAAATGAAGGTAGATTGGGGTATTAGAGCTATTAAATTTGAAGAAAAGATTCTAAAACTAAACGAAGATAGATTGCTCAAGTTATGTTGGGTAGAAAAATTAAAACTAATAGATAAGGATTTATATAGTAGAAATAGAGAAAATTTTTTAAACAAAATAGGGCTTAGCTCAGTAGAGATAGATAGGTGTAGGCTTCTTAATATAGACGTAGTTATGGAAGTAAAAAGTAGGTGTCTCGATATAGAAAGACAGATTATTCAGGGGAAAATAAATGAGTCGAAAGGGTATGGAGGAAAATTGCCCAAGGTACTTAGAGGAAGAAGGAATTAGAAACATAAAAACTATAGCACGACTAAGATGCGGCAACATTGGAAAGAGTAATAGATATTGGTTAAAAGAAGAAGAGAGAGCATGCAGTTTGTGTAACAAAGAATTAGGATCTCTTGAACACCTTATAGTTAGATGCGAAAAAACTAAGGATTGGGCTAATGAATTAAGAGTAAATGATTTTCAGGTAGGGGAGTGGATAAAAAATGGGTGGTCTAATGTTAAATTTATTAATATAGTCAGGAAAATAGATGAAGAAATGAAACATGTAGAAGAAGGCGTAAAATGTACAAGTGTATAGATGTATATGTATGTGTGTGTATGCATGTATGTGTATGTATATGTATGTGGTTATGCGTATGTATGTATATTTGTATATATATGTGTGTATATACATAGGTTAATAGATAAGGTAAGCGTGTATATAAAAGAACATGTTGACAGATTCTAATGTTAGGTGAGAATTATAGGAGGGAGAGACGCTGAGTGTGGAGAGATATGTGTGTGTAGTTGCGGTACGATAAAGAATTGTCATGTTTTCTTTAGTTCTAAGGTAGCGAAAAGACTGTAAAAAGCTAGTGCGTTTCGCAGTTTAAATAATATTGTACAGCGGTAGTAAATTTGAAGTTATAGTATTTGTAATAAAAGCCAAAGACTGTAAATAGGTTTAAAATAGAGTTTGATTAATAAGATATAAGTACAACGAACGAATGGAAAGTATTTAAGTGAAGGAATGTAAATTTAATAAGTTTGGTTTAGTCTATGATAGTACAGGTTTGCTATAAGTGGTGTTTTATCCTAAGTAATTTATTGTAAAATGTTTGGCGAACATATGAAGTATGGTATGAATTGAAGTATTTAAGTATTTTATGTAAACCAAGTCCATTTCTGGGCCATTTAGGCTGAAATAAACTAATATATAATATATATATATATATATATATATATATATATATATATATATATATATATATATATATATATATATATATATATATATATATATATATATATATATACTTAACAAAATTGAAAACCAACAAATTGTAGTGCTCCCCAGTACACAAAACAATACCGTTTCTCAGACTAGTACAAACAAATGTAAAAATAATAATGCGTCTATTACAAATAGTAATTTATTCGACAACTATATAAATATAAGCGATATAAATGACAATTGTACTAACAATAATGACGGGTTCATCAAAGTTGTAAATAACAAAAAAAAATTATCTAGTCGAATGAATAATAACAATATTGACAATGATGGTGCTGCAGCATCACCTGCACGGAGCACGCGGGTGCAAACGATTGATGGAGTGACAATGCACAGTAAAATCAATAAAAATGGTAACACGGAGCTAATAATTTCTAACATATTTGACGGTGATGTCTCCAAGCGTGCAGACGTTGCACACGCAATACTGTGCCGTGTCCTTCCATCAACACAGAAATCAGAGATAATAAGCACACGCCTGCTTCAGTCAGAGGAACCGACAGCTGCGGCAGCAGCAGATGTAAATAGCGAACGCAGACGGTCACCATGGGTTGTTGCCCTGTCCAGCAGTGCGTTAGGCAAGAAAATTATGCGAGCCAAAAGGTAATCACTGGCTTTCATGCTAGAGACGTCGACACTGCAGCTCTTGACCAGGACACAAGGGATGGGATTATTAATGGGAACATTTTTTAAAATGGGAAAATGAATTATTAACAAAGGAATGTTTTATTAAATATAGAAGTCTCAAGGCCCTTGCAATGAGACTTAATTTTAAATACGTTTTGCATAGAGAGGGCCGTTTCCTGGTGAAAAGGCGTGATGGCGACGTCTCTCATGAATTTTCGTCTGTGGCAGATCTTCAAACAATAGTGGCATCATATGCCACTGATCAACCATCACCAACCGTAGATAAGATAACAAAAAATTTTGAAAAAGAAAGCGCAATTGACAAGACTGTTATTCCGTCAACAGGTCAGAAAGAAACTGTTGACTATCTGCAGACACTGCTGGGGGGGTTCACTGGAGGGGACTGAGAGCAGGTTTTGTCAATGTTACCTCTCTTATGGGGTACATTGACATGATTAAACAACACCTTTCAGCTCGTCCTGCCTACCATCTCTTTGGAGTTGCTGAGTCGCACCTTGACCCTGCTGTTGGGAGTAATCGCATTCAGATTGACGACTATTCACTAATTAGACTTGATCGCGACAAACTAGGGGGTGGGTTGGTCCTGTACATTCATAATACTTTCAAGGCCAATTTAATATGCAGCTCTCCAACAACACAGGAGGGCAGGCCATTTATACCTGAATACTTAATGTGCAGTGTTCAGCAGGGCAGCCTTCCCCCCGTCTTTGTTGCTTTGGTATACAGACCACCACACGTACCGTTTTTACAGGGCTCCGACTTAACAGACAAACTAACAACACATACGCAAGACTTTAGTCATAAAATTATTATGGGAGATCTGAATGCGAACCTAGTCGGAACGTCAGCCGATGCGAGATTTGTTAGGTGGTTGGCTGATGATCTCAACCTTCAAATAGTTGATCATGGTGCGCCTCATCATCTCACAGATTCTCACACATGGATTGATGTGATCTTGACAGATAATAATGACACAGTCATCATAACATCATAGAGGGCGAGATTGGGGTCGAAACTGCTGCATCCCCTGTGGCTGAATCTTTCAGCTATAGGGATTTTAAATCGATCCAGCAAGACGACCTCCTGTCTCACCTAGCTGACTGTGATTGGTCGCAGATTGATGGTCCCGCGGCGGGTGTAGACAGTCAACTAGAGTGCCTCAGTGTCAACCTCATGGCTGTGATAGATAAAATTGCGCCGTTAAAAGAATTTACACCGAAAAAGAAAACGAATCCACCATGGGTTGATGCTGAACTGATACATTTATACAAAAAACGTGACTCTGTACGACGACGCTATGCGCGGACCAAAGACGACAGACTGTGGCGTGAGTATCAGAGCCTTGCAGCAGAAGCTGAATTACGAACGAAGGAAACAAGAGAAAGATTTTTACAAAATAGAATTTTTTAAGCTATTGATAATAAGAAATATATCTGGAAAGAGCTCAAGGCTCTGGGCCTTCTGCCAAAGACAAGAGAGGAGCTTCATGGTTTCTCGCCGGAAGAGCTCAATGCCCACTTTGCAGGGGTGTCGATCTCCCAAAATGAGGGTGATGAAGAACTTGACAACGTCCTGACTACTGCCAGTGATGACGGCTTTGTTTTCCGAGAAGTCAGCTTCTCGGACGTGGTCCTGGCTGTTGCCAATTTCTCATCGCAGGCCAGAGGAGAAGACGGCATCCCCCAAAGTATAGTGGCTAAGGCTCTTCCGTTTGTGGGAGATCATATTGTTAAGATCTTTAATTCCTCTCTGTCCAATGGCATTTTTCCAGGAACTTGGAAGGGAGCTCAATTGGTGCCTTTGAAGAAGAAGCCTGTCCCATCTACGGTGTCAGATTTCCGACCAATTGTCGTACTGAGTTTCCTTTCTAAGGTCCTGGAAAAAATAGTACACGACCAAAAAACTTACTTTTTACGAGAAAACAAAACTCTTTGGACCCGATGCAGACTGGTTTTCGACAGCATCACAGTACACAAACAGCACTACTAAAACTAACGGAAGACATAAGATCAGGCATTAACAACAACAAAAAACTATTGACTATTTTGTTGATGTTTGATTTTAGCAAAGCATTCGATACCATCTCACACACTAAACTGCAGCGTAAGCTGATGCACATGGGATTCTCCAGGAGTGTTCTCCTGTGGCTTAAGTCATATATAATGGGGAGACGACAGAAAGTCGTCACAAATACAAAAGGGGATTCAGGTTGGCTAACCACCAATCTTGGTGTTCCACAGGGCTCAGTCCTGGGACCCTTGCTTTTCAGCCTTTACATAAACGACTTACAAGACGCACTAGACTTAGATGGTGTAGAACAAATACTATACGCTGACGATCTGCAAACCTACACTCAAGTGACCCTGAAAGGTCTTTATTTATTTATTTAATATGTTAAGTGTTAAGTGTGAATATATTGATTAGCGTGAATTGTAAGAGTGTCATATGAATGAGTGTTTTTATTTTATTTTATGTATTTGACGAAGCGTGTTCTGTGATGTGCCATTTGACTATGACTAGTTCATTATATCTAGATTTTATAAACTGACGAACTGTTACAGCGAATAATGTTAATTATTATAACTATACATGTACATGCAATTGTAAGAATTTTCAATGAATAAACAGTATATCTATCTATCTATCTATCTATCCCCTCTGCTGGCTCTTCTCTCGTGCGGCTGTCGTCAACTCGCGCTGCTTCTCGGTTTCCTGGTGTTGTGTGGTGACGACTCTCATCCCCAGGCGGCTTCTGCATGCGTGCACGAGGTTGGGTGGAGCTAGTGTGAATGTGTGTACATTTATTTATTTATTTACACCAGAATAGTTTACAGAGTGTATTTACTTACACCTGAAACTCCGCAGAGATAAACAAAGTTATCTATTCGCAGACACTGGCCTTACAAGAACACTTAAATAAACTAGATATAACATGTTAAGTGTACAATGGACCACTTCTGCATGTGTGTCGGCTGCCCCTCACCTAGCTTCCACTGGGCAGCTGTGCTGGCTGGTTCTTGTGTTGGCGGCTGTGGTTTCTTTTTTCACGGAATCTTCTGACTGTCTCGTCTTCTTCTACTACTGACTTCCTTGTACCCTTGGGGTGTATGAGTAGTAGAGTGCAGTGTCGGGCTTTTCCCACGTGTTTTATTACTTTAATATTGCCCCCTTTTAAGTGACACATTACAACGACACAATATACTTTAGATAAAATAATAATAATATTCTGGAATGTGACTGAAATATTACCCAGTATTTTCATTATTATTGTGAAATGATAATAATGAATCATTGGAGATAATCAAAGAAAAGGTACTGATGGTCAAAAAAGGAAGAGAATGGGAAAAAGGAATGGAATTCAAGGACTGGCTGACAGAGGAGCTGGAAGGAGGGTGGACCATCGAATATGTAAAGGACAGGAGAGACAGTAATGTAATCAAGGTTTGGTTCGAAGATGCGGAGAAGAAGAAAATGTTGTGGGACGTGAGGAAAGAGATGAGAAGGAAGGAGATTGTGGAAATTGAGGAATGGTTATCAATAGTGGAGAGAAGAGCGAGGCATAAAGCGATAGTGGAGATGAGGACGGTAGCTGTGGAGGCTGAGTTCGAGGGAGCCCAGATAGAGTTTTGCAAAGGGGAACGAAAGAGGAAGGAAGAGGATAAAGGAGAGAATGGGATGAGCCAAGACTGGAGGCTGAACCTTCAGGCTCATCTTCAAATCTAGCAAACAGGAAAAGAAAAAGAATAAAGAAAACTCCCAACGAACAGGGTAGTAAAAAAACAAATATCGCACCTAGAAATAATAATAAAAAGCACAAAAAACTAACTAATAGCGAAGCCCCCAAACTCAAGATTTATTATCAGAATGTTAGAGGCCTCCATACCTTTTTAGAAGAACTACGTCTAGCAATAGCCACTGTTACAGAAAGCTATGATATAATTATTTTGACTGAAACCAATCTCCATGATGGCATTAAAAATAGTGAGTTGGGCCTAGATGGATTTACAATATTCAGAAAGGCCAGGACAAATATTAATTGCTATCTTTGACTTTATCACTTTTACCATCGGATCTTCATCATTCCTCTTTGGCTTAATTTACATAAGACCAGCTTCGTGTCTCGACTACTACGCCAGGCACATCTCAACAGTGGAAAATTTACATGACCTACATAAAAGCCATCACGAACTATTTTATTTAATACTGAGAAACACTAGCCAACTATTAAATATGTACACACAACGTTTCATCGATAACTATGAAAATTTTTCAACTAGTCAACAAATTGCAATATCACTTTAATTTGCATAAAATACATATATATGAACAAGCTTGCACTCGTGCACACATTGTGATAAACTGAATTATAACATATTTATTAATTGTTTGTAAGCGTAATAAAGTAATCAAGAATGTTACTAATATAGCAAATGTATATTTACATATACATGTAAGATTTATATATACATATACATTATATATACATGTAAATCTTTAAAAGGGTTTCACCCGTTAATTTATTAATAAATAAATAAATAAATAATATTGTGAAAAGATAATAATAATGATATAAAGTCTCTCTGCAAGAAGTACTGATCAAAGAACTGCTAGATAAACAAAATCAGTTAGATAAACATAATCAAAACTAAAAAAAAAAGACTTATGCTGAAACGGTAACCAATTTCAAACCACAGCTAAAACGGGTTCAAAAATCGTTGTTAAAACAATAGACAAAGCTGAAAACGAACACATTAATCTGAATGAATGTATCAAAAAGCAGATATCAAATGAAACAAGAATACAGGCAAAGAGTATACACATAAATAAGAAAAATGAAGTGACTATTAACTGCGTTGATAATGATAGTGTTCAAATAACTGAAGAAATAATCAAGAACAAGCTACAATCTATTTGTGAAGTGAAAAAAGAAGAATTGTTTAATCCAAAAATAAAAATAGTAGGTTTTGACAATGATACCGAGATGGATATTGCAGATATAGAAGAGGATATAAAAGCAAGAAATTTCAACAATTTCACAGAGAAAGGTACAGTCCTACGTATGTATAAAAATAACAGGAACAACTTAAGCACAATATTGATGGAAGTACCAGCCGAAATGTATAAAGTAATAAGAGAGAGGAAAAATAGGCTTTTTATTAGTTATCAAAACTGTAGAGTGTATGACCATATAAACATTAGACCTTGTGATGCATGTGGTAGATTAGGACATAACAAAGAATGCAGGAATGGTCCTGCATGCATAAAGTGCTCGGGTAAGCATAAAGCCAGTGAGTGCACAAGTGAAATAAGAAAATGTGTAAATTGTGTATATAGCAACAGCAAATATGAAACAAAATATAATGTTGAACATATGGCATCTGACGCGACATCTTGTGAGATCCTTAGGCACAAAATAAAAAAGTATATCGACTCGACGGATTATCCAATTGCACCTGTTTTACCATTAAGAGATTTCTACCAACACAGACAACGGATAGTAGTACATAGTAAAGAGCGGACGACAATAAATACAACAAATACTACTAATACTACATAATACTTGTCATATATAATAGAATAATATGGATTATTTTGAATTATTACAGACTATAAAAAAAGATACTGTCAAAAAGGAAAAGTTGTGCGGAAATATTGATATACTTAATAAAGCAATAAGCAATAAAAAAGATTTAATAATGCATATGAATATAAGAAGCATGAATGCTAATTTTGATAAATTAAAAGTATTGTTAGAAAGTTTAATCAATAAACCATGTATTGTCATTACCACAGAAACTTTCACACAAGTCAATTACAAATTATATGAACTTGATGGATATATGAGTTACTACAATGAAAGCAAAATTAACGAAAATGACGGTGTAATGATCTTTGTACATACAAGCGTAGCTCAAAAAACAAATGTTATAGAAGTTGGTAGGATCAAAATTATTAACACACGTATTTCTTTAAACAACAAAAACGATTCTGACAGTATCATGGAAATCTCAGCTGTTATAGATCTCATGATATAAACAAGACTGAATTTATACTAGAAATAAACAAATACTTAATTAAAAAGAAGAATATTAAAAACCATCTGGTTATAGGTGACTTTAATATAGATCTACTAGAGCAAGACACTTTGAATCAAGATTTTATTTGTAACTTTTTAGAAAAAGGCTATATTCCTGGTTATGTAGGAATCACAAGACCACCTATTGGAAATAGTAAAGGGTCATGTATTGACAATATTTTTATTAAATTAACATGTTTAAATGCAACAACTTATAAACTTAAAAGCTCCATAACAGACCATTACCCTCTATTTATTGCCATAAACAAGGTTAAAAAAGTAAATAAAGAGTCTATAACAATAATGAATTATAAAAAACTAATAAATATTGCTAATAATAGGAACTGGTATGAAATTTTGTCAATACAAGATCCTAATTTAGCTACTGATCTATTAATTAATGAAATTAAAACATGTGCAGAACTGTCAAAAATAAAAAAGAAAAGTAACGAACAAAGGTACAGGAAAAATTGGATAACTAAAGCTATTATTAAGTCATGTGAAACAAAACAATTGCTATACGATTTATGGAAATTAAATCCAGGCAATAAACAACTTGAGTCACAGTACAAAAGTTATGCTAAAATACTAGACAAAGTAATAATAGATGCTAAAGTTAAATATGATAAGAGTCTAATAGAGAATAACGCAAATAATCCCAGAAAATTATGGGAGATTATTAATTCAAAAATTGGAAAAAAACAAAAATCGAATGATACTATTAATCATATTAAAATAGATGATAACAAAATAACTGATGAAAAAGAAATAGCCAATGAAATGAATAAGTACTTCTGCGAGATAGGACTGAAACTAAGTGAAAAAATTGATAAACCATCTGATACTACCTTAAAAATGCAGAATATGAATAATAATTCTATTTTTATCAAACCAACAAGTGAATATGAAATTGCAAGCATAATTAATTCTTTAAAATTAAAGAAAGGTGGTGTAGACAAAATTTATGCCAAAACATTAAAAGTATTATGTAATCATATAGCTATACCTCTAACATATTTATTTAATTTATGCATCGAAAAAGCAACCTGGCCTGATGCTTTAAAAAATGCTGAAGTAATACCGATATACAAATCTGGTGTTAAACATAGTATTTCTAACTACAGACCAATTTCTTTAATTTCTAACGTAGCTAAAATTTTTGAGAGAATTTTATATAACAGAATTTTTGACTTCATTAATAAAAGCAATATAATATCCGAACATCAATTTGGATTTATGAAAAAAATTGGTACAAAAGATGCCTTGAATTATGTGACAAATATACTTTACAATAACTTGGATCATAGCAAACCCACAATTATAACATTCCTGGATTTAGCAAAAGCATTTGATACTGTCGATCGTGAAATACTATTAGCAAAATTATATTGTTATGGAATTAGGGGACAGGTGTTGGATTTGCTTACAAGTTATCTAAATAATAGGTATCAAGCAGTGAAAATAGATGATAATCTAAGTAATTACAGGGTAATAATAACGGGAGTTCCCCAAGGTACAATATTGGGCCCATTGCTTTTCATACTCTATATCAATGATATCTTGAAAGAAATCCCGCTTGAAGCAATATCGTCATATGCTGATGACACGACAATTATAGCAACTGGAAATACCTGGAGCAAGGCTCAAGAAAGTATGAATAGTTATTTGAATAAAATTGAAAAGTGGCTAGCATTAAATAAATTGTCCTTAAATATTGAAAAGACAGTATACATGACTTTCGGTATCTACAAGGATAGTGTTCCTGAATATATAAATATTAAAATAAAAAATAAAAACCTTAGTAGAGTTGAAGAATGTAAATATCTGGGCATTATTTTTGATTATAATCTAAAGTGGAATAAACACATACAATACATTATTAAAAATACGAAATACCTAGTTTATATATTTTATAAAATCTCCAAATCAATGCCTAAAGAAGTTTTAAAAATGATATACTATGCATTTTTTCATAGTATAATTAGCTATGGTGTAATAGCTTGGGGCGGAGCTTACAAATCCCATATAACCTGTCTACAAAGGTTACAAAATAAAATTCTAAAAATTGTGAATAAAAATTATCCTATAACTTTAGATTACCCAATGAATATAGAACAAATATTTACATTTGAATCTCTAAAATTTCATTACAAGACTCTTAAAGATAAGTACATACATTCTAACAGTATAACAAGAAATAAAAGTTTAGCCATACCAAAAAGTCAGAAAAAAGTCAGTAACAAAAACAGTTATACAAAGGCAATAGTAAGTTACAATAGTTTACCAACTGATTTAAAAGAACTAGAAATTAGTAATTTATACCAAAAAAACAAACTAAAGAAATGGATTAAATCCGATAGAAATAATATTATTGAAACGTACTCAAGGAGAGTACTATAGGAACTGATGATATGTTAAAGATATAATAATCGCCTAAATTAATTAATGTTAAATTTTATATGTGTCATCATGGCGTCGGGAGGAGGTGGACTACCTCCCGAACCTCCTGATATAAACTCAGAACCAGCATATACATGCCATCCAAAAAATAAAGTTACAACAGTGATTTGTGTAGTGTGTGATAATATTTATCATAAAAGTGACTTTGACAAATATAAAGACAAAATATACGTAGGGAAAGCACTTGTGGTTTGTCCTGCACACGTGGAGCTTGTTCTAACCTTAAAAGAGAATAAAATAAAATTAGATGAAAATGCTAGAATTTTAATTGCTCAGATAAAAAGTGCATAAGAAGAGAAAATAAAGCACAAAATCTTAAATGAATTAAATGTTATATCTGAAAATACACAAAAATCTGGAACGAATGAAAAACTAGATGCCACGTTACTGTCAGAAAATTCTGAACTAGAAAATCTTAATATCGATAAATAAATAAATAAAATCAATTACTTAAACAATTAAATAGTGAATTAATGGACAAGAATACTTTGTTAAAAAGATTATTGAAAAAAGAGAAGAATGAAGATGAATTTGAAAAAGTGCAACTAAACCAAAAAACATATGCTGAGGTATTAATTAATAAATCAGTAAATAAAAAGAAAAGAGTTCCAGCAATAATTGTAGAAAATAAAAAAAAAGACAAAAATCCTAAAGATTTTTCAAAAAAAGTGTGCAATTATTTAATAGATGATAAAAATATTCAAACTAAATATGTGAAATCAATTAATGATAATGAATTATTGATTAAAAGCTTGGACGAAAGAAGTGCTAAAACTACTTTTGATGTTTTAACAAAAAAGTTATCTAATAATTATAATGTTGTGTATGAAAAAATTGAATAGCCAAAGATGAAAATAGTTGGAGTGGATCCCACTAAAATGAACTAAGATGAACTCGAAAATGATATAAATCGAAGAAATTTTAGTGAATATCAAGACAAATGTAAGATATTACACATAAATGAAATTACGACTACTAACAAGTTAAGCCTAATAATAGAAGTACCAAGAGATTTATACAAACGTATAAGAGACAACCAAAATAAAATTTTTATTGGTTATCAAAGTTGCAGAGTCTGGGATTTAATAAATATCAAGCCCTGCAATAAGTGTGGAAGATTTGGGCATAATCCTCGTAACTGTGAAAATGAGCTTTGTTGCATAAATTGTGCTGGAACACACATATCTTCACAATGTGATAACCTGTCCAATAAAGTATGTATCAATTGTTTTTATAGCAATACTAAATATAAAACAAATTTAGAGGTTAACCATGTAGTTAATGATACGGAAAAATGTACAATATTTAAGAAAAAACTTAATAGATACATAAGTATGACAGATTATCCTATGAATCCTACTATACCAAGATACATGGGTAATGTAGAAAATTACAAAAAAAACACTACGACAATGAACTCAACTAAACCAAGAATGAAGAGTGCAATACTCAGCAAAAATGCAACACTCAGCAAGAATGCACCACTCAGCGCTAGTATACTATCATTAACAAACCCAAGCACAAGCAGAAATAAAAGTAAATAATGGAGCAACATCTAGATCTCATAGAAGAATTCCAAAAAGAAGTAATTCAAGAGGAAATATCATATCTTGATCTAAAAACTCTTAATAAAAATTTGAATATAAAAGACAGCCTTATACTGTATGTTAATATTAGAAGTCTAAATGCTAACTATACAAAATTAGAAATTTTTATTAAGAGCTTGAGGATCAAACCTTATATAATTGTATGCTCAGAAACATAGTGCTTACATAACTGTCAATATTTTGCTATACAAGGTTATAATTTATATTATAATAATAGCAAAATAAATCAAAATGATGGAGTAGTTGTATATATAAAAGATTGCGTAACAGAAATAACCGAAACAATTGAAATTGGTAAATTGAAAATATTAAATACAAGAATAACACTAAATAGAGGTATTTCTCTTGAAATATCAACATTATATAGATGTCATAATCTATCATGTACTGAACTCATTTCCAACTTAAAATCATATATGAACGGCAAAAAAAAAAATAAAAAATCATTTAATTATTGGTGATTTTAACATTGACATTATGAAAGAAGATCATAACAGTCAGGAACTTTTAAATAATATGCTTGAAAAAGGTTTTTACCCTGGGTTTATATATACAACTAGACCAAATGATAATAGTGGAGAAGGCACATGCATTGATAACATATATATAAAAACCAAATCTCTAGACACTAAATCCTTCAAACTTTTAATACCATTTACAGATCATTATCCATTATTTATAAAAATAAACAATTCACAAACATTAAATAAAGAAAATATTTGCTATAAGTATGATTACATTAAACTACGCAGAGTAGCTGCTATGAAAAATTGGAATATAATTGAATCAATGCATGATCCTGAAGAAGCTACAACAACTTTAATAACTGAAATACAAGACTGTTTAGAAAAATCTAAATATGTGTTAAAAAATGGAAAAAATAATAAGAATAAACCAAGAAAGGATTGGATTACTAAAGCTATTATGATCTCATGTGAAAGAAAAGGACAATTATATGTCAAAATGCGTAATGAACCTAATAACGAAAGAATAAAATTAGAATATAGGAATTACACAAAGAGTCTTGATAAAATTATTAAAGAAGCTAAAACTAAGCATGAAAGAAATTTAATAATAAAAAGTAGCAATAATTCCAAACAACTATGGAAACATATAAAAAGTAAACTGGGTACTAAATCGCAAAATAATAATACAATTAATAAAATAATAATGAATAACGATGAAATAATAGATGACCCTACAAAAATTGCCAATCAAATGAACTCATATTTTTGCAAAATAGGAATGAATTTAAGTAATAAAATTAATATTCCGCAGGGTAAGATATTAAAACTACCACCCATGAATTGCAACTCTATTTTTATAAAACCAACTAATAATTTTGAAATTTTACAAATAATTGAAAATATGAAAATAAAAAATGGCGGTGTTGATAAAATCCCAACAAAAGCTTTGAAAATACTATCAAATCTAATCGTAAATGCATTAACTCATATATTTAATATATGTCTAGAAAAATCAATATGGCCTGAATCATTGAAAACAGCTGAGGTAGTACCTATCTTTAAAGCTGGAAACAAAATGGAAATATCAAATTATAGGCCCATATCCTTAATCTCAAATATAGCAAAAGTTCTAGAAAAAATTGTTTTTGTAAGATTACAAGAATTTTTTGATAAATTTAAACTATTAACTCACAATCAATATGGATTTGTAAAAAATAAAGGTACTAAAGATGCTCTTAGTTATATAACGAAAGAAATATATAGCAATTTAGACAAAAGCAAACCAATAGCAATCACATTCCTAGACTTAGCTAAGGCGTTTGATACTGTAAACCATTCTATCTTATTAGATAAATTATATAATTATGGTATAAGAGGTAAAGCACATAAACTAATAATGAATTATCTAAGCAATAGGAGACAAAAAGTTAGAATTGGAATAACAGAAAGTCAATATGAAACAATAGACACAGGTGTTCCCCAGGGTACTATACTAGGACCACTTCTATTCATAATTTACGTTAATGATTTATTAATAAATAGAACTGACAGCACTATCTCATATGCTGATGATACAGCAATTATAGCATCTGATGATACCTGGGAAAAAGTTGAAAATAAAATGAATAAGTACTTGGATGATATAGCTAATTGGTTAGCTCTGAACAAACTATCTTTAAATATAAATAAAACAACCTACATAACATTTGGCAATTACTGTGATAGTGTTCCTAAAGATATGAACATAAAAATACAGGGTACTAAAATTTGTAGGGTAGAATATTGTAAATATCTAGGTATTGTATTTGATTACAATCTAAAATGGGACAGACATATTGAATATATAATAAAGAAAACAAAATATATATTATTTATACTTTACAAAATGTCAAAATACATGCAATCTAATACACTTAAGATAATATACTATGCATTTTTTCATAGTATAATTACTTATGGAAATATAGCTTGGGGTGGTGCATACAGAAACAATCTGGAGTTACTTCAAAAGACTCAGAATAGAATCCTAAAAATTGTTAATAAAAATAGTTTCAATCAGGACAACCCATTAAATTTAAAACAAATTTTTGCTTATGAATGTGTATCGTATCATTATAATGAACTCAAGAATTTATACTTAACGTCTAAAAGCAAAACCAGAAATAAACTTATTATACCACCAAAATGTTCAAAAGCTGTAAGTGATAAGAGTAATCACATTAGAGCAATACAAGTTTATAACTGCTTACCAACAATTAATATAAATCTTAAAATACTAGACATATCAAAGATTTATAATAAGAAAAAATTAAAAAAATGGATAAGTACGAATATATTATAAACATCAACAAGTCACTGTTACTTTATCCAAGACAAATATGTACTTGGACACTTAGGTTTTAAGTTAGTTTTTAGTTTTACTTAGATTGTAAGTTAATTATTAAGTTATTATACACACCGGACCTATGTACAGGTAGCTCTGACTACCTCTATAGGATGTGGGTTACTCCAGATATAATTAATATATCTGGAGATTAACTACAACATGTATTACGATGTATTACTCTGGTTAAATAAATAAATAAATAAATAAAAGTATGATTACATTAAACTACGCAGAGTAGCTGCTATGAAAAATTGGAATATAATTGAATCAATTCATGATCCTGAAGAAGCTACAACAACTTTAATAACTGAAATACAAGACTGTTTAGAAAAATCTAAATATGTGTTAAAAAATGGAAAAAATAATAAGAATAAACCAAGAAAGGATTGGATCACTAAAGCTATTATGATCTCATGTGAAAGAAAAGGACAATTATATGTCAAAATGCGTAATGAACCTAATAATGAAAGAATAAAATTAGAATATAGGAATTACACAAAGAGTCTTGATAAAATTATTAAAGAAGCTAAAACTAAGCATGAAAGAAATTTAATAATAAAAAGTAGCAATAATTCCAAACAACTATGGAAACATATAAAAAGTAAACTGGGTACTAAATCGCAAAATAATAATACAATTAATAAAATAATAATGAATAACGATGAAATAATAGATGACCCTACAAAAATTGCCAATCAAATGAACTCATATTTTTGCAAAATAGGAATGAATTTAAGTAATAAAATTAATATTCCGCAGGGTAAGATGTTAAAACTACCACCCATGAATTGCAACTCTATTTTTATAAAACCAACTAATAATTTTGAAATTTTACAAATAATTGAAAATATGAAAATAAAAAATGGTGGTGTTGATAAAATCCCAACAAAAGCTTTGAAAATACTATCAAATCTAATCATAAATGCATTAACTCATATATTTAATATATGTCTAGAAAAATCAATATGGCCTGAATCATTGAAAATAGCTGAGGTAGTACCTATCTTTAAAGCTGGAAACAAAATGGAAATATCAAATTATAGGCCCATATCCTTAATCTCAAATATAGCAAAAGTTCTAGAAAAAATTGTTTTTGTAAGATTACAAGAATTTTTTGATAAATTTAAACTATTAACTCACAATCAATATGGATTTGTAAAAAATAAAGGTACTAAAGATGCTCTTAGTTATATAACGAAAGAAATATATAGCAATTTAGACAAAAGCAAACCAATAGCAATCACATTCCTAGACTTAGCTAAGGCGCTTGATACTGTAAACCATTCTATCTTATTAGATAAATTATATAATTATGGTATAAGAGGTAAAGCACATAAACTAATAATGAATTATCTAAGCAATAGGAGACAAAAAGTTAGAATTGGAATAACAGAAAGTCAATATGAAACAATAGACACAGGTGTTCCCCAGGGTACTATACTAGGACCACTTCTATTCATAATTTACGTTAATGATTTATTAATAAATAGAACTGACAGCACTATCTCATATGCTGATGATACAGCAATTATAGCATCTGATGATACCTGGGAAAAAGTTGAAAATAAAATGAATAAGTACTTGGATGATATAGCTAATTGGTTAGCTCTGAACAAACTATCTTTAAATATAAATAAAACAACCTACATAACATTTGGCAATTACTGTGATAGTGTTCCTAAAGATATGAACATAAAAATACAGGGTACTAAAATTTGTAGGGTAGAATATTGTAAATATCTAGGTATTGTATTTGATTACAATCTAAAATGGGACAGACATATTGAATATATAATAAAGAAAACAAAATATATATTATTTATACTTTACAAAATGTCAAAATACATGCAATCTAATACACTTAAGATAATATACTATGCATTTTTTCATAGTATAATTACTTATGGAAATATAGCTTGGGGTGGTGCATACAGAAACAATCTGGAGTTACTTCAAAAGACTCAGAATAGAATCCTAAAAATTGTTAATAAAAATAGTTTCAATCAGGACAACCCATTAAATTTAAAACAAATTTTTGCTTATGAATGCGTATCGTATCATTATAATGAACTCAAGAATTTATACTTAACGTCTAAAAGCAGAACCAGAAATAAACTTATTATACCACCAAAATGTTCAAAAGCTGTAAGTGACAAGAGTAATCACATTAGAGCAATACAAGTTTATAACTGCTTACCAACAATTAATATAAATCTTAAAATACTAGACATATCAAAGATTTATAATAAGAAAAAATTAAAAAAATGGATAAGTACGAATATATTATAAACATCAACAAGTCACTGTTACTTTATCCAAGACAAATATGTACTTGGACACTTAGGTTTTAAGTTAGTTTTTAGTTTTACTTAGATTGTAAGTTAATTATTAAGTTATTACCTCTATAGGATGTGGGTTACTCCAGATATAATTAATATATCTGGAGATTAACTACAACATGTATTACGATGTATTACTCTGGTTAAATAAATAAAATAAAAATAAAAAAATATAACAAAATTTTACAACACTGTTGAAATAGTATTTAAGTTAAAACAAATGTACAAAGTCACAGTTGTAATATTTAGTTTTAAGTTTAGAATTAGAATTGTAGTTTTAAGTTTAGAATTATAGTTTTAAGTAGTACTTAAGTTAGATGTACTTATACCGGACCTGTGCATAGGTAACTTTGTTTACCTCTACAGGGAATTACGGGGTAGACAATACTTTGTAATTCTTTCTGGTTTAAATAAATAAATAAATAAATAAATAAATAAATAAATAAATAAATAAATATGGAGCGTTTTTGTCATGAATATTCTAATACAGCAACTAGTATGAAATCTGTTTTTTGAGTACTTTTAGAGAATACTAAAATTTATTATTGTTTTTCAAACTACTGCGTAACTTTATAAATGTACCTTATTTACTTAGCAAAATAAAATTAAAAGTAGCTAGTCGGGCTTTAAGATTGAAAAGTATTTGTTTTTCTGTCGAACTACATAAAGGAAATTTAAATAATCGTTCGATCATAGATAGATTAAGTGGGATTGCAAACTGTTTTAATGATAAAATAGATTTCTCAGATTTTTCAATCTCTACGTTAAAAAATTTGGCAAGATAGGATATATTGAATTTTAAATAATAACATTTTTATTTGTATTTTTTTTACAGTACCTGGTACTCTTACTACTAATTTCTGTTATAATATTAAAAACTTGTTATTCCTTCATTTTTATGGCATTTCTGCTCTGCCTGCTTACTACTTTTACTGTATATATAATGTAAAAGGGTTTTACTCCTATTCTTAAGTTAATAAAAAATAAAATAATAAAATATTCCTGGAATATCACTGCAATATTTCCCGTTATCACCGTAACAGCTAACAGCCCATAATAATATTGTTGTGATGTTACTGAAATGTTGCCTGATTGTCACCAAAATATTGTACTGATATTCTTCCTTATATTCCTGTGATAAAAACAACGTGGACATTAAATGTTGCTAGAGTATCACTGTAATATTACTGCTACATATCACAGGAATATTTAATATTATGTGTAGTACTCATCTGATATTGCTGCAATATTGAGTGCTATGTGGATAGTATAATATTATTATAAAATAATATAGTAAAAGTAAAAAAATTTCAACTAACCAATTTATTTTACAAATTATAAACATAATTATTTTCAGGGTAATACGAATGCCTGATTAGGACCTGAAACGGGCCAGTTCAGACAGCCCTAAACCTGTGTACCTGCTTCGGACCTGACAGCGCCTCGTGTTTCACACCCTATTAAGGCCATGATAAAGCTGCCTGATCAGGACCTTATTACGCGCTAAGGCAACATGGTTTGATTTCTGATCAGGTTTGAGTTGAGAATCCAGCATCTTAACCATTACCCCAACTATAATCACAAATTAAATCGATTAAAATCAGATGATTTAAATCATACCAACCCTGTGGTACAAGTCACATTCTTCTAGTTTTGAGAAATCTGAGATTTAAATTGAACCTTGATGGATCTTTGATGTACAATTTTTGTAGTCATGTATGATTTCAGTATGAGATTTGCAATAATATTTTGTTATAAATTTGATTTTTTAAAATAGTGTCTATAGATGGAAAAATGAAAGGTTATCGATTAACTCTACATAAAATTTAAAAGTCCTTTGTATAAGGAAACCAAAAATACTAAAATATCAATTTTTTGGACTTATACCACTATGATATTCGAACCCCTACAAATGTAACTCTGAATTCACTGTTTTTGACAAATATCTCATGCTTTTACACACTTATTCACAGGTTTTTCGTATTAAGAAATTCACACTAAAGTTATTTATAACAAAAATACTTATATTCTGCAGTTTTTAAGAAACTCTTATTTATTTTAAAATCGCTGAAACTACCTTAACATTGTTAAGAAATATTACTTACTGGTTTATTTGGGTAAACTGTTGACAGATGATCCTTGAGCTGTCCGATATGCCAATTCATATCGCAAACTATAATTTGATCTTCTATGAGCCGATTTGAGGCTCTAATTATTAATGTTATCATACTCTTTTTCATATTTACAGTAATTACGTTATGAACTCGTATTCTTTACTTTATACAATAAATGAAATTTAATTTAAATGGACTATATAATTTTCAATATGTAACTTTATTATATAGAAGAACAGATGAATCGTCATTTAAACTGTTACAAATGCTAACTTCGACATGTCTACACCTATTATTGTACGAACAATAGGTATAGTATTCTAGAAAAACAACGTAATCACGTACTCTTATTGAACCTGTGTAATCATAATCAGACGGTACTATCATCAGGCGGAATGTAAAGCCCGTTACACGCTATAAAATAAGGAATATAAGGAATAAGGTATTCGCCCTGTTATATCCAAATCAAAATTTAGTGAGATTCCACATAAGCGCCTTCCCGTACTGTAATGTACAGGGCTGTGCTGTGTAACGTAATAATACGTCACGTGTTATTCGCCATTTGTATACGTGCAAATATTCAAATAAAAACATAATAATTTAAATACAAAATACACGAAGTTATATAATCACTCGATTATCGAACAGACTCAGACGCACTGAATTGTGGCCGAGAATTTGCCAACGCGGTAAATTCCCGATAGTTTTGAATTTAAAGGAAAGGAAAAGAAATCTGGGTACAAAAAATAAAGACGTAATTTTTGGGTCACAAGGAAAAGAATTTATTTAGTTTTTAGAATGGAAAGCATTGCGGCATAAAACCTTTCTCGTAATATTGATCGTTGCAGAGAGAAGATAAGTGTGGATCTGTGTGTGTGTGTGTGTGTGTGTGTGTGTGTGTGTGTGTGTGTGTGTGTGTGTGTGTGTGTGTGTGTGTGTGTGTGTGTGTGTGTGTGTGTGTGTGTGTGTGTGTGTGTGTGTGTGTGTGTGTGTGTGTGTGTGTGTGTGTGTGTGTGTGTGTGTGTGTGTGTGTGTGTGTGTGTGTGTGTGTGTGTGTGTGTGTGTGTGTGTGTGTGTGTGTGTGTGTGTGTGTGTGTGTGTGTGTGTGTGTGTGTGTGTGGATCTGTGTGTGTGTGTGTGTGTGTGTGTGTGTGTGTGTGTGTGTGTGTGTGTGTGTGTGTATGTATGTGTAGCCAGGAGTGCGCACCTTTTACAGCTCGTGAGATCGCGTTATCGTGGCGAGGGCCACACGAATATCACTAGGTGCAATCGCGTAGCAGTGGCGAGGGCCCACACGGATTCGCGTCGACTGCGAATCGCGTCGTAAGTGGCAAGAAACGGCTCGTCACCACGAAACTCGAGCCGCCCACTGAACAAGGCGCGAACCGATGAATCTACTCAGGTGCACCCGGGCAATAGAAAACGATGAGGACGACGACGATGAGTCCATATACGAGACGGAGGATCGGCTTTTCTTTTCGTTGTGATTGTTGAACTCTCGAGAAACGTGCTGATTGCTCGGATGCTCGAATGCTACTGACTAATTTGCGCGCGTTCGCGCCAGTATCTCGCGAGCCCCCACTACACGGAAAGTAGTTTTCACCGCTAAAACCAATACCAAAAATAGATGGAAGTAAAATTTCGAGCCCTAGCAGCGTTTTAATTAATGATCGTCAGCAGTATTTAGAACACTGACATAGGCACCGTTTTTACCGATGATGCGCAAGCTGTTTATCGGCGGCGGTCAACATCGCTTCCATCCGCGTATGTTTCGCGCGAAGGATAGATGGCGCCGCGTATCCCGTTGCGCCTTCGACGGAACATACTCCCCCTTTGCGAGAGAATGGAGCAAGTGTAGGTGTTGTGTAATATATACATATCGTCTGATCTTCATGATAATGATAACGATGGAAGAGGGCACAACTGCGTGATGTTGCGCTTGAGCTGTCCTCGTAATGTTCGCAAGATTGCGACCCTTGAAATTCCATCGCTCCCGGGATAAACCTCGACGACGACTCCCAGCTGTCACTGCGTACATGGTTGGTTCTTGTCGATGATGATGACGACCATGTTTGGAGTCAACTCTCCGGTTGAGTGATGCCACGTTTGGCGTCTCTGCAGTTCGTTCAGGCATTCCAGATGCCACCGTTTTCAGAAGTCTTGACGAGCCTTGGAGATGAATTTCCAGACGGAGAGTCAATTAGCTGGAACAGACGTATAATCAGTTTCCGGTAGCATTGTGAGAGGACGGCCTACTAAAATATGCGCGGGTGTCAGCGCGATTGGATCGTTAGGATCGACAGAGATAGAACAGAGGGGTCGTGAGTTGAGAATCGCTTCGATCTCGATGGCAAGTGTATTAATCTTCTCGAACGTAAGGAATTGACAGCGTACGACGCGTAAAAAGTGGTGTTTGAAAGATTTAACAGCAGCCTCCAAAATACCGTCGAAATGAGGAGATAGCGGAGGATTAAAATGCCATTCGATATTCTTAAGGACCGCAATGGACTCTACTTTGTTTTTAAACTCGTCCGAGTTGAATAACGCGAACAGTTCACGAAGCTGATTGTTAGCGCCGACGAAATTTGTACCGTTCTCCGACAAAACGTGCGTGGGAATTCCCCTGCGTCCGATAAAACGTCTAAAAACCGCGAGAAAACCCTCCGTGGTTAGATCGCTAACTATCTCTAAATGAACGGCCTTCGTGGCCATGCAAACACATCCCTATGCCTTGAGTTCCATCCGGTTGCGATGTTTTTTCTCCTTGATCATAACATAACGGGTCCGAAATAATCGACTCCGACATGTGAAAACGAAGCGACTGCTTCCGTGACGCGTGCAGAAGGTAGATCTCCCATTCCACTGTGTAACAGCGCTGGTTTGTGTCTTACACACGTGACACACTTACGCACAATACGACGTACTTGATTTTTTCCGTTGAATAACCAATAACGCTGCCGCAAAGTGAATAGAGTAGTCTGAAGCCCGGCATGGTGATATGACTTATGTAATTCACGGATCAACAAAACTGTTGCATGATGACGCGACGATAACAGAACAGGATGTTTTTGCGAAAAAGAAATATTCGCGCCCTTCAGACGTCCGCCGATGCGAAGAATCCCGTCTTCGTCGAGAAACGGATTAAACGCGGCGAGTCTGGACTCTTTGACCTCTCTGTTCTGTGAGACTCTTTTCTCGGCTTCTGATTTTTTCTGGACACTGATACACTTCCCTTTGAAGGTGTTCATAGGATGCCAATGCATGCAGAACGCAACGGCGTGAAGCAATGTGCGATAAGAGGAAAATCGCAAGAAAAGGTCTACCATAGCGTAGGCCGGCGCGCGCACGTCGCCGCTGCCAACTGTGATGGTCCTGAGGCGACAAAACTGAAAGCGGCCGATATAGATATACATGCTGGGTTGTCGCGCGTGTATATTTATCAATATTGCCCACGCTTCGCGGGCAGGGCGGTAATCGCGGAGCGGACCAATGACAGATAGCGATTCAAATTGCCGCCGACTTGACCTTCTTTTTCGCATTTAAGGAAAATGAAGGCCAATCAACGACAAGATAAGGGCGGAAGCAACAAGTGTGTGGACTGAAGATAGTCAAAAAGAAGAGCCGAATTTGGAAGAGATTTCCATCCTCTACGATTTTGAGCATTGACTGCCCGCCCGTCATAGCATCCGGACGAAATAGTAGCGTCATTGCATTTTAGACAAAATCGAGAACCGTGATAATCGTTCGAGTTAGTCGTTGTTGAATTGTTAGTGGATCGGAGTGTTATTGTAAGGAAGTGTTAAATTTAGGAAAGAGCGTGTTAAAGTTTAATAGGGCACTTTCGCGACGCCGGGAAAATTTTGCGACTCCATTGCGACCACGAGGCAACGGCTGGACGACTGATAGCCTCTCTGGATACTTAGTTGCGGTGAGTTGGACTGATAATTGTCGAGCAACCCTCGGCACTTCTCGGTGTCGGTAATTTATATTATTTTACATTAAATATATAAAATTATAGTAAATCACTTTCCGGCATTTACGCAAATTGGTGGTGTGACACCAACAAGGAATCAGTGCGCGGCGCGAGAGGTACACTAAATTGTGGGCATTATCCGTGGGGAGAATGTAAGATATCGATAAAGGGGAAAATTGGGAAATTCAAAGGGGTTGTTATCTATTAGTAAGCTCGGGAAAACGTGGTGGTTCGGTCGTCGCGGGAGACGCGCACGAGGGCTAGCGTAGCCATCTTGTATAGCGATCGGTAGTTGTACGAGAAATTGTAAATTGGCGACCGTTATTATTATTTGACCATTAAAAATAAAGCTTAGGTACTTAAAGTGTGAAATTTGTGTGATTATTTGTAGAATTAATTCTCCTGATTTTCCGCTCCACGGAACTTCCTCTGGAAGAGGGCTCGTGCAGAGCTAGCCGTGCTTTACCTGGCGCCCATTATTATATAGAAAATTCGGTAAAGTGCTGAGTAAAATTTATAAATAACAAGAGTAACAAAATGCCATGTTACAAGGTTTTACGAATAGACACGTTTCCATCTTTAACCCAGGTAAATCCGAAACTGAAATTGCGGTGCTCACGGGCCAAACGTTCTGGGGCTGTCGTAACCATGCTGGACCGTGGAACCAGGTGTCATTTTTTACGAAGTCGGATGGAAGTTGACCGCGAAACAATGCATCGGCCAGGTTGTCTTTCGTAGAGACGTGACGCTACTCCACGTATCCCCCTACGCCTTGAATCTCGCGAACTCGATTTGACACGAACGTTTTTAAGGCCTGTGGTGACTTCTTCAGCCAATTCAAAACGGTGGTCGAATCAGACGAACAATCAGGAGAGAGGTAAAGCTCCGCACAATTCCAGTCGAGGAATAGTTTGTTGTTTTAACGGGGCCACTCTTGATATCGCACACACTAGCCCAACAATGATTTCGCGATTCGAGACTATAGATCGAGCTTAAACACATGCGCCGTAGCCCACCTGAGTAGCATGGCAAAATCCGTAAATCTCAATGCGCGACGGATTTTTCGTGACGAGATGACGCTCTATTGACACGTTGCAAAGAAGTTGCAACTGTCGCGCGAATGCACACCAAAGCGTGTATAATTCCTGTGGCACAGATTCGTCCCAAGCGATCCTTGTCTTCCAGCACTTCTGTATAATAGTCTTCGCGAATAAAATCACTGGTCCTAGCAGTCACAACGGATCGAATTTTCGCGATCTCCGAAAGAATCGTGCGTTTAGTAATAATATCCGGGATTTCGATTGATTTGACTGAATAAACTAGCTTGTCGCGTCGTCAAGCCCAAGATACGCCGAGAGTTTTTAAAACCGAACCGTCTTCCTTGGCACAGTTGATTCAAGATCTATTCGTCGAGATTATCAAGTGCGTGACCGTGATTTGATGCCCATTGTCGAATAAGAAACCCACCTCGTTTTAGCAGTGTGATTATGTCGTCACGGAGCTTCAAGATTTCCTGAAGGGAATCCGATCCGGTCAATAAGTCGTCAACATATAAATCGCGTTTCAGAATCGCGGCTGCTCGAGGTTACAACGCCCTTTCGACGTCAGCGAGCTGATGAATCGTACGAATCGCGAAATATGGAGCAGAAGACACACCGAATGTCACTGAGTTTAGTTCGAAAACTCTAATGGCACCTTCGTGATACCAAAGAACGCACTGATTCCGGCAACCCTCCGGATGAACGAGGATCTGTCGATACATCTTTTATATATGGTCAAGAATTTGCCAACGCGGTGAATTCCCGATAGTTTTGAATTTAAAGAAAAGGGAAAGAAATTTGGTTACAAAAAATAAAGACTTAAGACTTAAAGACTAAAGAGTAATTTTTGAGTCACAAGAAAAATAATTTATTTAGTTTTTAGAAGGGAAAGCCTTGTGGCATAAAACCGTTCTCTGTAATATTGATAGTTGCAGAAGAAGATAAGTGTGGATAGATTAGATAGATAGATTAGATAGATTAGATGTTAATTCTTTGCAAGACAAAAACAATAAAACTACATTCAATAATAATACATATTTACAGAGATCATTAGTATAGTCAATCATATCACAGCTCGACATTGCTCGTCATTAATTTATATATATTGCACAATATTATATCTGTCGTAAATCAATCACGTCATTACACTTATCACATATTCTTATCATTACGAATAATACATTTTTTTGTGACTATCAAACTTCAATTTCCATTATAGTCAACATTCGTATGATTAGCGTCATTCTACATTAGATATACATGGTCCGTGTCCCTGGACTTACATAGCAAATAGTCACGAATTGTCGCTTTAAATCTCCGTAGTGAGGGCAAATGTTTAATACGTCGAGGAATCGTATTCCATAGGCGCGCACCTTGAGATTGAAAAGATTTCAACCCTGTATCAGTACGCGACGATGGAATCGAGAGCTCCCTAGAATTAGTCCTACTAGAAGTCCGAGCCTGGTTTTTTTGAAAAAGGGCTGCAAGATACATGGGTTGACCCATGTTAATAACTTTGTATAGTTGTACCGCCGCAAAATACGCCCTTCTTCCCTAAAGATCAAGCCAGTCAAGTTTACTCCTGTAGGGACCGATATGTTCATACCTTTTAACACCACATATGTACCTCACACATGAATTCTGCAATCTTTGCAGTCTCATCCGGAGCTCACCTGACACATCAAGATACACTAAAGAGCAATAATCTAAATCAGACAGGACAAGAGCACTTGCAAGCCATTTGCGTAACGCCTCGGTGGTGCTGGATTGAAGTGATTTAAACCCATGTAGGGCCTTATTAACCTTTCGGCTAACTGCATCCACTTGCGGTTTCCATGTTAACTTCGAATCCATGACGACACCGAGGTTAGTAACAGTGTCAACAAAGGGAACAAAAACGTTACCCTGAATCTCTATGCCAGGCAAATCCATACTCTGTACTTAGAGTATGGATTTGCCTCTATACGAGACACAGAGCGTTCTCAGAAGCCCACACCGACACTGCTTTGGCCACAGCCGACAAGCGTCTTGTCCCCCGATGATGGTTATCGCAAGTAGCTTGAGTGTAGGTTTGCAAATCGTCCACGTATAATAAATGCAATACACTATCCGTAAGAATATCCTTCGTACTTTTAAAACCCGATAAAACTTCCTGAAGGTCATTAATATAAAGACTGAACAGAAGGGGCCCCAAGACAGAGCCCTGTGGTATGCCGAGATTGGTTGTGAGCCAATCTGAATTAACATTAGATACCGTAACAACTTTTTGGTTACGCCTTGTAATATATGATTTTATCCACATGACTACTCCCCTGGAGAACCCCATTCTGATCAGCTTGCGTAACAACTTGGATCGCGAAATAGTGTCGAACGCCTTACTAAAATCAAATAATAAAAGGATGGTAATTAGCCGCTTGTTATTATCTATACCGGATCGTATGTCTTCAGTCAATTTCAGTAGTGCTGTCTGCGTACTATGATGCGGACGGAAACCTGTCTGAAGGGGATCGAGGATTTCTTGCGAAAACAAATAAGCTGACTTTTGTTCATGCACGTTCTTTTCCAGAACCTTGGAGAGAAAGCTAAGAAGGGCAGTAGGACGAAAGTCCGTGACTGTAGATGGAATGGCCTTCTTTTTTAACGGTACCAAATGAGCTTTCTTCCAGGTACCGGGAAAGATCCCACTCGAGAGGGAGACATTAAAATGTCAGCAAGAAAAGGACCGATGACCGGAAGTGCTTTAGCAATAACACTTTGGGAATTCCATCTTCACCCTCTGCTTGAGAAGAAAAATGCGCGACAGCTAGGACCACATCCGAATAAGTTATCGTACTAAAAGTAAAACCTTCATCACTAGCTGATGATATTATATCTTTTAAATCGCACTCGCACTCTCTATCGAAAATGGATACTCCCGCAAAATGTGAATTAAGTTCATCCGGAGAGAAACCATGGAGTTCCTCCCGAGCTCTCCGTAAGAGTCCAAGACTCCTAAGCTCTCTGCAGATGTTCTTCCCGCTTTCAAGGGTCTCAAAAATCTTTCTTTGAATGAAGTTATGTCGTGCTTTTATCGTCCAATCCTCTGCTAGAGTCACCAGAGTCTGACATTTCTGCCAAATTTCTTGATTCCTTGTGCGGAGAAACCATCGGCGCAAGGCATCACGCTTGTTATATAGCTCCTTAAGTTCCGAATCAACCCACCGTGGTTGTACACTTTTTTTGGCCGAAATTCTTTAACTGGAGCTACTTTATCTAACGCCTTCATGATATTTACACCCAGATGTTCTAAACGAGTGTCCACGTCCGCATCCGAACAATTGATTGACGACAAATCGTACTCTTGCAGGAGAGACAGAAACTCTTCCTGTTTTATTGCCTTAAAATTACGGTACGAGAAGTTACTTATGATCGGAGTCTTAGTTGTTGGGAGGTCAATAGTCACATCAATGATGTTATGTCGATTTGGAAAGGTCGCCACCAAATTGTTCGAGTCAAGTATGACGTCGTCATTGTCAATAAAAATGACATCTATACATGTGCGAGTCTCTTTGGCATGATGAGTCGCGCCGTGATTAACTAGTTTCATGTTAAGGCTACATGAAGGCTACTGCTAGCTGTCTAATAAAATCTGATTCCGCTGATGTTGATAGCATGTTTGCGTTCAGATCACCCATAATAATGCGACGTTTAAAACCTGTCGAATGATGCTCAAGAACATCGGCACGGTCGGAGTTTCTAAGTTCAGCATCATGTGCTCTATATATAACCCCAACAAAGACGGGTGGCAAGGATCCCTGTTGCACACTACACATCAAGTATTCAGGAGCGAGCGGCTTACCCTAATCCTGCACTGTTGAGGAGGAACATAATACTGTAGCTTTGCATGAATTGTGGACATACAGGAGAATCCCACCACCTTTCCTATTCCTGTCCTGTCTGATGATGGAATAACCATCGATCTGAACGTAATCAATTCGTTACTTGGCTAAAAATATTTAAAATGCAGTCCATGAGCAACTGCTTTTAAACTTTCGAACTGAGCAAACTTATCTTTACTCAAAAATTCATTAATAAAAGTTTTCCCACTACTCACGTTATCAATCGTTTTCTGATCAAGTCCCGAGAAATCAACGTCTCCTTTAGTATATCTCGTACATCTATGCTTAGAGAACATGACGTTTCTTACTAGACTGCTGCTAGAAAGCCGGACAACCCACGGATTGCGGCCCCTACTATGCGTGTTTGCCGATGGTGTGGCTGGAATTTGCCCGTCTGATCGGAGTAAGCGTATAGACACAATGTCATCCCTCTCAATGGAAGGGACAACTGTGGAGAGGACAGCGTGGATTACGTCCGCACGTTGTTTATCAGTACCGCCAAAGAAATTAGAAATAATTAATTCTTCCGAGCCCTCTCCATAATTTGTCCTATTCATGAGAGAATAATACTTATTCCCATTAGAGGGGTCATCTAACATGTGGCGACGGTCCCCGGTTTGACGCCGATAGTGTTGCGTTCGAAACCCGTCAAGAGGTGGTTCGACCAGCGGGGTGAGACCCGACCGAGCAGCATGTACATCCGCACGGACGACAATGGTACGGTCATCGTTTCTATTATTTATTTTCGCATTATAAGGACTAGCCTTACTACTACGACTATCCTTACAACTATGACTATTTTTATTACTACTATTATAATTACTAGTATTACTATTATTATTAGCGTCTAAATACTGGGCAGATTTGTCTAAGTCCTTGAGTGACACAAATATTTGAGAATCGTCGGTGTTGACGCATTTTTGATCACCCTCACCGCGCTGCTGCTCAGTACTCTCGACCAATGTTGAGATTTTAGTGAGTAAGGAGTTAATTTGATCTTTAAGAACTCTGTTGTGGGGGGGCACAATCGATCATTGTGCAGCCTTTCCAGTTTAGAAGACTGCGCAGCAATTTTCTCTTCAAGTAACGAAAACTCAACAGCCAGACCATCATCTGCCCCTCTGTTGCTGGGACGGGAGTTGAGACTGTTCCGATAGCATCAATTTTCCTCACTAGAAGAGACTTAAGATCACCTACTGCTGCTTCAAGCAAATCAAATCGATTGGTAAATAAATTAAGCATCGATGAAGGCAGCGTACAATAACGGATAGCGCTTAGATCTAAGTTGCAGTCAGTCTCAATATTTTTTTCTTTTTTATCTGCTACGGTCTTGATGGACGGGACAAATGGCGTTGACGCTGAAATATGTTTGTCCGTTAATTTATTAATATCCTTGAGGCACTAATCTGCACTTTCAACATCTAGAATTAATTTATTATCATTGTTTACGTTTGATTCACTGCTCCCGGTGTTACTGAAATTATCTGGACTATTCAATTTTTCTAATTTACATTTTAGACATCTATATTTGTTTCCGTTTACTGGCGTCCAGTTATAATACAAATTGAGATACGGTTTATTGCAGTCCTTACATCTACGAATAAATGAATTAGGCTTTGTAATTTTATTTGCACTTATGGTATGAAGACGTCATACTTAACAAGATAAATAAAAGAAGTTATATAATGCAAAATAAAACCAGAACTTGTTAAACTGAATTAAATAATAATGCTGCGTATCGCATGAGATGGAAAAAAATAAATGAATAATTGCACATGTAGTCTTAAAAAAAAAATTCAACAATTTACATTTTTCGTAAATGTTGCGTTATATTAAAATTATTTTAAAATTTTAATTTTCAAATTTTCAAATTTTCAAATTTACAAATTTTCAAATTTTCAAATTTTCAAATTTTCAAATTTACAAATTTTCAAATTTTCAAATTTTCAATTTTTCAAATGTTTAAATTTTTAAATTTTTGCGCCCATTGTTTCGTTGCAGAATTATAAAAATATTTATATATTCGCGCGCAAGTGTGGATCAGTGCTGCCTGCTTCAGCAGGGGATAATGCGTTGCCAACTGCCGAGTACCATCCGTTAGGGGCGATGGTGCTGCGCCCTGGTGGCGAAAATGAAAAACTCCAACCAGGCGGCGACAGCAAAGTCCCGGAAAAATTGCGCAGGAAAGAGTGAGAGAAAGAGAAAGATATACTCTAACCTCTATAATTACTTGCTTTTTCTCTTCTCCTCCTCTTCGGTAAGATTTCTGACTGACTCCTCCAGAGTAATGCGAGATGACCTGCTCTAATTGGATTGAAAGACGTGAATGAGATATAGCCTCGATGAAAAACAGCGTTCTCCTGCACCTTATATAGTGTTTGTTTTTTGAGATTATTTTGACACTCTTTAGCGGAAATCCCTCCAGGCTCAAATAAAAAAACACAGCAAGGTGTGGTTTTTTGGCGTCAGCATGCGAGCCTAGTAGAGGATCCTTTCCACTATAAAAGAATCACTCCTCAGAGTGAGAAACTATAAGTATATTATGAAATGGCAGAGCGGCCACAGGCGATGTCACTTCAACTTACCGAAGATGGCGCAATCTGTGTGTGTGTGTGTGTGTGTGTGTGTGTGTGTGTGTGTGTGTGTGAGTGTGTGTAGCCAGGAGTGCGCACCTCCTACGGGTTGTGAGACCACATTATCGTGGCGAGGGCCACACGGGCAGCACTAGGTGCAATCGCGTCGCAGTAGCGAGGGCCATACGGATTCGCGTCGACTGCGAATCGCGTCGTAAGTGGCAAGAACCACGCGTAATGAAAGGATAAACCGCGTTTCGCTTCGCAAGGTATCGGACCGCGAAACGGCCCGTCACCGTGAAACTCGAACCGCCCACCGAACAAGGCGCGAACCGATGAATCTACCCAGGTGCACCGGGGCAATAGAAAACGATGAGGACGACGACGATGAGTTCATATACGCGACGGAGGATCGGCTTTTCTTTTTGTTGTGATTGTTGAACTCTTGAGAAACGTGCTGATTGCTCGGATGCTTGAAAGCTACTGACTAATTTGCGCGCGTTCGCGCCAGTATCTCACGAGCCCCCACTACTCCCGCTTCTATCGTCGGCGGTCAACATCGCTTCCGTCCGCGTATCGTTCGCGCGAAGGATAGATGGCGTCGCGTATCCCGTTGCGCCTTCGACGGAACACGCACAACATTCAATTTTACAAACTGTGTATGAAAGGCAAAGAAAACACGCTCACTAGGAAACAAAGAACCTCTGTTCTACACGATATTGGAGGGTCCGTAGTTTTATTTTTTTTTCTCCGGTAGGTATCTAGACGAATCTAATATGTCCCTAATATCATCCTGATCTTCCTTATTGTATGAATCGGAGATCAGGTGCGAGATGTGGATGCGAAGAGCAGCCTTCACTTGGATTGAATTCTCCATTAGAGGTTAGGTCGATGTTCAGCTACTTTCTGGATGAGTCTAAGCATGGGTATAGCTGAAGATTGACGTATAAGCGTATGTACAGAGATGTAAGACTTTGATTCGTACGCAACATGCATTCCAGAGTATCACAGAGAGATGGGAACTAGGGAATAGGAATTTGAATAAATTGGGTTAAGCATATAAACGTATACCCTAAGACGTTAAAGTAAAGCGTGCTAAGGATTATCTACATGCTTCGCATTCAAAAATAGAGAGAGAAGAGTTTAATCTAAAGCAAGCTTGAGATTCAGGAAAAGATTGATAAATACCTGCTCCGCAGTCTCCTGCAGGGCCCTTGGAACCATCTGAAGCATCTGAGCGATCTAATGTAAGCTCTCTCTCAAGAACTGTATTTATGGAATTCTTAATAAATAATGAGAAATATGGAGTATGATAAGTTGGTAAGACTTTAACTTAAATAATACTGTTGAAATGTAGCTCTAGTTTTATCCAATTATTGAACAATAATCCGAATTTGAAGTTGTCCTTATCAAAATTTATTCTATTGTCATAGTGGTTTTTTAAAATAATGAAAATAGCTATTGTTGAATTATTTTTTTGGGAAATGAGTCTACCGACATATCTGTTGGCTAGAAGTGTTCTTCTACCTTGGAGTGTAGGGATACTTACGATATGATTTTTTAAAGCATTGTGAAATAAGAAACAGCTCCATTCCAACCGTGGTCTAACGATGGATTTGTAGAACGATAGGGGCGTTTGTGGGTGAATACCCCATTCAAACGTGGCGATCGAGGATAACATTCTGACCCCCATTTTGGTTTTGTCCGAAATTTGAGTGACGTGTTTTTGCCAGTAGAGATAAGTAATATTTGTTGGGGAGTATAAGATCGGCTTTGTAGCCAAAAAGGCCCAGCTGCATTTTTTGAAAGATATTCTAAAGTCGAGAGTTTTGAGCCACCTATTGAGTTTGTCTAGATTAAAAATTAGGCTGCTTATGATTGTTTGGGGATCATTACTAGTGCTGGCGATAGTCAGATCATCCGCGAAGCCTAGGCAAAATGTCCTTTGGTCGATACATTGTAGGATTTTATGTATGTAAATGTTGAACAGTAACGGGCTGAATATGCAACCCTGGGACAGACCTTTGTTGGTTTTCCCTACCTTGAAAGGTAGTCCCTCAAAAATCCTTGTAATGTGTCAGTTATTGATGATGTTTTGTATAACGATGACATACTTTGGAGAAATTCCTAATGCTATCAAGAATCCTAGAAGTTTCGACAGGTTGACTGAATCATAAGCGCCTTCGATGTCGATGCTGAGAACACCCGAAAGTTGTTTTCTTGCTTTGGCGAGATTGATATTTGCATGAAGGGTGGACAAACAATCCTCACAGGACCGTTCTCACCTGAAGCCCGAGAAGTCGTCCGGTAGCACATCGTTGTTCTCCACCCATCATTGCAATCTATCATTTATAATTCTTTCGAGCGTTTTCAGTACTGCGAAGGCAAGCGCTATAGGTCGGAACCCGCTTCCCCCATTCTTGGGAATAAAACAGATGTTAAAATAGTCCCAAGAATCGGGGAATGCGTGTTCCTCCAAGAGCCGGTTGTAGAATTTGCAGAGCCATTCTAAGGAAGATATAGGTAGTTCTTTTAGGACCGTGTAGGTTATGCCGTCAGGACCAGGGGCAGAGTGAGATTTGGATCTCTCAATAACTGATTGAATTTCAGAGACAGAAAAAGGGTTATTTAGGACATCATATGTGGAGTGCGGGTAGTTCATGTTAGGGAACTCACCGTAATTGTACTTTTTGGAGATTTTGTCGAAAGCTGAGTTAAATTCTGTGTTGTTTTTGGGAACATTATTTGAAAGGTTACCGGATGAACGGCTGTGCACGGGGGTTTAAGGTTGAAATAAATTTTTGAAAGTTGCTTCTTTCTTAGAATTTTAGCGGATTCCGAACACGTTTCTTTACAGGCTATTATATTTTCTAGGCCGGGGTTAGACTTAAATTTCCAAAGTTTTCCCTTCTCCTCTCGACAGCCTCAGAATACTCTGGGGTCCACCAAGAGGCGATTTTAAACGATTTTTTTTAAATCTGTGAGGATTGAACCTGTTGAGGTTGGAATTTTCAAGGACATTGAATATGCTTTCCAGAAATATTTTATATGAATCGAGGCAATTTAAATCCGCATTATCGAAAGTATGAACTACCTGATCTATGTTTTCTTTGAACTTAGTCCAGTCGACTTTAGAAAATCCGAATTTCTTTCCGTTTGAGTAAATTAGGTAATCAAAATCTTTAAAACTAACACAAATTGGGTAGTGGTCACTGCCCGACGGGCCTGGGTGAACAGTCTAACTGATGTAGTCTCAAATGGAAGAAGAACATGTGGTGATGTCAGGGCAGCTATTTCTGTCCCATACTCTGGTTGCTGAGCCATCATATAATATATGAAAATATCGCCCATGAGTAAAACATTGGTCAAGTTATGGACAGCGTTGAAAAATTGACTAAATTTTAGGGTTGACACGTTATTGTCAGGAGAGTTGTAGGCTACCACAAGATTTATGTGGAATCCTTTCTTTGAAAATATCTTTAGAGCATTATATTCTAAATTGCTGACAATTCCGTCGAGGGAGAAGCAAGAAAATTTCAGGAACTTTCTAATATAGATTAATAGACCTCCGGTATGATTGCTGTGTCCGTTGTTTCTATCAAGTCTAACAAGGTTAATTTGTTTATTTAGTTTCTGCTATACAGATTATGTCACAGAAGTTTGAGAGATTCAAGACCTCAGTCCACCTACTGGCTATGCCGTTAGCGTTCCAATATTTGATATTAAGTAGATCTTTCATGGTGGTTTAGGAACAAAGGTCGCAGAAGTTCACATTCTCCGATGAAACGTTTGAAATTTCGAGGATTCTATGTGTATCATATTGAGAGGATTCTGTTTTGGTAGAATTATCTCTGTTAGTTTTTCCTTATCTTTGTTTTCTGATTTTCTAATATTTTTTTCCGCTTTCTTCTTTCTCTTCGAGGCGCTTGATCTCGAAGAGGAAGAAGAACTATTAATGTCTTCTGCGATTCTTGGGGTGAAAATACGGGTTTATGTAGGAGGTTTCTTTTTGCCAGCTGAATTGGGAGAGATAACTAAATTAGTTTGCATAGCATTTTCAAGGTCACTGTGAGTTTCATTCTGGGAAGGGGGAATCGGAGTTGGTATTAGTCTATTTTGGATTTGAGACAGGCCTTTGCCCTTATTGTTCTGACTATTGGCAAACAATGGAGTAAGAATTTGTACTGCCTTTTCCCCCAAAGTGGGGAGAGTTGGAAAGGTGGGTTTGTTGGATGTTTGAGTGGGAAGAATGATTTCTTCCTCAAAATTGTTCGTTTTAGAAAAATATTAGATTTAAACAAAGAAATACCAAAGTCCGAAATAGAAAAACTAAACATTATCCAGAGAAAAACCACAGAGAAACCCACAAACGAAACCCACTGAAGGGATGTTGTGGCATATGAGACTAGGACACACGTCACTAGACTACATGAAGCAGATGCAAAAGTATGAGGAAAAATTGAAAAATGTTAAACTTAATAGAGAAATCATGGAGTGTGAGACGTGTATCCTAGCAAAAATTGAAAATTTACCGTTCAAAAATAACGGAGGTAGATCAAACAGACTCCTTCACACTATACATGTAGATACAATGGGAAAAATTTCCCCAGCCTCCTTCCCGAGCGAAAACCATTTTATTATCGTATTCATAGATGAGTATATCAGGTTTGCCAAAGCATACAGTATAAAGCACAAGAGTGAATCAGGCATATGTCTGGTAATGTATTTGACTCATATGAGAAATCTATTAGGAAAACACGAAAAAGTTTTCTTACTTCAAAGCCGACAATGGTACAGAGTTCACAGGTGGAGAGTTTTCAGAGATAATGAAGAGAGAAGGAATGAGCAGTGGTTTCGTACCAACATATACTCCAAAGTTGAATGGAACGGCTGAAAGGGTAAACAAAACAATCAAGATGAAAATAAGAACACTGATGATCGATTCAGGATTGCCAGCATTTATGTGGTTACTAGCAACAGAAGCAGCTATATACACGTACAATCGAACTCCACACAAGTGAAAAGATTACAAAACACGTTTATTCATGCTGAGCCCAAACAAGAACAACCACGTGGACGAATTGAGAAGATTCGGATGCGTGTCATATGTGAAAATACCAATTCCAGAGAACAAATTTTCAGAGAGAACAGTAAAAGCTATCTTGGTGGGATACACACCAACTGGATACCTGCTGTGCCATCCACAGACACAGAGATTCTTAAATTCTAGACACGTGAAGCGCAATGAAAAGCCAGTGTACAAGGACACAGTAGATAAACCAGATACAATTGAGCTGAAATTCAGAAATAGCAGAGAAAATGAGCATACAGAGCAAACAAAGAAAGAGAAAACAAATAATACAGAGACTACGCAAAATAATGAAGTAGTAACCTCAAGATCTGAAACAGATAAACCACCAAAAAGAAAAATCGCGCAAGAAGAACCAGCAGAAGTCACAATGAGAAAAATTCCAAAGAGAAAAGCAAAAGAAAATCTAAAAAGAGATCCAATTTTTATATAGAGAGCTGAATGTGCTGTCTTAGAGGAAACCAACGACAAGATCAAAGATGAATTGATTTATGCACAGATGGCAACTTTGAGCAGAGACCCAATAAACTACAGAGAAGCCGTAAATTCGTCTGACAGAGACAAATGGAAAGAGGTGATACAAGAAGAGTTGAAATCGCTGACAAAGAACGAAGTTTGGGAAATTGTAGATAAACCGAAAGTTAATTCAGAGAACAAGAGACCGAATATCATAGATTCCAGATGGATATTCAAAATCAAAAGAGATGAAAATGGACAAGAAAGATTCAAGGTCAAACTTATTATCAGAGGCTTCAAAGATAAGAACAAATACAAACTAAGGGAAACATACGCTCCAGTATCACGTCTGCCAGTGATAAGAACTGCACTGGCAGTAATTAACAAGTAAGATCTAAACGCTGTTCAACTAGACGTGAAGACCGGTTTTTAAACAGCGACTTGGATGAAGAGATACATGGAGATTCCAGAGTACTTAGAAATAAGTGAAAATATCAGAGTAAAGAAAGCGTGCTCATTAAAGAAAACTTTATACGGACTAAAAGTTAGTCCCAAGAAATGGAACTTGAAGTTTACAGAAGAAGTCAAAAGGAGTGGCCTGGTAAGAGATATAAATGACCCATGCCTTTTTACCTGGAGAAAGGAAGGAAAAGTTGTACTGCTAGTGTTGTACGTTGATGATATCATACTAGCAAGCAACGATTCGAAGAAACTGCAAGAGATTAAATCCAATTTGTGCAAAACATTCCAGATGAAAGACTTAGAATTTAGAGATGAAGAACTTAGACTATATTTAGGAATGAAAATACAGAGAGACAGAGAAAACAAAATAATGACGCTAAATCAAGCAGAGTATACAGAGAGACAGAGAAAACAGAATAATGACGCTAAATCAAGCAGAGTATACAGAGAAAATATTGGAAAGATTCCATACGACTGAAAGTAAGGCACAAAGTATGCCTATGGTGACACGACAAGTGAAAAACAGAGAACTGAAAGTTTCAGAGAAATCTCAAGAAGGAGAAATACCATGCAGAGCACCATACAGAGAAGCAATAGGTAGCTTGCTGTATTAGTCAGGAGTGACAAGAGCTGACATAGTATACGCCGTAAACTACATGTCACGCAAACAACAATCACCAACACAGAACGACTGGAAAGAAGTGAAGAGAATTTTCAGATACTTGAGAGGAACTACACAGTTGGATATAATATTCAGAGATCAAGGAGTCAAACTGGAAGCTTTCACTGACTCCAGCTTCAGAGACTGTTAAGGATCAGTATCGACAGGTGGGTACGTAATTTTTTTTTTTTTTATATTAATGCTTTTGAAGGCACCTAGGTGGCCTTATTTCAGCATCTTGCTTTATTAATCAAAAAAAGAAAATTTAATACAATCTATTTCATTATACATATTTACATGGAGTATTTATATTTATATACATTCTTATTTAACTATAATGTTACAATGTTCATACTGGTCTGTGCACAGAATCGAGGAAATTTACAATATCGCAACAAGTTTGAGATTTAGGATATACTAATATGTTATCAATGTTCTGTGGTAGTGAATATTTATTTTTACAAATTTTTTTAATGAGGATTTTTCTTTGATTATCATGCACGGGGCATTGCCACAGTATATGATTGAGATCCTCTTCAACTTTCATATCACATTGTGCACAAATTGGTGACTGCTAACTTTACTCTGGCTAACAAGGCAGCTAGGTTGTAATGATTTATCCTGCATCTGTTTATTGAAACTATAAAATTACGAGTGCGATTACATCTATAGAACCAAGGTTTTGGTGTATTTTTATAATATAATTCAAAGTATTTTCTTCCTTTAAAACTATTGTCTAAGCAGAATTGGTTTGTATTAGTATGTGAGTCTTTTTTAAAATTTTGGAACAAATCAGTGAAAGGCAGAGTAAAAGTAGTAGATGCTTTTTTTGTAGTGTATGATTTTGCTAATAAGTCCACTGTTTCGTTACCTAGTACTCCAATATGTGCTGGTGTCCATAAAAATCTGACAACTTTAGTTGGGTTTTCGTTAACTATTGTATTAAATAGTTGTTTAATTTTAAGTATGTAATAATTTATTTTAATATTAATTTTGACTGATTGTAAACTTTGTAGTGCACTTAAAGAGTCGGTGACTATTGTAAAATCTGTATGGTTACTTTTTTGGATTAGTTGCAAAGCTTTGACTATTGCTAAACATTCTGCTGTAAAAATGGAGGAATTTTTTGGGATTGCTAGACCTGTATTTTTGTTAGTATTAGAATAGTGACAAGCTGAACCAACTGCGTTATTTAGTTTAGGGTACGTAATTAAACTGTATGGAAATGCAGTAGCCTGGAGAAGTTATAAACAGGACTACGTATCGCTATCAACTTGTCAGGTAGAATACCTTGCCATGACCGAAGCTTGCCAAGAATTGATATTTCTGAACAAGGCTGTCAGAGATATTACGGGAATAACGTATTATCCTGTTTCAATTTGGTGCAACAACAAGTCAGCTGGAAATTGCACTCAAATGGATGGCCCACAAAAATTGAAAATTTTTGATGATGACGTCACAGAGATCCAGAGAAAATTAAAAAAAGATAAATCAGTGGGAGTAAAAGTTATATTACATGTATACTAGAAGATAAAGTAATAGTACACTGGATTGATAGGAAAGAGAATCAAGCAGATATTATGACTAAACCCCTTCTCACTCGAACTCATAAATACTTCAGAGACAAAATAATTTGCACAGCACCAGTGAAAATATAAATATTCAGAGTCAACGAGCTTCTGTTTTATTATGTTTCAGGATCCTGTAAGGAGTAGGAGACTAGGAGGGAAGGAGTGTCGGCTGAGTCCTCAGCAGGCTCCGTGCCTCGCAGCATAAGTTGCAGGGAGAGGGCGCTCCCCACTCATTGTGCGACTAATTCCCGATCCACTACATCCATCCTGCATAGTCTGACACTAATTTATTTAAATAAACCGCTCTCGGTTCACGCGCTACCTAACCTAGCCCGACTGGGTCATCGCAGTGAGTTACAGTGCTGTGAAATTTTTCGACTCACAATTAAATTCCACAAAAAATGAATACTTGTGTATATTTTTAAATTACCCAAACAGCATGAAATATTTCATAAATAACGGTAATATTTCTTGTAAGATTTGGAATATTACAGAAATATTTCAATGAAATATTACTGTAATATTCTTATGTCCCCTTTTACGGCGCATTGTAATATTTCATGTAATGTTCAAGAAATATTTCATGAATAATTCACGTAATATTTCCTGAAATATATCTAACATATTAAGTAAATATTTCATATTATACACATTACTATATAATGAAATATTACATGAAATATGTAAGAAATATTATAGAAATGTTTAGCGTAATATTACATGAATTGTTTCAGAAATATTTCTGTAATATTTCCAAGATCAAACGGCTTTACTGAATCTTTCGAGGAATATTAGAAATATTTAGCGTAACATTACATGAAATATTTCAGAAATATTTATGTAATATTTCCAAGATCAAATTGCTTTACTGAATCTTTCGTGAAATATTACAGAAATATTTCTGAAATGTTTATCATAACATTAAATGAAATGTTTCAGAAATGTTTATCGGAACATTACATGAAATATTTCAGAAATATTTCTGTAATATTTCCAATATCAAACGGCTTTACTGAATCTTTCGTGAAATATTACTGAAATATTTCAGAAATGTTAAGCGTAACATTACGTGAATTCTTTCTGAAATATTTCTGTAATATTTCGAAGATCAAACGGCTTTACTGAATCTTTCGTGAAATATTACTGAAATAATTTAGAAACGTGGAACGGAATATTACATGAAATGTTTCAAAAATATTTCTGTAATATTTCCTAGGTAAAATGACATTACTGAATCTTACTTGAAATATTTCAGAAATATTTCAGAAATGTTTATCATAACATTATATGAAATGTTTCAGAAATAAGTCTGTAATATTTCCAATATCAAACGGCTTTACTGAATCTTTCGTGGAATATTACAGAAATATTTCACAATTGTTTAGCGTAACATTACGTGAAATATTTTAGAAATATTTCTGTAATATTTCCAATATCAAACAGCTTTACTGAATCTTTCGTGGAATATTACAGAAATATTTCACAAATGTTTAGCGTAACATTACGTGAAATGTTTTAGAAATATTTCTGTAATATTTCGTAGATCAAACAACTTTACTGAATCTTTCGTGAAATATTACTGAAATATTTCAGAAATGTGTAGCGGAACATTACATGAAATGTTTCAGAAATATTTCTGTAATATTTCCAATATCAAACAGCTTTACTGAATCTTTCGTGGAATATTACAGAAATATTTCACAAATGTTTAGCGTAACATTACGTGAAATGTTTTAGAAATATTTCTGTAATATTTCGTAGATCAAACAACTTTACTGAATCTTTCGTGAAATATTACTGAAATATTTCAGAAATGTGTAGCGGAACATTACATGAAATGTTTCAGAAATATTTCTGTAATATTTCCAATGTCAAATGGCATTACTGAATCTTTCTTGAAATATTACAGAAATATTTCAGAAATGATTATCGTAACATTAAATGAAATGTTACAGAAATGTTTATCGTAACATTACATGAAATATTTCAGAAATATTTCTGTAATATTTCCAATATCAAACGGCTTTACTGAATCATTCGTGAAATATTACTGAAATATTTCAGAAATGTGTAGCGGAACATTACATGAAATGTTTTAGAAATATTTCTGTAATATTTCGTAGATCAAACAACTTTACTGAATCTTTCGTGAAATATTACTGAAATATTTCAGAAATGTGTAGCGGAACATTACATGAAATGTTCCAGAAATATTTCTGTAATATTTTCTAGATCAAATGGCATTACTGAATCTTTCTTGAAATATTTCAGAAATATTTCGCAAATGTTTATCGTAACATTACATGAAACATTTCAGAAATATTTCTGTAATATTTCCAATATCAAACGGCTTTACTAAATCTTTCGTGAAATATTACTGAAATATTTCAGAAATGTGTAGCGGAAAGTTACATGAAATGCTTCATAAATATTTCTGTAATATTTCCAAGATCAAACGGCTTTACTGAATCTATAGTGAAATATTACTGAAATAATTCAGAAATGTGTAGCGGAATATTACGTCATGAAATGTGTCAGATATATTTCTGTAATATTTCTTATATCAAACGGCTTTACTGAATCTGAAATATTACAGAAATATTCCAGAAATGTTTAGCGTATCATTACATTAAGTGTTTCAGAAATATTTCTGTAATATTTCGTAGATCAAACGACTTTAATGAATCTTTCGTGAAATATTACAGAAATATTTCACAAATGTTTATCGTAACATTACATGAAACATTTCAGAAATATTTCTGTAATATTTCCAAGATCAAACGGCTTTACTGAATCTTTAGTGAAATATTACTGAAATATTTCAGAAATGTGTAGCGGAACATTACATGAAATGTTACAGAAATATTTCTGTAATATTTCCAATATAAAACAGCTTTACTGAATCTTTCGTGGAATATTACAGAAATATTTCACAAATGTTTAGCGTAACATTACGTGAAATGTTTTAGAAATATTTCTGTAATATTTCGTAGATCAAACAACTTTACTGAATCTTTCGTGAAATATTACTGAAATATTTCAGAAATGTGTAGCAGAACATTACATGAAATGTTTCAGAAATATTTCTGTAATATTTCCAATGTCAAATGGCATTACTGAATCTTTCTTGAAATATTACAGAAATATTTCAGAAATGATTATCGTAACATTAAATGAAATGTTTCAGAAATGTTTATCTGAACATTACATATAATATTTCAGAAATATTTCTGTATTATTTCCAATATCAAATGGCTTTACTGAATCTTTCGTGAAATATTACTGAAATATTTCAGAAATATTAAGCGTAACATAACGTGAATTCTTTCAGAAATATTTCTGGAATATTTCGTAGATCAAACGGCTTTACTGAATCATTCGTGAAATATTACTGAAATATTTCAGAAATGTGTAGCGGAACATTACATGAAATGTTTCAGAAATATTTCTGTAATATTTCCAATATCAAACGGCTTTACTGAATCTTTCGTGAAATATTACTGAAATATTTCAGAAATGTTAAGCGTAACATTACGTGAATTCTTTCAGAAATTTTTCTGTAATATTTCCAAGATCAAACGGCTTTACTGAATCTTACGTGAAATATTACTGAAATATTTCAGACATGTTTAGCGGAATATTACATGAAATGTTCCAGAAATATTTATGTAATATTTCAAAGTCAAATGGCATTACTGAAACATTCTTGAAATATTACAGAAATATTTCAGAAATATTTCAGTAATATTTCGAAGACCAAACAGCTTTACTGAATTTTTCGTGAAATATTACTGAGATATTTCAGAAACGTGTAGCGGAATATTACATGAAATGTTCCAGAAATATTTCTGTAATATTTCCAATATCATACGAGTTTACTGAATCTTTCGTGGAATATTTCAGAAATATTTCGCAAATGTTTAGCGTAACATTACATGAAATGTTTGAGAAATATTTCTGTATTATTTTGAAGATCAAACGGCTTTACTGAATCTTTCTTTAAATATTACAGAAATATTTCAGAAATGTTTAGCGTATCATTACATGAAATATTTTAAAAATATTTCTGTAATATTTCCAAGAGCAAACGGCTTTACTGAATCTTTCTTGAAATATTACAGAAATATTTCACAAATGTTTATCGGAACATTACATGAATTATTTCAGAAATAGTTCTGTAATATTCCATGGGCAAATGGCATTAGTGAATCTTTTTTGAAATATTACAGAAATATTTCACAAATGTTTATCGTAACATTAAATAAAATGTTTCAGATATCTTTGTGTAATATTTCCAAGATCAAATGGTTTTACTGAATATTTCGTGAAAATTACTGAAACATTTCATGTAATGATACGCTAAACATTTCTGAAATATTTCCAAGGTCAAATGGCATTACTGAATCTTTCTTGAAATATTACAGAAATATTTCACAAATGTTTATCGGAACATTACATGAATTATTTCAGAAATAGTTCTGTAATATTCCATGGGCAAATGGCATTAGTGAATCTTTTTTGAAATATTACAGAAATATTTCAGAAATGTGTAGCGGAATATTACATTAAATGTTCCAGAAATATTTCTGTAATATTTCCAATATCATACGAGTTTACTGAATCTTTCGTGGAATATTTCAGAAATATTTCGCAAATGTTTAGCGTAACATTACATGAAATGTTTGAGAAATATTTCTGTATTATTTTGAAGATCAAACGGCTTTACTGAATCTTTCTTTAAATATTACAGAAATATTTCAGAAATGTTTAGCGTATCATTACATGAAATATTTGAAAAATATTTCTGTAATATTTCCAAGAGCAAACGGCTTTACTGAATCTTTCGTGAAATATTACTGATATATTTCAGAAATGTGTAGCGGAATATTACGTCATGAAATGTTCCAGAAATATTTCTTTAATATTTCTTAGATCAAACGGCTTTACTGAATCTGAAATATTACAGAAATATTTCAGAAATGTTTAGCGTATCATTACATTAAGTGTTTCAGAAATATTTCTGTAATATTTCCAAGATCAAACGGCTTTACTGAATCTTTCGAGGAATATTAGAAATATTTAGCGTAACATTACATGAAATATTTCAGAAATATTTATCTAATATTTCCAAGATCAAATTGCTTTACTGAATCTTTCGTGAAATATTACAGAAATATTTCTGAAATGTTTATCGTAACATTAAATGAAATGTTACAGAAATGTTTATCGGAACATTACATGAAATATTTCAGAAATATTTCTGTAATATTTCCAATATCAAACGGCTTTACTGAATCTTTCGTGAAATATTACTGAAATATTTCAGAAATGTTAAGCGTAACATTACGTGAATTCTTTCAGAAATATTTCTGTAATATTTCCTAGGTAAAATGACATTACTGAATCTTACTTGAAATATTTCAGAAATGTTTCAGAAATAAGTCTGTCATATTTCCAATATCAAACGGCTTTACTGAATCTTTCGTGGAATATTACAGAAATATTTCACAATTGTTTAGCGTAACATTACGTGAAATATTTTAGAAATATTTCTGTAATATTTCGTAGATCAAACGGCTTTACTGAATCATTCGTGAAATATTACTGAAATATTTCAGAAATGTGTAGCGGAACATTACATGAAATGTTACAGAAATATTTCTGTAATATTTCCAATATCAAACAGCTTTACTGAATCTTTCGTGGAATATTACAGAAATATTTCACAAATGTTTAGCGTAACATTACGTGAAATGTTTTAGAAATATTTCTGTAATATTTCGTAGATCAAACAACTTTACTGAATCTTTCGTGAAATATTACTGAAATATTTCAGAAATGTGTAGCGGAACATTACATGAAATGTTTCAGAAATATTTCTGTAATATTTCCAATATCAAACAGCTTTACTGAATCTTTCGTGGAATATTACAGAAATATTTCACAAATGTTTAGCGTAACATTACGTGAAATGTTTTAGAAATATTTCTGTAATATTTCGTAGATCAAACAACTTTACTGAATCTTTCGTGAAATATTACTGAAATATTTCAGAAATGTGTAGCGGAACATTACATGAAATGTTTCAGAAATATTTCTGTAATATTTCCAATGTCAAATGGCATTACTGAATCTTTCTTGAAATATTACAGAAATATTTCAGAAATGATTATCGTAACATTAAATGAAATATTACAGAAATGTTTATCGTAACATTACATGAAATATTTCAGAAATATTTCTGTAACATTTCCAATATCAAATGGCATTACTGAATCTTTCTTGAAATATTTCAGAAATATTTCGCAAATGTTTATCGTAACATTACATGAAACATTTCTGAAATATTTCAGTAATGTTTCACGAAAGATTCAGTAAAGCCGTTTGATATTGGAAATATTACAGAAATATTTCTGAAATATTTCATGTAATGTTCAGATAAACATTTCTGAAACATTTCATTTAATGTTACGATAATCATTTCTGAAATATTTCTGTAATATTTCAAGAAAGATTCAGTAATGCCATTTGACATTGGAAATATTACAGAATTATTTCTGAAACATTTCATGTAATGTTCCGCTACACATTTCTGAAATATTTCAGTAATATTTCACGAAAGATTCAGTAAAGTTGTTTGATATTGGAAATATTACAGAAATATTTCTAAAACATTTCACGTAATGTTACGCTAAACATTTGTGAAATATTTCTGTAATATTCCACGAAAGATTCAGTAAAGCTGTTTGATATTGGAAATATTACAGAAATATTTATGAAGCATTTCATGTAACTTTCCGCTACACATTTCTGAAATATTTCAGTAATATTTGACGAAAGATTGAGTAAAGCCGTTTGATATTGGAAATATTACAGAAATATTTCTGAAATGTTTCATGTAATGTTACGATAAATATTTCTGAAATATTTCAGTAATATTTCACGAAAGATTCATTAAAGCCGTTTGATCTACGAAATATTACAGAAATATTTCTGAAACACTTAATGTAATGATACGCTAAACATTTCTGAAATATTTCTGTAATATTTCAGATTCAGTAAAGCCGTTTGATCTAAGAAATATTACAGAAATATTTCTGGAACATTTCATGACGTAATATTCCGCTACACATTTATGAATTATTGAAGTAATATTTCACGAAATATTCATTAAAACCGTTTGATCTTGGAAATATAACTGAAATATTTCTGAAATATATCATGTAATATTCCGCAACAGATTTCTGTAATATTACTGTAATATTTCAAGAATGATTCACTAATGAAATTTGACCATGGAATATTATAGAGATATTTATGAAACATTTCCTGTAACGTTCCGCTACACATTTCTGAAATATTTCAGTAATATTTCACTAAAGATTCAGTAAAGCCGTTTGATCTTGGAAATATTACAGAAATATTTATGAAGCATTTCATGCAACTTTCCGCTACACATTTCTGAAATATTTCAGTAATATTTCACGAAAGATTTAGTAAAGCCGTTTGATATTGGAAATATTACAGAAATATTTCTGAAATGTTTCATGTAATGTTACGATAAACATTTGCGTAATATCTCAGTAATATTTCACGAAAGATTCAGTAAAGCCGTTTGATCTTCAAAATAATACAGAAATATTTCTCAAACATTTCATGTAATGTTACGCTAAACATTAGTGAAATATTTCTGAAATATTCCACGAAAGATTCAGTAAAGCCGTTTGATCTACGAAATATTCCAGAAATATTTCTGAAAGAATTCACGTAATGTTACGCTTAACATTTCAGAAATATTTCAGTAACATTTCACGAAAGATTCAGTAAAGCCGTTTGATATTCAAAATATGACAGAAATATTTCTGAAATATTTTATGTAATGTTCAGATAAACATTTCTGAAACATTTCATTTAATGTTACGATAATCATTTCTGAAATATTTCTGTAATATTTCAAGAAAGATTCAGTAATGCTATTTGACATTGGAAATATTACAGAAATATTTCTGAAACATTTCATGTAATGTTCCGCTACACATTTCTGAAATATTTCAGTAATATTTCACGAAAGATTCAGTAAAGTTGATTGATCTACGAAATATTACAGAAATATTTCTAAAACATTTCACGTAATGCTACGCTAAACATTTGTGAAATATTTCTGTAATATACCACGAAAGATTCAGTAAAGCTGTTTGATATAGGAAATATTACAGAAATATTTCTGTAACATTTCATGTAATGTTCCGCTACACATTTCTGAAATATTTCAGTAATATTTCACTAAAGATTCAGTAAAGCCGTTTGATCTTGGAAATATTACAGAAATATTTATGAAGCATTTAATGTAACTTTCCGCTACACATTTCTGAAATATTTCAGTAATATTTCACAAAAGATTGAGTAAAGCCGTTTGATATTGGAAATATTACAGAAATATTTCTGAAATGTTTCATCTAATGTTACGATAAACATTTGTGAAATATTTCTGTAATATTTCACGAAAGATTCATTAAAGCCGTTTGATCTACGAAATATTACAGAAATATTTCTGAAACACTTAATGTAATGATACGCTAAACATTTCTGAAATATTTCTGTAATATTTCAGATTCAGTAAAGCCGTTTGATCTAAGAAATATTACAGAAATATTTCTGGAACATTTCATGACGTAATATTCCGCTACACATTTCTGAATTATTAAAGTAATATTTCACGAAACATTCATTAAAACCGTTTGATCTTGGAAATATAACTGAAATATTTCTGAAATATTTCATGTAATATTCCGCAACAGATTTCTGTAATATTTCTGTAATATTTCAAGAATGATTCACTAATGAAATTTGACCATGGAATATTACAGAGATAAGTATGAAACATTTCCTGTAACGTTCCGCTACACATTTCTGAAATATTTCAGTAATATTTCAAGAATGATTCAGTAAAGCCGTTTGGTCTTCGAAACATTACTGAAATATTTCTGAAATATTTCTGTAATATTTCAAGAATGATTTAGTAATGCCATTTGACCTTGAAATATTACAGAAATATTTCTGAAGCATTTCATGTAATGTTACGCTTAACATTTGTGAAATATTTCTGTAATATTCCACGAAAGATTCAGTAAAGCCGTTTGATCTGGGAAATATTACAGAAATATTTCTGGAACATTTCATGACGTAATATTCCGCTACACATTTCTGAAATATTTCAGTAATATTTCACGAAAGATTCAGTAAAGCCGTTTGCTCTTGGAAATATTACAGAAATATTTTTCAAATATTTCATGTAATGTTACGATTAACATTTATGAAATATTTCTGTAATATTCCACGAAAGATTCAGTAAACCCGTTTGATATTGGAAACATTACAGAAATATTTCTGGAACATTTAATGTATTATTCCGCTACACATTTCTCAAATATCTGAAACAATTCACGTAATGTTACGCTAAACATGTCTGAAATATTTCAGTAATATTTCATGAAAGATTTAGTAATGCCATTTGCCCATGGAATATTACAGAACTATTTCTGAAATAATTCATGTAATGTTCCGATAAACATTTGTGAAATATTTCTGTAATATTCCACGAAAGCTTCAGTAAAGCCATTTGATCTAGGAAATATTACAGAAATATTTCTGGAACATTTCATGTAATATTCCGCTACACGTATCTGAAATATCTCAGTAGTATTTCACGAAAGATTCAGTAAAGCTGTTTGGTCTTCGAAATATTTCTGAAATATTTCTGAAATATTTCTGTAATACTTCAAGAATGTTTCAGTAATGCCATTTGACCTTGAAATATTACAGAAATATTTCTGGAGCATGTCATGTAATGTTACGCTAAACATTTGTGAAATATTTTTGTAATATTACTGGAACATTTAATGACGTAATATTCCGCTACGAATTTCTGAATTATTGAAGTAATATTTCACGAAAGATTCAGTAAAGCCTTTTGGTCTTGGAAATATTACTGAAATATTTCTGAAATATTTCATGTAATATTCCGCTACACGTTTCTGAAATATTTCAGTAATATTTCACGAAAGATTCAGTAAAGCTGTTTCATCTTGGAAATATTACAGAAATATTTTTCAAATATTTCATGTAATGTTACGATAAACATTTATGAAATATTTCTGTAATATTAAAAGAAAGATTCAGTAAAGCCGTTTGATCTTCAAAATAATACAGAAATATTTCTGAAACATTTCATGTAATGTTACGCTAAACATTTGTGAAATATTTCTGTAATATTCCACGAAAGATTCAGTAAACCCGTTTGATATTGGAAATATTACAGAAATATTTCTGGAACATTTAATGTATTATTCCGCTACACATTTCTCAAATATTTCAGTAATATTTCACGAAATATTCAGTAAAGCCGTTTGATCTTGAAAATATTACAGAAATATTTCTGAAACAATTCACGTAATGTTACGCTAAACATGTCTGAAATATTTCAGTAATATTTTATGAAAGATTTAGTAAAGCCGTTTGATATTGGAAATATTACAGAAATATTTCTGAAATATTTCATGTAATGATACGCTAATCATTTCTGAAATATTTCTGTAATATTTAAAGAAAGATTCAGTAAAGCCGTTTGATCTTCTAAATAATACAGAAATATTTCTCAAACATTTCATGTAATATTACGCTAAACATTTGTGAAATATTTCTGAAATATTCCACGAAAGATTCAGTAAACCCGTTTGATATTGGAAATATTACAGAAATATTTCTGAAATATTTCATGTAATGTTACGATAAACATTTCTGAAATATTTCAGTAATATTTCACGAAAGATTCAGTAAAGCCGTTTGATCTTGGAAATATTACAGAAATATTTCTCAAATATTTCATGTAATGTTACGATAAACATTTATGTAATATTTCTGTAATATTTAAAGAAAGATTCAGTAAAGCCGTTTGATCTTCAAAATAATACAGAAATATTTCTGAAACATTTCATGTAATGTTACGCTAAACATTTGTGAAATATTTCTGTTTGATCTTGGAAATATTACAGAAATATTTCTCAAATATTTCATGTAATGTTACGATAAACATTTATGTAATATTTCTGTAATATTTAAAGAAAGATTCAGTAAAGCCGTTTGATCTTCAAAATAATACAGAAATATTTCTGAAACATTTCATGTAATGTTACGCTAAACATTTGTGAAATATTTCTGTAATATTCCACGAAAGATTCAGTAAACCCGTTTGATATTGGAAATTTTACAGAAATATTTCTGAAATATTTCATGTAATGTTACGATAAACATTTCTGAAATATTTCAGTAATATTTCACGAAAGACTCAGTAAAGCCGTTTAAGCTTCCAAATAATACAGAAATATTTCTAAAACATTTCATGTAATGTTACGCTAAACATTTGTGAAATATTTCTGTAATATTCCACGAAAGATTCAGTAAAGCCATTTGATCTAGGAAATATTACAGAAATATTACTGGAACATTTCATGACGTAATATTCCGCTACACATTTCTAAATTATTGAAGTAATATTTCACGAAATATTCAGTAAAGCAGTTTGATCTTGGATATATTACTGAAACATTTCTGAAATATTTCATGTAATATTTCTGAAATATTTCATGTAATATTCCGCAACAGATTTCTGTAATATTTTTGTAATATTTCAAGAATGATTCACGAATGAAATTTGACAATGGAATATTACAGAAATATTTATGAAACATTTCATGTAACTTTCCGCTACACATTTCTGAAATAATTCAGTAATGTTATACGAAAGATTTAGTAAAGCCGTTTGATATTGGAAATATTACAGAAATATTTCTGAAATATTTCATGTTATGGGACGATAAACATTTATGAAATATTTCTGTAATATTTAAAGAAAGTTTCAGTAAAGCCGTTTGATCTTCAAAATAATACAGAAATATTTCTGAAATATTTCATGTAATGTTACGCAAATATTTATATTTATTTATTAATATTTATGTAATATTTCAAAGTCAAATGGTATTACTGAATCATTCTTGAAATATTACATAAATATTTCAGAAATATTACATAAATATTTCAAGAAAGATTCAGTAAAGCCGTTTGGTCTTTGAAATATTACTGAAATATTTCTGAAATATTTATGTAATATTTCAAGAATGATTCAGTAATACCATTTGACTTTGAAATATTACATAAATATTTCAGAAATATTACATAAATATTTCACGAAAGATTCAGTAAAGCCGTTTGATCTTGGAAATATTACAGAAATAGTTCTCAAATATTTCATGTAATATTCCGCTAAACATGTCTGAAATATTTCAGTAATATTTCACGTAAGATTCAGTAAAGCCGTTTGATATTGGAAATATTACAGAAATATTTCTGAAAGAATTCACGTAATGTTACGATTAACATTTCTGAAATATTTCAGTAATGTTTCACGAAAGATTCAGTAAAGCCGTTTGATATTGGAAATATTACAGAAATATTTCTGAAATATTTCATGTAATGTTCAGATAAACATTTCTGAAACATTTCATTTAATGTTACGATAATCATTTCTGAAATATTTCTGTAATATTTCAAGAAAGATTCAGTAATGCCATTTGACATTGGAAATATTACAGAATTATTTCTGAAACATTTCATGTAATGTCCCGCTACACATTTCTGAAATATTTCTGTAATATTCCACGAAAGATTCAGTAAAGCCATTTGATCTAGGAAATATTACAGAAATATTACTGGAACATTTCATGACGTAATATTCCGCTACACATTTCTAAATTATTGAAGTAATATTTCACGAAATATTCAGTAAAGCAGTTTGATCTTGGATATATTACTGAAATATTTCTGAAATATTTCATGTAATATTTCTGAAATATTTCATGTAATATTCCGCAACAGATTTCTGTAATATTTTTGTAATATTTCAAGAATGATTCACGAATGAAATTTGACAATGGAATATTACAGAAATATTTATGAAACATTTCATGTAACTTTCCGCTACACATTTCTGAAATAATTCAGTAATGTTATACGAAAGATTTAGTAAAGCCGTTTGATATTGGAAATATTACAGAAATATTTCTGAAATATTTCATGTAATGTTACGATAAACATTTATGAAATATTTCTGTAATATTTAAAGAAAGCCGTTTGCTCTTGGAAATATTACAGAAATATTTTTCAAATATTTCATGTAATGTTACGATTAACATTTATGAAATATTTCTGTAATATTCCACGAAAGATTCAGTAAACCCGTTTGATATTGGAAACATTACAGAAATATTTCTGGAACATTTAATGTATTATTCCGCTACACATTTCTCAAATATTTCAGTAATATTTCACGAGAGATTCAGTAAAGCCGTTTGATCTTGAAAATATTACAGAAATATTTCTGAAAGAATTCACGTAATGTTACGCTAAACATGTCTGAAATATTTCAGTAATATTTCATGAAAGATTTAGTAATGCCATTTGCCCATGGAATATTACAGAACTATTTCTGAAATAATTCATGTAATGTTCCGATAAACATTTGTGAAATATTTCTGTAATATTCCACGAAAGCTTCAGTACAGCCATTTGATCTAGGAAATATTACAGAAATATTTCTGGAACATTTCATGTAATATTCCGCTACACGTATCTGAAATATCTCAGTAATATTTCACGAAAGATTCAGTAAAGCTGTTTGGTCTTCGAAATATTAATGAAATATTTCTGAAATATTTCTGTAATATTTCAAGAATGTTTCAGTAATGCCATTTGACCTTGAAATATTACAGAAATATTTCTGGAGCATGTCATGTAATGTTACGCTAAACATTTGTGAAATATTTTTGTAATATTACTGGAACATTTAATGACGTAATATTCCGCTACGAATTGCTGAATTATTGAAGTAATATTTCACGAAAGATTCAGTAAAGCCGTTCGATCTTGGAAATATTACAGAAATATTTCTCAAATATTTCATGTAATGTTACGATAAACATTTATGTAATATTTCTGTAATAATTAAAGAAAGATTCAGTAAAGCCGTTTGATCTTCAAAATAATACAGAAATATTTCTGAAACATTTCATGTAATGTTACGCTAAACATTTGTGAAATATTTCTGTAATATTCCACGAAAGATTCAGTAAACCCGTTTGATATTGGAAATATTACAGAAATATTTCAGAAATATGTCATGTAATGTTACGATAAACATTTCTGAAATATTTCAGTAATATTTCGCGAAAGACTCAGTAAAGCCGTTTGATCTTCAAAATAATACAGAAATATTTCTAAAACATTTCATGTAATGTTACGCTAAACATTTGTGAAATATTTCTGCAATATTCCACGAAAGATTCAGTAAAGCCATTTGATCTAGGAAATATTACAGAAATATTACTGGAACATTTCATGACGGAATAATCCGCTACACATTTCTAAATTATTGAAGTAATATTTCACGAAAGATTCAGTAAAGCCGTTTGATCTTGGAAATATTAGAGAAATAGTTCTCAAATATTTCATGTAATGTTACGATAAACATTTATGAAATATTTCAGTAATATTTCACTAACGATTCAGTAAACCCGTTTGATCTTGGAAATATTACAGAAATATTTCTGAAATGTTTCATGTAATGTTACGATAAACATTTCTGAAATATTTCAGTAATATTTCACGAAAGATTCAGTAAAGCCGTTTGATATTGGAAATATTACAGAAATATTTCTGAAATATTTCATGTAATGTTCCGATACACATTTCTGAAACATTTCATTTAATGTTACGATAATCATTTCTGAAATATTACTGTAATATTTCAAGAAAGATTCTGTAATGCCATTTGACATTGAAAATATTACAGAAATATTTCTGAAACATTTCATGTAATGTTCCGCTACACATTTCTGAAATATTTCAGTAATATTTCACGAAAGATTCAGTAAAGTTGTTTGATCTACGAAATATTACAGAAATATTTCTAAAACATTTCACGTAATGTTACGCTAAACATTTGTGAAATATTTCTGTAATATTCCACGAAAGATTCAGTAAAGCTGTTTTATATTGGAAATATTACAGAAATATTTCTGTAACATTTCATGTAATGTTCCGCTACACATTTCTGAAATATTTCAGTAATATTTCACTAAAGATTCAGTAAAGCCGTTTGATCTTGGAAATATTACAGAAATATTTCTGAAATGTTTCATGTAATGTTACGATAAACATTTGTGAAATATTTCTGTAATATTTCACGAAAGATTCATTAAAGTCGTTTGATCTACGAAATATTACAGAAATATTTCTGAAACACTTAATGTAATGATACGCTAAACATTTCTGAAATATTTCTGTAATATTTCAGATTCAGTAAAGCCGTTTGATATAAGAAATATTACAGAAATATATCTGACACATTTCATGACGTAATATTCCGCTACACATTTCTGAATTATTGAAGTAATATTTCACGAAATATTCATTAAAACCGTTTGATCTTGGAAATATAACTGAAATATTTCTGAAATATTTCATGTAATATTCCGCAACAGATTTCTGTAATATTTCTGTAATATTTCAAGAATGATTCACTAATGAAATTTGACCATGGAATATTACAGAGATATTTATGAAACATTTCCTGTAACGTTCCGCTACACATTTCTGAAATATTTCAGTAATATTTCACTATAGATTCAGTAAAGCCGTTTGATCTTGGAAATATTACAGAAATATTTATGAAGCATTTCATGTAACTTTCCGCTATACATTTCTGAAATATTTCAGTAATATTTCACGAAAGATTTAGTAAAGCCGTTTGATATTGGAAATATTATAGAAATATTTCTGAAATGTTTCATGTAATGTTACGATAAACATTTGCGAAATATTTCTGAAATATTTCAAGAAAGATTCAGTAATGCCATTTGATATTGGAAATGTTACAGAAATATTTCAGAAATATTTCTGTAATATTTCCAATATCAAACGGCTTTACTGAATCTTTCGTGAAACATTACTGAAATATTTCAGAAATGTTAATCGTAACATTACGTGAATTCTTTCAGAAATATTTCTGTAATATTTCCAATATCAAACGGCTTTACTGAATCTTACGTGAAATATTACTGAAATATTTCAGACATGTTTAGCGGAATATTACATGAAATATTTGAGAACTATTTCTGTAATATTTCCAAGATCAAACGGCTTTACTGAATCTTTCGTGAAATATTTATGTAATATTTCTGAAATATTTATGTAATATTTCAAAGTCAAATGGTATTACTGAATCATTCTTGAAATATTACATAAATATTTCAGAAATATTTCAGTAATATTTCAAAGACCAAACGGCTTTACTGAATCTTTCTTGAAATATTTATGTAATATTTCTGAAATATTTATGTAATATTTCAAGAATGATTCAGTAATACCATTTGACTTTGAAATATTACATAAATATTAATAAATAAATATAAATATTTGCGTAACATTACATGAAATATTTCAGAAATATTTCTGTATTATTTTGAAGATCAAACGGCTTTACTGAAACTTTCTTTAAATATTACAGAAATATTTCATAAATGTTTATCGTAACATTACATGAAATATTTCAGAAATATTTCTGTAATATTTCCAATATCAAACGGCTTTACTAAATCTTTCGTATAACATTACTGAATTATTTCAGAAATGTGTAGCGGAAAGTTACATGAAATGTTTCATAAATATTTCTGTAATATTCCATTGTCAAATTTCATTCGTGAATCATTCTTGAAATATTACAAAAATATTACAGAAATCTGTTGCGGAATATTACATGAAATATTTCAGAAATATTACATGAAATATTTCAGAAATATTTCAGTAATATATCCAAGATCAAACTGCTTTACTGAATATTTCGTGAAATATTACTTCAATAATTTAGAAATGTGTAGCGGAATATTACGTCATGAAATGTTCCAGTAATATTTCTGTAATATTTCCTAGATCAAATGGCTTTACTGAATCTTTCGTGGAATATTACAGAAATATTTCAGAAATGTGTAGCGGAACATTACATGAAATGTTTCAGAAATAATTCTGTAATATTTCCAATGTCAAATGGCATTACTGAATCTTTCTTGAAATATTACAGAAATATTTCAGAAATGATTATCGTAACATTAAATGAAATGTTTCAGAAATGTTTATCTGAACATTACATGAAATATTTCAGAAATATTTCTGTAATATTTCCAATATCAAACGGCTTTACTGAATCTTTCGTGAAACATTACTGAAATATTTCAGAAATGTTAATCGTAACATTACGTGAATTCTTTCAGAAATATTTCTGTAATATTTCCAATATCAAACGGCTTTACTGAATCTTACGTGAAATATTACTGAAATATTTCAGACATGTTTAGCGGAATATTACATGAAATATTTGAGAACTATTTCTGTAATATTTCCAAGATCAAACGGCTTTACTGAATCTTTCGTGAAATATTTATGTAATATTTCTGAAATATTTATGTAATATTTCAAAGTCAAATGGTATTACTGAATCATTCTTGAAATATTACATAAATATTTCAGAAATGTGTAGCGGAACATTACATGAAATGTTTCAGAAATAATTCTGTAATATTTCCAATGTCAAATGGCATTACTGAATCTTTCTTGAAATATTACAGAAATATTTCAGAAATGATTATCGTAACATTAAATGAAATGTTTCAGAAATGTTTATCTGAACATTACTTTAAATATTTCAGAAATATTTCTGTCATATTTTCAATATCAAACGGCTTTACTGAATCTTTCGTGAAATATTACTGAAATATTTCCGAAATGTTAAGCGTAACATTACGTGAATTCTTTCAGAAATATTTCTGGAATATTTCCAATGTCACATGGCATTACTGAATCTTTCTTGAAATATTACAGAAATATTTCAGAAATGATTATCGTAACATTAAATGAAATGTTTCAGAAATGTTTATCGGAACATTACATGAAATATTTCAGAAATATTTCTGTAATATTTCCAATATCAAACGGCTTTACTGAATCTTTCGTGAAACATTACTGAAATATTCAGAAATGTTAATCGTAACATTACGTGAATTCTTTCAGAAATGTTAATCGTAACATTACGTGAATTCTTTCAGAAATATTTCTGTAATATTTCCAATATCAATCGGCTTTACTGAATCTTACGTGAAATATTACTGAAATATTTCAGAAATGTGTAGCGGAAAGTTACATGAAATGCTTCATAAATATTTCTGTAATATTTCCAAGATCAAACGGCTTTACTGAATCTTTCGTGAAATATTACTGAAATATTTCAGAAATGTTAAGCGTAACATTACGTGAATTCTTTCAGAAATATTTCTGTAATATTTCCTAGGTAAAATGACATTACTGAATCTTACTTGAAATATTTCAGAAATGTTTCAGAAATAAGTCTGTCATATTTCCAATATCAAACGGCTTTACTGAATCTTTCGTGGAATATTACAGAAATATTTCACAATTGTTTAGCGTAACATTACGTGAAATATTTTAGAAATATTTCTGTAATATTTCGTAGATCAAACGGCTTTACTGAATCATTCGTGAAATATTACTGAAATATTTCAGAAATGTGTAGCGGAACATTACATGAAATGTTACAGAAATATTTCTGTAATATTTCCAATATCAAACAGCTTTACTGAATCTTTCGTGGAATATTACAGAAATATTTCACAAATGTTTAGCGTAACATTACGTGAAATGTTTTAGAAATATTTCTGTAATATTTCGTAGATCAAACAACTTTACTGAATCTTTCGTGAAATATTACTGAAATATTTCAGAAATGTGTTGCGGAACATTACATGAAATGATTCAGAAATATTTCTGTAATATTTCCAATATCAAACAGCTTTACTGAATCTTTCGTGGAATATTACAGAAATATTTCACAAATGTTTAGCGTAACATTACGTGAAATGTTTTAGAAATATTTCTGTAATATTTCGTAGATCAAACAACTTTACTGAATCTTTCGTGAAATATTACTGAAATATTTCAGAAATGTGTAGCGGAACATTACATGAAATGTTTCAGAAATATTTCTGTAATATTTCCAATGTCAAATGGCATTACTGAATCTTTCTTGAAATATTACAGAAATATTTCAGAAATGATTATCGTAACATTAAATGAAATATTACAGAAATGTTTATCGTAACATTACATGAAATATTTCAGAAATATTTCTGTAACATTTCCAATATCAAATGGCATTACTGAATCTTTCTTGAAATATTTCAGAAATATTTCGCAAATGTTTATCGTAACATTACATGAAACATTTCTGAAATATTTCAGTAATGTTTCACGAAAGATTCAGTAAAGCCGTTTGATATTGGAAATATTACCGAAATATTTCTGAAATATTTCATGTAATGTTCAGATAAACATTTCTGAAACATTTCATTTAATGTTACGATAATCATTTCTGAAATATTTCTGTAATATTTCAAGAAAGATTCAGTAATGCCATTTGACATTGGAAATATTACAGAATTATTTCTGAAACATTTCATGTAATGTTCCGCTACACATTTCTGAAATATTTCAGTAATATTTCACGAAAGATTCAGTAAAGTTGTTTGATATTGGAAATATTACAGAAATATTTCTAAAACATTTCACGTAATGTTACGCTAAACATTTGTGAAATATTTCTGTAATATTCCACGAAAGATTCAGTAAAGCTGTTTGATATTGGAAATATTACAGAAATATTTATGAAGCATTTCATGTAACTTTCCGCTACACATTTCTGAAATATTTCAGTAATATTTGACGAAAGATTGAGTAAAGCCGTTTGATATTGGAAATATTACAGAAATATTTCTGAAATGTTTCATGTAATGTTACGATAAATATTTCTGAAATATTTCAGTAATATTTCACGAAAGATTCATTAAAGCCGTTTGATCTACGAAATATTACAGAAATATTTCTGAAACACTTAATGTAATGATACGCTAAACATTTCTGAAATATTTCTGTAATATTTCAGATTCAGTAAAGCCGTTTGATCTAAGAAATATTACAGAAATATTTCTGGAACATTTCATGACGTAATATTCCGCTACACATTTATGAATTATTGAAGTAATATTTCACGAAATATTCATTAAAACCGTTTGATCTTGGAAATATAACTGAAATATTTCTGAAATATATCATGTAATATTCCGCAACAGATTTCTGTAATATTACTGTAATATTTCAAGAATGATTCACTAATGAAATTTGACCATGGAATATTATAGAGATATTTATGAAACATTTCCTGTAACGTTCCGCTACACATTTCTGAAATATTTCAGTAATATTTCACTAAAGATTCAGTAAAGCCGTTTGATCTTGGAAATATTACAGAAATATTTATGAAGCATTTCATGTAACTTTCCGCTACACATTTCTGAAATATTTCAGTAATATTTCACGAAAGATTTAGTAAAGCCGTTTGATATTGGAAATATTACAGAAATATTTCTGAAATGTTTCATGTAATGTTACGATAAACATTTGCGTAATATCTCAGTAATATTTCACGAAAGATTCAGTAAAGCCGTTTGATCTTCAAAATAATACAGAAATATTTCTCAAACATTTCATGTAATGTTACGCTAAACATTAGTGAAATATTTCTGAAATATTCCACGAAAGATTCAGTAAAGCCGTTTGATCTACGAAATATTCCAGAAATATTTCTGAAAGAATTCACGTAATGTTACGCTTAACATTTCAGAAATATTTCAGTAACATTTCACGAAAGATTCAGTAAAGCCGTTTGATATTCAAAATATGACAGAAATATTTCTGAAATATTTTATGTAATGTTCAGATAAACATTTCTGAAACATTTCATTTAATGTTACGATAATCATTTCTGAAATATTTCTGTAATATTTCAAGAAAGATTCAGTAATGCTATTTGACATTGGAAATATTACAGAAATATTTCTGAAACATTTCATGTAATGTTCCGCTACACATTTCTGAAATATTTCAGTAATATTTCACGAAAGATTCAGTAAAGTTGATTGATCTACGAAATATTACAGAAATATTTCTAAAACATTTCACGTAATGCTACGCTAAACATTTGTGAAATATTTCTGTAATATACCACGAAAGATTCAGTAAAGCTGTTTGATATAGGAAATATTACAGAAATATTTCTGTAACATTTCATGTAATGTTCCGCTACACATTTCTGAAATATTTCAGTAATATTTCACTAAAGATTCAGTAAAGCCGTTTGATCTTGGAAATATTACAGAAATATTTATGAAGCATTTAATGTAACTTTCCGCTACACATTTCTGAAATATTTCAGTAATATTTCACAAAAGATTGAGTAAAGCCGTTTGATATTGGAAATATTACAGAAATATTTCTGAAATGTTTCATCTAATGTTACGATAAACATTTGTGAAATATTTCTGTAATATTTCACGAAAGATTCATTAAAGCCGTTTGATCTACGAAATATTACAGAAATATTTCTGAAACACTTAATGTAATGATACGCTAAACATTTCTGAAATATTTCTGTAATATTTCAGATTCAGTAAAGCCGTTTGATCTAAGAAATATGACAGAAATATTTCTGGAACATTTCATGACGTAATATTCCGCTACACATTTCTGAATTATTAAAGTAATATTTCACGAAACATTCATTAAAACCGTTTGATCTTGGAAATATAACTGAAATATTTCTGAAATATTTCATGTAATATTCCGCAACAGATTTCTGTAATATTTCTGTAATATTTCAAGAATGATTCACTAATGAAATTTGACCATGGAATATTACAGAGATAAGTATGAAACATTTCCTGTAACGTTCCGCTACACATTTCTGAAATATTTCAGTAATATTTCAAGAATGATTCAATAAAGCCGTTTGGTCTTCGAAACATTACTGAAATATTTCTGAAATATTTCTGTAATATTTCAAGAATGATTTAGTAATGCCATTTGACCTTGAAATATTACAGAAATATTTCTGAAGCATTTCATGTAATGTTACGCTTAACATTTGTGAAATATTTCTGTAATATTCCACGAAAGATTCAGTAAAGCCGTTTGATCTGGGAAATATTACAGAAATATTTCTGGAACATTTCATGACGTAATATTCCGCTACACATTTCTGAAATATTTCAGTAATATTTCACGAAAGATTCAGTAAAGCCGTTTGCTCTTGGAAATATTACAGAAATATTTTTCAAATATTTCATGTAATGTTACGATTAACATTTATGAAATATTTCTGTAATATTCCACGAAAGATTCAGTAAACCCGTTTGATATTGGAAACATTACAGAAATATTTCTGGAACATTTAATGTATTATTCCGCTACACATTTCTCAAATATCTCAGTAATATTTCACGAGAGATTCAGTAAAGCCGTTTGATCTTGAAAATATTACAGAAATATTTCTGAAACAATTCACGTAATGTTACGCTAAACATGTCTGAAATATTTCAGTAATATTTCATGAAAGATTTAGTAATGCCATTTGCCCATGGAATATTACAGAACTATTTCTGAAATAATTCATGTAATGTTCCGATAAACATTTGTGAAATATTTCTGTAATATTCCACGAAAGCTTCAGTAAAGCCATTTGATCTAGGAAATATTACAGAAATATTTCTGGAACATTTCATGTAATATTCCGCTACACGTATCTGAAATATCTCAGTAGTATTTCACGAAAGATTCAGTAAAGCTGTTTGGTCATCGAAATATTTCTGAAATATTTCTGAAATATTTCTGTAATACTTCAAGAATGTTTCAGTAATGCCATTTGACCTTGAAATATTACAGAAATATTTCTGGAGCATGTCATGTAATGTTACGCTAAACATTTGTGAAATATTTTTGTAATATTACTGGAACATTTAATGACGTAATATTCCGCTACGAATTTCTGAATTATTGAAGTAATATTTCACGAAAGATTCAGTAAAGCCTTTTGGTCTTGGAAATATTACTGAAATATTTCTGAAATATTTCATGTAATATTCCGCTACACGTTTCTGAAATATTTCAGTAATATTTCACGAAAGATTCAGTAAAGCTGTTTCATCTTGGAAATATTACAGAAATATTTTTCAAATATTTCATGTAATGTTACGATAAACATTTATGAAATTTTTCTGTAATATTAAAAGAAAGATTCAGTAAAGCCGTTTGATCTTCAAAATAATACAGAAATATTTCTGAAACATTTCATGTAATGTTACGCTAAACATTTGTGAAATATTTCTGTAATATTCCACGAAAGATTCAGTAAACCCGTTTGATATTGGAAATATTACAGAAATATTTCTGGAACATTTAATGTATTATTCCGCTACACATTTCTCAAATATTTCAGTAATATTTCACGAAATATTCAGTAAAGCCGTTTGATCTTGAAAATATTACAGAAATATTTCTGAAACAATTCACGTAATGTTACGCTAAACATGTCTGAAATATTTCAGTAATATTTTATGAAAGATTTAGTAAAGCCGTTTGATATTGGAAATATTACAGAAATATTTCTGAAATATTTCATGTAATGATACGCTAATCATTTCTGAAATATTTCTGTAATATTTAAAGAAAGATTCAGTAAAGCCGTTTGATCTTCTAAATAATACAGAAATATTTCTCAAACATTTCATGTAATATTACGCTAAACATTTGTGAAATATTTCTGAAATATTCCACGAAAGATTCAGTAAACCCGTTTGATATTGGAAATATTACAGAAATATTTCTGAAATATTTCATGTAATGTTACGATAAACATTTCTGAAATATTTCAGTAATATTTCACGAAAGATTCAGTAAAGCCGTTTGATCTTGGAAATATTACAGAAATATTTCTCAAATATTTCATGTAATGTTACGATAAACATTTATGTAATATTTCTGTAATATTTAAAGAAAGATTCAGTAAAGCCGTTTGATCTTCAAAATAATACAGAAATATTTCTGAAACATTTCATGTAATGTTACGCTAAACATTTGTGAAATATTTCTGTTTGATCTTGGAAATATTACAGAAATATTTCTCAAATATTTCATGTAATGTTACGATAAACATTTATGTAATATTTCTGTAATATTTAAAGAAAGATTCAGTAAAGCCGTTTGATCTTCAAAATAATACAGAAATATTTCTGAAACATTTCATGTAATGTTACGCTAAACATTTGTGAAATATTTCTGTAATATTCCACGAAAGATTCAGTAAACCCGTTTGATATTGGAAATTTTACAGAAATATTTCTGAAATATTTCATGTAATGTTACGATAAACATTTCTGAAATATTTCAGTAATATTTCACGAAAGACTCAGTAAAGCCGTTTAAGCTTCCAAATAATACAGAAATATTTCTAAAACATTTCATGTAATGTTACGCTAAACATTTGTGAAATATTTCTGTAATATTCCACGAAAGATTCAGTAAAGCCATTTGATCTAGGAAATATTACAGAAATATTACTGGAACATTTCATGACGTAATATTCCGCTACACATTTCTAAATTATTGAAGTAATATTTCACGAAATATTCAGTAAAGCAGTTTGATCTTGGATATATTACTGAAACATTTCTGAAATATTTCATGTAATATTTCTGAAATATTTCATGTAATATTCCGCAACAGATTTCTGTAATATTTTTGTAATATTTCAAGAATGATTCACGAATGAAATTTGACAATGGAATATTACAGAAATATTTATGAAACATTTCATGTAACTTTCCGCTACACATTTCTGAAATAATTCAGTAATGTTATACGAAAGATTTAGTAAAGCCGTTTGATATTGGAAATATTACAGAAATATATCTGAAATATTTCATGTAATGTTACGATAAACATTTATGAAATATTTCTGTAATATTTAAAGAAAGTTTCAGTAAAGCCGTTTGATCTTCAAAATAATACAGAAATATTTCTGAAATATTTCATGTAATGTTACGCAAATATTTATATTTATTTATTAATATTTATGTAATATTTCAAAGTCAAATGGTATTACTGAATCATTCTTGAAATATTACATAAATATTTCAGAAATATTACATAAATATTTCAAGAAAGATTCAGTAAAGCCGTTTGGTCTTTGAAATATTACTGAAATATTTCTGAAATATTTATGTAATATTTCAAGAATGATTCAGTAATACCATTTGACTTTGAAATATTACATAAATATTTCAGAAATATTACATAAATATTTCACGAAAGATTCAGTAAAGCCGTTTGATCTTGGAAATATTACAGAAATAGTTCTCAAATATTTCATGTAATATTCCGCTAAACATGTCTGAAATATTTCAGTAATATTTCACGTAAGATTCAGTAAAGCCGTTTGATATTGGAAATATTACAGAAATATTTCTGAAAGAATTCACGTAATGTTACGATTAACATTTCTGAAATATTTCAGTAATGTTTCACGAAAGATTCAGTAAAGCCGTTTGATATTGGAAATATTACAGAAATATTTCTGAAATATTTCATGTAATGTTCAGATAAACATTTCTGAAACATTTCATTTAATGTTACGATAATCATTTCTGAAATATTTCTGTAATATTTCAAGAAAGATTCAGTAATGCCATTTGACATTGGAAATATTACAGAATTATTTCTGAAACATTTCATGTAATGTTCCGCTACACATTTCTGAAATATTTCTGTAATATTCCACGAAAGATTCAGTAAAGCCATTTGATCTAGGAAATATTACAGAAATATTACTGGAACATTTCATGACGTAATATTCCGCTACACATTTCTAAATTATTGAAGTAATATTTCACGAAATATTCAGTAAAGCAGTTTGATCTTGGATATATTACTGAAATATTTCTGAAATATTTCATGTAATATTTCTGAAATATTTCATGTAATATTCCGCAACAGATTTCTGTAATATTTTTGTAATATTTCAAGAATGATTCACGAATGAAATTTGACAATGGAATATTACAGAAATATTTATGAAACATTTCATGTAACTTTCCGCTACACATTTCTGAAATAATTCAGTAATGTTATACGAAAGATTTAGTAAAGCCGTTTGATATTGGAAATATTACAGAAATATTTCTGAAATATTTCATGTAATGTTACGATAAACATTTATGAAATATTTCTGTAATATTTAAAGAAAGCCGTTTGCTCTTGGAAATATTACAGAAATATTTTTCAAATATTTCATGTAATGTTACGATTAACATTTATGAAATATTTCTGTAATATTCCACGAAAGATTCAGTAAACCCGTTTGATATTGGAAACATTACAGAAATATTTCTGGAACATTTAATGTATTATTCCGCTACACATTTCTCAAATATTTCAGTAATATTTCACGAGAGATTCAGTAAAGCCGTTTGATCTTGAAAATATTACAGAAATATTTCTGAAAGAATTCACGTAATGTTACGCTAAACATGTCTGAAATATTTCAGTAATATTTCATGAAAGATTTAGTAATGCCATTTGCCCATGGAATATTACAGAACTATTTCTGAAATAATTCATGTAATGTTCCGATAAACATTTGTGAAATATTTCTGTAATATTCCACGAAAGCTTCAGTACAGCCATTTGATCTAGGAAATATTACAGAAATATTTCTGGAACATTTCATGTAATATTCCGCTACACGTATCTGAAATATCTCAGTAATATTTCACGAAAGATTCAGTAAAGCTGTTTGGTCTTCGAAATATTAATGAAATATTTCTGAAATATTTCTGTAATATTTCAAGAATGTTTCAGTAATGCCATTTGACCTTGAAATATTACAGAAATATTTCTGGAGCATGTCATGTAATGTTACGCTAAACATTTGTGAAATATTTTTGTAATATTACTGGAACATTTAATGACGTAATATTCCGCTACGAATTGCTGAATTATTGAAGTAATATTTCACGAAAGATTCAGTAAAGCCGTTCGATCTTGGAAATATTACAGAAATATTTCTCAAATATTTCATGTAATGTTACGATAAACATTTATGTAATATTTCTGTAATAATTAAAGAAAGATTCAGTAAAGCCGTTTGATCTTCAAAATAATACAGAAATATTTCTGAAACATTTCATGTAATGTTACGCTAAACATTTGTGAAATATTTCTGTAATATTCCACGAAAGATTCAGTAAACCCGTTTGATATTGGAAATATTACAGAAATATTTCAGAAATATGTCATGTAATGTTACGATAAACATTTCTGAAATATTTCAGTAATATTTCGCGAAAGACTCAGTAAAGCCGTTTGATCTTCAAAATAATACAGAAATATTTCTAAAACATTTCATGTAATGTTACGCTAAACATTTGTGAAATATTTCTGCAATATTCCACGAAAGATTCAGTAAAGCCATTTGATCTAGGAAATATTACAGAAATATTACTGGAACATTTCATGACGGAATAATCCGCTACACATTTCTAAATTATTGAAGTAATATTTCACGAAAGATTCAGTAAAGCCGTTTGATCTTGGAAATATTAGAGAAATAGTTCTCAAATATTTCATGTAATGTTACGATAAACATTTATGAAATATTTCAGTAATATTTCACTAACGATTCAGTAAACCCGTTTGATCTTGGAAATATTACAGAAATATTTCTGAAATGTTTCATGTAATGTTACGATAAACATTTCTGAAATATTTCAGTAATATTTCACGAAAGATTCAGTAAAGCCGTTTGATATTGGAAATATTACAGAAATATTTCTGAAATATTTCATGTAATGTTCCGATACACATTTCTGAAACATTTCATTTAATGTTACGATAATCATTTCTGAAATATTACTGTAATATTTCAAGAAAGATTCTGTAATGCCATTTGACATTGAAAATATTACAGAAATATTTCTGAAACATTTCATGTAATGTTCCGCTACACATTTCTGAAATATTTCAGTAATATTTCACGAAAGATTCAGTAAAGTTGTTTGATCTACGAAATATTACAGAAATATTTCTAAAACATTTCACGTAATGTTACGCTAAACATTTGTGAAATATTTCTGTAATATTCCACGAAAGATTCAGTAAAGCTGTTTTATATTGGAAATATTACAGAAATATTTCTGTAACATTTCATGTAATGTTCCGCTACACATTTCTGAAATATTTCAGTAATATTTCACTAAAGATTCAGTAAAGCCGTTTGATCTTGGAAATATTACAGAAATATTTCTGAAATGTTTCATGTAATGTTACGATAAACATTTGTGAAATATTTCTGTAATATTTCACGAAAGATTCATTAAAGTCGTTTGATCTACGAAATATTACAGAAATATTTCTGAAACACTTAATGTAATGATACGCTAAACATTTCTGAAATATTTCTGTAATATTTCAGATTCAGTAAAGCCGTTTGATATAAGAAATATTACAGAAATATATCTGACACATTTCATGACGTAATATTCCGCTACACATTTCTGAATTATTGAAGTAATATTTCACGAAATATTCATTAAAACCGTTTGATCTTGGAAATATAACTAAAATATTTCTGAAATATTTCATGTAATATTCCGCAACAGATTTCTGTAATATTTCTGTAATATTTCAAGAATGATTCACTAATGAAATTTGACCATGGAATATTACAGAGATATTTATGAAACATTTCCTGTAACGTTCCGCTACACATTTCTGAAATATTTCAGTAATATTTCACTATAGATTCAGTAAAGCCGTTTGATCTTGGAAATATTACAGAAATATTTATGAAGCATTTCATGTAACTTTCCGCTACACATTTCTGAAATATTTCAGTAATATTTCACGAAAGATTTAGTAAAGCCGTTTGATATTGGAAATATTATAGAAATATTTCTGAAATGTTTCATGTAATGTTACGATAAACATTTGCGAAATATTTCTGAAATATTTCAAGAAAGATTCAGTAATGCCATTTGATATTGGAAATGTTACAGAAATATTTCAGAAATATTTCTGTAATATTTCCAATATCAAACGGCTTTACTGAATCTTTCGTGAAACATTACTGAAATATTTCAGAAATGTTAATCGTAACATTACGTGAATTCTTTCAGAAATATTTCTGTAATATTTCCAATATCAAACGGCTTTACTGAATCTTACGTGAAATATTACTGAAATATTTCAGACATGTTTAGCGGAATATTACATGAAATATTTGAGAACTATTTCTGTAATATTTCCAAGATCAAACGGCTTTACTGAATCTTTCGTGAAATATTTATGTAATATTTCTGAAATATTTATGTAATATTTCAAAGTCAAATGGTATTACTGAATCATTCTTGAAATATTACATAAATATTTCAGAAATATTTCAGTAATATTTCAAAGACCAAACGGCTTTACTGAATCTTTCTTGAAATATTTATGTAATATTTCTGAAATATTTATGTAATATTTCAAGAATGATTCAGTAATACCATTTGACTTTGAAATATTACATAAATATTAATAAATAAATATAAATATTTGCGTAACATTACATGAAATATTTCAGAAATATTTCTGTATTATTTTGAAGATCAAACGGCTTTACTGAAACTTTCTTTAAATATTACAGAAATATTTCATAAATGTTTATCGTAACATTACATGAAATATTTCAGAAATATTTCTGTAATATTTCCAATATCAAACGGCTTTACTAAATCTTTCGTATAACATTACTGAATTATTTCAGAAATGTGTAGCGGAAAGTTACATGAAATGTTTCATAAATATTTCTGTAATATTCCATTGTCAAATTTCATTCGTGAATCATTCTTGAAATATTACAAAAATATTACAGAAATCTGTTGCGGAATATTACATGAAATATTTCAGAAATATTACATGAAATATTTCAGAAATATTTCAGTAATATATCCAAGATCAAACTGCTTTACTGAATATTTCGTGAAATATTACTTCAATAATTTAGAAATGTGTAGCGGAATATTACGTCATGAAATGTTCCAGTAATATTTCTGTAATATTTCCTAGATCAAATGGCTTTACTGAATCTTTCGTGGAATATTACAGAAATATTTCAGAAATGTGTAGCGGAACATTACATGAAATGTTTCAGAAATAATTCTGTAATATTTCCAATGTCAAATGGCATTACTGAATCTTTCTTGAAATATTACAGAAATATTTCAGAAATGATTATCGTAACATTAAATGAAATGTTTCAGAAATGTTTATCTGAACATTACATGAAATATTTCAGAAATATTTCTGTAATATTTCCAATATCAAACGGCTTTACTGAATCTTTCGTGAAACATTACTGAAATATTTCAGAAATGTTAATCGTAACATTACGTGAATTCTTTCAGAAATATTTCTGTAATATTTCCAATATCAAACGGCTTTACTGAATCTTACGTGAAATATTACTGAAATATTTCAGACATGTTTAGCGGAATATTACATGAAATATTTGAGAACTATTTCTGTAATATTTCCAAGATCAAACGGCTTTACTGAATCTTTCGTGAAATATTTATGTAATATTTCTGAAATATTTATGTAATATTTCAAAGTCAAATGGTATTACTGAATCATTCTTGAAATATTACATAAATATTTCAGAAATGTGTAGCGGAACATTACATGAAATGTTTCAGAAATAATTCTGTAATATTTCCAATGTCAAATGGCATTACTGAATCTTTCTTGAAATATTACAGAAATATTTCAGAAATGATTATCGTAACATTAAATGAAATGTTTCAGAAATGTTTATCTGAACATTACTTTAAATATTTCAGAAATATTTCTGTCATATTTTCAATATCAAACGGCTTTACTGAATCTTTCGTGAAATATTACTGAAATATTTCCGAAATGTTAAGCGTAACATTACGTGAATTCTTTCAGAAATATTTCTGGAATATTTCCAATGTCACATGGCATTACTGAATCTTTCTTGAAATATTACAGAAATATTTCAGAAATGATTATCGTAACATTAAATGAAATGTTTCAGAAATGTTTATCGGAACATTACATGAAATATTTCAGAAATATTTCTGTAATATTTCCAATATCAAACGGCTTTACTGAATCTTTCGTGAAACATTACTGAAATATTCAGAAATGTTAATCGTAACATTACGTGAATTCTTTCAGAAATGTTAATCGTAACATTACGTGAATTCTTTCAGAAATATTTCTGTAATATTTCCAATATCAATCGGCTTTACTGAATCTTACGTGAAATATTACTGAAATATTTCAGAAATGTGTAGCGGAAAGTTACATGAAATGCTTCATAAATATTTCTGTAATATTTCCAAGATCAAACGGCTTTACTGAATCTTTAGTGAAATATTACTGAAATATTTCAGAAGTGTGTAGCGGAACGTTACAGGAAATGTTTCATAAATATCTCTATAATATTCCATGGTCAAATTTCATTAGTGAATCATTCTTGAAATATTACAGTAATATTACAGAAATCTGTTGCGGAATATTACATGATATATTTCAGAAATATTTCAGTTATATTTCCAAGATCAAACGGTTTTAATGAATATTTCGTGAAATATTACTTCAATAATTCTTAAATGTGTAGATGAATATTACGTCATGAAATGTTCCAGAAATATTTCTGTAATATTTCTTAGATCAAACGGCTTTACTGAATCTGAAATATTACAGAAATATTTCAGAAATGTTTAGCGTATCATTACATGAAACATTTCAGAAATATTTCTGTAATATTTCCAATATCAAACGGCTTTACTCAATCTTTCGTGAAATATTACTGAAATATTTCAGAAATGTGTAGCGGAAAGTTACATGAAATGCTTCATAAATATTTCTGTAATATTTCCAATATCAAACAGCTTTACTGAATCTTTCGTGGCATATTACAGAAATATTTCACAAATGTTTAGCGTAACATTACGTGAAATGTTTTAGAAATATTTCTGTAATATTTCCAATATCAAACAACTTTACTGAATCTTTCGTGAAATATTACTGAAATATTTCAGAAATGTGTAGCGGAACATTACATGAAATGTTTCAGAAATAATTCTGTAATATTTCCAATGTCAAATGGCATTACTGAATCTTTCTTGAAATATTACAGAAATATTTCAGAAATGATTATCGTAACATTAAATGAAATGTTTCAGAAATGTTTATCTGAACATTACTTTAAATATTTCAGAAATATTTCTGTCATATTTTCAATATCAAACGGCTTTACTGAATCTTTCGTGAAATATTACTGAAATATTTCCGAAATGTTAAGCGTAACATTACGTGAATTCTTTCAGAAATATTTCTGGAATATTTCGTAGATCAAACGGCTTTACTGAATCTTTCTTGAAATATTACAGAAATATTTCAGAAATGATTATCGTAACATTAAATGAAATGTTTCAGAAATGTTTATCTGAACATTACTTTAAATATTTCAGAAATATTTCTGTCATATTTTCAATATCAAACGGCTTTACTGAATCTTTCGTGAAATATTACTGAAATATTTCAGAAATGTGTAGCGGAAAGTTACATTAAATGCTTCATAAATATTTCTGTAATATTTCCAAGATCAAACGGCTTTACTGAATCTTTAGTGAAATATTACTGAAATATTTCAGAAATGTGTAGCGGAACATTACATGAAATGTTACAGAAATATTTCTGTAATATTTCCTATATCAAACAGCTTTACTGAATCTTTCGTGGTATATTACAGAAATATTTCACAAATGTTTAGCGTAACATTACGTGAAATGTTTTAGAAATATTTCTGTAATATTTCGTAGATCAATCAACTTTACTGAATCTTTCGTGAAATATTACTGAAATATTTCAGAAATGTGTAGCGGAACGTTACAGGAAATGTTTCATAAATATCTCTATAATATTCCATGGTCAAATTTCATTAGTGAATCATTCTTGAAATATTACAGTAATATTACAGAAATCTGTTGCGGAATATTACATGATATATTTCAGAAATATTTCAGTTATATTTCCAAGATCAAACGGTTTTAATGAATATTTCGTGAAATATTACTTCAATAATTCATAAATGTGTAGCGGAATATTACGTCATGAAATGTTCCAGAAATATTTCTGTAATATTTCTTAGATCAAACGGGTTTACTGAATCTTTCGTGGAATATTACAGAAATATTTCACAAATGTTTAGCGTAACATTACATGAAATGTTTCAGAAATATTTCTGTATTATTTCCAATATCAAACGGGTTTACTGAATCTTTCGTGGAATATTTCAGAAATATTTCACAAATGTTTAGCGTAACGTTACATGAAATGATTGAGAAATATTTCTGTATTATTTTGAAGATCAAACGGCTTTACTGAATCTTTCTTTAAATATTACAGAAATATTTCAGAAATGTTTAGCGTATCATTACATGAAATATTTCAGAAATATTTCTGTAATATTTCCAATATCAAACGGCTTTACTAAATCTTTCGTATAACAGTACTGAATTATTTCAGAAATGTGTAGCGGAAAGTTACATGAAATGTTTCATAAATATTTCTGTAATATTTTCAAGATCAAACGGCTTTACTGAATATTTCGTGAAATATTACTGAAATATTTGAGAAATGTGTAGCGGAATAATACATTAAATGTTCCAGAAATATTTCTGTAATATTTCCAATATCAAACGGGTTTACTGAATCTTTCGTGGAATATTACAGAAATATTTCACAAATGTTTAGCGTAACATTACATGAAATGTTTCAGAAATATTTCTGTATTATTTTGAAGATCAAACGGCTTTACTGAATCTTTCTTTTAATATTACAGAAATATTTCATAAATGTTTATCGTAACATTACATGAAATATTTGAAAAATATTTCTGTAATATTTCCAAGATCAAACAGCTTTACTGAATCTTTCGTGAAATATTACTGAAATATTTCAGAAACGTGTAGCGGAATATTACATGAAATATTTCAGAAATATTTCAGTAATATTTCCAAGACCAAAAGGCTTTACTGAATCTTTCGTGAAATATTACTTCAATATTTCAGAAATGTGTAGCGGAATATTACGTCATGAAATGTTCCAGAAATATTTCTGTAATATTTCCCAGATCAAACGGCTTTACTGAATCTTTCGTGGAATATTACAGAAATATTTCACAAATGTTTAGCGTAACATTACATGAAATGCTTCAGAAATATTTCTGTAATATTTCGAGGTCAAATGGCATTACTAAATCATTCTTGAAATATTACAGAAATATTTCAGAAATATTTCAGTAATGTTTCGAAGACCAAACGGCTTTACTGAATCTTTCGTGAAATATTACTTCAATAATTCATAAATGTGTAGCGGAATATTACGCCATGAAATGTTCCAGAAATATTTCTGTAATATTTCTTAGATCAAACGGCTTTACTGAATCTGAAATATTACAGAAATATTTCAGAAATGTTTAGCGTATCAGTACATTAAGTGTTTCAGAAATATTTCTGTAATATTTCGTAGATCAAACGGCTTTAATGAATCTTTCGTGAAATATTACTGAAATATTTCAGAAATGTTTATCGTAACATTACATGAAACATTTCAGAAATATTTCTGTAATATTTCCAATATCAAACGGCTTTACTCAATCTTTCGTGAAATATTACTGAAATATTTCAGAAATGTTTAGCGGAAAGTTACATGAAATGCTTCATAAATATTTCTGTAATATTTCCAATATCAAACAGCTTTACTGAATCTTTCGTGGAATATTACAGAAATATTTCACAAATGTTTAGCGTAACATTACGTGAAATGTTTTAGAAATATTTCTGTAATATTTCCAATATCAAACAACTTTACTGAATCTTTCGTGAAATATTACTGAAATATTTCAGAAATGTGTAGCGGAACATTACATGAAATGTTTCAGAAATAATTCTGTAATATTTCCAATGTCAAATGGCATTACTGAATCTTTCTTGAAATATTACAGAAATATTTCAGAAATGATTATCGTAACATTAAATGAAATGTTTCAGAAATGTTTATCTGAACATTACTTTAAATATTTCAGAAATATTTCTGTCAAATTTTCAATATCAAACGGCTTTACTGAATCTTTCGTGAAATATTACTGAAATATTTCCGAAATGTTAAGCGTAACATGACGTGAATTCTTTCAGAAATATTTCTGGAATATTTCCAATGTCAAATGGCATTACTGAATCTTTCTTGAAATATTACAGAAATATTTCAGAAATGATTATCGTAACATTAAATGAAATGTTTCAGAAATGTTTATTGGAACATTACATGAAATATTTCAGAAATATTTCTGTAATATTTCCAATATCAAACGGCTTTACTGAATCTTTCGTGAAACATTACTGAAATATTTCAGAAATGTTAATCGTAACATTACGTGAATTCTTTCAGAAATATTTCTGTAATATTTCCAATATCAAACGGCTTTACTGAATCTTACGTGAAATATTACTGAAATATTTCAGATATGTTTAGCGGAATATTACATGAAATATTTGAGAACTATTTCTGTAATATTTCCAAAATCAAACGGCTTTACTAAATCTTTCGTATAACATTACTGAATTATTTCAGAAATGTGTAGCGACATGTTTAGCGGAATATTACATGAAATATTTGAGAACTATTTCTGTAATATTTCCAAGATCAAACGGCTTTACTGAATCTTTCGTGAAATATTTATGTAATATTTCTGAAATATTTATGTAATATTTCTGAAATATTTATGTAATATTTCTGAAATATTTATGTAATATTTCTGAAATATTTATGTAATATTTCTGAAATATTTATGTAATATTTCAAAGTCAAATGGTATTACTGAATCATTCTTGAAATATTACATAAATATTTCAGAAATATTTCAGTAATATTTCAAAGACCAAACGGCTTTACTGAATCTTTCTTGAAATATTTATGTAATATTTCTGAAATATTTATGTAATATTTCTGAAATATTTATGTAATATTTCTGAAATATTTATGTAATATTTCTGAAATATTTATGTAATATTTCTGAAATATTTATGTAATATTTCAAGAATGATTCAGTAATACCATTTGACTTTGAAATATTACATAAATATTAATAAATAAATATAAATATTTGCGTAACATTACATGAAATATTTCAGAAATATTTCTGTATTATTTTGAAGATCAAACGGCTTTACTGAAACTTTCTTTAAATATTACAGAAATATTTCATAAATGTTTATCGTAACATTACATGAAATATTTCAGAAATATTTCTGTAATATTTCCAATATCAAACGGCTTTACTAAATCTTTCGTATAACATTACTGAATTATTTCAGAAATGTGTAGCGGAAAGTTACATGAAATGTTTCATAAATATTTCTGTAATATTCCATGGTCAAATTTCATTCGTGAATCATTCTTGAAATATTACAAAAATATTACAGAAATCTGTTGCGGAATATTACATGAAATATTTCAGAAATATTTCAGTAATATATCCAAGATCAAACTGCTTTACTGAATATTTCGTGAAATATTACTTCAATAATTTAGAAATGTGTAGCGGAATATTACGTCATGAAATGTTCCAGTAATATTTCTGTAATATTTCCTAGATCAAATGGCTTTACTGAATCTTTCGTGGAATATTACAGAAATATTTCACAAATGTTTAGCGTAACATTACATGAAATGTTTTAGAAATATTTCTGTATTATTTTGAAGCTTAAACGGCTTTACTGAGTCTTTCGTGAAATATTACTGAAATATTTCAGAAATGTTTATCGTAACATTACATGAAATATTTCAGAAATATTTCTGTAATATTTCCAATATCAAACGGGTTTACTGAATCTTTCGTGGAATATTACAGAAATATTTCACAAATGTTTAGCGTAACATTACATGAAATGTTTCAGAAATATTTCTGTATTATTTTGAAGATCAAACGGCTTTACTGAATCTTTCTTTAAATATTACAGAAATATTACATAAATGTTTATCGTAACATTACATGAAATATTTGAGAAATATTTCTGTAATATTTCCAAGATCAAACGGCTTTACTGAATCTTTCGTGAAATATTACTGAAATATTTCAGAAATGTTTATCGTAACATTACATGAAATATTTCAGAAATATTTCTGTAATATTTCCAATATCAAACGGGTTTACTGAATCTTTCGTGGAATATTTCAGAAATATTTCACAAATGTTTAGCGTAACATTACATAAAATGTTTGAGAAATATTTCTGTATTATTTTGAAGATCAAACGGCTTTACTGAATATTTCTTTAAATATTACAGAAATATTTCAGAAATGTTTAGCGTATCATTACATGAAATATTTCAGAAATATTTCTGTAATATTTCCAATATCAAACGGCTTTACTAAATCTTTCGTATAACATTACTGAATTATTTCAGAAATGTGTAGCGGAAAGTTACATGAAATGTTTCATAAATATTTCTGTAATATTTTCAAGATCAAACGGCTTTACTGAATATTTCGTGAAATATTACTGAAATATTTGAGAAATGTGTAGCGGAATAATACATTAAATGTTCCAGAAATATTTCTGTAATATTTCCAATATCAAACGGGTTTACTGAATCTTTCGTGGAATATTACAGAAATATTTCACAAATGTTTAGCGTAACATTACATGAAATGTTTCAGAAATATTTCTGTATTATTTTGAAGATCAAACGGCTTTACTGAATCTTTCTTTTAATATTACAGAAATATTTCATAAATGTTTATCGTAACATTACATGAAATATTTGAAAAATATTTCTGTAATATTTCCAAGATCAAACAGCTTTACTGAATCTTTCGTGAAATATTACTGAAATATTTCAGAAACGTGTAGCGGAATATTACATGAAATATTTCAGAAATATTTCAGTAATATTTCCAAGACCAAAAGGCTTTACTGAATCTTTCGTGAAATATTACTTCAATATTTCAGAAATGTGTAGCGGAATATTACGTCATGAAATGTTCCAGAAATATTTCTGTAATATTTCCCAGATCAAACGGCTTTACTGAATCTTTCGTGGAATATTACAGAAATATTTCACAAATGTTTAGCGTAACATTACATGAAATGCTTCAGAAATATTTCTGTAATATTTCGAGGTCAAATGGCATTACTAAATCATTCTTGAAATATTACAGAAATATTTCAGAAATATTTCAGTAATGTTTCGAAGACCAAACGGCTTTACTGAATCTTTCGTGAAATATTACTGAGATATTTCAGAAACGTGTAGCGGAATATTACATGATATGTTATCATTAAATGAAATGTTTCAGAAATCTTTGTGTAATATTTCCAATATCAAACAGCTTTACTGAATCTTGCGTGAAATGTTTCAGAAACATTTCTGTAATATTTCGAAGATCAAACGGCTTTACTGAATCTTTCGTGGAACATGTCCAAGATTTGGCGGTTTATCTGAATATTTCATTCAATATTTGAAAACCAAATGACTTGGACGAAAATTTTATGATATAGTCCAAGACTGCATACAAAGCTCGTGTACTGTAGGGAATTTTATCAAAAAATAAATCTGGATTCAATTTTAAATAGTAAATTTATTAATTAGATTTAATTATAATAATGCATAAGTACGTGGTTTAAGAATTAATTATTCTACTACTTAATTATTCTGCGGGGGGATGCAGCAATGTGAAATACTTCCGTTTTTGACAAGCAGTGCTGAAAAATAGATATATAAATGAATTATTATAATGATATAAAACGTCTTAGACACCGTATTTAACTAATAAGCATATTTAGACATCTAAAGCATATCTAAACGTTAAACCTTAAATCAACTACAATTCAAGCAAGCTTGTATTTTATTGCAAATTACTCGAACTTAGGTTAATTGGATTGTATTATGGGCTTTGGGTTTAGGGCTTTATTATTTACACTCGTTTAAGTTCTGTTTCAAGTTTAAGATAATATTTGAACAGTTTGATCATCATGAATACACTGACAAACTATTGTGTAAGTTCTCAATAATTTTACAATGGAAAGATCCTACCTCTGGGTGGTGGGTTTTGATGAGGCTTTATGATATATCTTTTGGTACCTAATAATGAAGCTCAGAACCCATAGTTTGATCTCATGTGCAACAGAACCTGAAATATAACTAAGAATATTACCATTGATCATACATGCAATGTTAAAAATATTATATACATAGGTACCCCATTAGCCAGATGTATTGCAAATTATTAGCAATTTGACATACACGTTTTGCTATCGATTTCCGTAAGTTTGACGTAAAACTACGTCCGTATATGCTGGAAATTTTGTATCAAGTATTGAAGTAAATTATGAGTGCAAAGTGAAGGAAAAATTACAGCAACTATTGCTCATGATGTGCAGGTGTATCATAGGCATACATTGACATCATACTCATATTGTCGTCACATTTCTCGATTTTTGTGTTACACAAATTTCCATCAATATGCTGTTATTAATTTCTTCCCTTTCTCTCTTGCACTGTCGCATATATAAATAATTTTATTGAATATTACGTGAATAATATTGAAAATAAAATAATATAATATATTAATAATATTGAAAACAAGTTGAAAGCAAATTGATGTACAAAACTTGCAGCAACAGTTACACATCAAATGTAAGTAAATCTGCGTCCGTATATGGCAGCAATTTGGTGGCTAGCATGTACAGTCAATTTTACGGAACATTGACTTCAATCCTTGATATTCGTCATTTCTTGAGCGTAAGTTGGAAGCAAATTGCTAACAAACATTGCACAGCAACTGTTGCCGCGATTTTGCCGCGGCAAGCCTGGTTAATGGGGTATACTAACTATATAGTGACACACATATCTTCTGCATAGTAGTATATGCAATCAAACTGTGGGTGTAACTATAATCAAACATTGAAATGCGTCAAATGATGCAACGTGAACTTAGTTTATATATATAATCTTGGTTGCTTTAGGTTTATGGTGATTTACTGTTAGGAAAATAGGAGTGATTATAATAATAAAAACTGAAGTGAAATACAATAAACAGTGATGTGCGTAAGAAAAGTAATTGTATAATTAAAAAGTCTGAATATATTAAAAGTATAAACTATGTGAGAAGTGTTGTTAATCATTTGAAGACTTTACTCAAGATATTGGTGGCGCTGACCTTTACCTAAAGATTTATTCCAGTTTGACAAATTATCGACAAATGTAAACATTTTAACGTAAATTCAGATTTATAATTAATAGAGTAAATTATTGAAATTCTGTGTTCATTTGTGCACACCAAGTCCAACGACTAAAATTTACTTAGAAATGAGGCAATGAATATCTGACATTATATATTTCAGTTTTCTAAATTCTCAATAAACATAGAGATATTATAAAAATCCCCAAAAAAGATGTGACATCTTCAAATAAAAGAACCTTTTAAAAAGGTAAAAATCAGACAAGTTTACAATAATTGTTTGACGAATATTATAGTTAGATATTTTCATAAATTGACATCAGGTTTAATTATTATAAAGTTCAAAGATGAGTAAATTTTATTAGTTTAATGTTTCATAGAAATAATTTTGAGTTTGAAAAATATATCGTACTTGCCGAATTTTTATCTTTTAAAAAGTTTTTTTTATTGGAATATTATTATAAGTACCTAATTAGGGTCTACAAATAATAAGCACATCTAAATACCTATCAAAAACTATGGAGCACATAGTTTTTGATAGGTATTTAGATGCACATAGTTGCATATCTTCAAAATATGTTCGTCAAGTACAAATTATCACAGATTAAAGTACATAATTGCGTCGTATAAAATACATATCGCGTTATTTCAGTTAAAACATCATTTTATCATCATTATTCACATGAGCACGCGTGTACTGTCTCTCACACAGGACTATACATAATAAAATAAAATAAAAAACTTAAAAAAACTTATAAAAAACTTCCACTTATAGAATATTGCAAATATCACGTAATTTCAAGAGAAACTTGCTCGTCAGGTACTTAGTATCACAGTAATAGAATGTTCATTATGTTAGTTTTTTAAAAGTTTGAACACTCACATGTACATTGTCACGCATACATACTAATAAATAAATAAATAAAAATGAATAAAAATAAATAAATATAAATAAATTAATGAATAAATAAAAATAAATAAATAAATAAATTAACACGATACAGTGCACAATTGAAGGCATCGATTCTAAAACGTCGTTAGCGCTCGGCCCGGCTGCCGTTATATCAAAATTGACGTCATGGTGACCAAAATTTGCAATTTTACGGAAATGAATTTTAAAAAATAGTATCGTGCAGAGGATCAAAAATGGCAACTTTTTATATATATACTTTGTTTGTACAATGTTTAGTATTTGAAAAAAAAAATAAGAACGGCAAAATTTTAAATCTTATTTGCACCACGTTTTTTAAACTTAGCTCGCTGCAGCTCCGACAAATATGAACGGATCTTGCTTATTTTTTGCATAGACTCGTAAAATAGTCTAGCGCTGCTAATAAACTCATAGATAGTTAAATATTAAATATTTTTCATTCAACAATTTAATTGCAAACCAGTGAGCTACCTTTTATATGGTTAAGCATGTTCAACGAAAAAAAGTATCGAGGGAAGTTTAAGACTCAACTAACTTTCAACGAGACATTTGTTTGTTAACATTTGAAGAAGTTTCTCAGAAAATTTCAGATGAATTGGATGAAAAGTGGCAAAGATAGAGCGATTTTGCCAAACTTGCACGATGCGCGCGAACATTAGCGGGTCTGCGCGATACATGACGCTCAGTGTATGTCAGTCATAGAATAAGAAATAATTTAAGAAATATGATAAAAGTTATCCTGAAATAAACAAAACAAAGTCGAACTCGTTTCGCATTGAAATCACACTGATTTTCTTGTTCGTTTACAAGCTGCATTTATTCACAAATTTGTTAATTTCTTTAATCTTTTTAAAAAACGTTTTACTTGCTAAATAAATTATAAGCATAATGTCGATCAATATAGGACGTAAAAGAATTAGAAATGAGCATGCATGGAAAAAAACTATTAATAAAAGTTGTAAAAATAAGGTAAGTAAAATATCGTAAGACGTGTTATAAAAAATAATTTCTGTTGCAAATATGATTGAATGACATGAAATTAATTAAAACGAAGAACTCTCTAAATTTTTATGATGTTGTGAAATATTATGTAAATAAACAATTTGAGGTTAATTATTTTAATTACTTATGCATCCCATGCGTTAATCAACTTCCACACCCGTGTCAAAATGCACTATTTTCAAATCATTTAAAATGAAGCTGTAATCAATTTTGTAAAATAAATTTTTTCATTAATACGTATATATAAAATGATGATTTCCAAACGTCTTTTATATAGGGATTAGAATATGAATCAGTTAGTGGAAAGAAAGTGCTTGAAAAGACGTTCACAGAAATCAAAAATTGTTGTCCTAAAAAGTGTTTTTTAAAAGTAGATCATGAATGGCAAAAAAGTATGTTTCATAAATTTTGGCGCAGTGGAGATTTTCAAGTACAGAATACAATATTAGAAAATATGATTGTAAGAAAAGAATCGACACAAGAATTAAAACGTTTACAGTGGCAATTTCATTGTTACTACAAAAGCACTAGTATCGATATTTGTCGAAAGTTTGTTTGCAGTATTTTCCAAATTGGAGAACGAAGAATAAAAACGGTTCAAGAAAAAATAGTAAGTGGCAAAACGATGTCTGATAATAGAGGAAAACAAGATAATCACAAGGTAAAGCTAACTGAAGATGTCAAAACTTTAATTCTGGATTATTGTAAAAGCCTTCCGCATTCTGAGTCACATTATACTAGAGAAAGCTCAAAGCTTTACTATTTTCTTGATACATCGTTAACATTACAATCACTCTATTTTTCCTTTTTGGATTTTTATGCAGCTGTAACAGGGAGTGAAGCTATTCCTATTGATAAAACAACATATTTTAATTATTTTAATCATTTTGTGAATTTCTCTATTGGTCTGCCACGTACTGATGTATGTGATCTTTGTTTTACTTATGAAACTAACAAAGGACGAGAAAATGAGTATTTTGAATATATCGTGCAAGTTGAAAAGTATAAAAACTTACAAAATTCAATGTTGTCCACTGTAAATGTACTAAAATGTGAATTTGACTTTGGTCAAAACTTGCCATTGCCAAAACTACCAGTTAATTCTCAATTTTTTCGTCGTTTAGTTTGGATGTATTTGTTTAATGTACACATTTTCGATAGTGATCGAAGTTACATGTTCCATTTCCTTGAAGGGATTTTAAAAAAGGGCGCCAACAGCGTATTTAATATGGTTGAGTATGCGATAAGGAAAGAACTACAACTAAACGTCTTCGATAAAATATTTTTATTTTCTGATGCTGCAGGAGGTCAAAATCGAAATTACATTAATTTGAAATTCTTTTCATTTTTATCTTACAAATTGCAATTAGAAATCCAACATTTATTTCCTGTTAGAGGGCATTCCTACTGCCAGTGTGACCGAAATTTCGGTTTGTATGGTAGTAAGAAAAAAATCAAGAAAGAATTGAAACAGAAAATGATTATGTGCAACTAATAAAAAATTCTAGAAATCCTCCATTCGAAATGGTTGCTATTTCACAGTGCGAAGTAAACGATTATGAAAAACTGTTTGCGAAAGACGAAGACTGTGACGTGTATTTCACGTCCCAATAATATTAAATACGGGCAGTCAATTGCGACCCAGTCACCCGTCACCAGAGCCGAGCTTTTCACGTTTAATTAGTATTGTTATTAATGGAGGGATTGTTATTTATTTGTTGAGAGAATGAGGATAAGGAATCGCGACCGAGGAAGGCCGTAGACCGGCACACAGACGCACACACCCATACCAGCGGCACCAGCTGATCGCCGCAGCGACGACTGCTCGGAGCGAGCAACGGCGACGAGTCTACACACACATGCACAACACCAACATCACTGCACGCTGTACGCGCGACCCTCTCTCTCTCGCTTGCTCTTTCTTCCTCGCCTCTCGAGGATGACGAGCCGCTGCCCGCGCACACACATACACACACGCACGCAGACGCGGGAGGAGAGAGGATTCACAGCAGCAGCGGCGGCTTCCTCGAGGTACACTATCTCGGCTGTAGCCACGAGAGAGAGAGAGAGAGAGAGAGAGAGAGAGAGAGAGAGAGAGAGAGAGAGAGAGAAAGAGAGAGAGAGAGATATACCGACACGGCTGTCGGCAGAGGGGAGAGCTAGCAGCCGCCGCGCCGCGAGCCGCATGAAGTTGCCGGCCTCTCCTAGCGTAGGCCGACGCGCGCACGTCGCCGCTGCCAACTGTGTTGGTCCGGAAGCGACAAAACCGAAAGCGCCCGATATAGATATACACGCCGGGTTGCCCGCGCGTGTATATCTAGCAATTCATAATTGCCCGCGCTGCGTGGACAGGGCGGCATTCGCGGAGCGAGAAAAGGGCGGAAGCAACAAGTGTTTGAGCTGAAGTTGTGCGAGAAGAAAAGCCAAAATTTTGGAAGAGATTTCCGCCCTCTCCGATTTTGAGCATTGACTGCCCAGCCTTCAGCGACGATAGACGTAGCGAGAATTTTGCCTGCCGTTCGAGCGTAGTAGACCGCGTGGAGAGATATCGCCCGCCCGCCCGTCGACGACGTAGACGTACTCACTGAGAGCTAGATATCGGGTGAACATTACCCGGCGACCTTGCGACCTACGAGGAAGGACATCGCGAGACGCGCCCGATTAGCGACGGTGAGTGGACTGTAATTGTCGAGCTTCCCTCGGCACTTGCAAGTAAAATATATTAAACAATTGTCGTACATTGCCGTCATGTGCTCGGGGTTTTTAGGAGAATAAATCCGTGGTGGTGTGACACCGTTATATAAGATCAGTGCGTGTCGGGCCGGGATTAAAATCCAAGTATTAGTGTGGGGAAATTTACGCGACTCGGAAAACTCGGGAGACGTGGTGAGTTTGGTCGTCGCGAGGGACGCGTGAGAAGGCTAGCGTAGCCATGTTTGTATAGCGACAAATTCATTGTGTGAAATTGTAAATTGTGGCGACCGTGCGTATTTATATTAGAAATAAAGCTTAAGTATAATTAAAGAGAAATTGGTGAGTGTTCGGTATAAATTTATTAATTCCTGATTTTTCCTCTTCACGGAACTTCCTCTGGGAAAGGGCTCGTGCCGAGTTAGCCGCGCTTTACCTGGCGCCCATTAATTTAGAAAATTTGGTAAAGTGTCGAGATAATAATAAGCCATAGTAACCCCCACGTTACAAGACTTGCAGAAAAATGTAATTAAAATAAGCAAAGTTGTTAGAATTGTATATTTTCCTAACGGACAAATTGATTTGTATTACGATTATGATGGCAATCCAATTACAATTAATCTAAGAAACAGCAGTGAAGTAGATTTGTCGAAAGTATCATTAGTTAAAAAGGTAGGAATAACAAAAGAAAAAGAAAAGGATTCTAAACATTTATTGCAATTTTGTACTACTAATGAGCAACATTTTGGTGAAAAATTTTTAAAAACAACTTCTATTAAAACTGTTGTCAGTAAAACAAAGAATGTGAAAGAAGAACATGGTAACAAAAAAGTTCGAAAAACGGAAGTTGTCTCAACAAAAAGAAGAAAAGTAAGCGACGAACAAAAGCAAAAATTAGAATTAAAAATTAATAAAAAAGAAAAGAAAACAAAAACAATAAAAGGAAAAAAAAGTAATATGTTTTTGAAACGCGTTGTATTTATTGCGACTAAATTGTAAATAAATCTTAATGTAGAAATATAAATAAATATAAGTATTAGTTATTTGAAGTTTCTAATTTACTGAACAATGTCAAAAATCTGTGAAATTTATATGTTTCCCAGAAATTTATATTTTTAAAGATTGTAATTTACTATTCAATTCATTTACGCTGCAATATTCTTTTTAATGTTTGTGGATTTCATTTGAACGCTTTATTATAACCATTTATTATCTAGTGTATATAACATTTAGAATTAACAATAATTTCTAAAACTTTCTTACAAGGATTTAAAAATTCAACAACTTTATGAATAACTGCCGTTTGATTTTGCCTTTGCTTTGTTTATTTAATTTCTTATTGTTTCATCAGATACTTATTTTTCTTAACTTCTACACTATAAATCGACAGTATTAAATAGTATGATTTGATTAAGTATGTATTTTTTTAAAAAAAGGACAGCAAATCTTCAAGTAAACGGCATTATATGACTGACATACGCTGCGAGCGTCATGTATCGCGCAGACCCGCTAATGTTCGCGCGGAGCGTGCAAGTTTGGCAAAATCGCTCTATCTTTGCCACTTTTCATCCAATTGATCTGTAATTTTCTGAGAAACTTCTTCAAATATTAACAAACAAATGTCTCGTTGAAAGTTCACTGAGTCTTAAACTTCCCTCGATACTTTTTTTCGTTGAATATACTTAACCATATAAAAGGTAACTCACTGGTTTGCAATTAAATTGTTGAAAGAAAAATATTTAATATTTAACTATCTATGAATTTATCAGCAGCGCTAGCCTATTTTACGAGATTATTCAGAAAATGAGCAAGATCCGTTCATATTTATCAGAGCTGCAGCGAGTTAAGTTTAAAAAACGTGGTGCAAAAAAGATTTAAAATTTTGCCGTTGTTATTTTTCTTTTTTCAAATACTAAACATTGTACAAACAAAGTATATGTATAAAATGTTGCCATTTTTTATCCTCTATACGATGCTATTTTTAAAAATTCATTTCCGCAAATTTAAAAATTGGTCACCATGACGTCAATTTGTATATAGCGGCAACCCGAGTCGAGCGCTAAGGACGTTTTAGAATCGATGCCTTCAATTAACCTAAATTTAAAACGCCAGTAGATTGTGCGTGCAAATACCTGCGCATCGCTGTCTTGAATTTGCACAGCGATGGCAGGTACTCGTACTTAATACTGCGGGCAATAGAGTTCCAAAGGCGCGAACCCCGAGCTCCGAAAGAGTACAGGCCTACGTCGGTGCGCGACTTTGGTAGGATGGTTGACCGATCCTAATTATTTTGTATAGTAGCAAGGAAATAAAATAAGTTCTACGTTGTTCAATATTTAGCCATTCCAGTTTCATCCTGTAATGGGTGATGTGTTCATCCCTCTTGACGCCGCAAATGTATCTGACACAGGAGTTCTGTAGTCTCTGTAATTTAGTTTGCAGTTCGTTAGATACGTCAAGGTAGACATCCGTGCAGTAGTCAAGGTGCTGGATAATCAGAGCGTTTGCGAGCTGCTTGCGTAGGGACTCAGTGGTACAAGATCTAAAAAAATTTAGCCCATAGAGTGCACAATTTACGCGTTTGGTGACATGATCTATGTGCGGCTTCCAATTGAGTTTTGAGTCCATGATCACACCGAGGTTCTTAACCGTGTCGACAAAAGGTACGAATGCACCACCTTCCACCTCAATGCCAGGCAATTCCTTGAGGGCGTTTATATTAAATACCGAACCGAAAATTATAGCCTTAGTTTTGCTGACATTGAGGCACAAGCCCGCAGACGTTGCCCATGCCGACACGGCTCACGCCGCAGCTGTTAAGCGCTCGATGCCCGTTTGTAAGTCAGTCAGTTCAATTTGCGTGTAAATTTGTAGATCGTCAGCGTAAAGTAGGAGCAAGGCGCGTTTACAACGAACGCGTCGCGCTCCGGCAATTCGCATGCATTATGTATCGAGTAATGGGGTATAAGTTTATCGGAGAAGCGTGCAGTATAGAGGGCGTCAGTAACTAACCTCCGGTTACTACGCTAGTGAAAATCGAGTTGAGGGCCTATGCCAACAGGTGTTAGAAAAGGAGAGAAGATCCAGTGAGGCAAAATAGAGGGAGCTAGGGTGCAGGGACGCCACGAGGAGAGGACTGGAGTTCTTCTGCCCTGCCCATTCCGTCCGGAGCCTGTCGTGTAGAGATCGCATACAGTCGTGTAGAGATCATTTGCTGTGAGAGATTAGCTGTCCGCGGGAGAAATCGATAAAATAGTAGTCGTCGAGTTAGCAGAGAGAGAGAGAGAGAGAGAGAGAGAGGTTGATTGATAACAATATTTATTATGCCAAGGTCTGGCTAGACTGAATGGCAAAGGAACATACATAACAAATATGTTTTAAAGTATAACAAAGAATATATATAACTTATAAAAAAAAAAACATGTGATATCGCAATTTCAAAAACAAACATAATTCGGTACAAAATATCGCAAAACTTAACACAATACGCAAAACTTAACACAGTACCATATTTTAACAAAATAATTAATAAAAAGTACAATACGCTTTCTATAGAATTAAACTTAACTATTTATCTCTAGGGCTGATAAATGTTTATATAACGCAGTCTTAAATGCAAATACTGTTTCTTTAAGGCGAATATTAACTGGTCGCGAGTCCCAGAATTCCATTGCTCGGATCGAAAACGTGTCCCGATATGTTGCAGTAGTGGCCGTTGGAATATTAAATTGCGATATGTTTAATCTTTCAGAACGCCGTGTACTCGCATCAATTTTATGAAACAGATCGTATAGATATGCAGGTTCAGCCAACGCAAATATTTTGTAGGTTAATACACCCAAAAAGTAATTTCTCCGTGATACAAGCGAGAGACAGTTTAATTTATCAAAATAAGGTTTTAATGTTGCGTCACGTCGCAAGCGAAAAATAAAACGTATTACTGTGTTAAAGAGCCGCTGTAACTTAACAATGAGATAGTGGGACATATTATTGAAGACTAAGCACGCATAGTCGAAATGTGGCATTATAAGCGCGTTAACTAATAATTTCTTAATGTCGCTCGTTAAGAAATTACCTCTAAATCTTAATTTATGGAGAATACCATGAACCCGAGAACATATTTGCGCAACATGGGCATTCCAAGACAAATCCTCAGAGAATATCAGACCTAAATTTTTCACAGAATTCTGAAGAGGAATTACAGCACCATCAACAATTATAGGCGGTATTTGATGCTTGTCTAGCCGCATAAGATGATGTGTAGATGCTAACAGAATAGCCTTAGTTTTACCAACATTAAGTAAAAGACCACATGACCGGGCCCACGTGACTACAGCAGCAGCGTCATCATTGAGCTTGGCTATAGTAGATGCAAATTCGGAAGGTTTACACTGAATATATATTTGTAGATCGTCAGCAAACAGCATGCAATTTTTATTACAATGCCTTAATACAGATAATATGGAATTAATAAAAATCAGAAAGATGATTGGTCCTGGCGTTGAGCCTTGGGGTACGCCAGAAGTGTTTCGCATGAAATCGGATATATTGCCGTCCAGACCGAGGACTGCTTGATAACGATTACTTAAATAAGAGTGTATCCATAAGATAGCTTCATCGGAAAAGTTGAGCTCTCTCAACTTTATAAGTAAGAGTTCATGATTTATGCAATCAAACGCTGTTTTAAAATAAAAGAGTAGCAAAATGGTCACTAACCCTGATTCAACACATTTGCGGATATCTTCTGAGATTTTTAATAAGGCCGTTTGTGTGCTGAAGCCGCTACGAAAACCGGATTGGAGAGGAGATAATACTTTATTTTTCTCAAAAAAATCTGTTAACTGCTGAGTAATAAGCGTATCTAATACTTTAGCAAAGTGCGATAAATTCGCTACAGGTCTAGTGTTAGAGGGACTAACTGGAGACGAAATTTTACTAAGAGGCACAATCAAAGATTTTTTCCATAGATCTGGATAAAAGCAGGAAGTGATAGAAAGATTAAATAAGTCAGTTAAAAAAAGGCACAATACTGGACAACACGGTTTTGAAATATGACAGAGCGAGTCCGTCATAACTTTTACCTTTTGCTTTATGCGAGCATGCTAACATAGCTTGGTATACTTCTATTCTGTTTTATTTTATTTTATTAACACATCGGAATGAAAAAGATAGAGTATTTGTATCGGACGGAACAAGTAAGATTTCTTGAACATGCGCTAGAGAGCAGTTTGAGTGCCGACAAGAGGTAGCTGAGTAATGATGTATTAGTTCATCAGGAGTGAAGATATCAAGCGGTGACTTATTTTTCTCTTTGACGAGACCAAATTTATTCAATAAGGCCCAACATTTAGATTTATTGGAACCGTCAGATAGCGACTTCAAGCAGTATTGATCGCGTGCTATTTGAATTTCTTTTTTCAGCTGTTTACGGAGATTTTTATATTATAAGAGAAGTTGCGCATTATTACTACGTATGGCTAGTTTATAGGTATGATCGCGTGTTTTACATTTGTTTTTAAGTTCTGCATTAAACCAAGGCGCCAACCGCTTACGAATTCGACGTGTATTGAAAGGCGCGTGTTTATCGAGCACACCTATAGTAACTGCCTGGAAGAAATTTAGAAATTCATTGACATCGTTTGGGCTATTATTTCGTAAACTATCAAGACTTTTTAGTAGGTCATCAGCAAACGATTCAGCAGAGAAATTTCTAAAATCGCGCGATGTAATATCAAAATGATGCTTAACTAAACTTTTAAGGTTGTAATCAATAATTAGATAATCATGACAGTTTATGAATGGAGATGTTGATTTTTGAAATGATATAATTTTATCTGCAGAGTCAGTGAGGATCACATCTAGCCACGTGTGAGATTTTTCCTTGTGATGTGTAGCGCCAAACGGGACAAGATAAAGTGCATTCTCAAATATTAGGTTGCGCAGGTGTATACCGTAATAAGAATCATTGAGGAGATCCGAGTTTAAATCACCAGCGAGAATAATATTTTTGTATAGGTGTGCAAATTTATGAAATGTTAAAAAATAATTTGTTAGGACATTCCCTTTGGGCCGGCGATAAATAGAGCTTAGTAAAATAGGTTGATCAGCGCGCAGTCTGACTTCAATAAATATGTATTCGGTTTCATTGATATCGCTAATTTTTGGTGCATGAAGAACCGTATATGGTAAGCCACTGCGAATATAGCATGCAACTCCGCCCCCTTGTATAAATTCACGTTTACCTGTTTTTGATAGCAAGCCTCTGTCATTGCGCACAAGTGAGAAATTCGCTATAAAGTATGAGGATTCCTTGCGCTTTGGAGTAAGCCATGACTCAGAAATTAATAAAACATCAATCTGTTTGTCAGAGAGAACTGCTTCAATTTCAAATAAATGATCTCTTATTGAGTTTGCATTTATGTGGGCAATACGTAGAAATGACCGAGAGTTTATATCTGCGCGTATAGGGTACATCGGTCGAGGAGAAAGTCATGAGATTTTCTCAAGATCGGCTTCAGTTAGAATGCAGATTCTTTCAGATTTGTCGTTTTTGCGCACAAAAAGATTTCCGTCCCGTACCCACACATATTGATATTTGAATTCACTGGCTCTTTCTTTAGCTAGCAAGCGCAGATTATGCAAGATAGGAGGTAACATTTCAAATAAGTTGATTGGACTTTCGTCTGTACCAGGCACGATATCACAAAATTTTAATACACCAAATTCACGTTTAATTTTTAGAACATAGTAGAGAGTATTTACAGACTTAAACTTAACAATAAAAGAAAAAGTCGTTTGTTTTGTTCGACCTGTCTTAGTTTGATTAGTTGCAGATTGAGCGAGGACTGATTCGTTATTTGTCAACTGATTTATCTCAGTTTGATTTTTGTCCGATTCATTAGCATTTAAACTGTTCGATGCTTGACTCTTAGCAACAATTTTACGCACTTCAAGAATATCATTACATAGATGATCTAGCTTCAGACGTTTTAAAATAGCATAAGTAAGTTCATTAAGAGGGACGTTACATGAGTGTGGTATACCGACAATTTTTAAATCTGCACTAGGAGCTGCACTAACCCGCAATTCTTTTAACTGATTTAATTCACTGCGCATCAGAATAGTTTCTTTCTCAAGCGAACGCAGTTGATTTGAGTGATCAAGTAACGTATTCGATAGCGAATCGATTTTAGCACCATTTGCCGTGACCGCATTGAAAATCGCTGAGAATTGTTGAGCTGGTGTAAAGTCTTGCCAGCCGTCTGGTAAAACTGACATTGTAGGAAGCGTATTTATTACAGCAGAGGGAAGAGGACAGTCGACGGCCGAAGGATCTACAGTCGCGATTTCTGCGTCTAAACTTTCCGTTGCTTTGTCTAGAGTTACGTCACCGAGGCCCCGAACGCTATCATAAACAGATGAGCGCGCGCTAACAGTACTAGTTGAAGGAGTCGACGTATCGTTCGAACCAGATGATCGACTACGACGAAGAATATCACGAAATGCACGAACACAACAATGATCAGATGGCTTATTTTCGATGTAGCTTAATGCGCAGCTGGGATGAAATTTGCTGCGGCACTCTGAGCAAATATAATGCTTAAATACAATTTTACGCCGACACTTTTTGCACTTGATCATCGGGTGAAGATGATTTTTTATTTAAAACAGCCGAACCTGCGCACTGAACAATTGTAATGTTTTAAAACTAAGATTTTCTAATAAAATGATTAATATAATTTAAAAATAATGTAATCACTGAATTTGCTGATTTACGACACTTTTCGTAGATATCGATATGCATGCGCAAAATATATTACAGTTAAAAGATTCGAACATAGTAGATACAAGTAGAATAAATTATAGTATTCAATATTTTACTATTACACTCGCACATAGACACAAACGTTTATTTTACTAACAGGTACTTGCACGAGAGTTTTTCGATGATACACACACGCTATCACAATCCGAGAGAGAGAGAGAGAGAGAGAGAGAGAGAGAGTTATTGCATTGTATTCATCGCAACGTGAGTAACTATCGGTCGGCGAGTATTATCAAAAATTAATGCGACAATTATTGAATTGAATAAAGTGACGGCGGTATATTAACTATTAACGAACCAGCATAGGTTTCCTTACAGTTACAATTTATATGTGCAATTTGATGTATATCTTATATATCGAGAAATAAACGTTAGGAAAGATTTATATATATATATATATATATATATATATATATATATATATATATATATATATATATATATATATATATATATATATATCATTTACGTAGATAGAACCTGCATGTACAATAATAATTAATTTGTTTATAATTCATTATTTAAATAACTCGAGATTGGATCTCCGTTGGTTGCGCCGTTTGTCCAGGCGTCCGCTCAGCGAACCTCCTCTCGAGATACGAGGAGTCAACCAGAGGAAAATTTTCGAGTAATAAAGTGCAGTATTGACCGAACAATAAAATAATTAATGAGTTGTATGAACAGAATCCATATCGGTTAAAGTACAACATCATACAACTTAAACCCGAAATTAACACTAAAAAAGAGATTCTTAGTTTAGTCCAAGAAATAGGTGAAAACCTAACGTTGTTTTGACAATTACTCATATTCTGTACCATAGTATATACATTCCATTTTTTTCGAACCAAAATACTCGAAATGTGAGAATACACATTTAATGGAATTCACAGTACAATAATATCTATAATATTTTGAGAAATATTTGATTAATATTTCCTGAACTATATCGTTTAATATTTTTGAAATATTTCTGCAACATTACAAGAAAACCAACAAGCAATAGGATTATTCTAAAAGTTCTCAAAGAATTCTTTTAAAATTCTCTTTTTATAAAGAAACTCAAAAAGAGTTCTTTTTAATTACAATAAGATTTAACGAATGTCCGTTACATAGTCATTTATTAAGAATTAAAAAAGAATTCTTTCACGAAAAAATTATTTCTAGCAACTTTATTCAGTAATTTAAAAGAAATTAAAAAGATTTAAAAAAGAGTTCTTTTGTAATAAAACGTAACACATCATATAATAATAAAAAGTTCTTTTTTAATACTTAAATTGTTTTTTTATGATTTGCAAAACATGTTTTCTTTTTTTCTTTTCTTTTCTTTTTTCTCTTTTATTTTCTTTATCGTTTTTCTTTTCTTTTTCTTTTTTTCTTTTTTCTTTTCGCTCTTTTGTCTGGGTTCTTTTTCTTTTCTCGCATCTCTTTTCTTTTCGTTGATCGTTTTCGTTGATCGTTCGTATGTTTAATAGTGAAGGAAAAGACCTTTTCCTCTGAAACTGCCAAATGCGCCCGCAGAGCGGCAACCTTCCCGAGAAGCTTCGAACCACCACCACCACTTACGTCCCCTAAGACGTTCAATATATACGAATCAAGGGGAGAGCTCGGCATTTGCGAGCAAAGGGCCTTCGCGCCACCTAACGGGCCAAGCGTGTACCAAACGTAGGGACTGATGCAAATTCGGGCGCTAATTTTGAAATGAATGATCGGGCGGTAGACGCCACTTATTGTTGTCGTTGCTTATTCATTTCGCGGTACCGTATATTCGCATTCGTATATTCGTTATACCGTTAAAATTATATTTTAACGGTATAACATTGCTGAATGGTATTTTTTATTTAAGCTCGTTCAAAATTCTTTGAATGAATAAAGGAAATTATAATATAATATCTAGTTATAATTATGATTATAATATAATATTGTAGTTATAATTACATATATTTACCTGTATATATTATTATAATAACAATTATTATAATCTTTATTATATTTGGTCTTCATAAAGGGATGTGAATTACAGGCCCGACTTTTTACTTTTATACGGTTTAGGTATTTCAATGTTAAAACAATATTTCGGAGAAACATGTTGTTTTTTATGCTGTCCGGAAATTAATGGAATTTTGATTGAATAATTTTTATTAATAAATATTATTAATATTGTGGATAGACGAAAGTTGATGAAAAATTTAAATCTCCCGACTTGATGTTTACCGACCGAGAAGTAAATAATTACTTATAATGCAGCTTCAAACTCGGAACAGAATATTAACGACCAATCAGCTTTTCAAACTATAATTTTTTTTCTTTTTATATTATGGTCGTGGGGGTCTCTTGGAGGACGCCAACATACCGTTATGTATGCGTACGTTTTGAAAACTACGAAAATTTATTATTGTCTCATGATAACATATTTTTCATATGTAATAAAGAGAGAATACCTTATGAATGCTTTAAAACTTTTTTTTAGTATTGCTATATAATTGCAAAAATTATTTTCACAAAAGAATACTTTTTGTAAACTTTACAATTACATATTATAAACATAAAATATTAATAGTACTTTCTTAAAAAATACATAAATGTTTAAAAAGAATACTTTTTTAATTCTTCTATTCCTAAGAAACAAAAATTATTTCCACAAAAGAATACTTTTTGTATACTTTACAATTACATATTATAAACATAAGATGTTAATAGTATTTTCTTTAAAATACATAAATGTTTTAAAAAATACTTTTTTAATTCTTCTATTCATAAGAAACAAAAACTTATTTTATAAAAAGAATACTTTTTAAATACTTTTAAATTACTTATAATACGCATACTCAATACTTTTAAAATACTGAATACCTTTATTAAAAAGATAAATTTATTCAAAAAGAATACTTTTTTAACTCTTATTGAATATTTTAAGTATTTAAATTTTGCGGACATTTGTTAACTCTTAAAGAATTCTTTTTCAAAAAAATCTGCTTGTTGGGAATCTTCTAAAATGTTCAAATGCACAGTTCTTGTTATAATATTACAGTAACATTTCTGTAACATTTAATGGAATAATTCAGGAAATATTTGATTAATATATCCGGAAATATATCCTGTAATATTTCCGAAACATTTCTGTAATATTACAAGAAAGCTTACAATATTTTCAAAAGAACATTTCTTGGAATATTACAGTAATATTTCCGTAATATTTAGTGAAATAATTCAGGAAATATTTGATTAATATATCCGGAAATATATCCTGTAATATTTCCCAAAATATTTCTGCAATATTACAAGAAAGCTTCCAAAATTGTCAAATGAACAGTTCTTGGAATATTACAGTAATATTTCTGTAATATTTAGTGAAATAATTCAGGAAATATTTGATTAATATATCCGGAAATATATCCTGTAATATTTCCGAAACATTTCTGTAATATTACAAGAAAGCTTACAATATTTTCAAAAGAACATTTCTTGTAATATTACAATAATATATCCGTAATAGTTGGTGAAATAATTCAGGAAATATATCATTAATATTTCCTGAAATATAGCGTGTAATATTTCTGAAATATTTCACAAATATTTCAGAAATATTCCATGAAAATATTCCATGTTGGTTGTTGGTAATATTACAAGAAACATTTCAGAAATATTTTAGAAATATTAGACTGAAATATTTCTTGACAGATTACATTTAAATATTTCATGATGTGTGGGTAACCTCCAAAGTGCCAAAATTATCGTGTTTTGAAATTTAAAGAAATGTTAATCCAAAATTGCAAAAAAATGTTATCAGACAGTGAAGTTATAACATTTGGATTGTGAAAGTGAAGTTATTGGACAGTAGTTTTTGAACGCGACACTTATCTCGTTGGGGTTTTTCATCAAAGTCGTCAAGAGGCTGCAAAGATTTTCAATAGGTACTGTAAGTCTATAATATAGCTTTTCAAGAGTAATCGAGTGATAAATCTTGAAGAGTATTCAAAACAATAAAATATATAGAGATTCAATAGTTAAAATTAGAGTATTAGATATTATCGGAAGAAGCTGCTTATGTGGCGCGGCGGGTTGGTTGGTGCGGTTTTAAATATTTACCTTCAAATTAAATGCATCAAACTGATTTTATTTGATTATGTATAGATTCTACACAATACATACTATTTCTTTTTAAATATCACTATGGATTTTAGCTTTTAAAAAATATGTTTTATTTTAAATAATATTATACCTAATTAACAGGCTGGGCATACACCGCAAATGTGACGCACAAATTTCTTTTATTATTGAATTAATCCTTTATTTTAGATTTAATAAATCCATACAACATTTTTATATGCAGAGTAGACATGTTAAGGTAACATTTAGTACATTTTTATATTTGATTTTAACAATTATCTAGTAGATATTACATAACGAATTTAAAGTGCGCCTACGCTGGACAGTAATGTAACATTTATATAGCTAGTCAAATTTTATAAAAAGAGAGACAAGTTCCTTAGAGAATAAGTGTACTTATTAAAATTACTTTTTTTATAGTAAATTAAAAGGCATCTTTTTTAAAAAGATTGCTCATGCATTTTTTTTAACTTTTCGATAAAAATGTTAAATTTATGTTAATTGGATTAAACATTTTTATATAGTTAAATATAAAATATATATTTTATCACCAAGCAAGTAAGATTCTAATATGCTTTATAGATATATGTATAAGGTCAACATTTTTTTAGTTAGTTAGAGTAAGAAATTTTCTATGATTTAAATTTAACCCTTTCAGTCACAGAAGCCGATATATCGGCTCCCTATTGTTTTTAGTCACAAAATTTGATTTCTATTGTTATCGCAGTACAAATATACGTTTTCTATGTATTTTTGATCGTAGAATACGAATCTGATATCAATAATTTTATAAATATAAAAACAACCCTTCAAATGGGGTGAAAACCACCCTTTTAGTCATGAAATTGAATTCGTTTGGTTATGAAAGTAAAAAAACCCCCTCCTCATTAGAACACGGGCTTGGGACCGTCTGTGGCAGAGTTATGTTTTTTTCTTTTTTTTTTTGTTTTTCTTTTTTTCTTTTTTTCTTTTTTTTTTCTTTTTCTCTTTTTTTCTTTTTTTCTTTTTTATTTTTTTTTTCGTTTTTTTTTCTTTTTTTTTTTATAATTTTTTTGACACTTGATTTGGATTCTTCGTTCAAAAATACATTGGAAACATATATTTGCACTTCCATAACCAAATGAATTGAATTGCGTGACTGAAAGGGTTAAAGTACACATAGAGAATTACAATGAATTTAAATTTTAATATGATTTTCATACTTAAACCAAGGATATCAAGGAGATCTGAGCAGCAAACTAATCATAATTTAATACAAACTTTATAAATAGTTATTATACAAATAGTAATATAATATGTGATGTATTCTGTTGAATACATTACTTTAAAATAAAAGTTTTTAATGATTATTTATTTCCTTTAAAAGTTTAGTAAAATGAAATTGATTATTATCGCTATTGATATGCATTTCACTGAAATATATAGCAAGTGGTTGTGTTATAATATGTATGTAATATGTAAACTTTCAATAATTTGATAAACTCAATATTTTACAAACATTTAATACAAATGCATACATTGTTTCTTTCACTTTTTAATAGATAAAAATGCGTTTTCTGCAGTAAACATTTTAAATAAACGCAAAGCCTAGACTAACAAATCTTTTAAATTCGCAGTAATATATCATTTTTCTCTTTAGTAGCATCATTTTATCAAGTATTTAAAATATATAAATTGAATTCAGACATTTAAAAAAAAAAATTGCGCTCATACCTTCTGAATACAAGAACTACGTGTAAAAGTAATTACTATAAGGTTATATATGAGATATTTAGAAATAAAGAAAGATGGAGTATGAAATTTTAGAATAAAATTAAAATTAAAATCAACGTGCAATCAGAAAACTAATAAATGGTATTAGGTAATGTAATAGTATATCATATAATATCCTACTCATCTATACTCAAGTGCGGAAATTAATGGAATTTTGCTTGAATAATTTTTATTAATAAATATTATTAATATTGTGAATAGACGACAGTCGATAAAAATTTAAATCTCCCGACTTGATGTTTACCGACCGAGAAGTAAATAATTACTTATAATGCAGTTTCAAACTCGGAACAGAATATTAACGACCAATCAGCTTTTCAAACTATAATTTTTTTTTCTTTTTATATTATGGTCGTGGGGGTCTCTTGGAGGACGCCAACATGCCGTTATGTATGCGTACGTTTTGAAAACTACGAAAATTTATTATTATCTCATCATAACATATTTTTTATATGTAATAAAGAGAGAATACCTTATGAATGCTTTAAAAATTTTTTTTAGTATTGCTATATAATTGCAAAAATTATTTTCACAAAAGAATACTTTTTGTAAACTTTACAATTACATATTATAAACATAAAATGTTAATAGTACTTTCTTAAAAAATACATAAATGTTTAAAAAGAATACTTTTTTAATTCTTCTATTCCTAAGAAACAAAAATTATTTCCACAAAAAAATACTTTTTGTATACTTTAAAATTACATATTATAAACATAAAATGTTAATAGTATTTTCTTTAAAATACATAAATGTTTTAAAAGAATACTTTTTTAATTCTTCTATTCATAAGAAACAACAACTTATTTTATAAAAAGAATACTTTTTAAATACTTTTAAATTACTTATAATACGTATACTCAATACTTTTAAAATACTGAATATCTTTATTAAAAAGATAAATTTATTCAAAAAGAATACTTTTTTAACTCTTATTGAATATTTTAAGTATTCAAATTTTGCGGACATTCGTTAACTCTTAAAGAATTCTTTTTCAAAAAAGTGTGCTTGTTGGGTACTTGATGATTATTGCTAAAAATTTTATGTTAATAATCAAGCAATGTATAATAATATAAGTTTATGATGTTCTATATGAAAATAAACTTTAAATCTAAAAAGAAATGAAAAGAAGAGAAACAAGGGATTGGCAGATTATTTACAAGAAGAATATAAGATTTGAGCATCTTGATGTACAGTAATACAAAAATCGAGAGTTCAATCAGATTTTTTATGTTAAAATTGAACATGTTTGTTGTTAGAATGCATACGAAATGTAATTTTGACATGATTACTGATTATGGATATTGCTAATATGATTTACGTGAATACCACGTTCTTAAAAGTGACTGTTTCTTCAAGGGCTTGTCGAGTAAATTCGAATGCTGATGTTTTATGAAATGATCCTTTCATTAATTATCCTGTAAGAAAAACTAACACCCTATTGGGTCTGAAAAGGATGGCTGTCTGCAGACTCACCATCAGTTACAGAACCAAGTAATAATATTAAACACTAATTGAAAATTCCACTTCAAAACCTTCTGTGAATGTGAAATGTGATATATGGTTATGCAGATAAAGTATCCCGTACTGCACGCAAACAGGGTCGAGAACAGCATTAACTTCAATGTTTACAGGCTCGAGATCAACATGAACTTCAATGTTCACAGGCTAGTGGAATAGTAGAGATACTAAACAGCGGGTTTCAGTCCCAAAAACCAGAACGGCACTGAGAGTAGGACACTGCATGTGTCACGAAAGTCCCAAAATCCCAAAAGAGAATTGTACAAATGACGATCTTTCTAATATTTATGGAGTGAAAATTTCGCTGTAAATGTAGAGTGGACAAAGGTTCCACTCCAAACGAATGAATTTTCACTCTAAAAGAGTGAATTTGTTCACTCCAGTCTAATAAGTGAATATTACCTCTCTAAATTAAAGAGTGACTAAGGATTCACTCTAACTTTCACACTAGGTTGGAGTGAAATTTATATTATAAAACCTATAAATTAATCAAAGTTTCTTTTAAATGTTAAAAATGTCAGTAATTATTTGACAACTGAATTGTACATGTCCAAAATATTGATAAAAGATGAAAACTGTCTGTCGAATATTCAAATTCTTATCAATTCGTTACTTTTAATCGACGTAGAAAAGTTTATTACAAAGAATTTATCATAACATTTTACAAATTGTATTTTTGTTTAGTAAAATAGATAAATCCATAAAGTTTTGGATAATTTTATTAACACGAAATGATTTTAAGGAATAAATAAAAAAAAAAGTCACTATTTCAGACACCTTAGAATCATAAGAATTGTAAGAATTATAAAATAATATTTAGTATAAACATCAATCATTTTCATTAGAATTTTCTGATGGGTAATTTCAGAATGAAATAGGAAATCATTATTTATTTAATTTCAAATGGTACATTTTATATATTTCAACGTTAACTTTAATTCATCTGCATTGATACAGATAAACTTTGAATAACACGCCATGAAATTGTAAATTTAAAATGCACAAGTATAAGATGTTCTTACAGTATAACAAGCTTTAAAAAGAATATTTATAAAAGTCAAATTTCATGATAATTCTTTTATCTGAGACTGCAAGAATTCAAACATAATGAAAAGTTATTTGGTGGGGTGAATATATTACTGTTCGGTGATATCATGCAGCTTCCGCCAGTAAACGGTCACTGGTGTTTTGAACAGCCATCGTGGTGTGTAGCAGAAATCCACCTATGGCATCAATTCTCTTTCTGTGAACTGACCATTAATATGAGACAGCAGAATGATGTGGAGTTCATAGATTTGTTGAACAACCTGCAATTTGGCGAACTAATTGCCGCCCAGTTAGAATTGTTGTGTGAGAGGAGAAGGGTCGAATTAACAGAAGATTTCGCAGATGGTGCGGCGGTTAGAATTTATCCAACGATCAAATTGGTCGATGAATACAATTTGAAAATGACCAACATCATTGCCGAATCGTCTCATATGAATGTCATGAATGCAGTCGATGAACCTCGTAAACCTGCGACGTACGGAAGAAAGCCACCAAGTAACGTAATTCATGCTGACGTGAACAACTGCGGAGGGCTTCTGCATACGATAAAATTAGCCAAAGGGTCCCGTGTGATGCTTAGACGCAATATTTCAATTTCAGATGGATTTGTCAATGGAGCAATGGGAGTAGTAGAGCAGTTCAAATCGCCAGCACTGTAAAAAGACCAATTGGAAGCTGGGGAATTACCAGAAGTAGTGTCGATTAAGTTCGACGACGACACAATAGGATCTCGAACGAAAGATTGTAATAGTTTAGTCGCAGTCGCACCTGTAACTACAACATTCCAAGCAACCAAAGGATACGGAGATGTTGAGCGCCTAATGCTCCCGATAATCCTGAGTTGGGCTGTGACAGTCCACAAATTGCAAGGCGTCACACTGAATAAGGCTCTCATCGATCATGGCAAAAAATTATTTGCCAAAGGCCAAGCTTACGTAGCCCTCAATAGAGTGAAAAATTTAGGTGGTATAGCGATATCTGATCTAGATATCAATAAATTATTGAAAAATCCCTACGATGCAAAAGCGCTGAAAGAAATGCAAAGATTGAGAAATCTTCCACGCAGAGATGGCATACATTTTTCGTATTTCCTCTGCATGAAATATAAAAACAACATTTTATATTATTGTCATATCGTCATTCCTGTTCCTACGTTTGGCTGGATGGTTGGGTAGGAGCTGGGTGGAACTCGAATTGCAGCCACCTCCACGTGGTGAGTTCTGGGTTATTTTATTTTCAATATAATTATATTATCAATATAATTAAATGCAATATAATTAATGATATAGAAAATGAAATAAGCAAAGAGCTGCAAGATTTAAATAATTATTTTCAACCGAATCAGTCAAGTATTTTTTGGAATAATCGCAGGACAGACATAAAATAAAAACGCCAGTATTGGCGTAGTATAGGCTCCATACTGGCCCAGGTATATAATGGAACCACCATGGGATAATTCTCTTATATTAAGAAAATATTATCAAAATCGGTTCAGTAGTTTCCGAATAATCGGCGGAAGAACATAACAAATTACCAGTACTGACATAGTACTGGCTCCATACTCGCCCAGTAATATAATGGGACCACAATGCGATCATTCTCTTATATTACAAAAATATTATCAAAATCGGTTCAGTAGTTTCCGAATAATCGGCGGAAAAACATAATAACTTACCAGTACTGACGATAGTACTGGATCCATACTGACCCAGTAATACAATGGGACCAACATGAGATCATTCTCTTTCATTAAAAAAAATATTATCCAAATCGGTTCAATAGTTTCCGAATAATCGGCGGACAGAGTCGGCAGAGGCCGAAATGTACTGAAAAAATATTCATAAAAAACTAAATTACTGGCGAGATACTGGACCAATAATCACAATTTGAATGGGACCACTGGAGGATAATTACCTTTCATATAAAAAAATTTTATCCGAATCGGTCGAGTAGTTTTGGAATAACCGCTGGACAAACATAAAAAAAAAGCCTTATCGAATTGAGAACCTCCTTTTTCAAAGTCGGTTAAAAAATGTGTTATCTAAAAGGAATACAAAGTTTTATAAAAAATAATTTTATAATAATTAAAAATGTTGAACTATAGTAATTTTAAACTCCTACTAGAAAATGCTTCAGAATTAGAATAGAACACTTAGTCAATCAAGACAAAAGTTAAGGTACAATTTTGATACCAATGTTAAGGTATATTATAATATAGCAATCGTAACTCAAATATGTCATATGCAATAATTTTGATCTATAAATTTTAGTTAATAAGTGAAATTTATATAGCACTTGTACATATGTACTAATCAATGTAAGTTTAGTAAGATCACATTAATAAAAATATTTTTTTTAGATTTACTAGAATTTTAAAATATAATTTTATTTTGAAATATTAAAAAAAAATGTTTCCTTGTAGTTAACATTTTTTTATATAAGGGAATAGGTGTAACGTAATAATATGGCACGTGTTATTCGCCACTTTAGTACGCGCAAATATTCAAATAAAAACATAATAATTTAAATACAAAATACACGTAATTATATAATGACTCGATTATCGAACAGACTCAGACACACAATATTCAATTTTATAAACTGTGTCTAAAAAGCAAAGACAACACGCTCACTAGAAAACAAAGAACCTCTGTTCTACACGATATTGGGGGGTCCGTAGTCAGTGTATTCATTCTCCTCGTTATTTCACGTTTCAAACACTTTTAATGCGACCGTAGCCGGTCTCAAGTCCGGATTAGACGAAGAGAGAAAGTGTCGTTGTTCATCAAAACATCCTTATTTCAATCCGCGTTTAATATATTTTTATTCGTTTATTTATTTCTAATGTATTTAAATAAATCGCTCTCGGTTCACGCGCTACCTAACCTATCCCCAGGTGGGTCATCACAGCCATGATGATCCGGCCCGTCGGATCCGGAGTGGTAGCGTGGATTCGCGGGTGCGTAATTTGAAAGCGTTTAAAATGAATTTAAAGACGATTTTACTATAAATTACATTATTAATGTGAAAATTCAAGGATTACTCTTAATAGAATAAGAGGAGTTTTTGATGAAATAACTCTGTGATTTAGTTTAAATAAGAACTTAGCTTAACCATCTAAGTCCTTCTATATATTATCAAAATATGTATATATGTGTGTGATACATATATATATATATGGGTGATATATATATATATATATATATATGGGTGATATATATATATATATATATATATATATATATATATATATATATATATACATATATATATATATATATATATATATATATATATATATATATATATATATATATATATATATATATATATATATATATATATATATATATATATATGGGTCAATCCATGCCAAAACGCACACGGCTCTGCCCAAAAATGGTAAAGACTTAGAAAAACTTGTATAGGGTTAAAATTTAGGGTTTTTTATGTAGAATCAATAGCTATGTGGCGCTTTTCAAAATTTTCAAAATGGCGGTCCCAAAAACCCGATTTTCTGACCAGTTTTCCGAAAATTTTCCGATTCTCAATCAATCGTTCATAAAAATATAGATAAAAGACGAAAATTGTGAGTAATGGTCATTTTATATGTTTTCGGGTATGCTGAATCCGAATCCGCTGACCGTTTAACCTTATCACTCCAGAATTTGCTCTAACCTCAAAAAATACCTCAAAAACGCTCAAACAGGCATGATTATGGCTAGATAAAGGTTCGTGACGATGCATTTGTTCGTTTCAAGGGTCGCGTATTTCAAATCCAAGGTCCGTTCAGCTCGTTCAGTCCAAAATTTGCCCTTAGCCTCAAAATATTTTTCAAAAACGCTCAAATAGGCATGATTACGGCCAGATTAAGGATCGTGACCATAAATTTATACGTTTTCGAGATCGCTGATTTTAAGTCTAAGGTCCGTTTAGCCCGATAAGCCCAAAATTTGTCGCTAACCTCAAAAAGTACTTCAAAAATGCTAAGCGGGCATGATGACGGCCAGATGAAGAATCGTGACCATATATTTATACGTTTTTGGGGTCACTGATTTCAAATCCGAAGTCCGTTTAGTTCCATCAGCTAAAAATTTGTTTTTAACCTAAAAAAATACCTGACAAACGCTCAAATGGGCAGGTTCATGGCCAGAAATGGACGGTTATACTTTAAATCTCTACAACAACTTCCTTTTTATCACTTGAAAATTTTCTGATAATAATACTCTTGTTTCGTAGTGGAATAAAACAGTGATTGCTTGAAATTTTTGGGACAGAAGGAGCCTCGTCAAATCGTCTTTTTAATCTTCTTTGAGTGTTGCTATGTGTTACTTTTGAATAATAAATGAACTTTATATTTTTTATTGAATGGCATGCCTACTCATAAAGCTGCTTAGCTGTTAAAATGCTGTTGATTGCTGATGCTTGGAGGCTTGCGTCCCTAGCTCCTATTTTAAGAGTTGCACCAAGGCCATCATGTGGGCCTTTTCCGTAAGCCGTCGCGCAAAAATGTCATTCTGCTTTGATACCAAAATCATTTTCATGATTACATAAATTTTGGATATTAAATCGATTTTTAAAATGTTGTTTTGCTCCATCAGAAAAGTAGATAATCTTTATAACTTTGTGTTGTTTCTTTAGGTAATCAATTATCATCGAATTACACACATACACCGCTGCAGAGTCATGAGTATTTGATTCAGAAATCACGATTATATTTCCATGTTTTAATTCACCTACATCTCGATAATAATAAACTACAGTATATACTGTGGCTTGATTATTATTATAGTGAAAAGCTTGAGCTGCTTTTTGAACAACGAAAGCAAAATTCTCTGAATAATCTGGTAGCACAAGAATTTCTCCTGGCTTTAAGCTTCCCTTCAATTGCTTAAAATATTCTGATTGTTGTTTGTTAATATAATCATGAGGTTTTAATGATTTTAACCGATAACCAAGAAGTTCGAGGAAATTTTCAGTAGTTGTGTTTGATGTAATCATAGTTGTTCTATCAGTCGAATGCCAAGAGCTAAAAGTTATATCCTTTACGTCTGCTTTTTCCAAACTTGATTCAAGCTGGGATCTGAGCTTATCGTAATTAGGGCAGTTTTTGCATTCGTTGAGAAAACATTCTCTATTTGAGATTAAGACAATCGGTATAGTTTTTTAATGGGAATTCCGATTTAGCCATCAGGTCAGATAAATTGATGGCATCGAGCAAAAGCTTGACATTCTCATGAATCACACATACGCAAACAATATGAGTACCATTACTTCCGGGTAAAACACAATTTTGAGGTCGTAATTGGCAAAACTTTGAAAGACCTATAGTAGTATCTGGATGCTCTCCACAGAATTTGAAATATAATTCTTATAAGCTAAACAATGTCAGTCTCTTTTGTTTGAGGACTTTTTCTCCATCAATCTCAACAGATTTTTTATTTCTATATCCTGGGAGAATTCTGCTGTTAGAATCACATTCATAGAATTGTTTCACTCTATTAACCGTAGTTTGTGGCAGCGATTTACCTATTTTTGGGGGTGGTCTAGAAAAAGAGCCATTCGTGGCTTTTAATTCTTTAGCTTTTCTAATGGAGTAAGTCGTAGTATTGAATAGAGAAGAAATCTTCTCTATTGACCATTTTGATGGCAGTATGGTTAGAATAGCTATCCTGTCGGGATCGTGCTCTGACAACGATGAAAATTTTTCCCTTAAACCTTCGATGATTTCATGGAGGTTTTCCTCAGCATTTGAAGAAGTCGAACTGTCAAGATCTAATTGCACATTCTTCTCTAGGCTATCTTCATTTGCACTGTTAGATACAGAAGTATTGTTCAAATTGTCATTCACGTTTTGATCATGAGTATCATCATTGTTGGAATTGTGGTTCACGTCTTCATTATGAGTATCATTACTAGTATATGATATTTTCCTACATCCACTGCAAATCATATTCTCTGCAGAAGCAAGCCCGAAATGTCTGCAAAGCCTAGCTGGTAGTGGTCGTAATGATTTGCCTATGTGAGCTACCAATTTGAACGGATTGCAACAGCGATCTGTTCGAAAAGACTTCTTCCTTTTTGAAGTCATGATCATGGAAAGCTAGCTCAAAGTCAATGCAAATACTGTGTTTATATGCGTGTGAGAACTATACGTCTATATGTACGAGTGCGTATTTATAGCCTTAAAAATAATCTCTGGTAAAATTTTACGATCATCAATGCTATATTGATTATATTTATCCATTAGCCCGCCACTCAAACCTGATCTCTAACACGGAAAATATGACAACCCAAAATGCAAGCAAACCACGAAGCAGTAAAAAACACTACCAGCCGCTTCCTTTGAAAGATTCCTTGACAATTTACCAATTATCACTGCTTCACTAATTATATTTTTTCGTTATTGACAGACAGAAATCACGTTTGAGTGGGTAAAGGTGATAAGGTTAAACGGTCAGCGGATTCGGATTCAGCGTACCCGAAAACATATAAAATGACCTTTACTCACAATTTTCGTCTTTTATCTATATTTTTATGAACGATTGATTGAGCATCGGAAAATTTTCGGAAAACTGGTCAGAAAATCGGGTTTTTGGGACCGCCATTTTGAAAATTTTGAAAAGCGCCACATAGCTATTGATTCTACATAAAAAACACTATTTTTTGACCCTATACAAGTTTTTCTAAGTCTTTACCATTTTTGGGCAGAGCCGTGTGCGTTTTGGCATAAATTGACCCATATATACATATATCGACTTCGCATACACGCACGTGGCATGCAGCGTATAGTGTATATTATCGAAATAGGGGGCAGCACTATACAGCAGAGTCGCGCTCGCGCTGCAGTGGCTCTTCTCCCATCTATGTATACGCCGTGTTTCGCTGCCGGTCGACGCTTGCTGCGACACGGAACTCCACCGACTACTGCTGCATTGACTGGACGTCTCTCCAGCACACAGCCGACGCCGTACAGCATCAACGGAAAATCACATATTTAGAAGATCCATATATATAACTAGAAGCTTATTTAAATATTGTATTGAGAACACTATATATATATATATATATATATATATATAGAGAGAGAGAGAGAGAGAGAGAGAGAAGTAAAGCAGCTTTGCTAAGTAACTGAAGTCCTACAATGTGAAAGTACAACTGAATGCTTTCGCGTCTCGGGCCAAACTGCCACTCTCCCCTCCTCTCTGCTGCTTCCAAGCTCGGCAATTTGGTTCCGCTCTCGTTGTCTCTTTCCTCGCTCTCTAGTGATGGCCAATCAGCGAAGATCAAATGGTAGCGATCGGGATTTTCCCTCTCTTCGTTCTTCATTTGGGCCTGCGTGTAGGTATGTGCTTTCTCTCTCTCTTTTCGCTCTTCGTTTCTCGCCTTTCCACGACCTTTTTTTTATGAGCACACGTGTTTTTCGTCGTGCGCTTCTCGTATTACCTTTTGGGCTGATGGAAGGCAGTTATATTTCCGTGCTATTTCTTGTGAATTTATGAAAGCCCCTTTATGTGCATCGAGCGAGACCAGAGCTGTTGGTTTCCTCTTACTGTGGGCTGAGTCCTTAGCAGGCTCTGTGCCTCGCAGCGTAAGCTGCAGGGAGAGGGCGCTCCCCTACTCTCTCTCTCTCTCTCTCCTCCCTCTTACTGACGATTGCCGGTGGGCGCGCTATCGTTAGAATCGCTCGAGACCGCACCGAGGCACCTGCATCGTCTTTTTGATCTCCGCTATTCAGCTTTTGTTTTCTTATCAATAGTTCCTAATTGAGTTTTATGTTCACTAAGTAATATTATTACGTTTAATACTTTATATTTAAGTTGTAATTCAGAGTGTAATTGTATTAATAAAGCGCAGAGTGCGCAGTGTTCTTATGTAAATTCGGTGTAATTTTTACGAGCGTTTCCCGACCCGCCACTTTCATTCGGCTCAGTCCAACACTTACTAATTATTTATGTCCTTGTTTGCTTGTGCGAGTCACTTCAGCTTTCGTTTTGTTATTGTTGTATTTCCTGTTCGAGTCTTTGCGTTATCGAGTGATTTATTTTCGTCGCGGATTTGTATACTATTTGAATTATATAATATATGCTATATATATTTCTGCACTTCCTATCTGATTTGAATATTCGCGCGTTCCGATGTATAATGTTAGTGTGATGACCTAGACTGGGGTTAGGTTAGGTAGCGCGTAAACGGAGAGCGTTTTTTTAAATATATTAGAAATAAATAAATGAAATAACATATAATAAACGCGGATTGAAATAAGGATGTTTTGATTAACAACGACACTTTCTTTCTGCTTCGAATGATTTTATCAATAGGTTGCACCTTTTCCCTTACGCAAAAGATGTTTCGTAAGAAACAGATTTTCTTTAGTTAAGAACATCCTTTCATGTAATCAATTTACATTGAAATTAATAATTTTGTTATGTTAAATTCTGAATATCGAGTCGAGTTCTTCATGAGCTGATGTATACAATTGATAATATTCTGTTAGTTTCAAGAGTCCTTTTTTTATAAGCATCTATTTAATCTAATAAATGCCCATTTATAATTGTTAGTTATAAAAGAGATAGATTCAATTAAATCCAAAAAAGTTGTATTGAGAAATTTGTATCAAGAATGTTTTACTTCTAAACTTATCATTTGCTTCCATTTGTTTTGATAACAATAATTTTTGTAAAGTTTTCTCATACTAATTAATAAATACTTTTGGAGATCTCGTTTAACTTTCAAATCACTGCCAAGGAATTATTTTTCGATTACTACAATATCACTACAATATGCCAGATTAAGGTCAATAAAATGTTTATTTTTCTTAGGATATCATTATCATGGAGTTACATCTCTCTTAAATACAATTTTAATTCATACATTGCTGTAATACCATTTTTCTCAAGATGCTTAAGTTTATTCCTTTTTCCGCACTCAGCGCTGTCAGTACGTGTCACTGCGTTCAAGATTTTCTTTTTATACTCTTGGCTCGCAATGCTTTCATTGTCACTGTGTTCAATATTTCTTGTTGACACGTTTGGCACTTAAACACCTATGGCTCTCTGGCTCCTTGATTTCTCACTCTCACCTCCCCACTTGACATCTCAGGGTACTCAAATCCCATCGACCGTTGTGACTACGTATTTTGAGATTCTTTTGCCATTCTTGCACCTGCGCACTTGACATCTCAGGGTACTCAAACCCCTTCGACCGTTGCGGCTGCGGATTTTGAGATTCTTTTGCCACTCTCACACCTGCACACTTGACATCTCAGGGTATTCAAACCCCTTCGACCGTTGCGGTTGCGGATTTTGATATTCTCTTATGACTCCCGCTTTGAGTACTCTTAGGGTACTCAAACCCCTTCAACCGTAGCGACAACGGATTTAAGATTCTTCTGTCACTTTATCAACTTTTCTCTAGATAAACCTGCCTCTTGAGTACTTTCTATATCATTTTATTCACGTATATTTCATATGGCTACAATTTTCAGATTCATGCAGTGTTAGTAATTTATGAGAAATTAAATTTAGAGTTGATAAGGTATTATTGTTTTTCGAGTCTGTAACTGATGGGAAGTCGCCAGACAGCCATCTTTTTCTGATCCAATAGAGTGTTAATTTTTTACAGGATAATTGTTCAGAGGATTATTTCATAAATCATCAGCATTTAAATTCACTTGACAAGCATTTTAATAGTCACTTTAAAAAATGTATAATTCTTTATGTACATTATGAATAAGCAATTGACATGATAAGTAATTATAAAATTTATTTTGCTTATTATATTTTTCTTGTAAAGAAACTTTCAATTAATTGTATCTATTTCTTTTTGAAGACTCAAAGTCCATTTACAGATGTGACTTTGTGGATTACTAAATATTGTTTGGTATTTTAATATCAAACTTTTTATCAATAATCATACGTAGCGCCTCGAAACCTTACTTTGCATGCATGTATAATCCATGAATATTTCACTCAAATTAAAGGATTTTATAAAAATTAATAGCATAATAAGCATAATAAGAATCATAATAATATTTCTAATGATAAGGACATTCCGTCGGAAGCCTAATGAACAGCATTTCTCAAACTTACTATTTATTTTGTAGAACTAATTTATATTCACAAATTTTGCATATTGCTTTTAAGCTTACCATGCAACGTGGATACAATATTATTTTACATTTGTGCTCGCACTTGAGTATAGATGAGTAGGACATGGTATATACTATTAGACTACCTCATAAAATTCATTAGTTTTCTGATTGCACGATGATTTTAATTTTAATTATATTCTAAAATTTCATTCTCCATCTTTCTTTATATCTAAATATCTCATAGCTTTATTCTCTATATACTTTTATTATATGACCTAATAATTACTTTTACACGTAGTTCTTGTATTAAGAAGGTATGAGCGCAATTTTTCTTTAAACCTCTGAATTCAATTTATATATTTTTAATACTTGATAAAATGATGCTACTAAACAGCAAAATGATATATTACTGAAAATTAAAGAAAGTGAGTTTTATTCTAAGCTTTGCGTTTATTTAAAATTTTTACTACAAAAAGCGCATTACTATCTATTAAGGGATTATTCTGGTTTAGACGCTCGAAAAAAAGGCTTCTTTGTGATTTTTTTCTGACTTTATTATCAAAGATATTAATATAAAACTTGTTCGGCTTATCAAATACATTCTTAAAGTACAAAAAATTTTTTTTTTTATTTTTAACAGTTTTTGTATGATATAATGAGACCCCAACGTAACGCCTCAAAAAGTAGGTAGGTCGCTGGCGGGTGTGATATCTTCATATCAGATAACCTAAAAAAAACTCAAAGAGTTTTTGATTAAGTGTAATAGTGGTTATCCACCATACTAGAATTATAAATATTTATTGAAAAAAAACAAGATGGCGTTGAAAGTAATAATAATAAAAGAAAACGTGTTTTTTTCACTGTTTTCTTGCAAGAAAAACATAGTAAAAATGAATATTTCAAGGAGATCCTAGCACATTGGAGAACTATATGTATGTAGAATATGTGGTTAAAATTTCATAAGGATCGGTTCAGTGGTTTCTGAGAAATCACAACCGCCAACCGAAAAAACATTGTTTCGAGAAAATCGCGTTTAAATTTTTTTTTAATTATAAATCCTGAAAAAATCTTGCTTACATTTAATCAGCGATGCCTACACACTGTATTGACAAAACGCCTTCTTCTTGTTCAAAGTTCTCATTTTCTTCTAATCTGTCCCTCTCTGCTTGGTCCTTGTCTCTTTAGATGATTCAGAGCTACGACGCTTCGCTAAACATTTACGTCCATCGTCGCGGTTTCTGGCGAAGTCGACGGCTGTCTGTTCGGGTTTGATCCCCATAACGCCCATTATTTTTAATACTGGCTCGAATCCCTCGTTAAAAATGCAGGCGGCTGTTTTGGGGGCCATACTCCAAACGCATTTGTTAAAACTTTCGTTATTATTCTGGGTATAGCCACCCAAACATCTTTCGAGCAACTCGGTCCTGGTTAAATCGTCATATATTGGCTTTAAAACTTCTTGTACATCGGCAGAAAGAGCAGGTTTATGTTTGCAAATAGTTTTATTCTTCTTGGCTTTTAGGTATTTACACCATTTAACAGAACAGTACGAGTGCTGTGCATTTTCGTTATTCGAAATTTTGTGATAGTAACCAGCCCAAATTTCAGTCTTCATATTCTCGATTGAATCTTTGTTTCTTTGAACAGCTAAACTATAGTTAGTTCTTTCATCACATTTATAGTTAGGCCTTGAGTTTTTTCAATGGGGACTTTTTTTGCAGGAGTGTTTTTAGCAGACTTTTTCACTACAGTTTTTTTTGTAGGTTTTTTCACTGTATTTTTTTTGTTTTCAGCTTGTTTTAGAGCCGTCTTCTTTTGAATAAGTGCTTTCCTTGCCTCATTAGCACGTATAAAAATTCGTTTTGCAACGTGCAAAACGCACTCTAACGTTTTTATAGTGAAATTCTCACCATACGGAAAAACGCTAAGTAGCATCTTGAACGTCTTCGTGTCGCCGTCCCCAATGTAAAACCCGTACTTTACGGCAAACTTTTCTAGCGATCTAAGAAACATTTCCACAATGCCATATACTTCCATCTTACCGGCACTACTATCGTGGTTTGCATGGCAGTTTTCTCGATGTTTTTCATACCAAGCCAAATACTCCACTTCATGCTCTCTTCCTTTCCATTTTTCACAACCTTTACAGTAGCTAGATCTTACTGCAATATCTATAACTTTTCCAGAGTACTTGAATATGAGAGAAATTATTCCGATCAATGAAGAAAAACCTCTTTTCGACCAAGAGCCATCACCGGAAACACTCAAAATATCTTCTGGTTCTCCTCTCTTTTTATTTTCAAGTTTATCTTCAGCGAGAGCTCTGAGCTGCACTAGGTTGAAAACTGTCTCGACAGCAATCAAGATGGTATCAACAATTCCAAAATAAGCAGATATACTTAAACCTTTGCCTATATCCATGAGATTGCAAAACATGTTTATGCCGTGAACACCAACTCCAAGCAAACGCATAACAAATACTAAACGACGATTCACTTCATAGCCCGTCCCAATCATTGGGCACGAGTCAATAAATTTTTCTCCGCATTCACAAGTTATAAGCAGTTTAAAACCTAATCCTCGCTGACTGTATTTATTAAACAAAACGTTTCCGTCACAAACTTTACACTTCAAATAACTTGATAGCATGGAAAACACAAGAAAAAAATTTATAATACAGCAACCAGCCATTTGCTCGACAGGCACATCGAAAGTCGCGTCTTCAGTTTTTCTCAATTTTTCAGCTGATTTGCTGGTTGACTGCGAATCAACTGCGAATCAACTGCGTCAGTATGTCTATTGCCTTGAAATTTACACTTTTTACCGGGTTTGCCGGGAGGTTTGTTACTGAATTTAGACGATTTTTGATCCATAGTAAAATATCAAACACGTGCTGTTACTCGTTCAAAGTCAAAGACGAGATTGCTACTGATAGCTCAAAGCGAAGCAAAAACTTCTCGTACAAGGTACATATAGCCAAACATTTGAAAATCTTTACCTGAAGAATACTTCTACACATGCTCCATTCTAAGAAAAACATCAAAGCGTAGGATACATGACTCCCAAGGAGCTGCTTCAAGGTACAAAATGGGATTAGTCGAAAGGTGGGTCGAGCACGCGCGCTCAGGTAGTAAAGGTAACGGTGCACAAGTGTAAAAATAACATAGTTAGAGTGCTCGGATCGTTCTAAAACTTTTACACAATACTTCTACATACATCTACTTTCGAAAAATGCACAAAAAAAATTCGATTTTTTGAAAGTGATAAACCAGAATGAATCCCTTAAAAACCTTAAAAAAATGTATGTATTTGTATTAAATGTTCGTATATAATACTAAGTTTATCGAATTATTGAAAGTTTACATATTACATACATATAACACAAGGAGTTGCTATATGTTTCAGTGAAATGCATATCAAAAGCGTAGAAAGAATAAATACCGTTAGTAATAAAACGATACGTCACAACATTTAGAGAATAATCAATTTAATCATACTAAACTTTTAAAGGAAATAAATAATCATTAAATAGCTTTATTTTAAAATAATGTATTCAACAGAATATATCACATATTATATTTGTATAATAACTATTTATAAAATTTGTATTAATTTATGATTAGTTTGCTGCCCATATATCCTTAAAACAATAGGTTTAAGTATGAAAAGCATATTAAGATTTAAATTCATTGTAAATCTCTGTATGTACTTTAAATTTAAATTATAGAAAATTTTGACCCTTTACACATATCTATATAGTATATTAGAATCTTACTTGCTTGGTGGTAAAATATATATTTTATATTTAACTATATAAAAATTTTTAATCCAATTAACATAAATTTAACATTTTTATCGAAAAGTTTAAAAAAAATGCATGAGCAACTTTTTTAAATGAGATGCTTTTTAATTTACTATGGAAAATGTAATTATTATAAGTACACTTATTCTCTAAGGAACTTATCTCTCTTTTTTATAATATTTGACTAGCTATATACATTTTACATTGCTGTCCAGCGTAGACGTACTTTAGGTTCGTTATTTAATATCTGCTAAATGATTGCTTAAAGCAAATATAAAAATGTACTAAATGTTAGCTGAACATGTCTACTTTAGTATACAAAAGTTTTGTATAGATTTATTAAATCTAAAATAAGGTATAATTGAATAATAAATTTAACTTGTGTGTCACATTTGCGTTCAATGCACTGCTTGCTAATTAGGTGTAATATTATTTAATGTAAAACATATATTTTAAAAGCTAAATTAGGTAAACAAGATTACCTACTTTAAAGTTCTGTATGTTAAGTGCTCTGTCATAATATTTTTTATACTTTTCTTTATATTCCATCATTCTTTAGAATTTTTCTGCTATTTTTGCTTGGCTGTAAGTTAATCTTTGGAATCAATTGTCAATTAATTAAAAAAAATGGGTTGGATTTCTTGTTTAGCAAATTCTGATAGGATTCGAGCTTCTCTACCGAAGAAGATTTGGTGTGCTATATGACCATGAGCTTTGTGTATATGGGTGTTGCATGAAAACATGCCAAATATTATCCAGCAATCTCAAATTTTACTTGAACAATAGTGGCGTAAGTATTCTATGAAATCATGATGTGATCGTTTGAGGGAGCCAAGAGATTGTGGGTGAAAGACGGTGGATCTATTGCATTTGATTTTAAATATGTTGCAGATAGTGTTCATGATTTTACTACAGAAATTTCTGCCTTGATCTGCTTGGATGACCTTTGGACAGCCGTGTCGAGATATAAATTGTTCTGCTAGAGCTTTGGCGAGTGATACAGAGTCTATATGTGTGAGGGGAATAGCATCAGCATACTTGGATAGACAACATTGAAGGGTTAGTAAATATTTGTTTCCGGATTCAATAAATACCTTAAAGGTATATTCTCGAAGACGTATTCTCCATCGAGCAAGTCTGGATGTGGGATCTTTTATATCTAGTAGCCATACTAGAGGTCTATGATCTGTTACCAAAGTGAACTTCCTACCATAAGCTTATGGTCTGAATGGTTCTACTCCGAAGATCATGGCTAATAGTTCTTGCTCGGAGGTGGTATAGTTTCTTTCGGCCTTGCCAATCAACCGAGATGCAAAAGCTATCGATAATTCGTTGGGACCCTGGCTTACGACGGCTCCTGGTGCAAAATTTTATGCATCCGGAAATATTACGAATTTGTTATTGAACTCTGTGTATTGGAGTAATGGGGGAGTGCTCAAAATATTAGTTAAAGCTTCGAAAGCTTTTTGTTGGCTGGGACACCACTCAAATGGTATGTTTTTCTTTAATAGTATGTATAAATGCTTGCCAATTTCTGCAAGATCTTTGATAAATCTCCTATAATATCCAACGAGACCTAAAAACTATTTGATATTTTTCTTATCTTCAGGTTTCGGAAAACATTTAACAGCCTCAACCTTTTTTGGATCTGGTTTTACTCCTTTGTTGGAAATGTGAAAATGTTGAAAATGTGCCCAAGATATGAACTTTCTTTGCATTGAAAGCTACATTTTTCTAGTTTTAATGTAAGTCTGGTATTTTTCAGTACTATTAAAAACTTTTCTAATTTTTTTATATGTTCTAATAATGTTACAGAATATAAAATGGCATTGTCCATATAAATAAGCATCTCTACACTTTAAAGACCAGAACAAATGTTATTGATCATTTTTTTAAATACTGCTGAACTTGTACGAAGGCTCATTAGTGTGTGCTTAAATTCCCAGTGACCAAAAGGAGTTGAGAAAGCTCTCAGATGTCTCGAGGAGGGATTTAAAGGAATTTGGTAGAACCCGGAGGTTAAATTTAATGTAGAGAAGTATTTTGCTCCTCCGAGCTGGTCAAGTATGTCTGAAAAGTTAGGTAACGGATGGGATACATTTATTACCCTTTCATTGAGGGCTCGATAATCAATTACTAAACGCCATTTTCGTTTTCCAGAGCTGTCTGTCTTTTTTGGAACTAGAAAGCATGGCGCATTATAACCGAATAAGGAAGGTTGAATAATGTCATCCTTGAGCATTTCTTGGATTTGTCTGGCCAGTTCTTGTCTCTGTATTTGAGGATGTTTGTACTGTTTTATGTGTATCGATATGTTATCAGTCGTCTCGATTTTGTGTGTTAGTATGTCAGTGGCTTGTAGGTTGACACCGGGTAGATAAAATTGATTTGAACATTCACTTATTAAAATAACTAATTTATTTTTCTCTTCCGGGTTTAAATGGTCTAACTTTATTATTCTTAGAAGCGTTGCAATTCTTTTGGCTTCTTCTCGTTTGTCTGATAAAATGTCTGTCTGGATATCGTCGGGTATGCTTGGGGAATTTCCTCTAACTATACCTTTGTATTTGTGTTTTTTACCATTCAGTTATTAGTTAATTTGATGCTGCGCAGCTCTAAAATTTTATGATCATCGACTGAATCTCTTTTGATTAGCTTATATTATATATAGTCTATGCGTAACAATACTATTTATTATTTTTATACTATGCATACTCTATGAATAAGAATGATATTTATATTGTATGCTTTTCTAATAGTATTTGTATTATGGGTATGGGGAAATCTCCAGAACTTTTAACTTTCAAATGTTGAAAATGAGGTCAACTTAACTTAGGAGCACATCTCTAGATTTTTCACACTACTTCTCGAGACTGTAAACAATTAATATTTGCCCACGAACAAGTCCGTAACAAGTGCCTACCGAATCTAAAATGATTTATCAAATACGGCAGGTTAGAATTTCCATGTTTATATTTTTTCTTGAATACTGTTCTAAAATATTTGTGCAGCTACTTTTATTTTTATTTTTGATACTTAAATCAAACATTTGTATTGCATTAATGTTATTTTACAAATTACGTTGATCTTAATGATTCACTTAAAGTGATTGGTAATGGTTCGGTAGAAGGTACAACGAAAGACATGAATGCGTACTCACTTCTGATTCCGAGAGATCCTTGGAGGAGGATGAGGATTCAAATGAAGTCAAAGAATTAGATTCCCTAAAAGGCAACAAAAATTGTATGCTTTAATTGAGAGATTCTATTATAGTTCGTTTATAGAATAAAAAGACCTGAAGTATAATATTATTTTAATACAAATTCAACTGTTTATGCAAGGATTACATTTAAATTATAAGTTTGACTTATTCAAATTAACAATTTGAACGTTTAAATGGACTAATTTTACCTCTAAGACGACGAAAACCCTTTTTTTCATTATATTTCTTTCTCTGTTCACTTCTTTTTTCACGTTTTTGTAACTCTTCAATTCGTTTGCGCTTTAAGTACTCTTCCTTCTTTCTCACTTTTACTTCACTCAAAACAGGTATCATGATTGTACAATGCAAAGAAACTTCTTCTCGTATTTGTATTATTCAGTTTTGCTAGTTACAATAAGAGGTTATGATGTTTGAATAAACGCGCGTTGCGATGGAATCGATGGAAAATTGCCATTTTTTTAAATACGTATTAGTTTCTTAGGTACACTGCAAAGATATTCCTCAAAAGTTTATTAAATACTATATTTTGGTAATTTATTTCATCGATATTAATTAATATTTATAGCACAAACGTGCGTTGTGGATGCGACATTTTTGTGTTCGTTTTTTAATCGGCTCACTTATGTTATTTAAATTTTTGGCATAATGTTCACTAAAATAACAAAAAGAGATTCTAATACAACATAATGCTGTTGATGTATTTCACCCATATTAAATACTTATTAAGGTAATTCAATTACTATTTATTGAGTTATTCTTCGTGTTGTGGATGCGATACCAAAAACCTACGACAATTTTCAAATGTATTTAACTCCGATTTTATGAATATAATGAAAATATTATCAATATTATCTTATTCTTTGATTATTTCTTAGTAAGAAATAATTTTGGTTATATTTTTTTCAGGTTAATTTTAAACACTATTAGAGAAACTATAATTGAAATCGAAAATACGACATACGAGAAATGTGATAGTTTTGATATTTGATTGATAAATTTAATTAACTTATGACAGAAAGTAAACATAAAAATGTAATAAACAATAAGATTCAGCTTTAAACAATAATATAAGCCTATGTAAAACAGTTTAATATAGTTAAAATATAAGAAAAAATTGATTGAAACCTCGAGTCATATAGGTTAAAGGTTTGGGAGATTTCTCCATATATACCTAATGTTATGCGTAGCTATACATTTTACTGTAACTTATGCTGATTTAAATTTCGATCTAATTTTTTCTATTTTTGATATTTTACTTTATATTTAAGATGACTACTTGCCTTTCTTGTATTTTACAATGTCATTTATTCTATTCGAAGTCACTCTTACTAATGTTATGAACTAAATGTTTATATGATTGTGTAATTTTGTCTCGATGATACGATAGTTAAAATTTTTATAATATGAATATTAGTATATTTTTACTTCGATTGTAACATATCTATATTTATTTAACAAATACCAAGATGTTATTAACATTAATATTCAATAAGTCAATAATAAATTTAATAATGTAATCCTAATCTCAAGAATATTTGTTACTGTGAATACTCAATATAATATTTAAATGAATTATTGATACAGTTAAGCGTATAGGTGATGTAAATTAAATATTCTAAATATTTCCTTCAGATATGTTTGAAATTGTACTATGTATCTGAATATAATTATTTATTTAGTTTATAGCAAAGCAAGAGATACTTTTATATGTAAGAAAATTAATTAATTTTCTTTCGATAATAAAATTGTATAATTCTTATTAAAAATGACTGTTCTGGTTTTAATTTTATTTCACTATAGTAATTATTTCTATATAACAATTATAGAGCCAATTATTTGTATAATACGCAATATAATGATAATCTTATATGACATTAAAGTGCTTCCATTTTTTCTCCGGTTCTCCGGTCTCTCGAAGTCACACTTTCTATATTTTCTAATTTTATTTGAATTAGAGTAACCTCTTTGAAACGTTTATCTCATTTGAACCTCTTTTACAGTATATTAACATGCGCAACAATATCGACTTACGGGTAAACATTTTAGACCCGTCTCACAGATCGCCGAAGCGAACAGCGCCCGTCCACTGAAACCCATAAAGTCGACAAAATAACAACAAGTTTGAAGCACAAAAGCTCAAATGTAAAACAGTATACAACTAAATTTAAAGAAATTTTCTAATTCACCGACCTTTCCGCTTTGAACTGCAAAGATAGACTGAACAACAATACCGCTCTTCTGGCTATTTATATTAATTTTAGCGCATCCGTAGATTTTGATTTCAATTTTTAAATTCAACGGCCTTTCCGCTTCGAACTGCAAAGATAGACTGAGCAAAAATACCGTTCTTCTGGCTATTTATATTAATTTTCGTGTATACGTAGATTTGTTTTTATATTTTACAAATTACCGACCATACATTCTGAAAGCTAAAACATACTGAGAAATAAAACTGCACTTCGGGATATTCATATTAATTCTCTCGTTTGCGTAGATTTTGTTTTCATTTTTCAAATTCACCGACCTTGCCGCTTCGAAGTGCGAAGACAGACTGAGCATCAAAACCGCTCTTCTGGATATTTATAGTAATTTTCGCGCATGCGTAGATTTGTTTTTAAATTTTCCAAATCACCAACCATTCAACTTCTGAAAGCTAAAACATACTGAGAAATAAAACTGCACTTCGGGATATTCATATTAATTCTCTCGCTTGCGTAGATTTTGTTTTCATTTTTCAAATTGACCGACCTTTCCGCTCCGAAGTCCGAAGACAGACTGAGCAACAAAACCGCTCTTCTGGTTATTTACATTAATTTTCGCACATGCGTAGATTTTGTTTTCAATTCTCAAATTCGCCGACCTTTCCGCTTCGAAGTACGATGACAGACTGAGCAACAAAACCGCTCTTCTGGCTATTTACATTAATTTTCGCACATGCGTAGATTTTGTTTTCTATTCTCAAATTCACCGACATTGCCGCTTCGAAGTGCGAAGACAGACTGAGCATCAAAACCGCTCTTCTGGCTATTTATAGTAATTTTCGCGCATGCGTAGATTTGTTTTTAAATTTTCAAATCACCGACCATTTAACTCTGAAAACTAAAACATATTTAGAAATAAAACTATACTTCGGGATATTCATATTAATTCTCTCGCTTGCGTAGATTTTGTTTTCATTTTTCAAATTGTGTGACCTTTCCGCTTCGAAGTCCGAAGACAGACTGAGCAACAAAACCGCTCTTCTGGCTATTTACATTAATTTTCGCACATGCGTAGATTTTGTTTTCAATTCTCAAATTCACCGACCTTGCCGCTTCGAAGTGCGAAGACAGACAGAGCAAAAAAACCGCTCTTCTGGCTATTTATATTAATTTTCGTGTATACGTAGATTTGTTTTTATATTTTACAAATTACCGACCATACATTCTGAAAGCTAAAACATACTGAGAAATAAAACTGCACTTCGGGATATTCATATTAATTCTCTCGCTTGCGTAGATTTTGTTTTCATTTTTCAAATTCACCGACCTTGCCGCTTCGAAGTGCGAAGACAGACTGAGCATCAAAATCGCTCTTCTGGCTATTTATATTAATTTTCGTGTATGCGTAGATTTGTTTTTATATTTTACAAATTACCGACCATACATTCTGAAAGCTAAAACATACTGAGATATAAAACTGCACTTCGGGATATTCATATTAATTCTCTCGCTTGCGTAGATTTTGTTGTCATTTTTCAAATTGTGTGACCTTTCCGCTTCGAAGTCCGAAGACAGACTGAGCATCAAAATCGCTCTTCTGGCTATTTATAGTAATTTTCGCGCATGCGTAGATTTGTTTTTAAATTTTCCAAATCACCGACCATTCAACTTCTGAAAGCTAAAACATACTGAGAAATAAAACTGCACTTCGGGATATTCATATTAATTCTCTCGCTTGCGTAGATTTTGTTTTCATTTTTCAAATTGACCGACCTTTCCGCTTCGAAGTCCGAAGACAGACTGAGCAACAAAACCGCTCTTCTGGCTATTTACATTAATTTTCGCACATGCGTAGATTTTGTTTTCAATTCTCAAATTCGCCGACCTTTCCGCTTCGAAGTACGATGACAGACTGAGCAACAAAACCGCTCTTCTGGCTATTTACATTAATTTTCGCGCATGCGTAGATTTTGTTTTCTATTCTCAAATTCACCGACATTGCCGCTTCGAAGTGCGAAGACAGACTGAGCATCAAAACCGCTCTTCTGGCTATTTATAGTAATTTTTGCGCATGCGTAGATTTGTTTTTAAATTTTCAAATCACCGACCATTTAACTCTGAAAGCTAAAACATACTGAGAAATAAAACTATACTTCGGGATATGCATATTAATTCTCTCGCTTGCGTAGATTTTGTTGTCATTTTTCAAATTGTGTGACCTTTCCGCTTCGAAGTCCGAAGACAGACTGAGCAACAAAACCGCTCTTCTGGCTATTTACATTAATTTTCGCACATGCGTAGATTTTGTTTTCAATTCTCAAATTCACCGACCTTGCCGCTTCGAAGTGCGAAGACAGACTGAGCATCAAAATCGCTCTTCTGGGTATTTATATTAATTTTCGTGTATACGTAGATTTGTTTTTATATTTTACAAATTACCGACCATACATTCTGAAAGCTAAAACATACTGAGAAATAAAACTGCACTTCGGGATATTCATATTAATTCTCTCGCTTGCGTAGATTTTGTTTTCATTTTTCAAATTCACCGACCTTGCCGCTTCGAAGTGCGAAGACAGACTGAGCATCAAAATCGCTCTTCTGGCTATTTATAGTAATTTTCGCGCATGCGTAGATTTGTTTTTAAATTTTCCAAATCACCGACCATTCAACTTCTGAAAGCTAAAACATACTGAGAAATAAAACTGCACTTCGGGATATTCATATTAATTCTCTCGCTTGCGTAGATTTTGTTTTCATTTTTCAAATTGACCGACCTTTCCGCTTCGAAGTCCGAAGACAGACTGAGCAACAAAACCGCTCTTCTGGCTATTTACATTAATTTTCGCACATGCGTAGATTTTGTTTTCAATTCTCAAATTCGCCGACCTTTCCGCTTCGAAGTACGATGACAGACTGAGCAACAAAACCGCTCTTCTGGCTATTTACATTAATTTTCGCGCATGCGTAGATTTTGTTTTCTATTCTCAAATTCACCGACATTGCCGCTTCGAAGTGCGAAGACAGACTGAGCATCAAAACCGCTCTTCTGGCTATTTATAGTAATTTTCGCGCATGCGTAGATTTGTTTTTAAATTTTCAAATCACCGACCATTTAACTCTGAAAGCTAAAACATACTGAGAAATAAAACTATACTTCGGGATATTCATATTAATTCTCTCGCTTGCGTAGATTTTGTTGTCATTTTTCAAATTGTGTGACCTTTCCGATTCGAAGTCCGAAGACAGACTGAGCAACAAAACCGCTCTTCTGGCTATTTATATTAATTTTAAAGTGTCCTCTTTTGTAATTCTTATCTCATTAAAAAAAAAAAAAAAATACAACAAAATTCAAAAATAGATACAATAAAATTCAATAATAAATGTGTTTGGATATTTACTTCATAAGTGGTGTAGCTATTAAATTTCACGTTTATTCTGAAACAAAGAAGTTACTTGTTCTTCCAGCGTTAGCTAACGGATTTGCGTTATTTCCCGACTCTCACGACGTGGACATGCTGGTAAGGAAGGTTTTTGAGAGTTATATCTTTTTTCCCGTTTTCCGATTTTTCTTCATTACAGCGCTGCATTGTAAAACTGCTGCTGCTAAGTATCTTTATTACAACCCTGCATTCTAAAAATGCTGCTACTGATAACCTTTATTACAGCGCTACATTGTACGATTACTACTGCCGATTACCTTTATTATAGCGCAGCATTTCAAAAATACTCCAGCCGATTTTTCTTTGTTATAGCGCTGCATTGTAAAAATGCTGCTGCCGTTTGTCCTTTATTACAGCCGTGCATTGTAAAAATGCCGCAGCTGATTATCTTTATAACAGCAATACATTTTAGAAATGCTGTTGACATTTTCCTTTATTACAGCGCTACATTGTAACTATGCTGCTGCCGAAACCATACGGTTTGATTTAACTCATTGCGTAAATTTATAATACTTCTTTAAAAACTATATTTTTAGTGTAGGTTTTTTTTTCTTGTTTCTATTTATCTCCTTTTATTTTAGCATTGTTTAATAATAAAATTTTTATATTATTTGTCTTTCTTGTTCTTGAAAGAGCAACATATAATTGACCGTGACTAAAAACAGGTGATGGCAGGTAAACACCAACTTGACCATACGATTGCCCTTGAGATTTATTAATTGGCATTGCAAAACCTAATCTAATGGGAAATTGTTTTCAACGCATATTAAAAGGTATTTCTTCTTTACATGGTGATAAAGTTATTCTTGGAATTAAAACTATTTTTCTAGTATTTTTTCCACTCATAATTTCAGCTTGAATTGAATATTTTAATAATTTTTTTATTGATAATCTTGTCCCATTGCAGAGCCCTTCATTGATATTTAAATTTTTTAAAAGTATTACTGTTGCACCGATTTTTAGATGTAATTTATGCGGTCGAAGACCATTGGGAGTTAACGAGTTTAAAAATTCTGTTGGTAACATTACATCCAGATTTTCTGCATTATCGTCTTCTACTGTGTCTATACTTCAATATTCAATTATTTCTCCGTCCATTATCTTCAGAATGTCATTGTTAATGTTAATAACATCACTATTTTTCGGAGCTAAAATAACTTTATCCTTCAATTGTTTATCATTTATTTTTACATAATTTCCAAATATTTCTATAATGATATCTTTCTTTTTGGTTAATATATCATTAGGAATTTCGAGTAATTCATGCTCTTGCTCATATGAACTGGAATGTTTTCCTCCACCTACATTTTATAGCCATTGTTTGAAATTATTATCATCATCGGATACTCTCAAATTTTCATTTAGCGTCATGCGTATGAAATTCGGCCATAAACAACTTTGTTTCACTGAATTTTCAATAATTTGTATTCGACTACCATGTCGGACAACTGGTAATGTTTGCCTAAAGTCACCTGAAACCAGTGTAGTTTTACTACCAAATATATTTTCTACGTTACATATGTTTTGAAGAAGACGATCTACTGCTTCAAAAGCAAATTTAGATGTCATTGGTATTTAATTTTTAACCATCATTAGAGTTATGTGTCACATTACATGTTGCATTGTTATTAATATTAAGTGGCAATTTAAATGTGGTATGTACTGTTTTTCCATTAGTCAATAAATTTGCTGCAATGCCTGTCCAAGCTACACACAAAAATAGTATATTTGAAAATTTTAAGTAGTCTATTAAAATGTTAAGTGAATAACTTTTTCCACTTCCTCCTCGTGCACCAATGAAAATGCAATTATTATGTTTGTATTTTAAACATTCTAAAACCGCATCATATATATATTTATTATTTGCGTTTAATGATGTCACTTTTAATTGCAAATCATTAAATACGTTGTTTTTATCATACAATGTTGATATATCATCATATTCTTCCATATATGAGTTCACATCAGGTAAATGAAAATCCTTTAAGGAAAATCCATTTATTTGTAAATTTTTTCAATTATATTCAATGCAATATTTTCACCTGTACTTTTCTCATATTTAGGGTGATAGAAAAATTCTTCTTATTTTTCATACAAATCTCTTGCATTAATAGGTTTGTGATAAATGCATATAAAAGCAAATAATTTGCAAAGTGTAGTAGGAAATTGAATTTGCGTTGCTTCTTCTAAACATCTATCCCATTCTTCATCTTCACTGATCAACTGTTTAGCTATAGCAGCTTCATAAAATGTATTATACAATACACCATCGACGGTACGTAAATCGTTAAATGAAGTTGAGCCTTTAACGTGTAAAAGTAATAATCTTATAAAATACCGTTCTCGTTCTTTCGGGTTAACTAAGTACATTCTGCTCAATATTATTATGATGCTGACTTTTATAATTTATTTTTCTACCATCATTTTTTCGTTTATAGATTGAATATCCGTTAGTTTGAAAATTCGTTGTATCGTTATAATTTTTTGGAAAGTTTTTCGTACATTTTCCTGTACTTTTATCCATACAAGGCGAATTCATATTTTGACTTCCACAAGGACCGTGTATCATAGATTGTTTTCCGGCACAATACACGTACTAATAAAAGAAAAACTTTTGACAATTTAAAAATCAAAAATCAATATTATAGTAAGTATATTTTAATATGCACATAATTATTATTTAAAAAATCTAAGACCTCGTTATAAATATAATGTTTCTTTATCATTTACAATTAATTCGTACTTCAATTTATAAAAAAATAAAATCTAGATTGAACTTTAAATAAATATATTTTTGATAGAAGATTTATAAATAATAACTTCTTTTATAACAATTAAAATTATACTTATATATGTTGAGATTTTCATTTTTGAAATTCGTAATAGAATCTTGTGTAATATCTTAAATGTATTTCAAATTTACAGGACGTTACAGATGTAAAAAAGGTGGACAAAGACATCGTCATCATAATTTTATAAAAAATAAGGATAAAGTACAAGAGAATATGAAAAACATTTTTACAGCAATATTAAAAGCAGCAAAATCTACTTAACAATAATTAAATGAAATGTACTTACTACTAACTTAGAATATACTTTTCTTCCACCTTATTCTTTTACTTTTATTTCTGCCTCTTATTACCTATAATTATTTTTCTTCTATTTTAAGTTTACAATTTAAATTTTTGTACATATTTGTATCTCAATTATGAATTATCACTGACTCTTATTCTAATTTCTAATTATGACAGTATATAATTTTAGAATTCTTTATTGAACATGTTATTATATTTTGTTATCAAACTATTACAAATTTCTAATATAAAAAGTATTGAAAGTATTCTGATACAAAATTTAATATTTAAAAATATTTACAATGTACATTTAAAATAAAATTGTCAATTCTTTAAATATTTACCATTATATAATTGCAGTAATTAATAAATGTTTTCGCAAAGCTTAGTTCCAGATATATGGCGATACACATACACACACACACATACACAAACACACCCACACACACACACACACACACACACACACACACATACACACCTATACAGACATTTTCTGAAAACGCGTGATTGAAACTGCAAACATCAGAAAACGAAATGCTGATGTGTTTTTTATGAAGTTCAAAATTGTACTATTACAAACCTCTCTCTAGGAGAAAACAAAATTTTTTAGAAAAATAACAATTCAGAAATTGAACTTTAACTCCAAAACCGGTCACCAAAATGATTTCAAAATTTTTACAACTTATTGTTTTATATTGTGAAGTCTCATCTTGAATTTTTTTGAAAAAGTCAACCGTTTATCTTCAGAGATATAGGCAATAAAAGATTTATATGAAAAAATTTCAACCTCGCTGACTATAAAACCATAAAGTTTTAAAAGCTGCGCAAGAAAAGACGCCAAGACCAACAAAAGATCTATCTAAAGAATTTTCATAATTTTTAGAAAAACGACATTTTAACATGAATTAATAAAAAATTCTGCCCAAAATATGCTTAATTTCCTACCAAGATATTTTTTTTCTGAGTTATTATATAAATTTTGCAAATGCATATTTTATACATATAAGTTTAACCCTTTCAGTCACAGAAGCCGATATATCGGCTCCCTATTGTTTTTAGTCACAAAATTTGATTTCTATTGTTATCGCAGTACAAATATACGTTTTCTATGTATTTTTGATCGTAGAATACGAATCTGATATCAATAATTTTATAAATATAAAAACAACCCTTCAAATGGGGTGAAAACCACCCTTTTAGTCATGAAATTGAATTCGTTTGGTTATGAAAGTAAAAAAACCCCCTCCTCATTAGAACACGGGCTTGGGACCGTCTGTGGCAGAGTTATGTTTTTTTCTTTTTTTTTTTGTTTTTCTTTTTTTCTTTTTTTCTTTTTTTTTTCTTTTTCTCTTTTTTTCTTTTTTTCTTTTTTATTTTTTTTTTCGTTTTTTTTTATTTTTTTTTTTATAATTTTTTTGACACTTGATTTGGATTCTTCGTTCAAAAATACATTGGAAACATATATTTGCACTTCCATAACCAAATGAATTGAATTGCGTGACTGAAAGGGTTAATAAACTATTATTTTTTAAGATACTTCCAAAATTTGTATACTTATCTCGAAAGTAACAGTTTAAATCAAAACTATTTTCAAATACTTTAAAAGTTATATTTATTAAAATCACATATTTAAAAATACATCTATGCAGTATGATCAAAGTCATAAACTACAACCGAGCGAGCGTCAGCGAGCGAGGTAACTATCACTAGTTAATAAATATAAGTAAGTTGCAGCTGACTATTCTTATTCCAAGATATTTATTGTCTATGTAACTAAATTTTTACTAATGCGCAATTTATTCACGATAAATCACTCGTTCTTTGTTTAAAGGCTACGAACTTACTCTTTAAAGAGCTTTTTGGTGTACTCTTTTATCCAACGCTGTATGCCTGTGATTTTCAAGTGAAGTTTCACACGCCTTGTGAAATCACCTTCTCCGACATTTGTCCTTTGCACTTGGGGAACATGTTACAAAAACCCTAGTGAAAAAAGCAGTTTGGCACTTGCACAATTTTTCAGCACAAAGAATTTGCTTTACGATATTCACTTTCACTGTTAACTTGTATATTTTCAGTTTTAATGGCACTTGAACGTCTTTCTCCTTGAATGGTTGAGTGTTGAATTATCCCTTCTTTGAACAGAATAGTAATAGATGATTGTCTCCTCTCTCAATCGTGCATCAGTGGATTTAATTTTCTCCACTTAATATTACAGCAACAGATCTGAAACAAAACCTCCTGGTCCTGGCGGTAGTCCAAAATGAAGAATTCCCACACACCAGCCGGCCAGCGACGAAAATGAAGCGCCTTGTCTGTTGGGGCTGTAGCTGGCCAGGATACACTACAAGAACGTGTCCTGAGAGTGCGGAAAAAGAGCGGGAGAAGCGGGTGTGTAGAACAGGTCCCTAACACCCGTGCAGCCAACTTAAGGACCTCACCGACGCATTCTAATGAGTTCAAGGAAACAAAAACGCAAGTTGAGCCTGTTCTTTCACCGATCGCGACGGAGGGAGAACCTATAGTAGCTCATGATGCGAAATACGCTTCTGAAGAATTAACTCCTTACATCGAGAGACTACTATTGCTGGTGGATGCAAGTGGGAGCTGGTGGATTCCGGGTGCATGCACTGCATGATGGAGGTGCTGCACGTACATGTATGGGACCACTTGGCTTCCAGATTGCTGTAACGTGTAATAGAAAGATTGCACCAAGTAACGGACCCGGCGTACGAATGGCTAACGATCATATTTTGACTGTTATCAGATATGTCGATTTATCATTAGATATAGGTAATGTACGACGCCATTTAGAGGTCATTATCCTACGCGAGTTACAAGAAGAATGTCTTCTCAGTGTAGATTTTAAGTGAGCGTTTAACGCGTACATCCTACCTTGCGAAAATAAATTATAGGTAGAAGGGATTGAGCAACTTCTTCCTTTCGAGGTAGCGATAGTAGGGATCTACACGGCCTATAAAGCAACGATTCTATCCAGTATCAAAGAAACTTGAAAATGAGATGCATGAACAGGTGCGTAAAATGCTGGATGCAGGGGTTAATCGAAGATCCAATAGCGAATGGTCGAGCCAATTGATAATGGTGCGAAAATTTGACGAAACTTACCGTTTTTGCGTCGACTATAGGAAGTTGAACGGAGTGACTAGAGTGCTAAAATTACAGAAAGCACGCTATATCACCAGTATTGACCTGAGTAGTTCATATCATCAAGTGCCGTTAGATGAAGAATCACGACACTTGACCGCATATACAGTGCCAGGCCTGGGCTTTTTTGAATGGTGGGCCCACAACGTTCCAGGAATTAATCGACAAAATTATCGGCCCTGAGCTTGAACCGCTCCTACTCATATATGGACGATATGACAATAACAACAGAAACTTTCAAAGAGCACTTAATATGTCTTGAGTATGTTCGCCGCAGAATTGTCGATGCGGGTCTTACTATCTATTCTGATAGAAACGGCAAGGTAAACTAGGTGCCCGACGCATTATCTCGCATGTACGAAGATGAGTCTAAGGTACCAATTTCGTTTGTCAGTTGCCAAGTCGAGGATACTAGTGATGCCTGGTATATGGCGATGAAAGCGAAAGTTCACGCCAATCCTTCAGAGCATCCATACTGGAAAGTATCTGGCAACATACTGTAATATTATCGATCAAATCCTTGGATTGAAGATCTTTTAGAGGACCAGGATGCTTGCAAGCTAGTCCTACCAAAAGAAAAGTGGATGCAAGTCCTACAGAGGAAGGGCACACGAGCCTACAGCTGGACATTTGGAACGCGCCAAAACATATGAGCGTATCGCATGGCTATATTATTGGCCGTTAATTTATAAGGACATAGCAAATTACGTGTCAAAGCTGTCCAATTAGCATCCGCTGGACTCATGGGCCGGCGTATAATAATGGACCTTTTCACGCGCTGGGTGGAGTGTATCCCCATTTGCACGGCAAATGCGAACACGATTAAAAGGGAACTCAGAGAGAAGATCTTCCTATGCTTCGGAGTGCCGGAGTTAAAAATCAAGACAGTGGACCGATTACTAGAAGAACATGGAGTTGTCCATGCGACGATACCACCGTATCATGCGCAAGCAAATCCCGTAGAGCGAGTAAACCGTACTTTCAAGACCATGATCACATCGTATATAGAGATAAATCATAGTACTTGGGATTTCCATATTTCCGAGCTAGTGTCTGCCTATAATACGCAGTGCAAGAATCTACAGAAGTGTCACCAGCTTTTCTAAATTTCGGATGCAACCCTATGCCTCCAAGTACGTTGCGGCGGCAAGAAGAACTCGCCGCAACGCATGAAGCAGATACAGCAGCGTTAGAGAATTGGATTGAGCGCGTGAATAAACTGCGTGAAGTGCGAGATTTAGCAGCAGAAAATTCAGCGAAAGCGCAAAAACGCCAAGCTAAATATTACAACAGCAAGCGGTGAGATGTGCAGTATGCTGTTGACGAGAAACTATTGCGACATAATCGCATTCTTTTATGTACACCACAAGGAATTACTGCTAAATGGGCCCCTAAATACACTGGACCATACGTCATTTCGGAGAAACAAGGTTACAACACCTACTAATTAACTGACCAATCCGGAAAAAAGATAGAACAAGTCTTTGTCTCCGAAGATGAGCCTGTAGAATATACTTCGAAGAACGGCGAGGAACCAAGCAACCTCGAGCGTCTGCCAGACGAGTCGCGAGCGAACGATGCGACTTTAGTAGTAATGAAAAAGCGTAGTAGGCAGCCTCAAACGCGGGTAGTAGACAGACATAAGACTAGGATTATCAGTAATCGGGTAGGAAATCGACCGACTCCGGTAGGCGATGTAACCGTTGCGCGCAACGCAGCGTCCGAGAAAACTACGAAAGAGACATCTAAAAGTGGTCGTGGGAGACCAAAAGGGTCTATAAAATCTTCTGCGCTTTATTGTGACGTATCCCCTCGACGCACGCAGTCTAAAACGGTGAAGACACAATATTAGGATCACGGTTCTTTTTCTTAAAATTCGAAAGCGCAATAGCGCGAATAAAGTGAATATCGCAAAGCGGAAAGGATATGCGAGACGCCATGGAAATTCTTCCGCAGTCAAATAAAGAGAGCGAAAAAGATATCTTTTTTATTATGTTTCTTGCAAATCACCTACCATGCATGTTTTTTTGAAAATGATTATTACTCTAAATTTCTTTTTACATTTACACTATTTTTCTTTTGGATTTTGATTTTATCATATTCTTTATTTTACTTATTGAGAGAGAGCTGCAGATGTCGAGCTGACACACCTTCAGCTAGCAGCGCCTGGGAGAGGGGTGTGTGACGGGTAATTACACTTCGTCACATGCTCTTTCTCACATATATTCAGACAACGAATCAAAAGGAGGCTGTCGCAAATGATTGACTATTAATGGACACTGTTTGGGGGGGGGGGGGTGCAATGTAGGGGACTGAGAGCAGGATTTATCAATATGACCTCTTTAGATTGTCACATTGATACACTCCATCAACACCTTCTATCTGGTCCCTACAACCACCTCTTTGGAATTGCTGAGACGTACCTTGCTTCCAACGTCGACGATGATCGCATTTAGAACAAGGGCTACTCTATTCTGAAATTAGATGGGAATAAATTTGGGGATGGGCTAGTTCTGTATGTACACAATTCTTTTAACACCACTATACTAAGCCGCTCACGTACCATGCAGGATGGTACATCAAATATTCCTGAATATATTATGTGTAGTGTACAACAGGGCACCCTCCCCCCATATTCGTTGCTGTAATTTGCAGGCCACCACATGTACCATTTCTACAAAACTCTGACTTAATTGACAAATTAAGAGCGGACTTGAATTCAGGCAGGCTTCAATTTGTGCTGCTACCGTGGACAGCTCCTCGAAAGTGAGCGATTTGTCTCAAATTACTCGCTTAATGTGGTAGTTGAAGCTTCGAACTGCCGACTCCCAAAGCCCTAAAAAATGTGGTACCCTCGATGGGATGAACGATCAGAGAGTGCCGTCATTGGCGATGTCAGCGGTGACCTCTTGCGACATCTTAAACGTTTCTGTGAACAGTCGATCAATCTCAGTGGCTACACCTTTAAGGTTTGTACCGTTGTCACTGAAGACCATCTTGCAAAGTCCTCGACGTGCTGTAAATCGACGATAGGCAGCTAAAAATGTAACAGAAGTTAATTCGGATACTACTTCGATATGAACCTCCTTAACCACCATACAAATAAAAATAGCTATGTATCCTTTTGACGCCTTTGCACTTCTTCCTTTAGAAAACAAAATCGGAATAGGACCTGCGTAGTCCAAACCAGTGTAGCTGTGGCGTTAAACGAACTGACGGAACAAGGGCCATCTGCTGCTGAATTGGTTTACCTGCATACGGTATGCAACGATGGCATTTTCTATATGTACCTTGCACTAATCTTAGGCCACGGGGAATCCAAAATGTTCTATTTAACGTGCTTACCATTAACTAGACACCTCCATGCAACGTTTTGCGATGGATCGCCTCTACTAACCGTTTCACCAGCGCGTTGTTTCTTGGAAGTTAGGATCGGGTGTTACTCGTCATAGTGCAAAAACGAATTTTGAAGTCGTCCGCTCACTCGCAGTAGATTGTGCTGATCCAGAAAGGGAAGCAAACGAGCAAGGTTGCTGCGAGGAGGAAGGCTTCTGTGTTGGTGGACGCAAGTGATTTCAGTCGAGTAGTGCTGCATTTGTATGGCTCGAACTAGCCCAAATCTTGCTGCACACAATTCCTCTGACTTCAGTAATTCAGGTTGACGACTACCTTTGACAGAGGTAGCGTTGAAGCGCCACCAATATACATACGCTAAAATGCGCTGTATTTTCGAAAAATCAGAATACCTTGATAAGAAATGCAAAAAATTGTTACGATCAACATTTTCTCCTAAACTTGCTTCCTCTGCCGCCACGTGCGCATGAACAAGCTGGTCGTCAGTTTCACAACTTGAAACTGACTCAACTTTGTTAAGGATTAAAGATCCTTAGTTATCCATTCTGGACCTTCCCACCACAGCTTCGAAGCCATTAGCTGTTCAGGCACATAACCTCTAGTGGCGCAGTCAGCAGGGTTGTCGAGTGAGTTGACATGATGCCATTTTGCATCAGGTAAAATCGAAATAATCTCACTTACCCTGTTTGCCACGAACGTTTGCGCCGGGAGGGAGAACTGCCGAACCAGTCCAAAACTTCCTTTGAGTCAGTCCAGCAATGAATTTCCGTGGGTATGTGCAACGCAAAGCTCAAGCCTTGGCAAGCTTTTGGTTTTGATAGGGGCAACCTTCGTATTTGACATAATCAAGGATGATCGTCCACCTGGCATCACAATGTATGCAGCTGCTACGTACGCTCGTTGCGATGCATCCGAAAACCCATGTAGTTGCCACGAAGAAGTTGCCGAGACTGCAAACCACCTAGGAATTTTGATCGACGACAACTCTGGCTATTCATTTCGTAATGAAATCCATTGATGGAGCAGCTGGTCTGTAAGCTGAGAGTCCCAATCAAGTTTGTTTATCCACAAATCCTGTAACATTAATTTTGATTTAATTAAGACAGGAGAGAGTCATCCCAAGGGATCAAAAAGTTTGGACACTTCAGAAAGAATGGACCTCTTGATAACGTTACTTGGTGTTGAGGGCATGATTACTCTGAAATAGAAGTAATCTTGCGCTGGAATCCACTTGAGGCTAAGAGTAGACACTGCTTCATCAAAATCTACAGAGCACTCCGTTCGTTTTTTAGATTGAGACTCCGGTAATATTGCTGGGTGATTAGACGCCCATTTACCTAACTCCATTCCGGCTGTAGATAGCAGCTCTATCAACTGGTCTCTAATTGATACAGCCTCGTGAACGCTATCATCTCCCACGAATGCATCATCCACATACATATTGCGCAGCAGCATCTGTAAAGCGAGAGGGAAGTCTGTTCGACCGTCTTTAGCGAGCTGAATGAGGGTTCTGATGGCCAGAAAAGGATCTGACCTTCTACCATACGTGACCGTGAGAAGTCGATAATCTCGTACCGGTTGTGTAGTATCAGAGCGCCAGACTATACGCTGCCAGTCAGCGTCGTCAGGATGGATGCGAATTTGACGGAACTCCTTCAGAATGTAAGCGGTGAAAACAAATTCTGAAAACCGCCAGCTGGAAAGAACAGTAGTTAAGTTAGACTGTAACTTACTTTCAGTCAATAACTTGTCATTCAACGAAAACTGCTTTCTTCCTTTACGAGAGCTTCCTTTACAAGCTATGACAATATCGCGAGAGTCGTCGAATAAATTGTCGCTGCCAGAATCCGAAAATGGCAATCTAACAACAAATCTGTCTTCTGAATCTCTATGAACAGTCTCTCTGAAATAGTCTTCACAGAGCTGATGTTCTGGAGAGAGGGGTTTAGCCGAGGGAATTTCCTCCATCTCCCAAAACTTGGTTAAGCAGGTCGAGAGTGACGTCTCAACCTTAGTGTGAAAACACTGAGCTCTATCAACAGTGTCCGAGGTGGTAGTCGGGTTTATTTGTCCAGTAAGAGTCCAGCCAAAGACAGTCTCTTGGGCAATTGGAGTGTCTACTGGCCCACTCCTGAGTCCTGGCTTAATGACAGCAGCGTGGACTTCTGCGCTCAGCATGCAGTCAATTCAATGCGACCGAGAAAAGTCAGGATCGGCAAGTGGGAGTCTTTCTAAATGCTCCCAATCAGTATATAATATATCATTTCTAGGCAAGAATTTAGTAACTTTTGTCAAAACTAATGCTGAAAACCGATACTTAAAACTACTATCTCTCCGAGACTTTAAAAGAAGGTCAACTTTCCCTTTTGATACCGCAGAGGTGCTTGCACCAACTCCGGTTATCGAAACAGATACGAGTTCCCAATCAGCTGACAATAGCTGTACTACACGCTCTGAGACGAATGAGAATTCTGCACATGGGTCTATGAGACACCTAACGGACGCAACGTTAACAATTTTAGATTGCAAGAGGATCCAGGCAGTAGGCATTAACTTGGTTTTCCCAACGACTGTAGTAGCAGCAGTAGTCTGGTCAGACTGAGGAACAGATGAACTATTGTTGGTCGGTAAGGTTCGAGACAAAACTCCTGAATTACCACCTTGACTCTTATCTGAATGGAGCTTGGTGTGATGCTTGCCTTGACAAACGAAGCATCTACTAGGAGAGTTGCAGTCAGCAAGAAAACGAGTTGAGCGAAGACAATTGAGACATAATTTTTCTTTTGTACAATGTTCAAACCGTTGAGCCGTAGTCAGGTTATTGAACTTGAAACAAGCATTTAAAAGGTGTGAACCTTTACATAAACTGCATCTTGCAGATTTATTATCTAGCTTTACTAGAACTAAAGGTGTTGGCAACATTTGCGACAACAGACTCATGTTGCTTACTACTGTACTGCTGAGTTGGGGATCGAGCCTGTTCGAGAGATTGTACTCGCTTTTCCAGAAACTTAGTCAACGCAGCGTATGTGGAAAACCCAATTGTAGCTTCTTCTGAAATCTCCCAGGACCTCCGAGTTTCAAAATCTAACTTTTTTACTATACAATGGACTAGCCAATTATCATACTGATCGAGTGGACACTCCAAATCTTTGAGCCCTTGGACTGCTTCATCTGCCTTATCGATAAGGCCATTAAGATCAGAAACCGACTCTTGCTTAATAAGCTTCAAATCAATTAACAAGTCTAAGTCAACAGAGAGTCGAATTCTAGGGTTGTTGTACCGAGAAGTGAGTTTTTTCCATGCGACCTCCAAATTTGAAACTATTACTGCTAAACCTCTTAACCTAGTTACAGCGCAACCTTGGACAGCAGTTATTAGGTATTGAAGCTTTACAACGTCATCGTATGGTTTTTCCTTAACCATAGAGCAAAAACGTTGTTTAAATGATTCCGACTCACTTTGTTCTCCGTTAAAAATCAGCACTTGCAGTTTTGGCATCGTATTAAGGTTAGACGGAGCCGACTGAGCGGAAGGTCCGCTATTTGCTAAAACTGCAGGAGGTGAGTGCGTGGGAGGAGGAGGAGTCAACTTGATAATACCTTCCTTAAGCCCTGTCTTTGCAGTGACGTAATAAATTTCTGCCTCAGCATAAGCGTCATTCTTAAAGTAGGTGTCATTAGCTAACTCCGTTGATTCCACTGATCGACTAAATTATCGTGACGTTTCGTAAATGTTACCCAATAAGTGTCCAATAACTCTAACCTAGTTTCAAGATATGGGACAGTTTGTTTTGCCTCACCAGACTTCGACCTCGTATTAATAAGAAAATTCTTTAGACGAGTCACCGTAGTATTTTGTTTGGCAAGAATAGCTTTTAACGTAGTATCCATGATACTAAACTAGAGTTAACTTAAACTAGCAACAATAAACCTAACCAGAGCAACGAAATAAAAGTTCAATTGCAACTTGACACAGTGCTGTCAAAAGGGTACTATAATTTAAATAAACAATTCTTTCAATGAGGATTGGATAGCTTAGTATGCATATTTAAATTCTAGTTAACCAAGAATAATCGTATTATACATAAAACATTCGCACCCAAATAGAACTAAAAAATCCGACAATATGATAGGATAATAGAACTGTGAAGAAACCTGTAAATCCGACTATGTAATTATAAGAGGCCCTCAACTAGAGCATGAGAATCCGACTATACAATTGTAAGAGGCCCCTGACTAGAGCATGAAAATCTGACTATACAATTGTAGTGGAATGTGCCGCGCCCAAATACCTAAACGCCAGCATGCACTAGCAATGTGCTATGAGAGTTTAGAAGATAATATTTACAAGATTTTGGGCAATATTTACAGGGATACACTTACGTATTTATAATAGGCCTAAATGTGCGATCTATGTAGCACAACAAAGTTCGAGAAACGATAACTGGCCGGTTATACACGATAGTATAGCTTGGCATTCCTTCCTCACGTGATGCGAGAGAGAGAGAGAGAGAGAGAGAGAGAGAGAGAGCGATCAACAAAATGCGGCAGCCGCGAAGCCGGCTAAACTTTGTTGTGCACCGCGAATATTTTCACATAAGCGTGAATATTATATTCGATTTTAGCGAGCCACACTGCAGTACTTTTATGATGGTATGTGGTCACATGATGACGCTCTGACGCTCGTGTAGACTGACGATTGGCGAGAGAAAACGGCGGTTGAATTTCTCCCAAATTCCCGCGTTGTCGATGATGATGTTTCTTTGCGATTCTTGTTTTTCCACGATGCGACTAAAGTTGATGACCCCAATCCCATGGTTGACGTCGTGAATTGAGGTCGATTACCCCGCAAGTTGTGATAATAATGAGGAGCAAACTCCCAAAACGGCACCAGCTACTTGAATTCAACAAGAGGCGTTGGAGCTCGTTTTTTATTCACTGCCGAAGCGATTTGTTGTACTCTTCTTACATAACACTAATTTTTCATTTCAAACTTAATTGTTATATTTGATACCGAATAAACAACCACGCTCTGGTACCAAATGATTAAGTCACTCAAATCTATCGGTTGTATCAATAGATAATTGATGCGGAGCTTTTACCTTTAAGTTGTTGTTGTTGTTTATGGTTTGGTAAGAAATAAACGACACTCAGTTTTAATGTATTAATTATAAAACAATAGACGTTTTATTGTCTGAAAGCAAAGTATGTACAGGTGTAAATAAATAAAGAAGAATCGAACAACCGACGCGAACCGTGAACAATGGTGTAGCGGTCGATAATGATCGAAACTGCGATGTTATTATCAGTATTGCTCTCGGCAGCGATCTAATGAGCGAGAGTACGGCAGCCGACTGCCGTGAGGCGCGATGTCAGTAGGCGGGAGTGGGGAGCCTAGCAGCAAGCGGTGCTCATGGTATACTAGTATACGTGCACAGCAAATAGCATTGACTCGCTGCATGGCTCTTCACGTTAAGTAACGTAAATTACTCGAACAGACGATTACCAGTAGGTCATTTGTGTTACGTGCAACCTATAAAATCAAAAGAAACAACATCAGCCGTATTGTACTTATTTTATGACTTTTAAACACAACAATCGACACCGGTGCTTGGCGACGAAGAGAAAAAAAATCCACACACTCAACTTGTGCGTCGTATAACAAGTGTGCACTCAATGTCTTGAGATTGTCGATATTTCGATTGACTGTGGACAATGTGGTATTCGTGAATACGTGTTCAAAATCAGTCCGATTAAAAAGTTGGTTGACCTAGCTCTGGATCAGCAAAAAAACTTCAAAAGAATTATATGTATTGCTCATAATTCGCAAGGGTTTGATGCTCAATTTATATTTAAATATATTGTTAAAAATGAAAGTGAACGTATTAAACCGTCTGTGACTCTGAACGGGTCGAAAATAATCGTAATGGAGTTTATGATTATAAAATTCATTGATAGTCTAAATTATTTTCATATGGCTCTATCTCAATTACCGAAATCGTATGGTCTACAAGAAATCGAAAAATGTACTTTTCCCCACTTATTCAATACACTTGAAAATCAAACATATGAAGGTTCACTAGCACCTTTAAACAAGTATTCACCTGATACTATGCAAACCACGGAAAGAACCCGTTTTTTACAATGGTACAATGAACACATGGTCAGCGGTTACATATTCATATATCAAGTAGAAATAGAAAAATACTGCAAGAAGGATGTGTCTATTTTACGATTAGCTTGTTTGGCTTTTCGAAAAACATTTATGAAATTCGGTATAGATCCGTTTGTCGAGCGTACAACTATTGCTTCAACGTATATGCGTGTTTTCAGAATTTTTTTTTTAAATATGAATCAAATCGGTATTGTACCTGAAAATCGTTACAGGTGGGCCGATAACCACTTCGAAATAGCTGTACATTGGCTTTATTAAGTGGAGAAATGTGTTCTCAATCGTTTCATTGAACATGCTAGCCGATGTCATGAAAATGGATTACGCGAATGTATCATAGTAGATGGATATAGTCCGCCACAAGACGACGAAAATCATAAAGGTATAGTACTGCAATTTCATGGTTGTTTTTGGCATGGATGTCCTTGCTGTTACTGCATAAATAGAGACATAGCTTTGACAAGTGGTGAATCGATGGATGATAGGTACGAGAGAACGTTCGCCATCATTGACAAGATAAAATCTAGCAATTACGAGTTGATTGAAATATGGGAATGTGAGTTTAATAATGAACTGTCTCAAAATGAACTCAACGGTTCGTCAAAGAAAACGTCAATCTTGTGAAGTGGAAACCGCTGGATCCTCGAGATTCATTTTTGGGGGTCGCACAGGTAACACAGTTAAAGTGTTTGTTTGTCAAGGAGGCGACAAAATCAAGTATGTAGATATATGCTCTCTATATCCATACATTTGTAAGCGCGGTAAGTACCCGTCGGACGTGAGGAGTGTCGTCATCTTGTAGGTCCAAACAATGATATATCTCGAGTCAACGGCTTTTTCGTGTGTGACGTACTTCCACCTCAAAATTAGTATCATCCTGTTTTACCGATGAAAATGCACGGGAAACTGCTATTTCAACTGTGTCGCAAAAGATCGAGTTTTACGAGGTACATGGGTACCCGAGGAAATCAAGATGACTGTCAAACTGGGATACGTTGTACAAGATGTCTATGAGATTTGGCAATCCGAAATGACCAAATACAACCCGAGAGCACGACAAGGTGGTCTGTTTGCTGAATACATAGACGAGTTTTTTATGCAGAAAACTTTGACATCAGGATATCCACCAGAGTGTATAACGACCGAGGCTCAAGAACGGTACGTAAATGAACTCGACGTAGCTGAAGGTATAAGATTAAATAAGGACGCGATATGTTTTAATGCTGGTTTAAGATCTGTAGCTAAATTATGTCTAAATTCCTCATCGGGTAAATTTGGCCAACGCGAAAACTTGCCATAAACAGAGATTGTTACAGAACCTGAAAGACTTATGGGACTACTTACCAGTGTTGAAGTAGACGTTAATGGAATTTTGACTATCAACAAGGAAACGCTGTACGTCTACAGAGCACGCTCACAAACGGTTCACTAAAGTCTGTGCAAACGGCCGGTACACTGATGAGCAGACTCGGCGATGAGATGAACGAAACACTAAATTCACCGATGTGTAAGGATGAGCCTCAAAAGTGGTCACTGTATCGCCAAGTCTTGCAACGTTATCTTCACTTTAAGGACGCTGATAGTGCAGAAAAGAGGAAACGAATATTCAATGATGCTAATATCACTGCTCCGGTTAATCAAGAACAAAATGAGTAGTTGGAAAGGTTACCCCGATAAGTTTAACTCTTGGATTAAGCCGAATCATCTAAGGGGGGATCCTGCTTGAGGAAGCCTATAAAAAGCGTTTTTAGGGGGATTTTTGTAGGACAGAAAAAAATAAGCAAGTCTAGCGAACTTTTTAGACTACTTTAATGTATATTTGAACATTATAAAAAAAAATTTTTGAGAGAAAAATATTCAAATGCAGCTGATTTTTATGCACATTTGTGCAGCACCTTGCAATTGCAGTCTCCAATTGGCGGAAAAGATGGAACTCGTAATTTTCGTCAAAAACAAATCACCAAAAAAATTTTAATTTTCATATATTTTTCTTCTAGGTAAACTAAGAAAAACCCGACAAAATTGTAAAATTTAAAATTTTTCTCAAATTAGAAAAAAATGTGCTTTTTGCAAAAAAAGAATCATTTCAACTTGCTAAAAAAGTTGTTTAGAAATTGTTCCATGAATTTTTTTAGTTCGAATAGAAGAGAATACAAAACTGAAGGTAACAAGCCTTGGTTCGTTTTGATTGGTCGTCTAGTTTTCTTGCAATCACGCCCGTCAGTTTAGAAAAATCGTAAAAACGAAAACTCGAGAAAACGCACTTCAAAGTTTACGATCAGAAAAAATGTTAATTTTCGATTACTTACAGTAATAATACGCTAATCAGCTATTCCTGCTCCATAAAGTAAATCTTCAGCTTCCTCATAAAACTCATTTTGATTCGACTGACCGAGCTTCCTTGCTGGAAAACGACGCACGCCGGTTTTCCCTCTCGATCCGTTGTGTGTCGACGTTATTCTGAAACATCTTACATTACTGGCCGATTTTTAAATCGAGCAACTGCATGGTACTTAGAACTGCAGAAAATACTTCGTTGAACATTCCTGCAGCCATGTACGCAGCAATTTCAACGAATTTGTTTGAATTTTGCGTGAGCCCGCCTAAGCATCGCCTCAAAAGTTCGTCGTTTGAGAGCTTTTCATAAATTGGACGAATATGTTCCTCCACATTTTCGTCAATCAATCGAGCAGGATGCTTGAAAGAAGCAAGAGAATTCGTGGCTTTAGCTTTGCGCCATTCACACCAGGCGAGGAGATTTATCACTCGAACAATAATGATCCAGCGTTGTCATTACAGCTTTTTTCATATCTTCGTCAGAATTAATATTTCTTCTGATTGCTAAACCATAATAGATAACAAAACTTTTTAATGATGCTGTCCGTCAACCGTTATTTACCTCCGAGCTTCTCTTGCTTCCTTTTATTTCGGAGTCGAGTACCCATACGATTTTGTACATACCCCACGCACTCATTTTTAGTAACAGGGCAATCGTCACCGTACGGATTCATTTTGAGAATACCAGCAAAAGTTTTCGAATCGCCGTCGCCGATATAATTCGTATACTTCACTCCGAATTTTTCAACAGATCTCAAAAACATTTCCACGATTGAATCCACCTCCATCTTCCCTGATGAACCATCGCGGTTTGAGGAGCATGATTCTTTATGATCTTTATACCATTTCTCAAATTCAACATTGTCTAATGTGTTTTATTTAGGGCAGATAAATGACAGTACGCACTTTTAACGATAAGGTCGATTACTTTGCCAGATTAATGTGCAATCAGAGGTGTTACACCGAACAATAAAGTGAAGCCACGTTTTTTCCAGGATCCATTGCCGAAAACTTTAAAATGATTTGCAGTTCTCTCATTTCCTACATTTTTTCCTTGCTCTTCTTTGACAGCTTTTTCACAGATACTTTCAAACATTGATTTTGACGCTGAGTATAAATGCTGCACTATTTTATCATATGTTGATTTCGCCAAACCTTGACATAGATCCATAAGTCCACGAAACAGATTGATGCCTTCTCGTCCAACACCAAGAAGCCTCATAACAAACACAATTCATCTATTTATTTCGTAACCGGTGTTTATTAACGGTCCTGAATTGATTTCTCGTCAGATAAAAGATCTGCAGATTACTATGTCAGAAATTTCAAGAATAACTGTCAGAAATTCAATTATTCGGTAACAGTGAGCTGGACGTACCATTATATTTTCGGTGCTTGTGGTAAACAATTTCTTCTCACTACTGCTTGTGTTGCACTCTACATCGTCTGGTCCACTTGTGAATCGATTCCCGTGGAATCCGCGTTTTCGTGGCTTCACAGAATGATCACTGCTCGATTTATCACCTTTGGAATAACTTGACATGATACTGTGGCGATGTACACTGGACAAGACTCAGAGCAAAACTAACCGTTGACGCTAGAAGCAGCTCCGTAGAAGTACGTACGCAGAGAGGGATATGTATATATTATACACCGCTATAATCCGTACTATAATTTGCCCTGGCACTTCTACGAATTCAAAATATTATTTCGAAGGAACGTTGAACCTTTTCAGGTACACAGTTCGGAGTTATTAGACCGAGGGGTGGAGCACGCGCTCCACCTGTCCGAGCGCTCGTATACCTGCTCGACACCCCACCGCGTTTAGTGCTGCATCTTTGAAAATACTGCAAATCAGCCTCTATAACTTTAAATACATATTCTTAGATATATTAGGAATAGATTTAAGCAATAAAAAGAATCGATTTTTTGAGCCTTTTAAAAGTCGGATCCCCCCTTAAAAGAGAGATAAATGAAGGATCAAAGTAATAAGGGTAATCGTTAGCTAGACGAAGGGGGGGGGGGGATTGGCGCCAGTATCAGCGATTGTCGACGGGTCCAGCTCGATGAGGAGAGGGGAAGAGTGCAGGTGTTCTGGGGTGAGGTCAGGAGGGTGAGCGGAATATTAGATATAATTAGATCGCGCGTAAGAGATATCGGAGTGGCTGCATGCGTAAGTTAATCAGGGGATGGGTGATAATGCGTTGGTGGTTTCCCGGTAGTGCAAGTAGGTATGAGTATAGTTGTACGGATGCTATGTGTGACTGTGAGATCGTACCGGTCCTGAATTTTTTTTTAGCAATATGGGTATATAGTGTTCGCGGGTACGTAAAGGAGACTTCGGGGAGTGTGCAGCGTGCACGGCTCGGTAAAGGTGACTTCGGGAAATGTGCATTGTGAGAGCTGAACAAATGGACAAAAGTTTGTTCAATTTTTTTTTTGCTGTAGATTGGGTGCGTAGTGTTGAGATAGGAGAGATGAGATTTTTGCCGGGGCTCAGTAGACGCCGCACCACTGATATTTTTCTACATGCATAGACTGGCAAGTGCAAGGATTCTTTTCTTTGCGGGCAGATTGATCTATCATACTGTCGCCAGTATATGTAGGTGTGACTGTAGCTGTGCGGATGGCATTGCAGGTACTGTGAATGTGCTGCGGTGCGGAAACTATGGGACGGTGACAGGTACCGGCTATCCTTCTTTTTTTAGCGGCAAGTGCGTGAAGCGTGTGCGGCTAGGTAAAGATGGCTTCAGTGAAATGTAATTTGGAAGGGCCGTGCAGACGGACATAAACTTAGTCAATCTTTTGGCTGTAGATTGGTTATGTAGAGTTACGATAGAGAATTGGAATTTGTGCCGGGATTTGAAGGTACCGCACGGCTGGCTTCTTTATTTTTTTACATATAGAGTGGCAAGTACAAGCATCGTATTCTAAATGGCGAGCTGGTTTTAGATGTTAAAAGTATTTGAAAGCAAATGATATTTAAAGTTTTTAAATTATAAGAGAAGTGGAATTTTGTAAGAATAAGTTTACTATAAATGTTATTTAAAAACTTGAATTATTATGTTATTAACGAATAAATAAAAATATGATTTTAAAAGACTGAACAAGTACAATGATTTAAATAAAATTTTTTTTTTAAATGTATATATCAAATGCGTGTGGGAACGAAATTATGAAAGATCCGAGGATAGAAAAATAAAACGTTGAAGAATATAATAAAATGTTGTTTTTGTTTAAATTTTTTGTACGTTATGAAAGTTTAGTATAAATGTTATGTAAAAACTTAAATTATTATGAATAAAACAAATATATGACTTTAAAAGACTGAACAAGCACAATGATACAAATAAAATTAAAAAAATGTTTGTATCAAATGCTAACAGCTTGTGTATCTTGATTCTGAAATAATACAGCTTGAGCCGTGGTGTATGCACTACACGGTAACTTGTATTATTAAAAAAAAGTTCAACACTTCTGTTTTAACTTGTTAAGACAATTATCAAGCAATGCCAATAAAAAATACTTGATTCAGTATTAAAATACGATGATATACTAATCCTTTAAAGAGGATGGGGCCCCTGATCTATCAAAGGTGAGTCGAGGGGAGCCTGGAGACACGAGTTCCGTGCGAGCGCATCCCTCCCCCTTCCCCCGTCGACGGAGCGCTTAAAGGTTAGTGCATAGAGTAGGAGTTGTAGCGGAGTAGGGGATAATACAGTGACCAGAGGTCTAGAAGATAAGAAAATTCTGCCACTGCAAATGAAGGAAAGGGAGGCAGGAAAAAAGTGTAGTGAAGCGGTGTAATAGAACACCTTGACGGTGTCATGACGAAAAATTATGGAGAGCATCTTCAGTTCTTCTCGCATACTCGACAGTATTTCAACTGTAAAAGGCTAGGAACTAGGAAAGTTGACAGAGTTTCCAAACTGAATGTAAAAAACTTGCCGCATTTTTACATTTTAAAAAGTCTGTTTTTATTAGAATATTATTATAGGTACCTAATTAGGGTCTACAAATAATAAGCACATCTAAATACCTATCAAAAACTATGGAGCACACTATATGGGGCTCATAACCTGCAGTTGGCACGCAAAGTACATCACGCAGAGAGAGCGTGAGAGAGAGAGAGAGAGAGAGAGAGAGAGAGAGAGAGAAAGAGAGATGTAGAGCAAAATTTATTTAACGACTGCAACGATTAAACTTACATTATCGCACAGCTAGCTTCTTCCCGCTCTATCTTGTTCTTGCAGCTGCTATCAACAGGCGATTTACACTCCGTCGAGTCTGCACGAAGATTTCTTCTCAGCTTCGCGTCACCTGCAATCCGTTTGAATCAATAAATTAATAAATGCAAACGAAAATAAAAATATTCTTATATGAAAAGTAAATGATAATTTATAATTATAAATTAGCAGTATTTTTTAATTACTGACGAATTCTTGTATTAGATCTTTGATATATTCCTAGTACACCGGTACACGTGCGTGGGCCTGGAAGAGTTTACCGCCATTTATAATTTCAGGTAGGACTGGGTAAACGACCGTGAGCTACAGAGTACACATGGCGTAAACACCGAAACACGGTGGTGAGAGAATCAAAGTGCCAACACAAATTTATTATATATGCAGGTTATGTGTCTCTGTATATTGCACAGGCAGTGATTTTTTATACATAATAAATACAATAATAACTTTAAGTACTCTTTTACGTACTGAAAATTGTCTGCAGGATATTACTCATAAATAGAAGCCTTTGAAATTATTATGAGACTGATAACTGCGATATGGTTGTTTATTATTTCTAAAAGTAATACATCTATCCAATTTACCGTAAGGGCGATATTCGCATGATAAAGTATCCGACTGTGAACCTTAAGAGGGTGTCAAAGTCAAATTTTATTCTTGCTACCTTACCGACCCGAAAATTTTAAAATATTAGCTAATTTGCGAATAAATCGTTAAAGTAATTAATTTAATACCGTGATTAATTTTCATAGAGATAAAGTGAAGATAATACACATAAAAATGATTAGTTAATTATTTTGCCTAATTATAACTTACTAATTCTTAATATAATGATATAGTTATTCTTAATATAATAATTTATTCTGATTTTGTTTAATATTCACTCATTCTAATTATAATCATATGATGTTATATGGGATGATTGTCAAAAAAACGGTAGTTTTAGTGTCGCCAATACCACTGACTAGAAAGGAAATATTATTACAGTCTCGTAAACGTTTGAAATTCTTGAATAGGATGCATTTGAACATATTAAATACAAAACAAAGACAACTATTATGCTTATATATATATATATATATATATATATATATATATATATATATATATATATATATATATATATATATATATATATATATATTCAGAATTATGCGAAATGTTTGATGGCGACAGGCTTCGGTAATTACTTTTAAGATATATATATATAAGATATATATGTAATTCTGAATTTATTAGACAATAATTATTTTAAAATTTAATTATATCTAAACCTATAAGACTTTAAAGTACATCATACTATATGTTCTAATTAATTCAGAATTTTTTTCTAAATTTATCTGTCTACGGGAGTGTTACGAATGCGCCAACTTTTAGAGTTTTAAAATCCCAGTTCAATTTATATCTCTTACTATTACTCTAATGGCTATGGTTCTCTAACCTGAGACGCCGATATGCCATATTAACATTCAATTTATCGTATTGTAATATGAGTACATCAGCTTAGTAGCGTCATCTAATAAATGGGTAGGAGTTATTTAGTTCGAACTTCAGACAACTACGTAAGTGAGCAACCCGACTTTTATTTGCAGTTTTTATAGTCAGTTTTAATGTTTTTCGTTTTAAAATTCCAAAAGCTAAAAAGATACGTAATTACCGTAGTCATCAAAATTATTAGTAAGTTACATGTGAAAAAAATATTTTATATGGTATTTTGTTGTAATAACGTGTGTATATATATATATATATATACATACTATGAGGACAAATATTTTTGTTACACTAAAATAAAACTACATGCATGTTACTAGCAATTAGTAATTACCGAGGCCGTAATTACTGTAACCGACCTGGTAAAATCCCCATAAGAAATACATGTAAAAACTTTTTTGTCACCTGTAGCTGTTTTCAAGAATAGTAGTCTCATTTTACTATAAATATAACAACTTAAACCCGAAATTAACACTAAAAAAGAGATTTTTAGTTTAGTCCAAGAAATAGGTGAAAAACTACCGTTGTTTTGACAATTACCCATATTCTGTACAATAGTATATACATTCCATTTATTTCAAACCGAAATACTCGAAATGTGAGAATACTCATTTAATGGAATTCACAGTACAATAATATCTATAATATTTTGTGAAATATTCGATTAATATTTTCTGAACTATATCGTTTAATATTTTTGAAATGTTTCTGTGTCAGCGAAGCGCCAGAATTCGTGTCAATCGCGCGTAAGCGCGAAGGGAAAATAACATCTTCCCCGCCTTCCCGCTCTCGCACTTCTTCTGTTTAACTCCTCCTCCCGTGCCTCTGCACGCGCCACAGGTCCTCACTCCGTGTTTGCTCTCTCTATTGCAAGGACGCCAGAAACTGCTTCAGCTTCCTTACAGCCGATCTCCAGAGCCGTGCATATTCTTGTGCCTTAATATTTAATTATATTTTTGTATTCAGAGCAGAGAGCGCAGAGTTCTTAATATATATAGTTTACTTTTATATAAACTCAGTGTGCAATTGTATTTCTTCCCTGGACCACCTACAACCCCAGCGATTCTAACAGGTTGTGTGCCCAGCGCGCGTAGGAGCCAGGTCATCGGCAGGTCAGAAGGAGGAAAACTGCAGAGCTACAAAGAGGCCACCCCCCAGAGTCAAGAGTTTATCAAGAGTGAGTTTTTTATTTTTTCTCTTTCTCATAAAAGTCAGGGTAGCGTAATCGGAAAATCGTCGCATAGTCCGTAAGAGCGAAAACAGCGAAATCGAGTCGCCGTTTTTTTTCCGGGAATTGAGAGAGAGCGACGTCCGAGGACCGCGGGAAAAATTTTTTTTCGTTCGGTACGCTGCCGCCGAGAGCGAGAGAGAAAGATAAAGAAAAACGCCGTGGGCGTTCTATCGGTCGCGAGAAAGAGAAAGAGAGAGAGAGAGAGAGAAAGAGCAAGAGAGCAGGCACGCGGGGGGACATTTTGGCACAGAGGAGTTCGTCTCGTCGAGTCGGCATTTGTTTTTCACTCGGTCGCCGAACACGTGAAAAGACGAGCTCACACCGCAGTATATATACAAAGTGGCACGCGCCGCAAGGAAACACCGTGCGATGCAGGCGTTCAAGTACGTACGAGGACGTCGAGCGCCGGCGAGTGCTATTCTTTTCTTTTCGCCGCGCGGGAAGACATTAGAGAGAGATACAGAGATAAAGAGAAAGAGACAAAGAGACAGAGAATACGTGTACTTTATCGTCGGCGGGGGACATCACCGCGCGACACCACTCTAGAGAGAGAGAGAGAGAGAGAGAGAGAGAGAGAGAGAGAGAGAGAGAGAGAGAAAGAGAAAACACGTGTATAACAACGCCGGTGGGAGATTTCGCCGCGCGAAGAGAGAGAGACAGAGATAGAGAATACGTGCACGTCAGCGCCGGCGGGGGATCTCTCCGCGCAGAGCGACTCTAGAGAGAGAGAGAGAAAACACGTGCGCGAGCGCCGTTGAGCCACCGAGACGCACGGTTCTCCGAATTTATTTTCGCTAAGAGACGAGAGGACTTGCGTGTGGTGGGGCTAGTCAACGCGTCCAGCTCGCCGCGTGCGTGTATATATATACACATGTATAAGAGTGTGTCCGTGTGCTTGAGCCTGTATTGTTCGTGCGGGACGTCGTTTTTTTTGACAACTACAAAGCGCCGTGCGTCTAGTGGCGTCTGAGAAGCGCTGTGCGTCTAGTGGCGTCTGAGAAGCGCTTTGCGTCTAGTGGCGTCTGAGAAGCGCGCTTCTGCGCGGAATATAAGGCCGCACACACATACGACATACAAACACAAAAGTATATATATGTGTATGTATGTATATGTATAAATACAGTTACAGAATTATATAATCTGTAAATACATATAAAATTTTTTTCTATTCTAAACTTAAAAGATCTGTGGGGCTAGACTTTATTCGTGTGTGCGATCGCCCCCACCCATAAAGTAACAACAAAACCGCTGTGCGGCTAGTCGGTTTGGGAGGGAGCACATGAGTACAGGCCATACCTACAATAGATCTGAATATCAATCAGCCGTGTTGATGAAATATTCTAGTGTGTAACAATAAGAGTAAAGAGTAAAAATGTTTGGCAGGTTAAAATTACATCCAGAGGTCATGGAAGACAAAACAGAGAAAGCTGGTACTCCAACAAACGAGACTACAGAGACAGCCCAAAATACAGAGACACCAGGTAAAAATTAATTGATTCAGAATTAAAAATAAAAATAAAATACACACAATAAAACAACGTTAAAATATAGAATAGAATAAAAGAGAATATCAGATTATGGATCCATCAGTATGTGATTATACACCCCTATAATATGTACGACCAAGCGTAAGCCGAAACATTAAAATAATAAAACAATATTTTACAGAGATTACTGAAACAGCAACCCCAGAGACTTCAGACATGACTGAATTAATAAAGGCCATGAAAGAGCAGACCGAGGTCACCAAAAACCTCGTCCAGATGTCTAAAGAGACCAATGAAGGGATACAGAAGCTGGCAAATCTCTTCCATCAGGTGAAGGAGCAAGAAAAGGAGAGAATGAAAATCTGCAAGACTACTCTTGCAGAAATAAAAACTCTCACAGAGTTATTACAAGATACCTTCAGAGATCAAGAGGTAAATGATATTTTACACTCTACCGAAAACAATACACACGATACACAGATGGCACAAACAAGAGAACAAAACAACATAACACCAGAGTCAAACTCAGAGCAAAGTACACTAGAATCAAACCCAGAACAAACTGAAAATAGCGTCAACTTAAAATCACTAGATGAAATGAATAAAACTTTTTCTACATTAAACAAAACCTTAGAGTCCAATATGCAAAATAAAATACAGATTAAAAGAGACTATAAACTAACAAGCAAAGGCAATCTTGATATTTGGTTCGATTCGTTGAACTCAGAGTTAGCGGCGAATGATTTGTTAAAAGAGTTAACTGATCCAGAGAAATATGAAAATAGTAATTCAGAAAGAGATATTAAACTTAAGAATTTGGTAAGAGACATCATAATAAATCAACTCAACGCTAACTACCTCAAAAAGATTTTGCATATTAAAGAGTCAAATGAAATTTTAAAGAAAATAAGAGAGATTAGACGAGTTGAATCAAACATGACGCAAGCCACAGTCAGACAAAAATTATACGCTATTAAGAAATCAAACAAAGAAAAAGTTATAGATTTTTGGGAAAAGTTTGAAAAGAGAATATGAGAGTTGCAACACCACAGTGCCACTAACCGATGAAGAGAAAAGGTCAGCCTTTTATCATGCGGTGTGTGAGTCAAACCACGAGCTGAGATCAGCCTGCTTGATAAGAGGCCAGACCGACTCTGAGATGACACTGGAGGAAATGAAAAACTGTTTGTTACAGATTGAGGCACAACACCTCAGAGTTTCAGAGGTAAAAGCTAACATAGCCCAGAGACCGAAAGCGAAACCAGAGCAAAAAGAAACCAAGTGCTATAGGTGCAACAAGGTGGGACACTGGGCATCCGAATGCCCCCTGAGGCAATAGAATACATGGTTTTGCTACTATTGCAATGAAATCAGGGGACACAAAGGTGACCAGTGCCCCAACGACGTGCAAAGGTGTGATAAAACCAATTAAAATAATATTAACATACAGCACACTAACACGAAAGGTAGAGGTAAAAATACATTCAGAGGAAGAATATTTAAAAATCAGAATAGGAACAAACCCTACAGCAAAGATAGAAGACCCGGCAACAAAAACAACAACGCGAAAGCCAACGCAGGTAAGCAAACAGATACACATTTGAATGATAAAGAGATTAGCTTTATAGCAGATTCGGGAGCAACCGAACACATTATTAGTAAAGTCCATAATACGAATGTGTATGCCCCAGTTCCAATAGCTCACTCAACTGTCATGGAGGAAAAATATGAAAGTATGGAAGTGCTGTTAAAAAAAAATCGATTACAAGAATCATCAATGGCAGATTTGTGGAGATTTAAAAATTATAACGTTGCTTCTTGGACAACAATCTGGTTTCACGAAAAACCCTTGCTACCTTTGCTTGTGGGATAGTAAAGATCGACAGAATCTGGTTCACGAAACGTCATTCGCCTATCCTTAGTAGATCCAACAAAAATCTTGATTCCACCTCTTCATATAAAACTTGGACTCATGAAGCAATTCGCCAAAGCTCTAGATAAAACAGGTCAATGTTTTCAGTATTTACGTAAAACATTTCCCAAGATTTTCGATGCTAAAATAAAAGAAGGAGTGTTTGATAGACCGCAAATTCGAACTATGTTTAAAGATACAATTTTCTTTAGTACAATGAATGAAGTAGAGAGCAGCTTAGGTTAGATTTCAAGCAGTTGCAGAAAACTTTTTGGGAAATAGAAAAAGCCCACAGTATAAGGAAATTGTTTCAGAAATGTTGAAGAGCTTTCAAAAATTGGGATGCTTAATAAATTTAAAATTGCATTTTATACATTCACATCTTAATAAATTTCCAGAGAATCTTGGACACTTCAGCTAGTGAAGAGCAGGGTGAACGTTTTCACCAAGACATTAAAGTCATGGAAACTCGATACCAGGGAAGGTGGGATGAAAATATGATGGCAGATTTTTGTTGGATGCTTAAGAGAGATACACAAAGAAAAGGTAAAAAGCGCAAAAAAAATCCTTTGCACAGAGCTTTTGAAGAAAAGAGAACACGTTATAGCAGTAAAAAGGAAAATGAGTAATTTTTGTTTTATAATTTCAAAACAGTTATTCTAGCTTAAAATCAGCCCTTATCAGGGCTACATGACGTACAAAATTTGATCGCGCAACCTCCTTGTGGTGTACATCGGGCTATGCTAATGCCGACGGTCAAAGTCTCTATTGAATGCAGACGTTCAATCATGTTCAATAGACTTCTGGAGCGGGACACGCTCATCATGCATAGTAAATAAAACTGACTGACGTTTATGAATGTTACTTTTCTCAACTTACAAATTTTTTCAGCGATTACTTAATTTGACCTTGAAATGACCTTGACCCTTACGTGATGAGGTCAAACAAACATTGGATTCGAATTCAGCGACCCCGAAAACATATAGATGCAGCATTTTCTTTCGCTTGGGCGGTTCTTTGTCAATTTGACCTTGAAATGACCTTGACCCTTACGTGATGGGGTCAAACAAACATCGGCTTCGAATTCAGCTACCACGAAAACATATAGATGCAGCATTTTCTTCCGCTTGGGCGGTTCTTTGTCAATTTGACCTTGAAATGACCTTGACCCTGACGTGATGGGGTCAAACAGAGGCCGGATTCGGATTCAGCGAGTCAAAATACTATAGGATATGAAAGTCTCCTCTTCAGGTCAGAAATTTTTTTTTTGTGTGGCTGTGTAATTTTCTGAAAATGGAATCACATTAATATTCATTATCTGTTATACATCAAAGAAAGGTTTGACATACTTTTTAGTCATTGCACCTCTCTTAAGGCGCTTTGTGGCATGTTTTAGCTAACCCTTACACGTGTTTTCTGCTTGTTCAGCAGTGTAATCGGGATACTTGTTGATAACAACATCTACAATATTTTTAATTAGTTAAATAAAAAATTTATTATATATTGCATAATATTATAAATATTATCTACCCCTCATTATAGACTATATCTCTAAATTTTGAGAAGCCGCTTTTTTGTTAGCTCGCCCTCGAAAATTAAATTTTGCCTGTACATTATTATTTAGTACTCCTGAGATCATTCTCTGTAAACATTTTTGCCCATCAAGTCCTCCCTGTCCACTTAAATATTGCTTCTGAAAATAATATTAATTTGTTGTTAACGATAAACATTTAATTTAATTATTTATATTGACATTTTTTATTATACAGTTTTACGAACAAATCTACTTTTGAAGTAAGAATCCTTAACATTTGTCTCGAAATCATCTAATGCTTTTAGGGTATGTACAGGTACTACTAAATTTTCTGTGCCATTTTCAATCATGTTTTCTCTTGGAGTAGAACATTTAATTTGACATAGAATTTTATTTCGGTTCTTATTCAATTCCTGCATTCCAGCTAGAATATTAATAAGCAACAAATATTATGTATTTTCTTTACGTTTCATTATAATTTTATCATTCAATTGATGAGAAAAAATGATATTTTTATTTTAGACCGGCAAATGTAAAGCTGCAGAATTGTCTTTTGACTGCACTTCTTTATTTTGTAAAACCTGTGAAACTGCTTCATTTATTATTTTTGATTGGATTATCTTATTTTCATGATTTTTTATACATGAACTTTTAGTAGCTGTTTCGTTTTTAGAATATGATGCACGAAAATCCTTTTCGTAAGTATCTATAAAAAGTTAATAATATATTATTAAAGTTGCAAATGTTTCTTTTGCTTGACAAATTAAGGTGGCTCTCTGGTCAAATATCGGTAAAATTGTCGAATTTTTGTTATTGTATTACAAAGATAGTTGAAGCCATTCTTCAGCTATAAAAAATATTTTAATAATGGTATGAACACTCTCAACTTAAAAAAAATAGCACATGATTAAAAATATTTTTTATTCATTTCCATAATTATTTATGATTTGAATAATTTTTTTACCATTTATCATTATTCCAGAGTACTTAAAATATGTTCGTGTTAATGCTTCTACCCTAAATAGTCATTTAATAACCAAGAGAAAATTAATGTTTAATTTTTATATTATTATTATACATATAAACAAATAATTCTGTAAAAATACAATTTTTGTATAAAATGTTGTTTTATGGATAATTAACTTTTGACTAATAAAAATTGTCCTGGCGCAAACCATGTCGTTGGACTTTTACGAAACTTTCAAAATGTATATTTGAAAGTATTTTAAAAAGAAGTGCTTGTTTAGATTTTTGAAATTCAAATATAAAAACTTATTTAAAGTAATTTATATCTGAAATATGAGAGTTTTTTTAATCAATTAAAAAACAAAATTATAAATCAATTTTCTCCAAAACTGTTGATTGAATTTAAAAAAATAAAAACAAGCAGTTCCATTTATATTTATACACTGTTGGTATAGAAGATTAGCACAGATGTATACCAATGTTTACTCTGTGGATTTTGTCCCCTCGCAATAAAATTTATAAATAAATTATTGCTTCCTTCTGGAGGCCAATAACAATGAGTTACGTCTTTTATTAACCATGAAAATGGTACAACGGACGTTTCATTTGTTTCTGTAAACCTCAGTGCAGTCCAACTACTTTTGTCTAAAATGAAAAAAAATAACAATTACAATTATTCGTCAATTAATTATAGAAATTTAAAGCAATTTTTCAAATAGATTATAAATTTAATTTCAATACATATTTCAAATATCTAAGCAATAGAGTTACAAATATATCGTTCTTTTTGGGAATTTCAATAGGGTTAATAAGACATTGCGCAAATATAATATTCGGGCAAAGAGTTTATTTTTTCTTAATTTTATTTAAAGTGTATTTTTTCCATTGTGAAGTGTCCGCTGCCTTCTTATCTCCTTCTTTTTTATTCTTATCCTGAAGAAGAGAAGATTTCTTGCCTTTGCTGATGCTGCTCTGTTTTTGGCCCATCTTGTCCGGGCTTACGTAGGTGAATGAGGTGAGAAAGTGGTATACGCGTATTATATATCGAGTATTAAAATTTTTCCGATAAATTTTTACATTACTCTAGGATTGTTGGGTAAATAATTATTATTATTATGAATGATAACTTTCTCCCGTACGTCGTTATTGTGATTGGAACTTTGAAACCGCTCAAGTTTTTTTTGCTTTTTTTTAAAACATTCCTTGTAGCTATCTTTCTTTACACCGCTGTCAGCAGAGCGAGCAGAAGCGAGATTACCAGCGCACATCCCCATGACTATCTTATGCTTTGGCTGGGATACGAATAATCACAGACATCAAATTACAGTTACATTTATAGAAAGTGGGTGTGAATAAATTATGAAAAAATATATAACTTATGTTTGCTGTTTATTATTAATATTTTTTATACAGTCTTCATATAATCTTTCAAGTCATTCGCAATAAAAGGTAAATGAAATGTAAGAATTTCGGATAATACAATTTTTAGATATACGCTTTTGTACAGATCGGTGTCGTCGACGATTCTTTCCATAATAAAACCTTCTATGTCGGCATTATGTATTGAATAGTATTGTTTGAATGATTTAGGATCATTAAGAATGTTATTTACATTTTCTGTTGGTTCTTTTTCGAGTTTCTCTTTCAAATATTCAAGCACATAGTCAACGGTGCGATTGACCTTACCGACTCGCTCCTTTAAAGTGTTAAGCTGAAGGTCGACGAGTGCGCTTTGTGCGCGAAACCCTTCGAACGTTGACTGCTGCATAACGATACCTAAAGGATTGTTGAAATTTTTTCTTTTCTTGCAGAGAGGCTGCTCGTTTGTCCGATCTTCTTCCTCTAAAGACTCGTGGTTATTGCTGGAGTGTGGTCTCTCGTCGATCATGATGGATTTAGTCCCGTACGAGGTTGTGAATGTTAGGTCGTGATTCGTCAAGAAAATTTTAGTAGGACGTCCAAATTCATGGTAGAAGGAATAAAAATTGTTGAAATAAGCTGTTATAGCGTCAAATTGGTCTTTCAATATATTTCAACTAGCTTCATCAAGCGTAACATTTTTGTACGAAGCACTGCCGTTGATTAGCTTGATAACACAGGCCGACAAAATTTTCCTGAACCAATAACCCAGAGACCAGACCATACTTTTCCGAAGGTTTTTGGCACGCTGAATCCAAATCCGGCCTCAGAATTGCTCTATCACCTCAGGTTTTCGAGATATCCTAACCTAAAAGTGCAAAAATCACCGTTTTTGGCTGTTTTTGAGGTTATGTTATGCCGCTAACTGATTTTTTAATACAAAACGATCAGCGACATCTGAAAGTACTAGTCTTGCCCTTCAAAATTCATTTTTGCTTGTTTCGATTCGACTTTTCCTTCTCGAGATATATCGCTTTCAATCTGTAATGTATCAGTGTTTCTTATCTACTAGACATCCTATCCCATAGTTCCGTTTATACTCGGATAAACAAACTCTTCCTGATATTGCTGTCAAACCGCTTGCAAATGCATACCTGGTAGTTTTTGGGGTCACTGATCACAAATCTGGAGTCAGAATCTCCGAATTCAAAATGGCGGATCCAATATGGCGGCTATGATTACCACGATCCGTAGTAAGTCACAAAAAATCCCGGAAAAGCTCTGGAGATCGGTTACTCGGGGGTTTTCAGGGTCGCTGATCTCAAATCTGGAGTCAGAATTTCCGAATTCAAAATGCCGGATCCAAAATGGCGGTTATGATTACCACGATCCATAGTAAGTCACCAAAAACACTGGAAAAGCTCTGGAGATCGGTTACGCGGGGGTATTCGGGGTCGCTGATCTCAAATCTGGAGTCAGAATTTCCGAATTCAAAATGCCGGATCCAAAATGGCGGTTATGATTACCACGATCCATAGTAAGTCACCAAAAACACTGGAAAAGCTCTGGAGATCGGTTACGCGCGGGTTTTCGGGGTCGCTGATCTCAAATCTGGAGTCAGCATTTCCAAATTCAAAATGGAGGATCAAATATCGCGACTATCGTTGCCAAGGGCCATAGCCATAGTTGACCAAAATCTTGGAAATGGTCTTTTAAGTCGTCACTTGGAAGTTTCCCGATTCTCCGAGCTCGAATCTGCAGTCAAATATTCCAAGTACAGAATACCTACTGACCCACCCAATATGTTACAAAATGACGGATGTAATATAGCAGCTAGTCTTACATAAAGAACCTCACTTTGACTTCTTATGAAAACGTTGTCGTTGCTCCTGAAACGATCGTTTATATGACTTGCGCCTATAGACAGTCGATACGTTATGTCTATGCAGAGACCAGCAGTAGTCCGCCATCATCCGCTCATCCCACCTACCTTGAAAATGCCGCTCCTTTTGTTTGAAATCCTGATGAAAGCGTTCACCCATTTCTTCGCTGAATGCGCCATTATTCTCAGGAAAGTAGTCTAAATGAGAAAACAAAAAGTGCAATTTCATACTCATCAGGCACCCTAATTTTTGGAAATTCGTTAGCATCGTAGATACAATAGATTTGTACTTTGGATCTCGATAGTTTCCTAAAAAATTGTCTGTGACACTTTTGAAGCTCATCCAAGCATCTTTTTGTACGGGTGTCATGGTTTTTACAAAATCATCGTCTTTCATAAGTTTTCTAATATCAGGCCCAACAAATATGCCTTCTTTAAGTTTAGCATCCGACAAATGCTTAAACTTGGATGCAATGTACTGGAAACATTCGCCTTCTTTGTCTAAAGCTTTAGTAAATTGCTTCATAAAGCCAAGCTTGAGATGCAATGGAGGCAATAGGATTCGACGGGTGTCGACAAGACTCTCATGAATGACATTGTGTTCACCAACCTTCATCTGGATTCTTTGTGGCCAATTTTTCTTTACCCAGTGCTCCTGTCGGGAACGACTGTTCCAAAGGCAGAGAAAACACGGATGTCTCGTGTTTCCCGACTGCAAACCTACTAAAATATTTATCATTTTGAAGTCACCACAAATCAACCATTTGTGCTCATTATAATAATTGACTTTTTCAAGAAGAAATTGAAAGCTTTCGTACGATTCTTTCAATACGGTGGAATGGCCAATGGGAATTGCCGCATATTTATTTCCATTATGAAGCAGTACTGCTTTAAGACTATCTGTTGAAGAATCTATAAAGAGTCGCCAGTTCTCCGGCTTATAAACTTCTTCTATCTCATATAAACTAATCAAACCTTTAATATCGTTGCAATATACAAGGGAATTCTCTTTAGTAAAATACTTCACGAACTTATTATCTCTTTTCCTGTAGACGGAAATTTTTGTCCCAGGGGATAGAAGATTTCTTTCTTTGAGTCTGGAAGCGCATAGCTCTGCCAAATCTTTACTCAAATTCAATTCCCGCACAAAATCATCCAGAGCATTTTGATCAAAAAGTTGCGGTTTTCCGTCGTCAAAAGAAAATTCATCGTCACTGCTTTCGGCCTCGTCACTTTCAATCGTTTGCCTTTCTTGCTCCGCTTGTGGCTGAGGAACAGTATTTGTATTCCGTTCTATTTTTCCAATTTTTGGTGGTGTTACACTAATCACCTTAGGATACACAAGCAAATGTTTATTTGTATGGTTTCTACCAGTTATATCACATCCACAAAAGTAGCAGTCATCATCATGATTTCTAGGTTCACGCCACGCTACTGTTTCAATTACAACATCCTTTTTTATACTATTCCAGTTTTTCAAAGTTCGGCGACAATCTTCACAAATAGAATTAGGAACCCAGGGTTTATTTAGATTTCTCATAGGCGTTTGATAACATTCTTCGAACTGTGCTCTTATTGTATCACTGATGTTTCTACGGTAAGTTTCTGCCTCAAACTTTCCGCAAACATCGCAAAATTTATTAACTTTATTTGCGCACGGGATTCTCGACATTGTAGATGACTAATCCGTTAGCCTGTCGCTCAAACACGATCTCTAACACGGAAAGTCTTATGTTTCTTGAAAGCACTGAGTGATCTACACTGGATGTACATCAGATCCATACATGCACACTACGACGTTAATGTATCTAATACCGTATTGATTTATTTATGGGTTGATGACTAATCCGTTAGCCTGTCGCTCAAACGCGATCTCTAACACGGAAAGTCTTGTTTTTCTTGAAAGCACTGGCTGATCTACACTGGATGTACATCAGATTCATACATGCACACTACGACGTTAATGTATCTAATACCGTATTGATTTATTTATTGGTTGATGACTAATCCGTTAGCCTGTCGCTCAAACGCGATCTCTAACACGGAATGTCTTGTTTTTCTTGAAAGCACTGGCTGATCTACACTGGATGTACATCAGATTCATACATGCACACTACGACGTTAATGTATCTAATACCGTATTAATTTATTTATGGGTTGATGACTAATCCGGTAGCCTGTCGCTCAAACGCGATCTCTAACACGGAAAGTCTTGTTTTTCTTGAAAGCACTGGCTGATCTACACTGGATGTACATCAGATTCTTACATGCACACTACGACGTTAATGTATCTAATACCGTATTAATTTATTTATGGGTTGATGACTAATCCGGTAGCCTGTCGCTCAAACGCGATCTCTAACACGGAAAGTCTTGTTTTTCTTGAAAGCACTGGCTGATCTACACTGGCTGTACATCAGATTCATACATGAATAAGAAATAAGAAAAAGTCACTGGGGGCTAAATCTGGTAAATACGATGGGTGTTCGACCAATTCGAATTTTAGTTCTTCAATTTTAGCCATTGAAACGAAGCATGTGTGAACTCGGGCGTTGTCGTGATGAAAGAGAATTTTTTTTCTCGCCAAGTGGTCGTTTTTTTTTAATTTCTTCTTTCAGCTGCTCTAATAATGATGCATAATACTCACCAGTAATTGTTTTACCCTTTTCCAAGTAGTCAATAAGTATAATTCCACGTGCATCCCAAAAAACTGTAGCCATAACCTTACCAGCTGACTTTACGGTCTTTGCCTTCTTTGGAGCTGGTTCGCCTGTGGAAATCCACTGTTTTGATTGTTCCTTTGTCTCAGGAGTGTAGTGGTGTATCCATGTTTCGTCCACAGTCACAAATCGACGAAAAAATTCCTCAGGATTCCGACTTATGCGCGCCAAAAGAGCCTCAGAGGCGACCACTCTATTGCGTTTATTCTCAGCTGAGAGCAAACGCGGCACCCATCTTGCCGATAGCTTTTTGATGCCTAATATTTCATGTAGAATTGAAACAACTGCACCTATAGATATCCCTGTGGCCTCAGCTAACTCACGCACTTTTAATCTTCTATCCTTCAACACCATATCGTGGATTTTATTGATGATTTCGGGAGTAGTTGCTTCTACGGGCCTTCCTGAACGTGGTTCGTCACTTATTGATGTACGACCACGCTTAAATTCATTTACCCAGTTATAAACCGTTGCTAAGGCAGGGGCAGATGTGCCATGAACTGAGTCCAATTCATTTTTTATCTCATATGGAGTTAAACCCTTTAAATGAAAATGTTTAATTACCGCTCTGAACTCGTTTTTTTTCATTTTTCTTAACAAGCAATTTTTTTTTTTCAATTGGTTATAAAAACACGTAAACTCAGAAGATGTGGACTGTGACTGCACCATATATCTAGTCGGGAGTGGTGCTGACTGAAAACAGATGATTTGGAGCGATTCGCGCGCCATCTGTTGGTCATTCTAAAGACATATTAAACTACCCTCGTATATCCCTCCCTGGCCATATATATATATATATCCCTCCCTGGCCATTATCACCTGTGCGACTACAACGCTCAGCCGTGACCTTGGCACAGGCCCCGCATGTCGGGCCTCCTCCAATATTGGTCAAGGAGGGGACGGGGAAAATCAATACTGGCCGCGTCGCGCCATAGTGCCTTAGTACCAAGGAGGGGAGGGTGAAAATCAATACGGGCGTCTCGCCATAATGGCCTTAGTACTACTACTAAGATCTACAAGAATGCGCTTGTTAATTAAATGCATAACAATTTTGTTTACTGTATTAAGGATGTGGAATTCCGATGCCATTAATATTTTTCCGACTTTACACTTTCATATATATTTTTCTTCATATTAAGCAAATATTTTGAGAAAATGCTTTCATTATATTATATTATACGCTTCGTACAAACACACACTAGGAATATCCACTCAAATTTTGAAAATTACAATTAATCCATTTTACTAAAACCCTCCTAGAATTATCATTTATTTGATCTTGAATCCGCTTTGATTCGAAATGACGGTTTCAAGTTGTCGAGATTTAAAAACGAAAAACTCCTCGGAAAAATCTTTTAATTTCAAACGAAGTACTATATGCTCAAATACCACCTACACTGTGCCCGCAAACACAAATAGGTCTGTATACGAAAAATTCTGTTTATGATATACATATAGAACGCATAAAATTTGGTTTCACTGATCTGCTTGAACATTTTTTATGGAGCTAAAAAGGGACCCAATAGAGGGAGTAATTACAGAAAATGAGGGAGTTATTAATTGTCTGTATATACAAATATATGAATGTGTACATGTACATAATTATATATATATATATATACACACACTCTTATGTTTACCCAGAATAATTGAATTGATATGTTCTATTTACAAGACCGAACAAAGAGACAAGGTAACAAATCATTATTAGGAACATGAGCGGCCAAGCGGCCGAGTTACTAGGTAGTAATACCTCGGCTAGACTTACGCTTTACTTAAACATTGAATAACATCGAGCCTATTTCTGTAAATAAATATTGTCCAGTGTGTAAAAATACAGAAAATTATTCTCTATCCATTGGACTTTTCCAAATTTATCTAGCTGTGTTTGTATTAGTTTTATTGCACTTTCAAAGTTAAATAGAGACTCTGTTAAAGCGTAGGTCTAGCCGAAGCATAAGCGGTAGAGGATATCTGTTTATAACCGCTGCCGGCACCACGAGATCGCGCCTGACAAGAGATGTTGTGTTTACGCATGATGCCTGTAAATCAAAACACACACTTCGAACTTATACATAACATTACCAGTACGGATACGAGGATACAATGCTGTACGAAACCCCCTCTCGATTTTTCAACTGAATAATGTCTACATATCTCACACAAAATATACATTTTTTTATAACTTAAATAATGATGCATATAAAAAGTACGATTTGCGTGGAAATATTATTAAAATAGTATTATAAAATATTAAAAAATATTACCTGTAGTTGACCGAACTTCAACATTTAATAGAGGCCAATATTCTTTGGCTGCTTGCTGTTTAGCAATCATCGACGGAAAGGTTGTTTCTTTTTACCGGTAGCCTCAGCCCTGACCTTTTCTCCACGGATTTTCCTCCCCTCATTATCGGTTGAAAAATACGAAAACGTGCTCCCAATTTTTTTACTATGATTTATCCCGGGTAAATTTAAAAATATTCTCTCTCTCTCTCTCTCTCTCTCTCTCTCTCTCTCTCTCTCTCTACAGACAGCACTACTGAAACTGACGGAAGACATAAGATCAGGCATTAACAACAACAAAAAACTATTGACTATTTTGTTAATGTTTGATTTTAGCAAAGCATTCGACACCATCTCACACACTAAACTGCTGCGTAAGCTGATGCGCATGGGATTCTCCAGGAGTGTTCTCCTGTGGCTTAAGTCATATATTATGGGGAGACGACAGAAAGTCGTCACAATCACAAACGGGGATTCAGGTTGGCTAACCACCAATCTTGGCGTTCCACAGGGCTCAGTCCTGGGACCCCTGCTTTTCAGCCTGTACATAAACGACTTACAAGACGCACTCGACTTAGATGGTGTCGAACACATACTTTACGCTGACGAATTGCAAACCTACACACAAGTGACCCTGAAGGGTCTTCGTGATGGTATCGGTCGCATGTCGGCTGTAGCACAAGCAGTGTCGAACTGGGCAACGTCAGCTGGCCTGCGCCTCAATGTCGGCAAGACAAAGGCGATCATTTTTGGATCTAATCACAACATCAAACAGGTTCAGAACCTTGACTTGCAAGGCATTGAGATACAGACCAGCGTACACGTTCCCTTTGTCGATACAGTCACCAACCTCGGCGTGGTGATGGACGGAGGGTTGACATGGAAGCCGCAACTGAATGCGGTCAGTAGAAAAGTAAATAGGGCTCTGTATAGCTTAAAACGTTTCCGTTCAAGCACCACAGAGATACTGAGGAAGCAGCTGGCATGTGCACTGGTACTACCTCACTTAGACTATTGCTCAGTGGTTCTTCTTGATGTGTCAGGGAAGCTCCAGACACGACTACAACGTCTAGAGAATGCATGTGTGAGATACATATGTGGTGTTAGGCGAGATGAGCATATCACCGCCTACAGGAAAAAACTGGACTGGTTAGATCTGAAGGTGAGGAGGGAGTATTTTATGGGGCTGCTGCTTTACAAAGCGGTTGTCATGCGGCAGCCACCATATCTTACTGCCCTCTTTGAAAAAAACCAGGCCAGGACTTCAAGTAGGGGTGGTATGAAAGAGCTCTCGGTTCCGGGGTCGCGCACCGATAAGGGCCTTTTCTCATTTAGAGTTCAAGGTGCGCACCTCTGGAATTCGCTCCCGAGCAGTGTGAGGTGCCTGCCATCTTTTTGTAAATTTAAAACGGCGTTTAGCAGGCACCTTAAGCAATTACATGGTGAAGAGAATGTATAGAAATGACTCGGATATTTATTTAAGCTATTTATTTATTTTGAATTATTTATTTATTTAATTTATTTATTTATTTAAATTTATTTATTTATTTATTTAATTTAATTATTTATCTGGTTTATTTATTTATTCGACGTATTTATTTATTAATTTATTTATTTATTTATTAAATATGTTTAGTGTTAGTTAGGTGTGAATGTATTTATTAGCGTGATTGTTAAAGTGTCATGAATGAGTGTGTTTTAAATTTAGACGTGATAGTATACGCAAAAATTTAGCAAAGTATGTGTATGTATTCTTTTATATTTATATGTTATCTCTATTGTATTTATTTTTTATTCTATGTATTTTTTGACGAAGCGTTTTCTGTGATATCTGACTGTGACTAGTTCATTACATTTAATTTTTATAAACTGACGAACTGATAAAGTGAATTATTATTTTAATAAGAAATGCAATATGTGAAAGTTAAGATAACAATTATATTAAATCGACTGATATTTTTAATTATAACTACATGTACATGAAATTGTAAGATTTTGTCTTTTGATGAATAAGAAGTATATCTATCTATCTATCTATCTATCTCTCAAATATCTTGGCTGGTTTACTATAGAAGAAAGACGAGCGTACTTTGCGGGGTTGTTATTGTACAAAGCAATAAAAATGGGATCGCGCTACTACCAAGCTACTTTAAAAATGTTTTTTTACGATTTTTGAAAACTTAAAAAATTTAAATGATATACATTTACATTGTTCTATTTTTTTCAACAGGATTTAATAATCGAAATTGAATAGTGGGATGGAAAATATAGAAGATATGTCATCTCTAAGAATATTTTTGTAATTTACTAAAGGCATTTAGAGCAGTTGTCGATGACATACATGGAAATAACTATCAGCAATCGCCTACAGAAATAATTTGTAAAAGGTAAGAAATATGATTATTCAAACTTATCGACAGCATTTTAATTAATTTTCTCAACACGTGCGTGTAAACGGCCCTTTTCCATGCTGGCAAAACGAATGGAAAACAGGGCATTCAGAGCGCCTTGGCCGGAGTGGGAAGTAATGTACATTCCCTCCCGCTGTAAGGAAATGTATATTACCTCCCGTTCCTGAAAATCTCTGAAAATAATGTCGAAATCTTATATTGTCCAAAATATAAACTCAAAATTTAAAAAAAAAACAAATTTTGAAAAAAATCAAAATACTTGTATTAGTACTACTATTATTTCGAACCGAAAGACACAAGCGGTGGCTCGTTCTGAAGTCTAATGAGAGATATGAAAAATATATGAAATCAGTAATTGATGAGCTCATTAAAAATAAAAGTCTGATAATAGCGATGAAAAGCAGCATCGATCTGAAGCCCTGAAGACTTGATATTAATGTTACGAGGGTAGTTCAATAAGTCTTTAGAATAAAGTATAAAAACAATTTTTTTTGGGTAAATTTTTTTTTATTTTTCAACATAATCTCCTTGGAGCTCTATACACTTGGTCAATCGCTTTTTAAGTTTTTTTAATCCTTCAGAAAAGTGCGTTTTCGGAAGTTCCTCAAAATAAGCACTTACAGAGGCAATGACGTCTTCGTTGTCCGTAAATCTCTGTCCACCGAGCCATTTTTTCAAGTTTGGAAATAAGAAAAAGTCACTGGGGGCTAAATCTGGTGAATACGGTGGGTGTTCGACCAATTCGAATTTTAGTTCTTCAATTTTAGCCATTGAAACGAAGCATTTGTGAACTCGGGCGTTGTCGTGATGAAAGAGAATTTTTTTTCTCGCCAAATGTGGTCGTTTTTTTTCAATTTCTTCTTTCAGCTGCTCTAATAATGATGCATAATACTCACCAGTAATTGTTTTACCCTTTTCCAAGTAGTCAATAAGTATAATTCCACGTGCATCCCAAAAAACTGTAGCCATAACCTTACCAGCTGACTTTACGGTCTTTGCCTTCTTTGGAGCTGGTTCGCCTGTGGAAATCCACTGTTTGGATTGTTCCTTTGTCTCAGGAGTGTAGTGGTGTATCCATGTTTCATCCACAGTCACAAATCGACGAAAAAATTCCTCAGGATTCCGACTTATGCGCGCCAAAAGAGCCTCAGAGGCGACCACTCTATTGCGTTTATTCTCAGCTGAGAGCAAACGCGGCACCCATTTTGCCGATAGCTTTTTCATGCCTAATTTTTCATGTAGAATTGAAACAACTGCACCTATAGATATCCTTGTGGCCTCAGCTAACTCACGCACTTTTAATCTTCTATCCTTCAACACCATATCGTGGATTTTATTGATGATTTCGGGAGTAGTTGCTTCTACGGGCCTTCCTGAACGTGGTTCGTCACTTATTGATGTACGACCACGCTTAAATTCATTTACCCAGTTATAAACCGTTGCTAAGGCAGGGGCAGATGTGCCATGAACTGAGTCCAATTCATTTTTTATCTCATATGGAGTTAAACCCTTTAAATGAAAATGTTTAATTACCGCTCTGAACTCGTTTTTATTCATTTTTCTTAACAAGCAATTTTTTTTTTTTCAATTGGTTATAAAAACACGTAAACTCAGAAGATGTGGACTGTGACTGCACCATATATCTAGTCGGGAATGGTGCTGACTGAAAACAGATGATTTGGAGCGATTCGCGCGCCATCTGTTGGTCATTCTAAAGACTTATTGAACTACCCTCGTAAATCAGATATTAATAAGCAATCAGTTTATAAAAAGGAAATGTTTTTAGAAAATTCAAAATAAGTAGAACCAAATTTTACAGTGACTCATGAAAGCTTTGTGTTACAAAACAAAGAAGTGATTGTGAATAATATGGAATATCCTGTAGATGATGATATAATATTCCAAGAGTTTGAAATGCATTGCAAATACAGTGACAGTGAAGATTCTGATTCAATGGAAGATAATGATAACGCTGATGATATTATTTCAAGCGCAGTGAATAGAACAGAAAATTGTAAAATTTTAGACAAGTGTAAAACGCCAATAAATACAGCAAAATCTATATCAATTGCATTGCAGGCTTTTTCACTCATTGGTCAGTTAAATGTTCTATTCCACAAGTAGCAATGACAAAATTTTTACATGGTATTCGAGAAAAAATACATATTAGTCAGTCTACCGTTAGACCCGAGAACTCCAAAAACACTAAAATCCATGTAATCAGTGGTGGTTATTATTGTCACTTTGGATTGCAGTCATATATTGAGAAAATTATTCAAAAACGAAAATCAGAAGAAATGAATGATTATAATATAGATTTATTGATTAATATCGATGAAGCTCCTATAGGTAAAAGTTCTGAAAAATCATTGTGGCCAATTTTAACATCTGATAGACTTATACAGAAAGTTTTCATTGTTGGTGTATTTCACGGAGAATCTAAACCAAAGGACGCGAATAAATTTCTAGAAATGTTTGTTGAAGAAGCTAAAATCTTGGTAAACACTGGTATAATAATTGATAACGATTTTTATAATATTAGAATTTTGGCTTCGTTCTTGATGCGATAGCTAAATCGTTCACTTTAAGCCTAGTGGTTATAATAGTTGCACTAAATGTGAAATTAAAGGTGAGGTATTCAAATGTGTATGTTTTCCTGGTCCAATTTCCAAACTACGAACGGGTAAAAAATTTGAAGATTTTGATTACGAGGAGGAGGTTATCAACAAATTAAAAGTATTTTAACTGAAATTCCCAAATTGGGATTAGTAACACAGGTACCACTGGATGCGATGCATTTGATTTTTTTAGGTATTACTCGTAAGCTATGTCTCATTTGGCAATTTTCAACTCTAACACATAAACTGCCAACAATTCATATCAATGGTATTTCTGATATGTTGCTCGCAATAAGAGAGTATGTACCTTATGAGTTTGCCCGTAAGCCGCGACATTTGAAACATGTAAAGCATTTTAAAGCAACTGAGTTTTGACAATTGATACTGTATATTGGCGTAGTTGTTTTAAAAAAATATTTGAGTGACAAAGTTTACAAAAATTTTCTAATACTTCATGTTGCAATAAGTATTCTCAGTAGTCGTGAACTGTACAAAAAGAATAGTTTTGTAAATTATGCAGAGGATTTACTGGCATTATTTGTAAAAGAATTTCAAACATTGTATGGGCTAAGTTTCGTCTCTCATAACGTACACAATGCATTACATTTAGCAGAAGATGTTCGCAAATATGGACAACTCGAAAACTTCTCAGCATTCAGATTTGAAAATTTCATTGGCCATATAAAGCGATTAATTCGAAGTGGCCATTATTATTCGATTAGCCACTGCAACAACTAATGCGCAGGTGCACTGAAATAGAAATTCTTCAAGAAACTAGTTCATGCTTAAGTGATACATCAAGATTCAACTTAAAACAAGAACATAATGCAGGACCCTTAACTAATAATTTTACAAATGTATTGCAATATAAAGTTGGATTATTTGATTCATTCAAAATTAACTGCAATGATAACAAGAATAATTACGTTTATATTCTCAATAAGTACATTTTAAAGGTTTGCAACTTGGTTAAGTGTGAAAATAATTATGTATATGTGATTGGTGAAACTGTTGATATTATAGGACCATTTTATGAATATCCCTGTTCATCTAGCAAGTTGGGAATAAACATCATAAAGGAAAGAAAAAATAACATGACATGGCATTATTGTAGTGTAAAACAAATCACATGTAAGTTATTCGTGATACCATCGTGATAAACTTATCGCTATCCCAATATTATATACATTACAAATAGATAATGAAAAATCACATAAAAAAAACCACGAAAATAATGAAAACAACGAAAAATAAATGAATTAAGTAGTCTTCCAAAAATTGAGTTTAGTAACCATAACACAATTGAAAATTTTACAGGCAACGATTTAAGACAATTAAATGAACGTGATATTCCCGAGGTACAGTAGGGTAAGTCCATAGTTAAAAATACTAATTTTTATCATAAATTTAATAATAAAATTTGAATAAATAGTAAAAGAAATTATTTCATTTACAGAAAAACTATATTTGTACGACTTGATTAACACATATAAAATAAAAAGACAAACAGGAAGGTGAAAAAACGAAGAAAATTAGTGATAAAACGAAAGAACTTTGATAATTTAAATCTGCTTTGAGTCAATTAGAAAATCATGTAAACAAAAAATTACGGAAAAAAATTATCACGCAAAACTTAATTATGTGTACGTTGTAAAAAGTACAACGTAGTTTCGCTAACTGTTTTAAAATATCAAACTTAACGTGTCATCACAGTTGTATACAGTTATAAACACTTTTAAACGCTTTTAAATTCTTTAACGTGCTTTTAAAAACTTTAAAACGATTTTGAACGCTTTTAAACGGTTATAAAGACTTTTATATATTTGTAAACAGTTATATACACTTTTAAATACTTTTAACAATTATGAAGAGTTTTATATATATACACACAAAATTGTCTTTATATACATAAAAAGAAGAATTTGTATTTATGAAAATACACATAAACGTTTAAAGGTGTTTATAATTATTTATATGTGTTAAAAAATGTATATTATATAACTGTTTAAAACTGTTATACTTAGAATTTATAAAAATGTAACGAACTGCTTAAAAGTATTTATAGTTATTTAAACCTGTTATGTATGTACATGCGAAATTTGACACTTTAAAAAGGTTATAAACACTATTAATTATTTTTAAATACTTTCTGACAGTTTTGTTCAAATATCATTTACACTAGCGTAACGTTAATAGTAACGATGTTGAGTAATAGCTAATAAAGATGTTTAATAATGCATTTTTAAATGTTTTGATACTAATGTTTTACCTTAGTAAGGTAATGTATTATAAAATGTGACAATCGAAGTACGTTGAAAATCGTAGTATAAGTTAGATTAATTAGATAGATGTAAAATTATTTTAAATTTAACTAAAAGATGTGTAAAATGTAGTGTTTTGTATTCAGCTAAAAAATCGCATCAACTGTAGTGCAAAAAGAACAATACAGAAAAATTAAAAATTAGGAAACTAAAAATATAACTAAAGTTTTTAGATGCCACTTAATGTATTTTTTTAATTATAAGTTAAAACATTGTTTTGCGAAGTATAAATTATAAATTATATTTCATTGAAATTGATGTGTTTTTTCTCTAGAATGAAAAATAATTATTTACATTGTATGTTAATATAAATTTTCATGTGTTTTTGTACACCTTAAAATATTACCACTTGTATTCAAATTTGTTAGATGTTAAAATAGTAAATGTATTAGTTATTTCCAGACTTAAAAATTACGTTTTATGTAAAATGTAATGTAGTACACTAAAGTTTAAAGATTTGTCAAGCTTGTAAAGTTTTTTATTATAAAATACGAAAATTTAGCTATTTGTTATTGGCCGCGATCAAATGGTAGTTTTTGAATATAAAGATTATTTATAAGTATACGGCACCCTCTTTTTTGTAAAGGTTCACTCCTATTTAAAAAATAAATATTTTAATATTTTAAATGATAAGTAAATAGGTTTACAAATACTACAAGTTTATAGAAATGTTAATACATTCAACATATGTATTCTCTGTACCATTATAAGCGCATGAAGTTGTACCATGAAGATTTATTTTTTTGTAGCACTACTACTGTGAATTATCTACACGCAAAATTATTTTTCATATTTAGTAATTTCATATTTTTCATGGTAGTAATTTCTCTAAGTCACATAAAAAACCGCAACAATTCGCGTGTTAAGTAATCGTCATATAATGGTTATTTTTGAAAGTGCTCACAGTTATAAGTAAACAAACAGTCATAACTTAATTACACTAAATGGCCTACTTCTGAATCAATGTAATTAATGAAGTGTAACGCATTTTTGATACTGACGTCGACACTTTTAACCTTTTTTAACAAATAATTAAGACGAACACCATATTCATTTATCTCTTTGAATTGGCCTCCATTATGTACCACTTGGCTTTTTTTATAACTGAGCTGTGAGGACTGCCGCTAGGCGGCTTCACTTAACTGACGTTAAACAGACGAAGGAAAGACTGGCGTAAAGAGAAATATAAAATTATGCCTTGATGAATCCAAAAAGTTCAGTTTAAATATTACAATTAATACATATAAGTAAGTTGCATATATATAAGTTCATGAATTATTACAATTCTAAGTTTTTGCGTTGAAAGTTTATTAAACTAAGCAATTGTAAAACGAAATGTTGTAAAACCATATATTGTAAAAAAAATGTTGTAAAACCGTATTGTAAAACCAACTTAAACTTCCAATAAAAGTTATTTTATACCGAAGAAAAATAATACTTCATCTGTAGGTTTCCAGATTATTAATGTAAATAGAGAGATAAAAATTAATTTTTTTTCTTACGAATGTTCCAGATACGTTCCAGATACGTTCCAAATACATTCTAGGTACGTGCCTATGTCGTGGCCTGCGGCGGCTCAGTCGGTAGAGTGTCGGATTCCCACGCCGGTGACCCGGGTTCAAATCCTAGTCTCTGAAAAAAAGGGTCGTTGCAGGAACGTTTCAGCCACGTGTACAAAATTCGCACGAGCAAAATGTTGATCTCTACGTATGTGTTTCAAACACGTACCATACACGTTCTACAAACATTCCTGGGACATTTCTGGAACCTTCCCTGGAACGTTCCAGGCACGTCTCAGGTGCGTTTCAAACACGGACTCACCACTGATCCGACATCGGCATTGGTCCCTTAACACGTTCCGAAGACGTTCCAGAGACGTAAGTTTTGCCACCTAAGCGGACATTTTACCCTGAGCGGGAACGTGCCTGGGACGTAACCCGTCGGTTCTACCTAAATTGCCGACGTTCCAAAAAACAGGTCCCCGGAACGTTACAGCGGCGGTCAATGTTGTTTGGGTTTTTCCGCACTCTTTTGGAGCGCTGTTTAACCGTTGTCGGATCTTTCTGACGGATCCACTGCAAGCTGCTGTGATTCTCCTACACACTCGTTCAATGGTCGTCAATCTGGGATTATGTGTATGTGTTTCAGTAAAACGAATTTACTTCTAAAAAGATCATGAGTCTGTAGCAGAGGTAAATACCTATTTTAGCAAAAAGTGAAGAGAACGTCAACGTTAGCTAAAGAAGGAAGAGTGTTAAAATATTGAAGTGTACTTAATTGTGTAGTTTATTTATTGCATAGACCTACAACGAGTGAACAATTTACAAGTCAATTTAAAGCGTGTATGTAGCGCTCGGAAACTTTTCTTTTTGTCTCCGAGGTCCTTTTACGAGCGAGTGGAATGTCTCAAACTGTGTTAACACATGATAATTTTTTTCGAAACAAGATCAAAAAAGAAGAGAAAAAAGTGTATATGATACAGGCTAATGAGAAAAAATTCCCATCGTACCATCCACTACTATTAAGGTCTTATTTTTTAAACAAATCGTGTGACGTGTATTTCACGTCCCAATAATATTAAATACGGGCAGTCAATCGCGACCCAGTCGCCCGTCACCAGAGCCGAGCATTTCTCAAATTTAATTAGTATTGTTATTAATGGGGTATTGTTATTATTGTTGAGGGAATGAGGATAAGGAGTCGCGACCGAGGAAGGCCGTAGACCGGCACACACACGCACACACCCATACCTGCGGCACCAGCTGATCGCCGCAGCGACGACTGCTCGGAGCGAGCAACGGCGACGAGTATACACACACAGGCACAGCACCAACATCACTGCACACTGTACGCGCGACTCTCTCTCTCTCGATTGCTCTTTCTTCCTCGCCTCTCGAGGATGATGAGCCGCTGCCCGCGCACACACATACACACACGCGCGCGCGCGGCCGCCCTCTCTCCCGATGCACGCAGACGCGGGAGGAGAGAGGATTCACAGCGGCAGCGGCGGCTTCCTCGAGGCACACCATCTCGGCTGTAGCCAAGAGAGAGAGAGAGAGAGAGAGAGAGAGAGAGATATACCGACTCGGCTGTCGGTAGAGGGGAGAGCTAGCAGCCGCCGCGCCGCGAGCCGCATGAAGCTGCCGGCCTCTCCTAGCGTAGGCCGACGCGCGCACGTCGCCGCTGCCAACTGTGTTGGTCCGGCGGCGATAAAACCGAAAGCGCCCGATATAGATATACACGCCGGGTTGCCCGCGCGTGTATATCTAGCAATTCATAATTGCCCGCGCTGCGTAAGCAGGGCGGTATTAGCGAGGCGAGCCAATGAGGAGTAGCGACTCAAATCACCGCGGACTTGGCCTTGATTTTTGCATCTAGGGAAAATCAAGGCCAATCACCGTAAAGGAAAGGACGGAAGCAACAGGAGTTTGAGCTGAAGTTGCGCGAGAAGAAAAGCCAAAATTTTGGAAGAGATTTCCGCCCTCTCCGGTTTTGAGCATTGACTGCCCGGCCTTCAAGGGAGATAGTTGAGCGAAAATTTGTGATTGCCGTCCGAGAAGTGAGACCGCGTGGGGAGACCTGCAGAGTAGAAAATCCCGGCGAGCGATAGATTGGAGAGTTTTAACTGGCGACCTGTGACCTGCGAGGACGAACATCGCGGACGCGCCCGATTAACCACGGTGAGTGGGCTGTAATTGCCGAGCTTCCCTTGGCACTTGCAAGCGAATTATATCATTGTTGTACTTCGCCGCCATGTGCTCGGGGCACATAGAAAATTAAAGCCGTGGTGGTGTGACACCGATATATAAAATCAGTGCGGGTCGGACCAGTAGCAAAGTTACGCATTAGTGTGGGGAAATTTCCGCGACTCGGGAAGACGGGAGACGTGGTGAGTTTGATCGTCGCGAGGGACGCGTGATACGGCTAGCGTAGCCATTTTTTGTGTATAGCGACAACGTAGATTTAAGCGATATTGTAACCTGCGACCGTTAATATTACCCGACGAGGAGAAATAAAGTTATATATATTTAAAGTGAAATTTGTGGGTAATTATTATAAAGATATAAATTCCTGATTTTTCCTCTTCACGGAACTTCCTCTGGGAGGGGGCTCGTGCCGAGTTAGCCGCGCTTTACCTGGCGCCCATTAATTGAGAAATTTTGGTAAAGTGTCGAGACAATGGTAAGCATCACAAATGTAGTGGTTTCTGATTCCAATGCAAGAAAGCCATGTTGCAATCGGGAACAAAAAATCTTAGCGTCGGAATTCGACTTTTACATAATTAACAACCACAGCCATTTATTCTGCTTTCATCCAATTTCAATAATATCGGCAGCGGTGTGAGCATCGACGCCGATACTTCGATAAAAAAAAATTTTATCTCAGTGAAATAAGTGAATTCTTCGCTTCTGAATGCTGGAATGAAAATGACGCTTCACGTCTTGAAATGAACGATTTGAAAATCGTTTTTAAAACCATACGATGCTAAATCGATTATCTTTAATAAGAAATTATAATGTTTTGAAAATAACTACACTAAATACAAGAAATTTTATCAACCGACTAGTGTGTTACAATAACCGTCTTTCGAAGGATTCAAAAATGCTATCGTGTGTGTAGAAGAACGCTACCTCCGACTTCAACTAATGTCAACTGATATTATAAACTGTAAAATTTTTATTTGTTAACACTTAATAAAATTTATGAACGATATTGATATTAAGTTTCAACAAGGCTACGACTTTGAAAAAGGGTTTTTGTTTCATAATAATGATTTAAAAACTAATGATTTCTAAACTAATTTCAAACTAATCGATTGATTTTATAAAACATTACTTTGAAATCGTATAATTAGAATACACATCAGTTGAACTGGGTTATCTTATTCATGAAATGTGTAATTCTTAAAACTTAGCGAGATATTTTTATTTGCATATGTGGGTGTGTGTATGTATGTGTGTGTGTATGTATACGTGCGTGATATTTATGTGAAATTATAATTTTTAATAGTATATTAATAAAGTATTACCATATACACAGTTGTTCTCTGTCGACTATAAAATAAAAGAAAGATTGAGTATCTTCCCATATTATTCGTTTACCGTCCACTTACTCCACTATTTCACATTTATATAAGTTGAAATATAGAAAACAATTTTTCATATCAATTATTAAATATTATTGATTATCTACAATTAGTATAATTTGTTTATACACACGGTGCGAGTCTTTTTACATTGTAATTATGCTACTATATATTTAGGGCTGACACCATTAAAACTTTGGGTTCAGGCTCGATAAATCCAACAAAAAAAGCAAGTTTTCGTTAAATATGTATAAGTTGAAAAAAAAAAAATTGTTTTGTGTGAAAGGAAAAATGTATTGATAGTGTTCGTGAAGAACTGTTTAAGTTATGTTAAATTTTATAAAAAATAAAAAAATATCGATCTTTTAGAACTTGTATAATACAAAGAAAATCGCGAGGTAAAATATTTTAAAAAGAAAAAAAAATTGGTTTTATTTACTAAAGTTAAAATGCAGAAAAACAATTTTATATTTTAAACTATTATGGATCTTTTACGATTTGTATAATATAAAATATTTTTGTTTGAACGAATAAGATTTTTAAAATCAATTAAGTGTCAAATTTCTTTTTCGTATTGCTTGAATATAGAAGAAACGTTTTTAACACTTACCAATAAAAATTATTAAGAATTTTCTTAAATATAAAATGCAGAAAAACAATTTTACATGAAAATGTATTTTGAAAATTTTCGTCAATTATTTATAAGATTAAAAAAGTTTATTGAAATATATTTAAAAAGTTTCGTTGAGTATTTATAAGAGAAAAATAGCTGTCAATCTTTTTTTTTTTTTTTTTTTTTTAACGTCGCCATGTTTGTGCTCCCATGTGGTGCTAATCGACGACGGAGGTCTGCGGTGTGTTTGTAAACAAAGCACATGTAATTTTTACAGAGGTGCTTGTATCAATCGGCAGAGACTAGGATTCGAACCCGGGTCACCGGCGTGGGAATCCGACACTCTACCGACTGAGCCGCCGCAGGCCCCGCTGTCGATCTTTTGCTGTAGATCTTTTAAAAACATAAGTTTAAAAGCAAACGTTTAAGCATATAATTTGAATTTTTAACCATTATCAATGCAGAAAAAAATTAAAAGAGGTTACACTGAAAGAAAATTTGAATAGAAAAATACAAACTAGAAATCTAATAAATGTAAAAATGTTTGTTTCATTCAAATCGTTTCAATGTACAATAACAATTTTTATACTGTCAATAAAAATTTATAAGTTACGGAAGGTTAAGCTGAATTTTCTGTTTTAATGTTTAAAAATCTTTTAATTTAATATTGTTTCGGGAAACGTTTCAATTAAGAAATACTTTTTAATAATACACATACATATATATTGAAAGTTTTATGAAAGATTTATAAGAAAGTAAATTGCGAGGTACAATAAAGTTCGCAATCCAATAAATATTTAATATTTTAAGCACTATGATTGCACTTGAACTGATCGTTTATTTTTTAGTAGAGGTCGGCGTAAATTTCTCGTCTTCTATCTACGATAATCATCCGTTTTTTTGAGAGAGAGAGAGAGAGAGAGAGAGAGAGAGAGAGAGAGAGAGAGAGAGAGAGAGAGTGAGAGAGAGAGAGAGAGAGAGAGAGTGAGAGAGAGAGAGAGAGATACTTTTTATTCATCAAGAGACAAAATCCTAGAGAGAGAGAGAGAGAGAGAGAGATAAAGGATGAAATTAACATTGGATAAAACCCAAAATCTACGCCGACTTCTACTCAAAAATAAAAGATCAGTTCTAGTGCAATCATAGTGCTTAAAATATTAAATATTTATTCGATTGCGAACTTTATTTTATCTCGCAATCTACTTTCTTATAAATCTTTCATAAAACTTTCAATATATATATATATATATATATATATATATATATATGTGTATATGTATATGTATGTGTATTATTAAAAAGTATTTCTTAATTGAAACGTTTCCCGGAACAATATCAAATTTAAAGATTTTTAAACATTTAAAAAGAAAATTCAGCTTAACCTTCCGTAACTTTTAAATTTTTATTGACAGTATAAAAATTGTTATTGTACAATTGAATCGATTTGAATTAAACAAACATTTTTACATTTATTAGATCTCTAAACTGTATTTTTCTATTAAAATTTTCGTTACTAATATATTATTCATTACTTTATTAATATATTATTAAAAATTATAATTTCACATAAATATCAAGCACGTATATATACACACACGCATACACACACACGCACATATGCAAATAAAAATATCTCGCTAAATTTTAAGAATTACGCATTTCATGAATAAGATAATCGAGTTCAAGTGATGTGTATACTAATCATACAAATTTCAAAGTAATGTTTTATAAAATCAGCCGATTGTTTTGAAATTAGTTTAGAAATCATTAGTTTTTAAATCATTATTTTGGAACAAAAACATTTTTACAACGTCGTAGCCTTGTTGAGAGTTAATATCAATATCGTTCATAACTTCTTTTAAGTGTTCCCAAATAAAAATTGTATAGTTTATAATATCAGTTAACATTAGTTGAAGTAGGCGGTAGCGTTCTTTTACACACACGATAGCATTTTTGAATCCTTCGATAGACGGTTATTGTAACACAAGAGTCGGTTGATCAAATTTCTTGAATTTTGTGTGGTTATTTTCGGAATATTCTGATTTCTTAATAAAGGAAATAGATTTAGCATCGTATGTTTTAGTGAAAACTATTTCCAAATCGTTCAATTTAAGACGTGAAGCATCATTTTCATTTCAGCATTCGGAAGCGACGAACTCACTTATTTAACTGAGATTATATTGTATTTTAATCCAAGTATCTGCGTCGATGCTCACACCGCTGCCGATATTATTGAAATTGGATGAAAGCAGGATAAATGGCTGTGGTTGTTAATTATGTAAAAGTCGATTTGTTTAAAAAATAAGACCTTAATAGTAGTGGATGGTACGACAGGAATTTTTTCTCCTTAGCCTGTATCATACACACTTTTTTCTCTTCTTTTTTGATCTTGTTTCGAAAAATATTATCATCTGTTAACACAGCTTGAGACATTTCACTCGCTCGTAAAAGGACCTCGGAGACAAAAAGAAAAGTTTCCGAGCGCTAAACACACGCTGTAAATTGACTTGTAAATTGTTCACTCGTTGTAGGTCTATGCAATAAATAAACTACACAATTAAGTACACTTCAATATTTTAACACTCTTCCTTCTTTATCAAACGTTGACGTTCTCTTCACTTTTTGCTAAATTAGGTATTTACCTCTGCTACAGACTTATGTTCTTCTTAGAAGTAAATTCGTTTTACTGAAACACATACACATAATCCCAGATTGACGACCATTGAACGACTGTGTAGGAGAATCACAGCAGCTTGCAGTGGGTCCGTCAGAAAGATCCGACAACGGTTAAACGGCGCTTCGAAAGAGTGCGGAGGAAGAGCGCTTGTGCGCGCTAACGCGGGGTTGACATTGGGTCCACTTAGTGGTAGGGGAAACTCAAGTATCTTAAACCATAAAAACTACAACACACAGGCACACAAACTATTTTTTTAACTTTTTTACACTGTACAACCTTTTTAATACATTTTTCTTGTACGTAAATTTTATTATTTTCATGTCAATAATAATAATAACAAAAATTGACCACATTTAGTCATTTTTTATTTGAACTACTCTACATTATTTCTCACTTCTTTACACCTTTTTTAATGACTTTACACTTCTTAGCACCTTTTTCACTTTTATGTATTGACTTATAGAATAACGTGTACCAATGCGTAAATAAAAAATATTTAACTGTACACTTGGCACATAATGCTTTAAAATTATTTATCAAAATTATTGCACACAATTTCTTCTTCTTCTGATTCCAAGTCAGTATCATTTATAAGGACTGTTAAAGAATCCTTTGTAAAAATTGCCTTCTCGAAGTTAATGATATAATACTGTATTCTGTTTATAAATATCCAAAGCAACCTACCGTGTCGCCATGCTTCAGGAGTAATTATGGAATTCGGTATTTTACAGCTTTCTCCAGTTTTCAATTGTCCTACAACTTTTATGAAAAGCGAATTCTGAAACTATAACAAAAGTTAAAAAAATTATATACATGCCACAGATAAAACAATAAAATGGATTAAGAAAAAGCAGTGATAGTTACTTACTTGAAGCTCTACCGCCAAGCTGAACATTAATTTTAAAATCTGCTGAACCAACTTAACTATTTTATTTGTTATAACTATATCTTTATTTACTTCATCTTCTACGTTTTTTAAATGCTTTAATAATAAAAGGGTTAAGTGGTACTGTAAATAAAATAAAATATGTATTAATATCAATTTTTAAATCTACGTCTTATAATTTATTTTATCCAGAAACTAACTTTTACACTTTTACTAGCATTAAACTTAAGGTAACGCAGTTTTTCTACACGTCTCTTCGCATTCTATGTTTTTCTCGAGAATTATCCTGCTCTATTCGTTGGGCTACGTATTGCCATATTGGCAGCACACCTTCGTCCAAAGTCTATCAAATAAATTAATAATAAAATTAATAAACATATTTATAAGTTTAAAAAAAGTATTTAGCACTTACCCAAAGCTGTTCTTCTTTATCCTCATCCTGTATGATTCTTGGTCCTAGTTCGTTTAATCCGCGAGATACTATTTTACACGAGATAGAATGAATTTTAATGAAAATTTATGTACGTAATTGAAGTAAAGAAAATAAAATACTTTTGTTACTTTGCGTCAAATTTTTTACATTTAGTTTGGAAACTCTCGCAACTTTCCTAGTTCCCAGCCTTTTACAATTGAAATACTGTTAAGTATGCGGGAAGAACTGAAGATGCTCTCCATAATTTTTCGTCATGACACCATCAAGGTGTTCTATTACACCCCTCCACTACACTTTTTCCCTGTCTCCCTTTCCTTCATTTGCAGTGGCAGAATTTTCTTATGTCTTCTAGACCTCTGGTCACTGTATTATCCCTTACTCCGCTACAACTCCTACTCTATGCACTAAACTTTCAGCGCTCCGTCGACGGGGGGAGGGGGAGGAATGCGCTCGTACGGAACTCGTGTCTCCAGGCTCCCCTCCACTCACTTTTGATACATCAGGGGCCCCATCCTCTCTAAAGGATTAGTTTATCATCGTATTTTGATACCGAATCAAGTATTTTTTATCGGCATTGCTTGATAATTGTCTTAACAAGTTAAAACAGAAGTGTTGAACTTTTTTTTAATAATACAAGTTACCGTGTAGTGCAGTCACCACGGCTCAAGCTGTATTATTTCAGAATCAAGATACACAAGCTGTTAGCATTTGATACAAACATTTTTTTAAATTTTATTCGTATCATTGTGCTTGTTCAGTCTTTTAAAATCATATATTTATTTTATTTATAATAATTTAAGTTTTTACATAACATTTATACTAAACTTTCATAACGCACAAAAAATTTAAACAAAAACAACATATTATTATATTCTCTTCTTCAACATTTTATTTTCCTATCCTCGTACCTTTCATAGTTTCGTTCCCATACTCATTTGATATATACATTTTTAAAAAAATTTTATTTAAATCATTGTACTTGTTCAGTCTTTTAAAATCATATTATTATTTTATTCGTTAATAATATAATAATTCAAGTTTTTAAATAACATTTATAGTAATCTTATTCTTACAAAATTTCACTTCTCTTATAATTTAAAAACTTTAAATACCATTTGCTTTCAAATACTTTTAACATCTAAAACCAGCTCGCCACTTAGAATACGATGCTTGTACTTGCCACTCTATATATAAAAAAATAAAGAAGCCAGCCATGCTGTACCTTCAAATCCCGACACAAATTCCAATTCTCTATCGTAACTCTGCATAACCAATCTACAGCTAAAAACTGATTAAGCTTGTGTCCGTCTGCACGGCCCTTTAAATATACATTTCACCGAAGCCACCTTTACCTAGCCGCGCACGCTGCACGTACTTGCCGCTAACGAAAAAAACTCTATCGTAACTCTACATAACCAATCTACAGCAAAAAGATTGACCAAGTTTATGTCCGTCTGCACGGCCCTTCCAAATTACATTTCACCGAAGCCACCTTTACCTAGCCGCGCACGCTCCACGCACTTGTCGCTAAAAAGAGAAGGATAGCCGGTACCTGTCACCCTCCCATAGTTTCCGCACCGCAGCGCATTCACAGTACCTGTATTGCCATCCGCACAGCTATACTCACACCTACATATACTGGCGACACTACGATAGCGCAAGCTGCGCGCAAAGAAGAGAATCCTTGCACTTGCCAGTCTATGCATGTAAATAAAAGGTCAGTGGTGCAGCGTCTACCATACCCCGGCAAAAGTCTCATCTTTCCTATCTTAACACTACGCACCCAATCTACAGCAAAAAAAAATTGAACAAGCTTTTGTCCATTTTTTCAGCTCTCACAATGCACATTTCCCGAAGTCACCTTTACCGAGTCGTGCACGCTGCACACTCGCCGAAGTCTCCTTTACGTACCAGCGAACACTATATACCTATATTGCAAAAAAAAGAAATTCAGGACCGGTACCATCTCACAGTCTCGTAACCACTTACATAATACCTGGAATAGCATCCGTACAGCTATACTCATCTACTTACACTAGCGGGAAACCACCAACGCACTATCACCTATTCCCTGACTAACTCACGCATGCAGCCACACCGCTATCTCTTACGCGCGATCTAAAAAAGCCATATACTTTTCCGCTCACCCTCCTGACCTCACCCCTGAACACCTGCACTTTTCCACTCCCCTCTTCGTGCTTGACCCGTCGACACTAGCTGGCACTGGCGCCAGTCCCCTCTTCCCCTCCGTCTAGCTAACGAGTACCCTTACTACTGATGAATGTTATATCATTTTGCCCAGCGATAGCAGCGTGCAATATTTTAGCGACAACTGTACAACGCACTTTATATATGCAGTTACGACAGCAAATACGACTATAGGGGTCATGGTCAGTCGCACTTACGGAGGTTCAAATACCTCTGACGTCTCAGCACGTGTTATCGGATACAGAAGAAGAAGAAGACGGAAAAGTTTTGTTAAACAGCATACCATACCACACACACACACATCTAGAGACAAACAAATTAAGAGTGGAAAATTACAGCAGTGCCCTGTCACTGATTCGGCCAGGAATTTACAAAGATGTGCAGAGTCTGATACATGACGATTAATAAAGATTGTGCATAGACGACTTGTACCGAATTTAGTCACGAGCTTTGTCTGACCAAGAAATTGCAAAAGATTTTGGGATTTGAAAATATACACAGCACTCTTATTATAAATCAAGTTCCGATAGAGGGCGTTAGACGAGCTCATCTTTCCAACAGTTTACGATCCATGATCATGATTTACACCGACATTTGTGAACCTTACGTAACGAGTGATGTTCAGTCACGGCTGTTGCGAGCGGTATCGCCAAATATAGATGATTACACATACGACGGCACCAGATTCAAAAGTTTCTCCCTCCAATGTACCTACCTTTACTATACACCTCCTTTCAGACCATCGAAATTGATATAAGGGAGCAGCTTGGCCATCCAATCCCATTCGATTACGGTACGTTGACGGTAACTCTTAATTTTAATAGAACCAATTAAAGTGGTTGTGTAATACACAAAAAGAAATGGATCGTTATGAAGAATATTTCAATATGCAAGTTGGTAGTGGTGGTGGGGGTACCTTTAGTGAGGGTTCTTACATTGATGGGATTGGACGCATTTACATTGGCTCCCCCTACCAACGAGGTCATGGTGGCATTGGTTCATCTGACATCGGCACGCGAAATACACCAATCAGAGAATCATTCCGCTACCGCTTAAGAGAATCTGGTAAAACTCTGAAGAGAAAGGCTGAGGAAAAACTAGATAAGCTGATGGAGGGGTCAGGATATAAAATGCCCCGTCTCGTCGATCCTCTTCAGTTGCAATTGCTCGGCGGTCCTGTCACACTCCGCAAAAGCAGAAAAAGAGTAACAAAAAAGAGGAGATAGGTATCAAGACCCAAGTCATCCGGTGTGAAAAAAGGTAAAGTTAAGAAGAAGAAGAAGAAGAAGCTAACAAAAAAGAAGAGGAAGACAAAAGATCAACGAGAGATATTTTTGATAGCTAAATATGGCCTTTCATGTGAATGTCTAAAGTCGGAGCTACTCTTGTTTGACATTCCTCCGACTCAAACGATGATCGAAGGCTCTCACTGAATAATTTATAAACCAATATCATCGTTAACAGATGACTCGCCAATAGAATTCGTTATACCTGGTAATAGTGAAGAATATATTGATCTTGCACACACGATGCTGCATCTACGTGTTCGTCTAGCCTGTGATATTCCTACAGCTGATTTACCTATGAATCTAGTACCTCCAATACACAAAGTTTGCCCCGTTAACAACTTAATGCATTCATTGTTTAATCAAGTGGATGTCTTTTTCAATCAAAAACCTGTATCACCACCAACCAATGCGTACGCATACCAAGCATACTTTGTGACGCTGCTTAAATATGGACCTACTACAAAACAATCTCACTTGACGACTGTCTTATGGTGCGAAGATACTCCTGCGAAAATGGACGATGTGGCAGATGCTAACGAGGGACTTGTGCAACGACGAAAATTTCTATCAGCGGGGAGAGCTATCGACATAAAAGGTCATATTCACGGTAGCGTTTTTAACCAAGAAAAGTTACTAATAAACGGTGTTGAGGTAAGAGTACGTTTAGTAAAAACTCGCAATAATTTTACCCTCATGGATTCTACAGGATATTTTTCTTTACGTATCGAAGAAGCTAATCTCTTAGTTAGACGCGTAAAATTAGTCCTGGTGTATTACACGCGCACGCTAAAGACATTTCAAAGACAACTGCTAAATATCCTCTTACGAGAGTAGAAGTCAAGGCTATTACCATGCATAGTGGCATTCACGGTGAAACCTTGGATAACGTTATATTAGGTCAGACACCAAAAAGAATTAATATTGGTTTTGTTAATAATAAAGCTTTTAATGGGGATCGAGACTTAACCCTTTTAACTTTTAACATTTTAATATCAATTTTCTATGCTTATACGTTGATGGTATACAAATACCTTCAAAACCTTTATAACCCGATTTTAGTATAATAAATAAGTTCTACGTTGACGCTTATCTCACCTTATTTTCGGGGACAGGTATACATTTTCTCAATGAGGGTAATTAAATCACGCCTGATGCACATCCAACAGTTATTGTCTATTTGCTTTTGATTTGCCACCTGACTTGTTGGCTAACGATTGCACTCACTGGAATTTGATTAAACACGGTTGACTGATACAGTAAATTGCATCGTATACGCAGAATACGACAATATTTTAGAGATAGATGCGTCACGTCAAGTTATCGTTGACTTTAGCGTCTGAAATTGTGACATGTAAATGTCACTGTAGCTTGTATATAAGTTTTCATCCGTCGTTCATGCGCCAGTCAGTTTCAAATCCTGATCGCCGACACAAGAAGAATACGATATTTACACGGACGAATATTACCGACCAACTGTACGACTGTTGTCTTCTGACTTTGACGAAATAGCGTTTTCAATCAGTGATTGGCAAGAATTTCGAGGTAGTTTTGTTGCTATTGTCAAGTATTTCCGTGGGGACGCTGATGAATTAATGAATCAAAAGATTTACGGTAATGGTTGGATTTTAAAATTCACTCATAGTCATCAAAATAAAGCTATCGAAATAGAGGAGGATCGAAGACCTGGAAAATCTATTGTATGTAAACGTTTTCGGCATAGTTATATTATGAAGAAAGTTATTTTTGACTGTTTTATTGAATACGTAGAAAATTGTATTGAAACTCGCCACCAATATTTAAATTCTATAGCGGGTAGTGTAAGCTGCGTTGCGGATGAAGTTATTGAATATATTGTGAATAAAAGTAGTCTTATGCATGAAGCGCAATTACAAGTGTTTGTACCTAGTATTGTTAAAGACGTTGTAAATACAATTGCCGATAATGTAATTAGTTTTATAACCACCAGCGTTCAAACCCGTTCAAAGGAATTGAATAAGCAAATTCATCTATGTAAAAATGATGTAATACATGTATTTTATCAACTCGTACCTCTACATATGTATAATATAATAGATGTACGAAATAATCGATTATCATCAAATAAATAAAAAATTTAATTGCACTTACCTTCTTTTTATTAACCTGATTATTTGTCCTTTATCATCTTAAAACCATTTATAATTATATATTTTAATGTTTAAAGACTTTTATAAGAAGAATAAATTTTTCATACTTTTATTTTTATTAGGATATTACAATTTAATTACATTAATTTTTTATCCTGGAAAATCCTAGAAATATCCGGGAATTTTGTTCTGAATCCTGGAATTTTTTTAAGGTTTTATCTTTTGTCAAGAAACAAAAGCAAAAATCATAAAACCAAAATTACATTTTGAAAAATGCGTGAGGTCGCATTTATTGTAAGCTCGCAAAAATACTTTGTCAAACCACGCATACACACACGCGCGCACGCGCGCACCCACGCACGCACAGATACACACACATAAAATATGTATATATATATATATATATATATATATATATATATATATATATATATATATATATATATATATATATATATATATATATATATATATACATATTTTCACACAGCAAACTACGCAGCGAGACAACTCAGTTTTCTGTTTCGGAAAAGTGGAAAAGAAATCATTGTTTGGCCTGGTAAGTACAAATTATTCTTAGTATTGTGTGTTAGAGAATCTTTTAGAAATTAACTTCAAAAACAAATGATACAAGTAATATTACAGTTTTGTTCAAAACTGTGCTCGAGCAGTGAAATAATAATTAATTTGAGATTGTATTATAAAAATAAAAGAATTATTGTTTTGAAATTACTAACGCGTAAACTGACACAACTTCAGCTTATATAATGGAAATAAAAAAGAACTTTAATATATTTAAAGTATTAATCGGTGTTAAATAGTGAGTAATTTCGTAAGCTTTTTTATCTGTTATTGATTGATTGTTAATTTCACTATTAGTTTAAAGACATAAAAAGTTGAAAATAATGTAATGAAATTCAAATGTAAATGTTTTAATGATTTAAAATAAATGAAAATTGATGTAATGTATAAAAATTCGATCATATGTCAAATTGCAGGATTACGAACAGGGAAATGTTAAGGGGAAGCACCACTGAATTTTCAGCCTAGCGATATTTAAATGGTTGAAGGAAGAATTAATTTTTTTTAAACCTAATGTTTTATGAGAAATCCGATGGCGCACTCAGAAGAAATAAAAAAAATTATTTTCTATCATTTTGAAAAACAGTTTTGGTTATTGATTTTTAATTTTGTATCTATAGCACGCCCAGCTAAATACATACGTAAAGTTGTTCGAAATTATGTCGGAAATCCAAAGAAATAATTTCAGCTTAAAATATATAAACCTGCGGAAGTAGAAGTTGAATCCGTGCAAACCGCCCGCCCGACGAGTCGTTCGTGCAGGGCGTGCGGCGCATTATGGCGTATATTTTTTTTCAGAGAATTGATGAATTTCGACGTTTTAGGTTTAATAAGTTTTTAAAAAAGTGTATGTTTCATATTTCTGTATATTCTTCATTTATTTCTAGACAAACAATCACGGGGAACATTCATTTAGTTTGGTTAATATAATTCAAGCAGATGTTAAAATGTATAGATTTTAGCATTTAAGCACTTGATATAATTGCGCAAAATGTGGGATTTCGGCAAATATAAACAAATTATTAGTTAATAATAATTTTAAAATTATTATTATTATTTGTAAAATACTAATAATAATAATAATAATAATGTATTATTAGTATATAAAGTATCTATTATTTAATAAAAAATAAATTAGCATAGACCTATAAAATTAATTGAAGGATGTAAAATAAAATAGCGATTTTCTACAAATAAAATGAAAAAATGAAATTTTCTAAAATAAATAAAATAATGTATTTTCGTTAAAATGATAAAGTTTTTGATTTTACGTTAAACCTTTCATAAAATATAACTAAGTCGAGGTTTTTAATCCACATACTATTCACTAATTGTACGCATATATTACGTCTTGCGATTAAAAATATTAATTTAAACTGTTGAATTTAATGAATATTTATAATTATTATTATTATTTTACTTCATATTTGTACGAATCCCACATTTTGCGCATTTTGAGCAAGTGCTTCAATGCTAAAATCTATACATTCTAACCTCTGCTCAAACTGTTTTAAGCAAACTAAATTAATGTTCCCCGTGATTGTTTACTTAGAAAAAACCGCTGCTAACTGCATTAGCAGAATGCTTTCTCAAAGAGAGGTCCTGATCAATCGATTTAAGGAATCTTATAATGAAGATTCGCAGTTAATATATTAAAGCTATAATTAATTCATTACCATTACGGAAATAAACTACTGCCGAAACTACTGTCCGAACTACTGCTCGAACTACTGCCGGTACGACTGGTCTCCCGTAGGATTTTCGCAACTACAGAATAACTACTGCCAAGTTTCAAAAAGATTGTTACTACACAGAAACTACTGGTTAACTACTGAATAATAACTGCCATAAATTTATTATTTTTGGACGACAGAAGAACTATAGAGATCGACGAAGTTTGATGGCTTCTCTCTATGCGTTTCGTCCCAGGTTCGGCTACTGGACTCATCAGTAAGGCTGTGTAGACGAACCTTGTCTTGGACGCTCTGGAAGGGATGTGCTATCGGGCTCATATACTGCACATGTAGTATTCCTTGCACTTACGAGAAAGCTGGAGTAATGTGGCAAGGTTAAGTCTGTGAGAGTTGGTAGCCGCGTAGCGGTGAAACGCCACAGCTGTAGCGGGTGCGAAGGAGCGAGTCCCCACAGAACTACTGGTCAACTATTGTTAAACAACTGCAAGTTTTTTTAATTTTTTAACTACGGAAGAAGTAGTGATTAACTACTAAATAACCACTGTAAATTTTAAATTATTTCTGAAAACTAAAAATACTGAAATAGACGAAAAAAATTCTAACGTACCAAAAAACCCGAAGAACTAAAATCCAAAAATCGAAAGACCAGTAAAAGCAAAAATGAATCCAAAAAATTAAAAAAATTATTATTGTATCCCCTTTGTTTTAGAAAAATAAACAAAATGAGCCCTGAAATATAAAATCTTACTGCGAATTACTTGAGTTATCGATACACACAAACACACACACACACACACACACACACACACGCACATACACACACACACACGCACACACACCCAAACACACAGACACGCATATACACACACATATACACAGACACGCAAATGCACACACACACAAACATACACATCGATACGGACATTTTATAAAAATAGTGTATTCCTCTTTGGGGAATCAAAACGCTTAATCCAGACATGTATTGCTAAAAATATGGTAGACGCCAAGGGGATAAAATCGTTTTAGACGTGCGTTTAGGCATTAAGAAATATGCATTTCCCAAGTAAAAATATTTGAGACCATTTGTATAATATAATTTGTATAAAACCCGGTTGTATAAAAATTGTATCAGGAACTGATTCTATACACCTGGAAGCAAATGGTTTACAATTAATTTTTGGTGAACCAACTGAATATAAATGTTTAAGGGGTCAGACTACCATTTCGACGACTTTTTTCAAGAATTGTTTTTTCATAAAAGAATTTATTTTATCATTTCAAACTTTTTACATGTTAAAATAAAGATCGTAAAAAGCTATAAAAATTTTATTTTTGGAAAATCTTGCTGCTATGGCTGTCTGAAGTTGCCCCTACTCAAAGCAATTTGACACGATAACTCAACTTTGGAGCGTCTGAAATAAAAAATTAAAAAAGATTATTGAAAAGTAAACTTGTCGCTATCGTCCGAAGTACAATTATCCATATCCGATTAAAAAAAATAAAATGACGATCTTTTGAAATTTTCCACCGTTTTCTAACGTAAACTGTTATAATAATTTAAGTAAATATTAACCAATAATTATAATTCTAGTTCGAACCATAGCTGTACATGTACAGAATATGCCCTAAATTTCAGCTGAACGGTTCAATAGTTTTTCTTTATGATGTCAAGAAGATGTCGAAATGCGTTGTTTTGAGAAAAACGCGATTTACTTTCTTTTCCCGATAATATGATGTTTCGTACGTATTTTTTTAAAAGAAAAGGTTCTTACGATCAATCAGCGATGCCTGCTCTATATATTAATCCTTCAGCTTCGTCATATGTTGGTTTTCCTCCATTCGAGCGTTTCTGACAGCCACCCTTTGCTCCTTAGAAGCTTCCCCGCTGCGCCGACTGCAAGTCGAAATACGCGATTCGTCTTGCTTCCGCGTGAGATTTTGAGCTTAGATGCCAACTGAGATGCCCATAGTCTCCATTATTTTCAATAATGGTTTAAATTCTTCATTAAACGTGCATGCAGCACAATATGCAGAAATGTCAACAATTTTTCTGTCCGCAAACATATGATTCGGAGCTAGTTGCCAAACGCATGAATTGATACTTTCGTTATTATTCCGTGCATTGGCGACGAGCATCTTGCGAGAAAATCATCAGAAGATAAATCCTCATAAACAGGCTTTAATAGTTCTTGTGTTTTTTTGTCGACAGCTGAAGGATACTGAAAATTGTTCAAAGTATTATTAGCTTCGGCCTGGCGATACCTGCACCATGACTCCGTCCCCTCTGGGCAGTTCGAATGCTGAGAATTACCGTCGGTGGAAATTTTATGGTAAAAGGTTGCCAATATTTCCTTTCTCATATTTTCAATGCAATCTTTCTTTCGTGATACAGATAATTTGTAATACTCACTGAGATCTTTCATTATGTTGTTCGTAAGTGATGCAACTTTTTCAATTTTCTTTTTTTTATGTTTCGTAGATGCTAGAGTTTTTTTTTGCGGCAGCTTTTCCAGTTTCTTTTTTTCCAAAGCTTTCTTCGTATGTTTAAATAGAGTGATTTGTATTTTATATCTTTAGTCCCTTTATACATTCTTTTTTAACATGTAAAAAAAATTCTTTTTTTTTCCACTTTCAAAACATCACCGTATGGCTCTTCATCTTGTAGCAATTTGAAGGTTTTCGTGTCACCATCACCAATATAATATTTGTAATATACTTTGTAATATTCTACTGATCTCTTAATTATTTTAATAATGCTTTTTACCTCCATCACTCCAGCGCTGCCTTCATGATTTGCGCTACAAGAATCTGCATGTGTCTCATACCAAGCGTCATATTTGTCACTGTTTTCTCTGCCCGCCCATTGCTCACATGTTTTACATATACTCGATTTCACGATAAGATCTATTATTTTACCGGAAAATTTTCCAATTAAAGAGGTAAGACCTATAGGGAAAAAAATCCTCTTTTCGCCCATGAGCCGTCACCAGAAACTGTAAGACGATTTTTCACTTTGTCTTCATTTTTTTCTTATTCTTCGCGGGCTGCTTTTTTAAAGACCTTTTGAGTAACTGCACTTGCCGCAATCCAAATATACTCTACTAGCTTATAATAACCAGTTTTAGAAAACCTTTGCCTATATTATAAGGTCAAGGAAATTTACTAAGCGTTGCAGGCCAATACCAAGGATCCGCATCGCAAAAACGAATCTTCGATTGATTTCATACGTATTATGTATTTGCGGACTGCTTGTAATAAACGCAACATTTTCACACTGACACTACACAGTTAGTAGATATCCTAACCCCTTTTCTGTATGTTTAGAAACCCTTATGTCCTTGTTACAAGATTTACAAATTACAATTTCTTGTAAAGTCAGAAATAAAGCACAGTTTATAATGCTGTTGCGCACACTTTGGTCTACATTTACTTCAAAATCTCTGTCTGTTTTGGAATTTTTTTTAGCCGATGCACTTGTACGGCTTGTGTCACCTTCGTATGTATGTCAATTGCCGTGAAATAATCATTTTTTTACGATCTGCTCTTGTATTCCGTAAACTAGTACTCTTTATATCCATCTTACATGATTTTCGATGCGCACTTTTACAACAGAATAACGGTTTCTAAAGATATATACTAACTGTATACAACCTTTCTCAGTAGAATCTTACACTATACTATTTCGGAATATTAACAGCATTTAGCAGCTACCCAAAATTTATAAAGAGGGGACGGAGAACCAGGTATAGACAGCAGCTGTACGCTTGCCGCGCCAAGTATATGCCCAGCGCGCTCGACACCCTTCCATTGTTTGGCATTTTTCGACCTGTTCTCGAACTTTCTCATCGAAATTTCAGTTTCTATAGCATTTCTTCATATATTTACTACAAGAATCTGTTGTTTTTGAAAAATCGATTTTTCGAAAAAAATGGTAGACTGACCACTTAAAATTCGTGTTATAAAATTAAAAAAATTATATGCTGATCAATTGATAAACTAAAATATACAAGAATAGTAGGTACTTTATCCAGGTGCAGCGCAGCGATCCAAGTCCAGACTGATAAGATGCTCGAAAAAAAACGAGGTATCACATGTGTCTGTTGATCCTGGCCGGAGTAAGCGTCTAATGGATATCATAAGTTTTCAGATCAGCTTTTTGAGATATCGTCAAGTTCGACAAGTGTATACGTTATCGAGTATAAAATGCAACAGTCCATGTACACCGCATTTATGTCAAATTGCCTATAAACTAAGAAAAATACACACAAAGCATATATTTACAAAACACAAATTTATAATTTAAGGTTATCAATAGTACATTGTGCAACAAGGAGAGAAAATGAGCTATTTCTAGTCAGGGTGATATATTCAGCACGAGTCGGAGTATCAGCGCCAGAAAATGAGGTACTTCTAGGGAGGGTTAAAATACCTCACCCGAGTTTGAAATAGCTTTTCTCCCCGTATTACACACCGTATTTTTTCTACAAAGGAGTGATAAGGCTTTTTTCTATGCATGAAAGTTGGGTAGGTGATCGTGCATTTCGAGTCGTGCACAACGCAATTGAAAATTTTTGTATTTTCCGTTTTACATTTTTTTCTATGCACGCTCGCAATGATCGATTTTCTACATTACGTTTCAGAATGAAAAACGCCTATTTCATGCCTGCATTGAGAAAAATATTTTATTGTTTCTTACTGTAAAAGAAGTTAGTTATATTATATTTTTTACTCATCTGAAATACAACTTTTAGTACAATGTGAATAAATTTTATCCTGAAATAGCTAAAACTTTATTCCATCATTTCTCCATCTCTGAGAAACTTCTCTCAAAGAATCACTCTATTGATGACGAGCAACAATTTTCTGGAAAAGGTAAAAGCAGTAAATTAATGCACTTTATTAAAATATATAACCTAAAATCTACGGATCTAATGATATATTGTTCAAAATGAATATATTTTAATTATTATTTTAATTAAACATCTAAAAACTACTTTATATATAATCGTATTTTGGCACATATTATGTGACTGTTACTTTCAGAAGACAACGTTGATTATTAAAATCAATAAAGTAATTTAAGTGTCCAGAACCGAGAAAGATGGACAGTGCGATTGCGGCGAATAAGCATTGTTCAACACGCGATTGGATATCATATAAAATTTGTTAAGATTATTTGTGTGGACGAACGATAGGAAGAGTGAATATGTAGCAAATAAAAAGGTTAAATGACTGCTAGCTTTATTTAAGGGGTAACACCACTCTACCGGCCCGAAAAAATGCCTAATTTGTACGATTTTTTACAAGAGTAAGAAAGAAGGGATCAAATTTCTTTTTTGAGGGTTTACTATACATATATTGAGGTACAAAAATATATTTCTTTTTTACATTTAAATATAAAATGGCAGCTATACAGCGAATCTCGTGAGAAGCCTTTTTCTCAAACCTCTAAACGGAAGAACACTTTTCTAGGAAAGTATGAGACTTGGAACAAAAAAACAAAGAAATTCTTAATCTATATAATGTTAACTTTAGAAGTACGTAGGGGTTTTTATTTTTTTAAATTATCGTAGTAATGGCGCACTTCTGAAAAAAGTCGATTTTTCTCGAAAAAAAAACGATGTAAATTGTTTATTAAAAAAAATTTACATTCAATTGAAAAACGGCTACGTACTTCTTTAGAGAATATATTTGTGAAGCTACACTAAAAATTTCAATCCAATCCATGCAATAGTTTACGAGTAATATGTTGTTCCAGTTTGAAAAAAACCGGTTTCGAGAAAATCACGTTTAAAGTTTTGCATGCACTTAAAACATCGATATTTTTTGTTTACCTCTAATCTGCGATGCCTGCACCATATATTTGGTCATCCAAATTAATATTTGCCTCCTCCTCTTCCTTTCTCATCCATTTTGAATCTAATCGGGCCTTCTTGGCTGCATCTGTGAGCGACCGCTCGGAAAACTTGATCCGCCGCTCATCAGTTTCAATGCAGAAATTAAAACAATTTGGTCCTATTTTAAGGCCTAATTTCTGCATAAGCTTCATGATGCTTGATAGGCCATCGTTGTAAATGCCTGCGGCAATATATACTGCAGTGTCAAGAACGTGCTTGCCACTGGAGACTGATTTCGGAGCCATACACCACACGATTGAGTTGAAACTCTCGTTACTTTTTTGCGTATATCCGCCGAGGCAACGAGTCAGCAGATCGTCGCTGCTCAAGTCAGCATAAATAGGAGAAATTGCTTCAAATACCTCTTGCGACATTGCTGGCTTGTGTTTATAAATAAAATCTCCAGTGGCCTGGGCCCTCTGTCACGAGCACCATGAATCTTCGCCGCGCGGGTATCTCTCGTGCTTCGATTTATCATCCGTCGATAATTTATGGTCTAGCGTTGCGTAGATTTCATTGCGCATATTTTTTATAGAATCATAATTTCTACGTATTGCTAGACCATAATAAATTGACAATTCGTCGATTAATTTACCAGTGAGCTCGCCTTTTCCTCCGAGACCTTTAGTTTTTTTTTTAAATTTCGAAGGCGAGTACCCATCCGTTTCTGCACGTGGTCGAATCACTCTTTCTTCGTTACAGACAAATTTTCATAAGGCTGCGAGTCTACGATACCTTTAAAAGTTTTTGAATCACCGTCCCCGACGTAATTGGCATATTTAAGTTGGTGTAAAGATTCTGAGCGCTGGAACATCTCAATAACGGCATCCACTTCCATTTTTCCCGCCGAGCCGTCATGGTTCGATTGGCATTCGTTTTCATGGGTTTCGAGCCATTCCTTGTACTCATCCGTGTCACTTTTCTTTTCCCAAAATTCACATGCCTTACAATATTTAGATTTTACTAAAATGTCGACCACTTTGCCAGTACACCATCCAATAAGTGATACAAATCCGAAAAGGGACGTGAAGCCGCGTTTGCGCCACGAACCATCGCCAGATACAGTAATACCACTTGAGTTTCCTTTTTCATCACTTTTTTTCTTCTCTTCCTTAGCTGCATTTTTCATACTCTGCTCACAAACCTCCTTTGCATCGATAGCAATCTTCTGCACAACTTTATCGTAAAATGATTGAAAAAATGGCCGCAGGAGCTCCATGAACGCGCAAAATTTTATTATTCTATTCAATCCTATTCCCAGTACTCGCATAGCAAGAATCACTCTACCATTAATGTCATAGGCTTTTTCAATGAATGGTGAAGAAGGGATAGAAATGTTGTCGCAATTTTGGCATGAAATAACAATTTTGAAACCCAAGCCACGCTTTCCACACTCGGTGTATGTCACATCTGACTTGCACTTTTTGCACACAACAGCTTGCGATATAGCGGTAAATACGGTTAATAAATTCAGAATTCGATAAACAAAGCCTTCATCTACTTCAAAGTGCCAACTCCGGTGTGCCAACCATCTTGACGCTTGGCTTCTCCATTTCATAACGGTTACTTGTCCGCCGCTTTGAAATTTTCGGTATCTTCAAATTGCTCTTTTTCCCCTTCGTCGATTTCTTGCCGTCATACACTGGTCTTTCACTACTCATATTGTTTATAATTTTCACATGTTCACTTAAAATCAACGAAATTTGTAATATATAAATATATAAAAACGAAAAATCAGCAGAAATACAAATCGAAGCGTGTGCACGGTGTTGCTTTGCAGCTGTACTAACTAACGCATATACACACCGATACCTGAGGGACCTCAAGGACCTTTGGCTCTGTAAGTAACAAGGTCATGTGGAGGATTCATTCTTTGAACAGTCCTATATAGCATAAAAATTATTTGGATTTGGTGTATAGTACAATAATAATGAATTTTTATCAAAACAAATACAAAACGTGAAATTTGTAAATTTCTTTGGCGCTAAATAGATGGTCAACTTTTGTTATTCAACTTATTTGTTTAATAGAAGATGTCAACAAATACCAGGATCAAAATATGTTTTATTATATATATATATATAGGATTATAAAATTTAGGAAAACTATAGGGAAACTATTATTGTAACATTATAACCTCAAAAACTAGGTGTTAAAATGTCATTTCTTCAAAAAAACTCAAATACTAGTAATGAGCTAGTGATCGATAAGTACATTTTTTTAATATTAAATTGTTTATAAAGCTTGAGTGTACTAAAAAATGTATTGGCATGTCAATAAATGATGTTCAAATTATGAAAAAAACCATATGACCTTCTGACCTAAATCTAGGTAAGTCGTAGATACAATTACTACTGTCCAGACTCTCAATAAAAATAAATTAATTTTACTATTTATTATTTTTCCACGCATTACGCATTACCAAAGTTAGATAAACACATTTTATTGGTTACGAATATAACCTAAATAACAGATCCCTAATAATATTCCTTTAGCTAATCAAAAATTATAGCCATGAATAATTATAAAATTCTTATTTTGGAATTTTGAACAATAAGCCAAACCTTTTACTATAAAACTTGTGTTTGCAAAATCTCGTAATCTCCAAACACTCATGAGCAGACAACACAAACTTCGAAAGTGAACCACAAAATCCCAATACTATTAACAAAATATTTTAATTGATTACAATACTTCCTGTTTTTAGGCACGACCGCGACACGGAAGTGCCTTATATTTTCGTTAGCGAAAAATGTGTGCGATAGGATATCCCACGCAATTTTTTACCAATCCAGATGAAATTTTAGGAGAGATCTCCTCCAGCACAATATGAAATTCTATTTTTTTTATCCTGTTCCTGTACGCAGTTTTTAAATTGCGAGCACTTTTTTTTTATTTTTACGTGTTTTTAGTTAGTAACTAAGCATTCTACGAAAAAAAGTTAAATAGAAAAGTTGTAGATCTTTGAAAAATACAACTGTTTCCTATTGACATCTATTTATGAAAATACTTTTAACTCGAGTTAACAGGCCAAAAATGAATTTTAACATCGAAAAAACAGATTTTTACCATATAACTTTACAGCTATGCATTTTACATGAAAAAGTTAAATGGAAAAGGCGTAGATCTTTGAAAAATACAACTTTTTTCTTGACACCATGACGCGAAAATGCTTTTAACTTGAGTTAACAGGCCAAAAACGAATTTTAACATCGAAAAAACAGCTTTTTACCATACAACTTTACAGCTATGCATTTTCCATGAAAAAGTTAAATGAATAAATGTAGATCTTTGAAAAATACAACTTTTGTTTTTTACACCAAGACGCGAAAATGCTTTTACATCAAGTTAATAACACGCGCAGCGTGAGCAAGGCGAACGCGCAGCGCGAGCACCGTCAAGGCAAGCGAGCGCGGAGCGCGAGCAGAGTACGGTCGTGCCTCTAATGCGAAACGCAAAGCGTTTGGCATGTCTTGCATTGCGAAGCGATGTAAGGCGCGGAGGAGCTTAAGAGCGAAGCGCTCGCTCTGAAGCTCCGGAGCAGGCAAGCCACATGCAGCCGAAGGCCGCGTGTGGCACGCTAGTTATAAATTACGTATTAATAGTTTAGTAGTTTGATAAAAAAAAAATACGTTTAAAAAATATGTCATTTGAGCTATTCTACTTTTATTAAGTTAAAATTAACAATTCATACTTTGTGCTCAATGTAAATTAATATTTCCACTTTTTTTAACTTTGCTTTTCTAATTCACTATCTACATTAGGTTTAAACTCAGTAGTTTATACTTTCTATAACTTATAATGCCCTTTACTCCCTAATTTTAAGTTTATCAAGTACAAATTCAATGTTTGTCACTTTTCAAAAATATATTAGCTGCAGAATTTCGATGTTTTGGCCTCATTTTTCATATTTTTATCATTTGTAATTGCTATATTGAAAGAAATACGTATTGATTGAATTCTCGAAATATCTTCTTATTTTTAAATGTTTTAGTTGTTCAGCTTTATTGTGAAATGTAGTATAATTCTGAATTAATACATCGAAAATTCGTTCTATATAGCTCGCTATATTATAAAACTATGTGTGTCTCACTTCAGTATAAACTGTGAAAGAGCTTTCGACAATCTTATTACTTTCGGTGTGTTGCCATGGTAAACATTTACATATGTTGAATAAATAAATATAAATAAACATCTAGAATTTACTGCATTTCTGCATTTATTATAACATCTTTCTTAGTCTTACGAATCGCTGTGAAATTGATTAGATGTTTAAAACTATTGTGCATTACATTCGGTTTGAAAAACGGATGTTGTATATATGTATAAATATTAACAGTGACTGAATTACTAATAAGCACACTACAATTTAGAATAACTTAGAGAAGTTATTGACAGGGTTTATTGTAACGTTTATTAGACTCCTAGAAAATATCAGGTAATTATTTCTGTACTCGTATTAATTTTTATCTTTAATCTGAAATAATAACTATAAATTAATGACAATAATATTCTGTAACCTCGACTTTGATTGTGAAATATTTGACATCTATAAAAGTATTCGCATAAGTATTTTTGAAAAAGAATTCGGATGCTGTTATTTTAGAAAATGTATAGCAAAAACTCTAGAAATTTCAACTAATATATATAATTACCTTCAAATTACTATTTTGCGTAGACCAAAATTTTTGTTCTGATTTCTAACTTATTACTATTTTTTGCAAACATGAATTATTTAAATTTGTCAATTACAACTATAATCTTCCAAAATTTCTGTTTCTTATACTTACAATTTCGAATCATAGATGCTTTTATAAGTACTAAGAGTATTAAGAGCACAAGCACTTTTTTTAAGTGAAAACCATTATCTTTAACATTATTCTTGATAAAATATGTTATCTTGTTAACCCATTAACGCCTAAATAACATAAAAATTTTGTATATCTGTGAGTTAACAGATGTTAATTAAATCCCTCTTTATTCTTATTGGAGGCGATTTTTCTAAGTTTTTAGCTAATTACAAAATTAAAAACATCAATTTTCATTCGTTTTTGATAAATAAATGATAGTTCTTTCAGTCTACTTTTTTTTATCAACTACTAATTTTTAGAGAAATGCATTTTGTTATGCATAAGAAACTGCACAAAAATTATTATTTACACTCATACTATCAAAATACGCAGACATTTTTTTCTTCCGACAGCCTTTATTTTTCAATAATTTCAAAATTTTGGTCAAAACTTCAATTTTTCTCGATATTTTACTATTTGGACAGCGATTTCCCGTCCGCCCCATTAAAAATGAGATTATTGATAAAAAATTACCGACAGATTTCGAAAGTATAAGTGTAAATAAAGAACATTTTTCTACTTTAAAAATCTAATTTCACAAAAAAGTAAACTGAATAAACGTTACTTTTTCAATAAATTTGTCAAAAAATAATTAAAATTTATATTTTTGTAAGAAGCTGGATAGTAAATAGAAAATCCGAGAACTTTGAAAAAATTGTCTCCTAAAAAAATTAATAGGGATTTCATTAAAATCTGCTGTCACCGTTATAAAGAAAATTTAGTAATATTCTGGCGGGGGCCTAATGGGTTTAGCTATGCGTGCATTCCGCCTGTTCGCTGTGAGATTATACAAGAATTTACGAGTTTTATTCGAAACTGTGGGAATATATCGTTGTTATAATGTTATCTTTAAAACTAAATAAATATATTTCTAGAGATTAGTTTATCCATGTGACTTTCCAAATTTTTAATTCAGTATTAGAATCAAAATTTTTATGCTTCATTGAGACATTCTTATTTTGTAACATAAATAGTAGTATGGAAGATGAAGGTATAGAACGTGAGAACAGACAAGTTAATAAAGGTGGGCGACCGCGCAAGAAAACTAAATTGAGTATAAACACAGGAAGAAACCGGACTAACGATGAATATTCAACTGCAACGCTATATAGACGAGCTCATGAAATCATTAGTAAATATGATACAAAGGCAATAGAACTAGCATTCCAATTAATTCAAAGTACAACTCTATGCGATGGAATTGTCGAGAATCAAAAGAACAAAAATAAAAAGAACAAATTGTCTGTGCACTCTCATGTTCCTATTATTTTATTACTCAAGAGATGGATAAGTGTAAACCAGAAAAATATCTTATTACTACTGAGACAGAGGTTACCGTATTCTTGCAATCACTGCTGAATAAGACTGCTGAGCGTATGTAGAAATTGCATTTAATTGGGAAAAATCGGTTTTGAGAAGTTTAGAGTTAGTAGTAACTGTAGGCTTTGACAGTTCTTCTGGTCACACGAATCCTCACCAAAAGTATGATAACATTCAAAATCAAAATACAAATTTTCAACAATCCCTGTTTGTTACCAGTATGATTATAATACTAGTACGATCAAAAAAATCTGATAAAAATCTGTGGGTAAATCCTACACTACAAAGTGTACGGATTTGTCGCCCTGTGAGGATATCCTTTGAAAAAGAGGATGAAGTTGCAACGCTACGTGAGTTCAACAGTTTAAACAATGAAATAAAGAGTCTGGAGCCATTCAGCTTCACGATGCCAAATAAGAAAAGCGTTAGAATTACGTACAATGTCTCGCAAACGTTATTCGATGGAAAATATGTCAATACCATAGTTGGTAATAATGCAACTTGTAGGTGTCCCATGTGTTTCCGGACCGCTCATCAGTTTGGTAACCTGAACGATGATTTCAAACCAAATGAGTCTTCCTTGAAATATGGTTTAGGATTGTTGCACTGTACGATAAAATGCTTTGAACACCTACTTCATCTATCGTATTAAAGAGATTTTGAATCGTGGGATGTACGCCAAGATAAGAAAGGTATAATGCTCATAATAAGTTCATTTAAACAAATTTACTGCTTCACTATGAGTCATAAAAGTACCGTTAAGAATTTGATAGTACTTAATTTAGGAATTTGATAGTATCAAAGTTAAGTACCTTAAATTTATGTACAACTCTCTCCCTCTCTCACTCACTTTCTCGCCTTCTCGCTCTCTCATTCTTTCTTCTTCGCTGTCTCACTCTCTCACAGTCTTGCTTTCTCACTATCTAGCACTATCGACTCCCTGCCATCTTTGTTTTTTCGCACTCTTGCTGTGTTGCTTTATTGCTCTCTTGCTGTGTTGCTTTATCGCTTTCTTGCAGTGTAGGTTTATCGCTCTCTTGCCTCCTTGCTCTCTCGTCTTCTCGCTCTCTCCCCTTCTCGCTTTCTTGCAATCTCGATTTATCGCTTTTCGCTCTCTCATCTCGAAACAAGGCTCCGAGGTGAGAAAAATGATATATTGATTAACAGATAAGAAACAATATTAGGAATCCTTAAAAAAAGTTAAACAAGGGTGACCGAAGACGAGATAAATTAAAGATTGGGACATTAACTAAGAAAACATTTTTTCTGGTTCTACATGTTAAACAATGAACTCGACAATTTGTTAACATGCAAAAATGGCTTCCAAAACTTTCTTATAAAAATCAAGTTTTCAATCAAAGATATTTTTGAATGCTTGTAACTTTGTGCAGAAGTATCCATTTCCAACAAGTTTTAGCGTAGATTGAAACTGCGTTTTTCTACTTTAAAATTTATACTTAGAAACATTTTCTTGAGCCTCTGAATAATGATTAATAAATTAAATGTTATATTCCTGAAAGAAAAATCAATTCTTGTTCCAAAGTTTCACAATAAATTTTTAGGGGCTAAAAAGTTATTTCTTATCTGTATTTTCATATCAAATCAGAGAATATTTGTATTACAGCATGCCACACAATATCTTGTTTTTGTCCCCTTCCGTCATTCTCTTTTTAAAAATTTTTTTTATAAGAATTTTATTAAGAGACATTAATATGGAATTCAACCGCATTTGTAATACAGATTTCAAGGGTATTTTCGATGCCAATGATGTATTTCGTTGAAGATGAAAACGAATCTTGGCACAAGTTGTATCGATTGAATATGACGAAGCATGCTAGGCAGAACAGTAGATTATACAGGATTCTTGATGTTTACAATAGAGCTATTTTCATAACAGATCCTAAAATTTCTCTATTGAGCAAACGGACAAAAACTCTGGAGAATAAGCCAAAAGTAACAAATGTAGATATAAGCTGATTTATAGAAAACGGATAGGATATTTGTAGAAACTCTTACTTCATTACTGAAACAATTATCAAAACTATTCGTAGTAACTTCATAACTCTTGAATCCATTTACTGTAAATAGAACATATTCAACTTTTATAATTCATACAAAGTAACTGACGACTTTATTTATAGCTTATTTTATTCAGTTAATCTTGGAATGCAACTACAAATGAACACACAACACAAACTGAACATCGATACAAATACTATTCGTAATACATTTTGATGAATTGAGAAATGAATATTAATTACATTGCAGACAAAAGGAGGATATGGCAGATAATGAATCTGTTTTTGATGACGACGACTTCGCTGATTATGATCAAGAATATTAGTTTAAAAAAAGAGCTATGCCAATGAATTGGCCAGTACAAGTGAATAGGCCTGTATATTCGCTCTGTTTGTGCAATTATTTATCGTCAATAATACAAAACACATGTGCTCTTCTTAACGTACAGATTTATTTAAATATTATTATTCATCCTTATAAAAGCCCTTATTACAAGTATGTTCAAAGAATGAATCCTCCAAGTTTTAGCTTGATTACTTTAGTTAATTAATTTTCAGCGATAAAAAATCTACAAGATATAGTGTTTGAGGCAGTAAAAATATATCATGACGTTGTCGCAGCAAAAACCGTATTTGTCCGAAAAATGAGCTTCATTTTGAGGTTAGGATGTCAATCTAGCGCTTCCCCTATAATTTTCCCATGTTCGGTGGCCATTAAGTTTGAAGATCAAAAAAGATTCAGGGGAATTAGTCGTTCCTATCTCATGTTCTATCACTTGGAATACATCATATGGTAATAATTAGCGTTTAATTGGCTTTTTGACCTGTTAGGTTAGGTTTTTGGTTAATTTAGGCGGAGGATTCGAATTCAGCGGTACAAAATCTACAAGATATAGTGTTTGAGGCATTAAATAAAAATATATAACGACTTTGTCGCAGCAAAAACTGTATTTTTCTGAAAAATGAGCACTTTTGTACTTCAATTTGAGTTTAGGATGTCAATCTAACGCTTCCTCTATAGTTTTTCTATGTTTTGTAATCAGTAAAGTTGAAGCTAAAAAAATTTCAGTTTGATTGGTGTTTTCTATCTGAAGTTCTACGATTTTGAAAAAGAAAAAGTCGATTTTGCCCACTATGCGACGTTAGCGGTGCGCGGCCGAGCCGCCGAAGAAAGTCGCGAGGCCGAGCAACCGAAAGGATTGAGATGGCTGCCGATCGGAGGATGGTCAGTCAGCGCACAGCCGCCTATAAAGCAGAATTTTCACTCCTCCTGCTCTTATAAAACGATTTGGACAGCTAACTTATATATTCGTCAGTTTACTTATTACTATTGGCGAATATATGAGTAAGCGCAAGTTGTTTTGATGGTGTGGAACTGTGATGCTGGATAAATGCGAGTCTTGGACATTTTTATATAAATAATATATAGCATTTTATTTATAAACCTATACAAACACACATATATATTCATCCTAGAATTTCCCTTATTCCTTTCTATCATTTTGGTACTTCGGGGAAAGATACATAATTAAATATTATAATATAAGGTTATAATATTTAAATTTAATAATAATAACAATCAGGAATCCTTACAACACGCTCTCGTGGCTCACTGCCGCTACTCGCCCAGAGTAGCACGAAACGAGACTATGCTAGAAAGAGATGGAGCATACGCCTGTGCTTTCTCTCTCTCCCTCCCCCTCTCTCTCTCTCTCTCTCTCTCTCTCTCAGCATTCATGCTAGGTTATATGTATGAGCATAGAAAAACATTCTCAACACTTTCGCCATTTTTATATGCTCATGATTCATACATACATTATACTTCGAAAACTACTGCTAAGCTAACTAGATTCAGACTAGCACATAACCGCATGAATTTATCCCTAGGTAAAGCTTTGGTAAAGATATCAGATTTCTAGTTATCTGAAGAAATATATTTGACTTCAAGCTCTACAGTTTCACACTTTTCTCTTAGGAAATGAAATCGTATATCAATGTGTTTAGTTCTTTTGTGATACTGCAGATTCTTAGCTAATTTTATTGCACTTTGATTGTCGACAAACAAAACTGTACTTAAATCACATCGACTCGATTGTGCTGAGAGTAACTAATTTTTGTACCTGAAAACTCCATGTCACAGGACCATTACCCATACAAAGTACATATCTCATAACTGATATTCTAGTGTCTATGTCACTGGTAAAGTCACCATCATAATAATCAACTAGATCACATCCATTCTCATTCCAACTATATACAATGCCTACATCAGCTGTTCCTTTCAAATAAGCAAACACTCTTTTTCCAGCTCTCCAAAGATTAGAATCATATTTGTTCAGGAACTTACTCAATATATTTGCAGCATAAGCTATATCTGGCCTAGACATTATAGCTAGAAATATGAGACAGTCTATTGCTTTTCGATACGGTTCGCGACATTTATCCTTGCACTCAGGATCTGCCGCATGCAGATTAACATTTGGATCAGCTGGCACACTGACAGAATTTACTTCACTCATACCAAACTTCAACAGAATTTGATCAGTAAACATAGACTCATTTAGGAACATACTTTTCACACTTCTATTTCTATAAATTTGGAGTCCTACAAACTAACTGGGATCACCAACAGTGATAGAATATTAATTTCTCAATTCAACTAGTATAGATTTAATAACTTCTGATGACTTACATGCAAGTAAGTCATCATCAACGAACAAAGCCAGATATATTTTGTAGCCTTCGAATTTACCTATAAAAACACACTTGTCAGTCTCACATTCTTTGTAACAAACGATTTTTTTACTCCTGTCTCTTTAATTACTTTATTAATTAAGCATTCGAACCATTGAATGATGCTCTGTACTTTACCGAATTTAACTATTAATGGGCGCCAGGTAAAACGCGGCTAGCCTCGCATGAGCCTTATCTCAGAGGAGGTTCCGTGAGGTCAAATCAGAATAATTAATTCTACCAATAAATTGCACTCTTGATTAATAATTTAAGTACCTAGGCTTTATTTATTAATTTATCGTGGATCGCTATTTATACAAATTACATAACTCCTAAATGTTGCTACTTCAAAATGGCTATGCAAGCCCGCGCGCGTCGCTTCCAACGACCGAGTCACTACGTTTTCCCGAGCCAACTAATAAATAACAACCCGTTGAACTTACTCAATGACTTTCCCAATTTTCCCAGTAATGCCCGAAATTTAACGTAATTCTCGCGCCGTGTACTGATTCCACGTTGGTGCCACACCGCCGAATCGCGCATTAATGCCGTAAAAGGATTCACTCTATTTATATATATAATATAATATAATAGAAAGTTACCGACTCCAAAGAAGTGCCGAGGGTCGCTCGACAATTATCAGTCCAATTCACCGCAGCAAAATGTCCTGAGAGGCTATAATTCACCCAGCCGCTGTTACGTGGTCGCAATGGAGTCGCTATTTCCCCCGCACTACGAAGGTGCCCTATTCAAACTTTAACACGCCCTTTTTCCTTACTTTAACACTCCGATACAAACTATCCGTAAATTCAATAACAATAACTCAACAATTTAACAGTACTCAATCCTTTCAAGAATTTCGTACTTCTACTAGGTGCTAATAGTTCGAAGCGTGGGCAGTTAATGACCAAGATCGAACAGGCCGGAAATCTTTTCCAATTTCGCTTTTTCTTCTGCCTATCTTCAGCTCACATACACTTGTTACTTTCGTTCTTATCTTGCTTTTGATTGGCCTTGATTTTCCTTAAATGCGAAAATCAAGGCTAGATCCGCGGCAATATGAGTCGCTATTGTTGATTGGTTTGCCCCGCGATTGTCGCCCTGCCCGCGAGACGTTGGCAATATGAATTGCTAATTATACAGGTGCGGCAATCCGGTGTGTATATCTATAGCGGGTGCTTTGACTTTTGTCGCCGTGGAATCATCACAGTTGGTAGCGGCGACATGCGCGCGCCGGGCTACGCTATGGTAGACCGGCAGCTTGAGGCGGCTCGCGGCGAGGCGGCTGCTAACTCTCCCATGAGCCGTCGGCTGCTGCGTCTCTCTCTTTCTCTCTCTCTCTCTCTCTCTCTCTCTCTCTCTATCTTTCTCCCTCTCTCGTGGCTACAGCCGGTGTTGTGTGCCTCAAGGAAGCTGCTGCTGCTGCGAATGGTCTCTCCTCCCGCGTCTGCGTGCATCGGTAGAGAGGACGGGTCGCGCGAATTGTCGAGCGACCCTCGGCACTTCTTTGGACTCGGTAACTTAATATTATATATATAAATAGAGTGAATCATTTTACGGTATTAATGCGCGATTTGGCGGTGTGACGCCAACGTGGAATCAGTGCGCGGCGCGAGAATTACGTTAAATCCGGGCATTATTGTGCAAATTGGGAAAGTCATAGAGTAAGTTCCAGGGATTGTTATTTATTAGTCAGCTCGGGTAAATGTGATGTCTCGGTCGTTGGAAGCGACGCGCGCGGGCTTGCATAGCCATTTTGAAGTAGCGACAGTTAGGAGTTATGTAATTTGTATAAATAGCGATCCATGATAAATTAATAAATAAAGCCTAGGTACTTAAATTATTAATCAAGAGTGCAATTTATTGGTAGAATTAATTATTCTGATTTTGCCTCACGTAACCTCCTCTGAGATAAGGCTCATGCGAGGCTAGCCGCGCTTTACCTGGCGCCCATTAATAGTTAAATTCGGTAAAGCGCAGAGAAACATTCAGAGGTTCGAATGCTTAATTAATATAGTAATTAAAGAGACAGGAGTATCAAAATCCTATGTTACATCTTTCAAATTAAACTTCCGAATAGAGAAGTATACTCCATATAGATCTTCTCTTCTAATTCACCGTAAAGGAAGGCTGCACATACGTCAAATGAGACCATCTCCATGTCCTCATGGGTGATGTATGCCAATAGCATACGTAGTGAGTTGTATCTCACCACTGGTGAAAAAGTTTCCGTGTAGTCAAGGTCTTCCTGCTGCATGCAGCGTCTGGCACAAAGCCGAGCCTTTAAACGTGGACCCTCAGCGTTGTGGTTTTGATTAATTTTAAAGACCCATGTGGAGTCTAGTGTCCTTGTATTAGCTGTTCGAGGCACAATGATCCATGTACCATTTCTTTTGTGAGCTTCGAGCTCTTCGTTGATAGCCTTCCGCCAACTCCCGGAATCGGGCCCGCTGACAGCTTCTCTAAAAAAATCTGGTACTGTGTAAGAAACGAAGTTTACATCGTACCTTGCAGGAGGTCTTATTGAAGCCCTATCCATCAGAACTCTAGGTGGAGGTGGTGATGGTAGCCTTGGAACAACTGGCGGAGCGTGTGCTAGTACACCCACCTCGTCGACTGGGTGAACTTGGCTCACTTTCTCTCCTCCAGGTTCAAATGTAGCAACTTCCTTCTCTTCATTTAAATCAGCAGCGTACTGTTGATCCTCTGAGAAGAAAAATGGATCTTCATCATTCACTACACCTTGCAATAGGGTTTCCTATTCGCTGTGCTCGTTGAATCTCGCATGCCTGGCCACCGAGACCTTCTTCAACTTCGAACAGTATACCCTGTAGTTCTTGAACTCCTCTGCGTAACCAACTAACCTCAGTTTTGTGAACTTTCCGTCAAACTTTGTAGTCAAAATCTTAGGAATAAGCTTGAATGCATCAGACGCAATAAATAGACTTCAGTGTTCACTACTTCCACCCACAGTGAATCAGGTAAATTTGTAGATTTGAGTAGAGTTCTTGCACACTCTACTATGGTCCGGTTCTCTCGATCTGCCTTGCAATTCTGTTCAGGAGAGTATGGAGCTGTGAGCTGGTGGGTAATTCCAAGAGACTCCAGGTACGATTGTAATTCTCTTGTTGACGTACTCTCTCCCGTTATAACTCATCAAAAAGACTCATAGGACGACAAAACATATTCCGGACAAATTTTTCGAATGCAATATAGCGATCAACCACATCGTCTTTATGCTTCAAAAAATAAACATACCTATATCCAGTAGCATCATCTATAAATGTTACGTAGAATCTTGCTCCTCCTAGTGATGTGTTGACTGGTCCACCCACATGACTGTGTATCATTTCACCTGGAACTGTATGCCTCTCAACTTCATTCTTGAATGGTAGTTTGTTCGATTTGCCAATTTAGACTCTCTCTCTCTCTCTCTTTCTCGCTCTCTCTCTCTCTCTCTCTCTCTCTCTCTCTCTCTCTCTCTCTCTCTCTCTCTCTCTCTCTCTCTCTCTCTCACACACACACACAGCATTCATGCTAGCTTGTATATATGAGCATAGAAAAACATTCTCAACAAAATTAAATTTTAATAATTAATGTAGGTATATGAAACATTTAACAGTGAACTTTTTGAAGCAATCGTAATTTTCTTTTCAAAGAATTTAATGAAATATAAATTGTGTAGCTCATATGATGCTTAAGTGCAGAAGATTGACGATAATTTGGTTTATTTATTAACGGTAAATACAAATATTACTGCTATCTTCAAAATAATTTTATATTATTATATATGTATAAAAAAATTTCAAAGTTCGGAGCGACTTGAATATAGAATACCTACTTGGCGATTATCGACTCGTATTTATGTTTTGTCCGATACAAACCAATAGTTTCAAGTCTCTTAAACAACGAAAATTTTGTATTGACACGAAGTAGGAAATTCTTTTGAAGACAGCAATAACATTTGTATTTATTACCAGATAATAATAAACTCAACGTGTATTCTACTATACTCAAGACTTAAGATAAGTGACATAATTTACAAATTTAAAAAAAGATGTATAATTATATATAATTTAATTAACTTAAACTTCTAAACTCCTTCCAGCCAATCCTTTGTGTATGTTTTTTTTCAGAGCTTTTAATAGAAGCTCGATGCTCTCAATAATCCTTCACGAGAGAATCGCATATGATGTACAGGATTTTTTAATATTAACAAATAGTCTGCCTGAAGGATTAATGATCTTAGTCGCATATATGCATCTGGAAAATTGAATGGTGCATTGATGACTTGACGGCTAAATTTAACTGAAAGTAAATGTACTATGTGATTCTTCAAAAAATTACTATGAGTCCGAGAATGAAAGGGACGCAAAGCACAGTTACTGTAAATAACTATTGTCTAATACACTAATTTTGAACTTCGAACGAAATGAAGTCTTAATACAAACAGTTCGATGATAAATACTACAAACGCATAATTTGTTAAAATTAATTTTTAAAGTTATTCAATATCATGCTGTACAATGCTGATTTGTCAAAATCGCTCAATTTGTCCTTTTGGTTTCCAGGTACTCATATTACTTATTTGATTATTATAATTATCGTTTTCTTAAAATATACAGGAACAAAAAACGTGTCGATGCATCCTATAAAAAATTATTATCAAAATACAAAGTCACTTATCTTGAATGCGACCGTTGTTAACTATTTACCATTAAATTCATAGATTTTAGATTATTTATTTTAATAATGTGCGTTAATTTCCTGCTTTTACATTTTCCAGAATTCTAGGATCTATAATAATTGAATTAACTGACCCTACTTTAGATAATCCTAATTGTTTCAGATGAGTAAAAGCTTTATAATATATATATATATGAATTGGATTTGGGAAGCACAAACGCGTATTATATATATATATATATATATATATATATATATATATATATATATATATATATATATATATATATATATATATATATATATATATATTTGTTTTATAGGAACATTATATATTTTTATAACCTAAAATTAAGAACCTACTGTTTTGTGAGTAGATACTGTGTATGTACTTTTATATTTTACAGTCAAATTGGCATGAATAAAGTATATTCGGACGACTGAATTTTCTGTTCAAGATTTTTAGTATCGCGTGGCCGTGCAGCTCATTGATGCTTCCAAAAGAGAGACAGGAAACTTGTGACATCCACTAGCCGTATTGCTTTAACTCATACGCAATGATTTATCAATATGGCATTGCCATTTTGAATTCAACGCTATAGCCAATTCGATTTTATTTTTAAATCTAACGATATCAACAGTTTACACATGAATGCACGTATACGTCGTACAGGGTACTAAAGTGTTAATAACCAATTATTCTACAAAATAAAAGTAATGATATAAGTTAACATTCATTTAGTTGAAAATGTTTCAGTATTTTAATAATAAACCAGCAATTTTTATTTATTTCAAAGATAATAAAATAAGCTTCCAGCAATTTGTCTGTAAATAGTTAGTAATGTTCCCGTACTTTAAAAGTAATACTCATGTTGAAGATGTTTTCAGTGCATAAATAGCAGATCCTATATAGTTTGAAAATAATCAAAACTACACAGTTTATTTCAGTTATTAACTAGTAGTTGCCTTGCAGTTTAAAGATAAAATAAAAAATTTTCAAAAAATAATAAAGTTGTTTTTTAGTTGTTAAGCAGTGTTTCTTCTATAATTATTGTTATTGTTTATCTGAGATTGAAGTTAAAATGAACTTTGCAGAGATAATCTTTTACCTGTACGCATTAGACCTGGTTCCATATAGTCATATAGCGTTCAGGAATAATTAAAAATATACAGTGGTTATTCAGTCGTTAAACACTAGTTATTCAGTGGTTGAAAAATAATAAATATTTGGCAGTTGTTATTCAGTAGTTAAACAGTAGATTTTATGTAGTCACAATCTGTTTGAAACTTGGCAGTAGTTAGTCTGTAGTTGCGAAAATACTAATGGAAACCAGTAGTGTAGCCAGTAGTTCCGGCAGTCGTTCGGGCAGTAGTTTGGGCAGTAGTTCACGCCAGTAGTTTCGGCAGTAGTTTATTTCCGTAAGGGTAGGTACAAGCCTTTAAGTAATGTCAGTATAAATATTTATAGTATTAATAGACAAAAAAAAATTTCTATTTAATAAATTATTTTTAAACTAATAATTTATTATTATGTCACAAAAATAACTTTCAAGTTACTGTTATATACATTAATCGAAAGAAAATGACGTCTACTTTATAAAAACGCACATATTTTTGAAAAGCTCAAAGTATAAAATGATAAAAAAAATTATTTCGCTTTTTACAATTTTCTAAAACTAATATTATGTTAGTATTTAACGAAAATAAGTTTCAAGTTATTATAAGAATATTTCACGAAACATTTCAAAGAAAGCTTACTGTAAGTTTGCGTAAATATTATAAAAAAATTGCCAAAGCCTTTCTAAAATAATATTATGAAATATTTACAAAACCTTACAGAAATATTTCATGAAATGTTTATAATTATACCAAAAAACGTTTCAGAAAATAATTCAGTAATGTTTTCGAAATGTTTAGTTGTAGGTTATTCTTGTGCTATAAAAATCTTTTTTTAAGAATTTATGAAAATATTTTCAAAACTCTTACACAACAGTTTTTAAAATTTTACATGAATTTTGAATGATAGAAAATTAATTTCTGAAACTTTTCGAGATCTCATGTAAAATATCACATAAATGTCACGTATAAATCACGTTATAATTTTAAGTGAATATGACATCATTTTTGACATAACATGTATGTGATATTTCATATGATATCTCAAATGGATTCAGAATTTACTTCTCTTCCTTTTCAACACATGATATTTTGTTTCATTATATCACGTGATCCTTTTTAGTAGGGGTATAACGGCCCACTACAATGCAATGGCCCATAGAAAGTATAAAAAGCATAATTAAAAAAAACTAAAATAGAATTTATTTACTAGTCAATTGAAGATATTATGCTATATTGAGATAAGTGTTTAACCTTTCTTTCCAATATTAAAATACATATATAAATTACATAAAAAATAGCGATTTAAGAAATAATTGGGTTATAACGCCCTCCCCCCCCCCCCCCCCCCCCCATTGGGGTATAGCGGGCCTGCGCAATTTTATACTCTTGCTGTTAAATTATGGGTACCAAAATACCGTAAGAGAGAAGTAAGTTTTGTTTATGCTTAATCAATCGCGATATTAGACCTGGATACGTTATATAGACTCATAAACAAAGAGAAACTTTATATCTGCTATGCATGAAAATTTTTGTCATTTCTACGGTTCTAAATCGACTTAAGATTCCTGTTTTATATCTGTTACCATTTCAATTCTTCAAATTATGTTCTTTTTATAAATAAACATGACAACCTCTTTCTTTTGCATTTTAAATAAAGCGTTTTTATGATTAACGTTTCGTATCATTACTTGTTGTAATCTTAATGAAATAAAAAGTTACAAAAAGTAAAATGAAGCTCGAAACATATCCTAAAACAGCATCATTGTCTGATTTTTAAAATCAATTAAAAATATACACGTTTGGCGATTTGAAAAGTTTTTGTCGTTTTCCATATAACCTGATTTTTTAATTTAAAACTTTACTGCGCTGTACAAATCTGTTTGCTCTGAACATTCTATCCATACAAAGACAATTAACCACACTATGACCACAAGTAGATTAAGACGCGGAACAAAAAATTTCGTTCCTCTTCTACAGTGTAACGTGTGATGACCCAGACTGGGGTTATGTTAGGTAGCGCGTGAACTGAGAGCGGTTTATTTAAATAAATGTAATAACATATAATAAACGGGGATTGAAATAAGGATGTTTTTATTAAGAACGACACTTTCTCTCTACGTCTAATCCGGGCTTGAGACCGGCTACGTCCGCATTAAAAAGTGTTTGAAGCGAGAAATAACGAGGAGAGTGAAATAAATGAATATCGCGAGAAAACTCGTGTGTCCTTTAGAGCGCCTAGTCTCTGTCAGAACTGACTTTACTCGTAGTCTACAAATTCGTCGTAGCCCTGTTGAGTCCCTCTCTTCCTCGGGTCTCTTTTTGTATATGCAGTCTAGAGACTGTTTCCAGCCACATGTTGTTGTCGTGCGAGCGACACACTTTTCTTCCCGGAAAAGCACTTGAACTCGAACACCCAATATCGCGTAGAACAGAGTTTCTTTATTTTAGTGAGCGGGTTTTCTTTGCCTTTCAGACACAATTTGTAAAACTGAATATTTTGTGTCCGAGTCTGTTCGAGAATCGAGTGATTATATATTTTCGTGTATTTTGTATTTAAATTATTATAATTTTATTTGAATATTTGCATGCATAAAAATGGCGAATAAAATGTGACGTATTATTGCGTTACACCTTTTCCCTTATGCAAAAAGATGTTGGCTATAAGAGGACATCTTTTTAATTAAATATTTCAAAATAAAATAATATTCTAATGTTTCGGTCAATCTAAAAAAAATTATATTAACGTGATCTTACTAAATGTGAGCCATTGATTGATACGTAAATCTGTAGCATTGCTATACAAATTTAACTGATTAAGTAATAATTATAAACCTATTATTCTATCGTGCTATGCATATGGTATGATATATTCAAAAGTTACTAATTATTATCACAAATATAAATCCAAAGATATACTTCAACTTTTATCGATTTATCATATTCTATTCTAATTTTGAAATAGTTATTTATTAATAGTTTAAAATAGCTGTAGTTTTGACGTTTTAAGATTTAATTTTCTAATTATGAGGGAAATACAATTTCGTAAACAGTCCCAATACTAATTTACATTACTTATTAATCTTATTGACAAATAACTAAAGTATGTACAATATACATACGTCTAAAGTTGAAATTTTCTGGTCACTAATTTCTATTTTGAAAGGAATATTAAATTTAAATATAAACTATACGAATGATTTTATCAATAGGTTGCAGCTTTCCCTTATGCAAAAGATGTTTCGTAAGGAACAACTTTTCTTTAGTTAAAAACATCCTTTCATGTAATAAATTTACATAGAAATTAATAACTATGTTATGGTAACTTCTGAATATCGAGTAGAGTTCTTTATGATCTGATGTATACAATTTGATAATATTCTGTCAGTTTCAAGAGTCCCTTTTTTATTCTATTTAATTTAATAAATGCCCAATTATAGTTATAAAAGGGATAGATTCAATTAAATCAAAAGAATTTGTATTGAGAAATTTATATCAAGAATGTTTTACTTCTAGATCTATCATTTCCTTTCATTTGTTTTGATGACAATAATTTTTGTAAAGTTTTCTCATACTAATTAATAAAGACTTTTGGAGGTCTCATTTAACTTTCAAATCACTGTCAAGGTATTTTTTTTCGATTAGTACAATATCACTACAATATGCCGAAATAAAGTAAATAAAATGTTTATTTTTCTTATGATATCATTATCATGGACTTACATGTCCCTTAAATACAATTTTAATTCATACATTGCTGTAATACCATTTTTTTCAAGATGCTTAAGTTTATTCCTTTTTCCATACTCAGAGTTTTCAGTACGTGTCATTGCGTTCGAGATTTTCTTTTAATACTCTTGGCTCGCAAAGCTGTCATTGTCACTGCGTTCGAAATTTATTTTGACAATTTTGGATAGCTAACCTTTCAGTATCACTGCATTCAATATTTCTTTTTGACACGTCTGGCTATTAAACACATATGGCTCTCTGGCTCCTTGATTTCTTACTACTCACTCTCGTACCTGCACACTTGACATCTCAGGTTTCTTAAACCCCTTTGGCCGTTACGACTGCGGATTTTGAGATTCTTTTGCCACTCTCGCATCTGCGCACCTGACATCTCAGGGTACTCAAACCCCTTCGATCGTTGCGACTGCGGATTTTGAGATTCTTTTGTGGCTCTAGCACCTGCTCACTTGATGTCTCAGGGTACTCATACCCCTTCGACTGTTGCGACTGCGGATTTTGAGATTCTTCTGTCACTTTATCAACTTTTTTTTAGATAAACCTGCATCTTGAGTACTTTCTATATCATTTTATTTACGTATATTTTATATGGCTATAATTTGCAGATTCATGCAGTGTTAGTAGTTTTTGAGAAATGAAATTTTGTGTTGATAAGGTATAATTGCTTTTTGAGTTTGTAACTGACGGGAAGTCGCCAGACAGCCATCGCCTTTTCAGATCCAATAGAGTGGTAATTTTTACAGGATAATTGTTCAAAGTATTATTTCATAAATCATCAGCATTTAAATCCACTTTACAAGCCTTTAAATAGTCACTTTCAAAAATGTATAATTCTTTATGCGTATCACGAATAAGCAATTGACATGATAAGTAATTATAAAATTTACTGTGCGTATTATATTTTTCTTGTAAATAAAATTTCAATTAATTGCATTTATTTCTTTTTGAAGGCTCAAAGTCCATTTACAGATGTGATTTTGTGGATTACTACATGTTACTTAGTATTTTAATATGAAACTGAGCAATAATCCCACGTAGTGCCTCGAGAGCTTACTTCGCATGCATGCACAATCCATATATATTTCACTCAAATTAAATGATTTTATAAAAATTAATAGCATAATAAGCATAATAAGAATCATAATAACATTTCTAATAATAATGACATTCCGTTGAAAGCCTAATGAATAGCATTTCTCAAACTTACCATTTTTTTGTAGAACTAATTTATATAATCACAAATTTTTCAAAACGCATTTAAGCTTACCATGCAACGTGAAAAGATACAATATTATTTTATATTTGTACTCGCAATTGAGTATAGCTGAGTAGGATATGTGATATACAATTAGACTACCTCATAAAATTCATTAGTTTTCTCATTGCAAAATGATTTTAATTTAAATTTTATTCTAAAATTTCATACTCCATCTTTCTTTATACAGTGCGTCTCATAACTATAGAAACACCAAAATTTTTTACATTTAAATCTGTGTATTATACCTTTTCTTAAAAAACCTGTAACTTTCGAAGCAAAAAACCAAGGATAATTTTAAAAATAGCAAATAAAAGGCAATTTTATTCTCTTTAAGACGTTACCAAAATATTGTGTTTACATTAACTTATGAAAAATTCACGGACGGTTTAAACAAAACTTGAATACTAGATAAAAAATTTACATTGATTTAAATGGGTCTAAAAATTTAAAGTATTTCTATAGTTATGAAACAACGATAACTTCTTTAATGTTGATGCGAAAGAAATATTCTAGTAATGTTTTAAAGAGAATATATTTTCCAGTCATTGGCTTTTTGCAAAATTATCCTCGGATTTTTGCTTCCAAAGTTACAGGTTCTTTAAAAAAAGGTATAATATACACATTTAAACGTGAAAATTTGTGGTGTTTCTATAGTTATGAGACTCACTGTATATAAATATGTCATAGCTTTATTCTCTATCTACCCCATTAACCAGGCTTGCCGCGGCAAAATCGCGGCAATAGTTGCTGTGCAATGTTTGTTAGCAATTTGCTTCCAACTTACGCTCAAGAAATGAAGAATATCAAAGATTGATGTCAATATGCCGTAAAATTGACTGCACATGCTAGCCACCAAATTGCTGCCATATACGGACGCAGATTTACTTACATTTGATGTGTAACTGTTGCTGCAAGTTTTGTACATCAATTTGCTTTCAACTTGTTTTCAATATTATTAATATATTATATTATTTTATTTTCAATATTATTCACGTAATATTCAATAAAATGACTCATATATGCGACAGTGCAAGAGAGAAAGGGAAGAAATTAATAACAGCATATTGATGGAAATTTGTGTAACACAAAAATCGAGAAATGTGACGACAATATGCTATCAATGTATGCCTATGATACGCCTGCAAATCATGAGCAATAGTTGCTGTAATTTTGCCTTCACTTTGCCCTCATAATTTACTTCAATACTTGATACAAAATTTCCAGCATATACGGACGCAGTTTTACGTCAAACTTACGGAAATCGATAGCAAAACGTGTATGTCAAATTGCTAACAATTTGCAATACATCTGGCTAATGGGGTACGTTTATTATATAACCTAATAATTACTTTTACACGTAGTTCTTGTATTAAGAAAGTATGAGCGCAATTTTTTTTATTATTCTTTTCAAACCTTTGAATTCAATTTATATTTTCTAAATACTTGCCCCATTACCCAGATGTATTGCAAATTGTTAGCAATTTGACATACACGTTTTGCTATCGATTTCCTTAAATTTGATGTAAAACTGCGTCCGTATATGCTGGAAATTTTGTATCAAGTATTGAAGTAAATTATAAGGGCAAAGTGAAGGCAAAATTACAGCAACTATTGCTCATGATGTGCAGGCGTATCATGGGAATAAATTGCCATCATATTATCATCATATTACTCGATTTTTATATTACACAAATTTCCACCAATATGCTGTTATTAATTTACTCCCCATCTCTCTCGCACTGTCGCATATATGAGTATTTTTATTGAATATTATGTGAATAATATTGAAAATAAAATAATATAATATTTTAATAATATTGAAAACAAGTTGAAAGCAAATTGATGTACAAAACTTGCAGCAACAGTTATACATAAAATGTAAGTAAATCTGCGTCCGTATATGGGAGCAATTTGGTGGCAAGCATTTGCAGTCATTTTTACGGCACATTGACATCAATCCTTGATATTCGTCATTTCTTGAGAGCAAGTTGGAAGCAACTTGTTAACAAACATTGCACACCAACTATTACCGCGATTTTGCCACGGCAAGCCTGGCTAATAGGGTGGTAAAATGATGCTACAAAACAGAAAAATAATATATTACTACAAATTTAAAAAATGTGTTTTATTCTAAGCTTTGGGTTTATTTAAAATGTTTACCATAGTAATCGCATTATTATCTATTAAAAACAAAAAAATGTATGCATTTGTATTAAATGGTCGTAAAATATTAAGTTTATCAAATTATTGAAAGTTATCATATTACATAAATATAATACAAGGAGTTGCTATATTTTTCAGTGAAATGCATATCAAAAGCGTAGAAAAAATAAATACCGACAGTAATAAAACGATGCGTCACAACATTTGAAGAATAATCAATTTCATTTTACTAAACTTTTAAAGGAAATAAATAATCATTGAATAGTTTTATTTTAAAATAATGTATTCAAGAGAATATATCACATATTATGCTAATATTTGTATAATAACTATTTATAAAATTTGTATTAATTTATGATTAGTTTTTTGCTCATATATCCTTTAAAAAAATAGGTTTAAGTATTAGAAGCATATTAAGATTTAAATTCATTGTAATTTTCTGTATGTACTTTAAATTTAAATCATAGAAAATTTCTTACTTTTGCTAACTATAAAAATTTTTGACCTTATACATATATCTATAAAGCATATTAGAATCTTACTCGCTTGGTAAAAAAATATTTTATATTTAACTATATAAAAAGATTTAATCCAATTTGATAGCATTAACTTTATTTTGTTAGCAAAAACATAAATTTAACATTTTAAACAAGAAGTTTAAAAAAATGCATGTTATAAACGTAATAATACTTTACATGTTATTCGCCAATTTTATGCGCCCAAATATCCAAATAAAATTACAATAATTTAAATACATAATACACGAAAATATATAATCACTCGACTCTCGAACAGACTCAGACACAAAATATTCAATTTCACAAACTGTGTCTGAAAGGCAAAGAAAACACGCTCACTAGAAAACAAAAAACCTGTGTTGCACGACAACACCATGTGGCTGGACACAGCCTCTAGACTGCATATACAAAAAAAGGGAGCATAGGACGAGAGGTGCGAAACAGGGCTACAACAAATTTGCAGACCACGAGTAAAGTCAGTCAGAGTCTAGACGTGGTAAAGGACACACGGATTTTCTCGCGATATTCATCTATTTCATTCTCCTCATTATTTCTCGTTTCAAACACGTTTAATGCGCCCGTAGCTGGTCTCAAGCCCGCATTAGACGCAGAGAGAAAGTGTCGTTCTTAATTAAAACATCCTTATTTCAATCCGAGTTTATCATATGTTATTTCATTTAATTATTTCTAATTCATTTAAATAAACCGCTCTCGGTTCACAACAGCAAATATGGCTAGTGGCCAGTTATATCCCATGGCCCGTTATACCTCAATCTCCCTACAACAATATTTTAAGAAATATTACTTCTATAGTTCGAAAAAGAACATGTTTGGAAATATTCCAAAAATATGTCAGCAATATTTTATTAGTATAGTGTGTATTGGTACCATATTTTTTGTAACGCATGTACTGATTTTTGCGTTTCTCTGGCATATTAAGCGGGGCTAAATATATATATATATATATATATATATATATATATATATATATATCATAATTTACTTCAATACTTGATACAAAATTTCCAGCATATACGGACGCAGTTTTACGTCAAATTTAAGGAAATCGATAGCAAAACGTGTATGTCAAATTGCTAACAATTTGCAAAACATCTGGCTAATGGGGTATATATATATATATATATATATATATATATATATATATATATATATATATATATATACCCCATTAGCCAGATGTTTTGCAAATTGTTAGCAATTTGACATACACGTTTTGCTATCGATTTCCTTAAATTTGACGTAAAACTGCGTCCGTATATGCTGGAAATTTTGTATCAAGTATTGAAGTAAATTATGAGGGCAAAGTGAAGGCAAAATTACAGCAACTATTGCTCATGATGTACAGGCGTATCATGGGAATAAATTGCCATCATATTATCATCATATTTCTTGATTTTTATATTACACAAATTTCCATCAATATGCTGTTATTAATTTCCTCCTCATCTCTCTCGCACTGTCGCATATATGAGTATTTTTATTGAATATTATGTGAATAATATTGAAAATAAAATAATATAATATTTTAATAATATTGAAAACGAGTTGAAAGCAAATTGATGTACAAAACTTGCAGCAATAGTTATACATAAAATGTAAGTAAATCTGCGTCCGTATATGAGAGCAATTTGGTGGCAAGCATTTGCAGTCATTTTTACGGCACATTGACATCAATCCTTGATATTCGTCATTTCTTGAGAGCAAGTTGGAAGCAACTTGTTAACAAACATTGCACAGCAACTATTGCCGCGATTTTGCCACGGCAAGCTTGGCTAATGGGGTATATATATATATATATATATATATATATATATATAATAGCTATTTTCCGAAAAATTTTAGTAACTTTTGCGCCCGGTTATTACTTTTGCGCCCGCTTATTTACTTTTACCGCCGGTCAGAAAAATGGACCTCTAGGCCCGCTTAATAGGTACAGAAAAACGCGAAAATCGTGCTTGTTACAAAAAAAAAAGTTTTATGAAATCGTTTCTATGAAATATTTAAATGTAATGTTTAAAAATAATTGTATGTATATGTCTGAGAAATATTTCAGAAATATTATTCGTATAGTTAAAAAAAGATCGAAGAACTACGTCTGAAAATATTCCGGAAATATTTAAGCAATATTTAATAATATAAATAAAAAAACAAAATAAATAATAAGCAGTTAATAATAATTTCTAAATTGAAATGGTTTTATTCGGATGCAGATTAAGTAATATTCAAAATATTATATTTTTTGTGTCATATTTTTTAAAAGTTAATACTAAACAAATAGAAAATGTCAGATATAGATAAATTAATTTAATTGTTCATTTATATTAATTTTATTCTTCCATAACGAATATATTAGTATATATTACATTTGATAAAATTTTATTGAAATCGAGTATAATTTTTGAAAAATGGCCCGCACAGCAGGAAAAAATTATGAAAATTTGGAGATGGTAAAATAGGAATCTGCGAGTAAGTATTTTTGACGAATATAGATGCACATATTTGTATACATCCCCTAGGTCTTTCCAACGTATCTACATTTTTGTTTTTTAACATAGCCATTAATATTTTGTGTTAAATATTTTTAAAAAAGTAAAGACTTTTCCGTTATCGCTAATTTGCCGTTTTATAAAGCTTTTTATGAATCGTACAACCGAAAATAGAAAAGCCTAAATATACTTTCTATTATAGAATTTATAAAATCTTGTAAAATGTGATATTATAGGCAACATTGGTATTAATAACATATTAACTTAAGCTTTTATTTTTGATATTTCCTGCATTTGTTTTTCATATTTCCTGCCTAAACTATGTCCCGGACAGCATAGAATATTTCAGCAAGTTAGCTGCAATGGTTCTCAGAAACATTGGAAACTTTCATGAGAAACTTTAGTAAGGGTTCCTGCAACGTTGAAAATGGCCTCTTTTTTGTCGCTATTATTTATTTAAACATATTCTTTATTTAACAATTGCAATATCTTTAAATGTATTTCATATAGAATTGTAAGAAAAGTTATCTTTTGTCTAAATTGAGCAAGTTAAAAATGGCCTCCGTTTTTGTCTATTTGCAATCGTTTTCAAGATATTTTAACAATTATTTTTTATTAAAAACAAAATTTTCGGGACAAAAAAACCGGCCATTTCCAACGTCGCAGAAATTTCTATGAACGTTTCTCATGAAAGTTTCCAATGTTTCTGGGGAATATTGAAACAAAGTTATTGAAATATTCAATGCTGTCCGGGATTTTGGAGATCTCCTCAGAGTTTTTATATCTTACGTTCTCATAAGAATTTTATATTTACGTTTTTAACACGTAACTTTATGATGGGAACTCACGTTTCCTACAGTTGCAATCATCATGAAATTCATGAAAACTGCTGTTCTGATATTGACGAAACTTTGAGAAAAATATATTTAATATTCCATAAATATAATGCAAAAATCCAAATGTTAAATAGTCAATTTTGAGAGTTAATATAAGATTGGCCTACTACGTAAGTCCAAAACGATCAAACACGTATTTGACTAATGGAGTACCGATAGTACTCCCTTAGATTGATTTTCAAAATGAAATACTGATTGGTCCAGGTTCCTCTAGAAATAGAAAAAAAAATCAGTTATACACATTTCCTTCAATGCGCTTAATTTGTATAATATGTTTTTTCAATATGTTTTAATAGGAAAATCTATTGTAAAACTTGTAACATGGCATTTTGTTACTCTTGTTATTTATAAATTTTACTCAGCACTTTACCGAATTTTCTATATAATCATGGGCGCCAGGTAAAGCGCGGCTAGCCCTGCACGAGCCTTAACCCAGAGGAAGTTCTGTGAGGCGAAAATCAGGATAATTACTTCTACGAATTAATAACACATCTTTATAATTTAAGTACCTAGGCTTTATTAATTACTGATGTCCCGACGGCCGCAACTGTACGATTGTTTCTTATAAATTACCGGTCGCTATACAAGATGGCTACGCTAGCCCTTGTGCGCGTCTCCCGCGACGACCAGATCACCACGCTTTCCCGAGTTTTCCCGGCTATCACGTAATCCCCATTTTCCCACGCTACTTTCGCGTAAATTTCGAGCTGGCCCGGCGCGCACTGATTCGAAATGTTGGTGTTACACCACCGACGCATTTACGCCGTCGCCTTCGAGCACATGGCGAAATATATATATATATACATATATGTACATATATATACGCTACGGTACACCGGCAGCTTCAGGCGGCTCGCGGCGCGGCGGCTGCTAGCTCTCCCATACTGTCGACAGCCGCGTCGGTATCTCTCTCTCTCTCTCGTTTGCGCGCGTCTGCTGGGTGCACCTGCTCGTGTTTTGGCTCCTGCATTTACACCGCACTCTGCTGCCTCCTGCGTCTGTGAGCCGGTCTGTTGTGGTGCCTGCACAGTGGAACATTCTAACTATAGCTGTGATAATAAATCACAGCTTCCACTGGTCCATCGGCACGGCTTTCAACATCCAAGCAACAACACCCGGCCAGGTGTTTTTTGAGGTTAAGTGAGGTGAATACGGCAGAGTGGTGGGAGCCAAGCACGAAGCATAAATAATCCAGAGGTACCACTTCATTCTGGACACACAGCACGCAGCGCCATACTATCAAGGCGCCATCTGCCGACTCGAACTGCAACTACGTGACTACCGAGGCGACACCTGCTGCATTCTAGACACACCATCATTACCTTCCACGACTCATCTTTGTCGCCACTAACATCATGGTCGACAACTGCGCCATCTGCGGGGAGGTTCCTAGGAGCAGCAACTCGCTACGTAAGTGCTGCATATGCAATATTACATACCATCCGGCGTGCAAGCCTCTTGCAGTGTTTACCCGCGTACAAAGAAGTGCACTACAGCTACAAGCTAAAGCGGTAGCGTGCCAGGCATGCATCGACTCGAAGAGGTCGATGTTCGAGTCGGCAGTCACGCGCGCGACGAACGCTAGCAACAACATGAGTGGGAAAGAGAAGGAGCTAGCCGCGTCCACTCCGGCCAATAAAAGGCCTGCAACAGCTGCTCGCACCAATCAGGCGAGCAAGGCCGCGCCCACCAACTCCTCACTCTCTCCGTTGCAGGGGCTAGGCCCCGCCCCCACCAGCAGCCTACTCCGGTTGGCCGCGCAGTCTCCTGTGACGTCACTAGGCCCGCCCATTTCCAGCACGGGAGCGGAGCACAGCGGGGAATCCCCGAGTGACGTCACGGCCAAGAGTACGGACCGAGCTAATAATACTTCGCAGTCCTCCTTCTCCACAAATAACAGCAGTATTAATGACATAAATGCGTCCGTTATTCGTATGCTAGATAGCCCCGCGTTAAAAAAGGGAACAACGGTCTCCTGCCTGGTGGAGTACGCGAATTCTACTTCAAGAAACATTGACAATGCACTTGCTAGACATTGTACCTCTATTGAAGGCAGATTGGAGGCAATTGTAAATAGGCTAAATACGTTACCAGCAGTACATACTTTGGCACTTTCAATTGAATCCAAGCTGCAAAAAATTGAGGAAAAACTGTCGAAACAACACTCCCAGCTGGAGGAGATGAAAAAGGAGAAGCAAGTGCTTTGTCAAGAAATAGATAACGTAAAAATTAAAAATAAAAATTACATGATAATAACGTCGAAACGAACATTTTGTTGACCAATACAGAGGTAAATTATAACATGTTAATTGAAAAAATCGATAATCTAGAGCAGACAAATCTTGAGTCACAGACTAAAATTGATAATTTTATATTAAACACTTTTGAAAACGATTTCCTAAATTTAACAAATAAAATCAATAGAGTTGAATGTGACAACAAGGAAATAATAACAAAATTAGAAAAAATAATAACAAAAGAAGACTTTACCTCCGTATATACTAATACTATCGACAAAATTGAAAGAAATGTTGAGAACATCCAAAAAGATGACCAACTCATATTAAATAAAATTGAATTCCAAAAAATCGCAGTACTCCCCAGTACACAAAACAATACCGTTCCTCTGATAAGTACAAATAAATGTAATAATGTTAATAATGCGTCTGCTACAAATAGTACTTTACTCGACAATTATAGTGATATAAGCGACACAATTGACAATTGTAATATCAATAATGACGGGTTTATCCAAATTGTAAATAGTAGAAAAAAAACATCTAGTCGTTTGAATAAGTACAATATCGACAATGCTGATGCTGCAGCATCACCTGCACGAAGCACGCGGGTGCAAACGATTGATGGGGGGACAATGCACAGTAAAAACATTAAAAGCGGTAATACGGAGCTCATTATTTCAAACATTTTCGACGGTGATGTCTCTAAGCGTGTTGACGTCGCACACGCGATACTGTGCCGTGTCCTTCCATCAACACGAAAAATTGATATAATAGGCACACGCTTGCTTCGGTCAGAAGAATCGACAGCTGCGGCATTAGCAGATACAAATAGCGAACGTAGACGGTCACCATGGGTTGTTACTCTTTCCAGCAGTGCGTTAGGCGAGAAAATAATGCGAGCCAAAAAGCTTATCACTGGCTTTCATGCTAGAGATGTCGACATTGCAGCTCTTGACCAGGACACAAGGGATGGGATTATAAATGGGAAAATTTTTATAAATGAATTGTTAACAAAAGAATGTTTTATTAAATATAGAAGTCTCAAGGCCCTTGCGATGAGACTTAATTTTAAATGTGTTTATCATAGAGGGGGCCGTTTCCTGGTGAAGAGGCGCGATGGCGACGTCTCTCATGAATTTTCATCTGCGGCTGATTTACAGACAATAGTGGCATCATATGCCATTAATCAACCATCTCAAACTGTAAATAATGTAAAAAAAACCGTTGATAATGAAATCGTAATTGATAAAAATGTGGTTGAATCTTTCAGCTACAGGGATTTTAAATCGATCTAGCAAGACGACCTCCTGTCTCACCTAGCTGACTGTGATTGGTCGCGGATCGATGGTCCCGTGGCGGGTGTTGACAGTCAATTAGAGTGCCTCAGTATCAACCTCATGGCTGTTATAGATAAAATTGAACCGTTAAAAGAATTCACGCCGAAAAAGAAAACAAATCCACCATGGGTTGATGCTGAACTAATACATCTTTACAAAAAACGTGACTCCGTACGAAGACGCTATGCGCGGACCAATGACGACAGACTGTGGCGGGAGTATCAGGGCCTTGCAGCTGAAGCTGAATTACGAACGAAGGAAACAAGGGAAAGATGTTTACAAAATAAAATTTCTGAAGCGATTGATAATAAGAAAGATATCTGGAAAGAGCTCAAGGCTCTGGGCCTTCTGCCAAAGACAAGAGAGGAGCTTCATGGTTTCTCACCGGAAGAGCTCAATGCCCACTTTGCAGGGGTGTCGATCTCCCAAAATGAGGGTGATGAAGAACTTGACAACGTCCTGACCACTGCCAGTAATGACGGCTTTGTTTTCCGAGAAGTCAGCTTCTCGGACGTGGTTCTGGCTGTTGCCCACTTCTCATCACAAGCCAGAGGGGAAGACGGCATTCCCCAAAGTATAGTCGCTAAAGCTCTTCCGCTTGTGGGAGATCATATTGTTAAGATCTTTAACTCCTCTCTGTCCAGTGGCATTTTTCCGGGAACTTGGAAGGGAGCTCAGTTGGTGCCTTTGAAGAAGAAGCCTGTCCCATCTACGGTGTCAGATTTCCGACCAATTGCCCTACTGAGTTTCCTTTCTAAGGTCCTTGAAAAAATAGTACACGACCAAATAACTGACTTTTTACGAGAAAATAATACTTTGGACCCGATGCAGACTGGTTTTCGACAGAATCACAGTACACAGACAGCACTACTAAAACTGACGGAAGACATAAGATCAGGCATTAACAACAACAAAAAACTATTGACTATTTTGTTAATGTTTGATTTTAGCAAAGCATTCGACACCATCTCACACACTAAACTGCTGCGTAAGCTGATGCGCATGGGATTCTCCAGGAGTGTTCTCCTGTGGCTTAAGTCATATATTATGGGGAGACGACAGAAAGTCGTCAAAAACACAAACGGGGATTCAGGTTGGCTAACCACCAATCTTGGCGTTCCACAGGGCTCAGTCCTCGGACCCCTGCTTTTCAGCCTGTACATAAACGACTTACAAGACGCACTCGACTTAGATGGTGTTGAACACATACTTTACGCTGACGACCTGCAAACCTACACACAAGTGACCCTGAAGGGTCTTCGTGATGGTATCAGTCGCATGTCGGCTGTAGCACAAGCAGTGTCGAACTGGGCAACGTCAGCTGGCCTGCGCCTCAATGTCGGCAAGACAAAGGCGATCATTTTTGGATCTGATCATAACATCAAACAGGTTCAGAACCTTGACTTGTAAGGCATTGAGATACAGACCGGCGTACACGTTCCCTTTGTCGATACAGTCACCAACCTCGGCGTGGTGATGAACGGAAGGTTGACATGGAAGCCGCAACTGAATGCGGTCAGTAGAAAAGCAAATAGAGCTCTGTATAGCTTAAAACTTTCCGTTTAAGCACCACAGAGATACTGAGGAAGCAGCTGGCATGTGCACTGGTACTACCTCACTTAGACTATTGCTCAGTGGTTCTTCTTGACGTATCAGGGGAGCTCCAGACACGACTACAACGTCTACAGAATGCATGTGTGAGATACATATGTGGTGTTAGGCGAGATGAGCATATCACCGCCTACAGGAAAAAACTGGACTGGTTAGATCTGAAGGTGAGGAGGGAGTATTTTATGGGGCTGCTGCTTTACAAAGCGGTTGTCATGCGGCAGCCACCATATCTTACTACCCTCTTTGAAAAAAACCAGGCCAGGACTTCAAGTAGGGGTGGTATGAAAGAGCTCTCGGTTCCGGGGTCGCGCACCGATAAGGGCCTTTTCTCATTTAGAGTTCAAGGTGCGCACCTCTGGAATTCGCTCCCGAGCAGTATGAGGTGCCTGCCATCTTTTTGTTAATTTAAAACGGCGTTTAGCAGGCACCTCAAGCAATTACATGGTGAAGAGAATGTATAGAAATGACTCGGATATTTATTTAAGCTATTTATTTATTTGAATAATTTATTTAATTTATTTATTTATTTAAATTTATTTATTTATTTATTTAATTTAATTATTTATTTAATTTAATTATTTATCTGGTTTATTTATTTATTCGACTTATTTATTTATTAAATATGTTTAGTGTTAGGTGTGAATGTATTTATTAGCGTGATTGTTAAAGTGTCATGAATGAGTGTGTTTTAAATTTTGACGTGATAGTATACATAAAAATTTAGCAAAGTATGTGTATGTATTCTTTTATTTTTATATGTTATCTCTATTGTATTTATTTTATTCTATGTATTATTTTTTAACGAAGCGTGTTTCTGTGATATCTGACTACGACTAGTTCATTACATTTAAATTTTATAAACTGACGAATTGATAAAGCGAATAATATTATTTTAGTAAGAAATGCAATAAGTGAACGTTAAGATAACAAATACATAAATCGACTGATATTTTAATTATAACTACATGTACATGCAATTGTAAGATTTTGTCTCCTGATGAATAAAAAGTATCTCTCTCTCTCTCTCTCTCTCTCTCTCTCTCTCTCTCTCTCTCTCTCTTTCTTCTCTCTCTCTCTCTCTCTCTCTCTCTCTCTCTCTCTCTCTCTCTCTCTCTCTCTTCTCTCTCTCTCTCTCTCTCTCTCTCTCTCTCTCTCTCTCTCTCTCTCTCTCTCTCTCTCTCTCTCTCTCTCTCTCTCTCTCTCTGTCGTGACTACAGCCGAGATGGTGTGCCTCGATGAAGCTGCCGCTGCTGCTGTGAATCCTCTCTCCTCCCGCGTCTACGTGCATCGGGAGAGAGGACGGTTCGCGCGCGTGTGTGTGTGCGTTCGGGCAGTGGTTTATCGTCCTCGAGAGGCGAGGGAGAAGAGCAAGCGAGAGAGAGAGAGAGAGGGTCGTGCGTACAGCGTGCGATTAAGGAGGTGCCGGGTGTGTGTGTATAGGTTCGTCATCGTTGCTTACTCCGACCAGCCGTCTCTGCGTCGCGATCAGCTGGTGCCGTTGGTATGGATGTATGCGTGTGTGTGCCGGTCTGTGGCTTTCCTTGGTCGAGACTCTCCTTATCCTCATTCCCTCAACAAATAACAATAATAATTCCCCCCCCCCCCCCATCAATAACAATAACAATTTAATAAATGCTTGGCTCTGGTGACGGGTAATTCGGTCGTGATTGACTGCCCGTGTTTTTAAATAACATTGGGACGCGTAATACATGTCACAAACTTCCTCCAGAAGGAAACAAACGTCATACGTAAAATGTGAAGCTATAGAAATGTATCTCCTTACTACATGTTTTTTAATTATTGTTGCATAACTTAATATATTAGAACAGATTTTTGCTCATCGAGGTGAAGATAAAAACGTTAATAAAATAATTAAAATTATATTTATTATAATGAAAAATATGTAATAATTTAAAATTTACGTAATAAAATTTTCTAAATAAAAGAATTAATTTTGATTAAATAAAATTACACTGTCAAATAAATCAAACGTAATTATATGATTATTATAATATAGTAACTCTCTATAATATAAATATTTCCCTCCGTGGTTGCCTGGGTTGACGCGTGGCCGAGGCATAGACTTCCTAGCATGAGGAAGGACAGCGGTCCTCCCGGTAGGAGTTGTAGCCGGATCACTTGTCAGTTCGCCTGAAAGTCAGAAGGTGACTAAATGGTAACCGAACACACTCTACACACATTTAATCTTACAATCATTATCCTATACTTCCCACACGCACTACACTCAACAAAATACTCAAACATCTCCTCCGGGCCGACTGCCTCGCTCCGTTTCGAGTGTATCTCCTATTGCACCTATAATTCTCCAGACTCGTCACATTATACACGTGACAGTACTACAAATCGTACAAAAAATATTTCTAAAAGGTTTTATCAATATTTCGTGGAATATTGTAGTAATGTGATTAGAGTTTTGGGGTTGTGTCACCAAAACATTTTTATAATATTTTAGAAATATTTCATGAAATATTTCATGCAACATTCTCAAAATCTTCAGAACCTTTCAAATATTTAAAAAGTATTAAATCTGAATAACAAATATTTCATGCTGTTTGGGAACCCACTATGAAATGTTTCTGTGTCATTTGAAAAAGATTTCAGCTAGTATCTTTTTCAGAAACATACCCAAAATGTTTCATGAAATATCTTTGCAAGTACTTGAAACGGACATGACAACGTTTCAAAAAGCTTTCATTGATATATTTTTGAAAGGTTTCAAACCTTGCATGAAACCTTACTAAAACCTTGCTGTAACATTGTGTTCTGCGTGGGTTAGGCTGTTTTTAACCTTATCAATCCGGGAAAAAATGACATATATAACCATATATAATTATATATAAAATTCATATATGGTTATATATAATTTTATATAATCATGCATGATTTTATATGATTGTATATAGATTTTGACTTTATATATGACTATATAGTCATATATAACTATATTTGCTCATATATAATTATCCTGGTTAAAAAGTTTTAACAGAATTGTACAATTTCGGATGAAACCGGACACAAAATAAAATGGTTAAATTTTCTCCGAAATTGGGCGGATTTTGTTGCCATTTCTGTCCGGTTTAATCCGAATTCATCGATAAATTAAATTCCTATTCTGTCCGGTTTTATTCGTAATCATCCGCATGTATTCTTTTCTGTCCAGAATCGTCGAAAATGAAATATAAATGTCTTTCTAATTCTGTCCGCTTTTATCCCTAATCATCCAAAAGTATACTTTTTTGTACAGAATCCTCCAAAATGAAATATGAATGGCTTTCCAATTCTATTAATTTCTATCCGGAATCATCCGGATCAAAACTTTTTTTGTATAGAATCGTCCGAAATTAATTATAAATGTATTTTCAATTCTGTTCGTTTCTATCCGGAATCATCCGTATGAATACTTTATTGTACAGAATCCTCGAAAATTAAATATCAATTCCTTTCCGATTTTGTCCGTTTGTATAGGAAGTAAAAAAAACTGTTTACTACGCGGTCGTCACACATTTTAATTTAACTTCGTGGTTCATGAAGTTTTTTTTACAAAGTACTATCATGGAATGAAATATGAATTTAATTCTTTTGATTAGTATACACAAAAATATTTTATTAATACTGCGGTATGACAACAAATAATTTTATTTACAATAACAATGAAACAAAAATGTTCATAATTCAATTATTAGCTTCACAGTAGGCTAGCAAACTCTTATACATTGTCAGCATTCAATTCATCTTTATGATTAAAATTGTTTAATAGATGTATCTGAAAGATTAAAACAATTAAAAAATGTTGATGTGACTGGGAATCGAACTGAAGACCTCTGCGTTAAACTTTAACGCTCTAACCGCTCCGCTACGGAAGAACTGTGGAATCGATGGAAAAAATCTCTCTCATATTCTACAATTAATAGCGATGAAAATATTTTAATTTTATCTATTCAAATTTCGTCTAAATAAACATGTATACTGATTATAGTTTAATAATATATTTTCTTAAAAGGGTTATACATTTTAAATAAAATATTTTTACTTCACGAAGATCTTGAACATCGGGTACCGGGAAGAAAGAGTTCTCTACCATATTTCTCATTCTACGCCTCTTGTGTCCTACAAAAAGATATTAAATTCAGAGTTATTATATAATTCGCATTAAAAAATATCGAAATAAATACATACAAATCAATAATCGAAAAATAAATTAAAATTTATCGGGATTTTTTTAGTAATCCCTTATCTCGTGATTGTCGATTTTTTCGTGATTGTCCAATATTTTTAATGATACAATATGTAACAGTTTAATTATTTATGATAAATAATTAATTATGCGGGTTCAAACATCTTACTTGATGTTCGCCCGAATCTAGTGCCCACTGGCACTGTTGACTCGGTCGCGGTCCCACTGCCAGCGGTCCGCTCCTAGCGTCTCCGAGGCGCCTTTCTTGCGCTCGAAACTCAGGTTCGACTTACCTGATACTGCAGGTACTCTCCTGCTTAGTCAGCCCAGTACTCTTGTGCTGGCTATGTGTCCCCGGCTAGCTCCGCTCACGACTTCCACAAAGCTGTTGTTATATTGTTGGAGACTGATTGTACAAAATGGAAGGCACGCAGCCTCCTAGACGCGTGAATCGCAGCGCGCGCGTGTCGACAATTCGCGCCTGCACAAGAAGCGATATTGGGTGCTTCTCGTCATAAGCACCCTTCGTACGCGTGTACTCAACGGTACGGATGTACCTGCTCGCCAGAAATTACATTTACTTTCTGTGGAGCTTCGTAGATTTCGCCTGCTGTTCGCTCTCTCTCTCTCTCACGCTCTTTTCCCCGGTATCTGTGATTCTGCACGTGGAGGCGGAGAACTGATGCACACTCGCTCTTTCGTCGCATCACTCTCTTTCTCGCTCTTTCGTTCCGCCGAGATCGTTTGCACGTGCAAGTCCCGAATCGTACGGGTCAGCAGCCGATTGAATTCTCTCATCTACGCTCTTTTGTCATTCCTTCCGCCCGGTCATGTGCTCCCCGCGCTCCCGAGATATCGTGGGTCGCACGCACTGTGTCGTTACCGACAGATATTCTGCGACGTGCGATTCTCGTGTATTTAAGCTTCCGAGTTCGCGACGGTACTCGTTACAAATATTACAAATTTTGTTCTACGTTCTTCCAGTAGTCTGTATATTAAATTAACCCTTTAAGTGGATGTAAAAAAGAAAGAGAGATTCTTACGTTATCGACTATAAGTTTTTTATTTTTTATACAACTTATTAAATATTTAAAAAAAAAACTTTATATCAGGCTCTTTCTATATTGATAAACAATAAACAAAATTTTTTCAAGTAATTACATTATTTTTAATACTTTGATCCTTTCGTTCTCGGTTTAAACAACGGTATTCAAAATTGATAACGAAAAGTTCAGCGTAATAAAAATGATGGAATTGCTTGCAAAAATTTGTGGTTATTCTTTATTGATAAAGGAAGGACATAATGTAAAGTAGAAAAAGAAAAATATTTGAAACTTTATGTTGTATTTTTGTCCTAAGGAAGTATCTCTATCATTTCTAAGGTAAGACAATGCTTCCCAATCTTTTCCTCCAATTTTACCACTTTCGCTCTAGAGCCCTCCGATCTCGCGAGGAGGTTCGCTGATCTGACACTGGACAAATGGACGACACCCTCGATGATTCCCCTCGAGTACTGGAGGCGCTTACTTTATCATGTAATTTAATTTCAGAGAAATATATGCATGCAGGGACTCAGGTGCTAACTACCAAATGATTCGATAGAATTTAACAGCAAGTGTTGTTTATTTTCTAAATTCTATAACTAAGTTTTACAATGAACTAATATTATTTTACTGAAAGTTGACTTAAACCCCAACTAACTATTAGTACAATATTTATAATGTCGATTTTACTCGTAGATAATGTACAAATTACCCCAATTATCCCTTTAGATTCCCTTACTCGAACAAAGTTTAATCATTACTGATTTGGCGTAATTTAAACCCCAAAGATAATATTTCACAACCATTCACCCTCGCGCGTATTTACAATATAAGTATCTATCTGTATCTGCTCGATTCGTCGATATACTCGAAAAATCCGCACGTGGCCATACGCTCAAAATGGCCTCCCTCAGTCCTTTCTCGCACGCACGTTGAGCCGAACGCTAGCTGTAACAGAAAATACTAATCAACTGCCTCTGGAACCTTAACCTGGAATCAAATAAATAACTCACGAAAAACCTTGACGAACAATACGATTCACCAACACTCCTTCACCACACTCTCGAAATTGCAGCAAACCTACAGCTGAAACATACTTATATAATGTAAAAACCTCACCAAATATTTTTGTAGAACATTAGCTAATTCCTCGTAAATTAATTATGTTGCCGGGAGCTTTGTGGGCAAAGACTCACCGGGTACAATTTCTCCACTTACGTTGAATCAATCTCCAATCAAACCGAGAAAACTACACAAAATCAACTAATAACTCCCCGAATAACAATGGCGTATTTCCTCTACTACTAGCGCTCTAACCTCGAATTACTATTCTGTAGAAATACTGCAGAACTAACGTCTGTCTCGTATCGAGGTCTATAGCAGAATGGGCAGGTCGGAAGGACTCTCGCACTGTCCTCGTGGCGTCCCTGCGCTCCAGCTCCCTCTATTTTCCATAACTCGATATTCTATCGCCTTCTCACCCACCTGTTGCTGCTAGGTTGCTTAATAAGCCCAAACTCTATTTCCACTCCAGTAGTAGCCGGAGGTTAAATACTACTCGAGTTTTTCGCATAATGAATTGCACACACACGACGCGCTTGGTTTGAATTATAAAGAGCGCCCTCTATATTACATCGCTTTTCCGGTAAGAATCTACCCTCAACTCGATAAATTGATAAGATAATGGCGAAGGATGAGCGAAGGAATTTGTATTAAAAATCCAAAGACATAAGTTATAGCCATTCAAATCCAAAATTTATGATAAAAACTATAACTTATGTCTGTGTATTTTTAATACTAATTCCTTCGCTCATGTCAGAATTACTTGTATTTTGAACAAAATAACTGTTGGAAAAGTTCAATCCGATGCTTAGAACTCTCAAAATCACGCGGACGATGAAAAAAGAGAAGTTGCTCTTCGGTAGATATTTAAGGTGACCTAACGACTAGAAATTTTTTTTTTATATATATTTCGATAAAATATATAAATTTACTAAAAAAAGTAATATATGATGAATAATTCATTCTCACGTAAAAATATGCAATCAATTTTATTAAAATTCTAAGGTTGTCAGGTCCCCTTAAGGGGGCAGTCCTGGGTTAAACCCAAATAAAGACTTTTTCTTTTACGAGTCCAGAAAACTTTTTATGTTTAGAAGCAATCATTCTGAAAATTTTAATTCTATCAAAACTCAATAATATCTTAAATTTTACTGTTGTGAATCTTCAAAATCTTGATCCTACATGTCACAATAAATTATTATTTTCAATATCATATTGATTAAAGGAACTTTCTTCCTCACACGATTCTAGGTGACGTGATGAACGAAACTTTTTTTTTCGACAATTATTCGACTCCTTTTGACATGTATTATAAACACAGAGGAACACCTTTTCGGTAATATTCTTATTACTTTTTCGGAGATTTAATCGATTTTTTGAAAAAAATTCTTTAATATTTTTTAAAAATTTGATTGAATCTACGATAAAGAATAATAAAAAAAATTTAACGAAAACGTGCTTCGCTAATTTTGTAATTCATGTCAAAAGGAGTGAAATTACCGTGGCAAAGAAAATTGCGTTTAGCATGTCACCTAGGATCGTGTGAGGAACAAAGTTCCTTTAACAAACATGGTATGGAAGATAATGATTTATTGTGAAATGTAGGGTCAAGCTTTTGAGGTTTTAGAACGATAAAATTTGCGATATTATTAAGTATTGATTGCATAAAAATTTTCAAAAAGATTTCTTTTAAACATAAAAAGTTTTCTGCACTTGCAAGAAAAAAATTTTTTTTTGGGTGTAATCCAGGCCTACTACATTATATCCAGTGACCGATATTATCGATTTATCGTTTTACGCAGTCAATTTTTACTTTAATACAATTTTCCGCACGTACGTACATTCTTAGTGATAAATAGATTGTGCGTACGTTTGTGAAATGTGAAAATCTCATTTATTTATTGAATAAAGCTTATAACAGGATTTTAGCCCGAAGTTAAACCGTGAGTGTTATAACATAAAATACATATATATTCTCTCACTAGGATTTATGTACATGGGGGCATGAGCCGATGCACATGCGCTCTCGCAGGCCCGTTGCTCGGGATATGTCACGAGAGAGAGAGAGAGAGAGAGAAACAGAGAGAAAGAAAGAGACAGAGAGAGAGAGAGAAAGAGACAGAGAGAGAGAGAGAGAGAGAGAGAGAGAGAAAGAGACAGAGAGAGAGAGAGAGAGAGAGAGAAAGAGACAGATTTAGATTTAGATTTATTTGTTTATTTCCACCCTGGGACTGAAATTGTCCCATAGGGCATAAAGAACAATATATACATTAGCAATATACAATATGTAGTAATATAATAATATAATATGTAACGTGATCGGTACGCTCGCAATAATAGTGTTTAACAAATAGTATGTACAGGTTCGAACAATATTCGGTGTATAAAATAAAATAAGACATAAAGTAATCTGAACGGCTCTTTGGCCGCAAAATATGACGCAATAAAAATATAAAAATATAGAGATATATAAGTATAATTAAAGATAAAATTAAAATTAAAATTAAAGCAGCAATATGTACGTAGCATTAAAGCTACTAGGAACCTTCATATTTAGAATTTAGAATTTACTTGTGTACAAGATCAGACTGAACATCACAACTGTTGAGGTAACTTAGTAATAAGGATTTGATGGTTTGGAGATAGGTAGTTTTGGGAGGCAGGGAGGTAATGTGTTCTGTTAGGCTGTTCCAAAAATATGAGGCGGTTATTACAAAGGAATTGGCATATAAGGAAGTTTTGAAGTTACGGATGAGGAGGGGTTCAGTGCGGAGTCGAGCTGATCTACGCATATCACTATCTGCCGTGAGTATGAAGTTAGACTTCAAATAATCTGGACAACCAGTCTTAAGTACAGTAAACGTCAGTGCATCCATGAAGTACTCTCTTCGGGCCTTCACCGTGAGCCACCCTAGCCGTTTGCGATAGGGGGTAACATGAGCCATCCAGGGAATGGTACCAAAAACATAGCGGGTGCATGCATTCTGCGCCCGCTGAAGCTTCAGGTTCTGTTCACCAGTTAGGTCATGGTAGACAAGGCAGGCATAATCAAAGTGAGGGAGGATGAGTGAGTGCACAAGTGATTTACGGACACCAAATGAAAGAGCACGTTGACGAGGGCGTAGCTGTCTGAGGGTGCGAAATACTTGCTGACAGATGTGTGACACTTGCCTTCCCCAATTAAGATCAGGAGTCAACCAGACACCCAAATTTTTTACCTCATTGACAAAAGAGATGGGAGTGCCATTGACTGTAACCTTAGATAAGAGTTCTAAATCGATCAATAAAATGTTTAATGTGCTACCAAAGATCATTGCTTTGGTTTTGGACAGATTTAGAGTGAGTCCATTGCAAGAGGCCCACTTGGCAATCGTGTCATACATGTATTTGACTTCGCATGACGCAGTAGATAACATGTTCACATTGAAAGCACCCGTGATAACTATACTGTCGTAACGTGTGAAAAAAGCTGAGAGTTTGTGAAAAAATTCGTGCGGCATTGCTGTTTTTGGTGGCCTATAAACTACTGAAAATAAGAATGATTTGCAATCATGGGTGATTTCTATTATAATATACTCAGGGACGCTGTCATCACGGACATCGGACGTCGCAAGAGTCTTAAACTTAAAGTTGTTGTTAATGTATATAGCGATTCCTCCACCTGCACGTCTTACGCGGTCGTGCCGAATCAGGGCATACCCGTCAATGACCACAGATATGTCTTTGTCTTCACTAGACAGTTTTGATTCTGTGATGCCTACTATATGTTTGGGGTGAAGGTCAAGATATGCTTCTACTTCCTTGAAATGGGTTGTAAGACCATTGACGTTAGCATGCATGATTTCGACACCACCGAGGAGGACAGGGGGTGTGGAGTGTACCGTATTCGTATTAAGCGATCTTAATTCTAAGAATTGTCGCTCGCGTTGGCACCTGTCGAAAAATACGGTGAGACGTTAGCACCTGACAGATCGGACATCTCAATAAGATCGCCGGACAAATTATTTAAGACCTGAGGGGCCCGTTTGCTAGCTTCTATTATCAGCTGGCAAGCTAGTAAGTCATAATCACTATTGATCGGAATAAGAGGAGATGCATTATTCTTTGCACATGTGTACCACCAAGTTGATAACTCTGGGTCGTTTGTACCCTAGTTTACTAGATTGCGATCTGGCTTTTAACAAAAGATTATATACATGCCTAGGGTACAAAGTTCGCAGAAATATCAACGAGGTGGAAGCGTGAAAACTGCGTGGTCACGAATATGAGCAGATTTAAATTTCACTACTACGCTACGAAAATTTCAGGAACGGTAAGATAATGAATTACCATTATGCGGGTGCGTATTGGACTCTTGAGACCGAAAAACAGGAGCTGATTGTTTTCGAGTGTCCGATAATGTAGCCGAAGTCCGCGGAAAATCCTCCGCTGACAAAATATCCCCAACAAGATTGAGCAAATTCAAGGCTCCCAGAACCTTTATGGCAATCTGGTGTGGGATCAGCAAAATGTCAAGAGGGATACCGGAAATTATAAGTTCCGCAGAATCAAAAGTAGCTGCAGGCGCTGGAGTTGCAGTGGTATTACCCAGCGAAGATCTGTTGGCAAGTGCTTCAACTTTCTGATTCAACTGTTGGAGTTATGCATTTTGCGACTCAGCTGTTTGGACACATTTTTGTATCTGTGATTGATGGTCTTCGAGTCTTGTGTTAATCGCAGTCAAGTCATATAGCTTTTCTTCAATTAGGTTCTCTTGTCTCGTGCAAAAATGTTCGAACTGTTTTTGTTGCGTTCCTTTTAATGCATTGAATTCTGCAGAAATCAGTTTAGAAAACAGAGAGAGTTTAGACGCCGAAAGGCACTTACAGTGATTCCTCGGCGTCGGGTCGCACTCGATTTCGAGAAAGCTGTCCGTACCGCCTTATCGTCCTCGGCGACACTCGCAGAAGTCGTTCGTCGTCCCCAACGCTCTCGTGGCTATCGTCTTGCCGGGCTCGTACGCGCGCTTTCAGGATCGTGCATTGGGGCGGGTTCTTACGTATGCACAACAGCCGTCCCCTATGCTCGGTAGCTCCAGCGTCTCTGCCAAAATATTGCTGCTCCACGCGACGCGTCCTCTCATACATGTTATATTGGAGAGAGAGAGAGAGAGAGAGAGAGAGAGAGAGAGAGAGAGAGAGAGAGAGAGAGAGAGAGAGAGAGAGTATGTGTTGAGGAAGACCACAGGGGTCCACCAAACCCCCTGCGCCTCAACGTGACGTATCTCCTCGTCGCAGGCGATCTAAAACAGACAAGACATAAAATTAAAACCTCGACCCTCTCGCAAGTTATTTATACACGTTCGTCCTACTTACCATCTATTATAAATGCGCCCTTGGACACCTGAGAATTCCCATCTAAACCTCTCTTTCCCTTCCTAAGAAGAAAATGGATCCAAGGCGGGATCTACGATCTGCGGACGATAATGCAACATTCGCCGTTCACTTGGTGGTGAGGCTTACAGGCCCGAGGCAGCCTGTCCTACCGAGAAATTCCTCCGAGGAAGTAACCATCCAGGAGATTCCTACTGGGGGAGAAGATAGCTCCGGAGACCAGACTGCTCTCATGATCCTACCTGCGATAGTCGGTATCCGTCAAGGACAGACTAGTCCAGAAGCAGAGTCCAGCGAGTCAGAGAGCGATGATGGGGAGGATGCCGTCACAGTTATCGAGGCCGCCCAGGGGTCGGAACCCACGGAAGCGACAACCGCAGAAGTAATGGCGGAAGAGGGAGAGGCGACCCGCCCCACAGCCCTGGGGGAGTGGGAAGGGGTTCGACAAGGACTCCTCTCCTCGAGGCGGGAGTTTCTCGATGTTCGGCGCCGACACCTAGCGGCGTGCGACGACTTCGAGGCGTTCTTGCATCCATCGCTGATCTTGCCTACTGTAATCGGTTGCGTTCTTACCCTATAACTAACAATTTTTGCCTTACGCTGGACAACAACACTTGCTTGACGCAGCCTACCACACTTTTTCCCTACTACTAAGGGTGCATCGCTCGCACGCGACTCGTCTGGCTGAAGCTCGAGGTTGTTCGGTCCCTCGCCGTCCTTTGAAGTATCTTCAGCAGCATCATCTTCAAAGTCCGAGGGCATGGTGTCGTCGTCGAAGTACGGTTTCAAATATTTCACGAAGATTTGTTCCACCTTGTTTCCATTTTTGTCAGCCAGTTGGTAGGTACTGTAACCTTGCTTCTCTGAAACGACGTATGGCCCAGTGCATTTAGGGGCCCATTTAGCAATAATTCCTTGGGGCGCACATGAAAGAATGCCATTACGCCGCAATACTTTCTCGCCAACCGCATACTGTACATCTCGTCGCTTGCTATAATAATATTTAGCTTGGCGTTCTTACGCTTTTGCTGAATTTTCTGCGGCTAAATCTCGCACTTCACGCAGTTTATTCATGCGCTCGTTCCAATTTTCTAACGCAGCTGTCTCTGCTTCATGCGCTGCGGCGAGTTCTTCTTGCCGGCGTAGCGTACTGGAAGGTACAGGGTTGCGTCCGAAATTCAGAAAAACTGGTGATAATTCCGTGGATTCTTGCATGGCGATATTATAGGCAAACACCAGCTCGGGAATGTGTAAATCCCAAGTACTATGGTTTGTCTCAATATACGACGTTATCGTGGTCTTAAAAGTGCGGTTTACTCGCTCCACTGGATTTGTTTGCGCATGATACGGTGGTATTGTGGTGTGGACCACTCCATGATCTTCGAGGAATCGATCCACTATCTTGTTCTTAAATTCCGTTCCATTATCAGAGTGGAACGTCTCCGGCACTTCGAAGCGTAGGAAGATCTTCTCTCTTATATCCTTTTTAATCATTTTCGCATTTACCTTGCGAATGTGGATACACTCCACCCAGCACGTGAAAAGGTACATGAATACTAGCAGGTATTCATGATCGCGCGGTGTACGAGAGTTGGAGCCCATAATATATCTAGCTACTACCTCCCACGGCCTCGTTACAATACGCCGGCCCATAAGTCCTGCGGGTGCTAATTGGACAGCTTTGTATTGCTGGCATACTGCGCAGAGACGTACGTAATTGGCTATGTCCTTATAGATTGATGGCAAATAATACAGCAATGCGATACGCTCATATGTTTTTGCGCGTCCCAAATGTCCAGCTGTCGGCTCGTCATGCCCTTCATGTAGGACTTGCATCCGATTTTCTTTTGGTAGGACTATCTTTCAAGCATCCTGGTCCTCTAAAAGATCTTCAATCGAAGAATCTTATCGATAGTAATATAGTCTGTTGCCAACTATTTTCCAATTTGCATGCTCCGTGAGATTGGTGCGAATTTTCGCTTTCATCGCCAGATACCACGCATCACTAGTATCCTCGTCTGGGCAACTGACTGACGAAACTGGTACTTCCGGCTCATCCTCGTACATGCGAGATAATGCGTCTGGCACCCAGTTTTCAATGCCTTTCCTATACTCAACCTCGAAGTCATACGCAAGCATTTCGAGAGCCCACCGTGCCAAGCGTTCTGTGGGGTTCTGAATTCTTTGTAACCATTTCAGACTGATATGGTCCATAATAACCTTGAAGTGGTAATCTTCCACATAAGATCGGAACTTTCTTATGGCCCACATCACTGCGAGACACTCTCGTTCAGTTGGAGAGTTGTTCCTTTCCGTTGATGTCAAGGTGCGGCTAGCAAAGCACAATACGTGTTCAACCCCATTAAGAAAATTGTATGAGCACCGCTCCCAAACCAGTGGAGCTAGCATCAGTCTGTATAACGAACTGAGTCAAAGAGGGACTATATAACACTGGAGCAGATGCGATCAACGCTTTTATCTGTTCAAATACCATCTGTTGCTCATCACCCCATACGCACTTGACATTTGATCTAGTCAGATGGGTAAGTGAGTCCGCAATCGTACTGAATTCATTCAAAAATTTCCGATACCACGATGCCATTCCTAAGAATCGTCGAAACTGTTTAAGATTTTTCGGAGCAGGAAACTCCAATACTGGGGCGATCTTGTCTGGATCCGGCCGTAATCCCTCTCGATTCACGAGAACCCCCAAAAATCTAACTTTACTGCGGCAAAACTCGCTTTTGTCAAGGTTGATGGTGAGACCTGCATTGATAATTCTGCGGAGAATATACTCAAGCCATATCAGGTGTTCTTCGAAAGTTTCCGGTGCTATAATCGTATCCTCCGTATATGAATAGGCCTGTGGCTCAAGTTCAGGACCGATAATTTTGCCACTCAATTCTTAGAACGTAGCGGGCCCGCCCGATACGCCATATAGGAGAGAACAGAATTCGAAAAAACCAAGACCTGGCACCGTAAATTCAGTCAAGTGTCGTGATTCTTCATCTAACAGCACTTGATAATATGCACTGCTTATGTCAATACTGGAAATATAGCGCGCTTTCTATAGCTTTCACAGGATAGAGGTTATATGAGGAAGCGCATACGCAGGTACCTTAGTCACTCCGTTACATTTCGTAGTCGACGTAAAAGCGATAAGAGCCGTTTGACTTACGGACCATTACCACTGGGCTCGATCAATCGCTATGGGATCTACGAATGATCCCTGCCTTCAGCATTTGATGCACTTAGGCATGCATTTCTTCTTCAAGTTTCTTGGAGACTGGATACTACCTTTGCCTAATAGGTCGCGCAGAACCAACATCAATCTTATGTTTGATAAGATTAGTGCGACCTAAAGGTACTTTGCCTTTGGTAATATTGGATCCAACATCTCCTGTAATTGTAAGCGTTGTACCTCTGTAACATCCAACCGTGGAGACGGGAATTCGCTCATCCGCTCCTACTGCTGCTACCTCGAGAGGGAGAAGTTTCTCAATTCCTTCTGCCTTTACCTTATTTTCGCGAGGTAGGATGTGTGCGTTGAACGCTCGCTTAAAATCTACTCCGAGAAGATATCCTTCTGGTAGCTCGGGTAGGATAACGACTTCTAGGTGGCGTCGTACTTCACCTATATCGAATGGTAAATCGACATATCCGATCACAGGTGAGATCTGTCCGTTAGCCATACGCACGCCTGGTCCTTTACTTGGTGCAATCTTTTTATTATATGCTGCTGCAATCTGCAAGCCAAGTGGTCCAATACAGGTACATGGTGCACCTCCATCATGCAGTGCACGCACTCGAAATCTACCAATTCCTAGTTAAATCCACCAGCGAGAGTAGTCACTCTCGATGTAAGGAGCTGATCCCTCAGAAGCGGCATTCGCATCGTGAGCTACTATAGGTTTTGCCGCCATCGCGATCGGTGGAAGAACTGTCTCAGCTTGCTCTTGTGCTTAGCTGGTCTCATTAGGGTGAGTTGGTGAGGTCCTAAGGTTGGCTGCAGGGGTGGTATGGACCTGATCTACACACCCCCCTGCTCTTTTTTCGCACACTCAGGACACGTCCTTGTAGTGTATCCTGGCCAGCTACAGCCCTAGCAGACAAGATGGGAACGTGGCCCAGGTGTCTTTCCTTTATTCTTGTCGCTGGCCGGCTGGCGTGTGGAGTCTCTTCTTTTCGGACTACCGCCCCTTTTATAATTCGACCCCCTATATCTTGTGGGAACCGATTTTTGGGCCGCTGCTTCAACTGTAGCTGGCGGTGGAGCTTTCATAGGACTAGTCTGAGTCAACTGCTTCAGCTTTTCCTCCAATAGCTCCTCGATTATAGCTGAGATATCTTGAGATGAACTCTGCGATATCGCTGCCAGACTTGGAGCGTTGCGCTTCGCACTCCATATCTCCTCTACCAGCTTGTCAACTTCCCGAGACAAATCTGGGGTCAAACTTTCAGCAATTGCAGCCAGACTCATCTTATAATAATTTATCGGTGCGCGTGGCTCTTTATATGCCAACTCTGGCAGCAAGCAATTATCAGCTGGAGGTGGCTCTTTCCAGTTACACGACAGCTTCTGTCTGTCGCGCCAACCAAATCAAAGTGTCTAGATCGGTGGTTTGCTCCTTACTCACGATCGCTTGCAACTCTGGCAATATATTTTGATATATAAGTTACAGTTTTCTTTCCCCGTTCCAAGGTACTTCGAATTTGTTAATGTACGAGAGCAGAGAAAATATGTATTCCGTGACTGGTTCTGCAAATTCTTGGGTACGCGCCGTTGCTTCTGTCACTAACCGCTGTTGATAACGGCTATCCACGCCGTAACAGCGTCGTGGTGCCTCGCAAAAGTCGTGCCATGTATGCCAATTCTTCCTGGATTGACGACACCACTGGAGTGCTACTCCCTTTAGCAATTCTGTCATGGGATTCAAGAGGTCCTCGTCCTCTATGCGGGCCAGTGTGCGGCACTCATTGACGCGTAGCAAAATTCTTCAATACTGCGACCGTCTTTTTCGCCGGAAAACTTGATGTTCCACGATCGAACCGTTTCTCCCATATCGTTAATTCGATGACTAGCAAATGTACTATTATGCGATTGTCGCGTTGTCTCAGAATACTGAGGCACTCCCCTCCCCCTAGACTTTGGCCGGGTCGAGAGTGTCTGATCATGCTGGCGAGCTATCGCTGTTTCTCTCTCTCTCTCGTCTGTTGAAGAAGTGATGTAAAACTTAGGGTGTCTGCGTTAAGTTGCGAACCACCCACTCTTACAGCTTCTACCTCCTGTGCCCTTGTATCGTCCTTTAGCTGGTAATCGTCCTCATATAGTAGGTCGAGTGTATCTCGAAAGGCAACACCTCTGTTGCTTTTGGGCTTTGCTCCTAGCCCCTGATGCATATTCGCTAATTCGCTGTTAGTCATTGTCTCAAAGCGAATCCTTGTACTCGTAGCTAGTTCAGCAAAATTCTCTCGCAGTTCTTTTACTTGAGGATTACGGCTCTTGGGACGGGGTATGATGTGCCATTTGATAACGTTACAGCCAGCGTACTCGGCGGTACCGTAGTATTAATTGGTTGGATTCCCAAGAATGATAGTGGCATTGGTCGTGGTGTTGGTGGTGGGATGAGCATTTGTATAGGCGGATCATACGTTGGTGGTGTGGTTACATCAACCAGTGGCATGTGAATCGGTGTTGTCGTAACCACCGTCACTGCCGCCGCCGCTCCTGCTCAGTTAAAGGACATATTTGTTGAACTCATATAAGTTGAGCTGAATGCCGCTGGAGCGAAGTCGCTCGGTAGCCCCGTTCCTGTTCGGTGGCTTGCCAAATATTCCTGCCTTCCTAATATTTCGGTTTGCGTTCTGTCGCTGAATTTTGCATCGCTCAATACCTCGTCGAGCTTCTCTTCTCAACGAGTTTTCTGCTATTCGTCGCTTGAGTTGTCTAAACTATCAACGAAATCTGCCGCTATGTGGTCGCCCCGCAAGCGTCTATATATTCTATCACTTTACGCAAATTGCGTGCCATCGTTTTTCAATTCAAGCCTATTTAAATGAATATCTAACTCTTGTCCGTCTAAACGTAGACTCCACGCTTGGATCTCGGTTCCCACCATTTCATCAAAGGAGACACCGTATTGATTCGCCATTTTCTTGGCGTAATATCAAAAAAAAAATTTAATACAAGTTATTAATTCAAACTTTTAACACTAAAGTAAAGTTTAATTGTACCCGAAAAAACAGTATTTATCACACAAAACAACAAAAAAAAGAAAATAAAAAATGCTTCTTTCAGTGTATTTTATCAATACTAGATCGCGTAAATCGCTTATACCGTATCTATTATTTAGTAACTATTACTCGTAAAATACTAATTCAATATACAAGCATTAACTCTGAAAGAATACTGTTTTCATCCGATATCGATTTGAATTAACTAACTTGCATAAATCGCTATATAAAAAAAAATTCAAAAATCCTATTTGATTTCCCTAGAAAAATGAAAATAAAATGTTCTTCAAAAAATAACGCAAAAAGAAAATTTTTCAATAATTAATTAATTAAATAATTAATTGAAGAATAATATTATTTTATCACAATAAGTAAATAATAATAATTATCAATCAAACCAATAACAATTACTTATATTGACAAAAAAAACAATTATTTCAATAATTAATTAAATAATCGATTAAACAATAATATTATTTTACCGAAATAATTAAATAATAATAATAATCATTACTTAAATCAACAACAATTATTTATTACACAAAACAATTTTGCTAAAAACAAGAAGTTTGTGAGCGATCAAGTCATTAATTAATTAAGTAATTAATTAACTCCCAGTATTATTTCTCAAAAGGAAGTAAATAATTATTACACTCCTTAATTACGTTACTAAACTCTTGTTTATATACATAGAATCAGAATAATATTATTATTAATCAATTAACTAAGCTATCTAAATTTTATGGTCACGCAATAATTCGGCGGTTTGGTCGCAGTTGTATGACATATACTACACTGCGACTACACAGACTCGCACCTTCACAACTATCTATAGTCTGTACAGTACAGTCACTGTATACACTCTCAGTATCGACAGTACGTATGTTAAATTTTCAATACACTCTGCTATAGCATCATCGCACGCATTACCGGCATGTATTTTCCATACTCAAATATACGGTCAAATAACAAGTCAATCGAATAAACGAGCAAATATAATAAATTAGCTTGTTACCGAGCAAGTGGTCAAATGTATTTTTGTTTACTACATTATTTATTTGAACATAAATTAATTTTGCAACTATGTGATTAATTTTATAATGAAACTATTTAATTTCCACCGTCGAAAACAAATGTAATGGTAAACTATAACAATATAGTTTATGAGTACTTCACACTATTATTCAATTAACAAAATAAAATTTCCAATAACTAGTTTGTTTGTAAATACTTAAAAAAAAATAAATGAAAATTCCAACAATAATCATTACATTTACTTTCGTCACGAAACAGTGTTGATATTATTTATGCGAATTCACTTTAAATATATGAAATCCAATTTTATCTATTTAAATACTGAATGATTTTATCAAAATTAGCACTTTAGTTTTATAACATAATTTTATATTTTAGCGTAAACACTTGATGACAAGAATTGTTTATTATTTACCGTTAACTAAAAAAAATGAAATCACTAGCTTTTAATTAAGTAATTATTATATAAAAAAGATCACTTTTAACAACCTATTTGTCCATTTGCGAGAGACGCTGTTTACAAAAACTTCTTTTTCCTACACCTTTCGTACCTATATAAATGCTATTTGGCGGAACAGAAAATTTTATTTGCTCCAATGTAAAACCGAACAAATAATTCAAACGGTCGCGCACAATAAAGCTGAAATATTATTTCGCTTTAGTCTGGCTCGTACTCAGAATTTTCCAGAACCAGCAGAGGCTTGTTTACTTTCCGTACGTATAAATATTGCTCGAATTTTTAGTCGTAATACATTGCCATCTTATATTTCCTGCATATACAAAATTACATTGTACTATATGGATGCAATATCGTGCATAAAATTTTATAGAATGGGACAGAACCGTAAAGCAAACATAACTAAATTACACTTCATTTATATATGATATATATACAAACAAAGTCATTTGACGATTAAAAAACCCTCGAATGTAATTTTAATTTTGGACGAAACCGGACAGAATCGGATAAGTTCTTATTTTCTAAGTGTTTTATCATTCCAGACGAATTTGAAAAGTATTGAACAGAATCGGATACAATTCGATAGAACTGAATAGAATCGTAAAGTAAAAATAACTTAGTAAATAACTTTATTTATCGTAAGTAAAATAACTTTTAACTTTTAATTAATTAAAATAACTTATTTTTCCGAAGAAACTGGAAAATAAAAAGAAAACGTAAGTCACTCTTAATTTATATATGTACACATACAACAAAAATTATTTGCCGATTGAAAAGCCCTTCATTGTAATTTAATGTTATGGACAAAAATTGATAGAATCGGATAAATATCAATGCGAAGGCATTGAAAACTTTAGCTACAACTATAGCAGACACTTTGACTTATGTAATTAATCGCTGTGTCGAAACATCAATTTGGCCAGATATGCTGAAGGAGGCTGAAGTGATACCAATATACAAAGCAGGGGAAAAATGATAACGGAAACTATAGACCTATATCGTTAATATCAAATATAGCAAAAATTTTTTACAAAATCATACACAATAGAATTATAGACTTTATAAGCCATAGTAATATATTATGTAAAAAGCAATTTGGATTTATCAAAAATATTGGCACTAAAGATGCATTAAGCCTTATATCCAAAACAATTTATGAAAATTTAGATCAAAGTAATCCCATAGCTATTACATTCCTAGATTTGGCAAAAGCTTTTGACACAGTAAATCATAAAATACTGTTAGATAAGCTTTACTCATATGGTATAAGAGGAAAGGCGCATAAACTAATTACGATTTATTTAACAAATAGAAAACTAAAAGTAAGAATAGGTTCACATGTAAGTGAATTTGAAAACGTTAATACTGGTGTCCCTCAAGGGACTATACTTGGGCCTATACTTTTTATACTTTATGTGATTGACTTGCTAACAAACATGCCAGACAATTCCATCCTGTCCTATGCAGATGACACTGCTGTAATAGCAAATGGAAAAACTTGGTCAGAAATTGAAAACAAAATGAACAAATACTTATAAGATGTCTCAACATGACTTAGACTAAATAAATTATCATTAAATATACAAAAAACTGTTTATATAACGTTTGGAAACTATTGTGACAGTGTACTAGAGAAAATTGAAATTAAAATCAATAATGAAAAACTAAAGAGAGTGAATGAAGCAAAATATTTGGGTATAATTTTCGATGAGACTATGAGATGGACCAAACATATTGAATATCTTATAAATAAGACAAGATACCTAATTTAAATATTTAGTAAAATTACTAAATTCATGGAAACTAATACTTTAAAAATTATATACTATGCTTTCTTCCACAGCCTTATTAGTTATGGCATAATTGCGTGGGGTTGTGCGTATTAAAACAAACTACACTTATTGCAAACAGTTCAAGCAAAAATTTTAAAAATTATAAATAAAAATACTTTTCAAAAAATAATTCCATTTCACCTACAGCAATTATTTGCAAATTAGAGTCTTCGGTATAACTATGAAAATTTTAAAGATCAATATATCAACTCGACGAGTAAAACAAGAAACAAACTATTAATTTTACCAAAATATTACAAAACTGTTAGTACTAAAAATAGTTATATTAAAGCAATCAGTACCTTTAATAAATTGCCAAATGAACTAAAAATGTTAAATATACAAAAAAAAAACAAATATAAAAAAGATACAGAATTAGTTCAGAAATAATGAATGAAATAAACACTGCAATGACAATAGATTGCAAACAATTTAAATTATGGCTTTTATCGCTGTGCAGACGAGATGAATGTGTATACCAGTGCCAAATATTCTCTAAATTACAGTTTTTACTGCAGCAGAGAAAAGCAGCACTCATTGAAAACAAACTGGACATTAGTATGTATGGATCCAGAGAAGACTCAGTATTAGCTAATAGTATAATGCTTGATATTAGAACATACATTTGTGCTAAGGACAAATGTAAATCACACAATAATCGCAAACATCGGCGTATCTCGAACTACAATTACAATAAAATGATGAACTCATATCCAAAAATCAGCAATAGTCTATATAATATAACAAACGAAATAATAAATATATGGACACGCGAAACAGAAAACGGAAAAGCGAATATCAAATACATAAAATTTGTTAAAGGAGCAAATAATTAGTTAGATGTTAATAAAGATCCAAATATAGAAATATATAAACCAGTAGAAATGGTCTTCACCAAGATTGATGAAATGGCTGAAAAGAACCACAAGAAAGCTAGAAAATGGAAGCAACGGCTGCACCTGGACAGAAGATTAACAAATCAGCAAGTCATAGAATGACATACGGAGATATCAACTACCTAGGATCGAATAAGGCAATTTTTTACTTTTACAGAGGAATAAGAGGAAAACAAATTTTCACAAACTGAATGTATCCACTAAAAAACAATCATCTTCTAATGATAGTGTAGTTATTGACGATATAGTCTTTACATCAAACTGCAAATGTGATTCAGCTAACCAACACAAAGAGATGTTCCCACATTACAGAGTTACCTGTGCTGTTCGACTTACTTGCCCAGCTAGGCTCAACACCATAGAAAGAATATTAGTAGTACTAAGGTCACCATAGCGAGACACCAGTATTGATTTTCCCCCTCCCCTCCTTGACGTATATTGGGGGAGGCCCGACATGTGGGTCCTGTATCAAGGTCGCGGCTGAGCGTTGTAGTCGCACAGGTGATAATGGCCAGGGAGGGATATATATATATATATATATATATATATATATATATATATATATATATATATATATATATATATATATAAATAAATAAATAAATAATAAATATAAAAAATTATCTAATATAAAGCATAAATAATTTGCTTTTTCACCTGAGTTATCTATGAAAAATGAGTGTGTTTTACGTATAATATGGTATTGTGGCCCTGAGAAGGGCCATTTTTACGGTTAAATTATAATCTTTTGTAGCCGTTTTTTTCGGACAAAGAGTTAGTTTTGCTAGAATATTTCTCTGTGTATTTTTTCCATTGTAAAGTGTCCGCTGCCTTCTTATCTCCTTCTTTTTTATTTTTATCCAGAAGAAGAGAAGTTTTCTCGACTTTGCTGCTGTTGCTCAGTTCTTGACCCATCTTGTCCGGGCTTACGTAGGTGAATGAGGTTAAAAAGTGGTATACGCGTATTATATATCGAGCATTAAAATTTTTCCAATAAATTTTTACATTACTCTAGGATTGTAGGGTAAATAATTATTACTATTATCAATGATAACTTTCTCCCGTACGTCGTCATTGTGATTGGACCTTTGAAACCACTAAAGTTTTTTTGCTTTTTTTTAACATTCCTTGTAGCTATCTTTCTTTACACCGCTATCAGCAGAGCGAACAGAAGCGAGTTTACGAGCGCACTTCTCCATGACTATCTTATGCTTTGGCTGGGATACGAATAATCACAGACATCAAATTACAGTTACTTTTATAGGAAGTGGGTGTGAATAAATTATGAAAAAATATATAACTTATGATTGGTGTTTATTATTAATATTTTTTATACAGTCTTCATATAATCTTTCAAGTCCTTCGTAATAAAAGGTAAATGAAATGCAAGAATTTCGGATAATACAATTTTTAGATATACGCTTTTGTACAGATCGGTGTCGTCGACGATTCTTTCCATAATAAAACCTTCTATGTCGGCGTTATGTATTGAATAGTACTGTTTGAATGATTTAGGATCATTAAGAATGTTATTTACATTTTCTGTTGGTTCTTTTTCGAGTTTGTCTTTCAAATGTTCAAGCACATAGTCAACGATGCGATTGACCTTACCGACTCGCTCCTTTAAAATTTTAAGCTGAAGGTCGACGAGTGCGCTTTGTGCGCGGAACCCTTCGTATGTTGACTGCTGCATAACGATACCTGGAGGATTGTTGAAATTTTTTCTTTTCTTGCAGAGAGGCTGCTCGTTTGTCCGATCATCTTCTTCTAAAGACTCGTGGTTATCGATGGAGTGTGGTTTCTCGTCGATCATGATGGATTTAGTCCCATACGAGGTTGTGAATGTTAGGTCGTGATTCGTCAAGAAAATTTTAGTAGGACGTCCAAATTCATGATAGAAGGAATAAGAATTTCGAAACAAGCTGTTATAGCATCAAATTGGTCTTTCAGTATATTCCAACTAGCTTCATCAAGCGTAACATTTTTGTACGAAGCACTGCCGTTGATTAGCTTGATAACGTGGTGGTAGTAGCCAGTGCGTGCTCTAATCCTACGCAGAGTCGCTTCGAGTTAGATTTGTTGAGAGCATACATCGTTGACAGTAAAAGATTCGGCAATACGCTCGTCACTTCTCACATTTTGCGCGCTTGACAAGTAGCCATGGTTATTTATTTAACAAAAAAACAAACTAAGAATTTTACACCACTTGAACATAATTGGACACACGGACAAAACTGCTTGTAAAGTGTGGTCGCTTTGCCCTGCGTGCTATTACTGGCCAGAAAACTCTATCGTCGACGCATGACGGTCTATGTTGGTTTTCTCCCCACCTCCCCCCCCCCCCCCACGTGAATCATAAGAATGGGGGGAATATGGTAAAAGAAGTCAGGTGCTACTCATTTTTCACGACCGTTATTGTATCTACAAAAGTGTGGTTATGGTGTACAGTTTTGAAACGACCCGTAGGCTATACAATTTTATAATAAAATTGTTAACGGACTTTCAAAGAAGTAAAAAGTATAGTATTCGTCGTACGTTAATTTAAAAAAAAATTAAATTGATAATAATAATAATGAATGGCGTGGGATGTAGGATATGTAAGTCGAAAGGTACGTAAATAATTTATTAAACTTGTATTGATGTATGTTTATTTATTCAACCATTTACGGCTACAAATACAAAAGACAATCATATATTTAATGTGTTAAGTGCATCTTAATCTAGAGCTACAAGATTGATTACAGAGGCCTGAACCTAAAGAGCGCTCGTTGGTGAACGTAAGGGCCCTTTTACATTTTTTATACTTAATTTTATTACAAATTTTTTTATAAAACCTTATAGCTAGTGCGTCATTTTCTCTGGTGTATTGTAAGAAGAAATGACAAAATTTGTCGAGGTTCGTACCCCTACACATGTGATGCAGAATCATTATGGTATACTGGCCACAGCACATTGAATCAACGCTCTGAAGTGTTTTGGAATTCCATCGAAAAATTTTACAGTTTTTACGACGGCGTTCAAAATGGTGTTTTGAAACCGGTGGAATACCATAACTGTCAAACTATGTCCCGATTTAATTTTTGTCGATATGTATAGCTACCCAATGAGTTCCAGGGTTCGTATGATCGTCGGTATTGCAGACTATGGCTGCTGGTGCCATCATGATGCGTGGAATTCGATCAGCCGCGTATACACCGATTGTCCTGGCTTTCAGACCTTCGAGGGCTCTCATTATCTCCCTTGTATTCATGTTGACTTTTCCTCGTCCGTACTCTCGTATTCCGAGCTGGTACCGTCTACCTCGTCTTGCCCCTCAAAGCGGGAGCCAAATCTTACGCGACAGGAGCTTTTCCCCCAGACGAGATCTTGACGGGCGTGATAAAATAAGTCACTGCTTTTTTCCGGTATATTTTGTTGTTTTTTCTCGGGTAGTAGTGAATAAAACCACTCTCGTAACAAATGTGACCTCTGCAGAGCACAATACCCATTTTTATACTCATTACCCTGGCAGCCATGAAAAATGCACACATGCTTACAAGAAAACTTTCTTTGTAAATCGGTGAAGCCTTCGGTCGTATATTCCTCGATATTTACGACGGGGCGAGCCATTATCGATTGAACATATCGTGCCTTTTCCGACCCTTTAACGTATATTTTAGTAGCATTTCTTGCAATATTGTAAAAATGATGGTGTAATTTGCTTATGGTGATATTGCCGTCGAACCATTGTATACCATGCATTCGTAATGAAATGTAATCGTTAGTGGTCTTTACGCTGCTCGGCAATTCTTCATAGGGATGAGGTGGTCTGATTATCCAATGACCATGACATGATTTTGTAGAGAAACAACAGACACTTCTTTCGGTAAAAATTTATTGTCTTTATCATTGAATACTTGGATATCTATTATGTAATCCATGATGATGATGCCACGGCTCTAATCACAAACGTTTATTTTACACGCACTGGATAGTGGTAATACAAGGGTAGTAAGTCGACTAGTTTGTGGAGGGTTCGTTTCACAGGTTATAACCTTCTAGCCCCCTCCGCTTCAGTGTACGCCCCCTTGCACTAGCGCTTCAAGCGTTGAAATCCGTAATAATTTGCCTGTTTGAATCGATTTCCAAAATGTTGTCAAATTCAGCGTAAACGATACAATTGACCGTCTCAGTAAGAGCTTCTTCGAATCGTACTTGAATGCGCAGTGCACCCGACCGCACGAGGCTTCAGTGATATGAAAAGTGGGCCGATAAATCGGGTGTCAGATCGAATGCGAAAAGACAATAGCTTAGTGGATAACTATTGCGCCCAATGTCGAGGCGCTCGTTGAGATAATGTATGCCTGTGCCAGAAAAAAGCGTATGAAAAGATTCAATGTACAGTTGGTTGGTTCCCGTAAAGCGTGGCTGCAAGGGTTTGCTAGGTATTTGTACACCATCCACGTAAAGCGAGAGAAAATTTATGGAAAAATGTTGAAAATTAAAGGGATTTATCCGTCGGTTGCCGTTAAATGCACGATTTTGTACAAAACCTAAGATTATCCTCTTGGGTTTTTGACCGAGAACGACGTTGTTGAGCGTATCTCCGAGAACGCCTATGTGCATGGTAAACGACTTTACCTCTACGACAGTTAGCAGCGTGTCGCCTTGATACGAACGTCCGATAAAAATCTCATAAAGTGCATTTGCGAGTGCGCGTTGAATGTACTGCACGGTGTAGTAAAACTTAAAGATTCCGAAAAACATCGATTGAAAAAGCACAAAAAAATTCTGCGAAAATTGGTTCAGAAAACAAAAAGCAGCGGGGGTTCAGCGCGGAAAAGCAGAAAACGCACAATCGTTCAGAGCGGCAGTTTCTTTTTACCTCTCTTACTGGAACCACTCATAAGCACTGTTTTTTCTAAAATATTTAAGAAGTCTTAATCAGATGCGGAATTTTTTGGGACTTTTGGGAGGCTGATTTGTGCCAGCTTACGTCACTCAAAAACGATAACGATAGTTTTTACTACCTGCTGGTTGTCATTGACGTGCTCAGCAAGTTTGCAGTTTTAGAGCCGCTACACGATAAAACTGCTCAAGGTGTGGCTACGGCATTCGAAAAGATTCTCAAAAGAGCCAACGGGCGTGTACCCGTCTGCTTGCAAACAGACGAGGGAAAAGAATTTGTGGGTGGTGCCCTGCAGAGGGTTCTCAAGAACCTCAACATTTTATTGTGTTGAAACCTGCGGATGTAAACCTGTACAAGACTGCTAAAGCTCAGGCATATCTACAGAGGCGCACTCTTTCGAGAGACGAGAAACAAACATCATCGGAACACGCTAAATACAAGGTCAGCGACTATGTATGCATCAGTCAGTCTAAAAGGTCCTTTGCGAAAGGGTTTGAAAAAAATTTTAGTGTAGAGATTTTGAAAGTGAAAAGCGTACGAACTGCAAGATCTTGATAGTAAAATTATCGACGGCTTTTTTTTATAACCAAGAGCTTGCCCGTGTGGGTTCCGCGCGCCTGCTAGCAGACCAGCAATTCAAAATCGAACACGTCATCAGAACGAAAGGTCGCGGATCTAAAAAACAATTGTTTGTAAAGTGGATCGGCTATCCCAACAAGATTAACTTTTGGTATAAACTCGTCCGACGTTCAAGCGCCTTAAAACATGGATAACGTGGAGTCCTTTTATTTGGTACTTTCAAGTAGTAGTAGTGTTGTGTACTATCCCGATAACGCGACTACATGCTTTACCACGCACATGTGCCGCGAAATAAGACTAACGGGTGATTGGCACGTCAGGCTAGCCGAGATTCACGTACTGTGTACGGTTATGCATATTCAAGAATCCGAAGCTTCTTACACGTTTAATTTGGGCATGGAGACACATGAAGTTTCCGTAAACGATGAATTTTACAATTTCCGGCACTGTATATACGAGAGTATCGACCAACTACGGAAATAAATAAAGTGCGCGATGCACGTGAACATCAAATACTCACACCCACAGAGTTTGAGAAAGGCTATTATACTTTGCAGTTTGAGAAAGGCTATTATAACTTGTGCATGCAAAGAACCTCACTACACGAAATTTAACGAAAAAATTCGACGTATTTTCGGCTTTGAAGATTTTACACAGAGACAGACAGGAACTTTTGTCACATCAAACTCTGGTATAAACGCTAACGTATGCAGCAGACCAGCGTGTCTAGCCCGGGCTATACCAGATCAGCTGTACGTTTACACCGATATATGCACCCCTACAGTTTGCTCCGATGCACTACGTACCCTTGCTGCATCATTCTTTTCAAAATATCATTATCGATATAAGAGACCAACTTGGTCAGAAAATATCATTTGAGTACGGAACTCTGACGGTTACGCTTCATTTTAAGCGTAGCCAATAAACCATGCCGAAATGAGTCATTACGTAAATTATTACAAAGCACAACTAGATGGCGGCAGTGGTGTCAAAAACGTATTTGTAGGATCAGCGTACCAGCGAGGCTCGGGTATCGATAGTTTCTTAGGTTCGATTTTTCGACAAATCGCCCCTTACATCGCTAGCGGTGCAAAGGCTGTGGGAAAAGAAGTCGTTCGCGCTGGCTTTAACGTGATGGACGACGTCGCGAATAACGACTCTAGTTTCAAAGAATCCTTTGACACACGTTTCAAAGAGTCTGGTAAGAATTTGAAGAGAAAAGCAGCAAATAAAATATCCGAAACGATGAAAGGCAGTGGATATAAGGCGCGTGCGTCCAAGCGTAAACGGCAGTCGAGAAAGAGTCGTGTAGATGCACGCAACATACTCCGCAAGAAGAAAGCTGTCGGAAACAACGCAGTAGTAAGAAAAAACCGTCCAGGCGCCGGAGGACCAGAAAATCCATCGAAAGCAGCTCTTTTCTTCACCGTAAGCCTGTATCGTCTCTCAGTGACGAAAGTGATTCACCTTTGGAATTTTTAGTTCCGAGTTCAACGGAACATTACATAGATCTCGCGCACACCATGCTACATTTGACCGTGCAGTTTTTACCATCGGAAACGGAGTTGGAAAATGTAAAGGTTGCACCCGTCAATAATTTTATACACTTTGTTCGATCAGATTGACATATTTTTCAATCAAAAATTAGTTTCCCCGCCAAACAACGCCTATCCTTATAGAGCCTATATAGAAACACTATTAAATTACGCTTCTCCGGCAATAAATTCAAATCTGACTTCTGGATTGTGGTACGGCGATTCACCAGGATGTATGGACGTGTCGCCGGCCATAACCCACACCACTGCAGGCGCCAACATTGGTGCTCTCAATCAACAACATTACTCAGTCAGCACGAGTCACGGGTATTTTTTCGCTGTGGTGGTGGGGGATAACGCCCCGATGTTACCTCAGCCATAGTCGTTGACAGACTGTTTTTCAGGGCCACTTCTTCTAACCTTTTATCTATACTGTTTAGCAAGCCTTGGGTACATATACGTATTGCACTTTGTCGTCATGAAATATACACGAACGAAAACGAAATTCATCCAGAGTGTCCTGCTTTAAATCCAAAAGTAAGTAGCTATGCGCTCGGCAGCAGGCATCGATATACGCTTCTTGTAAAAATTTCGGGTCTTCGGGCTAGACTTGACTTGACTTTTAAAGAGCACGATATAATTCGTGTTGAGCGATAGGTCGCACTGATTTGCGCCCTTATGAAAAATGTTTTGCGTGATGAAAATCACACTTATATTTTTATGATGACAACCTTTGGTGAATAAATCGAGTACCGTGTTATTCGAGGATTCGCGCATTAGACCGTCGAGAATTAGTAATTTTTTCTTATCGTTATCTTGCGAATAATCGTTCGGTTGTGGTAAACCCTCTCGAAATTCTATACCACGATCACCGGATACTTTAAGTTCATTTTGGTACGCGTCTTGCCATTCAGCATAGTAAAAGAGAATGCGCTCGAATCGCATGTTACACATGTGAGGCAGCTTGGCGAGAAAACGTTTCACAAAGACAGTTTTTCCACACATCGTGGGACCCGACACGATGCACGTGAATAGGTGTTTCCAACGTGTATCCATGCTGAATACTGAGTAAAAAGTCTCTGGTTTGTTAATTTTATGAAAAAGATACTAACCAATCGAACCACCCAATGACCACCGCGGCATTGGCGGTGGCGGCCGCGGCGGCGGCGGCAGCACGGGCACTAGCTGATTATGCACACGCGTTCATCAGCCGAGCTACCGCGAGGACTAGCTTATTTTGATGTTTATTTCAGCTTATTACCGCGATGAATCAGCTGATAATTTAGCAGCGGTGGGCTACTTCAGCTGATGCGCCCACCGCTAGTGTTGACAATTCAATGGAGAAGGATTTGGCTTATAACTCTTTATATATATATTATTGTTATTATAGTTATTCATAAATTATTTATCGATACAGAAAATTTTTTAATACATTGTCATTTATTAAAAAGTATATCTACACATTTTTTTTTGTTTTTACACAGTAGTTAGATCGCAGCATTAATTACTAGCAACGACGAAATGTATACAGTCTTATTGCTTATAGCCAAAAGGTAGAGAAAGACTTTTCGATATATATCGTCTTTTTTTCAGAACAGTGCTAGAGGTTTTTAAATTCAGTGCACGTTACAACTTCGTGGCTAGCTGTGCATCATGGTCTCTATGTATGTACCCTCACCGTACCCTCTGAGTTCATCCGTCATATCGCCCAAAAGATTTCCCAAAGGGGGTTCGCATTCGCTCGGATTGCTCTCGTTTTTCACAAAAACGCACGAATCAGTGTCACAGTACAATAATCTACCTTGGAGATGCTCAATGTGTCTGTAAAGTTCTAATCGTGCTTGAGCAGTCGTGTAAGCGGCGATCACGACATTGGTGTGAGGGGACGGTGCCACGGCTTCTTCTATAAATTGCCAGTTGACGTACATTCTTTTTTCGCCTACCGGTAAGACACTACAAACTTCTTTATAAGGGCAAGTTAAAAGTTTCAAGAAAGCTTCTCGCGTCTTTACAATCGTTGTCTGTTTAAAATTGTGCGCTGACCTAACTTACCCCAAAGACTGTTCAAACACAATTTGGCAACCACGCGCAACTCCGGATTTTTTCAATTTTTTCGCGATCCAGTGCGATACCCTCATCCCTCTTGTACTCGTGTAAGTAACGGACTTTCGAGGCATCGTCCGCGCACCAGTCTGGATAACCGCTGGACTCTTGCTTAATTTTCAAAAAAGTGTTGACGTATTCGGTAAAAAGTCCACCGCTGTAGCCATCGAAACGCGTAGTCTCGTACTGCCAAACGATATATATCTCGGTTATACGATAGCCAAGTTCAAGGGCTTTACGCAGTTCGTCGGCCACCCACGTGCCTGTAAACTCACGTTAATGTTTTCATGAGTACAGTCATTCTCTCGCGCTTCCTCGCAGCAAGATCGGCAAAGCGCAAAGAGCAAACGTCCGAGCATCTTAACAGGTAAAACAGGTAGATATAAGTTTCGCGGAGGAAGAACTTTACATTTAATTAGACCGTCGACACGATCGAGTTTGTTATTATCGCCATCAGTCAACTGATGACATTCACCCCCCACGTAAATACGCGGATGACCTATCGGAAACTGACCGCGCTTGCACACGGGTTATAGAGAACATATATCTGTGTATTTGATTTTCTCGTTCTCTTTGACTTTGTAAAAAGGAATAATATTTTCAGTGCGTCCACCGAAAAAAGCGTCGCGAGGATTTAAAGTTATCTGACTCATTACCGGATGATTTTTCACAAATCGCGAAATTTCAGGATATTTTACTTTTATATCGTCAAACTGACACTCCCACATGACGCGAACTTCGTAACCGTGTTCCCGGATTTTCTGCAGTTTTGCGGTGGTATTTTCGTAGGACTCGTCGAAAGAGCGTCCGTAAGACAGAGGTTTATCGCGATTTTTATCGAAACATTTCGGACAGCCGTGTGTGTAACAGCCCTCGTACTCAAACACTATGCCTTTTTCAACCGCCTGCAGTACCCGTCTACCAGGAAACCTTCGGGTAACCTAAACTCTCGCGCTCTACCAGCGTGAATGATTGCTCGGCCGAATTCGCGCGCGCACTGGAGCAGCCACGCTATAGATTTTTGAGAATGCATATCCCCTGACGATACCTTGTTGGAGGAATAATGCCTATTGTGTTCGAGGTTAGAAAGTTTTTTCTATAAATGAGGGAACATGCACTCGCTATGGTCGTTGCCTCGGTGAAAGGACAGATTTTACCGACGTTCAAAAATATTTTTCTAAAAGCGACACACGTGAGTCTCAAAACCTGTACATCAGCACGACAATAATCTACAAGCTCCTTCTGAAAATTGAATAAATAATTAGGAGCGGTCTCATTGTACTATGAATAAAAAGCCTCTCTCTCTATCGCCGACATATAATCGGGCGCATAATAATGCAGGGCGGGCATCGGTCCCTCGTAATTCTGTTTTTCAGCTTTATTGAACAGGTGTGGAAAATACCCTTTTTCACACCCTGTGGTAGACCAAATGTTTTTGGTAACGCGCTCAACCGCATGTGGAAATAATTTAGACTATCTATAAACTTGGTGCGACCACATTGAATCAAAATTATGTTTTTTCCGTTGAGTATTACTTTTGGTATAATATTTTTACGCTCCTCGACTAATTCCTTCAATACGAACTGCGTGTCAAACCCGCCGGCATTATGCGCGATGCATATAATTTTATCGAAAATAGACTTTGAACGAATGTATAAATCAATGAACTGTTTTATAATGTTTTGCCGAAACACAAATTCACGTATACCACAAGATCGCAGCGTTGGTTCAAATCGTTGTCACTATCGATACAGTCGATACATACTTGCTGAACTACACACAAGTTCGGTATATGCAGACGCGTGTCCGGATGATTTTTATATGGTACATCTTGGCGCGTTTCTAGATCGTAAAAAACGTATAGATATTTTTTATTTTTATCGGCGTTTCCCTTTTTTTTCAAAATTACGCACAGGCTGCATAAAGCATAGTGCATTCAGCGAGTGACTTGCTCGACATACTTTGCAGTGATGGATACCGCACTCGTGTTTACCACGGTACACGTAAACGTGTTTCTGACAAGTCTGGAAAATTTTTACGAGACTACAAAGTTCTTTATTCTTTACTTTGTACGTCCCGGGTATCTTATGATTTGTAAAGCATGCATTCCCAAAAAAACTTCGCAAACACTCATTACATTTCAAAATTTTACTATCATTCTGTTTACACGCAGGCGTTACAAAATAACTCGAACATATAGTCGAGCATACGTACTGATCCACATATTCATAACGCTTATTACAATGTGTGCAGAAAAAACGACTTCCCAGAGCACCCAGTAAATTTAAAATTGTATCAAAATGACGCTCGCGGGCATCGTGACAAAGATATATTACATCCGGGGAATCTAGTCCATATACATCTTGTAGCAGACGGCGATGCCATGCGTAATGAGCTTGAAATTGCTCAATTTCGTGAAATCCACAACCTTCCTCGGCTACAACTACCCCGGCCCCTGCTACCAACTCTAGAGCGCGTTGTTTTTGTAAAAGACGTCTACCGTCGGAAATATTTCTCCATATTTTTTTTACATCCGCGGTAGCATTTTTTTCAAGTCTATAAACGCCTGCCCTACGACTAGAGTACGCGGTAAACATAAGACTGCTTCCCGATAGTATCCACGTTCAATTTTATTCTGCTACGCCCCGCTCCAGTCGGCATGTTTACATAGGTCGCTTCTAAAAGAAATCTTTCGTCTATTTCAAAATTCTCATTACTAACAAGTAACCACAAAAATCATCGTACATGAAATTTACAATTGGACGCAGCGACAATCCCGCAGTACCTTGAGAAAAATGTTCACTATTAATCGTGACGCCTATTAAATCATTGCTGACTCCTAATGAAATCAAGTGTGCAGGGGATGGCTCAAGTATACGTAAAGTCAAACGTACAGAATTAACACGAAATCTATGAACGTACTGGTTGCGCGCTTCGACTATCGTAAATCTCGTACCAGGCGGCTCAACTGATAGTTCAACGACCTCTTCGCTCTCTGCATCGTCGCTGCTGCTGCCGCTACTGCTACTGCTGCTGCCGCTGGTGCTGGTGTTGCTGCTACCTTCGGCAGCAGACGCGCCCCCGCCGCCACCGCCGCCTTCCTGCGATAAGTGACTGTCTCTTTCGACTACCGGTGTATCAGCGTTACTCGCATCGGTTCCCCCTCTCAAAAGACGGTGACGCCGAGATGTTTTCGTTTCGCCCCAATGGTGCGTGATATATGCCTATAAAGGATTTAAAATGTAGGATAGCTATTTTTTTTATTTTTTTTATTGGAAAGTTTCATTTGTTTATTTTATTTATTTTTACGTCTACAAAATACAAAGTTTTTTATTAAAAACTTTAAACCATATCGAGTAAAAACAATTTTATTTATGTAATTATCAATATAAGCATATACAATTTTTCTACAATTTTCTACAATTATATATAGTTGTATATATAGCTTATATATAGTTAAAAAATACTGTCAGTTTCAATGAAATATATATATATATATATATATATATATATATATATATATATATACTAGGGGGATACCCCCATGCTCGCGCCACTCGCCAACCCCCAAAGCATCATGAAATTTTTTGTTCTTATGAAGGTTTTCTATTTTTCCACACTACCCGGAAGGTAAATAGATTGGCGCGTTTTTTTGTTTTGTTAATTAAGCTTTTATATACATTCAAATTTATGTTTTGAGGAGGGCATGAGGAGGGCTGGGAGGAGGGCTATGAGGAGGATACAAACAGGAGGGGCGAGGAGAGGCGAGGAGGGCAAAAAATAAGATCAAAATAACGTATTTTTAGAAACGACATTACCTTGTTTTGAGGAGGAGAAGAGGAGGGCAAAATGAGGGGCGAGGAGGGGCGAGGAGGGCGTAAATCTTGTAAGATTTACAAACAACTATATAATATAGGAAGATATATATATATATATATATATATATATATATGGGTCAATCCATGCCAAAACGCACACGGCTCCGCCCAAAAATGGTAAAGACTTAGAAAAACTTGTATAGGGTCAAAATTTAGGGTTTTTTATGTAGAATCAATAGCTATGTGGCGCTTTTCAAAATTTTCAAAATGGAGGTCCCAAAAACCCGATTTTCTGACCAGTTTTCCGAAAATTTTCCGATTAATCGTTCATAAAAATAAAGATAAAAGACGAAAATTGTGAGTAAAGGTCATTTTATATGTTTTCGGGTACGCTGAATCCGAATCCGCTGACCGTTTAATCATCTCACTCCAGAATTTTCTCTAACCTCAAAAAATACCTCAAAAACGCTCAAACTGGCTTGATTATTATGGCTAGATAAAGGTTCGTGACGATGCATTTGTTCCTTTCAAGGGTCGCGTATTTCAAATGTATTAAGGGATTAAAAAGATATACTTTAAATAATATGTAAACCAAAAAATACCTTTTAAAAAGGTCTAAGCTAGGAAAGTATTGCTAACTTTTATTGATTTCATTTTAAAAAAATACACTTTAAATAATATGTAAATAACTATATAACAAAAATTTGTTCTTATAAAAATGGTCTGCTAATAAAATATATTTTATTAAATTATTAAATTCAATATAAATATATATTTTATTTTAATTATCTATATGCAAACTGTAATAAATATTAAACAAATTTTAATTTTGATAGCTTTTATATAATTAAATTAATGAAAACACTGAAATCTAATGATAATTATCAAGTATTTTTCAACCATTTTTATACAAAAATATTTTATTTTAATTATCTATATTCAGACAGTGATAAATAATAAACAAATTTTAATAATCATGATAATTCTTTTTACAATTATATTAAGGAAAACACTGAAATCTAATGACGATCGTCAAGTATTTTTTAAAATTATTTTAAATTGATATTCTTTTTATCCTTACAGGCAAAGCCCGCGCACTGCGAATTCGTGCACTATATAATTCAGCGCACTGTTAATGTTCAGCCTCTGCAAACTGTTAAGTTAGGGTCGTAGCGCTTCAATGCTATTGGCCGCCATAGCAGTGATTTTGTATAGTACGCGGGGTCTAACTGTATGTAGATAATAATAAATGCCATGCAATTAATACAACTAAAAATTCAATCACTACCCTTTAAACATGACTGCTCGAAGTACAAGCTCCTTGAATATTAATCTGGTATTTTGCTTTCATTGGTCTGAAATAACTCGCAATATTAACATACAAGATCTATATCAACATCTGATACTCGGTATTATTACTGAACAATGAAAGCAAAATACCAGAATAATATTCAAGGAGCTTGTACTTCGAGCAGTCATGTTTAAAGAGTAGTGATTGAATTTTTAGTTGTATTAATTGCATGGGATTTATTATTATCTACATACAGTTAGACCCCGCGTACTATACAAAATCACTGCTACGGCGGCCAATAGCATTGAAGCGCTACGACCCTAACTTAACAGTTTGCAGAGGCTGAACATTAACAGTGTGCTGAATTATATAGTGCACGAATTCGCAGTGCGCGGGCTTTGACTGTAAGGATGAAAAGAATATCAATTTAAAATAATTTTAAAAAATACTTGACGATCGTCATTAGATTTCAGTGTTTTCCTTAACCCTTGTCCGACACACTGGGTCGTTCGTGACCGGGCCTTATACTTTTCAAATTCCCCCCCCCCCCCTTAATGTTCGGAAACTGGGCCAGTAGTACCATCTAGTTGTAGTTGGAGAGTAGCTCTTTCACTTAGTATAGTTTCCGGTGAGTCAAGTGCGTCAGTCTGTCTGTGACACCTGAGTGAATTGGAGCGGGGTCGTCAACGACCCCAGAGTGTCGGCTACAGTTGAGATTGTTTTTTTTTTCGAATTTTTGTTTCGCGTGTTTTGTACTACAAATTGTCGAAGAAGCTGAGTAAACTATGTTTTGAAAGTGTGATTTTTTTTTCTTCACAAACTAATAGTATTTTGAATATCGTAAGATGGCCTACAATCTTCGACGTCGCACTATTCGGCAAGAGCTCCTCGATGAGACGCAAGAAGTTCCTTCCGAGGACGAAGAGGCTCAAGAGAGCGAAGGGAGTGAAAGTGGAGGAGTTTCTGGGCATGAATCCGAATATTCCGACGCTACGGATGCGTCCTCAGAATTGGATGTGGACATGGAAGATGCCACTTTGGACAAGCGTCTTTTAGAGTCAAGAGCCCGGGGACGGCCGAGCTCTACTTTGAAAGGCAAAGATGGCTTCAAATGGACGACAAGAGCTCCTGAGCGTCGTTCTGGTTAGTACTATAGATATATAATACGCATAGTAGGGAAGATTAGAAAGAAGGGCTGTGCAGGTAGCGGGGGTATACAAACACCTGAAAGAAAGAGCGAGCGAGCGAGAGGTTATAAAAGAGAAAGCGAGATTGTGAGAGTAGAGGGGGAAGGGGAACTCTAAAGGGACATAAAAAAAAGGAAAAGAAACAGAATATAAGTGGGATAGGAGAAAGCAAGAGTGAAAGAGAGGGAAAAATGGAGCGCAGTTTGAAAATTCAATTTGTTTTTGCAGATCGAGTAAGCGATGTTTTACCTGCCTATGTACCTGGACCAAATGGTGATGCCAAAAATCTTGATTCTATTGAAAAGTTTTGGGATATACTTTTCAACGATGAAATGATCGATATTATTGTGGAACATACAAATAATAAGATCGAAGAAGTCTGTTTGGTGTTGGTTGCCGCAGACAAAGCAGAAAGCTACCATCACTTGACTGATCGTGATGAGATTTGAGCATATATTGGCGTCTTATATTACCAAGGGCTTGTGATGTGTATTTCACGTCCCAATAATATTAAATACGGGCAGTCAATCGCGACCCAGTCACCCGTCACCAGAGCCGAGCATTCTCACATTTAATTAGTATTGTTATTAATGGGGGGATTGTTATTTATTTGTTGAGGGAATGAGGATAAGGAGTCGCGACCGAGGAAGGCCGCAGACCGGCACACGCACGCACACACCCATGCCAGCGGCACCAGCTGATCGCCGCAGCGACGACTGCTCGGAGCGAGCAACGGCGACGAGCCTACACACATATGCACAGCACCAACATCACTGCACACTGTACGCGCGACCCTCTCTCTCTCGCTTGCTCTTTCTTCCTCGCCTCTCGAGGAGGATGAGCCGCTGCCCGCGCACACACATACACATACGCGCGCGCGGCCGCCCTCTCTCCCGATGCACGCAGACGCGGGAGGAGAGAGGATTCACAGCAGCAGCGGCGGCTTCCTCGAGGCACACCATCTCGGCTGTAGCCACGAGAGAGAGAGAAAGAGAGAGAGAGAGAGAGATATACCGACACGGCTGTCGGCAGAGGGGAGAGCTAGCAGCCGCCGCGCCGCGAGCCGCATGAAGCTGCCGGCCTCTCCTAGCGTAGGCCGACGCGCGCACGTCGCCGCTGCCAACTGTGTTGGTCCGGCAGCGACAAAACCGAAAGCGCCCGATATAGATATACACGCCGGGTTGCCACGCGTGTATATCTAGCAGTTCATAATTGCCCGCGCTGCGTGGACAGGGCGGCATTCGCGGAGCGAGCCAATGAGAAGTAGCGACTCAAATCACCGCTGACTTGGCCTTGATTTTTGCATCTAGGGAAAATCAAGGCCAATCACTGTAAAGAAAAGGGCGGAAGCAACAAGTGTTTGAGCTGAAGTTGTGCGAGTAGAAAAGCCAAAATTTTGGAAGAGATTTCCGCCCTCTCCGATTTTGAGCATTGACCGCCCGGCCTTCAGCGACGATAGACGTAGCGAGAGTTTTGCCTGCCGTTCGAGCGTAGTAGACCGCGTGGAGAGATATTGCCCGTCCGCCCGTCGACGACGTAGACGTACTCACTGAGAGCTAGATATTGGGTGAACATTACCCGGCGACCTTATGACCTACGAGGAAGGACATCGCGAGACGCGCCCGATTAGCGACGGTGAGTGGACTGTAATTGTCAAGCTTCCCTCGGCACTTGCAAGTAAAATATATGAAACAATTGTCGTACATTGCCGCCATGTACTCGGGGTTTTTAGGAGAATAAATCCGTGGTGGTGTGACACCGTTATGTAAGATCAGTGCGTGTCGGGCCGGGATTAAATTCAAGTATTAGTGTGGGGAAATTTACGCGACTCGGAAATCTCGGGAGACGTGGTGAGTTTGGTCGTCGCGAGGGACGCGTGAGAAGGCTAGCGTAGCCATGTTTGTGTAGCGACAAATTCATTGTGTGAAATTGTAAATTGTGGCGACCGTGCGTATTTATATTAGAAATAAAGCTTAAGTATAATTAAAGAGAAATTAATGAGTGTTCGGTATAAATTTATTAATTCCTGATTTTTCCTCTTCACGGAACTTCCTCTGGGAAAGGGCTCGTGCCGAGTTAGCCGCGCTTTACCTGGCGCCCATTAATTTAGAAAATTTGGTAAAGTGTCGAGATAATAAGAAACCATAGTAACCACCACGTTACAGGCTATGGAAATCTGCCAATGTAGATAATGACAGACTTTGGGATGAAAAAAATGCCATTACGCTCTACAGATGCGTTTTCCCAAGACTGAGATTTACCTTTCTAGGCTCTTGTTTGCGGTTTGACGACAAGAAGTTGCGAGGTGAGAATAATAGATTTTCTGCAATTCGTCAAATCTGGGATATTTTCATGATGAACTGTCAACAGTATTATACGCCGTGCAATAAATGCACTGTTGACAAACAGTTGTTGAGTTTTCGAGGCAGATGTGTGTTTCGTATGTACATGAAGGATAAGCCAGATAAATACGGATTGAAAATAGTTACGCTAAACGATGCAGAAACCTCATACTTGGTAAATATACTTTCATATTTCGCACTCCGTTTTGGGAAATACATATAGCAGTTTTTTAATATCAATCTAATTTATTTCAGATTTACGGAGTGCCCTATTTAGGCAAGGGATCTGCTGTCGTTCGAGAAGAAAAGATCCACGAGTATTTTTTTCGGATCGTTACTGCTCCTATCCATGGCTCTCATCGTACAGTAACTTGTGACAATTGGTTCATGTCTGTACCTCCACTCCAGCGTATGCTGCCTACACCATACTACATGACAATTACTGGAACGATGAGAAAGAATAAGAGAGAAATACCAGCTGAAATGAGAGTTGCTTCCAAGTCACCGCCAGAGTCCAAGTTCTTCCATGCAGATAATCTTACGCTGGTCAGCTTTACACCATAGAAAAATAAAATCGTTTTGCTACTTTCTTCATATATGCACACAACAGAAGTTACAGATAGTAAGCCTAAAATTATTCATCACTATAATAAAACAAAAGGAGGAACCGACACTTTTGACCAGCTATGCCATTCGTATACGGTGACGAGAAGGACGAATCGCTGGCCAATGAGAATTTTTTACGGCATGCTTGACCAGGCTGCGGTGAACTCTCGCATTCTCTTGAAGTGCAAACTCAAAGCTGATGATTCCAATGACAAGTGTACTGCGATCAGTTGCCTTGAGAAACTTTCATTGTACCTGATCAGACCGTATCTACTGAAAAAGTACAACGACACGGTCACTTTGCGCCGTGACTTGAAAGTCGGCATTGCCGGGATTCTAGGCCTCGACGTTCACAAAGAAGGAGGATATGAACGAGTGAAATTACCGAAAAGACTGAGATGTGTAGACTGCTCGCGAAAAACGGATAGAAAAACAAATCAGGGTTGCGTAAGTTGTCAGCGCCCCATTTGCGAGGTTCACCGTTTGATGTTTTGTAAAACGTGTTCGGGCATGTAATCAATAATATTTTCATCGGCTAAGTTATAATAAAGTATGTTTTTCGATTAACTTGACTATTTTTCTTCATTCCTCGATTTATTTTTGTGAATTTTCAGTATTAAATGAGGTTTGTAATGAAAAAATGCACTTTTGAATAATGACTGAAATTCTGATATTCATTCTTCAAAATAAATACCTTTTTTTCAGCGGGCACTATCACAATATTTTTTTATATAAAGAAATATGTTTCGACAGAATGCTGCTGGAATTTGAGCGTCCAATTCGCAAAATTGAAAAAGTTATGAATTTTGAAGTAAAACTGGTCATTATTCGGAGTTTTTTGCAAACTATATTTTTTTTAACAAATTATATTGAAATTTTTTTTTTATTTTACGATAAAAAACAGCTTAGTTCACTTAGAATAGACGATTATGTGGCTGGGATCAAAAACGCCCCAGTGTGTCGGCTATGATTGTCGCCAGAAGTGTGTCGGCCAAGGGTTAATATAATTGTAAAAAGAATTATCATGATTATTAAAATTTGTTTATTATTTATCACTGTCTGAATATAGATAATTAAAATAAAATAATTTTGTATAAAAATGGTTGAAAAATACTTGATAATTATCATTAGATTTCAGTGTTTTCATTAATTTAATTATAAAAAAGCTATCAAAATTAAAATTTGTTTAATATTTATTACAGTTTGTATATAGATAATTAAAATAAAATATATATTTATATTGAATTTAATAATTTAATAAAATATATTTTATTAGCAGACCATTTTTATAAGAACAAATTTTTGTTATATAGTTATTTACATATTATTTAAAGAGTATTTTTTAAAATGAAATCAATAAAAGTTAGCATTACTTTCCTAGCTTAGACCTTTTTAAAAGGTATTTTTTGGTTTACATATTATTTAAAGTATATCTTTTTAATATCCCTTACTACATAAAATCGAAATTAATAAAAGGTAGCAATACTTTCCTAGCTTAGACCTTTTTAAAAGGTATTTTTTGGAAGATTTATATTTATGTTGAATTTAATAAAAAATATTTTATTTGCAGTTCACATTTACCAAATCAAATTTTTGTTATACAGTGATTTACATATTATTTAAAGTGTATTTTTTTTATTAATCTTTATATAAAAAAGAGGAATTCAATGAGAATTTTTGTATGTACGTACAATACAATTTCATTCTGTTATTCTCGTTATAAAATTGAGTGCTCCAATTTTTGTTATATTTTTACTATTACATAACATGAAATTTTTGATATACAGTTATTTATATATTATTTAAAGTGTATTTTTTAACAACGAAAGCAATAAAAGATAGCAATACTTTTCTAGCTTAGACCTTTTTAAAAGGTATTGTTTGGAAGATTTATTCTGTTATTCTCGTTAGAAAATTAAGTGCTCCATTCTTTGTTATATTTTTACTATTACATAAAGCGAAACTTTATTGTTAATTTTACGGAAAAAATAAATTATTTAAAGAAGAAACCATACTTTCGTAGTTCAAACCTTTTTAAAATAAATATACTTTCTAAAAAATAAGAAATATTGTACTTTATTACAAATGTATCAAGGTATGTGTAACAACTGCTATTTCGCTTTGGCTCAATCATCGTACCTTTATCCGTAATAGTTCATTTACTTATGGAATTTACTTATCGAATGAACTGATACAAATAAAGATGTGATAATTGATCTTATCGAATGAACTATTACGGATAAAGATATGATGATTGAGCTTATATTATACTGCGTATTATTTATATCAATAAGTAAATATACTGTACATTCCTTCTATGATCATTAGTATAATAACCTTCATTAAGGGGGTGTCAAACCATTCAATTTTCCCGCCGAAATTTCTAACCTCAAATTCTTTAACAACTGATTACAATTAATAAATAAACTAAATTATGATACTCCATAATACAATTATCTACCACTGTGCGAAGTTTCAAACAAAAACTTATAAACCTCTACGAATGCCATTCGAACGAAATTTATATTAGTCTATTAGTCTAGACTCGAACCTTCAAATTTCGTTCGAAAGCCATTCGTAGAGGTTTTGAAGTTTTTGTTTGAAACTTCGCACAGTGATAGATAATTGTATTACGGAGGGCAATGATCTCTTAGTTTTTCATAATTATACTTATTCTTTTAATTAAAGCCAATATTTTATAATTCTCGGGTCGGTAAGGTAGGAAGGATAAAAATTGACTTTGACACCCCCTTAAACGTGATATGCAAGCCTTTATCATACATTTCAACATATTTGTGTTGTTTAGTGACTCAACTGGAACCAGAAGATCTCGTTTGTTCTAAATATATGTTTTTGGCGCAAGTGTTTTGGAACAAAGTAGATCATCTGGTTGTAGTAAATTAATCAAACAATACAAATATGTTGGAATATGTGACAAGGGCTTGCATATTAAGTTTCAAGTGTGCACGATGCACAAGGTTTGAGATCTACAATTTTTAATTACCAAAATCTTGAAAAACTGAATTTATATAAACGTGGTATGTCCTGCAGACTTGAAACTTAATATGTAAACCCTTGTTACATATTTCAACATATTTGTATTGTTTGATGAATTTACTACAATTAGATGATCTACTTTGTCTCAAAACACTTGCACTAAAAGCATATATTTGGAATAAACAAGACCTTCTGGTTCCAGTTAAGTCACTAAACTACGCAAATATGTCAAAACATATTACAAGGGCTTGTTCGTAAAGTTTTAATGCACGAGTGAAAACTGCTGCTTTGGCAGTACAGCAGAAGATGTACCAACAGCAGCATATGTATCAGCAGCAGCATCAGTAGACTTAGATGACGAGCCTCAGTAAAACCTCGATTAGCAGCAGAAGTATCAGCATAAGCAACGGAAACTAGATGCACAGCAGTAAGCGGCTGTGGCTCCTAGATACGCAGCTGCAGCACACGCAAAACCCTAGACCAGTAGCACAAGTGGAAGCTGCACGAGTAACAGTAGTAGTAGCATCAACACAAGTAACAGTAGATTCTGGATTTTCAGCTGTAGTAGTTCTGAAAAAATAGCAGCAGCAGTAGGCCGTGTACCACTAGCAGCAACAGTTGTAGATCCTGGACGAGCAGCTGTTGTCGAAGCTACATTTGAGGCAGCACAAACATCAGAAGCTACATGCATAGTAGTAGCAGAAGTGGCTCCTAGAGGTGCAGCTATGGACAAGTAGCAGCAACAGTAGCATCAGCACGCCTAGCAGGACCCTGAACAGCAGCAGAAACAGTGTAGGGACCTATAACAAAAGTTCAAACAGCTCAATCAGTATCAATAGACTGGGCTTGAGCAGCAGTAGTTAATGCAGCAACAACAGTAGATGCTAGATGTACAGCTCTAGTAGATGCTCCACATACATCTCCAGCAGTTGAACCTGAACATACTCCTGTAGTGAATGCTGTGTGTACAGCTACAGCAGCCGTTGATCCTGGTCCAGGAGCTGGAATAGATCCTTGACATGCAGCTGTTGAAAGCTGCACATATTTCTTTTTTCTTCCTTAAAGAGTTATCGGCTCCAAGCCATGTACTCTAATGCTGCACATATAGCAGAAGCAGCTGGCCCTGGTTGAAGAGCTGTATGTCTGAAAGCAACAGTGCAAGCTGTTAAGGCACAGACTGCAGTAGAATACTGTGTACACTGTATTGCAGCACTAGCAGCAGCACGAACCGAAGCACAAGCACGAGCACAAGTAGCAGTAGAAGATCATCAACGGCCACAATAGAGGTACTCGGAATAACCTCCAAACCGAGTCACTTGCGATGCGTACTCCCATCATTTTCGATCCGGCAGCTCCTTCGCCGAGCTGACACGGACACATGGCGTCGCTGTCAGGCAGGTACTTTGCACTACGCGAATTTATGCACTTTATTCGACCGAGAATCGAGATCGCGGTGAGCGGTGCGTTGACAGCCGAATCGGCCGCTTCAAAACACACGAGCGGACGTGCGAACTCGTCAGCCGGCCGCCAGATAGATGCGCACAATGTATGTGTAGTCGTCAAGCTCGCTTCTCCAGTAGCCAACAAACAGCTGTTCGGCTCCACTTGGATGATAATAACACTATTTTTTTTTGTTCCAATTATATAAAACCAGGACATCATTGCCCTCCCTTTGATAATTATCTAGCTCTGTGCAAAGTTTCATTTGAGATTTTGCATAGCGGTAGATTATTTCGAGACGAAGGGCAACTATGTCTAGGTATTGCGCAATTCATTGTATTTATTTAGTTTCAAGTAATTTATTGCCGTGCACTTGTTCAACCGACTCTGTCGGTAAAGTTTGGGTTTGACACCCTCTTAACTGACGTCTTGACGCAAAATTTCCACTTCCCGTTATCAAGCAGACCTCTTTTTTTGTTATTAGGTTAGGTTAGGTTAGATTTAAGTATATCTTTCTCTATCTATCTATATCTATCTATCTTCACAGGTCTTCACTATATATATATATATATATATATATATATATATATATATATATATATATATATATATATATATATATATATATATATATATATATATATATATATATATATATATAAACTCGAACTCGAATCCCGATCTCGAACGTCTACTATCTCGAATGTAAACGGAAAACAGAACATCTGGAATGCGAATCTCGAATGAATCCGGAAGCTACGGGGGGAAAAACCGCCGCCGAAACTCAATGTATAAATGCTTGGGTGCTAGCCATGCAGAAACCATACTTTCCTCATGGCGCTCCCGCGCCATTTGATCCAAGGTCCGTTCAGCTTGTTCAGTCCAAAATTTGCCCCTAGCCTCAAAATATTTTTCAAAAACGCTCAAATAGGCATGATTACGGACAGATTAAGGATCGTGACCATAAATTTATACGTTTTCGAGATCGCTGATTTTAAGTCTAAGGTCCGTTTCTTTTCGAACAGATCGCTGTTGCAATCCGTTCAAATTGGTAGCTCACATAAGCAAATCATTACGACCACTACCAGCTAGGCTTTGCAGACATTTCGGGCTTGCTTCTGCAGAGAATATGATTTACAGTGGATGTAGGAAAATATCATATACTAGTAATGATACTCATAATGAAGACGTGAACCACAATTCCAACAATGATGATACTCATGATTATGTATAATTATATAAAAAATTATGTATAATTATGTATAATTGTATAAATAATTATGTATAATTATATAAATAATTATGTATAATTATATAAATAATTATGTATAATTATATAAATAATTATGTATAATTATATAAATAATTATGTATAATTATATAAATAATTATGTATAAATATATAAACAATTATGTATAATTATATAAACAATTATGTATAATTATATAAACAATTATGTATAATTATACAAACAATTATGTATAATTATATAAACAATTATGTATAATTATACAAACAATTATGTATAATTATATAAACAATTATGTATAATTATACAAACAATTATGTATAATTATATAAACAATTATGTATAATTATACAAACAATTATGTATAATTATATAAACAATTATGTATAATTATACAAACAATTATGTATAATTATATAAACAATTATGTATAATTATACAAACAATTATGTATAATTATATAAACAATTATGTATAATTATACAAACAATTATGTATAATTATATAAACAATTATGTATAATTATACAAACAATTATGTATAATTATATAAACAATTATGTATAATTATACAAACAATTATGTATAATTATATAAACAATTATGTATAATTATACAAACAATTATGTATAATTATACAAACAATTATGTATAATTATACAAACAATTATGTATAATTATACAAACAATTATGTATAATTATACAAACAATTATGTATAATTATACAAACAATTATGTATAATTATACAAACAATTATGTATAATTATACAAACAATTATGTATAATTATACAAACAATTATGTATAATTATACAAACAATTATGTATAATTATACAAACAATTATGTATAATTATACAAACAATTATGTATAATTATATAAACAATTATGTATAATTATACAAACAATTATGTATAATTATATAAACAATTATGTATAATTATACAAACAATTATGTATAATTATATAAACAATTATGTATAATTATACAAACAATTATGTATAATTATATAAACAATTATGTATAATTATACAAACAATTATGTATAATTATATAAACAATTATGTATAATTATACAAACAATTATGTATAATTATGTATAATTATACAAACAATTATGTATAATTATGTATAATTAGATAAATAATTATGTATAATTATGTATAATTATGTATAATTATGTATAATTATGTATAATTATGTATAATTATATAAATAATTATGTATAATTATATAAATAATTATGTATAATTATGTATAATTATGTATAATTATGTATAATTATGTATAATTATGTATAATTATGTATAATTATGTATAATTATGTATAATTATGTATAATTATGTATAATTATGTATAATTATGTATAATTATGTATAATTATGTATAATTATGTATAATTATGTATAATTATGTATAATTATGTATAATTATATAAATAATTATGTATAATTATGTATAATTATGTATAATTATATAAATAATTATGTATAATTATATAAATAATTATGTATAATTTTGTATAATTATGTATAATTATGTATAATTATGTATAATTATGTATAATTATGTATAATTATGTATAATTATGTATAATTATGTATAATTATGTATAATTATGTATAATTATGTATAATTATGTATAATTATGTATAATTATGTATAATTATGTATAATTATGTATAATTATGTATAATTATGTATAATTATGTATAATTATGTATAATTATGTATAATTATGTATAATTATGTATAATTATGTATAATTATGTATAATTATGTATAATTATATAAATAATTATGTATAATTATGTATAATTATGTATAATTATGTATAATTATGTATAATTATATAAATAATTATGTATAATTATGTATAATTATGTATAATTATGTATAATTATGTATAATTATGTATAATTATGTATAATTATGTATAATTATGTATAATTATGTATAATTATGTATAATTATGTATAATTATGTATAATTATGTATAATTATGTATAATTATGTATAATTATGTATAATTATATAAATAATTATATATAAAATCATTCAGAATTATATACAGTTGTATAGAATTATATATATGCGTATATATGGCTATATAGAGCTATATATATATACATATATATATATATATATATATATATATATATATATATATATATATATATATATATATATATATATATATATATATATATATATATATATATATATATATATATATATATATATATATATATATATATATATATATATATATATATAGGTTTTTGATTCTATATTACCGGGTTTTTGATTTTATATATAAAATCATTCAGAATTATATACAGTTGTATAGAATTATATATATGCGTATATATGGCTATATAGAGCTATATATATACATATATATATATATATAGGTTTTTGATTCTATATTACCGTATATAATCATACATAGATATATAGAGACAAAACTTATATATAACCATATATAGTTTTTAAATGACCATTTCAAACGCCTGCTTTACAACTTTTTTTCACTGTTATTACTAGATTTTTTGTTAAAAAAATATAGTATAGTCAAATATTAGACAAACGCGGCTTTTTTCTAATATACACTATACATAAAAAGTTTTAAAACCCTTTTATAGTGCAATTTATAACGTTAATCAAAACGTATGTTTTATTATTATATTAACATTTTATTTTAAAATTATATACTGAATGATAATAGTACTCACCGATATATTCATCATATTCATTCATCAAATTGTTCAGAGTGTGAATGTCCTGCATATTTCGGCGCGTTATGAATTCTCCATCAGTTAGCACAGCCAATTAATTTCCTCGAAATATCAAACTATGAAGCCGGGCGATCTCACGGAGCGGGCAACATGCAAGTATAAACTTGAAATCACTTTTTAGTTGCACGCATACCATACGATTTACGCGCATTCGCCACTCAAAATCACAACGCCGCCATATAACCTCGTACGAGTTTTTATATCGCAGCATTTTTACAACACGAAAAATAACTGCGCGAAACTTGTCTTCACTGATATTCCGCATCATGCGGAATGAACGAAGCACTTTATTCGACATGATGTGTATATATTCTACTTCACACGACGGAGTTCTCGTAAGTTCCAATCTCGCTACTAGACGGACGTTTCATTTTATTACCAAAATTCGGAGATATAGACAATGAGTAGCAAAAGGGGGTGCACCGGTTTGTACAGCACATGCTTATAGAATGCTCGTTCGGCAATTTGTAGCAACGTCCAGGTGCTAGAAAACATGCTAATCGCTATTCAATGGTGCTTTGAAGCTCTCGATGGTTATACCGATTACGCATCTGCATAGCACCCGCCTGGTCTTTACACGCACACGTCGTGTAATACCCGGCCCTGCGCGTTAAAACAGCCCCCACTGATAAAGGAGTACATAGATAATATGCCTATCTTTAGCCTACAGAGATACAGAGGGACTAAGTTATGGAAGCACCCGTCGAGAATGCACAATTCTAGCACCCGACGCTCCGTCTTTACGCATAACACTCGTCTCTACTACTACTACTACTAAATAACAGCGTTTTACTTGTAAATAGATAACAGATGTTTTTGGTCTTAAGATACTTTTTCTACGCTACATCAGCCCAAAAACGAATATGACAAGATACATAGATGCTTTTTCTCTGTTATCACTTTTTCGGACGGTCGCCCAGATCTTGAAAATTTTTCACTGCACTTTTCAGTATCGATTTTTACGTCGTACGCACCGGACCGCTCGCGCCTTTAGAACTTTACGGAAGTAATCATATTTTTGCGTAAGAAAAACTTTGTAAAAGTGCTAAGAAATAGATGTGTGTATAGTGTCGTCGATATAGTGAATTTTTTATAAAAGTTTGACGTGCAGTGCAAGTGGTCAGTGCAAAAAATTCTGTAGTGCTCATATACATTTAAAAAAATGGAGTTTAACACCGACTGCGCAATGGATGAGTTAATTGCACAGTGCGGACAAGGCGACTACATCGTGCCGATTTCCGAGGACCAGTATGAATGGCTGGACGATTTAATAATTCGTCCGTCGCCGCCATCGTCGTCGCCGCTGCCGTCTTCTGCATCGCTTACCGAGAACTAGTATGAATGGCTGGATGATTTAATAAACTAGCTGTCGCCGTCGTCGTCGTCGGCGGCGGATATATCGACGCGCAACGCACTAGCAACCGATTTAGAGAAATCGGTCGCAACAGTACATTCGACACTATATCGAGATCCGCAAATATTGAGCGGAATGGGGGCCGCAGAAGAGCAGCGGCAAGGCGGGGACCCATCGACAGCCTCTATGCCGGGTTCGGCGTTCAATCTTCCGCACGATCGTACATCAGAGAACCTCGAGGACCTCATAATAATAGCCGATAAGCCGGCAGCCTCATTACCGTCGGAAAATAAAGCCTGGAGCACGAAGAGATCGTGCGCCTTCAGTATGTCAGATATAGAGCAGAAGAGGAGGGCCACGGTCTTTCAAACGCCTATTACAAATTTTTTAAGACCCTACAAGCAAATTGGAAAAGTGCACACGTTGGCGCTCGAAATAGCAGCTTGTATGACACACCTCAACGCAGGCATCGCAGAAGGCAATGGGTTCGTCAGTAAGGCTGGTAGCGCCCACGCTTTGAGGACTATGGTAATACTGCGCGCTAATGAGCGTATCATGCAGAAACCCTTGTTGCAGTTGGATCAAAAAGAATTTTTTGAAGCTGTTCAATTACCGAAAAAGGAAACAGTTATAGTACAGCGTTTGAAAATGCCCACAGTTATTAAATGTATGCATAGTCTAGTAGTACTACAAGCCTGCTGCACCGAATAGTGAGTAAACAAAATTTTTTTTCTATTCTCTTAAACCGGTCTTTACTGTAAAAAAGTAAAATTAATTATTTTTTTACAGTTTAAAAAAATTTTCACCAACGATCTTTCAAACTGAATAAAAATCTTCTGCACGGCGTATGGCGCATGAAGGCTGTGCTGATATCAGAAGGGGTTGATACACCCGAGGTTGACCATCAGCTATATAGTGTGCCGTTCGGTGAAAAAGATTTTTTAAACTCTTTTCAACCGAGTGAAATATTTGACGCATTTACGAGTGTTCAAATTCTTGAACTTCTTGATAAGAAACATATTTTTCCCGGCATAAAGTAAAAATTGTTGCTTTGTATATATTTTGAATAAATTTTATATTAAAACATAATTGGACTTTTTTTTATTTTCGAATTATATATTGTTTTTTATTCCAGATAACCCGGAGGCTTCTGAAAAAACACATTATTTATGTTTTATATTTGTTTATTTTTTATACTTATTATTTATTTATTTATTCATTTATTTATATATGTGTGTGTGTGTGTCTATATATATATATCCCTCCCTGGCCATTATCACCTGTGCGACTACAACGCTCAGCCGCGACCTTGACACAGGACCCACATGTCGGGCCTCTCCCAATATAGGTCAAGGAGGGAAGGGGGAAAAGCAATACTGGCGTCTCGCCATGGTGGCCTTAGTACTACTAATGTTATATGCAAGAGATAAACACGCGACAACAGAAAAATTTACGATGGCAAGATCCATGTTAGTAAGGTATTGGTAATACTATAATGCTAGGTTACAATGATTAAATTATAAGAATAAAAATATTTATAATATCGAAGAAAAATGTACAAAAATATAGAATCTTAAGCATGTGCAATGTAATCTTAATTAACGCGAATTAATATAATGTAGTCGTCACATTATTACTAACTATATAAAAATATATAATCTCTAACACAATTTATAATGATAATATTAATTAATAAGGATTTATATGGAAATGTTTAAGAGAGATTATATATCACTGTTAAATTTTTAATAAATTATTAATAATGTCATATAAAGTTGGGATGAAGAGTCAGAAGACTTTCATAACCCAACCAAAGTGTGTATGAATGAATGATGAAGGATGGAATGATCCATGTCTGGATGTCCGACGTGGATACATTCTATCCTTGTGAATGAATGGTACTTGCATTGTCAAGTTTAGTATGGCTGGAGGTTTTTGCTACAATGAATACAGTAAAACTAACCAGCACTTATTATTTTTGTTGTTAATCCAGACCTGCGAACAGAGAATACCAATTCCCTCTGCTGAATTTGCGGCGTTATAGTGTGTTATTGTGTAAATAATTTCTACTCTGTATCGAATTTAGCAAATGTTATATGTATCTCTGGAATAAATAAAAAATAAATAAATATATGGTCAAAAACTATATATAATTATATATAAGTGGTTATATATGGTTATTTACAACATTTTTCCGGGAAAGATCAACCCTATTTTATTAATGTCGGATACTTTGTTTTAGACCCTAAGAAATGCTTCACACGAAAATTGAAATAGTTCTCCGAACGTTCCAAACTTCACCTAGGGGGAGACCGGGGCAAAGTGATCCTAAAAAAGTTTGAGCATGAATATATAAATATATTTCAACTACCAATAAATTCAAAATATATTAGAAAGGTAATGCAGACTTTATTTAATATCAATTTTAAGCACCAAGACTGCAAAGTAATTGAAAGTATTTTAAAATTCACTTACAAGAAAAAAATGAGTAGGCCTACTTTGTTACGAGCTTGGGGTAAAGTGAGCATTTGTACGGGGCAAAGTGGCAAAGTGAGCTTCAATAAATATGCAGATAAAAGTTTAAATTACGATAAATTAATAAGTTTTATTTAACTTTTAAACGTGACTTAATCGATTTGTTAACAGACATATAAGTTTAAAGGTTTACAAAATGTATTTATCACACATAACCGTAAAGCCAGTTTGAGGTTACACTTTCTTTTTTTACAATATTATAAGCTCGCTTTACCCCGGTCAGTTTACCCCGAATGCACGTGGACATAAGAATGTTTTTTAAGAGATTTACGTATTGTCTTATAATATTAAAAAATATCTATTTAAATTTTAGTGTACTAAGTTTAAAAGAAATACTTTCTGTGATGAAGTAGCGTACATAACGTTTCTTTATCTAAAAACCAAAATTTTGGTCAGACTTCGGGAGGAGGTTTCTGGTACCCAAAAATGAAGCTTAGCAACCGTAATTCATTCTAATGGACCCTTATTATTGAGATGTGATGTAATTTACTCGAAGTACGTTATTTTTTTGATAAACGGCACCTCTTCTTCTAACTATAACTTTCCAAGTTTGTATTATGGATAAATGACCCAAATAATAGTAAAAAGTAGCCATAAAAACCTTTAATTTAAGTTCTGTTACGTATAAAATATTAATCCGATCAGAAGTTGTTATAAACTTACTGAAAATACATAGAAAATCAACGATTTAAAAGAGTTAAATTTCTTTGAATATGTATGCAATTTTGGTCACCATTTTCAACTGTAAATAACTTTTGATCAGATTAATATTTTGTAATTGTAGAGTTATGGTTAGAAGAAGAGGTGCCCTTTTTCATTAAAATAATGAATATTTGGAGTGAATTACCTCATATCTCGATAGCAAGAGCACATTACAATGGAGAAAAGTACATTACACAACGCGTGCGAGCAGTAGGTATAATCACCCCATTACCCAGATGTATTGCAAATTGTTAGCAATTTGACATACACGTTTTGCTATCGATTTCTTTAAGTTCGAATTTTGTATCTAGTATTAAAGTAAATCATGAGGGCAAAGTGAAGGCTAAATTACAGCAACTATTGCTCATGATGTGTATGTGTATCATAGGCATAAATTGCCATCATATTTTCGTCACATTTCTCGATTTTTATGTTACACAAATTTCCATCAATATGCTGTTATTAATTTCCTCCATCTCTCTCTGGCACTGTCGCATATATGAGTAATTTTATTGAATATTATGTAAATTATATTGAAATAAAATAATATAATATATTAATAATATTGAAAACAAGTTGAAAGCAAATTGATGGATAAAACTTGCAGCAACTGTTATACATCAAATGTAAGTAAATTTGCGACTAGTTCTCAGAGATTCGATGATCTCAATGTTTTCGAGATTAAGTCACTAAAGCCTTTCCAGGACTAGCTTCAGTAGTCGTCGGTGCTCTTCGTAGGTTTCAGAGATTATGATGATATCGTCCAGATAGGCGAGCACATACGGCTTCAAATCTGGACCGATCACCATGTCTATTAATCTCTGAAACGTTGCTCCCATGTATGATAAACCAAAGGGCATGCGTAGCCAGTGGTATAGCCCTTAACGCGGTACCGTGAAGGCAGTGATTGGTCGGGACGACTTGCTCAGTGAGATGTGGTGATATGCGCTTCTGATATCGATCGTCGATATATACTTTGCCCTCCTCAATTTCTGTAATCGATACAGAACCGATAAGTGCCATCCTTCTTTTTCACCATCACCACTGGGCTCGACCAGCCGCTATTAGATGGTTCTATAATCCCTTGCTCCAACATTTCTTTCATATGTAGGTGTATCTCATGTTCTATTCTTTCAGAGACAGGGAAATACTTCTGTTTAATGGGCTTAGTCGACCTGACGTCGATGTGGTGTTCGATGTCACATGTTAGGCCGCAGGTGTCTTTCTGGCCTTTCAATGTCTCGTCTAGGAGAGACTCCAGCTCTTCGCGTTGCGAGTCGGTGACATAGACGATAGTCGCTGCTGAGATGGCAGCTACGCCAGCCTCCAAGCTGGCTACTTCTAGGTGTACCTTAGCATGGGTGCCCTTGAAGTATAGGACATCCTCGTCTGGGTCCAGTATATCCTTGGACATCCTCGTCTGGGTCCAGTATAGTCCAGATGGGGAGTATTACTGGATATCTGGAATTCGTTTCCCTGTGCGGTTACTGGAGTGACCATCTCTTCGTTCGACTGTTTGCTCGGCTCATGGGTGCCTGAGTTGGCTGTGGGCTCTTCCTTATCATTGGTTGTCACGTTGGTCTCTGGTGGACCAGGGAGTAACCTTTCCAAGTTTCTGTGCATTTCCGTGTCTGAGTTCAGTCTTGCCAATTTACGTTCGTTTGGCTTACCCATATGTCTACCGTGTTTAATATCGGTGGTTATCGTTGCGTCGATAAATTGACGCCTGAGTCGAGTTCGGTCATTCACCGTATTCGGTCATCGATACGGTGGCACAAGCAAAATTTTGCAATTAAATTTTCCTTGTTGTAGCTGAGTGCACGAATTTCGCAAATCCTATCATTTTTGATTTCGCAGTTTTCGCTATCTATTCGTCTTGTCAATCCAATCAATCACGGGTATATTTTTGTAAAAATTTAATAAAAAAAATTGTATTCATCACTAAACTCTTCTGAGTTCAAATCTCGTTTTCTAACTGGGAAGTGTGTGTAAAATTTTTCGTAAATTGTTCTGAACGAAACATAAGCTCAGACTTTGTTTCTCTTAATTATTCTGTTATGATTATTGTTAGAAAATACGTCCCGCGCTCTCTCCTTCTTCTTAGTCTCACCCCCCACCACTACGACGTTGTACAACAAGTCCCTGCGCGCTTATCGTAAGTCCGAGCGCAGCCCTTGAACGACACGCAACAATAAAGCCTTTTCACCTAACTTCGACGTCTTTTTGTTCATTCGCAATACCCTATCCATTGGCAATATTCCATCAGGTTATGGGCCCAGGCATGGCCTAAGCTGGAAACGGGTTTGCAGAGTGATAATTAGATATTGTCGAGAGACGTGTGCCATTCCGAAAAACACGGTTTTCTTCGTTCTGTGTTTTTTTTTTATTCTGTGAGTGAAGCGGTAAGAAGCGGCATAGCTGAGAAGAAGGAGACGAGAGAAAAAATAGACGAGCTGGTGCAGAACGAGAAAAGAAAAAGTCAAAAGTCAGGTAAGAGGTCTTTTGCTTAAAAGTGCGTGAAACGCGTGTAAAATCTTTGCGGGCTGAATCGCGTTTTTCGAACCATTAGTAAAAACGTGTGTAACGGTTTTTGCGAGGATTCTTCCTCCTAAATCTCGGAATCAAGTGTGCATGCATTGATGTTTCTTTGAAAGCGGTGCGATTATTAGTCTCTGAAACGTTAGAGATCGTGAGAAACGAATCGTGAATCTAACGTTCAAGTGCATGAAAACCGGTCGAGACAAAATCGCACGCGCCATCTAATTTTCCGGGAAAAGGGGGAGAAATGCGAATTTTAAGATGGCCGCCGGATTTGAAAAACCATTATCAGTTGCTGCGCGCGCGGGAGAGCGCTGCACGTGGCGGCGAGAGAGAGAGAGAGAGAGAGAAAGAGAGAGAGAGACAAGAGAAGTGCGCGCGCGGACGAAAGAAACGTAGAAGAGAAACAAACAGAGAGAGAAAGGAAACAGGCGCGCCGTCGGGAAAGCGCGGAAGAAAGACAGCGATAGGAAGAAGGGAGGGAGAGAGAGAGAGAAATGGAGAGAGACAGGTCGACTGCAGCGACAGACGAAAGTCAAAGCAAGTGCGACTGTGCACGTCAACCAGACGGCCTGTACACTTGCCTTCTCCTTTTCTCCCAACTGTACCTATAGTCGATGTGCAGAAGTATATGTATATATGCGCGTATTCGATGCGTATACGATTATACACACGATGGTGTACATACATACATGTATATATATTTTGACGCGCGATTTCAAGTCGTACGATATATAGACACAAGCATGCTTGCATCATTGATGGTGCTTAAATTAAACATTAATCTGTAAGCAATTATTTATTGAGTTGATGAGAGTTTGCAGATTAAACTGCTTAAATCATAGTTTAAATTTTTGATTATTGAAACTGTGAGATAGTAAATAATATTGTAGATAAAGCATTGAATTCTTGAGAAAAGTTCCTTAAATTAAATATAGATTTGAATATTTAGATAAGAACTCTAATTAAAATATTTTTATAGAGGAGACAGTACTGCTACTGTTCCTGCGAACGCAAGCAGCACTGCATAATATTGACGAGGCCCACAGAGAAGAGAATGTGGTAGTGAAACGTGACGAGACACATGTTTACTTTGTCTCTGAGTCGGGTGTGGAATACAAGACAGGTAAAGTATCAATATTTAAATGACACACATGTATACAAATTTTATAATTTGTAATTTATATTAATATAATTGATTATGTAGAATATTGGTTTAAACTACTGATGAGAAATACGACCAGAACTTTGAGACCAGCAGTAAATAGTATACTGAAATTATTTAAAAGTTGCAACTACTAAAATTAAAAATGTATGTATATTCTTGACTCTCATGAGTTACAGATTTTACGTAAATATAAATCTAAAATATAGAAAAGAAAAATTTGAGAGGTCGTCTGAGTGATTACATTACTTGAATAGTTACAACAAGTCAAAAATAAGCTGGCTCACAGCTGCGGTAATAGATGTCGTGCATTTCTTATCGCAGGTGTGAGATGTGAAATTTGGATGTGACCTTGAAGTTCAAGCACAAATGATTTCACAGTTCGATGTTTAGTGACACTTAATGTTCGGTGCGATGAACTGACAACATTGGCCAAAATATATATATAAATTAACTTTACAGAAAAGAACAACCTGGAAGCGGAAGAGCTGCGAGTGGTCACTGAAGCGGTCGACCACATTGAAAACAATGGCGGGAGATTGCTGCTGACCAGGCCGGTCTACCAGCAAGACCAAGAGACATTGGAGCTGTCTCAAAGAGAAGAGAACACGGCTGAACAGGGACAAGAAGAAAAGGAAAGCGCGAAGAAGAGCCAAAGGACGAGAATAGAATAGAACAGACAGAGATGAGCGACACGAGAGAGACAGGGGTAGAAGAGATTGCGCATAGATCGGATAGAACACAGGGTAAAATATTGGCACGTATCAAGTCAATCAGTACTTGTAATTTAGGCTTCGATAAAATCAACGATGTTTATAACTTAGAATTAAAAATTAAGAAAGCTCCTAAAATAAATAATAAAAATAATGAAATTATTGAAAATTCAGATGAGAAATTGAAAAGTATTAGATCTGAATACTCAAACATAACAGATTTTGAGTATACTAATAAACAAAACTTTAATTCTTTAGAAAAGAGAGACGAGCAGCAGACAGCTTTACAGGCATTGAAGGATGACAGTGCCAAGACTAGAGAGTCTGTGGTCTTGATGTGCCAATCTGCAGCAGCGACGTTTGAAAGCGCGCTTACTGTTATGAGTCTGATATGCCAGACACATCAGAATACAGAAGCGGAAACGGCACAGAGATACGAAAAACTCTTCGCACGACAGTGCGGTGTAATGAGCCGCTTTGAAGCGTCGCTGCTCAGCATTCAGCAAAATAGATCCTTGATTTCCAAGGAGAATATGAGACGAGATGAGGAAGAGAGGCAGAAAAATGATCAGCATAGAGAAAAGGTAGAGCAGCTGAATGAGAGAGAGAGAAAACTGGCTGAAAGAGAAGAGAGAATAGTGAATGATAGAGAAGAGAATAGAAAAGTGAAAGATTTGCAAGATAGAAGGGAACAACAGCTGAATAAAGAAGCATATAAGTTAAGGGAAAAGGTAAATTCTAATAATAAACTGTTAGGTGACTTAAGTAAAATTGATAATAGACCAAAAACTCTAATAACACTAAAGAATAGATAGATTTGATAGATAAAATATTAGACTATTAGATAAATTCCATTCTTCTAATAAAACTAAAAATGTAAATGTAGATACTGTATCTGAGGAAGAACACAAAAAGGATGAGGTATCTGACGCAGTTGTTTCAGAATTAAATAGATTAGGTGTACATAAAATACTAGAGAAAATGGAAAATACAAATGTTGGAAGACAGAAAGAAATGATAAAAGTAGAAGTGTCGAGTAAAGATTCGGCATCTAGACGTGATTATAAACTGACAAACCAAGTTAAACTTGAACATTTTATGGACTATTTGACTTCCGAATTAAGGTCAAAAGATTTATTATACATAATAGAACCAAATATAGATACAAATTGTAAATACGATAATGAGACGAGAGAAAAACATAAATTCATAGTGCGTGACATTATGATTAACAGAATCGACCTTAGCTACCACCGTAAAGTGGTAAATATAAAAGATCCAGTCAAACTGTTAAACAGGATTCGTGAACTGAAGAGATGCGAAGTAAATTTAACATCAGTATCTTTGAGAAAACAATTGTACAGTATAAAGTATTTTGTGAACAAAGAAAAAGCGGCAGAATTCTGAGATAGGTTTGAAGAGATTATGAGAAATTATGATAATATACCAAATGCGCAACCTCTTGCGGATACTGAGAAAAGAGATGCGTTTTATAATACTATTGTTAACAGTGTGCCTCAGATACAGGACGTGAATTTTTTGTATAAAAGCCAACACAATAGAGACATGAACTATGATGAATTAAAATCATATCTTCTTCAGGATGAAGCGCAACGAGCTGCGAGGAGCTGAAATCAGGTGGCTGCCCTGTCAGCTGGGATAGGACCAAAGTGCACACCTCGGTGCTTCAAACTGTGATGACAAAGGGCATATTGCCCAAGATTGTTCTCATCCAGTTGGAGCAAGGAAGTGCTATAGATGCGGAAGGATTGAAAATCATGTAAATGCGAATTTTCCCAACTCTGGATTTAGACGCGATGGTCATGGAGGAGTAAGAGAGACGAGGTATGTAAATAATACAAATAATAGTAATAGACCGGGTTATAGAAATGATCGTGGCAATAGTAGGAATAATTATCGTGGGAATAGAGGAGACAAAAGAAAATCAGGCAATACAGGAAATAATAACAATGCGAAAAGGTTTAAATCAAATAATTATAATAATGGTAGAGGAGGTTATAATAGACGAGGACAGGGTAGATCAGGTTACAAGAATATAGGAAATAAAGTCTAGAATAATCAGAAAAATCAGTCAAAACAGGAAGAGCAAGGAAAGGATAAAGGAGAGATAATAGCTTTGAATACTAGTAGATTTGCTTTTGATATAAAGAATAGTAATAACATATTAGATAAGAAATCAAATTGCGATAGAGATGATTCAAAATTATTGGCTAAATTTCTGGTAGACTCGGGAGCAACTGAACGCTTGACTAATTCAAAATTGATTTTTCGGAATTTTGACAAAGATAAGCTTGAAACTATTAGATGCGCAAACAAAGATACAAAAGCAGATTTGATAACAGAAGGATCAGGGGAAGTGAAGGGTTTAACGACTAATAATGAAAGTTTGATTCCAGATAATGTTAATTATGCAAAATCCTTAGCGGAAAATTTATTGTCTTAGAGAAAGTTTGCGGATAGCGGTTTAAGTATTTATTTGGACAATAAAATTATAAACATTTATGATGCGATATCTGAGGAAACTTTCATATCCGGTATTTATGAAAAACCTTACAGGATAATAGAATTAGATGTTGATGAGAATAGGAATAATATAGATAAAAACAATATAGATAAAAAGATTTTAGAATAGAAAATAAAATAATTGCATACTTAACTACTGATTCAGAAAATGAAATACCGAGATATATTACAAGAAGTATCGCGGCACGTAGTGGAAAAGGGCAAAATAATAAGGGACAAGAAAAACTGAAAAATAATAATGACTTAGAAAAGATAGATAAGGAAGTTGAATGTGATAAGCAAATGATAGATAAAGATAAGACTGAGAAAATAGAAGCGAGAAATAAATCAGCTGTAGATGAGAATAAAACGGAAGTTGAAAAGTTACAATGCGTGAATGAAAATTTAGAAAAGAAAGACAACTTAGTCTTTCCAAAATTCGATGAGTCAATATGGGATAGAAAACTAAAGAATCCTGATGAGATACCGTGTGTGGAACTGTTATACAGTGAAATTCCAAATGTAACAGATCAAAACAAATTTATTAAAAATAATAAAGCCTTGTTGTGCACGTGAGAATGGGTCACGATACTGTAGCTTATTTGAAGGCAGTTCAAAAACAGTTTCCGGATAATAAAGAATTAAACAGTGCAAAATTTGACGAGTTACTATTAGATTGTGAGGTCTGTGCAATTTCAAAAATAAATAAATTAGCATTCAAATCAGTCAGGCATAGAGCAGATAAACCTCTGCAGATAATACATTCGGGTGTAATGGGACCAATTAGCCCAGCGACTCACCCGAAGGGATACAAATACATAGTTACTTTTGTCGATGATTATTCGAGATTAGCATTGGCCTTTCCAATGAAAGCTAAAAGTAAAACAGGATATCATTTAGAGAATTTTATTAAAACGAGTAGAAATTTATTAGGCCATGATGCAAAAGTTTGTTATCTTAGAACAGATCAGAAAACCGAATATACGGGTGACTATACAGTAGAAGTGTTAGAGAAATTGGGACATGAACACCAGCTAGCATGCCCTGATACACCAGAGCATAATGGTGTTGCGGAACGTATAAATCAGACTTTACAAAAGAAAGTAAGAGCATATATGTATGATTCGAAGCTTCCAGAGAATATATGGGATTTAGCTTTGGGAGCTGCGATTTATGCAATAATAGAACACCCCATAAAACAAATGAAATGATCACACCACTCAGAACGTTTGCTCCGAATTATAACTTTAGCATAGATCAGATCAGGAGATTCAGGAGATTAGTTATTTTATTCGCGATTTAACAAAAAAGTGCATAAGTGCTCTTTAGAAAACGTTATAAAGTAAGTGTACGTATTATCGCGGGTGTATATATTATCGCGTTTTTTTCTATTTGCATAATTAAAATACGAAAACGTATATTTTATGTACTAAAAAAATTGTATAACGAGATAAAGACATATTGTATCGAATTGAAAAAATAAAAATATCTTTCTTTCAATTAGATATTTATTTGTAATGCAATTCTTCAAAAATGGCGTGAAATCGACTATTTAACTTCCATTCTTGCTACCAAAGTGCTCTTATTGAAATGCTTCTAGAATTCGTAAATTTATTTAAATTCGATAGGGAAATACTTTTTTGTTATTTTTAGACCTTAGTGTATTACATTCAATGTAAAAAGAGATAATTCATAGCTTTTTATTTAAATAAATAAGCCCACGACATTGCGTACGCTTAAACCGTGGAAGCGCTAATTACCGGGGCACGAATTCGTCGAGCAGTGTACGTATTATCGTGGCGACTGCCAGCGAGATAGATACATAACCTCGTTCCTACTAACTTCTATCTCTTTTCAACTTCCTTTGGAGTATTTATTTACCAGGTAATTTTCGAAACAGAAATATCCTCTTTATCATGTAGAAATTGTGTAGAGAAAGTTACAACAAAATCTACACATGGAAAAGGAAATTTAATAAAAGCAGTTGATGCGATTAGACAAGGACATTTATAGCTGTTGCTAGGTAGTAGAAGATTTAGCGTGTTAGAGTCAACAACAAGGAGTGATTGTGTTATAAGAAAGTGTGCAAATAAAAAACATGAGTCCCATATTTTTTCCTGAAAATTAGTGCGCAAAATGTGTACTTTAAGTTTCAATTTATGTTTAAAGTTGTTAACTTGTGACTAGATTAAAATGCTAGAAAACTTTCGATAATATTACTATTTCATACTTAATATTTAATAACTTAACAATAAAAATACGTTGTTATAATAACTTTAAACTTATTTTTGTGAAACAATAACAAAATATTAGTTTTAAATCAAAAATATTTTTTTTGCATTTTGATACTGTCGTTAAGTAGGCAGTAGAAGTTGAGATGTGCAAGAAGAACTCCTATATATGTTGAGAATGAGATTTATTTAAATGGCGGAAAAGTAAGGTAGACTTTCTTGCACGAAAAGGTACGGCGTGCAAGGAGGTCGGACGCGATCTGAACTCATGCGATGCGTATCAAACATACACTATACTCGTATCATCCGTGGTAGCAATCTAAGTAACATAAATATATACCAAACTATCTAAACTATCTAAATGATACCAATTATACAAATTTAAACTACAATTTAATTGCAACACCCCCACTAAATTCAAATTTCCCTCTTATAAAAAATAATTAACATTTATGTATTTATATAAATTTAACAATTCTTCAGTCCAACTTCTTCATTAAATCTATCCAGTCTTGAACTTGGCGTAGCCTTCGTGAGTGGGTCAGCTGTCATCTGTTCCGACGATGCAAACTGGACATCTAAATCTCCATTTAATATTTTATCCTTGAGGAAATGATGACGTACGTTCACATATTTGGTGCGTGAGCTGAAGCGCTCATTTTTGCATAAATCAATGGCTCCTTTGTTGTCGCAGAACACAAGAGCAGGTCGCTTGGGTTGTATCTCAAGCTCTGTTGCGAGATTTCCTAGCCAAATTGCTTCTTGGCTGGCGGTCGTTAATGATAGGTCCTCCGCTTCTGTGCTTGACAGTGCCACTGTCTGCTGTCGTCTGCTGTTTCAGCTGACGGCTCCGCCTTGTAGTAGAAAAACATATCCGGAAACAGACCGCGGGTCGTCGAGGTCTGATGCCCAGTTGGCATCACAATAACCGGTGAACCGATCGTTTGCGTCTCTTGTCAAGTGCAGGCAAAGGTCTCTACTTTTCTTCAGACATTTAAAAATGCGTTTGAGTATCTCCCAGTGGACGGTCTCGTAACAGTTATTAAAACGACTTACGCTGCTCACTGGGAACGCTAGATCCGGACGTGTCGCTTGAGCAAAATAAATGAGTGCGCCGACAGCATTTTGATAAGGAATTTTCTTTAACTTCTCGCTGTCTGTTTTCTTACTAGAGGAGGTAGCACTCAAGTTAGCTGAGATCTCCTTAGGGGTCAGATTTCCTTGCAGTCTTGCATATTAAATCTGGTTAGGATGCTGTCCACGTAGTTGGCTTGACTCAACTTGATTATGCCCTTTACTGGCCCAAGATTTTTGATGAAGAAGACTGCTTGCAGCGAATCTCTGAGTTTTTGAATAAAGTCGACGCTGTTTAAGAACGCCAATATGTCGTCGACGAATACAGCAACTAAAATTAATTTAATTTGGTTAATGTAGAAATAGATGCATAAGTCGAATTTATAACGAGTTAAATTCATCTTGAGCTTTTATATACAAATACATCGGCGAGCTTTTTGATCCATTGGCGGCTGCCTTGTTTAAGACTATACAGAGCCTTATTTAATTTGCAAACCTTTTCATTGTCGCTGTCTTTTATAAAACCGTCTGGTTGTTGTAAATAAATTACGTCATCAAGGTCGCCGTGTAGATAAGCGGTGTCGACATCGAAGTATTCGACATCTAAGTTCAGCTTGGCTGCGAGGGAAAATAGCAGACGAAGTGAGGTGAACTAGACGACAGGAGAGTAGGTGTCGTCGTAATTGATTCCTTTCACCTGATCGTAGCCCTTCGCGACAAGCCTCGCTTTGTAGCGTGTGGATCCATCTGGGTTTATTTTCTTTTTATAGATCTACCTGCATCCTACAACCTTGCTATCTGCTGGAAGGGTACATAGCACCCAGGTGTTGTTCTTAGTGATTGCGTTGTACTCCGCTTTGATGACGGTCCACCACAGTGGTGCTCACTGCCAGTGACGGCTTCGTGGAAGCTGTGAGGCTCGTTCGGTCTACTCATGCCTGAATACAAAACCAAATCATCGAGATGCTTCGGTCTTCTTTTCGGTCTTTGAAATCTGCTTTGTCGGTGTGGAATTGCATCTCCGCCGTTGGAGCCTGATGGAATCTCGTCTGATGAGCTCTAGACGGTCGCTGGGGGCTGCTGTGGTGCTGGGTCGTTCGCAGACGAAACATCGTCGCACCTTCTGTCCTCTGCGGGAGCAAACTGCTGCTGCTGCGTGCTATCCGCACTTGTAGTCGGTCGGTCGGTAAGCGCGGTATCTGTCTCCTCGGGCTCTTCCAGAAATAGATATACCTGAGGGTGGCACTCTTCTACCGTGACAGGTGTCTCGTGGAAGACGACATCTCTCGCGGGGAAAACTTTTTGCGCTACAGGATCCCAAAGGCGATTTCCTTTTTGGTTAAGACAATAACCAAACATATAGCATTCTTTCGATGCAGGTTCCAATTAAGTGCGAAATTGGCTGGGAATATATGCGAAGGCTTTACAGCCAAAAACACGCAAATTTGTAAGATCAGGTTACCGTCCTGACCAACATTCTTCCGGCGGGGTCCATCTAATGAAAATTTAGGCGAGCGGTTACTCACGTAAGCGGCGGTGGCGATTGCTTCAACTCAAAGGTTCTGCGACAGCTGCGATTCAGTGAGCATGCATCTCGCCTTATCCAATAAAGTTCTGTTGATACGCTCAGCGCGTCCATTTTGCTGACGAGTATATGGAATTGATTCAATGATTTAACCTAAATAATTTATTGATTGATGACAGAAACAAATTAGCAATAGCTCAGTTGGTAGAGTGAACGCCTACAACCTAGAAGTCCGTCGGTTCAAATTATATGTCTCACCGCAAAAGTTTCGGCCAAACTTTTGCCAAACTTTTGCAACACTCAATTTTTTTTACGCGGAAGTCTTATAGATTTACATTCTTTAATAGAAAAAAATTTGAAATTTTAGTTCTTAGTATTGTTCAAATTTAACTGGACTGTCACTAAACTCGAAGGAACTCGTCAAACTTAGTATTTCTTTAGCTCCATCGACTTTCTTAAACTTTAATTATATTTAAATTCCCACACATTATAACTACATGTTTTCTGAACAAAATGAATCCAGGTAGAATTCAATCCGATGATTTGGGCTCCTGAAACCTTGCGACACTTGAATAAAAATACAAGTTTTCAGGAGAGCTTTATATTCGAAGCTTTAAACAGCTTCGAATTTTAATGTAATTCAATGTAAAAGTAAATCAGTTTTAGGCTATTAAAAATGCTTTTATGTACTTTATCGCTTTAACCTGTGGATTTCATGAAAGTTTTAGGTATTTTACATAAGAATCTTCAATAAAGAACAATTATTTTTTTTAATGTAAGGTGTATCTGTCCCTTTAAAGTGAAGGAATAAAGCAGTGACAATTCTATTTTAAAAGTGTAGAATTGTCTAATATACTTAGTTTCAAAATACCTTTTTCATCCGTTTAGTTGAGGATGCAGCATTTTTATCCGCCGAAACATCACTGCCACTCTCATCTAACAACAATATAATATTTTATTCAATACCTTAACATTGAATGCATTATTTTAGAATGTGTTTCAATAAAAATGTGTTTAATACCGTATCTTATTCGTTTCCTTGAAATTTCTTCTTTTCCATCGCCAGAACCATCAGTTTTCGATTCGACTGAAAAATAACGGAATTGTATTAGATATGAATACGAACAAAAGTATTTTTGTTCAAATTCTGATAATAAGTACCTGTAATCGTACATTTATTTTCATCATCTTCAGTGTTATCGGTAAGGTCGACGAAGGTAGTTTATTTCACTTCTTCCTTCTTTTGATTCTTTTTCTTAGACGATTGCCTGAACCACTCGTAGAAGCACAAGGAGCATATACTTTTGAATCAGAGATTCCTTTTCCTTCTTTTTGTTTTTCGTTTCTTAAAGCTTTTCCTTTTAATGATGGCAAATTACTTTTACCTAAAATTTGTAAAACACGAATATTTGCGTCGTTCAAAGTAATGTCATCTTTGTCATTACTTTCTTTACGCTTCTCGTACCTCTCCACGGCCCGCGATTTTGACTCATTTCATCTCTATAAATTTAAATCCATAAAAGAAATGGGTTATATTCAACATTCTATATTTTATTCAAAAAGCAAAATTTAGTCGAGTTTTTATTAGATAACATGTTTTAAATGAGGGGCCGGAAGCAAAAAGGGCGTATAACTGAAAAAAACTCGGATAAGTGTTGTCCACGGGGCTATTTTTAAAAATATATCGAATTCAAATGTTGATGATTGATACTTGTAAAGCTCTGTCTAGCGCATCTTTTTCCCATTTAAACCATATCTCTTTTTTCGTTTTCGAGTTATTTAAGAAAAATGTCATTTATCGCGAAAAGTAATATAATTAGAATTCTTGAAGGTATTCTACGACTAGTAGAATGTTTTCGAAGTTTAAAAAATATTTCAGGGCCAGACAATGAATATTTAAAAAGAGATTTCCTTAAATCGTGGATGTAAAAAGAGGTTCGTGGGGAAGTTTTTTAATATGGTTTGTTGAGAAAACTCACAGGGATAAAGTTGTTCATCATGAGCCAAGGAAGTTTTCTGAAAAGTATCAGATCTCTACCTATTAAGGTTGCTGAATAAGAACGTCTTTTCATCTGTTAAGGTGATGCTAAAGCCATCGGTCACCGACAAATACGAGGATCCACTTTTCTCATTTCATTTTCAATTTTAAGTAAATATCTCTATGGAAAGTTGTTGTTCCAATCATAAAGAACAACTTTTCATAGAGATATTTTCTTAAAATTGAAAAATGAATGAAAAAAGTGGTTTCCCGTATTTACCAGTAACACGGGGTTTAACATCACCTTAAGATCGGCGCGCGGCCCGAAGACGCGAGCCGTCTGATGCGCTCGCTCGTACGTGTGTATGCACGTTGACTTTGAATTACCAAATTCTTCGAAGATATAGATCTGAAGGGTTGTTTGTTGCTATTGTTAACATAATATTATTTGTACAAATTTCAACAGATTAGTATAACCATTAAATTTATACTTCTTTAAGATAAAAATATAAAGATTTATTTAAATAGTATATTATGCCCCTAGGGAATAAAGTGAGCTAGTAAATGCCTGCGTGGGGTTCGCCATACACGCTGGCAATCGCTGGCTCACTTTATTCACGCGGGCAATATACAATTTTTTAACATATCTACCAGAAAGTTCCTACTCGTTCACTTCCGAAAAGGGAAAATAGTGCTACATATTAACTCCCTAACTTCACTCTAGTCCCCGCCGCGCCACGCGCTGTTTGTGTCCGAGCCGAAGGCGAGGGTACATGCGCGTAGCGGCGAGGACTAGAGTGCGGGTAGGGATTTAATGTAGCGCTTTATTCCCGGCTCGGCGGGGAAAACGTACGTACTTTATGGCTGGGTGTGTTAAAATAGAATATTTGTTTTAATTAAATAAAAAATACCCTGGTAGAAACGCTAACCAACGGTTGGTAAACTGTTGACCAATATGACGTTTTTAACGAATTTATTGGTCGACCGTTGGTTAACTAGGGTTAAATTTCGACCAGGGTATCTAGAAAATTATATTTAATTATTATACTAATCTATTAAAATTTGTGCAAATATATTATGTTGACAATAGCCACAAACAATACCTATAGATCTGTAACTTCGAAGAACTCGGTAATTCAAAGTCAACGGGCACGCACATGTGGGCTATGAGCATAGCAGGCGGTACGCATCTTCGGGACGCGCGCGGATTTTAAAAATTCATTGTATGACCCTGAAATATTTTCTAAACTCCGAAAACATTCTACTAGTCGTAGAATACCTTCAACAATGTTGCATAAAAATTAAAAAAAAAATATTGAATCCCGACAAATCTTCTACGATTTTAAGTCATGAACTTAATTAAATTATTTTTCTCAAATAACTCGAAAAAGAAAAACGATAGAGATATGTTTTAAGTGGGAAAAAGATGCGCTAGACAGAGCTCTACCTATATCAATCATCAAAATTTTAATTAGAGATATTTTCAATAAAAGTCCCGTGGACAATACTTATCCGAGTTTTTTCAGTTATACGCCCTTTCTGCTTCCGGCCCCTCAATTATCGATGGTAAATAAAATTAACGAATGTATGTATGTGTATTCATATGCGTGTAAGTGCAGGTTTTTATTATGTAATTTTTAATTTCTTAGCAATCAAATTTAATATGATAAAGAACGGATGTTTTTTTTTATTGGCTAGAAGTTCAAAATTCTGCATCTTTTCTGTGTTAAAACCAAATATGCAGCTTTTTCTATTTTAAGTTATTCACAAAAAAACAAACCTTTTAAGGCTGAAAAAGGCATTTTTCACGTTATTTTTCATTCGACAAAGCTTTGCATTATATCAATATTAACATTTGAAACGTTTACGTAATATTCTTATTGAAACTGTGTGCGAGAAGTTCGACTTCTCATGCGAGGTAAGTATGCGAGAAGCAGCCGTTTTACGCATGCTTTGAAAAGCGTGCGAAAAGCAACTGCTTCTCGCACCGGTTTCATGAATCACATACTTCTTCATACAGCATTATATATTAATGTATGTTAATGTTTTATATACGTTAATATTTAGTTAAAATGTATATTTTATTTATACAAAATTGTTTTATAAGTATTATTTATTGTTTAAATAATGTTTATAACTATTTTTAAGTAGGTATAGTTTAGTAATTCATTTTTAATAATTACAAAAATATCTAACAATACAAAAATTTTAAATAATAGAAATATTTTGGAAAAATTAAAAGATTTTGAAATATTAGAACAAATTTGGAAATGTTAAAAAATTTTAAAAATGTTGAAATTTCAAATATTGAATAAAGTATGAAAAATTGGATAAATACTTATGTAAATTAAAATTTTAATTATTTTTTAAATCTAGTTTGTTAATGATTTATAAGTTTGTTTTCCGGGTGGCTACGTCCCCCTACCGCCCGGCGTGGCCTTCGCCCCCTGCACCCCAACCGGAGCTGCGCCTCTGGACCCCCTCCCTGCCCCTGTCCTCCCTCCCCACCCTGGACTAATTTTTTGTATCAAACTTCACGCAGCTTGTTTAAAAAAATAGTATATGTAACACGTGCGAGTAAATCATCTGATTAAATTTATAGATAAACTCAAAATAAATGTATGAACTCTTACTTTTCTCCAATTTGCTGGATTCCGTTCCTGTCCTCCTTTGATGGTATTGAGTCCGTCACTTAATTGCTTCCCCACTACCATCATAACTGCTGCTGATAAATCTCCTTTGGCAAACGCCACATTTTATGCCATAAATTTAAGAAGATGCTCAGTTTGATCATCTGTCGATCTTTTTCTAGATGCACTGTAATTGAAACAAATAATTAATCATTAGAATTTGATAAGTTGTATATATTTTCCTCTCCGTGACTTTTTTATTTATTAATTATTCGACAATAATTAAATTACTGTGCACTTGAAAATATATTGTGACGGGTGATGGCACATTCTCTCTCTCTCTCTCTATCTCTCTCTCTCTCTCTCTCTCTCTCTCTCTCTCTCTCTCTCTCTTCAATATAACATGTCCTGTAAAATCAGCTGTTACAGGCATCACCAGCGGCGATGGGATATCGAAGGAGTCGAGGAAAGGTGAGAGAGAAAGAGAGAGAGTATAGGTAGGGCGAAGGGAGGGGCCGCGTCGCACAGAGCCTCGATATTTCGGCATAGACGCTGGAGCTACCGAGCATAGGAGACGGCTGTTGTGCGTATGGAAGAACCCACCCTAGTGCACGATCCTGAAAGAGCATGTATGAGACTGGCGAAACGATAGCCACGAGAGCGTTGGGGACGACGAACGACTACTGCGAGTGTCGCCGAGGACGACAAGGCGGTGCGGACAGCTTTCTCGAGAGCGAGTGCGACCTGACTTCGAGGAATCACTGTAAGTGCCTTTCAGCGTCTAAACTCTCTCTGTCTCTTTCTTTCTCTCTCTCGTGACATATTCCGAGCACCAGGCCTGCGAGAGCGCACGTGCATCGGCTCGTGCGCCCATGTACATAAATTCTAGTTAGAGAATATGTATGTATTTTATGTTATAATACTCCATTCTTCTTTGATCTACCTTCCCCACGTTACTGATGCTCTGCATCACTTATTATTATATCGCGGTTTAACTTCGGGCTAAAACCCCGTTATATAATTGGCGTCCTCCGGAAAAACTCACAGAGTTGTGGGGATTTAGAGGGAAGAGAAGTAAACTGGATAGTGCGGTTCGCGCGGTGAATATTGTTCATACCCGCGTCGAAAAATATACCGAAACAAGCCGTGTTAACTGATTTCGCGCGGAGCGTATATCGCAACTGTCATGCGAGCCCAAGCGGACATAAAGTAAACAAGCCTAGGCTGACCCTGGAAAATTCCGAGTACGGGCCAGGCCGGAACAAAATAATATTCGGCAATTATTTAGTTCGAACGGCTGCTTGAATTTTATATGGTGTATTTAATTTACGTCGTAGTAAATTTTGAACTTTGCTGCTAGATTTTTATTCGTAGTACATGGAGAGTGTATAATTTATTTTTTTGTAAAAGCGTCACTCGCAAGTGGCCAAATATATTGTTAAAGTGATTCTTTTTTATAATAAATACTTAATTAAAAGCTAGTGATTTAAAATTTTTTTTTAGTTAACGGTAAATTATAAACGGTAAATATTATATTACAAAACTAAAGTGCTAATTTTGATAAAATCATTGAGTGTTTAAATAGATCAAATTGGATTTCGTATATTTAAAGCGAAATCGTGTAAATAATATCAACATTTTGTTTCGTGACGAAAGTAAATGTAATGAGTGTTAGAGGAATTTTCATTAATTTTTTAAGTATTTACAAACAAATTAGTTATTGGGAATTTTATTGTGTAAATTGAGTAAGTGTAAATTACTTATAAACTATATTGTTCTAGTTATCATTACATTTGTTTTCGACGGTGAAAATGAAATAGTTTCATTATAAAATTAATCACATGGTTACAAACTTAATTTATGTTCAAATAAATAATGTAGTTAACAAAAATACGTTTGACCACGTGCTCGGTAACAGGCTAATTTATTATATTTGCTCGTTTATTCGATTGGCTTGTTATTCGACCGTATATTCGAGTCTGGAAAATACATGTCGGTACTGCGTGCGATGATACTACTGCGATGGTACTGTACAGAATATAGATAGTTGTGTAGGTGCGAGTCTGTTTAGTCGCAGTGTAGTATATGTAATACAACTGCGATCAAACCGCCGAATTATTGCGTGACCATAAAATTTAAATAACTTAGTTAATTAATTAATAATAATATTATTGTGATTCTATATATATAAACAAGAGTTTAGTAACGAAATTAAGGATTGTAATAATTATTTACTTCCTTTTGAGAAATAACATTGGGAGTTATTTAATTACTTAATTAATTAATTACTTGATCGCTCACAAACTTCTTACTTTTGGGATAATTGTTTTGTTTAATAAACAATTGTTGTTGATTTAAGTAATGATTATTATTATTATGTAATTATTTCGGTAAAATAATATTATTGTTTAATCGATTATTTAATTAATTATTGGAATAATTGTTTTTTTTTAATAATAAACAATTGTTATTGGTTTGATTGATAATTAGTATTATTTACTTATTGTGATAAAATAATATTATTATTTAATTAACTATTTCATTAATTAATGATTGAAAAATTTTCTCATTATGATTTTTCGAAGAACATTTTATTTTCATTTTTCTGGGGAAATTAAATAGAATTTTGAATTCTTTATTTATATAGCGATTTATGCAAGTTAGTTAATTCAAATCGATATCGGATAAAAACAGTATTCTTTCAGAGTTAATGCTTGTATATTGAATTAGTATTTTATGAGTAATAGTTACTAGATAATATATACCGTATAAGCGATTTAGGCAATCTAGTATTGATAAAATACACTGAAAGAAGTATTTTTATTTTATTTTTTTATGTTGTTTTGTGTGATAAACACTGGGTTTTTTTCGGGTACAATTAAACTTTACTTTAATATTGAAAGTTTGAATTAATAACTTGTATTAAAAATCTTTTTTAGATCCTACGCAAAGAAAATGGCGAATCAATACGACGTCTCCTTTGATGAAATGGTAGGAATCGAGATCCAAGCGTGGATTCTACGTTTAGACGGACAAGAGTTAGATATTTTTTTAAATAGGATCGAATTGAAAAGCGATGGCACGCAATTTGGGAAAAGCGATAGAATATATAGACGCTTGCGGGGCGACTACACAGTAGCAGATTTCGTTGATAGTTTAGACAACTCAAGCGACAGAGAAGCAGAAAACTCGTCGAGAAGAGAAGCTCGACGAGGTATTGAGCGACGCAAAATTCAGCTACAGAACGCAAACCGAAATATTAGGAAGGCAGCAATATTTGGCAAGCCACCGAACAGGAACGGGACTACCGAGCGACTTCACTCCAGTGGCATTCAGCTCAACTCAGATGACTTCAACATATATGTCCTTAACTGAATGCCAAGGAAATGGACTCGGGAACATGAATGGAGTACACCATAATGCGGGAGTGGGAGCGGCTGCGGCAGTGACGGTGGTTACGACAACAGCGATTCACACGCCACTGGTTTACGTAACCACACCACCAACGTATGATCCGCCTATACAAACGTCCATCCCACCACCAACACCACCACCAATGCCACTATCATTCTGGGGGATCCAGCCAATTAATACTACGGTACCGCCGAGCAAGCTGGCAGTAACGAGTACCGAAACAACAACGACAACTGCTACAGTAACTGACTTAGGGGGATCGGGTAAAACAAGTAATCCGACTACAGTATTTTCGACGGGTACAAGACAATCTGTGAATATATTGCAAATCCAAATATGGTAATGATGACGTTATCGAATGGCACGTCATACCCTGTCCCAAGAGCCATAGCATTCAAAATGGTAAGCACACAGGAATTGGTACAAGAATACAGTACTCAAGTAAAAGAACTGCGAGAGAATTTTGCTGAACTAGCTACGAGTACAAGGCTGCGCTTTGAGACAATGACTAACAGCGAATCAGCGAATACGCATCAGGGGCTAGGAGCAAAGCCCAAAAGCAGCAGAGGTGTTGCCTTTCAAGACACACTCGACCTACTATATGAGGACGATTACCAGCTAAAGGACGATACAAGGGCACAAGAGGAAGAAGCTGCAAGAGTGGGTAGTTCACAACTTAACGCAATGACTACCTAGCAGGAATCGCCGAAAGACAGCGTTTAATTATTAGACAGTACTACTTACGTAAATTGCGCGCGCATGTTTGTTTTTCTTATTTTATTATATCTTATAAAAATTGTATATAAATATTTAGTATGTACATATATTGATTACCTAAATTTATTGTTTAAAGTGTTTTGAATTTTGAAACGTTTGCTGTATATATAATTTATAATGTTTCTTAAGTTTTCTTTTATAAGCATTTATATAAATGCGTTTTATTTTTCTAAGGGGCCATCCTTAAATTATGTAAGGGCTTTCTTCCTGATTTTTAGCACTCACCCACCCCCACATAAGAAATCGTATCTTTTATTAAACCTCACAGCCTCCCTGAAAGTTACGTGATATTTTTTAGTATACAAAATAATTTCTTATCAAAGTTCATACACATTTAAATATATAAAATTAAAATAACCGTTTTTATTTCATTATATAAATATACAATTAATATAAAAATATAATTATTGTTTTACAGTCAAGTTAATGTACGTCTAAAAATTAGTGAAATCGATTACTGTAGTTTAATTTATAATCTCGTTTAAAAATATTTTCACTTAAATAACTAAGAAAAGGAATTTATTTTGTTATTTAAGTAAAATTATTATTATCTTTATTACATTATTTTTTTTAATTATTATTGTATAAAATGTTAAAGAGAGTTGATAGTAGTAAATATCTTTTTGGTTACAATTTAAAATGGAATGAACACATAAATTATATAATAAAGAGAACCAGTTATTTAATATTTATATTTTACAAGATTTCCAAATTGATGGTAATAGAAACTTTGAATGTGATATACTATGCTTTTTTCTTCACAGCATTATAAGTTATGGCATAATTACACGGGGAGGAGCCTATAAAAATAATCTAGATTTACTACAAAAAATACAGAACAGGTTGCTAAAATTAGCACTTTTGCACAAAAATCCTATGAATTTACAACAATTATTTGCTCTGGAAAGTATTAAATACAACTATAATGATCTGCAAAATATCTATTTAAACTCAGTTAGTAGAACAAGACATAAAATTATACCACTACCAAAAATATGTAAGAGAGTAAGTGACAAGAATAGCTACATCAAAGTAATTAAAATATTTAATCAATTGCTAAATGAACTAAAAAATCTTGATATAGTTAAAACATCCTCTACTGAAAAATTTAAAAAATGTAATAATTAACTGTGAACAAATAAGACTTTGTTTCACTCTTTATATTGTTATGAACAAATTATACGTCTGTACATTTTTTCAGTATATGTTCAGGACCTATTACAACAAAAAAGACGTGGAATTATCAAGAATACTAATCCTACATCAGAAGTCCATGAGGATTCTGTATTACTTGATAAAATAATACTGGATATACGTACATACATATGTGCTGGTGGTAGGTGTAAGCTACACTATAATCGCTCTCATCGTCGTATGTCTAACTATAACTTGCATAAAATGATAAACTTATATACAGACATCAATCAAAATATTATTAAAATTGCAAGTGAAATAAGCAACAAGTGGATACTCGAGGCAGGAAACAACCACGCTTTTATGAACGCAGTGACTGCTAGTGGGGACCTAAAAACAACATAAAAAATAAAAGACAAAAAGGACAAAGAACAACATAGATAGGCGGAGGATTATCACAATCCTAAACCCTCTAATTTTTGTTTATACATTTTGTAAAAGGGTCAACTAAATCATCGAAAACTGAAAATGAACTAAATGCAGAAAAATATAAGCCAATGGAAACCATTTTTATCAAGATCAATAAAATGGCAGAAGAGAATAGTATCAAGGCAAAATTGAAGGGAGTGGTGAATGCACCTGGGAAGCCTGGGAAGTCGATATTGCAACCATACAGCTATCGAATGTCCTACGGGGATCTTAACTACTTAGGAGCAAACAAGGCTATATTCTACTTTGACAGAGGATATAGAGGCAAACAAATCTTTACAAACTCCATGTATTCTCTGAAACAACAGCCTCCATGCAAAGACCTTGTTGTTATAGATGATATAGTTTTTACATCACCATGTAAATGTGATTCAGCCAATCAACACAAGGTAATGTTCCCTCACTACAGAGTTACGTACGTAGTGGGGCTTTCGTGCCCTGCTAGGCTTAATAGTTTTGAGAAAATAATTTACGCAAGAGACAAAAATGCGACTACTGAGAGGTTCACTTCGGCATGATCGATGCTACTTAGATATTGGTGAATGACAAGTGTACTGCAGATCTATATTAAAATCCACCAATATGGTATTGAATCGTGTATCGAAATTTCGTTTTTTGAGTTTCAAAATCGACTTGAATGTATTTTTTTTTTTTTTTTTTTTTATTATTATTTAACGTCGCCATGTTTGTGCTTCCATGTGGTGCTAATCGACGACGGGGGTCTGCGGTGTGTTTGTAAACAAAGCACATGTAATTTTTACAGAGGTGCTTGTATCAATCGGCAGAGACTAGGATTCGAACCCGGGTCACCGGCGTGGGAATCCGACACTCTACCGACTGAGCCGCCGCAGGCCCCACTTGAATGTATTTGGTTTGTTGTTTTGAATTAAAGCTGATTTAAAAACCGAGATTTAAAAACAAAGGTAATCTATGCGGCATATGAAATACGTAATAATAAATTTAACATCTCTATAATTGAAATGTGGAAAATGTAGATGTCGATAAATAATAACAACATCAAGAAAAGTTAGTTTTATGATCTATGTTGGAGTGGGTGGAATTTCAAATAATTCATTTTTGTAAAATTTTTCAAAATATATTTTTTATATATCAAAAAGTTACATAGGCTTACAATTTTATTCATAAATTAATCATATTTATCGATCGATATAACTATTTTATAAAAATGATAAAAATGAGATAATTTATTTATTTAGAATTCCAGAGTACAGTTAATTTACAATAATATACACTTATGTAGACAGTGAAAAAATTGACCCGCAAATAATATACACTTGAAAAACAACTGTTACTGAAGTGATGTATACTAAAGAAAGGTATTAAAACCTTTTCTCAAGAAAGTTATAAGCAAATTAAATTAGTGTATATGAATAGGTGTTTATGCAGACGAGTCAACTTAAGTATTCAATGGTTGTCTGCATAAGTTTTGTTGTCAACATAAATGTTAAGTGGTTGTCTACATAAGTTTTGTTGTCAACATAAATGTTAAGTGTTTGTCTGCATAAGTTTTGCAGTCAACATAACAGTAAAAATGGTGTCAGTATAATTTTCTGAAATTAAGTTGAAAAATATTTTAATTGTTTTGTATTGTGTCATCGTAAATATTAAAATAAAAAATGTATAAGAAATTTGTTTGGTCTAATTGTGTTTAACTTTTGCGTACATTTACTCTTTATTATAGATTTATCTTAATTAGTAAAATGGAATAAACAGCTAAAATACAATTGTTTGTGTTAATATTTTTTTTAATAACAAAAGTTGTGGTTCCTATGTCATTAACGTAATTTCTTAAATAATCTTAAAATTATTGAAACTTCTGAAATGAAATTATTCTTTGTTATTTTTAATCAGTTTCATACATTTTTAAGTATATACAGATATAACCTTTCTGAAACTTTTATGGATGAAATTCATATGAAATCTTTTTAAAAGATTTCTGAAAGATATCAGTTGAAACAATTCGATTGAACGATACATGAAACATTACTGAAACATTACCAATGAGCGCATACCTTTCGGTAACATTACGTGCCGTGTGGGTATAGGTATACTAACAAGGGGGGACCGAGCTCTGCGGAACACGGATCCTGTCCAGACTTTTTGAGGGTGCTTCTACCATAAAAAAAATGAACTCTGTACACTATTACAATCTCATGGGGCTTCTAAGCCAAGTTGTGGAATATTAAAGTTTAGCGAAATAAGCTATTTTTAATAATTTCACTATTTTAGCATTGAATTCTTGATATACCGATTAAGAACTATTTATGTACCTTAAGTACATCAGGTATCATAAGAGAAGGATATATACGTATATTCTTGCTCATAATATTAATAATTTAATATTTTTTAAATGTTTAACATCGTACAAAATCATTAAAAATACTGTAATATCCGTATGTCATATAATTATTATGCTACAATTATCAACTACATCTTTCAACAAATAATATTTTGACTCAAGATAAACATTCAGATGCCAAATAAACAGTTTTATATTAGAGACTATAAAAATATTAAAGAAATATAAACATTATGCGAATAAAAGCTTGATACATATAACCGCCAATTGATCCTGTGTTGCTTTTATTATTTCATATAACTTTCAGCACTTGCACTGCTCTAACAATGCTTTTTCAAACTGTAAAGTTATTATTCAACAATAAACAAACACTAATATAAAATACATTAGACCAGATATTTAATAATTTTCAATCAGGCATCGCAAACACAACTTTTGTTGTTTCAAATTTTTCCACAAATCTAAAAAATGTTTTTAATCAATAAACGACAAAATTATGCAAATTTATAATACGTACAGCTCCTTCAGCATCAATTGTAGTACCATACAACTTTGATTCTATTTTGATTCACAGCATTTAATCAAAAATTGTAAATATTATCTTTAATGCCGCTAAACCCTGTTAAAAATATTTACATAAAATTTTATGTAAAATTTTATGTAAATATTTTCAACAGGGTTTAGCGGCATTAAAGGTTATATTCCCTGATTGAAATTAAAAAAGGTATAAATAAGTAAGTAACAGTTATATACGTTTATATATGTTTTTCAATATATATATTGTTATGATCGGGTTTGGGTAATGAGAATGACAACACGTATTTATAGAAAAGCACACTTGACTCGGATTCTTTATTCGAACGTAAACACAACTGTTCTCAACAGCTGACAGAATCAGACTGAACATAAACAATAACATCCGCGACGTCGTTGATCTCGTTGCTAGGGGTTGCTATGCGCGATTCTCGGTGTTCGAATCGCGCAACGTTCGAGCTCGGTCACAACATTGCCCTCTCCTTTTCAGATTGTCGTCTCGACAATCATAACCATCCATCCTTCAAGCAGGTTGATCCTCGTACAATCCAATGATGACTTACAGGAACCGACACCAACATCCTCTACCTTGACCCATCCTTGGCATCAAGTTACCGAGCAATGCTTACAGATGCGATACCAGTCATCACTTAACAGGACTAAGACGGATCCGTCTCTTGAACAATCTACTTCAATGATCCTTCTCATTTGGTCGAAATCGTTCTTCAGACAAGAGGGGGGAAGTTGACATGCTGTGGAACCTCACCTCAAGTCTCTGCTCCGGTATTTACCTTCACGCCCACGGGCAAAACCACAGCTCAAAAGAACCGTAAGCAGGGCAGTCTTCATTATCGGGTGTCTCTCTCAGTGTAAGTCCCAAGACGATTCATGTTGACTATCTTGGATTTATGTCTTGGTGGACGACTTTTTTGCGTTCGTCGCAATTTGCTTATTGCTAAAAATGGCAGAACGAACCGAACAGCGAATTTGCATAAAATTTTGCTTTAATCTCGGTAAAAGTTGTGCAGAAACTATTGAAATGTTGCAAAAGGCCTTTAAAGATGAGTGTATGGGCAAAACACAAATAAAAGAATGGTATAGGCGGTTCAAAAGTGGCCGCACATCTGTTGACAGTGATCCTCGTTCATCAAGTCAATTTTGATTGTTTTTTTCGATTATGAGAGCGTTGTGCACCACGAATATGCCCCTACAGGCCAGACAATCAATAAAGAGTACTACGTTGAAGTTTTGAAAACATTACGTAATGCAATCAGGAGAAAACGACCGCAACTTTGGGAAACCGGTGACTGGCTTCTTCATCACGACAATGCTCCAGCGCACGCATCAAACCTTGTGCAGCAGTATTTATTGAAACACAGTGTTGCGCAGTTCCGCCAGCCTCCATACAGTCCTGATATAGCTCCCTGCGACTTTTGGCTGTTTCCTCGATTGAAAATACCGCTTAAAGGACATCGATTCGACAATAAACAGACTGTTGAAACTAATGCGACGAATGCACTAAAGGCGATTCCGAAGTCTGACTTTCAAGAGTGCTTTAATAAGTGGAAACATCGATATGAGCGTCTTGTTCAATCAAATGGGGACTACTTTGAAGGATGCCACCCCGCAGATGACGAAGAATAAATCAAGCGCCGAGAAATCGAGGTAGGTCGGATACTTTTGGGACAGACCTTGTATTTACATTTATATATGGTTCAAATTTTTATAATTGCTGTATATACATTTTTATACATTTCATTACTTTTACTTATAGATATATACATTATCATACATTTTCTTACATTTTTCTACAGATTTTTACTTTAATATAAAAATAATATCATTTGTAATAATCCAATTTTGATAATGTATATAAACGTAGAAAATTGTATAAAAATGTATATACGTTTTTGTACGTCAAAAATAAAATAAGTTTTTTAATAGACATATTAAAATAATTATTCACTAAGGAAATATTATCCTTAAATTGATCCTTAGTGAATAATTATTTTAACACCACTATTAAAAAAATTTTATTGGAAAAGAATTATAGTCGTATTTAAATGAAATAATTTTATTAACCCTCCTGCGCAGAAGTTTATTTTCGTGTATATGGACTAGATCGAATGTAAGTCTGCATCAATATTTTCTGCAAATTCGTAACATTTTATAAATAATAGCTATACTATTTAGCTTCAATTTGAGAGGTTGTAGATGTCCCAACAAAGTAAAGATTTGTGATACAAAATGTATTAAAAAATGACGTGCGGTTTGGACGAGTATACTCGGCTCTCTGCGCAGGGGGGTTAATAATATTAGTCCAGTCAAATTAGTTTTTGAGGTATCAATAATCCCAATGACATCGGTTAAGGGCTTAAATTGTTCGGAAGAGTGTCTAGAATGATAATCTGAAGACGTGAACAATGGATCCCGTAAGCTTTATAAACAATTAACAATTAAAGTTGGATTTCTGCACTTTTTTCTTATTTCGCTCTGTATCTTGGAAAGTATTGATTTTAGAGGAAAAAGTTATTAAAAAAAGTTGTTCGTTATTAAATTTTCTATAAAACAGTTAGCGAGGGCACATTTCTATCTATTATAGTTTCTTTGCAAATTGCAAAAGAACGCTAAATTCGTGAAAATTGAAAATTGTTTATAACTTTTGAGAAAATTAATATTTTTCAATCATATTTCAGAAAAATATACTACTCAAGTAATAGAAATAGCATGCAAAATTTCAAGTCTCTATTCATTATAGTTTTTTCTAAAATAATAGCTATATTTCGAAATTTTTTTTTCACGGTACTGGCAAATGTTAAAAAATCAGTCAGTTTAGTCGCCCTTGTTCATACGCAATCTAGAAGAGTTATATTTTAATAAACTTTTTCGAGAACTGCAAAATTTTAATTAGGGGCTCTCTGGGATGTAAATGTTTATAAAACGCTTGATTAACTATTTATGTAGGAGACAATATTTTAGTCCGATTTTAATCAAACAGAATTCATTGCAAAGCGGCGATTTTTATCTTTTTTTGAAAAAAAAATCGTTTTTCTACGAGCATTAGGAGCCAAGATACATTTTTTTTATAATAAGCCATTGCTCAGTACACAAATGAGATATTGCAAATTTTCAAATTTGCTGCTACAGTTGAAAACTTATACCTTTAGGATAACTGCCACTCGTAACTCTAAAATCAATTTTTAACTACAAATTCAATGTCGGAAAGCAATGACCGCTCAACGGCGGCCGATCAGCAGTGCGGGAGACGGAGTGGGGGCACCGCCGCGCGCTCGAGTCTCAAAGCTGACAAACTTACTTCAAATCGTAGCGCTCGGAAAAAATCGCCGTAAATCGGTCAATTTTTATCATATCTTGCTCTTTTTTTTTAATTTGGGGTAGCGCGAGTAAAAAATAACATTGGTGTCATTACTTTTAGTCAGTTAATTTATTTAAACCTTTAAAATGTAATAAATTTCATTTTATCATTTTTTCCTGCATCAGAATCGCTTTTTACATTACATTAAGAATATATAAAGGGTCAGGAGTATCCATTAAATAAGATTGATGTCATCAAAGTATCGTTATCATTTATTTTTACAAACATTTTTCATATTTTACATTATAATAATAATCGTACATTAAAAATAATTACAGTAAATAAAATAATCAATCTAATCGCTGTCTTTTGTTCTCTTGCGTAGATTCATTTTCGTTTTCTTCATTTTCATCATTAATATCGTTGCTTACTGTTTCATCTTCTATCTCTACAGTTACTTCCTCTATGTTGGAGCAAGATTGCCCATGACAATTGTGGCGAATATCAGAGCAAGGAAGGCCATGTTTTCTACAACTACAAGTCATGCTCTTACAGCCCGTTTCGCACTTGCATGATATATATTCCAATAAATTTTTAGGAATCAGACTTGCAGTTGTATATGTAGGCCTTAAGCCTCCAGTAGTAACTTTCCAGCCCCACTTTAACGGATCTTTCGAATTACCAAGCCACTGCTGGATTTGTAAGTGCGTTCTATTGGAATGTTCGGCACTTGCCCCTTCAGTTGGAGGTAAAGTGTCAAGCTTAAAAGACGATTTGATCGATGATTTCTTAAACAGTAAATATCGCAACGCATTCAAAGACATGTCTTTATTTTGATTTGAATATAATCGTTTGATTATTGTATTACCAGCCTCAGCAATGCTAGCATGATCGGCATTAAAATCATAAAATTTTTGCGCAATTTTTACAAGTTCGTCGCTTTTGTCAAGTAATTTAATCAATTTATTTTTACCTAGCCTGTAGAAAGCCGATGTGGTATCACAGCCACTAAATGCATGTAAAAACGCAATTATATTTTTTAGTTTTGAATATTTAAAACTATTGTTGCTATAAAGCTTTTCGTGAATTTGACCTTTTCCAGGTTTTAACAAATAAATTGATTTATTATCAGGAGCCAACTGAGTTAAAATAACGAGTAGATCTACGTCTTCGCCAACTATCACAGAATTTGTAACGCTATTACACACTTCAAGTGTATAATCTATTTTTATTTTTTTCATTTGACAAAAAAGTCGCTTGCGAAGTTGTTATGTTCATTGAACGTTCGAACGCGATCTCTCTACCAACTTGACGTGTCATTCTACGAGCTCGTTCTGCGCTTTTGGTGTGTAAATTTGCTGATATATCGGGGTATCCATCAAAAACTACTACACTATCCTTAAAATATTTTTGTATGTAAGTTACGTACTGATTTAAGATTGAATTGAAGCTTTGATTTTGTCGCCACACTACACGATGTAATAAAAATCCACCATCGATAATATATACAACATTTTGCAAGGATAATCGTACAGATTCTTCTAAAGGTACAAAATTTTCATAAAATACAGCTTTTTGCGTTTTACGCATGCCACCTTCGTTAAAAAGAGAGAGAGAGGGGGAATGGCGCAAGTTCATATTGCAAAAACTCCTGCATGTCTTTTTTTTTTCTATATGACCAGATATTCTTTGGAAAAGTAAAGTCGGATCAATCGGGATAATGTTATTGTCGACTTTAACTGAAGAATTGACCGCTCTAATAGGTAAAACTCTATTTTTTCTTTGGAACTTAACGTCGCCAAAACTTTTTCCGGTAATTGATTGCAGTACTAAATTACCTATTCTAAAAGCATCGTGACAATTGATAATTTCAGTTCCTTTCACACCAGTACTAATCGACATAAGAAAGTCGGTTTGCGGGAATGGATTATGCATTTCCAAAAATTTTAGTAATTTAATACGGTCACAATTGTCTCTATTTATGCGAGAACATCTTAAATCTACGTGTTGTTCAGATGTACTTGAATGAATATTACAAAAAGACTCCATAGCTTCAGAAGCTTCTACAAGTACAAGCATAGACAAAATCCACTTTGCTAACACACTTTGAGTAATCCCTCGACCATGTGTTAATCCACCAACAATTTTCATGGATCTCATGAGCACTTGCTCAATTGTCATGTCAGACCCAATTCCTGACCAATATTTTTCTGACCTTCGAATTGTAAAAAAACCTAATTCAGTGAATGTTTTATATTCATGGATATCCATAATAGATTCAAGATTAAGCATATCTTGTAAATATAAATGAGCACTTTTCGCATATAAAAAGTGACCGCTAGCGTGAAAAATCGGTAGTATTTAAGTGCAATTTCCAATTCCCGCTCCTTTCAGCTTCGATAAATTGTTTTAAAATAGTAATCATCTCTATATACTGTATCCACAATTGAGCTGTAGGGCCATTATTTTTTAAAATATCAACGTGAGATACAAATTTTTCAACAATACTTTTAAGATCATCGATTACTTTTGACATAAAACTTTCACTTTTATCGTACTACTCAGATAATAAATTATTTAAACAATTTGTCTCTTCTGAAGAAAAATTAATTGATGACAAAATGATTTCGATCAATGCCGACTGTACAAGAAGATGACCCCTAACAGCTCTCGAATATGCGTGTCCAGATAAGATTTTCGGTACAGATGCCTCCGCATATATTTCTGAAAATAATTCGGCTAAACCGCTACCTTCCATGATATATCCTATGGCGCCGATATAAGACATTACAGTGTGAAAGCCACCTAATCTAACAATAACAGAACTCAAATTATAATCTACATCATTTGTATTTCGACAAGCTAATATTTCGCGCGCTTTGAAGTACAGTGGCTGATCAAATGTAACGAAACAATTTTTTTGCCCTTTAGATTTACATTCACGATCAGCTTCTAATAATACTGTGAAAATTGTATCGAATTGGCTTGGCGGATTATTAACAAAGCGCAGTGGTACGACTTTTGATGTAGCGAAATTTCCATTCTTTGCTGTACACTGTTCCATAAATCCACTCCAGCTCGGAATAATACTTGAATTTACTTTTTTACCATAACACCAAATTAAATCCGTCGACGTCATTTTGATTGTACTCGAGATAATGTTTTTTAACTTCAAATCCTCTATCAGAATACTTTTCAGCCCAACTGAGCTTCCCCGATCGAATGTTTGAACTTCAACAAATCCAAAGCGCCCTACGTAATCTGATGATGGAATTTTTTTCAATCGTTCAATTTTTTTACTACTAGTAATAGAAGATCCTGGTGTAACGCACATAATACCACCCATCGAATGAAAAGTATTTAAACCATCGATAGTATTGGTATTATGATCAGCATTATCAAATACAAACTGGACGTATGAATTTTTGTATTTACAAACTTGTGGATCGTTTAAAATCGAAGCTTCGAATAATAACGTTTCATTGTACGACGAACGCAAGCCTAAATATGACAAAGAGTCAATAAGATCTTTACTCGCGTATTTTTTATGCAGCATTGATGATAATCCTAGTAAAAGCAGTGATATAAAAGATCGCGGCCTGACAGTTGCAATAATAGCATGACTATAAAAATTGACTCGGTTGTTCCATTTCTCATTGTCTGAGTTAGTTATACACTTTTTTTCTTCAGAATGACATCTAAAAACAATTGCAACGTTTTAGGAATATCTTTTTCAACGTTTTCTAAAAAATAATTCGGCGCGGGATAATGAGTTGTGTCATAAACTTCAGAACGAATATCATTTAATACAATAAGAGCCGCAGTTTTGATAATTCTTTCGCGTTCTTCGTCTTCATCAGCGAAACGATTGCTGTACCAGTGATCAGACAGTATTTTACCTCCAATATCTCGAAAACTAATAATTGTATCCTTTCTAGAATTATGAATAAGTATATCATCTTCAAAATACTCCTGTAAATGTTTAAGTATATATCTTTTCTCGGGAATTTCGCCCTCGTAATCGTCTAATATATCAGAAAGTAAAATTGACATTCGCTTCTATGATTCAGTAGATAATCTATAACAAATTGCACAGCATTATACTGTTGGCTATCTACTGGACGTCCCGCAGGACGATCGTGCGTAGAAAAATTCATAAATTTCGTATAACAATCAGTATGGTAACGAGCGCCTAATTCAACAATATTATCTACACCAATAAGTCGCTCATGAAGATCATTACTAAAAGCGTCGCTTCTTGACTCTGCAATTTTGATAAGATTACATCGCAAATCAGATTTAATCACATAACTAACGGACTTTCGATACTTTATAGCTTTCTTTTTTTGTTGTTCTATAAACTTTTCTGATGCATCTTCGCCGCAAAAGAAACAGCATTTAGAAAAATCAAATTCTTTTTGACTTGATAACCGTCGTGATTTTAAAGTCGATGCAGATGCATTTTTGGCTTTATTTATGCTGCTTTCACGATTGTATACAACATAACAAGTGTCGTGTACTACTATTGAAGTCAAGTCTTTCATCATTCGATGCTTCCCATCTTTTCTGCGTAAACTAGATTGTATCAAAGTACTAATGCCACCTGCTTTAAACGTTTTTGATCGTTGGCCCTCCAATATATTTTCATCGCAAAGTAAGCACGTAGAGGTGGACATGATGATGCAACGTAATCTGAAATAATACAAACAATTACATTGCAATAAAAAATGTAAATGAAAAATTACATGTATTATTTAACTATTTTAAAATTAGAAAAATACTGCACTTTAAAATAACTAAAATGATTAAAACAACTTTAAATGTACCATGATATTTAATTTATAAATATCAAAGCTACTGTTTAAAATTACTGTATTATATTTTACTATTAATAGTTAACATCACTTCAATCCATTACTATTCTCTCAATTCGCAAAAATTTATTTGAATAAACGTAATGCCAACTATTCATTAAAATATAAAATATAATTTATTATTTAATAATTAAGAGTACTTCAAATCATTAACACTTACCTAACACGTAGAAAACACTAATAACACTGATGCATTAGAAACAACAGTTTGCAATAGATTCACAATAATCAGAAAATATTCACATCCAAAAATTCACCGTATTCACAAATATTAAAAAATCACTCACAAGCAAAAATTCGCTGTGCTCTGCACCGATGCTACTTCGCAACTGCCAAATCTTACTGTTTGAGGCTTTGTATCCTAACGGTCGAATTTCTACCTGCCGTCCCTTTTACCCCCACCATAGCAACTGTTTTATTCGTAGAAATCACCTTTCTGGTACGTACGTAGTACTACGGCGACGGGCTCCACCTATAAATACCCCCATACTACTATAGGGAAATTTATGGGTGGAGCCCGCCAGCGCATCGCCTAGACTAATTATTTCGAAGTTTCCAGATTTTAGGAGACATAATAAAATTTTATGACGTCTACGTTGTCCCACACAGTTATATTGTTGTCGAGATCATCAATGCTTCTGAACCTTTAAATTTGAATTGTCACCGTCGCTACTTGAAATACGATTGAGTTGAATTTTTTCCAGAGAATAAAAGTAAAAATAGGAATCTTCAAAAGTAAATGAATAATATAATTAAAAGAATGTGTAAATAGTCGCGAAACTTTCTTAATGTAATGTAAAAAGCGATTCTGATGCAGGAAAAAATGATAAAATGAAATTTATTACATTTTAAAGGTTTAAATAAATTAACTGACTAAAAGTAATGACACCAATGTTATTTTTTACTCGCGCTACCCCAAATTAAAAAAAAAGAGCAAGATATGATAAAAATTGACCGATTTACGGCGATTTTTTCCGAGCGCTACGATTTGAAGTAAGTTTGTCAGCTTTGAGACTCGAGCGCGCGGCGGTGCCCCCACTCCGTCTCCCGCACTGCTGATCGGCCGCCGTTGAGCGGTCATTGCTTTCCGACATTGAATTTGTAGTTAAAAATTGATTTTAGAGTTACGAGTGGCAGTTATCCTAAAGGTATAAGTTTTCAACTGTAGCAGCAAATTTGAAAATTTGCAATATCTCATTTGTGTACTGAGCAATGGCTTATTATAAAAAAAATGTATCTTGGCTCCTAATGCTCGTAGAAAAACGATTTTTTTTTCAAAAAAAGATAAAAATCGCCGCTTTGCAATGAATTCTGTTTGATTAAAATCGGACTAAAATATTGTCTCCTACATAAATAGTTAATCAAGCGTTTTATAAACATTTACATCCCAGAGAGCCCCTAATTAAAATTTTGCAGTTCTCGAAAAAGTTTATTAAAATATAACTCTTCTAGATTGCGTATGAACAAGGGCGACTAAACTGACTGATTTTTTAACATTTGCCAGTACCGTGAAAAAAAAATTTCGAAATATAGCTATTATTTTAGAAAAAACTATAATGAATAGAGACTTGAAATTTTGCATGCTATTTCTATTACTTGAGTAGTATATTTTTCTGAAATATGATTGAAAAATATTAATTTTCTCAAAAGTTATAAACAATTTTCAATTTTCACGAATTTAGCGTTCTTTTGCAATTTGCAAAGAAACTATAATAGATAGAAATGTGCCCTCGCTAACTTTTTTATAGAAAATTTAATAACGAACAACTTTTTTTAATAACTTTTTCCTCTAAAATCAATACTTTCCAAGATACAGAGCGAAATAAGAAAAAAGTGCAGAAATCCAACTTTAATTGTTAATTGTTTATAAAGCTTACGGGATCCATTGTTCACGTATTCAGATTATCATTCTAGACACTCTTCCGAACAAATTAAGCCCTTAACCGATGTCATTGAGATTATTGATAAAAATTTATCGTTTTGAGTCTAATTTGACTGTACTATATTGTTTTAAAAACATAATTTTGTCGTTTATTGATTAAAAAAATTTTTTAGATTTGTGGAAAAATTTGAAACACCAAAAGTTGTGTTTGCGATGCCGGATTGAAAATTATCAAATATCTGGTCTAATGTATTTTATATTAGTGTTTGTTTATTGTTGAATAATAACTTTACAGTTTGAACAAGCATTGTTAGAGCAGTGCAAGTGCTGAGAGTTATATGAAATAATAAAAGCGACACTGGATCAATTGGCGGTTATATGTATCAAGCTTTTATTCGCATAATGTTTATATTTCTTTAATATTTTTATAGTCCCTAATACAAAACTGTTTATTTGGCATCTGAATGTTTATCTTTAGTCAAAATATTATTTGTTGAAAGATGTAGTTGATAATTGTAGCATAATAATTATATGACATACTGGATATATATACATATGGATATTACAGTATTTTTAATGATTTTTTTAAAATTGAATTTGTTTGTACGATGTTAAACATTTAAAAAATATTAAATTATTAATATTATGAGCAAGAATATACGTATATATCCTTCTCTTGTGATACCTGATGTACTTAAGGTACATAAATAGTTCTTAATCGGTATATCAAGAATTCAATGCTAAAATAGTGAAATTATTAAAAATAGCTTATTTTGCTAAACTTTAATATTCCACAACTTGGCTTAGAAGCCCCATGGGATTGTAATAGTGTACAGAGCTCATTTTTTTATGGTAGAAGTACCCTCAAAAAGTCTGGACAGGATCCGTGTTCCGAGCTCGGTCCCCCCTTGTAAGTCAGGCGGACCCGCGCTTGATCATCGTCGAAGTTTCGCGCGGACGAATGATATCATGATTTTGCGCCAACAATCGTTCGAGGATGTCAGGTTGCATTCGGCGCACTTTAAACAGACGGAGAAAACATCTCGCGATACGAATGCTTTCATGAATGCAGTCGAATATTCGAAGGAATATCAAACTGTAAGACGTACATTTAGACATGTGTACGAGTGTACGTGTGTGCGTGTGTACGTGTGTGTGCATGCCTGGAACTCTCTGGAAGCTTCTCAACGTCGACGATGACCGACCTTCGATGGATCTGTGGATGAGCCCGACCGCTATATACGTATGCTATTATGTTTCAGCAGGCTAACGCATGCTGTGATATCGGGAATTGGGGAGCGCATATTAAAAAATCTACTTTACTGATTAATACTTACTTTAGATATTTATATTTATATTTATGGCATTTACTCAATACGAATATTCAATATAATCGAATAAAACAAAGAAATTCCACGAATTTTTCAGCTAATAGTAAAAATCAAAAAAATCTATAATTTTCAAAATTTTAAAAAATGAATGCCCCTTTGTGATATATGAACCTCTAGAGTGGACGTTAACTTTTGTTCATTTAAATCTAGGTCTTGTAGTTTACGCTATAATGCGTAATCAAGTAGTGCGCACTATATATGTGCTATATGTATATGAGCGAGCAGCAGCAGCATCGAAATCAGTAAATTTGATATCCTGCGTGTATATCTATATAGCACCTGAGCTTAGCGTACAAGACATGTATATCTATATACACTTAGCATATTATCTCTGCAGGCTTTGGCCATAGTAAACACCGTATTGTAGAAACTGAAAAAGATTTTTTATAATGAGAACAATCATCCTCCCGTATCTTTTCGATTTATGAATCTTTATTTTTCAAATTTAGCTGAATAAATCTTTGAAATATAGAGATTAAGCTGAATTTTTTACAAATTTTTAAATTGAGTTTTATGAGATAGTTTGCATTTAATCCATTTAACTTTTGATTTGAATACAAATTAGTCATACATGTACATATGTATGGTATGAATTGATGCTTTTACTCAGAATATTTTATCACTTCAGGATAACTATATACAAAATTACATGTATTATTTTATACTAATTAAATATTATTAATATAAAAGCATATGTAGAGTAATGAAAAAGATCTCGTTCTTTCTATCATCTAGAAATTTCGATAATCGAAAATGCTTTTCGCAAGAGTGATACATTCAACAATAGGATATCAAATGACACTTTTCCTATAATTTAGGTATACTGGAATGGACTTGAAATGAAAGACAAGATGCATTTGTTAATGATATCAGATTATATTCTTTTCATTATCAATTCCTGCGTAAAGATCACACAGTAATGGTATCAAATTACACGAATTGTTCTCAACTTTTCTCATTCATTTCTTCTTTTAGAAATTTCTATAGTTGTAAACAGTTACGAGAATTGTTGAGCAATCCGGCCCTATAAAGCGAGCAGGATGCGGCTCCTGATTCAGTGAATAATGAACTTCAGAGAGATAACAATGTCTGCATACGATTGTACACGTCTTGTAAATAACATGTTACAAGCCTAATAGGCTTTTAGAACGAGGGCATATTAATCCTGAAAAAATATCAGAGTGGATTAAACTTGGAAACAAAAATTTAAGATATTTGAGGGTACTCCTACGTAATGTATCAACTGCTCCGGAGAAATTAAAGTTTATTTCCACAATTGGGCTGCTTAAGGGGGTGCAAGATAAATTGAAGTATTTGTTGAAAGGGGGACATGGTGTCGCGCGCAATCAAAGGCGTAGCGACAGAGTACGTTCGCAAGACGTCGACTGTGCATTCAATAATCGATAAGATCTGGTGTGATTACAAACTTGAAGAATTTAGATGTGATAGCTTGCATGAGAGATACTGAGGCTCTATTTAAAACTCGAATTAAAAATACTCTCAAACAGCATGACTTTTTAAAAGTATATACAGTGCTGGCTGTTGAATACGTCATTATGAAAAATGATGAAGAAGTGGTGGACATTAAATATTTCAATACCAAGGCTGAGTCTATTTTACAAACGACTAATTTGAAAGAATGTTTTAAAGTGAATGTGCATCAACCTATTCAAAAAGAAATGGAGGAATTTGCAGAGAGAAATTCCGGTTGGACCTTGAAATCTATACATAACTTGAGTGTTCATATCAACAAATATAATCCCATGCGCGGCAGTTCATATGTCAAACTTCCTGATTGTATAAAGAACAAGAAAGCATGTGTTACTGTGAAAAATTTAGATGACGATTGTTTTAAGTGGGCAGTTTTATCAGCATTGCATCCAGTTGGTCATCATGCAGATAGTGTATCATCGTATAAGAAATATGAGAAAAAATTAAAATTCAAAGGAATCAAATTTCCAGTTACACCAATACACATTCCTGCATTTGAAAAACAGAACAAAGTTTCAATCAATATTTACTGTTTGAGAAAATCAAGTAGAAAATTCAGAGTTACACCACTTTATTTAACATCTCAAGAAAAAAAGAGTCAGGTTGATCTTTTACTTGTACAAAGCTATTATGTGGATGAGGTTGAGGAGGAAGGGCAAATTGACAACAACTATGAAAATCTTGAAGTGATAAATCATTATGTTTGGATTAAGGATTTATCCCGTTTGATTTCCAGACAAGTATCGAAACATGATAGTCGAAAATATATTTGTAGTCGATGTTTACATTTCTTCTACAGCGAACATCAATTAGCATTACACAAACGAGACTGCTCCAAGTTAAATAAGTGTCGTGTAAATTTACCGAACTATAAAAATAAGATTTTAGAGTTTAAAAATTTTAATAACAAAGAAAAAGTGTCATTTGTAGTTTATGCAGACTTGACATGAAATGTAGTTACGATGATTCGCTCTTATACTATCACAGCTACAGAGGACCTAACCCCGCAAAGTGGTTTGTCGAAGAGTTACTACAACTGGCTGAAAACATTGAAACAGTATTCTGGTGTCCGATACCTATGGATATATTGACCCAGGGGCAAAAACTGTCTTTTCAAAAAGCCACAGAATGTCATATATGTGAGAAACCATTGGAAGAGCAAAGAGTGCAAGATCACTGCCATCTAACTGGCAGGTTAGAATACTTATTTTTGGTATATGAGCATAATATTATATATTTAACATTTGATACTTAATATTATATAATATTCCAGATATCGAGGTGCAGCTCATGAAACATGTAATTTGAACTAACAAGACTCTCGATGTGTTCCTGTGATATTTCATAATTTAAGTGAATACGACTCGCACTTTCTAATTAAAGATATAGCCAATAGTATACCTGGCAGGGTTAAACTGCTACCTATAAATAAGGAAAGATTCATATCATTCACTAAACACATTGATGACAGCGACATCAGTTTCAAGTTCATCGACTCTTTTCGATTTATGGCATCCTCTTTAGATAAGTTTGCATCTTATCTTGAAGATTTAAATATTCTAAAGCATGAGTTCTCCAAAGAATTAATATTGACTGAAGAAAAATTCCAACTGCTTCAAAGGAAGGGAACTTTTCCTTATGACTATTTGGACTCTGCAGAGAAACTCAGCGTCTCTGAACTACCACCAAAACATGCCTTTTACAGTAAATTAAATAACTGTAATAAATATATAGTAAAAAATATATCCCATGAAGACTACAAACACGCTCAAAATGTTTGGACTAAATTCAATATTTCTGACTTAGGTCAATATTCAGACCTATACCTGAAAACAGACGTGCTGCTATTGGCTGAAGTCTTTAAAAATTTGAAAATCTTGAAAAGTCTTTGAAGATCCTGCACACTATTACACAGCTCCTGGTCTGACATGGGATGCTATGCTCAAATATACAAATATACAGTTAGAATTACTCACCGACATTGACAAAGTGATGTTCATTGAGCGAGGCATAAGAGAAGGTGTGAATCAATGCTGCAACCGCTATGCCAAAGCGAATAATAAATATATGGGTGACGATTATGATAAGAATAAGGAATCAAAATATCTCATATATTTTAACGTAAATAACCTTTATGGCTGGGCAATGCAGCAGAATCTACCATATGGAGGCTTTAAATGGCTTAGTAATAACGAGATCAAGCAAACAGGTTTTAACATAACAGACGATTCACCAGTCGGCTATATCCTTGAAGTGGACTTGGAGTATCCGAACTATCTTCATGGCACGCACCGAGACTTACCTTTTTGTCCTGAGCACTTGAAACCTCTAGGCTCATCATATTCAAAACTAATGATGACTCTTCACCCTGAAACTCGATATTTCCTGCATTATCGAAATTTGAAACAAGCATTGGCGAATGGATTGAAACTCGAACGAATTCGTAGAGTATTGAAGTTTAATAAAAAATCATGCCTAAAAACTTACATTGATCTGAATAGTAGAATGCGAGTAGAAGCTAAAAATGAATTCGAAAAGAATCTCTACAAATTGATGATCAACGCGGTATTTGGTAGAACTATGGAAAACGTAAGAAAGCGAGTTGACATTAAACTTGTGACCAAGTGGGATGGACGATACGGAGCCGAAGCTCTTATCGCGTGACCTAACTTCCACAGTCGCTCTATCCTAGACGAGAATCTTGTACTTATAGAACTTACAAAGACGGAAGTTAATATGGATAAGCCAATTTATGTTGGGTTGTGCGTATTGGATTTATCAAAGACTTTAGTATACGATTTTCACTACAAATACATGAAGAAACAGTTTAAGTACTATTGTAAGCTACTTTATACAGACACGGATAGTTTAATATATGAACTAAGTGGTAAAAATATTTATGAAATAATGAAGCGCGATATACAATATTTCGATACTTCTGATTACCCATTGGAGAATGTGTTTGGAATGCCGCTAGTAAACAAGAAAGTGGTAGGTCTAATGAAAGATGAGTGTAATGGACGCATTATGACAGAATTTGTTGGCTTACGTAGTAAAATGTACAGTATTCGTATTGATGGTCAAGATAAAATTAAAAAAGTTAAAGGTGTAAAAACTCCTGTGGTTCAAAATACAATTACGTTTGATGATTATATAGAATGTTTACGAAGTATGACAACGCAATCTACAGAACAGAACGTTATTCGTTCACGAATGCACAAAGTATTTACGGAGAAACAAATAAAGTTAGCTCTAAGTCCGCATTATAATAAGAGGTATTTAACTCGAGGTGAAACGGATACTCTACCATGGGGTCACTATAAAACCATGAAAATATATAAAGTGTAGAAGAGAGTACATTAATTGTATTATAATTAAATATTGTAAAATTAAATGTATATCTTGTAAATATGATGAAGGTTAATAAAGAGATACTCTATAATTTTATACATTTATTTATTCTAACCTTTGCAAATCAGATTTATTTATCCAAGAATTTTGAGAACTATCAAATCCTAACCATTTTACATAAATTTGATTTCCACTATTCTTCAACGCTTTCTCCACCAGGTAGACGTTCGGATACTTGGGTTTAGCAGTTCCTGCTCGTAGAAACCACCAGCGATGGGTTGATCTCGATAGTCTTTCAGCTTGTTGGTGACTACTGAATTCGTGGCCATCACTTGACTAATTGTAAAAATCTCTGTTGACCAATTGGGAGTATAACCCTTCTCAAATACTTGTTTCATCTTGCTCACTCGGACTTTATCTCCAATCTTAAATTTTGGCTTACTCGCAGCTTTATTTATGTCAGAGAATTGTGCCAATATTATAGCTTCATTTACGGTGAAACATATTTGGGTTTCATACCAATGCTGTTATTGTAAGCAGTTATCAAATCAGGTAAGATATCCAGCCACTTGTATTTTCCAAGCAAACTGAATTGCATCCACATCTTATTCTTGAGCATGCGATTGAAACGCTCACAAATAGACGCTTTGAGATTACTGAACGTTGAGTATAGATTGATTCCATACTGTTTCATGAGACTTTGAACGGGGAGTTGTAGAACTCTTTGCCTCGATCGGTATGTAAATTTTTTGGTACGTGACCTTGCTGCAAGATGGATTTCATGGCTGCTGCCACCTCATCACTAGTCTTACGCTTTACTGGAATAGCCCAAGCATACTTGGAGAATACATCGATAATTGTGAGCAGATACTTGTAGCCTTTGTTCTTTTTAGCATAAGGTTGCATCTCCACTAGATCAGCCTGCCAGGTCTCATCCAAACCTCGTACAATAAATTTTCGATGGGGATAGTTACGTCGAGCGGGTTTATGGAGCTCCTCCATTAGTCTCTCATGCATCATCATTTTTCTAATCCTGATCTACCATAATGTTTGATAGAGAATTTTAAAATAACATATCATACAGTGTTTGAAGAGCTTTATCAATTTTTTCCATTTTCTTTGTGTAATTATCGTTGAGACCATTTAGCTCTGATTGAGCGTCATCAAGGTCAGTTCTCAAGCGAGCTGTCACATCATATAGACTGCGAACTTCTGGCTGAACCAAGCCTTGTAGAGTGCTTAAATTGACGGCGTCACTTGACTGCTGATCAGTGGCAACGTTGCACAATCTCTTGTTTTCTACGTCCTACTGACCGTCGGCAGTGAGTTTATAACCAACACCAGGTGGACCACGGTTAGCTTCTGCTCCACCCAGCTGTCATCCGAACACATCAACACTCATCTTGCTACTGACTCTTATACTGCTTGCACTCCTCAATATATAATGTTGGCTTCACGAAGTTCCTCGATGATTGAATGAATCTCATTCGTGTGGCTCTGATTATCAGCCGCTCTCTCAGCAAGCAATAAACGCAGGCAATCGACTAGCTCATTAGGATTATCCCAATATACATAGTCCATTAGCATATCTTTTTTAGCAATCTTGTATCGTGGTGAAAGTCCCGCTCCACTAATTGATGCTCGCTTACGACCTAGAGACTTGTCGAAAAGCGGAGCGATAAAATTTTTATAATTGTTGCTCCTTAATCGACGGATAGGCTGATCTTCGCTGCACTTTTTTCTAAATGCTCACTTCGACAATCTTTCGATTATTTTGCATGTCACTTGGGCTAATTAAATTTGTATCAGGCTCCTTTCTAAAGAGTAATTCTAGCAAGCTAATAGTTTTTGGATATGTATGGTTGAGAACGTTCACATCATCATTCGTGAATTCTATTGGTGAATCACCAATCATAAGAGTATCACCCTGCTTATGAATTCCATACACATTATCCAAATAACTTTTGCGATTTTGATTGAGCATTACTAAGTACTTGCTGATCTTTGAATCGGATTTCTTAGTCCCATCTGAGCTTCCAGATTTTGCACTTTGGAATGAAGCATCTAAAGTTTGATCGCGCAGAGTAGCATCAGTATCGTCAGAATCACCTTCATCAGATAGCTCATCCTTTTCGACTATTTCACGCTTAGGCTCATTCTTGATGATATCTTGCTTCTTCTGTAACTCCGAGACATTCACAAGTTTTTCGAGTGGATTGACGACAGGTTTGAAAGTTTCACCTATTGCCTTCTCAAAACTAGCTTTACCCTGTTTTAACAGTCTTTGTTTACGTCTAATCGCCCCTTGGGATTTTGAAATTTGACGAAGAATATCTTTCTCCCGTCAATGATTTACAATGCACTACTCAATTCATGTCGTGTACGCAATATTTATAGCAAAACAGTCAAAACCCTTTCGGTATCTGCCAGCATTAAGCTCTCGCTCTTTGTCTATCACGAGAAATCCATATTTATCATCTATCCAGCACGTAGAGCATAAACTTTTAAATTGTGTATAAGACATATCAGACTTTACATGATCCTCGTATATGTGTTTGAGGTTCACATCTTCTTGTCAAAATATAGCCAGCAGATTAACATTATCACGCACCAAATGCTTTGGGATATGGGCGTACGACTGACAGAGATAGAAACAGTCTACGTTTTTGTGTTCACCATGACGTTTCAGCACTTTCTGCTGCTCTAGTAAAGTGTCGAAATTTGACACTGGCAGCTTGACCTTTTGCACTAGAAAATCCATATCCATATAGTTTGCTGTCTCGAATACGACTGACCATGAGGCTATAAATACTGCGCTTATAAGCAGTTGGTATTAGTCAGAAGTTGTCCTTGGAAGTGTTAACATCATGATTGTACGTAAGCAGCATCGTCAGCGATGTAAGGGTCGCGGTTTGATGAATACTCTCATCAATAAGGTTCCCGTTAAATTGCATTTGCCGGGATATCAATACTGCGGGCCCAGTACTAAACTGGTAAAACGTCTCGCTAGAGGCGATCCTGGAATCAATCCTTTTGATGCAGCCTGCAAACAGCATGATATTGCCTACTCACAGAATCGTGATAACGTTGCAGCTAGAAACGCTGCAGATAGAGTTTTAGCTGAAAAAGCGTGGCAGCGAGTTTTAGCTAAGGATGCAGGTATTGGTGAAAACGCTGCAGCTTAGGCTGTAACAAATGCTATGAAGCTGAAATCTAAGTTTGGTATGGGTCTTAAAAATAAGAAAGGGAATCCATCTATTACCCTGGCTAGTGTGGTCAAGGCTGCTTCGAAATCCACTATTCCGAGCAAAGACTCACGTGCAGTTATTCGCTCTGCTATGGATGGTGCTCGCAAAGCTGTAAAGAATGCTGGTGGCAAGAAAAATGTGCGCGTTCCACGTATATTACCTGTACCATCAAAAGTCGGAGGATTCTTACCTTTTCTCATTCCCATATTCGCTGGTTTAAGTGCAACGGGAGCACTGGCAGGTGGCGCTGCTGGTATTGCAAAGGCCGTGAATGATGCTAGCGCTGCCAAACGTCAGCTTGAAGAAAGTCAAAGGCATAATAAGACCATGGAGGCCATTGCACTCGGTAAAGGTTTATATCTAAAACCGCATAAGAGAGGTTATGGTATTCATCTAAAACCTTACCATGGTCGAGGTTTAAGAAAAAAAAAACTTCACACCAAGACTGCTTCAGCGAGCACTTACTGACGCTGATTTGCTTAAATATGCTCATATATGGAAAATTCCAAATTTTCGCGGTGTTTTTATGCGAAACGCATTACCCGAGAGTGGACCACATTATCGAGAATCAGCCATTGTCAATCTTGATGTTGAAAGTAGACCTGGCAAGCATTGGGTAGCCTATAGAAAACGAGGTAACGACGTTGTGTATTTCGACAGCTTTGGAGATCTACATCCACCATTGGATCTCATGGAATACCTCAATCTGGACTGTGTCAAGTATAATCACGAGCATTACAAAGACTACAATACATACGACTGTGGCCATCTTTGTCTGAAATTCTTGTGCAGGCAGCTTAAGCGTAAAGGTATATAAGTGCTGATAGTAAGCTAGTTAGAGTCAGTATTACTGGTGCAATCATGGAAGATTCATTGACGTTGAGTTTGTCTGGAGCGTCATCTGCACTGGAAGCTCAATTCTTTCCACCAATTGAACTTGCTCCCAGCAAATATTACGTTCTCGGACTAGTTGAACTTTGAACCTTCATCTCAATACCCAATATCGATACGGGTAATAACAAGTTTTATGTGGGTGAAGAAGTGCTAATATTACCAACAGGTAGTTACGAAATTGAAGACATTGAGAGCTACCTGCAAGAAGTTCTTGCATCAAAAGGTATATCAATCAAGCTTAAACCTAATAACAGCACTCTTCGTTGCACTATCAAGTACAGTCACATAATTGATTTTCAACCACAAGACTCTATTGGTAAACTACTGGGTTTCACTGAACGCCTTCTCCCGCCAAATACAACTCAAGACTCTGATTTACCTGTAGCCATTCTCAAGGTCAACGCCTTAACATCACATCAGGCGCATACATAAACGGACAGAAGGTGCACACCATACATGAGTTTTTCCCAGCTGTCCCTCCAGGATATAAAATTATTGAAATTCCATCGCAAGTCATTTACCTTCCAATCGCTGTGAAGACCATTGACAATATACAGCTGCGTATAGCGGATCAAGACGGAGATTTAGTTAATTTTCGTGGAGAAATCATAACGATCAGACTACACATCAAAGCAGTATCATAAGCATGGGTATTGTGTACAATACTAAAGTGGGCAGAGGCTATATTAGTAGCTTACCATGCCGTCGAGCAGTCAGTCGTCAGCGAGTGCTCAAAGCGCTAACACGTCAGAACAGTCAGTTTCTGAGAAACCTAGGTCTAAGAGTCGTCGCCGCAGCACCTGGAAAAGGATAACCTGTATACTTTTTTGCTGCTTTTAACGAAATGGAGGAGATGCTAAGCATACAATCACCTGTCACATTTGACGACTCTATTGCGCATTACGAGATTCATGCGCATCAGCCCTATACCTTATCGAGCTTCAATAACAGCGATGAGATTCGTATAGCCATACAACATCAAGATCTCTCTGTCTTCTACCTTCACGCAGTTCGTTGCATGTATGTGGACGTCTGATGAAGACAAGTGGCATTGCTGTTACAAATACGAACTTAGTCAACAACGCCATCTGTCATCTGTTTGAAGAAATTCGTTATGAGATAAACGCTATAGAAATTGATCGATGCAAGAATGTGGGCTTGACGAGTCTCATGAAAGGTTGGATATCCATCAGTCCCAGTCAGAGTTTACTCTTTGAAAATGCTGGGTGGCTGGATGTTGAGGAGTCACGGCAATTGACCAATGTTGCTGGCTTCTTTGATGTATTGGTGCCATTGAGTATGATTTTAGGCTTTGCCGAAGACTATCGCAAAATTGTAGTCAACGCGAAGCACGAGCTCATTCTCACAAGGTCAAGGAACGATTTTAATTCTGTGAAACAGTCGCAGATTCTGGCGAATGAACAACCAGGCTTCGAGACTTTTAAAATTGAACTCACCAAGATTGAATGGTTAATGCCTTATGTGATGCTATCAGACAAGCATAAAATTCGACTTCTTAGTTACATTGAGAAGGATATACCTATTGCTATGAGCTTTTGTAGCTGGGAATTGTACGAGTATCCGTTATAGCCCACCACACTGAATCACGTTTGGATTGTCAAGACAGCTAATAAGCTGGAGAAACCTCGCTTCGTTATTCTGGGCTTTCAGACTAATCGCAAAGGGCAAAGAGCTGCAAATGCTAGCCACTTTGATCACTGCAACATTAGCAATGTCAAACTCTTTCTCAATTCACAGTAATATCCCTATGGAAACCTCAACCTCGATATCAATAGTAATCAGTATGCCATATTATATGACGTGTATACCAACTTTCAAAATGCTTACTATGGTAAAAACGCAGAACCTATGCTGAAAAAGAGTGATTATGTGACATACGCTCCTCTCATCGTCATCGATTGCTCTAAACAAAACGAGGCATTGAAACAGGCTCCAGTCGACGTTCGGCTCGAATTTGAAGCTAGAGATAATTTTCCAGCAGGAACATCAGCCTACTGCTTGATCCTACACGATTGTATTGTTGAGTATAATCCAATAAGTGGGGATGTAAAAAAGCTTGTCTGAGTGGTGGGGATTTGAGTATAAAATAGACCGCAGCACAGAGCAGTCAGTTAGTCACAATGGAGTACGTGGTGGATGTTCAAGGCTTCAAGCAGCCTGTGAATGATTTTGTTGTGAAGGAACTCGCCATAGTTCCGCTCAACTCGAATCTCAAGCCATTGGTCTTTTTGTTTAAGCCACCCACATCATGGTGTAGACTTTCAGATAAATATAAGAGTGCAAATCTATGGTTGCAGCGCAACTATCACGGCTTGTCATGGAGTTCCGGGGAGCTATCTTATGAGGAACTTGAAAACGTGTTTCATAGTACCTTGCATGATGCAACTGTAATATATGTTAAAGGTCTGGAGAAGAAGTGTTGGCTCGAAAAATTCAACTTCCAAGTATGTGATATGGGAGATATGCGCTGCCTTTCACTACAAAGACTTAAAACTGAAACATTGGAAAAGCTATGTCCTCACCACAGATTCGCCTATAAGGTCAACTGCGCACATCGGAATGTGTTACTGTTGAAAAAATGTTATCATGACAATACACCATCGCTAGATCGATCACTCAAGATATTCTTTCGCACGAAACATGTACCATTCATGAGCTCTACATACATTGCTCAACTGCCCAAGAGTTTTCTCACGACCCTTGGGGCAAATAGTATTGAGCAGGCACGGGATAAGCTGCCTGAACATTTGAAACCTGATGCAGAAATCTTAGAATGTCTGCGATGTCGGGAGCATCATTCTATTGAGAACGGAGACCACCTTTAAGAATACACTGCGTTAAATGTATACTAAATGCTAAGACTTAAAATATTTATTAATTGTTTTATTAATTATAATTATTGTTCACCTTGTGAAATCGCCACTTTCTTTTACATTATATTATTAAATAAGACAGTATAATATTTTAAATCAAATTGTATGAAACTATCTCAGTATGGAAAACAAATATAATTCTACAGTTAAGCAGCGTGTTCGTTTCCAAGAAAATCCCACTGTGCATTTGATGTGTACATGGACTTTTGCGTATCAGAATGTACGTTGTAGTTTATGGGAACAAATGGTTCGCGATAGAGAGCGATTTAGATTAAGAATTAAAAAAATTGGTAGAATTATTACTCCTATACTTATAAACAGACTTGAATTATTGAATAAAAGAAAAAGAAATATTGAAATTTATAGTTTATCAATTTATACAACCCACTATTCCTCACTTCCCTTATATCTACCATATATAATATAATATTTATTTAAAGCTTTATATTTACTTTAATAGTTTAATCTAATAAAATTTCTTCTTTATTTAATTATACTATATATAGATATACACGCAGGATAGCAAATTCACTGAGTTCAATGCTGCTGCTGCTCGCTCATATACATATAGTACATATATAGTGCGCACTACTTCATTACGCATTATAGCGTAAACTACAAGACCTAGATTTAAATGAGCAAAAGTTAACGTCCACTCTAGAGGTTCATATATCACAAAGGGGCATTCATTTTTAAAATTTTGAAAATTATAGATTTTTTTGATTTTTACTATTAGCTGAAAAATTCGTGGAATTTCTTTGTTTTATTCGATTATATTGAATATTCGTATTGAGTAAATGCCATAAATATAAATATAAATATCTAAAGTAAGTTTTAATCAGTAAAGTAGATTTTTTTAATATGAGCTCCCCAATTCCCGATATCACAGCATGCGTTAGCCTGCTGAAACACAATAGCATACGTATATAGCGGTCGGGCTCATCCACAGATCCATCGAAGGTCGTTCATCGTCGACGTTGAGAAGCTTCCAGAGAGTTCCAGGCACGCACACGAACGTACACACGCACACACGTACACTCGTACACATGTCTAAATGTACGTCTTACAGTTTGATATTCCTTCGAATATTCGACTGCATTCATGAAAGCATTCGTATCGCGAGATGTTTTCTCCGTCTGTTTAAAGTGCGCCGAATGCAACCTGACACCCCCGACCGATTGTCGGCGCAAAAGCATGATATCATTCGTCCGCGCGAAACTTCGACGATGATCGAGCGCGGGTGCGCCTGACTTAGTATACCTATATATATATATACACATATATATATATATATATATATATATATATATATATATATATATATATATATATATATATATATATATATATATATATATATATATATATATATATATATATGGTGGTCGGTATTTGGCGCAATACCATGCAAAATTTGTAGTATATTCGATAATATATTATCGCATGACGTCATTATGCCTAAATGAGATAGGGGGTGGTGCTTATTCTCACGTGTCCGTCTCGACCAATCACAGAGCTTCTCACCTGCACAAGTGAGTTGAAAAGTCGAGTGGTGGGGGGTCCAGAACTGTCATTGTATACCTACTAATAAATGTCGCATACCGATCATTATTATGCGACTTACTGTACAGTCCGAACACTAATTATTTGTCATAAGAATTACAATTAACGACTTATGCAAATTCGCACGTCTTGTATTCTGCAAAGTTTTAAGCTAAAATTTTATCGACACCTTTTAAAAATTTAAATACTCCTGGAAAGAAAAATACCGAAAATTTATTTACCGATGGTATGGCTGGTCGTATAATAATATTAATAATAATAACAATATGGAATACTCCGTTAACTTATATTGACAGGGTGTCTGAGTATCGCAAGATCGTCCTTAGCAAGAATTACAAAGAATTAATTAATTAATTAATTATTTAATTAATTACTAAGAATTACAACAGTTATTATAGTTTTCTTCACTTTCTGACTCTTGTCAATTTCCAAATTAGAAATAAAGTTGAAAATAAAAATTTTCTTTACCATTCTTTCACTTTTCTCAACATATATAAACAGTTTTGTTCTATTATTAATACTTATGGTATCAGCTAGATGTATAAAACTATTTTTTTCGAATATTAACTAGGCTGCTACGTTAAATTCCCAAATTAAATTGCATACATCAAAATGTTTGGAGTTTTATTTTAGTTTTTGTTAACTTTTTTGTACATTGTTCAACAGTTTTAGTCAGAATAAAGTACATTTTCTACTGATTTATTAACTAAAATCAAAACGTTTAAAAAAAGTATATTAATTGACATAACTTTTGATAACTGTAAAAAACAAGTTATAACTACTTACAGTAGAAGAAAATCAAAAACAGTCGTTTCCATTTCAATTTCGATATTCTTCAATATTTTATTTATGTTGTCTTCAGCTTATATCAGTTTTATTTTGATGTTTTTCTATCGCAACCGAGTGGTCCTCGGTCCTAAATGTTCACGTGGTTTTTACCTGTATTTATACTTGAAATTTAGGTAAAATCTAAGTTAAGTCAAGGTGAAATCGTTTCATTTAATGTGTACGTTTTAGTGTAGAGTCCGAAATGATCATGCAAATTCTATCTGTATTTCACGTAAAATTCATACGATTTTTGCTTAAAATTCCCGTGAGAATTGCATAACCTATGAGAAAAAAATATGCCAGAATAACATAGAACTAGATTCGTGAACTAAAATTTATATAGAAATTGAAATGATTTCTAGATTCTAACCCGATAAAGTGGCAAACTTATAACATTAGAATATTTGATTTGATCGGTATTATAAATAATTATGCTCTGCAAAGATGGTATAAGTAACCAATTAATCAATTTTTCTTTCAGCAAAAGTACGAGGCGTAAAGTACCCATACGACACGTAATGTTTCTAAAAGCTTTCGGTAATATTTCACTTGAAACATTACACCTTTCAGAAATATTTATACAATGTTTCATGGACCTTTCTGTAATGTTTCAGAAACATTAAATGTCCGCTAACATGTCAAATTTAACATTTCAGATAGATTATGGAAACATTACTGTGATATTTGTGTAATCTTTCTGTAATTTTTAGATATCATGATTACTTTAATGTAATAATACCGAAATGTATCAGCAACATGTCAGGTATGTTACTTCAATGTTATCGAAAGCTTTCAGTAACATTTTAGTAATGTTACTTTAACATTACTGAAAGGTTTTAAGTAATGTTACTGTAACATTACTGAAAGGTTTTAAGTAATGTTACTGTAACACTTGCAACATTACGTAGGGAATGTTTGCTAAATGTATATTCATCTCTATCCGTATGAATAATTATCTGTAAACACACTAATACATCATACGGACATTTTCTGAAATTATTATTACAAAGATTCCTCTAAGAGGAAGCAAAATGCAACTTGATTTATGCGTTCTTACTTCTATTATTACGTCCCATTAAAAAACAATTATTTCCAGTATTTGATTTTTTCTCCGGATCTACTTAATTAAATGAATTGAAATTTGAAGGACAAATAGACCTATGAGGTTATGAACCTCGTAACACAATGAATTTTCTCAAAACATTCTTACTTTTAGTTAGCGAGTTATAAGGATTAACAAAAACCATGATTCTCAGTTATACAGGATATACAGGGCGAGAGAAAAAGAATTGGAACCTTAATATCTTTTAAACTAATGAGTTTCATAAGCTGCAAAAGGAACTTAGCCGAAGTAATCAAAATATCTATATTTTACGTAGTTCCAGAAATATGACGGTATACATACATACATACATACACACCCATCCATACGGACATTTTCTAAAAACACATGATTCGAACTCCAAACACCTCAAAATATGTTTTTATAAAGTTTTAGCGAAACTCAAAATTTTACTATTACAAACCTTCCTCTAGGATGAAGCAAAAATTTAGCTCTATTAATGAATTAAAAAAAGTTTACAATATGCGAAAAATATTTCAAAATTTAAGAATCAGTAAATATTTCTACACGAAATGTTACTGAAATTATTTAAAAGTATTACAAAATCGTTTAAAATATTGATGCACATTTTTCAAGATATAAATTAAAAAATAAAATAAATATATTTTAAAACATTGTTAAAATATCTTAGAAATATTTATTAAATATTGAAAAATATTTTTCGACACTCCGTGCACAAACCTCGGTTTTGCAAGGGCTCGACAAAATTAATAAAATATAACAAACATTCAAAACAATACCTTATTATGTATGGAAATATGTACCCACCAAAAATATAAGTACTTTATGCAGCTAAAATAACATATTCATAAATATGTACACACAAATATTTCCGAAATATTGTATTAAATATTTTGTAAGGGATTTTTCTGAAAATAATTAAAGATTTATGTAAGCTTGAAGAAAACTACGCACTAAGTTTGCAGGAAATATTGTGGAAACGTTACTAAAAACGTGGCAGAAACCTTCCAATCAAAGCTATCAGAAAACTGTTACGTAAGCTTGCAGGAAATATTGCGGAAACATTACTAAAAACGTGGCAGAAACCTTCCAATCAAAGCTTTCAGAAAGGTTTCAGAAAAATGTTACGTAAGCTTGCAGGAAATATTGCGGAAACGTTACTAAAAACGTGACAGAAACCTTCCAATCAAAGCTTTCAGAAAGGTTTCAGAAAACTGTTACGTAAGCTTGCAGGAAATATTGCGGAAACGTTACTAAAAGCGTGACAGAAACCTTCCAATCAAAGCTTTCAGAAAGGTTTCAGAAAACTGTTACGTAAGCTTGCAGGAAATATTGCGGAAACGTTACTAAAAGCGTGGCAGAAACCTTCCAATCAAAGCGTTCAGAAAGGTTTCAGAAAACTGTTACGTAAGCTTTCAGGAAATATTACGGAAACGTTACTAAAACATTTCAGAAACCATGCAGTGAAAGGTTTTTGAAAGGTTTAAAACTATATTTTGGATACATTTTGCAAAGAAATGTTTAACGGACATAAAAACGTTACTGTAACCTTTTAGCGAAAGTTTTTTCAAAGGTTTTTAGAAAACTCGGTGATAAGCTTGCACGAAATATTGTATGAAGGTTATTAGAAACGTAGCGGAAACCTTTCAGTGAAAGATTACTTAAAGCTTTCAAAAAACTTTGCTGCAAGCTTGCACGAAATATTTTTCAAAACTTTCAAAAAAACCTTTTGGAAATATTTCCTGAAACCTTACGCAAGGAAAGTTGTCCCGGACAAAAAAACGTTACTGTAACCTTTCATTAAAAGGTTGCTTCAAGGTTGAAGACTTTCACTGAAACCTTGCAGGAACCTTGCAGAAACCTTCCATGCCCTGTGGGTTATGGCGACATTGAATGGAAGAACGGTTCGATTAGTAAAGGGCTGCTAAAAAAATTCTGATTTTTCCAATTAGAGTTTATGATATAACCATCCCACGTAATTTTTTAATAATCTTTAGAAACAAAGTAATGATAATTGTTGTTTGAATCATTGTTAAGTTGTTATGTTAACTATGTAATTTAAAGATTACAATCATCAATTGATGGTTGGATAGCCTCATGGGGATTATGGCGACATTGAATGTTAAAACGGTTCGATTAGTAGGAGGCGACAAAAAAAATTCTAACATTTCCAATTAGAATTTATGATATAAGTATCCCACGTAATTATATAATAATCTTTACAAACAAAGTATTGATAATTGTTATTTGAATCATTGTTAAAATTATGGTTGACATTGCCATTTAAAATTTACAAGCATCTATTGAACTTTGGATAGCCCTATGGGGATTATGGAGACATCCAATGTCAGAACTGTTCGATTAGTAGGGAGCTACACAAACAATTTTGAAACCCCGAATTATAGTATCTAATTTAAACATCTGACATAATTTTTTAACAGGCCTTACAAACGAAGTATTGATAATCGTTGTTTGAATCATTGTTAAGTTGTTATGTTAAAATTACCATTTAAAGATTACAAGCATTGTTTGACGTTTGGATAGTCTTATGGGGATTATGGCGACATTGAATGTTAGAACGGTTCGATTAGTAAGGGGCTGCTAAAAAAATCCTGACATTTCCAATTAGGGGTTATGGTATAAGCATCCCACGTAATTATTTAATAATCTTTACAAACAAGGTATTGATAATTGTGATTTGAATCATTGTTAAAATCATGGTTGACTTTGCCATTTAAAGGTTACAAGCATCGATTGACGTTTGGATAGTTTTATGGGGATTAGGGCGACATTGAATGTTTGAACGGTTTGATTAGTAGGGAGCAGCTACAAGAATTCTGACAATTCCAATTAGAGTTTATGATCTAAGCATCCCACGTAATTTTTTAATAATCTTAACAAACAAAGTATCGATAATAATTGTTGTTTGAATAATTGTTATAATTTTAGGTTAACTTTGCCGTTTGAAGACTACAAATATTGTTTGACGTTTGGATAGTCTTATGGGGATTATGGCGACATGAAATGGTAGCACAGGTCGGTAAGTAGGCACTGCTAAAATTTCTCACATTTCCAATTAGAGTTTATGATATAAGCATCCCAAGTAATTTTTTAATAATCTTTACAAACAAAATAATGATAATTGTAGTTTGAATCATTGTTAAGTTGTTATGTTAACTATGTCATTTAAAGATTACAATCATCAATTGATGGTTGGATAGCCTTATGGGGATTATGGCGACATTGAATGTTAAAACGGTTGGATTAGTAAGGGGCTGCTAAAAAATTCTGACTGATTTCCAATTAGTTATTTAATAATCTTTACAAACAAAGTATTGATAATTGTTATTTGAATCATTATTAAAATCATGGTTGACTTTGCTATTTAAAGGTTACAAGCATCGATTGACGTTTGGATAGTTTTATGGAACATAGAAGACTTTTGAAATAAATTTGAATGAAAGTAAAGCAAACTATTTTTTACAATCTTCTCAACACGGGCATTGTAACTCGATAGTTTTCGGCAATCTGTCAAGCTTATTTCCTATATAACCGAAAAACCAAAGATTTTATTGTTTACTTGAATCAAAATAAAACTTAAACTCTATATCAAAGTAATTGGTCATTGCAAGTATTCTGATCAGAGCCTTACGAACATAGTGAACACTGTTTAAACAGTTTCCTGGTTCCTGGTTGGTATTAGCGGGGTCAAAAGATATTGTTGTTGGTTGGAATGTAAACAAAGAATCAAAATTAATTTCACAGAACAGTGTATGAATCACGTCCCTAGAACCTAGAAAGCTCTTAAATTATATTCGAATGATAGTAAAGTAAACTATTCTTTACAATATTCTCAAAACCGGCATTGTAACTAGATAGTTTTTGGTAATCTGTCAAGCTTATTGTCTATCTAACCGAAAAACGGTAGATTTTATTTTTTACGTTTATCAAGTTAAAACTTAAAATCTTCTATCTGAAAATAATTAATATGTCCAAATATTCTGATCAGACCGTTACTAACCGGACTCAACACTGTACGAAGCAGTTTCCTGGTACCTCGTTGGTGTTAGCGATGTCGAAATATATTGCTGTTGGTCGGAATGTAAAGAAAGAATCAAAATTAACCTAATTGTGCAGTGTATGAATCACTCCCCTGGAACCTAGAAGGCTATAGAAATAAATTTGAATGAAAGTAAAGTAAACTATTTTTTACAATAGATTATTTTGGTAATCTATCAAGCTTCTTGTCTATCTAACAGAAAAACCGTAGATTTTATTTTTTACGTTTATCAAGCTAAAACTTAAAATCTTCAATCTAAAAATAATTAATATGTCCAAGTATTCTGATCAGAGCGTTACTAACCGAACTGAACACAGTATGAAGTAGTTTCGTTGGTGTTAGCGAGGTCAAAATATATTGCTGTTGGTCGGAATGTAAAGAAAGAATCATAATTAACCTAATTGTGCAGTGTATGAATCACTCCCCTGGAACCTAGAAGGCTTTAGAAATAAATTTGAATGAAAGTAAAGTAAACTATTTTTTACAATAGATTATTTTGGTAATCTATCAAGCTTCTTGTCTATCTAACAGAAAAACCGTAGATTTTATTTTTTACGTTTATCAAGCTAAAACTTAAAATCTTCAATCTAAAAATAATTAATATGTCCAAGTATTCTGATCAGAGCGTTACTAACCGAACTGAACACAGTATGAAGTAGTTTCGTTGGTGTTAGCGAGGTCAAAAGATATTGTTTTTGGTTGGAATGTAAAGAAAGAATCAAAATTAACCTAATTGTGCAGTGTATGAGTCGCTCCCCTTGAACATAGAAGACTTTAGAAATAAATTTGAATGAAAGTAATGCAAACTATTTTTTACAATCTTCTCAACACGGGCATTGTAACTCGATAGTTTTCGGCAATCTGTCAAGCTTATTTCCTATATAACCGAAAAACCAAAGATTTTATTGTTTACTTGAATCAAAATAAAACTTAAACTCTATATCAAAGTAATTGGTCATTGCAAGTATTCTGATCAGAGCCTTACGAACATAGTGAACACTGTTTAAACAGTTTCCTGGTTCCTGGTTGGTATTAGCGGGGTCGAAAGATATTGTTGTTGGTTGGAATGTAAACAAAGAATCAAAATTAATTTCACAGAACAGTGTATGAATCACGCCCCTAGAACCTAGAAAGCTCTTAAATTACATTCGAATGATAGTAAAGTAAACTATTCTTTACAATATTCTCAAAACCGGCATTGTAACTAGATAGTTTTTGGTAATCTGTCAAGCTTATTTTCTATCTAACCGAAAAACGGTAGATTTTATTTTTTACGTTTATCAAGTTAAAACTTAAAATCTTCTATCTGAAAATAATTAATATGTCCAAATATTCTGATCAGACCGTTACTAACCGGACTCAACACTGTACGAAGCAGTTTCCTGGTACCTCGTTGGTGTTAGCGATGTCGAAATATATTGCTGTTGGTCGGAATGTAAAGAAAGAATCAAAATTAACCTAATTGTGCAGTGTATGAATCACTCCCCTGGAACCTAGAAGGCTATAGAAATAAATTTGAATGAAAGTAAAGTAAACTATTTTTTACAATAGATTATTTTGGTAATCTATCAAGCTTCTTGTCTATCTAACAGAAAAACCGTAGATTTTATTTTTTACGTTTATCAAGCTAAAACTTAAAATCTTCAATCTAAAAATAATTAATATGTCCAAGTATTCTGATCAGAGCGTTACTAACCGAACTGAACACAGTATGAAGTAGTTTCGTTGGTGTTAGCGAGGTCAAAATATATTGCTGTTGGTCGGAATGTAAAGAAAGAATCATAATTAACCTAATTGTGCAGTGTATGAATCACTCCCCTGGAACCTAGAAGGCTTTAGAAATAAATTTGAATGAAAGTAAAGTAAACTATTTTTTACAATAGATTATTTTGGTAATCTATCAAGCTTCTTGTCTATCTAACAGAAAAACCGTAGATTTTATTTTTTACGTTTATCAAGCTAAAACTTAAAATCTTCAATCTAAAAATAATTAATATGTCCAAGTATTCTGATCAGAGCGTTACTAACCGAACTGAACACAGTATGAAGTAGTTTCGTTGGTGTTAGCGAGGTCAAAAGATATTGTTTTTGGTTGGAATGTAAAGAAAGAATCAAAATTAACCTAATTGTGCAGTGTATGAGTCGCTCCCCTTGAACATAGAAGACTTTAGAAATAAATTTGAATGAAAGTAATGCAAACTATTTTTTACAATCTTCTCAACACGGGCATTGTAACTCGATAGTTTTCGGCAATCTGTCAAGCTTATTTCCTATATAACCGAAAAACCAAAGATTTTATTGTTTACTTGAATCAAAATAAAACTTAAACTCTATATCAAAGTAATTGGTCATTGCAAGTATTCTGATCAGAGCCTTACGAACATAGTGAACACTGTTTAAACAGTTTCCTGGTTCCTGGTTGGTATTAGCGGGGTCGAAAGATATTGTTGTTGGTTGGAATGTAAACAAAGAATCAAAATTAATTTCACAGAACAGTGTATGAATCACGCCCCTAGAACCTAGAAAGCTCTTAAATTACATTCGAATGATAGTAAAGTAAACTATTCTTTACAATATTCTCAAAACCGGCATTGTAACTAGATAGTTTTTGGTAATCTGTCAAGCTTATTTTCTATCTAACCGAAAAACCGTAGATTTTATTTTGTACTTTTATCAAGATAAAACTTAAAATCTTCTATCTAAAAATAATTAATATGTCCAAGTATTCTGATCAGAGCGTTACTAACCGTAGTGAACACTGTTGAAACCGACAGACTATGTGTCGATATGGGAGATGCGAAATCGCGGAGGGTTGGCCCTGTAAAAGATGCGCGGAGTGCACTTGAACCTCTAGAACGTCAGCTTACTCCGGCCGAAGCGGAAGTGATCTTCGGTTAGCCCCCTTAGTCTTACAGGCGCCGCGATGCAATGCGTGCAACCTGTTCGAGTTGTTGGTTGGAGGGTGACTCAGGGTGGGGGCGGGGGGGGGGGAGAAAATGGCCCCAACGACTCTGCACCCGGGTAGCCGGAACTAGCAAACTTCAGGGTGCGCGTCCAAGGGTCGAAGAGCCTACGGACGTTACCCCGGCTGAGAGTAAATACGTCGACAGGCACGGCTCGAGAGGTAAGTTTGTCGAGTATAAAACTCCGGTTTGGTAGTGTTAGGAGATGTTTAAATAGGTGTTAGAATTTATATAATTTAAAGGGTTTATTATTAATTCAATGTATCTACATAGGATACCGTTAAGTTTGATTCAATTCTAGGGTGGACTTGGCTATATAGAGTGGGTTAAGATTAGCCCACTCTAATAAGCGTTGCCGCTAGAGAGAGAATGCCTGCTCTGCGGCCGCACGGCTGTTTATATACCCGAGATTGTGCTCTCACTTGCGTGCCACCTGTGGGTCGAGTTTGTACCTCTTTGCTTAATTCTTATGGTAACACGTGTGCCGGTATGTCGGTACACGCGTCCCACTCTTACCTCTTATCGTTACATGATATGACGTCTCACTGTATGAATAGTTTCCTGGTTCCTTGCTGGTGTTAGCGAGGTCGAAAGATATTGTTGTTGGTTGGAATGTAAAGAAAGAATTAAAATTAACCTAATGGAATAGTATATGAATCACTCCCCTCGAACCTAGAAGTCCTTAGAAATAAATTTGAATGTCAGTGAAGGAAACTATTTTTTACACTATTCTCAACACGGGCATTGTAACTAGATAGTTTTCGGCAACCTGTCAAGCTTATTTCCTATCTAACCGAAAAACCGTAGATTTTATTTTATACTTTAAACACAATAAAACTTAAAATCTATATAAAAGTAATTGATCAGTCCAAGTATTTTGATCAGAGCGTTACTAACCGAACTGAATACAGTATGAAGTAGTTTCCTGGTACCTCGTTGATGTTAGCGAGGTCAAAAGATATTGTTGTTGGTTGGAATGTAAGGATTGAATGAATAATGACCTAATGGAACAGTGTACGAATTACTCCCCTGGAACTTAGAAAGCTCTTGAATTACATTTGAATGACAGTAAAGCAAGCAATTGCTTACAATATTCTCAAAACCGGCTTTGTACCTAGATAGTTTTTGGTAGTCTATCAAGCTTATTTTCTATCTAACCGAAAAACCGTAGATTATATTTTTTACGTTTATCAAGCTAAAACTTAAAATCTTTAATCTAAAAATAATTAATATGTCCAAGTATTCTGATCAGAGCGTTACTAACCGAACTGAACACAGTATGAAGTAGTTTCGTTGGTGTTAGCGAGGTCAAAATATATTGCTGTTGGTCGGAATGTAAAGAAAGAATCATAATTAACCTAATTGTGCAGTGTATGAATCACTCCCCTGGAACCTAGAAGGCTTTAGAAATAAATTTGAATGAAAGTAAAGTAAACTATTTTTTACAATAGATTATTTTGGTAATCTATCAAGCTTCTTGTCTATCTAACAGAAAAACCGTAGATTTTATTTTTTACGTTTATCAAGCTAAAACTTAAAATCTTCAATCTAAAAATAATTAATATGTCCAAGTATTCTGATCAGAGCGTTACTAACCGAACTGAACACAGTATGAAGTAGTTTCGTTGGTGTTAGCGAGGTCAAAAGATATTGTTTTTGGTTGGAATGTAAAGAAAGAATCAAAATTAACCTAATTGTGCAGTGTATGAGTCGCTCCCCTTGAACATAGAAGACTTTAGAAATAAATTTGAATGAAAGTAAAGCAAACTATTTTTTACAATCTTCTCAACACGGGCATTGTAACTCGATAGTTTTCGGCAATCTGTCAAGCTTATTTCCTATATAACCGAAAAACCAAAGATTTTATTGTTTACTTGAATCAAAATAAAACTTAAACTCTATATCAAAGTAATTGGTCATTGCAAGTATTCTGATCAGAGCCTTACGAACATAGTGAACACTGTTTAAACAGTTTCCTGGTTCCTGGTTGGTATTAGCGGGGTCGAAAGATATTGTTGTTGGTTGGAATGTAAACAAAGAATCAAAATTAATTTCACAGAACAGTGTATGAATCACGCCCCTAGAACCTATAAAGCTCTTAAATTACATTCGAATGATAGTAAATAAACTATTCTTTACAATATTCTCAAAACCGGCATTGTAACTAGATAGTTTTTGGTATTCTGTCAAGCTTATTGTCTATCTAACCGAAAAACGGTAGATTTTATTTTTTACGTTTATCAAGTTAAAACTTAAAATCTACTATCTGAAAATAATTAATATGTCCAAATATTCTGATCAGACCGTTACTAACCGGACTGAACACTGTACGAAGCAGTTTCCTGGTACCTCGTTGGTGTTAGCGAGGTCAAAAGATATTGTTGTTGGTTGGAATGTAAGGATTGCATGAATAATGACCTAATGGAACAGTGTACGAATCACTCCCTTGGAACCTAGAAAGCTCTTGAATTACATTTGAATGACAGTAAAGCAAGCAATTGTTTACAATATTCTCAAAACCAGCTTTGTAACTAGATTGTTTTTGGTAATCTGTCAAGCTTATTGTCTATCTAACCGAAAAACGGTAGATTTTATTTTTTACGTTTATCAAGTTAAAACTTAAAATCTTCTATCTGAAAATAATTAATATGTCCAAATATTCTGATCAGACCGTTACTAACCGGACTGAACACTGTACGAAGCAGTTTCCTGGTACCTCGTTGGTGTTAGCGATGTCGAAATATATTGCTGTTGGTCGGAATGTAAAGAAAGAATCATAATTAACCTAATTGTGCAGTGTATGAATCACTCCCCTGGAACATAGAAGGCTTTAGAAATAAATTTGAATGAAAGTAAAGTAAACTATTTTTTACAATAGATTATTTTGGTAATCTATCAAGCTTCTTGTCTATCTAACAGAAAAACCGTAGATTTTATTTTTTACGTTTATCAAGCTAAAACTTAAAATCTTCAATCTATAAATAATTAATATGTCCAAGTATTCTGATCAGAGCGTTACTAACCGAACTGAACACAGTATGAAGTAGTTTCGTTGGTGTTAGCGAAGTCAAAAGATATTGTTTTTGGTTGGAATGTAAAGAAAGAATCAAAATTAACCTAATTGTGCAGTGTATGAGTCGCTCCCCTAGAACATAGAATACTTTAGAAATAAATTTGAAGGAAAGTAAAGCAAACTATTTTTTACAATCTTCTCAACACGGGCATTGTAACTCGATAGTTTTCGGCAATCTGTCAAGCTTATTTCCTATATAACCGAAAAACCAAAGATTTTATTGTTTACTTGAATCAAAATAAAACTTAAACTCTATATCAAAGTAATTGGTCATTGCAAGTATTCTGATCAGAGCCTTACGAACATAGTGAACACTGTTTAAACAGTTTCCTGGTTCCTGGTTGGTATTAGCAGGGTCGAAAGATATTGTTGTTGGTTGGAATGTAAACAAAGAATCAAAATTAATTTCACAGATCAGTGTATGAATCACGCCCCTAGAACCTAGAAAGCTCTTAAATTACATTCGAATGATAGTAAAGTAAACTATTCTTTACAATATTCTCAAAACCGGCATTGTAACTAGATAGTTTTTGGTAATCTGTCAAGCTTATTGTCTATCTAACCGAAAAACGGTAGATTTTATTTTTTACGTTTATCAAGTTAAAACTTAAAATCTTCTATCTGAAAATAATTAATATGTCCAAATATTCTGATCAGACCGTTACTAACCGGACTGAACACTGTACGAAGCAGTTTCCTGGTACCTCGTTAGTGTTAGCGATGTCGAAATATATTGCTGTTGGACGGAATGTAAAGAAAGAATCAAAATTAACCTAATTGTGCAGTGTATGAATCACTCCCCTGGAACCTAGAAGGCTTTAGAAATAAATTTGAATGAAAGTAAAGTAAACTATTTTTTACAATGGATTATTGTGGTAATCTATCAAGGTTCTTGTCTATCTAACAGAAAAACCGTAGATTTTATTTTTTACGTTTATCAAGCTAAAACTTAAAATCTTCAATCGAAAAATAATTAATATGTCCAACTATTCTGATCAGAGCGTTACTAACCGAACTGAACACAGTATGAAGTAGTTTCGTTGGTGTTAGCGAGGTCAAAAGATATTGTTTTTGGTTGGAATGTAAAGAAAGAATCAAAATTAACCTAATTGTGCAGTGTATGAGTCGCTCCCCTAGAACATAGAAGACTTTAGAAATAAATTTGAATGAAAGTAAAGCAAACTATTTTTTACAATCTTCTCAACACGGGTATTGTAACTAGATAGTTTTTGGCAATCTGTCAAGCTTATTTCCTATATAACCGAAAAACCAAAGATTTTATTGTTTACTTGAATCAAAATAAAACTTAAACTCTATATCAAAGTAATTGGTCATTGCAAGTATTCTGATCAGAGCCTTACGAACATAGTGAACACTGTTTAAACAGTTTCCTGGTTCCTGGTTGGTATTAGCGGGGTCGAAAGATATTGTTGTTGGTTGGAATGTAAACAAAGAATCAAAATTAATTTCACAGAACAGTGTATGAATCACGCCCCTAGAACCTAGAAAGCTCTTAAATTACATTCGAATGATAGTAAAGTAAACTATTCTTTACAATATTCTCAAAACCGGCATTGTAACTAGATAGTTTTTGATAATCTGTCAAGCTTATTTTCTATCTAACCGAAAAACCGTAGATTTTATTTTATACTTTAAACACAATAAAACTTAAAATCTATATAAAAGTAATTGATCAGTCCAAGTATTTTGATCAGAGCGTTACTAACCGAACTGAATACAGTATGAAGTAGTTTCCTGGTACCTCGTTGATGTTAGCGAGGTCAAAAGATATTGTTGTTGGTTGGAATGTAAGGATTGAATGAATAATGACCTAATGGAACAGTGTACGAATTACTCCCCTGGAACTTAAAAAGCTCTTGAATTACATTTGAATGACAGTAAAGCAAGCAATTGCTTACAATATTCTCAAAACCGGCTTTGTACCTAGATAGTTTTTGGTAGTCTATCAAGCTTATTTTCTATCTAACCGAAAAACCGTAAATTATATTTTTTACGTTTATCAAGTGAAAACTTAAAATCTTCTATCTAAAAATAATTAATATGTCCAAGTATTCTGATCAGACCGTTACTGATCGAACTGAACACTGTACGAATCAGTTTCCTGGTACCTCGTTGGTGTTAGCGATGTCGAAATATATTGCTGTTGGTCGGAATGTAAAGACAGAATCAAAACTAATCTAATTGTGCAGTGTATGAATCACTCCCCTAGAACCTAGAAGTCTTTAGAAATAAATTTAAATGATAGTAAAGTAAACTATTTCTTACAATATTCTCAAACCGGGCATTGTAACTAGATAGTTTTTGGTAGTCTATCAAGCTTATTTTCTATCTAACCGAAAAACCGTAGATTATATTTTTTACGTTTATCAAGTGAAAACTTAAAATCTTCTATCTAAAAATAATTAATATGTCCAAGTATTCTGATCAGACCGTTACTAACCGGACTGAACACTGTACGAAGCAGTTTCCTGGTACCTCGTTGGTGTTAGCGATGTCGAAATATATTGCTGTTGGTCGGAATGTAAAGAAAGAATCAAAATTAACCTAATTGTGCAGTGTATGAATCACTCCCCTGGAACCTAGAAGGCTTTAGAAATAAATTTGAATGAAAGTAAAGTAAACTATTTTTTACAATAGATTATTTTGGTAATCTATCAAGCTTCTTGTCTATCTAACAGAAAAACCGTAGATTTTATTTTTTACGTTTATCAAGCTAAAACTTAAAATCTTCAATCTAAAAATAATTAATATGTCCAAGTATTCTGATCAGAGCGTTACTAACCGAACTGAACACAGTATGAAGTAGTTTCGTTGGTGTTAGCGAGGTCAAAAGATATTGTTTTTGGTTGGAATGTAAAGAAAGAATCAAAATTAACCTAATTGTGCAGTGTATGAGTCGCTCCCCTTGAACATAGAAGACTTTAGAAATAAATTTGAATGAAAGTAAAGCAAACTATTTTTTACAATCTTCTCAACACGGGCATTGTAACTCGATAGTTTTCGGCAATCTGTCAAGCTTATTTCCTATATAACCGAAAAACCAAAGATTTTATTGTTTACTTGAATCAAAATAAAACTTAAACTCTATATCAAAGTAATTGGTCATTGCAAGTATTCTGATCAGAGCCTTACGAACATAGTGAACACTGTTTAAACAGTTTCCTGGTTCCTGGTTGGTATTAGCGGGGTCGAAAGATATTGTTGTTGGTTGGAATGTAAACAAAGAATCAAAATTAATTTCACAGAACAGTGTATGAATCACGCCCCTAGAACCTATAAAGCTCTTAAATTACATTCGAATGATAGTAAATAAACTATTCTTTACAATATTCTCAAAACCGGCATTGTAACTAGATAGTTTTTGGTAATCTGTCAAGCTTATTTTCTATCTAACCGAAAAACCGTAGATTTTATTTTTTACTTTTATCAAGATAAAACTTAAAATCTTCTATCTAAAAATAATTAATATGTCCAAGTATTCTGATCAGAGCGTTACTAACCGTAGTGAACACTGTTGAAACCGACAGACTATGTGTCGATATGGGAGATGCGAAATCGCGGAGGGTTGGCCCTGTAAAAGATGCGCGGAGTGCACTTGAACCTCTAGAACGTCAGCTTACTCCGGCCGAAGCGGAAGTGATCTTCGGTTAGCCCCCTTAGTCTTACAGGCGCCGCGATGCAATGCGTGCAACCTGTTCGAGTTGTTGGTTGGAGGGTGACTCAGAGGTGGGGGCGGGGGGGGGGGAGAAAATGGCCCCAACGACTCTGCACCCTGGTAGCCGGAACTAGCAAACTTCAGGGTGCGCGTCCAAGGGTCGAAGAGCCTACGGACGTTACCCCGGCTGAGAGTAAATACGTCGACAGGCACGGCTCGAGAGGTAAGCTTGTCGAGTATAAAACTCCGGTTTGGTAGTGTTAGGAGATGTTTAAATAGGTGTTAGAATTTATATAATTTAAAGGGTTTATTATTAATTCAATGTATCTACATAGGATACCGTTAAGTTTGATTCAATTCTAGGGTGGACTTGGCTATATAGAGTGGGTTAAGATTAGCCCACTCTAATAAGCGTTGCCGCTAGAGAGAGAATGCCTGCTCTGCGGCCGCACGGCTGTTTATATACCCGAGATTGTGCTCTCACTTGCGTGCCACCTGTGGGTCGAGTTTGTACCTCTTTGCTTAATTCTTATGGTAACACGTGTGCCGGTATGTCGGTACACGCGTCCCACTCTTACCTCTTATCGTTACATGATATGACGTCTCACTGTATGAATAGTTTCCTGGTTCCTTGCTGGTGTTAGCGAGGTCGAAAGATATTGTTGTTGGTTGGAATGTAAAGAAAGAATTAAAATTAACCTAATGGAATAGTATATGAATCACTCCCCTCGAACCTAGAAGTCCTTAGAAATAAATTTGAATGTCAGTGAAGGAAACTATTTTTTACACTATTCTCAACACGGGCATTGTAACTAGATAGTTTTCGGCAACCTGTCAAGCTTATTTCCTATCTAACCGAAAAACCGTAGATTTTATTTTATACTTTAAACACAATAAAACTTAAAATCTATATAAAAGTAATTGATCAGTCCAAGTATTTTGATCAGAGCGTTACTAACCGAACTGAATACAGTATGAAGTAGTTTCCTGGTACCTCGTTGATGTTAGCGAGGTCAAAAGATATTGTTGTTGGTTGGAATGTAAGGATTGAATGAATAATGACCTAATGGAACAGTGTACGAATTACTCCCCTGGAACTTAGAAAGCTCTTGAATTACATTTGAATGACAGTAAAGCAAGCAATTGCTTACAATATTCTCAAAACCGGCTTTGTACCTAGATAGTTTTTGGTAGTCTATCAAGCTTATTTTCTATCTAACCGAAAAACCGTAGATTATATTTTTTACGTTTATCAAGTGAAAACTTAAAATCTTCTATCTAAAAATAATTAATATGTCCAAGTATTCTGATCAGACCGTTACTAACCGAACTGAACACTGTACGAATCAGTTTCCTGGTACCTCGTTGGTGTTAGCGATGTCGAAATATATTGCTGTTGGTCGGAATGTAAAGAAAGAATCAAAACTAATCTAATTGTGCAGTGTATGAATCACTCCCCTGGAACCTAGAAGTCTTTAGAAATAAATTTAAATGATAGTAAAGTAAACTATTTCTTACAATATTCTCAAACCGGGCATTGTAACTAGATAGTTTTTGGTAATCTATCAAGCTTATTTTCTATCTAACCGAAATACCGTAGATTTTAGTTTTTATATTAATCAAAATAAAACTTAAAATCTATATAAAAGTAATTAATCAGTCCAAGTATTCTGATTAGAGCCTTACTAACCGTATTGAACACGGTATGAATAGTTTCCTGGTTCCTTGCTGGCGTTAATGAGGTCAAAAGATATTTTTGTTGGTTGGAATGTAAAGAAAGAATCAAAATTAAACTAACGGTACAGTGAATGATTCGCTCCCCTAGAACCTAGAAGGCTTTAGAAATAAATTTAAATGACAGTAAATTTTTGTTTGAAAGTTTTTCAGCAATGTACAACTTCTGCTCGCAGAGAAGTCATCAAATGTCACAGGTTTGATACAATAAACTGCAAGGGCTTGTTTACCAAGTTGCAGGTCTTAACAATTTACCAGTTTGTGAATATAAAATTATTTCCAAACTTTTAAGTTTAAAGATGGATTATTTAAAAACAGGTCAACGGTCCAGACTTAAAAAGTGGCCTACATGCCCTCAGAGTAATATTATTATCATATCTGTACAGTATCCTGACCTTTCTTAAGCACAACGTATTCTTAGCTCTGAAGCACTACCATCAAAATTGCATTTTTTCGGCAACGTACATCTTCTGCTTGCTGAAAAGCCAGCAATTTTGCAGAGGTTTGACACAATATACTGCGAGGGCATGTATACCAATTTTCAAGACTTGGCTATTGACAAGTTTTTAAATAATCCATCTTTAAACTGAAAGATTTTGAAATAATTTAATATTTCAAAACTGGTGGATTGTTAAGACTTAAAACTTGGAATACAAGCCCTGGCAGTGTATTGTATTAAACCTGTGAAATTTTATGAGTTTTCAGCGAGCAGAAGTTGTACATTGCTAAAAAAAACGCGATTTTGACGGTAATGTTTCAGAGCTAAGTATACCTTGTGCGTAAGAAAAGTGAAAATACTGTACAGATATGATAATAATATTACTCTGAGGGCATGTATACCAATTTTCAAGTCCAAGGTTTTAAATAATCCATTTTTAAACTGAAAAGTTTGGAAATGATTTATATTTAAAAACTGGTGGATTGTTAAGACTTGAAATTGGCATACGTTGCTGAAAAAACGCGATTTTGACGGCAGTGCTTCAGAGCTAAGTATACCTTGTGCTGAAAAAAAGTCAAGATACTGTACAGATATGATAATAGTATTACTCTGAAGGCATGTATACCAATTTTCAAGTATGGACTATTGACCAGTTTATAAATAATCCATCTTTAAACTGAAAAGTTTGGAAATAATTTAATATTCCAAATCTGGTGGATTGTTAAGACTTGAAACTTGGTATACAAGCCCTTGCAGTGTATTGTGTCAAACCTGTGAATTTTGATGACTTCACAGCGAGCAGAAGTTGTACGTTGCTGAAAAAAGGCTATTTTGATGGTAGTGCTTCAGATCTAAGTATACCTTGTGCTTAAGAAAGGTCAAGATATTATACCAATTTCATTTTCACTAGGATTAAAAGGCTGAGTTCTATTCAAATCTATTTTTGTTCCAATCTCTCGGTGCTTGATTTTAGTTTTAATGGTTTTGTGAATTAAGTAATCCTTGTAAATTTAATGTCTATTAGTATACCATTATATCCAGATGTTATAAGTAAATGTGTGTACGTATATAAAATTGTAGGATAAAATGTATAGTTACCTTTCATAGTATGTGGCTGCACATGCAAATGTATTATTATATATACATTACAGTCATGACTTGATAACCCATGCAATACTGTAAGTTAAATGCAGTTATATTTAGCATGAACATAGAGTCAAAGGATTAAAATATAAAAAATCTGGAAAACATATATCTTTATCGTATTATGCATGAATTTTGAGATTATTTTATAAATGACGAGGGTAACTTGGGTTGTTTGTTTTATATATCCAGCATTTAAAAATCAATAATTAATAAGGTAATTAACTATGCTACATAAATTACTTATCACTATAAAAAGCAGGGTTGAATAAATCCACAAGTATCAGGAACATCGTCTCTGTGTAAAATACTTTTGAGCCTTCGGAAATACTGAAAATAATTTTTAATATTTAAAACAAAGCAACTGCTCAATATTTTTGACAATCAATAAATCTAAGGTAATTTGCATTTTTCAAATGTATAAATTTCTTGACAATAACAAAAAGTCATTCACATTAAATATATTTCTCTCATGAAAAAATGAAGATTACCTAACTATACATAAATAAGCAGTTAAAAGATAACTTTCTGATGAACAGCAGCAGATTTTCCTATAGTGAAGTACTGCAGTGATCAGTGAATATTTATTTACTTTGAATTTTGATCAACAGAACCTTATTTGATTCTAGACAAAATCGCAATCGGCCGGTGAGTAAGGAAAATTTCAAAAGAAATTCGGAACGAACCGATGTCCAACCTCGGGACATGAGCATCCCTCGCAAGCACAAGCGATTCCCGCGGGCCCTACCGGATCGCTCGAGTTCCCCTTTTCCCCGTGCGAACTAGCAAACCGCTAGCGTTACCATGTACCCGAGCGGACCGCTAGCGTTGTCCTCGTACCCTAGCGGACCGCTAGCGTTCCTCTCGATCCCGAGCGAAATACGAGCACCCAAGGGGACCCGAGGCAGCCCGACGTGACCCTCGGGCTAGAGGCCTACGAGCAAGAGTTGCGCGAGGGCGGCCATAATACATGTCGGTAAAACAGTCTGTCTTGGCTACTTTCGGGCACTGCGCGTGCAACACGAGAAGGCAAGCAAACTCGCGTTAATTTCTCGTATCCTCGAATCGCGACCAACTATTGGCCTTGACAGAGGCGAGTTTACTTGTGTTCAAGGGTAACCAGGGGGACACGGGTGATTTTAAAAAACTTTTGAACAGACTTAACTGCACGTGCGCTTGGGAGTAAACTACTCGCATCTACTTCAGCCCACTGGTGTCACGAGTCTCTGCGTGTATCTGGATTTTTTGCGTGCGTTTACGATGGCCCCTCGGATCCAAGCAAATTTTCGATATACTCGTCCAATGGCAGTGCCAATGCTAGAGTGCGGATGTAACTTCCGAGTTAGACTTGCGATACCCGTGAGTCCGAGATACAACCAAAAATTTTCCTCGTTCGCTCGCTACTGTGAATGCACTGTATCTATACGATTTTACTATTCATGCATGTTTGAATAAAATATGTAATATTGCAGTAGCTTTAGCCATTACTAAAAACCTGTCAGGAAATAGAAAACTGCTTCAGACAGTGTTCAGTTCACTTCGTGACGCGACTATCTGAATGGTTCAACTATTCATAGATATTCGAATAGAATATTCAGATTATGAAAGAGAGTGAAGGATTCCAGAATATCAATCTGGAAATATTTTCTGTCAAGCGTGAGACATTGTGATACATTTTACGTAAGGGCTTCATATACCGTTCCATTTGGCATATTAGGACCTTCTACAAAATTCTACTGATTCCAATAACCTTGAACATCACTTAAAATTTACAACGTGATAGAAACCTACTTTATACAGTTTTCAGTTCATATCGTTCCGTGACTAGCTGAATAGTTCAACTACTTCCACATATTTAAACAAAATATTGCGATCAAGATAGAAAGCGATTAATAGCAGTATATAATTGTGGCGATTTTTTAGAAAATCGTGAGAAAATGTGATGGGCTTCATGTAAAGGCTTCATGCAGTGTTCCATTTAGCTTATTAGGACTCTTCTCTAAATTCTACTCATTACAATAACATTGAACATCACTGAAAACCTGCAAAAGGATACAGATTTGCTTCATACATTGTTCAGTTCAATTCATCTCGCGCCTATCTATATGATTTTACTATTTAAACATATTTGAATAAAATATTGAGATCATGCAATAGAGCAATATATACCAGAAAATTCATGTGGTAGTTTTTGACAAAATCGTGAGACAGTGTGATAGGTTTCACGGATTGGCCTCATACAGTGTTCCCTTAGGCTTATTAAGATATTTCATAAAATTGCAATATTGCAGTAGCTTCTGCCATTACTAAAAACCTGTCAGGAAATAGAAAACTGCTTCATACAGTGCTCAGTTCACTTCGTGACGCGACTATCTGAATGGTTCAACTATTCATAGATATTTGAATAGAATTTTGAGATTATGAAAGAGAGCGAAGGATACCAGAATAATAATTTTACGTAAAGGCTATTTTACAGTATTTTTAAAGCTAGCTAGGAAATAACAAGCCTATTCGAAAATCGTATAAGTCTCGATACCTAAAACCAAAAGTTTTTGATTTTTGTTGGCTAAGAGATGGAAAGCAATTCAGAACACGGTCCTTTGCATAAATTTAATCAAGTAATTTTTTAGTTAATGAGTACATCACAAGCCAATCAGAACACTGTAGGATGCGTCCTGCATGAATTTATTGCAGTTAACCAAAAGATAAGAAGCAATTTGGAACATTGTATGAATTTTATTTCCTAGAATTTAATATTGAATACATTTACTGAGAGATAATAAACCCATTAGAACACTGTATAATTCATATAGTTGAAATTTTCTTGCGATTTTCAATGTAACGAGGATAAGATAAGCCTATTAGAATATTATTTACAGTGATTTTTAAGCTTGCTAGGAAATAACAAGCCGATTCGGAAATCGTATATGTCTCGATACCTAAAATAAAAGTTTTCGATTTTTGTAGGCTAACAAATAGAAATCGTTCCTAAAAAATTTGGGCTAAATTAAAAATCGCACATATAAATAATCATTTTTTGCAAATTAACAAAAGGCCACAAAACCCTTGGGATTGACGTACCATTTTGGTTGGATCATCCAGATGGTACAATTAAAATGGTAGATTAATCCTAAAAGTTTTGTCGTTTTTTATTATTTTTTGCAAAATTGTTGAATCTTTCTACTTAAACGTTGTGGACAGGTTGGCGCTTAAACGTTAGCCAGCTCAAAGTTGCTAAAAACGTCGCAGAAACGTTTCTACAACGTACCAAATAAAACGATAATATGCTAAAAATTGCCAAAAACGTCGCAGAAAGGTTTCTACAACGTACCAAATAAAACGTTAGCAAGTTTAAAATTGCCATAAACGTCGCCGAAACGTTTCTACAATATTTATTTTGAACCCCAAACCGTACATTTCGAGGTTGTGGCAATGTTTCTGCGACGTTTCTGAAACTATTGTAGAAAAGTTCCTAAGTTCCAAGAAATACATTGCAGAAGCTTTTCTATAGTTGTTATTAAGTATAAAAATTGTTATTTTTGCTATATATGTTTGTAGACAAGCATTTTCTACATATGTATGTACTCAGATGTTAATATTTTTTGTGTCCGCATAAGTCCTTATAAATCTAATAAAACGCTGTATAAAGCCCTTACGTGAAACCTATCACATTGTCTCACGCTTTTCTCAAGTACCACCACATTGATGTTCTGGTATTCCATTGCTCTATTTCGTGATCTAAATATTTTATTTAAATATGTAAAAATTGTTAAATCATTCAGATAATCGCGTGACGAATTAAACTTAACACTGTACGAATCAGGGCTCTATTTTTTGGCAGGTTTTTAGAGGTGTCCCAAGTTATTGTAAGTAGTAGAGTTTTGTAGAATAGTACTAAGCCTTATTATGAAGCGCTGTATGAAGCCCTTCGAAAAACCTATACAAAGTGTTCCGTTTTTTTCAAAAACCACCACATTAATGTTTTAGTATCCATTGCTCTATTTCATGATCAAAATATCTGATTTAAATATGTTAAAATAACCAGCATGTAGATAATCGCGTAAAGAATTGAATTAAATACTATATGGATCAGTTTTCTATTACTTGGCAGATTTTTAGTTATGTCGGGTCTTATTGCAATAGGTAGAATTTTGTAGAAAAAGTCCTAACAAGCCTAATAGAACACTGTATGAATGCCTTCCTGATATACCTATTACAAAGTGTTGCGCTTTTCTCAAAAACCATCACATTAATGTTTTAGTATGCATTGCTCTATTTCATGATGTATATATTTTATTCAACTATTTAAAAATTGTTAAAGCATTCATATGATCGCGTGATATCTTAAACTGAACACTGTATGAATCAGATCACTATCTCCTGGCAGGTTTTTAGTGATGTCCCAAGTTATTCGCTACTTGTCTTCATAAGGGTATTGTTTTGAAGACCAATTTAGGTATTAAAGAACAGTTTCAAGAAACTAAAACTGTTCTTCGATGCCCAACTCTGGCCTTTGAAAAGATATTACATTTCGTGTATGACATTCACGAAATTTGTTACCTAAAATAGTCATGAATAATTATTGATAATAATAGATAATTTGAAATAGTGACAAATATTAGGAAATAATGAAAAATAATAACAAATAAAAAAACCTGAATTTATACTCAAATTATCGATATTTATTTGTCTTTATTTGTTATTATTTGTCATTTTTTAAAATTATTTGTAATTATTTTCTATTATTTTTTTCTACATCTGCCAGGGACATTATATACAATTTCAAACAATGTGAATATAGTTTCAAAATATGACAACATTATGCTGGACTGTCCTAAACCGTGCTAGCAGCGTTCCAAAATCTGTTAAATTATGTCAATCCGTGCCAGCAGTGTGCCAAACTGTGTCAAATTGTGCCAATCCATGCCCGCAGCGTGCCAACCCTCTTGAAAATAAATGAATGGATATACAACTGGATAAACCAGCTGGATCTCCAGATGGATCGAGATGGATTCCATATGGATCGACATGGATTCCATATGGATCGACATGGATTCCATATGGATCGACATGGATTCCATATGGATCGACATGGATTCCATATGGATCGACATGGATTCCATATGGATTTAATTTGCGTTAAATCATACTATTAAAGCATTTTATTATTTGGGTACCCTATTGAAAAATCTCACATGAGATCTCATATAAGATTTCAGATGAGGGATTGGAGTGGAATGGATTGGATTGAAATGTATTTCAGAATGCTACGTAATTTTGTTAACTAAAGTGATTTAAATTGATTTACACTGTTTAAAATTTGAATAATAATTAAACTAAAACATTAAAACGGATTTAAGAATTTATATAGCACAGTGTCCTAAGCCTGCACTTAAGTCACGCTTATCCGTGACCTAAGTAGCCCTTTTCTGCACCGTGTTTCTCACACTAGCTACGCTCGGGCTCTAACCTCACGCCGTGCAAACAAGTGCAATTTAGGTCACATGTATCGTAATGTACTATAAAAAATTTTTAAATTCTTTCGAATTGAAACCGATCTTATTGGATTCAAAAAATGGATCTGAACAGATTAGTATATTTTTTTCAAGTTTGAATCTGTTCCAATCCTATTTTTTAACAAGGCTAGTACTGTCATCACTTAATTCATACTTTCAGAATTAATGAATTCTATCTGGATTTCACCTAGACTCTAGTCAAATTTCCAGGTGGATCTTCAGGTGGATTTTTAGCTAAATGGTTAATAAATAAAGTTATATCATATCACCGTATATATCTGAAAAAGAAACACTTAAAAATTTTCGTTCGAGTCGCACTGACTTGACTCAACTTTATACGCTTTACAATGTCCAAAATTTATCAATAAGTTAACTCAAGACAACTATAAGACATTTCTTTCACATTATCGAGCATAAATAGTCGAATCGAGTCGGTACGCCTCGAACGAAAATTCTTATAGATAACGGCCCCAGCCTTAAGGCTTAAGGCCTTACGGTGCAATTAGTACCGCGTGAGTTCTGCTGCTAAGCAGAATTATTGCAAAATTTTTATTTATGACGTAAATATTTTCAAGGATTGCTCATAAAATGTATAAATTATACGAATTATTTATACAAAATGTATATTTATACAAAATGTATAATTATACAAAATGTTTATTTATACAAAATGTATAATTATACAAAATGTATATTTATACAAAATGTATAATTATACAAAATGTATAATTATACAAAATGTATATTTATACAAAATGTATAATTATACAAAATGTATAATTATACAAAATGTATATTTATACAAGTTGTATAATTTACACTTATCCAGACACGTCCGCCCAAGTACCTGTGTATTTATACCGAACATTATGCGGACTGTCTACATAAGTGCCGATGTATTTCGGAAAAATCAGAAAAATTATGCTGACGTCATCATAAGTCCGGATTTGTCAACATAAGTGCCGATAGATTTCAGCAGTTGTCAACTATGTGCCTATGTGCATATATATAATTATATGTAATATATATATATATATATATATATATATATATATATATATATATATATATATATATATATATATATATATATATTCATTCCCCAATATGGCGGCCGACGTAAACTCGTACATCGGACCTGAGCAGGTAGCTTTTGGTTGTTGTGCTGGAAAGAAGCCTGGAATTGTTTATTGTTTGTTTTGCAACAAGGTGTATTATTTGAGTTGTGGAAAGAGAGATAAAGGTTTCAAAAATATCAAAGGAATACTGGGTATTTGTGCATGTACTACTGACCTAACCTCAATTGATGATGCGAGTAAAATTAATGAAGCAGCAACTGACGAACTAACCGCAATGTACGAGTTAAAAATTAAAAAGCTGAATGAAAGGTATGCTAGAAAATTAAACGATTATAAAACGGAAATTAGTGAATTGAAAGTAGAGAACGAGGAATTGCTAGAAAAAAGCGAATTATTGAAAGATCTCAACAAAGAAATAAAATATAAGAATACGTTGTTAATGGAAAAGATTGATGTTAACAAGATGCCAGCATACAATTATGCACAAATACTAAGCAAAACAAAAAGAGACATTTCTACTAACATCACCAACATAATTGTAAAACCGAAAAACAAAGCAGAAATTGAAACAATTCAAGCTAATATTAAACTCAAATTGTGTCAATCGGATAAGCAAATAAATAATGTGTTGACTACACAGGACAAGATAATTATAAAATGTGGAAATAAACAAGATGTCTAAGAGATCAAAACAATAATAGACGAAACATGTGAAGAACATATAACAGCTGAAATAGAAAAAATCAGGAATCCTCGAATAAAAATAGTTGGAGTAGATAGTGTTAACATTGAAGATCCGGACAAACTAGCTAACGAAATAAAAGTAAAAAATAAACTTACAGAAGCTGATCAAGTCAATATAGTACACAAATACATAAACAAAACAAGTAATTTATGGACGGTTATTACCGAAGTTAACTCGAGTGCCTACGAGAATATGATGATTAGAAGGAAAATTTTTGTTCGATACAGCAGTTGCAGAATCTTTCACGATTACAACATCAACATGTGTTACAAATGTTGCACATATGGTCACTCCAAAAGTAAATGTCGGTGAATGGAACGTTGTCGATACTGTGTTGAGGATCATGATGGCGAGTATTGTAAGAACAAAGCAAATCCTAAATGTGCTAACTGTATGAGTTGTAATGAAAAATATAAAACAAACAGACCTATAGATCATTGTGCAGACTCTAGAGATACATGGGAAATATACAAACAATACTTAAGAAGTACAATAAAGAAAATTGATTACCCTTATGATCCAAAGACAAGAAATGGATAATGAAGAAACAAGAAGTCAGGACGCGAGTAAATTTTATCACGTAGTGTCTAATGGTCAAGAAAACAATGACGAAGACAGCTGGTTTGAAAGTATACAGAAAGAAATTATACACAATGACATAGAGACACTAAACAATAACATAAACACTAGTGATTCTGTGACAATGTATGTAAACATAATAAGTTTAAATGCTAATAGGGATAAAGTTGTTTTACTTTTAAATAGACTCAAAAATAAACCTCTTACTATTGTTTGTGCTGAAACTTGGAAACTTGTAAATCATATTAATAACGATGACTATAAAATAGAAGGCTACAATTTATACTATAATGAGAGTTTTATTAACAGGTTGGATGGTGTTGCTATATACATACTGCAGGGAATGGCGCAGGAGACTGAAATAATTGAAATAGGTAGACTGAAAATAATAAATGCGAAGATACAATTACAAAACAAACTAAATAGCAAAAACCATCTGATACTTGGAGATTATAATATAGATCTATTGCAATTGAACTTCTTAAGTCAGGAACTATTAAATAATTTCCTGGAACATGGTTACATACCGTGTTTTCAAGGGGTGACTAGACCTTCAGAAAATAAATTAGAAGGACAAGGCTCGTGCATTGACAATGTTTTCATTAATACAAATGCCATTAAATATACTTCTCATACAGTTGAGTACCTACTGGCTGATCATTATACGTTATTTATCAGCATGAATAACATAAATTTTAAAAAAGAACAAGATAATTGCTACACTTGCGTAAACTATAAGAGACTAAAAGATGTTGCTAATAAAGTTAATTGGAAATCATTGTTATTGCAGGATCCTAACCTTTGTATTGATCTATTAATAAATGAAATTAAAGAATGCGTAAGAAAAGCCAGTACCAAAAGTAGAACTAAAAATACTACCAATGCGCCAAGAAAAATGTGGATTACTAAGGGAATTATTATATCTTGTCAACAAAAAGAACATTTATACAAACTATGGAAATTAAATCGCAATAATGATAAATTAAAAAAGGACTACAAACATTATGAGAAAGTACTAAATAAAATAATAAAAGATGCCAAATTAAAATATGAAAAATCTCTGGTTGAAAAAAGCTCCGGAACCATAAAAAATTTATGGAATTTTATAAACATGAAAGTAGGAAAATCTAAGAAACAAGATTCAATAAGTTATATTAATTACGAAAACAGAAAAATAACAGAGCCTACTGAAATAGCTAATATAATGAATATATATTTCTGTGAAATTGGAGAAAAGCTAAGCAAAGACTCTCAATCAATGAATCCAGGCGAATTAAAATTATCACCAGTTAATTCGAACACTATATTTCTGAATCCGACAGACCCCCTTGAAATACTCAGTATTATTAACAACATGAAAGATAAATCGGGTGGAATTGATAATATCAACACAAAAATTTTAAGGAATTTATCTTCATTCATCATTGAGAATCTAACTTACGTTTTTAATTTGTGTATTGAAAGATCTATTTGGCCTGACTCGCTAAAAAGAGCTGAAGTTGTACCTATTTTCAAAGCCAAAGATAAAAGCAAAGTATCGAATTACCGGCCCTTTTCATTAATATCAAATATTGCAAAAATTTTTTAAATAATCATATATAATAGACTTTTTAGCTTTATAAGTACAAACAATATTCTGTCAAAGCTACAATTTGGTTTTATAAAAAACAGAGGAACAACAGATGCTCTAAGGCATATAACAAATATTATATATAAAAACTTGGATAAAAGTAAACCAATAATAGTGACTTTTCTGGACCTGGCAAAAGCGTTTGATACGGTAAATCATGAAATCTTACTTAGCAAACTTTATCGTTATGGTATTAGAGGTAATGCATACTATTTAATAGAAAGCTATTTAACAGATAGAAAACAAAGAGTAAAAATTAAACACTCAGTGAGCGAATATAAAGACATTAAAATTGGTATTCCACAAGGAACGACACTAGGTCCTTTACTGTTCATACTATATGTTAATGACCTTTTAAAAAGTTTACCTGAAGATTCAATTTTGTCATATGTTGATGACACAGCTATTGTTTCCTCGGACATCACGTGGAAAGCTGCAGAGAACAAAATGAATCAATTTTTGGCACTAATCAACAATTGGCTTCAAGCTAACAAACTGCACTTGAATATAGACAAAACGATTTATATGACTTTTGGCAACTACTGTGATAGTGTTCCTACAAATGTTGAGATAAAGATTAACAACAAATGTTTACAGAGGGTTGAAGAATGTAAATACTTAAGGATAATTTTTGATTATAACCTTAAATGGAATAAGCATATTGAATATATCATTAAGAGAACCAAATATCTTGTCTATATATTTTATAAATTGAGTAAAACTATGCAAACCACAACACTCATGTTAATATACTACGCGATTTTTTATAGTCAAATAAAGTATGGAATTATTGCGTGGGGTGGTGCGTATAGGAATTGCTTAGGAATACTACAAAATGTACAAAATAGATTGTTAAAGATAATAAGTAGAAATACTTTTATGACCGAGAAATACCCGATGAATTTAGAGCAATTATTTAAATATGAATGCTTGATGTATCACTACGAAGAACTAAAACAATTATATAGTGAATCTAATAGCAGGACTAGAAACAAGAGTATTATTCTGCACAAGTATAGCAAATTAGTAAGTAACAAGATCAGTTATGTTGTTACTATAAAATTATATAATAGTTTACCAAACAATTTAAAAATGTTACACGAGAATAAAAACAGAACCAACAGGAAGTACAAACTAAAGCAATGGATACTACACTGTATCTAACTAATTATAAATTAGGAAATTTACTTTGTAAATATAAGAATATAAATAGTGATATATATATATATATCAAGCAGTCTGTGCTACGCGCATGTGCGCGGCTGCTGTGGCTTGGGCTGCGAGCGATCTCCTCTCGCTCGGCCTGTTCGTCGTCGTCTTTCAGAGAGAAAGCACCCAACCCTGTTTTTGCTCTGTTCGTACACTAGAGTGTTAAATAAAGCTTCGGTTTGTTCTTATTTATTTCTGCTTCGTTTGTTTCACCACTTCACCACCTAATCTCGTCAGGTTATTGGCCGGTGAGTGTAGACGCTTCCAACTGCGCTAGTAATCAAGAAAACCCGGGAAGAGGCTCAGACGCAGTCACCGCGTGGTCAGCGCGGCGCGTCTTTCTCTCGTGCCTCGCAAGTGAGTAGGTGTTGTGTAAAAAAAAGTGCATGACAAAGAGCAGTAGAAGGACTCAAGGGCTTGTATGTTTAACAAGCTTGCACCCTTTGTCAAGCGGCATGGAGCCGAGGTCGACGGGTGCCAAGGAGGTGACCGATGTGGCAGCGCATGGTGGGTCGAAGAGAACCCAAGCGAGCAGGATGCAATAATTGGCTTTTGCCGGTTTATTAATGAGTAAGTAATTTTGAAGTATAATTACGTGAATATAGAAAAAGAGCTTAGGCAAAAGAAATCTAGATAAAATTACTTATTAAAATGGAAAATATGAAGTTAAAATAAAATCATTTATAGAAAATGCAGAGAATCAGTGCTAACAACATTATTTGATCGAAAAAAAAAAGAAAAAGAGGTGAAAAGTTTTACTTTCGAGTTTCATGTAAGAGACACGCGTTTTGCTCATTTCCTAGAATCACGAAACAGAAACAGCCAATAAAAAGAGGGGAACGTAGCACGTCATAAGATGGCCGACGCATGTGACTAGAGGGGAGTGAGGTCGGCATAGCAGCGACCGTTTGCTACCTACACAAGGGACGCCGCAGCGAGCGTGCGTCGCGGGCGAAAGAGAGAGAGAGAGAGACTCACTATAGAAGTTCCCGCGCGAGCCGGGAAGGGAGAGAGGGAGTTTCTCGAGAGGGAGAGACGTCATTCTCCGATTCTCTCTTTCGCCCCTTCTTCGTGCGGCGGGCCTGTTGCTGCACGATCACGCGTTCGTGCGGTGAGCGTATAGGCAAGACGGAGAGACTCGCTGAGCTACGGCTTGAGTTGAATATAGAAGACGGCGCTCCCCGGTTCTCTCTGTTGTGCGACGGGCGCGATGCCGCATGCTTGCGCGTCCGTACAGCCGTACTGCTACTAGATAGCAGTGCGCGATTTTATCGACTTGGCGCTGAACAAAATCATTTCAGCGCTGCAGATAAATGCCAATTCAATTCGTTACATTGGATATAAAATTAAATAAATAAAGGAAATTTACCATAGTCTGTCACCGTGAATTGAGCAATAATTTAAATTAATTAAATTAAGAATATTTAAATAAAGAAAATTTAAATATATAAGTTTTTTAACAAACGTGGTGAAAATATTCATTAAAGACCATCTGAATATTTTACTGTCAAATAAAATGCTGTGTTGCATTAAAATATAAACTGCAGTTACTAAATTCAAAATTGCATTCAGTGAGGGCCCCACTCAATGCGTACCTAGCTTGATCCATCTAATAGTAAGCTTCAATAAAAGTCAACACAGTCACAAGAAAGATTAATAAGATTAAGATAAAGACAAAAGAGAATAGAATAAGAGTAAATCCAAGATCGATATATCTTACAAACTAGACAAGAACATGCGACAAGAATCGCTCCTTAAAAACAGAGAATTTTGACAAGAGTCAGTGACTAGATTCACATTTAGAAATAGAACATATTTACAAGATATAATAAAATAGAAAGATCAAAACAAAATTTAATTAAACAAAAATATTTATTGCTACTCAATTCAACAGGTACAGACTCGGATTACTTCAGGCGGATCATCCTGAGAGAGTGGGAGCTCTCAGAGGCCCAAGAGGTATCTGGTGACTCCTACAACCTAGACACAATCACGCTTCTGAGGAAGTCCGACCGATCATTGTACTTCTGGAGAACAGAATTCCAGTTGAGACGATTTGACGAAGCTTTGACCAGAGAAGAAAGAGCTCTGATCAACAGAGTCTAGCCCACTGGAGAGAAATCTTACAGTTTCGACATTGTGTATACGCCAGATTGTATTACGAGAAGAGAAGTACGAAGCATGATGGAGGAGCCGTATGTTTCTCAAAGGAACAGAGATGCTGGTGAGAGAGTTCATTACGTCACCTGGGCAAGCACCAACAGCCATAGGTCCTGCTCATTCACCGATTGCCCTTGATCTAGCATCCAACTTCAAGGAGAAGATGGGGAGTACTGAAGTCAGTACTGCAAACTCTGCTGAAAAATCACAGCAGTCAGGAGATACAAGGGAAAGGCCCAGAATTATAAGCGAAAAAATTCTCGAGAAGGCATCGGAAGTCAGGCTGACTTCAACTCCGGTGAGTGCAACAGCTTCGAGGCCAAAAGCAGAAGAGGACCTCATATACATGAATATCGACATGAGCTCGCCCTCCAGAAGGACTGATCGGAGGAAATCTGGGAAGCTGCAGTCAGAGGATGGAGAGGTGTCCGACGAGTCCTTTGAAATTAACCTGCCTTTTAGGACAGGAGGATTGCCCGAGCCAGGGCCATTTGATAGAAGCGAGAACCCCAACTTCAGGTTTCTTGAAGGTCGTGGTTTCGAAACTGAGTCTCAGGACAACAGGATTCGAGTAAGTAATAAGGGTAAAATATCTTACAAGATTAATAATGACAGCCAAACTACGGCCTTGCTCAACGAATTAATAGAAACTAAAATCAAAGTACTTTTTAATGAGAAGGAAAAAGAAAATGAGAAAAGCTCAAAAGAGAATAGTCTGTCAAATTTGTCCGAGCAATTAAGACTAGAGATTTCCGGGAGAGATAATCAAATGTTCAGAAATTATAAATTAACCTTGAGTTCCAAATTTGAAATGTTTGAGGATTTTCTAAAATCTGAACTTAGAATAAAGAAACTTTTATATATTCTCGATACCATGTCAGTTATGTCTCACGAAGAGCAAAGAATCGTGGATGATAAATTCAAGGTGTGAAATATCATTATCAATAGAATAGACACAGTTTATTATAACAAAATAATTGAATGAACCTATAAAAATTCTAAACAAATTAAAAGAGGTCAAACGATATGAGACACGTACCACTAGTATTACTGCTAGAAAAGATTTATCTGCATTAAAATATCGTTCGGGCAAAGAGTCAGCATCAGATTTTTACGATAAGTTCCAAGAGAAAGTCCGAATCTTTGAGAGTATCCCACAGGCTGGCGCACTCTCAGAAAAAGAGAAAAGAGATTATTTTATTCTAGCTGTTGCTGAGGCAGTTCCAGAAATTATAACTGCTGATTGTGTGTACAAGGAGACAACCTCCAAAGAAATGTCTTGCAATCAACTCAAAAACTATCTTTTACAGGTTGAAGCTTCCAAGGGCAGTCGAGACATCACACCAGCTGTCAAGGCATTCTATGCCAGCAGCAAACAAACTAGCCGAGCAAGGCAAATCTGTAAAATATGCGGAATGGAGGGACACAATAAAGAAGTTTGCCCACATCCCGAAAAACGCCAATGTTATTATTGTCTTAAACTTGGCAGTCACGTGGCGAGTGAATGTCGGAAGAGGAAGGCCGACAACGAAACGTCAAAGAACCCTGAGTCTCAGCCTCAAGAGTCCAAAAGAGGACGCTGGAGCTCTCAAGGAGGGAATAAATTCAGTGGTCTCAAAAACAAAGGTGGGCAAACAGCCAACAACAATCACAACAGCCACAATAAATCCCCCTATTCACATGTGAATAAATGGTCCTTCAACCCGACTTCATCGAGAAGAATAAGAGGCGGCGCGAGTAATCGTGACCGTGGATGAGGAAGCGGCAAAGGAAGTTTCCAGCAACGCCCAGGAGGCGGCGATTTTCCAGAGTCAGCTTCGTCTCTCCAGGCCATCACAGATGAAGGTACTGATAATGATTGTCTTTCGAGCAATAAAAGTGGCGTACTAGTTGAATTTATAGCGGACTCAGGTGCGACTCAGCATCTAAGCAACACTAAAATGTACTTTAGCGAATTCAATGATAAGAAAAAATCAAAGATAGAGTTTGCAAACAAAGAAAGTAGCTTCACTACATCCGGGATAGATACAACTAGAATTATGACTAAAGATAGAAATACATATGTGTTAAATAATATTCTGTATTCGAAAGAATAATCAAATAATCTTCTGTCACTTAGGCGATTTGTTGATCAAGGATTAGACATTTATTTAAACAATAAACTTATCGATATTTACTACCCGGAACTAGAGAAAAGCATTATAATAGGCAAATACGAGAAACTGTTTTGGTCAATAAAACTCGTAGTAGGAAAAGATTGTAGCTATAAAGATAGACTTGAGCCGGAAACTAAAAGCTTTTACAATACAAGGAGTAAGTAAAACATCGACAATGTCGAAAGTAAGAAAGAGATCAGAAAAGAAAATGAAAATTGTAAAATAAATGCGCAACAAAAACTAAGAAAAACAAATAATGAATTGATGGAAACGTCGGAGAACAGAAAAACTCATAAAATAGAGTCGTATAAAAATAATGTATCAGAACCTAAGAAAATGAATGAAATTTTGAAAAATAACAACATGTCTGAAGCAATGATGTGGCATACTCTACTCGGGCATGTATCAAAAACATATTTGCTAGAAGTAGCAAAAAATAATAGCAATTTGATTAATTTTGACAATTTAAAAAGAGATACGACGATACAAGAATGCAAGATCTGTCTAGAGGCAAACAGTGTCAAACTGCCATTCACGAAAATAAGATCTAGAACCAACAAACAACTGCAGGTTATTCATGGTGATAGCATGAAACCGATCAGCCCAGTGTCTCACCCACGGAGGTTTAAATTCATATTAGTATTAATTGGTGATGCTACTAGAGCAGCTCTAGTTTTCCCTATACAGAATAAAACAGATGTTCCTGACTGTATCGATTCGTTTGTTAGAAGCCTCCGTAATCTTGTCGGATCCGATGAAAATTCTATTTTCTCAGGTGCGATAGGGGTACAGAGTTTACGAGTCAGGCTATACAAGATGTACTAATCAAATACGGTGCTGAATTGCAACTAGCTTGCCCTGACACACCGCAGCACAACGGTGTCGCTGAAAGACTTAATCGTACACTGGAAAATAAAGTTAGAGCCATGATGCTTGACTCTGGCCTGCCGCATTCATACGGGGATTTAGCAGTTAAAACAGCTGTTTACATTTACAATAGAACATCGCACAAGTCAATAAATATGAAAACACCTTTGAGCGAAATACTTGTTAAACAGTCTGAATGCATAAGTCAGGTCAAGTGCTTTGATTGTACAGCATACGTTAAAATTGCTAGGAGCACTGAGACGAAGTTTTCTCCACAAGCAATGCTAGGTTTCTTGGTAGGCTATTTAAATATAGGATATCCGGCACTTGTGCCAGCAGAAAATAAGTTGTACGATAGTAAACATGTAAGATTTATTGAAAACTTAACCTATAAAGATTTTCACGATAAGTTTACCGAGATAGATCAAATTGAATTGAATTTTGGAGATGTGCGCGATACAGTAGAAACGGACAGTCTAATTTTAGAGACAAAAAGGAAAAGGGGTAGATCCAAGAAACATGCAAAAGCTATGTTTTTCTTGAGTGAAACCCTGGAAACAGAAAAATTAGTTTTTGATCGCGTTTTGAGTGATCTTAAATATCATGCTCTTTTAGCAAAAATCCAGGGAGACCCACAAACATATAGAGAGGCAGTTAGCTCTACAGATAGCGAACACTGGAATAATGCTATTAAAACTGAACTAGATGCGATCAAGGACAAGCAAGTTTATATTATGTAGTTAATACTGTAGTTGAAAGATCGAAAATACCAATAATAGACACGAAACCCAATATTATTGATTCGAGATGGGTGTTTAAAAGGAAAGTAAGTGAAAAAGATGAGATCAAATACAAAGGTAGACTAGTTATTCGTGGATTCAAAGACAAAAATGTGTACGATTTACGCGAGACTTACGCCCCAGTGTCCAGAATGCCTTTAATTAGAGCGTATTTTTTGTTGGCAAATAAATTGAACTACAAGATCAGACAACTTGATATCAAAACGGCTTTTCTTTACGGAAAGCCGTCAGAAGACATATACTTAGAAATTCCAGAGGGAGTATTAGTTGACAGTGACACTAGAAAACGCTTTGTTTGGAAATTAAATAAGTCTCTTTATGGTTTAAAAATAAGTCCAAAGAAATGGAACGACACGTTTACTGATGTTACTACTAAGCTTGGGTTCAAATCAAACGACATAGATCCCTGTCTATACATCAAACAGACAGATGGGGGGATTGTGTTAGCAATACTGTATGTCAACGATATCTTATTGGCAAATTCCAATGATTATGTGTTAGACAAATTGAGTAGAAAATTGAGTCAAGAATTGAAAATAAAGGATCTCGGTAGTCCTAAAGAATTTTTAGGAATCAAAATTGACAGAGACTTACAAAAGCAAGTCATACGACTGAATCAAACCAAGTTTGTTGACAAAATACTGTTTAGATTTGGATTTGACAAATGTAGACCAGTAAACACGCCTATGAGTATTAGCGAGGCTACGAGCCGTGGTAGAAAAGAGAGGGAGGAAAATGAGTACACGAAAGAGGAGGAGCCTAATTGACTGTACAGAGACGCAGTAGGATCTCTTCTTCATCTAGCTAACGCCACGAGACCAGATATATCGTATACTGTGAACGTTCTTAGCAAGCACCAAGTTAATCCCACGTTAGTTGAATGGAACATGATAAAGCGAGTGTTTCAGTATTTGTCGGGCACTAGACACTATGGGTTAACATTTAATAATGACTAAAGCGAGATGGTGGCTTATTCTGATGCCAGCCTATCTGATTGCAAAGATTCTTTAACAACCTGTGGCTATGTAATTAAGCTGTTCGGAAATGCGGTAGACTGGAGGATTCATAAGAAGCAGAGTGTTGCTTTGTCCACATGTTAAGCGGAGTACGTGGCCATGAGCGAGACATGTCAAGAAGCGATGTCATTACATAATTCAATATCGATAATGATTGAACGAAATATGTACCCTATTACCTTGTACTGCGACAATATGTCAGCCATATCCTGTGCGAAAGTAAATGGTGGAAACCGGCTGAGACACATGGTAGAAAGAAGAGAAAACTATGTTAAGGAATGCGTGAATAAAATTATGTGAAAATAGAATGGGTCAAATCAAAAGGCCAACTGGCAGATATATTTACTAAAGCTCTGCCCATTCAATTGCATAGGGATTTAACTTATAAAATAATGAATATGAATGTGAATAATTAATGTTTTGTGTTATATATATATATTTATATTTGTTTAGACTGCTCGGATAAGGAAAAGACTCAGTTCGATGAGGAAGAGTCCTGGGACTAAGAGTGCCACAAGTGAGAGGGAGTGTTGGAGTTACCACCAGAGCACTTGATGCACTGCATCAAGCAGTATGTGCTAAACGCATGCACGCGGCTGCTATGGCTTGGGCTGCGAGCGCTCTCCTCTCGCTCGGCCTGTTCGTCGCCGTGTTTCAGAGAGAAAGCACCCAACCCCGTTTTTGTTCTGTTCGTACACTAGAGTGTTAAATAAAGCTTCGGTTTGTTCTTATTTATTTCTGCTTTGTTTCTTTCACCACCTCACCACCTAATCCCGTCAATATATATTCTCTCAAACAGAATGTGGGTACATAGGCGCATAAGCCGATGCACGTGCGCTCTCGCAGGCCTGTTGCTCGGGATATATTGCGAGAAAGAGAGAAAGAGGCAGAGAGAGTTCAGACGCCCAAAGACACTCACAATGATTCCTCGGCGTCGGGTCGCACTCGCTCTCGCGGAAGCTGTCCGCTCCGCCATCTCATCCTCGGCGACACTCGCAGGTGTCGCAACCAGTTCCGTAGCTTTCGTCGCTATCGTCGCACCGGGCTCGTACATATGCATGCAGGATCGTGCACTGGGGCGAGTTCTCGCGTTCGCGCAACAGCCGTCTCCTATGCACGGTAGCTCAAGCGTCTCTGTTCGGTGGCTTACCAAATTTTGCTGCCTTCCTAATATTTCGGTCTGCGTTCTGTCACTGAATTTTGCGTCACTCAATACCTCGTCGAGCTTCTCTTCTCGACGAGTTTTCTGCTCTTCGTCGCTTGAGTTGTCTAAACTATTAACGAAATCTGCCGCTGTGTAGTCGCCCCGCAAGCGTATATATATTCTATCGCTTTTCGCAAATTGTGTGCCATCGCTTTTCAATTCGAGCCTATTTAAAAAAATATCTAACTTTTGTCCGTCTAAACGTAGAATCCACGCTTGGATCTCGGTTCCTAGCGTTTCACCAAAGGAGACGTCGTATTGATTCGCCATTATCTTTGCGTAGGATCAAAAAAAAATTTTAATACAAGTTATTAATTCAAACTTTCAACACTAAAGTAAAGTTTAATTGTACCCGAAAAAAATCAGTGTTTATCAGACAAAACAACAGAAAGAAACAAAATAAAAATGCTTCTTTCAGTGTATTTTATCAATACTAGATTGCGTAAATCGCTTATACAGTATCTATTATCTAGTAACTATTACTCATAAAATACTATTCCAATATACAAGCGTTAACTCTGAAAGAATACTGTTTTTATCCGATATCGATTTGAATTAACTAACATGCATAAATCGCTATAAAAAAAGAATTCAAAATCCTATTTAATTTTTCCAGAAAAATGAAAATAAATGTTCTTTGAAAAAACACAAAAAGAAAATTTTTCAATAATTAATTAATTAAATAGTTAATCAAATAATAATATTCTTTTATCGCAATAACTAAATAATAATAATTATCAATCAAACCAATAACAATCTTTTATTATTAAAAAAAACAATTATTCCAATAATTAATTAAATAATCGATTAAACAATAATATTATTTTACTGAAATAATTAAATAATGTTGTATTACATATACCTACTACACTGCGACTACACAGACTCGCACATACACAACTATCTATAGTCTTTACAGTACAGTCACTGTATACACTTTCAGTATCGACACTACGTATGTTAAATTTTCTATACCGGCATTTATTTTCCATATTCGAATATACGGTCAAATAACAATCTAATAGAATAAACGAGCAAATATAATAAATTAGCCTGTTACCGAGCAAGTGGTCAAACGTATTTTTATTAACTACATTATTTATTTGAACATAAATTAAGTTTGTAACCATGTGATTAATTTTATAATGAAACTATTTCATTTTCACCGTCGAAAACAAATGTAATGATAACTAGAACAATATAGTTTATAAGTAATTTACACTTACTCAATTTACACAATAAAATTCCCAAAAACTAGTTTGTTTGTAAATACTTAAAAAATAAATGGAAATTCCCACAACAATCATTACATTTACTTTTATCACGAAACAAAGTGTTGATATTATTTATGCGAATTCGCTTTAAATATGCGAAATCCAATTTTATCTATTTAAACACTCAATGATTTTATCAAAATTAGCACTTTAGTTTTGTAACATAATTTTATATTTTAGCGTAAACAATTGATGACAAAAATTGTTTATTATTTACCGTTAAATAAAAAAAAAATTTAATCACTAGCTTTTAATTAAGTATTTATTATATAAAAAAATCACTTTAACAGCATATTTATCCACTTACGAGAGACGCTTTTACAAAAAAATAAATCACACACACTCCATGTACTATGAATAAAAATCTAGCAGCAAAGTTCGAAATTTACTTCGACGTAAATACACCGTATAAAATTCAAGCAGCCGTTCATACTCAATAATTGCCGAATATTATTTTGTTCCGGCCTGGCCCGTACTCGGAATTTTAGGGTAAGCCTAGGCTTGTTTACTTTACGTCCGCGCGAGCTCGCATGGCAGTTGCGATATACGCTCCGCGCGAAGTCAGTTAACACGGCTTGGTTCGGTATATTTTTCGACGCGTGTATGAACAATATTTATCGCGCGAACCACCTATACACTTCGTTTCTCTTTCCTCTAAATCCCCACAACTCTGTGAGTTTTTCCGGAGGGCGCCAATTATATAACGGGGTTTCAGCCCGAAGTTAACCAGCGATATAATAATAAGTTATGTAGAGCATAAGTAACGTGGGAAATGAGTAGTCAAGAATAGCTCATGTATTACCGTGTACAATATATATATATACGGTAATACACTCGCACTCAGTATACACAGGCACTCACAATTATTCCTCGGCGTCGGGTCGCGCTCGCTCTTGAGAAAGCTGTCCGCTTCGTCGTCTCATCCTCGGTGACACTCGCAGGTGTCGTACCCAGTTCCGCAGCTCTCATCGCTATCATCGCACCGAGCTCGTACACGCGCTTGCGGGATCGTGCACTGCGGCGAGTTCTCGCGTTCGCGCAACAGCCGTCTTCTAGGCTCGGTAACTCAAGCGTCTCTGCCTAAATATTGCAGCTCCGCGCTGCGCATCTACTCCCTTCGACCTACCTATACTATCTCTCTTTCTGTCTCACCTTTCCTCGGCTTCTTCCCGTTACCCGGTCGTCGCTGATGATGCCTGTAACAGCTGATTTCATTAGTACATGTTATATTTGCGAGAGAGTATGTGACTAGGTGCCATTACCCGTCACAATATTTTAAACTAATAAACAGACTAGTACATTTTAGAATGTTATAAAGAATTCAAATAAAATATCAGATTTACTGCAAGTAATTAATTTTTCCATATATAGAATAATAAAAGGAACTTGGCCCTGGTGGAAATTATTTCTGTGATTTTGTGTAAATTTTTGTAGTTCTTTGTAAATTACTATAATTTTCTGCAACTTACTGTAATTTTCTGTAATTTTCTATCTCAATTCGGACAATTTCATAAAAAATTACAAAAAATTACAGGAAAGTACAGTAAGTTACAGAAAATTACAAATAATTCTAAGAAATTACAGAAAATTACAGTACTTTACAGAAAATCGCAGATTCTAAACTATTTTACATTTTAAATATTTTTAAACAAATAAAAAGTTTTTTTTAATATTATAATGTGTTTAAGTCAATTCAAGAAAAGAGAGATATACATATATAGAAAAAAATGAAAAAAAAACGGACAAGAACCTAAACTTATAATATATAATTATATACATAATTCGAACCAAAACTTTTCGCGTACAAGTCAACGACTCTAACCGCTTGTAATGTATGTTTATGAGTTGTAGTTGAGAAGTTATAAGTTAGTATAAAATGACTTACCTAAATGTTAATTCATAATGAGACATAGGTAGTTATTTATATCTGGTTGACAATTAAAAATGAAAATATTGTATATATAATTAATAATCATGTGAAATAGTTTGACGATATCAACCTTACTGCCATTATAGCGTTTTTTATGTCTTAAATGGTCGATTAATATTTTATTGAAAACAATAAAACATTCATATAAATATCTGCAAACTCTATTAAAAATTAAAGTTAGTGCCGCATAAGATAAGAATTTTTGAGGTTATTTAACGCAATCTTAATAAATACACAAATTTTATAATTTTTAATTTTCGTTAATTTATGAATAACTATTAGAAAACATATCTTATAAATTATTATCTAGGCACGTGCGTTGCACCACTTATAGTTTCTTAAACATAAATCATACGTTGCAAATGTGGCGAAGTGATTTGCCTCAACAAGTGTACGGCGTAGTGGTTAGTATGCGAAGGGTTATGATTATAATCTATTAAAAAAAGTCTTATTTAAACATACAAATCGTACTGCCGGTAAAGTAGAATCCGTCAAATTCTATAACTTTCTGTAAATTTCTGTAATTCTTCGTAATTATTTCTAAGTTTATGGCGCGTATTTCGCGTCAAAATATTTATTAAAAACGGGGCAGTCAATCACAACCGAATCAGCGCCAAATAAATTTACAATATGTATAAAAACAGTGTAGAGTCAATAATACAAATAAAAAAATTACCTAAACGGCGAGTCAGTGATGAGAGGCAAAGCCAAAAGAAAGCTTCCTCCTTCGCATGTGGAGCGGGGAGGAAGGGGCTTGCGAGTGCGAGACGTGTTGTTGCACTCGTGGTTTATTTTTGTTTGGAACAAGTGATAGCTGAGCAGTCTCCTTATATAGGAAACTGTCTACACCGTGTGTTTACGCTCGTTTCGACGGGCAACGTTATAGCATGATTGTTTATTTTGATTTGTCAGATTTTCATGTTGTGTAATAAGTGTGTGTATATGTTATTGAGGTTTTGTGTATCATCTTTTTTATTTATTGCTTTCTGTTGCAAGTGAATATACAACATTCCAGATATTAGGCGTTTATTTTCTATTTTCTATCTAAAGTCATGTTTTAATTCATTTCTATGAATAGCTATAACGTTGTCTTTCGATTTTCTATGTTCTTCGATGCGTGTGTGTACAGTTCTTTTCGTTTGGCCGACATATGTCGCAGGACAATGTTTACAATTCAACTTATATACTACGTTATTTACTATAGGTTTATCACGTTTGTCTTTGCCTTTTATAATAATGTTGCTCGTGTCTCTATTTACTTTCGGAATCGTGATGATAGTGATTTTTTTGAGATCGGAAGTAATTTGTTCGTAAAATCCTTTTATATATGGTATACAAATTCTCGGTGTGTTCCTAATTTGGGCGTTATTATTGTTGTAGTTATTTTTGTTTATGTTTGATTGTATTAATGCCAGTCTTTTGTTCGTGTATTTTGTTATGAAATGATCAGGATAATTATTGTCTCTCAAAAGGTTGTATGTTTTTTTTATGTTATCATTCTGGAACTTTTTATTTGATAATTTTATAGCTCTGTCAACGAGATTATAAACCTTAACTATTTTCTGTGAGGTCGGGTGTTGCGAATTATAATTTAAACAGCGTCCGGAAAAAGTTGGTTTCGAGTACCAATTTGTGATTATTTTATTATTGTCTTTAATGAGTAAGACGGCAAGAAAACTTATGGAATTGTTTATTTCGATTTCATGAGTAAATTGTAACCTGTCATTGTATGAATTAAAAATAGTCAGAACTTCATCTATTTTGTTTTTATGAACACATGTGATTATGTCATCTACATATCGAAAGAAAAATATTAGTTTGTTAGGAAGACTATTTATGCAATGTGTTTCCAGATCATCCATTACCAAGTCAGCAAATTAACCAGAAATCGAATATTATTAGCAGTAATCAAAATAATATCAGCAACACACAAATTATTGAATGCATAAAAAACCTAGAAAGTCTCATTCACAACAAAAGGTTACCTGAAAATACTGCTAATAATATTCGTGAAAAATTACTCAATAAAATCACTCAACATAGAAATAAGACAAAACATGTCAACATTCAGGACAGAATCTTCAATACCAAATTAATAGAAACAAAGAATTTTGTAACAAATCATAGAGAAATAATGTTTACCTATGCAGACAAAGGCAACGTTACTGTGGCAATGTACAAAAATGACTATGTAAACAAGATGGAAACTTTACTGGCTGATAAACAAACATACGTTGAATTAGGAAAAAATCCATTAAAACCATTACAAAATAGAGTAAAATCATTCATGAATCATTGGAACAATAATGAATTTCTAAAAGAGAAACACAAAAAGAACTCACTCACACAGACAGATACCTCATTACCTAAATGTTACGGCTTACCAAAAATACACAAAACAGATTTCTCATTGAGACCGATTATCTCCACAATAGGTTCTCCTACATATTCTCTATCCAAGGAACTTTTTTCTTTATTACAAAACAGCATCAAAAAGCCGAAATCTTACATTAAAAATAGCATAGAACTAATTAAAAAGTTGGAAAATATAATAATACCACAAGATCATTGCCTTATCAGTCTTAATGTAAAATCGGTATACACAAACATCGACAACAAACTAGTAAAACAGAGCATTGAAAAACGATACGCAAATACAAAGAAAATCCACTGTCCCACTAAAAGAGATTCTCAAAGCTTGTGATATCCTAATGGATAACACATTTTTCCAATTCAATGATAAATTTTACAAACAAACATATGGCACCCCGATGGGTTCCTCGATTTCTGGTTAATTTGCTGACTTGGTAATGGATGATCTGGAAACACATTGCATAAATAGTCTTCCTAACAAACTAATATTTTTCTTTCGATATGTAGATGACATAATCACATGTGTTCATAAAAACAAAATAGATGAAGTTCTGACTATTTTTAATTCATACAATGACAGGTTACAATTTACTCATGAAATCGAAATAAACAATTCCATAAGTTTTCTTGCCGTCTTACTCATTAAAGACAATAATAAAATAATCACAAATTGGTACTCGAAACCAACTTTTTCCGGACGCTGTTTAAATTATAATTCGCAACACCCGACCTCACAGAAAATAGTTAAGGTTTATAATCTCGTTGACAGAGCTATAAAATTATCAAATAAAAAGTTCCAGAATGATAACATAAAAAAAACATACAACCTTTTGAGAGACAATAATTATCCTGATCATTTCATAACAAAATACACGAACAAAAGACTGGCATTAATACAATCAAACATAAACAAAAATAACTACAACAATAATAACGCCCAAATTAGGAACACACCGAGAATTTGTATACCATATATAAAAGGATTTTACGAACAAATTACTTCCGATCTCAAAAAAATCACTATCATCACGATTCCGAAAGTAAATAGAGACACGAGCAACATTATTATAAAAGGCAAAGACAAACGTGATAAACCTATAGAAAATAACGTAGTATATAAGTTGAATTGTAAACATTGTCCTGCGACATATGTCGGCCAAACGAAAAGAACTGTACACACACGCATCGAAGAACATAGAAAATCGAAAGACAACGTTATAGCTATTCATAGAAATGAATTAAAACATGACTTTAGATAGAAAATAGAAAATAAACGCCTAATATCTGGAATGTTGTATATTCACTTGCAACAGAAAGCAATAAATAAAAAAGATGATACACAAAACCTCAATAACATATACACACACTTAGTACACAACATGAAAATCTGACAAATCAAAATAAACAATCATGCTATAACGTTGCCCGTCGAAACGAGCGTAAACACACGGTGTAGACAGTTTCCTATATAAGGAGACTGCTCAGCTATCACTTGTTCCAAACAAAAATAAACCACGAGTGCAACAACACGTCTCGCACTCGCAAGCCCCTTCCTCCCCGCTCCACATGCGAAGGAGGAAGCTTTCTTTTGGCTTTGCCTCTCATCACTGACTCGCCGTTTAGGTAATTTTTTTATTTGTATTATTGACTCTACACTGTTTTTATACATATTGTAAATTTATTTGTATTTGCTAACTAAATTGTTGTACTAACTTCGGATATTATTAGTATATTTCACAATATAATAAAAAAACCCTCTTTACAGTTTTTTTCTGAAGAGGATGGCATAGCCACCGAAACGTTAATGTGATTTTTATTTCACATACCTCTAACCTCGGGAAGATCAACAAAATCTACCTCACCATCGTTAAAAAATACTCCGAGGAATAACGTCATATTAGAGCTTCGTCTCTAATTACATATTATTTTTAACACTATTATTAATGGAGGGGGGGGGGTGGATTATTATGTTGTTTGTTGGAGGGAATGAGGAGAAGAAGAATTGCGACCGAGGAAGAATACGGACCGTCACACACACACACACACACACACACACACACACCCACACCGACGGCAGCAGCTGATCGCACATCAGACGTGACTGGTTGGAGCGAGCACCGATGAGAAGTCCCACAAAAACATACACGGCACTTACACCATCGCACGCTACACGCACGACTCTTTCTCTCTCTTGCTCTCTCTCCACATCTCGAGGATGATAAGCCGCTGCACGCGCACACACACACACTCACGACCCGTTCTCTCTCCCGATGCACGCAGACGCGGGAGGAGAGAGGATGAGAGAGAGAGTGAGAGAGAGAAAGAGAGAGGGAGAGAGAGAGAGAGAGAGAGAGAGAGAGAGAGAGAGAGAGAGAGAGAGAGAGAGAGAGAGAGAGAGACAGTCACGGCAGCCGACAGCTCATGGGAGAACTAACAGCTGCCTCGCCACGAGTCACCTGTAGCTGCGGGTGTACTATAGCGTAGGCCAGCGCGCTCATGCCGCCGCTACCAACTGTGAGGGCTCCACGGCGACGAAATTCCACGCATCCCATATAGATATACGCGTCGGGCTATCGCGCGTTCGTAAATAGCGATTCATATTATGCGCATTCCGGAGACAGGGAGGCAATCGCGCTACGAACCAATCAACGATAACGACTCATATCGCCGTGGATCTAGTCTTGATTTTTGCATTTAAGGAAAATCAAGGCCAATCAAAATCAAGATAAGGACGGAAGCAGCAAGTGTGCGTGGACTGAAGATAGGCAGAAGAAAAACCGAATCTGGAAAAGGTTTCCGGCCTCTCCGATCTTGGCCATTGACAGCCGACGCGTCTAACCGTTAGCACGTCACCGCATAAGAAACATTAGAGTAATTGGCAGGTGGGATTGTTGAGAGAAAGTATTGTTGATCTAATTGTTATTTTTATTTAGATTGTTGAGGGAAAGTAGTGAGTTGTTAAAGTTGATAGATTAGGTTGTTAACATTGAAAGAACGCCGGAGTTTTGCAAGCGGGCAATTCGCGACTTCGTAGCGACCACGAGGCGGCGGCTTGGGTTTCTGAAGCAGCTCGCAACATTTAACTGTGGTGATTGGACTAAATTAATTGTCGAGCGACCCTCGGCATTGGAAGTTGGTAATAATTTTGATTATATGTAAATTATATATATAAAATTTATATATAATCAACATTATTATCAACTTCCAATGCCAAGGGTCGCTCGACAATTAATTTAGTCCAATCACCGCAGTTAAATGTTGCGAGCTGCTTCATATATATTTGTATAAAGTGCGTGGTGGCGTGACACCGAAAATAATAAAATCAGTGCGCGGCGGGAAAACTTTATTGTTAATCGCGGTGGAGATTTGTGCTATCGCTCAGAATTTCAAATGGGAATTATTAGTGAAATTTCAATGTGTAAACGGAGCGTGCATTAATTAAGCTGTTAGTTCAGGTACGCGTGGTGGTTCGATCGTTGAAGCAACGCGCGCGCGGTTTGGCGTAGCCATCTTGAATAGCGACGGTTGAAATTGTAATTTACGAGTTTGTATAAATAGCCACCCATGGTAAGGTAATAAATAAAGCCTAGGTACTTGAATTATAAACCAGTGTCCCGATTTATTAGTAGAAATTATCGTCCTGATTTTCCATTCGCAGAACCTCCTTGGGGATAAGAAAGCTCATGCTAGCTAGCCGTACTTTACCTGGCGCCCTTCAGTAAGTACAAAGTTTCGGTAAAGTGGAAAGCAAAACCTTTGGAGTTTACTAAAAAAATAATTAACGCGAAAGTAATTAAAGAGACAGGCATAACAAAAATCCATGTTATAAGTTTCTGTAATATTCTGTAATTTTACGATATTTTCTGTTATTTTGTGTAATTTTTTGTAATACTTTGTAATTTTCTGTAAAATTGTCCGAATTTAGACAAAGAATTACATAAAATTACTGCAAATTATACAAAATTTCAAATAATAACAGAAAATTACAGAAAATAACGTAAAAATAACAGAATATTACGTAAATTACAGAAAAATACGTGAAATTACAGAACATTACGAAAAATTACAGAAAATGACGTGAAACTGCAGAAAATTACATGAAATTACAGAAAATTACGTAAAATTACAGAAAATTACGCAAAGTTACAGAAAATTATGCAAAACTGCAGAAAATTACAATAAATTACGTAAATCTACAGAAAATTACGGAATAACAGAAAATGACGTAAAATTACAGAAAATTGCGTAGAATTACAGAAAATTACGCAAAATTGCAGAAAATTACAATAAATTACGTAAAATTACAGATAATTACGGAATAACAGAAAATTACGCAAATTACAGAAAATTGCGTAGAATTACAGAAAAGAACGTAAAATTACAAAATATTACATAAAATTACATACATATACGTAAAATCACAGAAAATTATCGTATAATTACAGAAAATTACAGAAAATTACGTAAAATTACAGAAAATTACGTAAAATTACAGAAAATTACGTAAAATTACAGAAAATTGCGTAAAATTACAGAAAATGATGTAAAATTACAGAAAATTACGTGAAACTACACAAAATTACGTGAAATTACAGAAAAGTACAGAAATAATTTTCACCATGGGGATAAACAAAATAATAGTCAATTGTTTACTCTGTAATAATTATACGGACCTTTATGTACTTTAATTACATAAGTTATTCCGCTCAGTTAAAAAATAAAAAATATCGAATGTAGTAAATATCAAACAAACCGGCATTTTGAATCATGACAGTTGTGCGCTTAGGATAACCTCAAATTTGATCAAAGTAATACATCATATTTTATTATATTTTCATTACAAAAACTAAATAATATTTGGATAATTCATCAAATTTTAGCCAAAATCTATTCAATACACCGGTCAGAATGTACTGAAAGACGAATTTTGTATTGATGGTAACGGAACGGCACCCCCGTTTCGTGCCTCAGTAACGCAGGCAGACACTCATGCACGAGCGAGTGTTTGTAGTGCATAGGCGCTTCGGTAGAATATCGGAGTCGGGGCGCACGCGACCGTTCGTTAGTCAGCCACGAGATGATAGGCTGAAAAGTCTCTTTTGTATAGCGTTTTATTCTTACGTTTATTCTTATATTAAAGTACAGCTTTACAGTTAAACAAGTGGCTCTTATCATTTGTGGTAGTTATTTAATATCACTAACTCTAACAATACTTTTTGCCCATGACTGATTGTAACCTATTTTTGAAATTTTACGTTGTATTAACGTTATTTATGCTCTATTTAACGTTATTCAAGTTATTTTGTTATGTTAAGTTGTTTTATGCTATTTTAAATCGTTTAATAAATAATTAGAAAATATGTTAGATTTAAAAATACTAGAGTTAGTTCAAAAAGAGTTAATAACTTCGTCACCTTTTTATTCCTTCACTATTACATATAATACCTTTGCAACCCCTTTTTTTAGTACAATTTTGTTTTAAAAAATAGGAAAGAATAAATCATTAAAACGGCTTGGCTTCGGCCATGACACTTTAAATTGTAATAAACACATGTAGTTTGACTGATTTGCTCTAATACATTAATCTGCCATAAAGGGCGAATCGGCCTTGTTTAAATTAGTGATCCTCTAGGGAGTGATGGAAGAAACGGACGCCATGTTGATCTAAATGCATGGGAGTATATCTATAGAAGATCTAACTTTTGTCTCTGTCTATCTTATGCTTTTTTATGGTTTGACAGCCGACCAATCAGAAGCTGGGATACGGTTTCCTATCAGTCCCTGGAGGATCACTAGTTTAAATCCAATACCTTATTACTTCGTTCGTGTCTCACGGAGTCCATATATTTTGTAAATAAGAGTATTGGGGATTTAGCTTGGTGCTTATACCCCTTGAAAGAAAAAGAAAATCAGAAGTATTTCAGGATTTATTGACTAGGAGTTATTGACTTTTGGATAAAAAATTAAATGAAAACAATAATTTGTTGATAAAACAACATGGGATAATCCTTAAGAAATAAAATAAAAGTTAAATGATATAAGTGTTATCTGTCAGTTTTACTTTAAATACTTGCAATTGTTTATATTGTGAGAAATTATTACATTAATATTATTTTATTATAAATTGTTTAGTATTCTAAGTTTATAAATATTAATTGGTTTATATTAAATGGAGAATGAATTTGTGACTAGCTGTTTATTAAATTTAATATAAGATAATATTTTAACCAACAAACACTATGGCAATGGGAAAATTTTTTCGCATATATGAAAAATTAAAGCCACCAAATCCACATTCAATTATTTTGGAACATAGAAATTACAGTGAAACACTTCTCTTTGAATCTCAAGCTGTAGCTGTATTAAGTAAGTTAAGTGCATTCATTAACATAAAAGTAATATTATTTGAATTACTTCTATTATTTTTTGTATACTCAGATTATTTTTAATAAATTATTGCGTAAATATAATTTGTACTTTCATTGATTATAAATAATTATATATTATAATGATAAATAGTGGAGACTCGGGTATAATAGGCCATTATCCATAATTTCTGTATAAAGGGATAAAATATATTTATAGTAAGGAAAGTATTGATGTTAAGGGTACTTGGTATCTTTAACTGGTTGAGCACTACTAATGTATAAGCCGATTGTTTTGATCTTTTACAAGGTTAATTGAAATTTCAAGCGTTTAATAAAAGCTTAACGTTTCTACTTGTTTTCAAGATTGTAAAGAATCACAATAATCAGTTGCATACATAATTTTATTAATAATTAATTCTTCAGTGATATGAAATACAAACAAATTTGTTGCTTTTTTTATACACTTTCATAGTTTTGTTGAAAAAGACATATTGACTTTCATTATTATTATTATTATTATTCAACCAGGTACAGAGTACCTTGATGCTTTACATTGCGGCAAGCATCAAGGATCGCAGGAGGTAGTTTAAGTACCTGTACACAATCCTAGTTAATCTTAATATCATATAATATATTTGCTTATAGATTTTAAAATATGTGTTTAAAATCCAAAACAATAATTAAACCTTAATACATAATTGTAATTAAGAATAATATTATAAATTAATATCATTTTAAATTCCAAACTAAAACTAAAAATTAAAAACTAACATCTAAAAACTATTAACAATAAATGATTGACTTAATATATTAAATCATTTTAATATACATTAAATATCACCCATTTTTTGATTTTGGTTTTTATATTTTCCATACTATAATTTAAGTTTTTCAACTCATTTGGTAATCGATTAAAATATTTTGTTGCGTTATATATATTACTTTTTTTACCCATTTCTAAAGAGTTTTTTTGTAGTTTTAGGCTTTTATTTCTAGTTTTGCTGTTTAAATTTTTATATACATTTTTTAAGGTATTGTACTTATAAACCAATGTTTGGAGTATATAAGTTCCTTTGATATTTAGGGGCATGGAATCTTTCTGCCAATTATTATTATTAGTACCTATTATCTTAAATATTCTATTTTGTAATTTGTAAAGTGGCTTAATGGCATTATCGAGCCCCACGTCACTGTACCATAACTAGCCAAACTCTTAAATAATACATAATATATAATAACTAGTGATTTTTATCCATTATTTTATTCAATTTAGCAAATAGATAAACTAAGTACTCAGTTCGTTGTACTATATTAAGTATATGAAGTGACCATCTCATGTTCATATTTATAGTAATCCCTAGGTATTTACAACATTGAACTCTTTTTAAACATTTTTCTTGTATTTTTATTTCAATATGATTTGGTATTTTATCATTATAGCTTGCAAAAGTTATGAATATCGTTTTATCAGTGTTTAATACCAGTTGATGAATGCTAACCAATCATTTACTTTGTCTAGCATTTTGTTCATTAAGGTAGTTGTTTTTTCCTAATTCTCTTCGGAACTTAGTATTACAGTATCATCAGCATATGAGATGATAGAGTCATTAGGCATTAGGTTAAATATATCATTAATATGAATAATAAATAACAAATGATCAAGTATTGTTCCCCGTGGAATACCCGATACTACTGTTAAAGTATTACTTTTTAATTCTTTTATTCTAACAATTTGTTTTCTGTTATAAAGATAGCTTTTTATTAGTTTTAGTGCAATACCTCTTATGACATACTTCTCTAGTTTTTCTAATAAAATTAAATGATCAACTGTATCAAATGCTTTTGCTAGGTCTAGGAAAGTAGCTGTAATAGGCTTACTTTTGTCTAGATTTTTGTATATAAATTCAGTTACAGTAGCTAGTGCATGTGTTGTCCCTATTCCTTTTCTGAATCCAAATTGTTTGTTAGAAATTATCTTGTATTTTTCTAGGAAGTTAAGGAGTCTATCAGGGAAATGGGCCTATAATTTGTAGCTTTGCTTTTATCACCAGCTTTGTAGATTGGTACAATTTCTGTACTTTTAAAGTGATTTGGACAAATCCCTGTTTGAATACTTAAGTTAATTATATTCGTTAATGGCTGTTCTATATGTTTACTCATTTTTTTTTTGTATATGCACTTATGCCATCAATACGACCATTTTTATTTTTTAGACTTGAGATTATTTCATTTACTTCTCTTACATTTGTTGGTGATAAGAAAATGGATTTTTCATTTTTTTTAATAACTAATTTTTTACACTTATTGTTTATATTTTGTAGGATATTTTTGACTTTTTCAAGGAAGGTAGTAAAATATTTATTAACATCATTTGTTTCAAGATTTTTCCAATTAGTTCGTTGGCACAGTTTTATTATTTTGTTATAATCAATATATTTAGTCATTTTATTTATTGACACATTTTTTTTTCAACTCATTATTGACTTGCACAAATATAGGATAATGATCTGTAATATTATAAATAATCTTTGGTGCTTCTATCTTTATATTTTTTGATTTAGTGAGTACATTGTCTATGCAAGTTCCACCTCGATAATCATTATACTTCGTAACTGTATGAAAATTTGGAAAATATTAATTTTCTAAATAATTATTTAGATATTCTATATTATCTTTTTCCAGACTTAATGTATCAATATTGAAATCCCCTATAATGAGATGGTTCTGTACTTTCTTATTTTCTAAGAAATATAATTTTAATTTTTCAATAAATATTTACATTTGCACATCATGAGATCTATATATTGTGCTAATTTTTATAATACTATTATCATTTTGTCTTATAAGTATACTCATAATATTTATAATTTCATTAATTTCTGCGCTAATTTCATGCTCCAGATGACCTTTTAATTTATTCATTTTATTTTTAAGTTTCATTCTTTGTCCTATCTAACTATCTTATTGCCGAAACTTTTTAACATCTTACATCCCCCTTTATCTTTAGTTCGAGTTGGAAAGTTTATAATGTAACTGTCAATAAACTAATATATTACCACCATCAGAGTGAACTTTTTACCGTGTTAGAACCGAGAAAGTAAAATCGTATGTCTATGTATAACTGCCTCTTGGTTTTTGCAGGTTTAGAAAAACTATTCGTTAGATCAGAAGTATTGTGATAATAAATCAGCAATATATATATATATATATATATATATATATATATATATATATATTAAATAGCATATTAATAGTTGTTTTAAGCTGCTATTCAACTCATTAATCTTGAACTATTTCTAACCACAGTTAAAAGTATTTTCTTACATTGGGGCGAAATCGAACACAAACGTACAGGGCGATTGAACCTGGTATTTCTCACACAAAACCAATTTGATTTAGTTGTATTAATTATAAGCCACTACTTGTTAGTTCAAATATACTTTAATAGCTTTTAGAGCTGTATTAGTAGTTACTGTAACACAAGCATATCAATATAATTATCTTAAGATAAAAACACAATGAAGTTAACATTGCATACGATCAAAATATTCTTAATTATTACAAGCTAGTTTCAAGTGCAGAAATTGAGCACAAATTATCAAAGTATGTACATTGCAGAAGCTGTTGACTTTATCTTTAACATGTAGAGCCCTATACGGATTCACTAGCTAAATTGTATAATCTAACAGCAAATACTTTACAAAATCTTGGAGGCTGGATTGAGAATAAACACAACAGAATCTTATCGGTTCATTCATTACTTTTATAAAAAGACATCCAAATTTGTCTTTCACGAGTCCCTGAAGTCCCTACACATTTAGCTGGAGTTGTGAATTTTAATAAAGCCAAAGTCAACTTTGTGTAAAAATTTAAATATTAATAATCGTTTATTTATTTATTTATTTATTTATTTATTTATTTATTTATTCCAGAGTTACATATAACATTTGCTAAATTCGATACAGAGTAGAAATTATTTACACAATAACACACTATGATGCCGCAAATCCTGCAGAGGGAATTAGTTTTCCCTGTTTGCAGGTCCGGATTAACAACAAAAATAAAAAGTGCTTGTTAGTTTTACTGTATTCATTACAGCAAAAACCTCCAGCCATACTAAACCGTACAATGCAAGTACCATTCATTCATAAGGATAGAATGTATCCACGTAGGACTTCCAGACATGGATCATTCCATCCTTCACCATTTAGTCATACATACTTTGGTTGGATTATGAAAGTCTTCTGACTCTTCATCCCAACTCTATATGACATAATTAATAATTTATTAAAAATTTAACAGTGATATGTAATCTCTCTTTAACATTTCCATATAAATCCTTATTAATTAATATTATCATTATAAATTGTGTTAGAGATTCTATATTTTTATATAGTTAATAATAATGTGACAACTACATTATATTAATTCGCGATAATTAAGATTACATTGCACATGCTTAAGATTCTATATTTTTGTACATTTTTCTTCGATATTATAAATATTTTTATTCCTATAATTTAATCATTGTGACCTAGCACTATAGTATTACCAATACCTCACTAACTGTTATCGCGTGTTTATCTCGTCCATATAATATTCTTTCTATGGTGTTGAGCCTAGCCGGGCAAGTAAGTCCAATAGCACAGGTAACTCTGTAATGTGGGAACATCTCTTTCTGTTGGTTAGCTGAATCACATTTGCAGTTTGATGTAAAAACTATATCGTCAATATTTTATTTTATTATTAGAAAATTCTAGGTTGAGTCTTATACCAGACTCATGTCGCTTGGGTAATCCCTTTGCGACCCTACTGATCCTCTAGGCTTCGGGTACAGATTTCATATAAAATCTCGCCCAACGCCCAGAGTCAATATTAGCTTCTGCCCACAGTTATTTTGACTCCAGGTGGTTCCAGATTACTTTCCAGAGGGAAAGTATCTCTCCCGCACTGCTGTTAGCTATATCAGTGAGGAAAAACACCCTAGTCACCATTCTCCGCTTGCTCATGATTGTTGGGCACTTGCAGAGAATATGCGATGAGGTTTCCCCCTCTTCCAAACAAAACCTGCACATTGGACTTTCTGCCAGCCCTATGTTGTATTTATGGTAATTTAAGGAACCATGTCCAGTAAGAATACCAGTAATGGTTCTTGCATACGCTCTCTTGAGTTTCAGAAAGTCTTTGCTCCTTCTCTCGTTGAGCTCCGTGCCTAGCAAGGCTTTGGCCTGATGGCAACCTTTAGCCATGGTCCAGTACTTCACATGCTCTTTGGTCACCCAGTTGTTCAACTCGTCCGATCTCCTATTAGCATTGATGCCAATCATTGGGTTTGGTCCGATGAATCTCTTTTTGGCGCCTAGTTTAGCAGGCATGTCAACTATCTCATTTCCGAGAATATTGCTGTGTCCAGGAGTCCATACCAGTGCAACGGTGTTTCCTGAGTTTGCCAAGCAGTTTATTGCCTCATGGCATTCTGCCAACAACTTGGATTTCGTTGTGTAATTAGCTAATGTTGATAGAGTGCATTTGCTGTCTGTGCAGATGAAGATATTCCTTCCACCCTCATCCTCGGCGGCTTTCTGTGCACACCGAATGATACCGATTGTCTCTGTCTGATGGATGGTCGCATTGTTTCCCATAGGGACCGTGAATCCCTTACTGCCCATTCTCCTGTATACCCCTGCTCCCACGCCCACATCACCTTTGGAACCATCGTTGATCCAGTTGTCCGGTATGGGGCAGGATCCATTCAACCACTCATTGCGAGTGGGTATGCTTATTTTGTATTTCTTATCAAAGATATACTTCGTTACACTCTTATCTGTGGGCATTGATAAAATATCTTCCTGCAGGAGTCCCTGAAGCATTTTTGCCCGCTTTACATTAGTATTCCATCCAACTGTATCTTTTAATCGGAGCGTCGACTTGGCCGCCTCGAATTATAGAGTTAGATGGAGAGGTTCAAAATTCACCAGGGCGCCCATCGCCGCAGTTGGAGTTGTGCTCATGGCTCCCGTGATGTATCTTAGTCTTGGTTTCAGAATGACATTATGAATTCACATAGCCATCTCTGGTTTCAAGCCCCAATTTCTGCCAATGGCCCTTCTACATTGCCATACGACTGCTGTGTGAATAACCCCTAGATACTTTGCTTCCTCAGAAATCATGAGTTTGTGTCCTCCCAGCTTGAGGCCCATTGGTAGTGACCATTTATAATTTCTGGTGAACACCACTACTTCGGTCTTATCTGGATTGACTGTAAGACCCGTTTCCAGGCACCAAGTATTAATAGTATTTAGGACCCGTTGTGTGATGCTTACTAGGGGTTCCAGAAAGGGCCCCCTGGTAATAGCTAGTACGTCATCAGCGTATCCGACTGCTTTACATCCTATTCCGGTGATCCGAGTTATAAGCTCGTCAACGACTATGCATCAGAGGAGGGGAAAGTACACCCCCCCTGTGGGCATCCGTCACTGACCGAGCCCATAATAATTTTGCCACCTTTGCTACCCGTAATGTATGTGTTCTTCAGCATGAGGCAAATCCAGTCGATCAGTAGTGCCGGAACTCTTCTTTTCCGAAGAGCTTCCCTGATAATCTCTGTCTTGGTATTATTCAAAGCCCCTTCGACGTCCGTAAAGATGCATATAGCAAATCTTTTGGCTTCAAGTTGACTTTCAATCCAAGTGACGGCTTCGTTTAGAGCTGATTCTATAGATCTTCCAGCACGGTATGCATGCTGTCCATTGTGAAGATGCTTTAGAGATAGCGTCGTTTCACATGTAAACCTATCAACTAATCTTTCTGTTAGTTTCAGGAGGAAAGAAGTGAGACTGATAGGCCTGAAGTCCTTCGGCGATGTGTAGCCATTTCTGTCTGCCTTGGGTATGAAGACTACTCTGGATCCCCGCCAAGCGGATGGGATGTGTCTCAGGGCGAGACTAGCCTTAACAAGTCCCACTAATGGCCCAATAATGGGTTCGCCTGCCCTTTGTAAAAGGACTGGCAATATCCCATCAGGGCCCGGGGACTTGTAGGGGCTGAAGGATCCAATGGCCCACCTAACCCTGGCTGGAGTGACGACTTCAAAGGTCAGGCGACTGCCGGTTCCCGAAGATGACCCGACCGCCCAACCTCCTGCCTCCAAACCGCTTGGCTCCGAGGTGTCCCCGACTCCCTCCTCAGTCTTAGTAAAGCCCGAGAAGTTAGCCCTGATTAGGCAGTCAAGAGTCTCCTCGTCTGAGTAGCTCCCATCCTGCTTTTTAACAGTTCCCAGAATAGCCTCCAGGTTCTTGGCTGGCAGTTTATCCAGCCTTGCTGTCTGATTATTAGTAGTGACACGTTCGCAGAAAGACTCCCATGATTTTTGTTGTGCAAGTCTTACTGCTTCTCTATAAGCGTCCCTGGACTTATTGTAATTGGCCCAGTCTTTCGCCCTTTTACTTTTCCTTGCTCTACTGTAGAGCCTTCTGGTGTTATTTCTCATTTTTTGCAGATTGTCGTTCCACCATCTGGTCCTGCCATTATTCCTTACAAGATGTGATCTGCAGTTTTCATGGTAGGCCGTAGTTAGTATGTTATTTAATTGTTTCGCAGTTTCCTCTAACCCAGCCACATCCTCGATCAAGTGTCAGTCCGGAAACACGCCCAGTCAGTCCTCTTTGGGTCCCTGATCCATTTTTCTTCTGTAGGAATGGTAGTCAATAGCTCAAATCTCAATTGAGCATGATCTGAAAGAGATGGTTCATTAGAACCTCTCCAATTCAAAATTGTGTCAATAAGGTCCCTGGTGCACAGTGTAATGCTATCACCGTTCCCATTATTGCATTGCGGAAGGTTGGTTCCGACCCTGTATTTAGAATATCCAATTCGGTACTAACAAGATACTCCAGAAGGTTCACTCCCCTGTTGTTTGAATCCGTACAGCCGCACACCTGATGGTGCGAGTAGGCATCACATTCCAACAATAGAGGTAAACCTCTTACCTCATAGAAGCTGACAAGTTTGCGCACTTCCGGAGTAGGACAGTCCGGCGCATCATGAGGTACGTACGCCGATCCCACAACCAGTTTGAGATCTGGTCCGACCTCTATTGATACCATTTGTAACGAAGCGATTTTTTGTCGCTTGTTACGCACGCGCTACCCTACGAATTAGGCCGATTTCAAATGGAAATCCGCCACCCTGCAGCCCGGAGATCAGTCACTCTACCTCTCGTCTGGGGCCGTATAGAAAAGCGAACCATTATTTATTATTTTGTTATTTTATTTTGTTTTCATTCCGCCGAGTTAACGGCCAGCGCATTCCGCCGAGGAAAGTTTTACATCAGTTTCAGCCTCAACACCTCCCAGCAGTACCAACAACGTCGACGCACCCGCCGAGCGCCTTTAGCTACATGAGCCTGCCTATGCTACTGGTCGTCGTCATCACCAAGAAATGTCTAAACCAGGTCGAGTTAAGTTATTCTTTCTAACTTCCTAAGTTCTCTCCCCATGAGTAATTTCTTTGCCGCCTTCTGTGTTTTCTAACATAAAACACCCGAGCAGGCGTGTTTGCTCGTTTTCATCGCTAAAGTTTAATTTCACCCACAAAATTAAAATGTTTTGAAATTCCCTCGCGGAATAATGGCTCACGACACTGCAAGTCAATGTACGTTACAGTGACTCCGGGTAATAGTGGGAGAGAAGGGGACGAAAGAGGCGTTCCGTACCGACCTGGCGACGACGACAGCGCAGCCCGCTCACGGCCAATCAGCACTGTCCGCGTAGCATTACGGAGCCTCGGGGATGTGCTGGAGACGTTGGGCTGGTTACTGATCTACTGGCTGCCTCCGAGGGACGACATCGGGACCTGGACCTGCGGAAACGCGCCATCCTTCGTGTCTCCCGCGCCGCAATCTTTCAACTCGTTGCCGTCGCTTTCAATCATTTTTTTTTTTTTTTAATTGTTTAATTCGGCATATTCATTTATTCAATTTTTTTGAAGTTAAAGATAATTTAGTTTCTTTTAATAACTTATTAGCATCGGTCTTGCATCCAGGCACCGAACTCGACGACGAGACTTGCTCCGCCGCCAAATTGTAAGTTTTTCAAAGCGTGCCTACATTGGGGCAGTAGAAATTTGCGCTAGCGAATTTCTTTCTCTCGCGCCTCCCTAAAATTTAAAACTTCGAAGCAATCGTTCGTAGTAGCTCCCGGAGCGACCGCGTGCCTGCGAGCACGTGTTTTTCGCGAACGGAAACGAGGTAGAGTGCGATAGCTTTTGGAACATTACATAGCTTAGTTTAGATTATTAATAGGTGCCTAAGTGGCCCTTATCCATTATTTTATCGCTTGATATTCTGCATATAATTCCTTTAATATCGTTTAATTAATTCATTTTTTTGTATGTAAAGTGCCTCAGGGCCGATATTTTCCTATCTTTTATTTCGTAGATTTTGTTAAAATAGTTTTCTTTATTTTTTTTATTTGTATTATATTTTGTTTGAGCCACATTCGTGCTAGGGATTAGACAGGCTAAGTTTAAGAACGATCGAGCCCGTCCTAACTTCAAGTGCGCAGATAAATTGCCTTTTTAAAGGCACTAGTTTTTGTTTTGTAATGATACGCAAACAGTAATTAGGTATCATTAAAGGCTCCAATTTATTTAATATCAAGTCTCATTATTTCTATCCCATCTCTAGTGCACATACCCGTCTATAACCGTCTCTCGTTTCAGAAAAGTAAGTTGCTCGTGCCGTTTGACCCCACGACTCTCTGCTGGTCTAGCCGAGCCAGTGCAGTCACCAATAAATCCATAAAATCCATTTTTTTTTCTTAATCTCAGGGGCACTGCTGAGGTAGTTTTAATTTAAAATCAGTGCCTGGCGCCCTGCTAATGCGGCCTTCTGCTGCAGCATTATTGCGGAGTCTGCTGGAGAACAGCGACTCCGAATTGATCATTTTCTTCCTACTCATAATCTTATATTTCACCATACACGTGCGAATTTGTCGGTCCTCCCACGAGCGGCAAAAACGCATGTTATACACTGCTAGGTCCGTTGTGCAGAGATCAATCAGTGGGAATGCTGAAACTCTTTTTACTGGCACACACGCCCTTGGGTTGCTCGTATTGGTGACCCTGTAACAAAAATCAACATTACCCAGCCATGTGATACAGTCTTTGACAATCCAGGGTTCCTGGATTACTGCTATGCCTGTGTGCAAGGCAGCCGTGCTTTTTTGCAAAACAGCAGAAGCGCCTTTGCTATAGTGCAAGTTAATCTGAATAAATTTGATTTGGGAGGTAGCCATTGTGATTGTGACATCCCCCTTAGATACTTATTCGTGGTCTGCGGTCTCTTCAGGATCCCGTCTGGTCACTTTAAAGGTGACCTGTCCGAGATCGTAGAAGAGCCGATCTTTGAGGTACTCCAGCACCCTCACCTGAGATTCGGGGTTCTGCACGACCAGCAGATTTCTTCCGGCAGTCGCGTTTTTCCTCTCCTCCCCGTCCTTTTCTTTCTCCGTGCTGTCGTGTCTCACTATTCGCCAGCACGCCGTATTGATGGTGGGATTGTATACCTGAAGTCTGTTAAGGACGACTTCTGGCTTCCTGAATTTACCAGGTATCCATGTCGTGGCCTTGACAGCCTTCTGAATCAATTCCACCCCCTCCCCCCCTACCTTGAGGTTTGCACCCTCCCATGACGCGAATCCAGGGATTATCCCGCTGAGCCAATCTTTTGCGGACTGGTCCACGGGGATTATAATTATGGCGCCTCCCCTGCCAAAGGTTTTCGAGATTTTCGGCCACTGTACCCAAGGAATCTTATCGATTTCATCGGCCACAGCATCCCTAAAGTCTTCCAACTGTTCAGGCTTTATGGCGACTTCAGGGTAGCCTATCTTTATGACTACCATTGTCAGCGGGTTTGCCGTTTGAGCCATCGTTAGGCCTGTTTTAAGGGAGTTAGACTGACTGGCTGCGGGTCCGCTTCTCTGCTTCTTCTGCCTCTCAGCCTCCACCTCCGGCGGAGTGTCCTTGTGGTCTTTCGTCTCTTCTTCTCTTTGATTATCTCCTTAGCCAGGCATCTTTTAGCCCCCCCCCCCCCGCTGAGTCTTTTCTTCTCCCTCAGCTTGGTACCCATTCCTGCAGCGTTAGCTTTAGGATTGGTTCTCGACCCGTGGGCTGCAGTAGATGGTTTGCCAAGGCTGTCCTCTTATCCAAGTGTGGTTAGGGTACTCCGCACCTCGTTCCCCTGGGGGCCCAAGGTCTTCGCCTGTAACACCACTTGATTGTTAATTTTTTTGGAGATAGGGATCTCCATGTCTAGATCTGTTTGCACTTTTAAACCCGTTTCTTTAATCTCATCTTGCATTTTACCAATAACCCGCCCGGTACCCTGACCCTAGTGTTGATGTTCAAGAGAGCATCCCTCTGTTCCCACTTCCGGGTGCCGCCTTCCCCCGAGCCTGTCTCAGAGAAGTCTGTGGCCTCGATGTAGCCCCCCCCCCCCCCCCCCGACACAGCAAGGCCCTAGTCCGGTCGCCAACCGGCACTATTATGCCCAGGGAGATTATGCGCCGGCTGGTGAGGCAGCCAGGGTCCTGTTGGCTAGACGACCCCGGGACTCTACTATCCGGCGGTCTGGGAGTGCTAACCCAGTTTATACATTGTACCCTCAGTCAACCCGAGGAACAGACACGAGGAAGAAGACGACGGTCCCCTGGTGTTTCCAGAAATAGGTGCTCCTTGCATTGTGGTGTGATGTATGTCCCAGTGTCGTGTAGTACTTGCGCTCGTGTTAAATGTAATCGTGTGAAGTGTTAAAGAGACCCGTTCAGATGTACCGTACCGCTGAACGGGGGGCTGTTTCTTCGTTACCAGTGCGAGCCGCTGACCTTCACCCTTCATCCTCTACAAGTAGGGAGAGAAGGAGTAGAGACCCGACCCAGAGAACCGCTATGGGGCCTTTCACTGGTAGAGTCCGTTTATAGGGATACCCATTCACTCCCACAGCCCGTTTATGGGGATGTCACATAACAAACAGAGAGCCCGTTCATAGGAATCTTCACTCAAACGGGTGAGCTGAGCCTGGGACCCCCGATCATTGGCCCACAACAAGGTCTTACAGCCCCTAGGGGAAGTATCGTCAATAAATACAATATCATTATAAGATGATTGTTGTTTAAGTGGATACATTGAGTTTGGGAAAATTTGTTTTCCTCTTATTCCTCTGTCAAAGTAAAAAATCACCTTGTTCGATCCTAGGTAGTTGATATCTCCGTATGTCATTCTGTGACTTGCTGATTTGTTAATCTTCTGTCCAGGCGTTGCTTCCATTTTTCTAGCTTTCTTGTTGTTCTTTTCAGCCATTTCATCAATCTTGGTGAAGACCATTTCTACTGGTTTATATTTTTCTATATTTGGATCTTTATTAACATCTAAGTCATTATTTGCTCCTTTAACAAATTTTATGTATTTGATATTCGCTTTTCCGTTTTCTGATTTGTGTGTCCATATATTTCTTATTTCGTTTGTTATATTATATAGACTATTGCTGATTTTTGGGTATGAGTTTATCATTTTATTGTAATTGTAGTTGGAGATACGCCGATGTTTGCGATTATTATATGACTTACATTTGCCCTTAGCACAAATGTAGGTTCTAATATCAAGCATTATACTATTAGCCAATACTGAGTCTTCTTTTCAATGAATGCTGCTTTTCTCTGCTGCAGTAAAAACTGTAATTTAGAGGATATTTGGCACTGGTATACACATTCATCTTGTTTGCACAGCGATAAAAGCCATAATTTAAATTGTTGGCAATCTGTTGTCGTTGCAGTGTTGTTTCATTCATTATTTCTCAACCAATTCTGTATGTTTTTTATATTTGTTTTTTTATATCTAAAATTTTTAGTTCATTTGGCAATTTATTAAAGATACTGATTGCTTTAATATAACTATTTTTAGTACTAACAGTTTTGTAATATTTTGACAAAATTAATAGTTTGTTACTTGTTTTACTCGTCGAGTAGATATACTGATCTTTAAAATTATCATAGTTATACCGAAGACTCTCATTTGCAAATAATTGCTGCAGGTCAAGTGGTATTATTTTTTGAAAAGTATTTTTATTTATAATTTTCAAAATTTTTGTTTGAACTGTTTGCAATAAGTGTAGTTTATTTTGATACGCACCACCCCACGCAATTATGCCATAACTAATAAGGCTGTGGAAGAAAGCACAGTATATAATTTTTAAAATACTAGTTTCCATAAATTTAGAAATTTTACTAAAGATGAAAATCAGGTATCTTGTCTTATTGATAAGATATTCAATATGTTTGGTCCATCTCATATTCTGATAAAAAATTATACCCAAATATTTTGCTTCATTCACTCTTTAGTTTTTCATTATTGATTTTAATTTCAATTTTCTGTGGTACACTGTTACAATAGTTTCCAAACGTTATATAAACAGTTTTTTGTATATTTAATGTTAGTTTATTTAGTCTAAGTCATGTTGAGACATCTTCTAAGTATTTGTTCATTTTGTTTTCAACTTCAGACCAAGTTTTTCCATTTGCTATTACAATTCTATTGTGTATGATTTTTTCAAAAATTTTTGCTATATTTGATATTAAGGATATAGGTCTATAGTTTCCCATATCATTTTTTCCCGCTGCTTCGTATATTGGTATTACTTCAGCCTCCTTCAGCATATCTGGCCAAATTGATATTTCGATACAGCGATTAATTACATAAGCCGAAGTGTCTGGTATAGTTGTAGCTATAGTTTTCAATGCCTTCGCATTGATCTTATCTACACCACCTTTTTTCAGTTTTAAATTGTTTATTATCTTTATAATTTCAAATTAGTAGATAGGCTGTAGGCATACTGGCTCACGCGGGTTCTGTATCATGCCAAAGTGATACAGAATCGGTCGTGTGTATAAGGCCTATCCCTGTTTGTCCCCTTCTCCAATTTTTGAGCATTCGTATTGTATTTTTTAAGCCCCTCCCCTGGATTTACCCCCTCTCAAAGTGATACAGAATCGGTCGTGTGTATAAGGCCCATGCCTGGTCCCTTCTCCAATTTTTGAGCATTGGTATTGTATGTTTTAAGCCCCTCCAATGGATTTACCCCCTCTCAAAGTGATACAGAATCTGTAGTGTGTATAAGGCCTATGCCTGGTCCCTTCTCCAATTTTTACCGGATTCGTATTGTGTGTGTTTTAAGCCCCGCCTCTGAACTGTCCCCTCTTAATGTGATCTAGAATTCGTATCTGATTTTTTCTATCCCCACTCTGTAGGCCCGAATACGTAAGCGTTTTACTGCCACCCGAAGAGAGGGAAGAGCTCTTTGCTCCTCTTTTCAAAGAAACAGATGGCAAGCGTAGGAAATGGAAAGTAGCCGAAAAGAATGAAAAGAAAGGGTCAGCCTTTCTTTCCTCTGCTTTTAAAAATAGATGGAACGTTGCTCACTGACTTTGCTAGCAATACACGTCTTCGACGCAGGTATGCGCTGTAGATGTGCACAGATAGCAGGAAGATTGCACCAGTAAACGGCCTTCGAGAACTTACTGTGCGGAGGCATTCGGAAATTTATTTTTCTTCAGGCCGATATGCTGCTATTTTTTTTCCGCTAGAAACGAATGTATTACAGTAAGGCATGGCGCAAGTTTGAAGGTCCTCGCTCAGGTAGTAGTAAATTACTTTCCAGCAATAGATAACCTTTTGAGAAAAGCATACTGCGCGCATACATTCGAAAAGTCTATTTTCGAGCCAAAACACTGTCAGTTTTTCTCCGCAATACACGCTATACTACAGTAAGGCATAGCGCGTGTTAAAGGTCCTTGTGCAGGTAGTAGTAAATTGTCCCCAACAATACACGACCCTTAGAGAAAGGCTTACTGCGCGCACGCTTGCTTTTTATAGGCCTATACGCTGTCAGTTTTTCGGAGAGAAACATGTGGCCTTCCATGTGTATCAACGCTGTAGCGCTAAAAAAGGGAACGAAGTTGCGCTAATTAGGAAATTGATGAATTCTAACCTCAGAAAACTACTTTATGTTGTTATTTACCATTCTGAAGTATATATAAATGATTTTATTATATTTATTTATGTTTGAAAGATCATGATTTTACTTTGAAAAGTAAAAATGAAATAATATAAGTAATTATTGTAAAAACATAGTGCTCAAAATGGTAAATAATAGGTTATAAAAAGTATTATTTTCATCACAAGTTATTATTATATTCTGCTTATAATATGTTAGGTTATTATCTTATATTGTGTTTTCGATGTTGCCGAATCGGAAAACAGGATTTTAAAAACTATGTTCGTATGTATGTATCTATATCTTTAACTATAAAAAGGTGAAATCACGTTTCTGCTGACGTGGTATATAGGCATAACTTTTTATTTTATCAATTAAATTTGTGTAACAAAATACATTGATTTTGAACTGTTTTACGTTCTTACTATTTCTAAATACTAATTAAAAATTAATATAAAAATTATTTTGTGAAGAGAAAAAAAGATTGTAGGTTTGCAAATGACTTATGGTAGTTTCGTTTAAAAAATATAATGTTAAAAATATTAACCACACAACTTTTTATTTAAATTGAAGGTTTAATCTACTAAAATTGACAAGCTTTACGTTGTTAAAATTAATATTAAATAGCAATAGAGATAGCGCGCCAACTTCTCTACAATACCCTTCGCGCTGCGGCTGCCTCGCAGTGGGACCGCTGCTCACCCGAAAACAGACGACAGAGCTCCCATCGCAGTCAGGCGTCGCTTCTCCTGTTTTGTGGAGCATTAGGGCCAGTTGGTGCTGCGGCGTGCCCGACGGTTTTTCCATGTATGAAAAGTAAGGGTCAGTCTTTAATAAAGAAGCATATATATATATATATATATATGTTTACCACGCAAAACCTCGCACAGCAGGCCCTTACGCAAGTACTGAAAAAAAGGGTTCTTTCCATCAAATAGCGCACTACTAGAGTGAATTTATTGCCGAGATGTTTGTGCGTTTCTCGGCATGTACGGATAATAAATTTTAAAGTAGCAAAGGCTTGGTCGCTATCTCCGCAAAAGTGAAAACGAGCCGATGCATTGACCAAGCAAAAAAAGAAAAGCCTCGCGTAACACGGTCTTAAGAAAAGGGTGCTGCAGGTAGAAAAAAAAATCTCAGCAAGAAACTGCTGTGAATGCGCGCAAGTGACGGATAAATCTCAGCAGTAAACGATCTTAGAGAATGGTTTAGTGTGCGTTGAAGGTCGTCGCGCTTAGGTGAAAGCAAATGCTTTTAGCAATAAACGACCTTTAAAGTAAGGCTTACTGCGTGCAGTTATTTAAAAATTCTTTTAAGCCGATAGGCTCGCAGTATTTTCAAGGACGAGATGAGTCGATGTACACGAACTGATACGGCGGCTGCGCGAAAGGAAATCGTTCGGTATATTAAATCGTGGTCATTCTTTCACAGTAGTGTAAAAAGAGATTTCATCTCGAGCTGTTTATTTCGAACTTATTCGCCGGCGGCGCGAAAGGAAATCGATCGTTAGATAAAATCTTAGACACTTTTACGGTCAAGAGCAAACATCGGGATGAGCGGCTTGTAAAAATATATATTTTCAGTCAAAAATAGATAAGTCCTGAAAGAAAACAAAGGATAGCTTCCAAACTTTAACGGCGAAGGAAAACTGAGGATAGCTGATAGGCAGGAGCCAATACGTTGACGGTGCACAGATACAAGGAAACTGCATTCTCAGCGATAAATCGTGTATGAAGATTTCTGGAGGAGAAGGGGGGTATTTTTGAAAATTAGAGGAGGGAACATTTTTTATGAACCGTAGGATTCTTCGAAAAAGTAGTGGGAAGGGAAGCTGCGAGAATGGGTAAAATTTCTGTAAGGGAGGTGTTTTGAGATTTAGGGAGGGAAATTTCTTACGAATTGTAGGACATTTCACAAAACGTAGTGGAAAGAGAAACTCAGTTTTCCTATATAAATATCACGGCGCTTGCTATGGCCCATCAGTTCAAGAATCGTATTTGATTTTTTTTTCTATCACTGAAAGAAATACGAAGAGAGTGTCCAAACTAAATGTAAAAAACTTGACGTAAATTATGAAAAGTATTTTATTTTCTTTACTTCAAATACGTGAATAAATTTTCATTAAAATTCATTCTACCTTCTGCAAAATGGTATTTCGCGGATTAAACGAGCTAGGAATAAGAATCGTTCAGAATGAGGATAGAGAAGAAGAGCTTTGGGTAAGTGCTAAACTATTTTTTTTTAAACTTATAAATATGTTTATTAATTGTATTATTAATTTACTTTATAGCGTTTGAGCGAAGGAGAGATGCCAATATGGCAATACGTAGCCCAATGAATGGAGCAGAATATTTCTCGAGAAAAACAGAGAATGAAGTATAGAAGGCATATAGAAAAACTGCGTTAACTTAAGTTCAACGCTAGTAAAAGTGTAAAAGTTAGTTTCTGGATAAAATATATTATAAGACGTATATTTAAAATTGATATTATTACATGTTTTATTTTATTAATCCGTAAAATATCGAATTCCGTAATTACTCTTGAAGCATGGCGACGTGATAGATCGCTTTGGATATTTATAAACAGAATACAGTATTATATTATTAAATTCGAGAAGGCAATTTTTCCAAAGGATTCTTCATCAGTCTTTAGCAATGATACTGACTTGGAATCAGAAGAAGAATAAATTGTGTGCATTAATTTTGGTGAATACTTTTAAAACATAATGTGCAAATTGTACAGTGAAATATATTCAATTTGAGCATTGGTACAAATTTTTCTTTAAGTAATACATAAAAGTGAAAAAGGCGCTAAGAAGTGTAAAGTCATGTAAGGAAAGGTGAAAAGTAATGAAAAATTTTGAAAAGTTCAAATAAAATGTGACTGAATATGGTCAATTTTGTTTATTATTATCGATATGAAAATAATGAAATTTACGTATGAGTAAAAAATGTACAAAAAGTACAAATATTTTTCGAAACCAGATCAAGAAAGAGAAGAAGAAAGTATATACAACACACACTAACGAGAGAAAAAAATGCAATCGTACCATCCACTACTATTAACTTCATATTTTTAAATGAATCGGGAACAAAAAATTATAAGTGTCGGAATACAACCTTTGCATAATTAACAACCACAGCTATTTATCCTGCTATCATCCAATTTCAGTAATATTGGCAGTATCGACGCAATTACTTAGATTAAAATTCAATACAATCTCAATGAAATAAGTGATTCTTTTTTGCTTCTGAATGCTTTTTAATAATAAAGCACAATATACCGAAGATAACCAAACAAAATACAAGAAATTTTATCAAGCGACTATTGTGTTACAAAAACCGACTTCCGAAGGATAGAAAAATGCTATCGTACAGTGGGATCGCGATATATTACCGCTCGCTGGGGCTGTAGGAGCGGAATTTTTTTCCAAAAATGTAATATATCCGGATCTCCCTCCATGCGGTAGCTCCAAACCGAAGTTCTGCGTTCTACTGCACCACCGCGGCGCGCCGACGCTACGTGCCGTGGTGGGACAGCCAGTGTCTGTGAGTGAAAGTACGTCCGGAGGGGAAGCGCTCTGAGCGGAAACATATCGCGATCACACTGTATGTGTAGAAGAGCGTCGATTTCAACTGATGTTAAATGATATTATAAAATTAAAATTTCTTTTTTTTTGTGAATAGTTAAAAGAAGTTATGAACGATATTGATGTAACCTCTTAATATGGCTATGACTTTGTAAAAGTGTTTTTATTCCAAAATAATGATTTCAAAACTAATGTAAAATGTAAATCTAATGATTCGGAACCGGATGATTTTATAAAACATTACTTTAAAATTGTAAACTTAGAATACACATCACTTCAACTAGATTATCTTATTCAGGAAATGCGCAATTCTTAAAAACTTTATTTATGTATGAATACGTGCGCAATATTTGTGTGAAATTATAATTTTTGTATTTTTAATATAGTAATAAAGTATTACTATACACGGCGGTCCTCGATCAACTTTAATTAAAAAAAATGACAATCTCGGATTTTTTCAGGATATTATACCTTGACCATTTACTAACAATTTTATCCGAAAATGAAAATATTTCGTCGAGCCTCTTGAGAGAAAAGTCCATTTATTATTTATTTTTTTCCTTTTTTTAGGCTTTTATTTTCTTAACGCTTATACAAAATCTTTAGATTAGTATAATTATAGTTTTGGACATATAGAAACATTACCAAACTTGAAAAAAGGACATTGTTATTGATGGTTACTCTAAGCAGCTTTCCAGATGACTACGATAATGACACTGAAGTATCGCTTGTATTTAGTTTTTGTTTTTCATCCATTATCTTTTAAGCAGCAAGGATACTAGCTGTTCCTTTTCTTTTGGTCGAAAAGATTTTTCGATACATTCATTCAAATTGTCTATACGACTTAATTGAGTGCACACGTGACTTGATTCTTTACCAAAACAAAGAAAAACACGCCGAACAACGTGTATCGGAAACTTTATTTAGGGTACTGCATAAATCTTGAGTTGATTTTCAGTTACTCGTGGAAACACTTTTTTTATTAATACCCACTTTTGATTCCTTGACAAAGTTTTTGTATCCTGGTGATCTTGCAAGTTCGCATAAGTGTCACTGACACTTATCATCTGTGTTTGATCGTGTATTTCTCTTGAAACTGAATTGCGAGAGGTTTGTCTGTTTTTTTCAGTTTACCGCGGTATACACCTAGTTTGCATGAAACACAGACGACAAGCGGAAGACATTCATTATCAGAATCGTAGTCTTCAAACACACCTTTTAATTTAATTTTTAAAGCTGGATATATCTTTATCATAGTCTTACTTTTTGCACAGCATAATAAACAAATCACGAGACGATTTTGTTCATGCATTCGTGCATGATGGTTACTCGAATTTATTGGCATGATAACTTACGATATTTACCTTTCCTGTTTAACTGTATCTGGACGACTGACAAGTTTACTTGAAACAAAAATATACCCAATGTTATGTTTAGTTTGAAAGACGGATATTTTCACCTTTGAGTCAGACGATGTAATTTTCAGGTTATCTCTATAGTATTTACTATTAAGTGCGTTAAGGTCATTCTGACTTTATATGCTACATACACATATTTTTGTCCTTTTTTCAAGTTTGGTAATGTTTCTATATGTCCAAAACTATAATTATACTAATCTAAAGATTTTGTATAAGCGTTAAGAAAATAAAAGCCTAAAAAAAGGAAAAAAATAAATAATAAATGGACTTTTCTCTCAAGAGGCTCGACGAAATATTTTCATTTTCGGATAAAATTGTTAGTAAATGGTCAAGGTATAATATCCTGAAAAAATCCGAGATTGTCATTTTTTTTAATTAAAGTTGATCGAGGACCGCCGTGTATAGTAATACTTTATTACTATATTAAAAATACAAAAATTATAATTTCACACAAATATTGCGCACGTATTCATACATAAATAAAGTTTTTAAGAATTGCGCATTTCCTGAATAAGATAATCTAGTTGAAGTGATGTGTATTCTAAGTTTACAATTTTAAAGTAATGTTTTATAAAATCATCCGGTTCCGAATCATTAGATTTACATTTTACATTAGTTTTGAAATCATTATTTTGGAATAAAAACACTTTTACAAAGTCATAGCCATATTAAGAGGTTACATCAATATCGTTCATAACTTCTTTTAACTATTCACAAAAAAAAAGAAATTTTAATTTTATAATATCATTTAACATCAGTTGAAATCGACGCTCTTCTACACATACAGTGTGATCGCGATATGTTTCCGCTCAGAGCGCTTCCCCTCCGGACGTACTTTCACTCACAGACACTGGCTGTCCCACCACGGCACGTAGCGTCGGCGCGCCGCGGTGGTGCAGTAGAACGCAGAACTTCGGTTTGGAGCTACCGCATGGAGGGAGATCCGGATATATTACATTTTTGGAAAAAAATTCCGCTCCTACAGCCCCAGCGAGCGGTAATATATCGCGATCCCACTGTACGATAGCATTTTTCTATCCTTCGGAAGTCGGTTTTTGTAACACAATAGTCGCTTGATAAAATTTCTTGTATTTTGTTTGGTTATCTTCGGTATATTGTGCTTTATTATTAAAAAGCATTCAGAAGCAAAAAAGAATCACTTATTTCATTGAGATTGTATTGAATTTTAATCTAAGTAATTGCGTCGATACTGCCAATATTACTGAAATTGGATGATAGCAGGATAAATAGCTGTGGTTGTTAATTATGCAAAGGTTGTATTCCGACACTTATAATTTTTTGTTCCCGAATCATTTAAAAATATGAAGTTAATAGTAGTGGATGGTACGATTGCATTTTTTTCTCTCGTTAGTGTGTGTTGCATATACTTTCTTCTTCTCTTTCTTGATCTGGTTTCGAAAAATATTTGTACTTTTTGTACATTTTTTTCTCATACGTAAATTTCATTATTTTCATATCGATAATAATAAACAAAATTGACCATATTCAGTCACATTTTATTTGAACTTTTCAAAATTTTTCATTACTTTTCACCTTTCCTTACATGACTTTACACTTCTTAGCGCCTTTTTCACTTTTATGTATTACTTAAAGAAAAATTTGTACCAATGCTCAAATTGAATATATTTCACTGTACAATTTGCACATTGTGTTTTAAAAGTATTCACCAAAATTAATGCACACAATTTATTCTTCTTCTGATTCCAAGTCAGTATCATTGCTAAAGACTGATGAAGAATCCTTTGGAAAAATTGCCTTCTCGAATTTAATAATATAATACTGTATTCTGTTTATAAATATCCAAAGCGATCTATCACGTCGCCATGCTTCAAGAGTAATTACGGAATTCGATATTTTACGGATTAATAAAATAAAACATGTAATAATATCAATTTTAAATATACGTCTTATAATATATTTTATCCAGAAACTAACTTTTACACTTTTACTAGCGTTGAACTTAAGTTAACGCAGTTTTTCTATATGCCTTCTATACTTCATTCTCTGTTTTTCTCGAGAAATATTCTGCTCCATTCATTGGGCTACGTATTGCCATATTGGCATCTCTCCTTCGCTCAAACGCTATAAAGTAAATTAATAATACAATTAATAAACATATTTATAAGTTTAAAAAAAAATAGTTTAGCGCTTACCCAAAGCTCTTCTTCTCTATCCTCATTCTGAACGATTCTTATTCCTAGCTCGTTTAATCCGCGAAATACCATTTTGCAGAAGGTAGAATGAATTTTAATGAAAATTTATTCACGTATTTGAAGTAAAGAAAATAAAATACTTTTCATAATTTACGTCAAGTTTTTTACATTTAGTTTGGACACTCTCTTCGTATTTCTTTCAGTGATAGAAAAAAAAATCAAATACGATTCTTGAACTGATGGGCCATAGCAAGCGCCGTGATATTTATATAGGAAAACTGAGTTTCTCTTTCCACTACGTTTTGTGAAATGTCCTACAATTCGTAAGAAATTTCCCTCCCTAAATCTCAAAACACCTCCCTTACAGAAATTTTACCCATTCTCGCAGCTTCCCTTCCCACTACTTTTTCGAAGAATCCTACGGTTCATAAAAAATGTTCCCTCCTCTAATTTTCAAAAATACCCCCCTTCTCCTCCAGAAATCTTCATACACGATTTATCGCTGAGAATGCAGTTTCCTTGTATCTGTGCACCGTCAACGTATTGGCTCCTGCCTATCAGCTATCCTCAGTTTTCCTTCGCCGTTAAAGTTTGGAAGCTATCCTTTGTTTTCTTTCAGGACTTATCTATTTTTGACTGAAAATATATATTTTTACAAGCCGCTCATCCCGATGTTTGCTCTTGACCGTAAAAGTGTCTAAGATTTTATCTAACGATCGATTTCCTTTCGCGCCGCCGGCGAATAAGTTCGAAATAAACAGCTCGAGATGAAATCTCTTTTTACACTACTGTGAAAGAATGACCACGATTTAATATACCGAACGATTTCCTTTCGCGCAGCCGCCGTATCAGTTCGTGTACATCGACTCATCTCGTCCTTGAAAATACTGCGAGCCTATCGGCTTAAAAGAATTTTTAAATAACTGCACGCAGTAAGCCTTACTTTAAAGGTCGTTTATTGCTAAAAGCATTTGCTTTCACCTAAGCGCGACGACCTTCAACGCACACTAAACCATTCTCTAAGATCGTTTACTGCTGAGATTTATCCGTCACTTGCGCGCATTCACAGCAGTTTCTTGCTGAGATTTTTTTTTCTACCTGCAGCACCCTTTTCTTAAGACCGTGTTACGCGAGGCTTTTCTTTTTTTGCTTGGTCAATGCATCGGCTCGTTTTCACTTTTGCGGAGATAGCGACCAAGCCTTTGCTACTTTAAAATTTATTATCCGTACATGCCGAGAAACGCACAAACATCTCGGCAATAAATTCACTCTAGTAGTGCGCTATTTGATGGAAAGAACCCTTTTTTTCAGTACTTGCGTAAGGGCCTGCTGTGCGAGGTTTTGCGTGGTAAACATATATATATATATATATATATGCTTCTTTATTAAAGACTGACCCTTACTTTTCATACATGGAAAAACCGTCGGGCACGCCGCAGCACCAACTGGCCCTAATGCTCCACAAAACAGGAGAAGCGACGCCTGACTGCGATGGGAGCTCTGTCGTCTGTTTTCGGGTGAGCAGCGGTCCCACTGCGAGGCAGCCGCAGCGCGAAGGGTATTGTAGAGAAGTTGGCGCGCTATCTCTATTGCTATTTAATATTAATTTTAACAACGTAAAGCTTGTCAATTTTAGTAGATTAAACCTTCAATTTAAATAAAAAGTTGTGTGGTTAATATTTTTAACATTATATTTTTTAAACGAAACTACCATAAGTCATTTGCAAACCTACAATCTTTTTTTCTCTTCACAAAATAATTTTTATATTAATTTTTAATTAGTATTTAGAAATAGTAAGAACGTAAAACAGTTCAAAATCAATGTATTTTGTTACACAAATTTAATTGATAAAATAAAAAGTTATGCCTATATACCACGTCAGCAGAAACGTGATTTCACCTTTTTATAGTTAAAGATATAGATACATACATACGAACATAGTTTTTAAAATCCTGTTTTCCGATTCGGCAACATCGAAAACACAATATAAGATAATAACCTAACATATTATAAGCAGAATATAATAATAACTTGTGATGAAAATAATACTTTTTATAACCTATTATTTACCATTTTGAGCACTATGTTTTTACAATAATTACTTATATTATTTCATTTTTACTTTTCAAAGTAAAATCATGATCTTTCAAACATAAATAAATATAATAAAATCATTTATATATACTTCAGAATGGTAAATAACAACATAAAGTAGTTTTCTGAGGTTAGAATTCATCAATTTCCTAATTAGCGCAACTTCGTTCCCTTTTTTAGCGCTACAGCGTTGATACACATGGAAGGCCACGTGTTTCTCTCCGAAAAACTGACAGCGTATAGGCCTATAAAAAGCAAGCGTGCGCGCAGTAAGCCTTTCTCTAAGGGTCGTGTATTGTTGGGGACAATTTACTACTACCTGCACAAGGACCTTTAACACGCGCTATGCCTTACTGTAGTATAGCGTGTATTGCGGAGAAAAACTGACAGTGTTTTGGCTCGAAAATAGACTTTTCGAATGTATGCGCGCAGTATGTTTTTCTCAAAAGGTTATCTATTGCTGGAAAGTAATTTACTACTACCTGAGCGAGGACCTTCAAACTTGCGCCATGCCTTACTGTAATACATTCGTTTCTAGCGGAAAAAAAATAGCAGCATATCGGCCTGAAGAAAAATAAATTTCCGAATGCCTCCGCACAGTAAGTTCTCGAAGGCCGTTTACTGGTGCAATCTTCCTGCTATCTGTGCACATCTACAGCGCATACCTGCGTCGAAGACGTGTATTGCTAGCAAAGTCAGTGAGCAACGTTCCATCTATTTTTAAAAGCAGAGGAAAGAAAGGCTGACCCTTTCTTTTCATTCTTTTCGGCTACTTTCCATTTCCTACGCTTGCCATCTGTTTCTTTGAAAAGAGGAGCAAAGAGCTCTTCCCTCTCTTCGGGTGGCAGTAAAACGCTTACGTATTCGGGCCTACAGAGTGGGGATAGAAAAAATCAGATACGAATTCTAGATCACATTAAGAGGGGACAGTTCAGAGGCGGGGCTTAAAACACACACAATACGAATCCGGTAAAAATTGGAGAAGGGACCAGGCATAGGCCTTATACACACTACAGATTCTGTATCACTTTGAGAGGGGGTAAATCCATTGGAGGGGCTTAAAACATACAATACCAATGCTCAAAAATTGGAGAAGGGACCAGGCATGGGCCTTATACACACGACCGATTCTGTATCACTTTGAGAGGGGGTAAATCCAGGGGAGGGGCTTAAAAAATACAATACGAATGCTCAAAAATTGGAGAAGGGGACAAACAGGGATAGGCCTTATACACACGACCGATTCTGTATCACTTTGGCATGATACAGAACCCGCGTGAGCCAGTATGCCTACAGCCTATCTACTCAAATTCGTTTGTAGGTTTTATAAAGATTGTTTTTGGATTACTTTTATGTAGTTCTAATTTTTTATGTTTTGGTATCTTTATTATCTTACTCAGTGTTTCTCCAAGTTTGCAATAGTACTTATTAATTTTGTTCGCAATTTATTTCCTACTTTTAATTATTCTATTATCTTCAGTTTTCAACTGAGTAATAGTAGTATCGTTTCTGATTTTATTTTTCCCAATTTTATTATTTATATAAGCCGAGAGTTTTCTTGGCTCATTGATATTAATCCATATTGTTTTCTTATCATATTTTATTTTTGCTGCTTGAATGATCTTATCTAGAATTTTAAGAAATTTTTTGTAATTGTATTTGAGTTCATCATTATCTGGATTATGTTTTAGTCATTTGTATAGTATTTCTTTTGTATTACAAGAGTTCAATATTGCTCTTGTTATCCAGTCTTTCCTGGGGGTTTTCTTGGAGTTGCGCAAATTTGGTTTTTTGTATTTTGATTTTTCAATGCAAATTTTAATTTCTTTTATTATTTCCTTAATAGTTTCATTTGGATCTTTTGTATTTTTAAATTTTTACCATATTATTATAATAGCATTATTAAATAATTTTTTTATAATTATAATAATACCTATCAATTTTTGTCTCTTTATTTAGCGAAGCTCGAGCAGTAAATGCAACCTCTGGACAAATATTCTCGTTCGGGCAGTAAACTCACCCGCGGAAAAAATCTTCCACTTTTGCCCCTTGTTACATAATGTACTATTGTAGTCCTTAATTCTATAATACTGATAATGAGTTAAATTCTATACCTCTGTACATACAATAACATATGGTTTTATCTTAAGACTTTTAATAAAGATTTGAAGCTTTTCAAAATTGGCATTTAGGCTTCTAATATTTAAGTATAAAATCAAACTATTGTTACTATTTCTTTCTTTGTTAAAAGTCTCAAGATCCCTATATAATCTCTCTTGTTTGTGAATGCTATTTTGTATTTCTTCAATTAAGTTTATTTGTGCTTCCATTACGTAGTTGCTGTTGATTCTGGTGTAGGTTCTGGACTTGTTAATAATGTTAGTTGTTCTTTATTTTGTTGTTGTGTAGGGGAATTGGCTGCGCTTAGTTTATTTACTATACTCTTCACTGATTTTACCTACCTTTGGTAACGTAGTTTATTAGTTTGTATATTACGCATTTGTTGTAGTGCACTTGATTCATCCCATGTCGGTAATGTAGGCGCTACCGGGTAATCAATAGCGTTAAAATTTTTTTATTTTATTTTTAAGTATACTACTCTTGAGTCTGTCTGTTGGTAAGTGATCCGTTGGTAAGCTTGTTCTGTATTTAGAATTGTTATAATTACAGTTAACACATTCCGTTTTGGTATTCTTCCATTGACTCACATTGTGTTTGTCAGAACACTTAATACATGAATCATTTCTATATTTGGGTGCATTATGTCCATATCTTCCACAGTTGAAGCAAGGGGTGACGTTTATCAGATTATATAAGCTTTGCACAATTGATGACCTACAAAGATCTTGTTATTGTTTTTCGTATAAACTTGTAAATTTTTGGTGATACTTTCATTAGAACTGTACTGGATTTGTTTCTTTTATTAGTGTACATGTGCAGTACTGAGCCATTGTTATTATATTGCTTGAAATTTCTTTCATGATATCATTTTATATATCCTGTTCTTCCATATTTGTAGTATTGTTTATACCGATAATTTTCATTTTTGGATTGCCTTGTTGTTCTATCTTGATTTCACAATTTATTAAGTTATTGTTTAGAACAGCCTCCGCTGTTTCTAGACTTTCCATATTCATACAACTAATTTCTATTTCTTTATCATTCTTCTTGCGAATAAACTTAGTTTGGATATTCTTCTCTGAAACTAAGCAGTGCGTGAGTAATTCCATTGTATTTTCCTGGTTGGGGTCATTGGCCTTAATCGTTATTCTAGGAACTCGCTTTGGTTTCGTCCTAATATCACTCATCACTTCTGCATATGTTTTATTACTTATCCGTATCTCAGTATTTTTTTGTTTTTGCAGTTCTATAAAGTCTTTCTGCAATTGATTTTTATCTTGCAATTCTGTCTTTAGTTGCTTGAGTAAGGTATTCTCAGTTATTAATTTGTCCATTTCACTTTCATCTTCTTTGATGGTTGCATTATGTTTGTCCACTGTTTTGTTTTGTAGTTCTTGCAGCAATTCTTCTCTGATTTCTTCAGATTTTTTTAGTTTTATTAGTGCAATAATTTTTTTTGCCACATCGCTTAGCATATGTTCATCAGATTTATAGGTTATTTCTCTTAGACTATGGTCTGGACAAATTATCGGATGTTCACCTACGTATTTGAGATGATTTGTTTTATCGAAATCACTCTTATGGTATGCATTTTCATAGATTATGCAAATCACTGTTTTAACTGATTTAGTAGGGTGACACTTATAATATTTACGATCAGACTTATCCGGAGGATCTTTCGCGTTCGACGCCATGATGGCGTTTATATTAATAACAATTTGTTATTTTAACGTATAAAAAGGAAATAAATATATGATTGCTTGAATAATTATAAGTTACTGGTGTTTTCTGAAAGATATAAAATTGAAGTTATTTATGAATACCTACCTAAGCTATTTAAAATGCCACGTTCGATTTCGCCCGAACGCCTGTTCGATTTCGCCCCCAGAGTGTCTACCCTAGTGTGAGGAGTCTATTAACTCCAATTCACGAATACAAAAATTGCATATACATCCTATTCGCAAATTGGATCTTATCATATTTGGAAAAAGGAATTGATAGTATTTAGTAGATTTCTCACACTAGGATAGCGCACCTGGAAAATCTGGAAAACCTGGAAATGTCAGGGAATAAAATTTACTCTGGAGAAACCTGTAAATCTCAGGGAATTTTTTGAGTTTTCTGTAATTCTCATGCAATTTTAGAATTTATCAAATTTACAATTCTCATTCTGCCTCCCGTTAACGCCTGAAATGACATACGTCTTTCTAGAAAACATAAACAGCTTCGATCTTTACAAAACTTGGTATCCTATAGTTTTTGAGACTGCTATTTTCAAATACGCTGGTCATTTTTTCTTATATCGAAGCATTCTTCCAAAACAGCAGGTTAAATAAACCAAATGAAGAAAATTTTCACATTTTCTTTAAAAAAATCGCAATTTTTTAAACGAATACATTATCCGATCAGGTCGAAACTGTGGATTTGGAGACATACAGACTTATACTTTAAGATGCCACAGCAAAAAATTCAAAATTCAATATCGCGGATTCAAAATAGCGGCACTTAAAATTGATTATGTAAATTTTGAAATACATGCTATTATGTTACCTGATATGAAAGTTCTTCACGAATACGTGACCATACGCTTGTAAAATACAAATAACTGTGATATACGAATGTTTTGAAGATAGGATCCAATAGTATTTGATTTTCAATTGTTCTATAATTTCACTTCACTTACTACTACAAAATCGATTATATTTCAAAGTTGTTAGAAGAAAATCTAATAAACTCGGTTTTGACGAAAAAGCAATAATTTAAAATTATTGCTACCATTTTAGATCCGCCATATTGAAATTTGAAATTTTTGTGGTATCTGAAAGTACAATTCTGTATATCACCAAATCCACAGTTGTGACCCGATTAGATAACGTATTCATTTAAAAAAATGTGGATATTTTATTATATTATTTAAGCCGCCATATTGCCATAACATTCTTCGATATAAGAAAAAACGACCGGCGGGTTCAAAAAGAGCAGACTCATTAACTATAGGGCAAATTTCCCGCCGGAATTCCTAACCTCAAATCTTTGACCAAGGTATGAACAATTGATTAAAATTAATAAATAAACCGAATTATGAAAAACCAAGACATCATTGCCCTTCCTTTTGTAACATTCTACCACTCTGTTAAGTTTCAGGTAATAATATCATTGCATATATAAATGGCATTGGAACAAGATTTTTAGATCACCTTTTGTAGATCTCTGTTTTATCATGAAATTTCGTTTTAATGCCATTGATGTAGGTCGCAAAATTTGTATATAGATAATTACAAAACGAAGGGCAATGACCTCTTTCTTGTTCATAATTCAATTTGTTCTTTTATTTGTAGCCAATATTTTACAATTCCCGGGTCGGTAAGGTAGGGAGGATAAAAATTGACTTTGACACCCCCTTAAAGCTATTTACGTTTCCTACTAGAAAGGTAAAAATAATAAAAGATTTATACCATTTCATGCGTTAACGAGTTAACGAACACTTTAAAAATTTAATATTTTAAGAACAGTTAAGATTAAACTTGATTGTTTGTGAATTAGTAGCATCGCATACAACTAGAAAAATTTATTAGACTTTGTCAAAAATATTGTATTTTTTTTATACGGTAATAGTGAGTTTGAAACATAGTCTTAAGTGTAAAATAATATCTAGCTAACTATCAAAAAGAATAATCTTTAATTAATTTATTAATAATCAAAATAAATAAATTAATGACAGCCATGACAAATTAAATGGTTCAAGTAATAAAAATTGAATAATCAATAATGTAAATTTCTTCCCTCTTGTCTGGAATTTTGTCCTTCAGGTTCTGGAAAACCTAAAAAAACTCAGGAAACTTTTTTCAAGGATGACGCTAGACATTCGCCTTGTATCGGGGGTGAAATTGAACGAAAATGTTGAATGATTTAATGATGAAAAAAGGTTATATATTGGGGTAAAATAAACTTAAAAAAAATTGTTTACGTTACTTCAGATAATAACGAATAAATCTACCGTCGTAGAATTCATTTTCCTTTTAGGGATGTTGATCTAGACATACTAATAGAGAAAGCGTTCGAATTCGCCCTAATCTCCCCTAGTCTTTATCTTCCTGGCACGGGGTATTTTACATTTGTACATTTCCGTAATTTCTCTCTAGCTATGGCTAATCCTACGTCTACTTCTTTACAGGCTAGGTTAATTCCTAGTTTCTACAACTAACTCGGAATCTTTAACCCGAAAAATCTTAGATATTAAATCAGTAAGTGAATCTATACAAACTCAAATTATAAATCCATAAATTAAGTAGTTGACTTATCCTATTCTAAAGTCTGTCTCCAGCTACAAACCCTTCCCTCTCTTTTTTCTTCTTATGTATCTTATTCTTTCACCAGCTGATCCCTGTTGTTGTCGCACACGGACCATTCTCCATCGATTCCTATTCTTCTATTCTCTTCTGTGATTTCCACCTTCTTTCCTGCTTTTTCTGCGTTCTTCCTTTTGTTTCTGGCCGCCTCTATCATCCACCACCCTGCTCTTTTTTCCTTAAGTCTAAGCCATTCCTCCATCCAGATGATGCCTTGTTGACACAATATCTCTCTCCATCTTCTCAAATTCTTTTTCAGTTCTATTCTATCGAAGAAAACTTTCATATTAGAATTGTCTGTTCTGTAGGTAGCAATCTACGATAGAGAAACGGAGTTCACAGGATCTGAAACTGTAGAAGTACTAAATAGCTTGGGTGCTGAATTGCAATTAGCCTGCCCAGATACTTCAGAGCACAACGGAGTGGCAGAAAGGTTTATTAGAACATTAGAAATGAGAATAAGATCTATGATGTTTGATTCAGGACTGCCACCGAGTATGTGGGATTTAGGTGTAAAGGCAGCCACTTACACATATAATAGGACACCCCATAAATCAGTTGAAATGAATACACCACTAAGCAAGTTAAATTCCAACTATAGAGTTGATTTAAATCAAATGAAAACATTTGGCTCGGTAGCCTTTGTAAGAATTCCGTGAAATGCTGATACTAAATTCGCAGCTCAGGCTATCAGAGGTTTCATAGTGAATTATCTGCAAACTGGTTATATAATTTATGCCCCAGAACAAAATAAATTCTATGAGAGTAGACACGTTAGATTTGTTGAGGGTCTGGTTTACAAATACATTTATAATAAGCAAACAGAGATCGCGGGTCAACAGCTGAGTATTCAAACACCCATGGAGCAGTGTGGTGAATTATTCATTAATCAGGATAAGTTATTAGATTCAGAGGGAGATGTAGAGTCTCTAAATTTAAAGGAAACGGAGGACAAACAGAGTAAAGAGAATGTGGAGCCAATAATTTACTTTGCTATTGGAGAAAAGCCTTATAACTTTTTAATTGATGAGGACAATAGCGACGTGAAATTTCACGTACTATTAGCAAAGATACAAGGGAATCTGCAAATATACATAGAGGCTGTACATTCAGCGGATGGGGAAAAATGGAAAGTAGCTATAGAAAATGAACTAAAAGCTCTTAAAGATAAACAACTTTACAGAGTAGTAGAAAGGCCAAAATTTAATGACAAAAACTCAAAGCCTAATATAATTAGCTCTAGTATGCGTCCGTTTCTAGATTTTCATTAGTCAGAGCATTTTTGGTAATGGCGAATAAATACAACTTAAATTTGAAAAAACTAGACGTAGAAACTGCGTTTTTATATGGTGATTTAACTGAAGAGATATACATAGAAATTCCAGAAGGAATAGTCTTTGACTCAGAAACAGGGAAAGATATCGTGTAGAAGTTAGAGAAATCCTTATACGGATTATAAATTAGTCTAAAGAAGTGGAATGATAAATTCGCACAGAGTATGTCTAAATTAGGATTTACATCACATGATTTTGACCTTGTTTATTTGTCAAAAGAAGCAAAGATGAGTGTATTTTAGCATTATTGTACGTAGCTGACATTTTAATGGCAGGTAGAGATAGCAAAAATCTGGAAACCTTAAGAGTCTTTGAGTACAGAATTCACAATTAAAGATGTAGGAGAACCAAAGGAGTTCTTAGGTATAAAAATAGAGAGAGACAGCTATGCCAAAACAATAAGTTTTAGTCGGGAAAAATTCATAGTCAAAATGTTGGGAAAATTCTGATTTAAGAAAACTAGACCTGTTTCAATCCTCATGCAAACAAATCAACTGATAAACCGAGAAAGAAAGAATATAGAGGAAAATGAGTATTCTCAAGAAGTGACTCCAAATCGTCAATATCGTGAGGCAATAGGGCCATTATTATATCTAGCAAATGCTACTCGCCCCGATATTTCATACACTACAAATGTGCTGAGTAGACATTAGGTAAATCCCTCCAATAACGAATGGGAAATAGTAACTAGAGTATTTAAATACCTGTCCGGTACTAAAAACTATAAATTAACATTTAAAGGAGAGGATAACAGTTTAATAGCTTATTATGACGAGAGTCTGTCAGAGTACAAAAATTCGTTGACTACATGTGGATTAGTAGTTAAATTATTCGGAGATTCCATAGTATGGAGGATTCATAAACAAAGTAGTGTAGCTCTGTCAACTTGTCAAGCTGAATATGTGGCAATGAGTGAGACAAGCCAAAAGTTAATGTCTATGCACAATTCGATACAATTTATTTTGGGAAAGAATATGTATGCTATGACTCTGTTTTACGATAATTTAGCTGCAAAAGCGTGTGCAGTAACGAGTGGATCAAATTGATTGAGGCATATGGTAGAGAGAAAAGAACATTATGTAAAAGAATGTGCAGACAGAAATTATATTAAAATAGAATGTGTTAGTTCAAAAGATCAATTAGCGAATATTTTCACTAACGCTCTTCCTAGAGAATCACATGATAAACTAACCCTAAAAATATTAAACATGACCAATAACTAATATCATTTGTGTAATTACAGGAGAAAATGAAACTGAAGAGAGCTGGGACTACGATAATTAGCTAGTCAGAAGCTAATAATGTTCATTGACTGTGGTAATATAACGGGAAACTCATCCAAGACAATCAAAGTCTAGTCGCAAGAAGAGACTACCTCAAGTCTTCCAAAATTAACATTAAGTTTAGATTCAAATGACTATCTATGTAAACAAAAACAAAATTATTATTTATAATTGACTATAAGAGATCTGTACAGTTCGTAATATAAGTAGCGAGATTGATAGGGAGTGTTAGAATTGTCTGTTCTGTAGGTAGCAATCTGCTACTTATGCGCCCTCTGGCGATACGGGCGCAAGCAAGCGAGCGAGCGCGCGTGCGAGCAGTGATCCGCAGTTCCTCGAGCTGAGCGCACGCTTTTTGTGATACGAGAGAGCTCAATAAATATTAGTGCCTAGATTAATCCACGGAGTTTCTTTTATTACCCTACCCTATAATCTAACATTTCACTACTCCGTTTGCTCTTGTTTTCTTTATAACCCATGTTCCTTCCCCAACAATTTCGTGTAGCCAATCTCACAGTCGTTTATTTGTCTATTTATTTATTTATTCAAAACCAGATAAGAATTACAGTATGTAGATTAATTGCAAAACCCTGCAGAGATAAACTAGTTATCTATACGCAGATTCGGTATTACAAAAAAAAAAGAAAATTTAACAAAAATATAAAAAAAATGTATATATATATATATATACTTAGAACTAACTTAAAAAACTAAGACTAACTTAAAACTATACATATAAAATTTTATGTTTCTATAAAATTATTAGTATACTTATATAAATTGATATATTATATTTTTTATAAGAAAATTCATCTATATCTAAAGTTTTAATCTCTATTTATTTATTTATTTATTTATTTATTCAGATACATCATAAGTCAAGATGGCGGGAGGAGAGAAATCTCCTCCTGAGCCTGGTGATAATTGCTATAAGTGTCACCCAAAAGTAAAAAATGCTGCAGTAATATGTGTTAGACATAATTTGACTCTGGTAGTATCTAATACTGGAGTAGAACAATAGACGCGTACGAGCTTATATAAGCCCTATACAGGAAGTGCTCGCTCTCCTTTTTCACCCAGCGCTTCGGCGCAAGCGGTTGCCCTCGTGCCGCTCCGAGGTATTGTAAACTTGCGTTAAACCGGGTCGTGATACGATTTATCGAATAATTGATCTCTTGTTATATTCACGTCTTTATTTATTTAAATAAACGTTCTCCTGTTTATTCTTAATCTCCCTGTAATTATTTTCAAGTACGCAAGTGCTCCTGTTTTCCTCCTAAAAATCCCCACAACCTCCCCACTCTCGTACATTCAGACATTCTAAAATAAAATCATTAACATAATCAGAAGTGGGATTCTTCAATTTGCATCCGCGATAAAGAAAAATTTTTTTCGTGAGTGCATGAAAATTTCGGAGCAATACGTACGAAAAGCGTGATATTTTCAAATTCAAACGGCGGGAGCGCGAACGAGTAAAAGAGAGAGACAGAAAGAGACGCTTCGGCGCGGACGAGCGAAAGAGAGAGACAGAAAGAGACGCTTCGGCGCGGACGAGCGAAAGAGAGAGACAGAAAGAGACGCTTCGGCGCGACCGAGCGAAAGAGAGAGACAGAAAGAGATGCGGCAATTTACACGCGCAATACGGACTGCGAAAACGCGCGGTATAATTTGGCAGCGATAAATATTAGGTGCGGTAGTGCTACAGTGAAAAAAAGAAACTTAGGGACACGGACCGTGCGATCAAGTTTTCAACAACGCAGTACGAACACTCCCAGCAGCAACGACAAGGGAGAACCCAAGTGTTTCAACTGCCAGGAGTACGGACACTTGTCTCGAGACTGCAAGCAACCGAGGAGGGAACTCTATTGCGTTCGCTGCAAAAAGACTGGGTATCTTCAACGAGCTTGCACTCAACCACTGGATGTCATCAAAATGATTCAAGGCCAATCTTCGCTGACTGTGAGTAAATACCTCAAACCTGCTTTAATTAATGGTGTGTAAATGCACTCCTTCATAGATATGGTGAGTTCGGCATGCATCATGACAGCTAGCACTGCTGTGTGCCACCACCATCACATAGTGTACGAGCCCCTCGACTTGAAGAGTTTCGGACCAGACTCTTGCCGGGTCACTTCACCTGGCTATGTCGAAGCCACCGTCCAAGTAGATGAGGCTACTGTTGAAAATGTCAAATTTCGTCTGGTACCGGATGAGGTACTCTCTACACAAGTGCTTCTTGGTCGACCCTTCACTGATGCTGACGCTGTAACCTACAAGAGGGAAGGAGATGTGCTGACTTTCAAACAACGAAGCACTGATGTACAACCTGTGACTCCGGATACAGCTAACCTCAATCTTAAGGTAATGTCAAATTCAACTGTTCCTGCGATGACAGTTAATATGATTGAGGTATATGCGAGTCACGAAAATTATGTTTTACCAGTACTGAACATAGCGGGAGTTCCACTCAACATGAAGAAAAACACTACCATTTGCAGAGGCACTATTGAATCCTTGCCTGTAATGGACATCACCGAATCGCCCAGCATTACCCTAGATGATTTGAATATTGGCGATCATCAACCTACAGAAGTTTGCAATGACCTCCTCAACATCATCAACGACTACCGAGACTGCATAGCCATGAACATCTCCGAAATAGGATGCGCACGTGACATCGAGTTGGATATTGTCGAGAATCCAGGATCAAAACCGGTAAATTGTAAACCATATCGAGCGAGTAATGTAGAGCGCGAGAAGATGCGTGCAATTTTAGCAGATTGGCGTAAAGCAGGAATTATTCGGGAAACTAAGTCTCCTTACGCGAGCCCGGTCTTATTAGTACAGAAAAAGAATGGAGACTCGCGTTTAGTCGTGGATTTTCGAAAACTAAATAAACAAACGCAACGTATGCACTTTCCTTTGCCAGATCCGGATGAGCATTTAAATGAAATCGGTGATAATGAAGAATTCAATCGCGGAGAGTTCCAGGCATCGTACAGCTTTCATTACACCTGATGAAACAGGCGAGTTCACGCGGCTAATGTTTGGGGTAACGAACGGTCCTGCTTGTTTTTCGCTGTATATGGCACGAGTACTCTATCCACTACGCAAACATTTAGTATTATTTTTTTTAGATAATATTTTTATAGCGGGAAAATCTTGGGCAGATAAACGCGAAAAGTTAATTCTAGTATTAAGCGTGTTACGTAAGGCAGGCCTTACTATTAATTTAAAAAAATGTCAGTTCCTTAAACGTAATATAATTTATTTAGGGTTTGAAATTTCGAGCGAAGGCATTCGGCCGGGAGACCATAAAACAAATGCTATTAGATCATTTCCTGTACCCAAAAATGTACACGAAGTGCGTAGATTCTTAGGATTAAGCGGGTTCTTTCGACGATTCGTACCACGATATGCGGAAATAGCCGATCCATTATATAAATTGTTAAAAATAGATCAATCCTTCGTATGGGATTTCAATAGCAACGCTGCGTTCGAACGGTTGCGAGACACACTAGTTGAACGTCCGGTATTACAACCTTTTAATGCAAAACGGCATACAGAGCTGCATACAGATGCCAGTTCACGTGGTTTGGCCGGTATGCTTCTACAACGTTCCGATGGTGGAAATATGCATCTCGTATATGCTATAAGTCGACGCACGAACGAGGCGGAACAGTTTTATCATTCTAGTAAACTTGAATTACTTGCTGTTATTTGGGCAGTATCGCGATTACGCCAACTTTTGATAAATATCCACTTCACAATAGTAACAGATTGCCAAGCAATTGTTTATTTAAATACTCATCGCACAAAAAATGCACAGATAGTCAGATGGCATCTCTTACTAAGTGAATTCGATTATGACGTAATTCATCGTAAAGGTAACAAATTAGCTCATGTAGACGCTTTGAGTCGTGCGCCGATTAATGAAAACGAAAATTTATCTCCTAGTTTGGAAGAAATCCAAGATGTAATGTATGTTAAGGAGATGAGTAGAATGAATGTCGAAATAAGTAATTCTGTAAGCGTAGAGTATGGAGTATTTTCACTCATTGATGAGACGGATGAAATCCTCGCCTTTCAATTCCGAGATGAGGATATCGATCAAAAACGTAGAATTTTAAGAAAAACCGCATCTGAGCGAAGTAAGTTAGAAAAAGACCAAATTAAAGATTTCGAACTTGTAGATGGAGTTTTGTATAAACGTGTAAATAATAAAAAATGTTATGTAGTACCTAAATGTATGCGTAAAGGTTTACTCGTACGAAATCATGATTGTAACGGACATCAGGGTTTAGAACGAACCGTCGAATTACTTTCACGTCGTTATTACTTCTGCGGGATGCGTCGCTATGCTAAACAGCATATTTATTCATGTTTCCAGTGTTTAGCAGCGAAAACACGACCAGGTAGACAGGCGGGCGTTCTCCACCCAATTCCACTGGGAAAACGACCATTTCACACGGTTAACGTTGACCACGTTGGTCCATTTACAAATTCCAGTAAAGGAAATAAATACGTGTTCGTTCTCATAGATAATCTCACGAAATATGTAATACTCGCGGCAATGCGCGATACTAAGACTTCAAATGTGATAAGGAGTCTAGAAAATTTCATTTGTGATTTTGGTGCTCCAGAACGTATTATCTCGGACAGAGGAACATGTTTTACGTCCAAATTATTTGAAGAATTTTGTTCTAAACACGGAATTAAACATATTCTGACGTCTCCGAGACACCCTCAGGCCAATGGCCAGGTAGAACGCGTGAACGCCACCTTGGTTCCAGTTATGCAATCCGCGATAGTCAAACCAACCTGCAAAGATTGGGATGTTAAAATACGTCAGATTCAACGTGATTTAAACGAAGCACAAAATGCAACAACAGGCAAAAGCCCCTTTGAAGCTCTATATGGCTTCATTCCTAGTCACGACGAAGGGTTGTTACGGGAATTTTCAAAAATCGATGAGAAATATAACTCGAACCATGGTGAACGACATGCAGAAATTTGTGATAAAATTGTCAAAGAACAAGAACGTATGAAAGAGCGCTACGACGCTAACCGAGCGAAAAACGTTAAATTTAACTTAGGTGATTTAGTTTTTAGAAAGTAAATCCTGTATGTACCGGCGATTCGACAAAGTTACAGTACAAAAATAGGGGGCCGTTAATAATAACAGATTGTTTACCGAGCGATACATATAAAATTGTTCAACTAAAGGAGGACAAAAACAAAAAGCGTTATACCACTACAGCACACGCGAAGCAGCTTAAATTATGGACGCCACCGACCGACAAGTTCGACGAACAGCTGATTGATGATGACACAGTCATCGCCAGCCGAAGTCACCACTTACGTACCTGAAACAAAAAAAGAAATCAAGCAGAAGGATCCAGCGGCAGCTATCCCTGTACAGCGTCCTCAGAGACAGCGTAAGGTTCCAGATCGATTAGTCTACACCTAATAATGAAGGTAATGGGTTTTCATCTCGCCAATGATCAAGAGGTGATTCATCGAAGATCACTCTTGGAGAGTCACCCCCAGACCTCGCTTTGTCTGGACGAACGAGAAAACCAGTAGATCGAGGACGATCTACCCTAGGATGGCCGTGTTAGACATAATTTGACTCTGGTAGTATCTAATACTGGAGTAGAACAATAGACGCGTACGAGCTTATATAAGCCCTATACGGAAGTGCTCGCTCTCCTTTTTCGCACAGCGCTTCGGCGCAAGCGGTTGCCCTCGTGCCGCTCCGAGGTATTGTAAACTTGCGTTAAACCGGGTCGTGATACGATTTATCGAATAATTGATCTCTTGTTATATTCACGTCTTTATTTATTTAAATAAACGTTCTCCTGTTTATTCTTAATCTCCCTGTAATTATTTTCAAGTACGCAAGTGCTCCTGTTTTCCTCCTAAAAATCCCCACAACCTCCCCACTCTCGAACATTCAGACATTCTAAAATAAAATTATTAACATATGTATTATTTGTGATAGTTCTTACCACCAAAGTTTTTGAGCAAATAAAAAAGTATAAGTATATGAGTGAAAGACTTATTATTTTCCCTGAACATCGAAGCCTAAAACTAACCTAAAAAATTTATGAGGATACAAAGCAGAGGAATTACACAATCCTAAAATTAAAATTGTAGGTATTGATAATTACCCAAATATGGATACTGTTAATATAGAAAACGACATCGAATAAGAAATTTCAGCAACTTTATAAATAAAGGTACAGTTCTTCACATGTATAAAAACAAGGACAATCTAAGTATTTTCTTAATGGAGGTGCCAGCTCAAATCTACAAGCATATCAAAGAAAATAAAAACAAAATCTTTATAGTTCATCAAAATTGCAGAGTGTACGATTTAATAAATATTAAACCATGTGATAAATGCGGCAGACTTGGACATAATGAACGAAAGTGTAAAAACGAAGCAGCTTGTCTTAATTGATCAGAACAGTACAAAACTAATGAATGTAAAAATAATATCATTAAATGCATAAATTATGTTTTTAGTAATAATGAATACAAAACTAAATACAACGTAGATCATATGGCATCAGATAGGGACTCATGTGAAATTCTGAAAAATAAAATAAAAGAATATATTGACTCAATTGATTATCCTATTGTGACGTCCAACAGACTACAATAAGACTAAAGCTATAAGCTTTTAAACGCGCCTTTTATTTTGGACTATGCTTTCGCACAATAGCCAGGGTCTCTTAAGTATTTCGTATGTAATTAATTTTTATTGTCTCGAACCCTTACTAATATTGATATTATAAAGCATTTCATATGTTGCTAAACATATGGGAATTCTTCACCTTACTTCAATTCTTAGGAATGACTTCTCTTTTAGGAAATCGATTGATATTACTGGAATTTTATTAATTTAATACCTTGAGATACGCAGATTAAGATAACCGCAAGGTTGAAAAGCAGTTTTATTTAGTAGTATATACTGTACGTGATTAAATATTAATCTCGAGGCGTATATCTATAAACATTACTTTAGTATGCTTTACGGTTTCATATAATGATGGCGAGGTGTATTACCATGTGATGTGTTGCGTTCGATTTTATGTGTGTGTGTATATATATATATATATATATATATATATATATATATATATATATATATATATACATATACAGACACACACATACACACACACACACATATATGTATATATGTATATATATACATATGTGTGTGTGTGTGTATGTGTATGTGTGTGTGTATGTGTGTATATATATACATATTTATTAATAATATATATATATATATATATATATATATATATATATATATATATATTAGGTAAATTTATTAAATTCGAATCTTTTATTAATAAATTTGTTTATTAAAAGTATTATATACAAGAAATAGCTTAAAATATTTGATACAAAAATTGTAAGATAAAATATAATTACTTTTCGGTTGTTTATTTTGAAGTTATATTATGTAAGACAAAATCGTTAAATAGTTTATTTTGAGTCTTGGGTATTTTAACCCGTAATATTTATTTTTGTCTTGGGTATTTGAACCCGAAATATTTATTAATAAAATGGAGATTTTATCGGTTTTCGACTAACTGTCTACCCGAATATTTGAGTCTAGTATTTGTCAATATAATTGTCAACAAAGATGTATAGCAAGCTTAGCGATACTAGAGACAATATGCCTTGAGAGGTTGCTAGAGCGAGCTAAGTCTTTTTACTATTTTGTCTTGTACAAGCTTTGCTTTACCTGAACAGCTACTGCTCTGGGGCGCTTCGGCGAGTGAGAGTTCGAGTTAGAGTTCGACACAAGCTTTGCTTTACCTGAACAAATGCTGCTCTGAGGTGATACTCTGAGAGTGATATACTCTGAGTCAGACGCAAGATTAGCTTTACTGGAACAGGTACTGCTCCGGAGGTGCGTCGAGCGAATGGTAGTGAGACCCTGTGGACCAGTGCCTTTTAAACAGTTTTGCGCCGTATCTCGCCTATGCTGAAGGGTCGAGCGAGCGGCGTGAGAGTGAGCAAAGACAAATAGCGAAGAACGTTTCCTCCTTTTCTCCTCCCACGCGCTTTTCCCCTCATTAGGCTAATGCTTAAGACAGAGAAAGAAGAAGAGAGGGTGTGGGTAAAAAGGTCCTCAGAGGGCGTCGCTAAATAAGAGCGCGCAGCTAGGCTTTGGCGCTCGGGCCTTGTTTCGGTGGGGTGAGCTTTTCTTAGTGAGAGAAGGGAGATCTCTCTCGCTTGCTCTCTTGCTCCTTCTCTATCTTTCGCATTTTACATTTGATTTTCTTAATATTAACCTAAAATATTAATGTTTATTATATTTTTATTTACTAAATTATTTTAAAATATAATAGTTATTTCATAAAAACCGTTAATGACAATATTGTGAAAATATGTACTTTCTATATATATATATATATATATATATATATATATATATATATATATATATATATATATATATATATATATATATATATATATATATATATAGTTATATTATATAGTTATTATTTTGTTAAAACGCATTACAATTATAGTAATTAATTAAAGTTTAAAATAGTATAAGATTAAATAGTAATAATATTGAGAATAAGGAATGAAGGTATAGTTAATATTAATTTATGTTTAATTAAATTCAAAGTGTGTATAATTAAAGGTTGCAGTAAAAATGACTATAATGTAAACTGTAATTAGTGAATAAACATTCATATTTCAGTACTTAAAAATATCATATTATATGTTATAGTATATTATGACACTGTTGTGGGAGATGGTTTTCTACCTTGCTCGAGGGTTTTCGCACGAGCGAAGCGAGTGAGAAAATCGAGCAAGGTAGAAAAACACCTCCCACAACAGTCTCATACGATATTTTATAGCACAACAATCTCAAAATCGACAATAAAGTTGGCATTTTGAGGTTACTGTGCTATAAATATTATTATTACAACAGAATATTTAAAACTACATTTAGAATCAAGTTATCGACTTGATTCTTTCGCACAACATTTTTATTTGAATTATAAAACTATATTACGATGTTACAAAAATGTAAGAAGTTATTATCTTACAGGCTACGCTTCCCTTTCAAAATAATATTTCAGCCTGTATTTTTCCGCTCGGAAAAGGTTGCATATAGTCGATGCTTCTGCACTCTCTCAGCTTGGGTAGAGGAAGTGCAAACGCACATGTGCGCATCTAGCGGCACTTGCCAGACGTACCCTTCCTGTGCGGTACGTCTGCTTAGTAAAAAACTAGCTTCACACGGGCGACAGTCTAAAGAGAGGTTTTAAAGTAATTTTTTTATTTTCTATGTTTTTATAATAATAAATATTACTATCATCGCAAGATGTCACACTGTGAAACCTACTTTACCTACATGGAGTACTTTAATGAGGAAACAACAGCAGAAGATAGATAATAGTCAAAATCTAGCGACACAGTTAACGCCACAACCCGGAATATGTTACGGTCGCGGATCTGCCTATGGTAAAACAGATTCCTAACTATACAAAAACGCGCTACTTTCAAATACGTATTTTACACAATTCATGCAATCTTCTATTTTATTCAAACTAATAAATATATAACATACATAGTAAATTAATACATATTATTTTTAAGATATTAGAACATTTATAGGCAATTAACTATAATTAAAATACTATAATTAAGATGCTCAATTGATATTAAATAAGAACGATTAAATGAAATGTACTTCAACAATCTGTTAATGTTATAAACACGATATTATAATACGTTATAGTTTCTGCTGAATCTTGAAACCTTCGAAGCATAGTACACTATAAAAGTCCAATGGTAAGCGCCGTAAAATATTTAAATTAAAAGATATTGGGTAAAAAATGTACCAAAAAGAAAAAGAAAACAATATACCTAGATCCAGATAGGTTTACAGATATATTGTTGGTATATATATATTGTTTTCTTTTTCTTTTTGGTGCATTTTTTACCCAATATCTTTTAATTTAAATATTTTACGGCGCTTACCATTGGACTCTTATAGTTCTCTATGCTTCGATTCATCGAGAAGCTCAGTTTGCTATAAGCATCTGGAGAATCCAAGCGTGGAACGCTTATTTAACTATCGATAGAAATTTGATAAATCCAATTTCTCAAAATTTTACAAGTCTTACTTTTTACCCTACAAAATAGGGTTTTCTCCTACGGTCTTTCAATCTCAAAATTTTTTTAAATCCCCATAATTATTTTTTCTTTTTAAAAGGTTTTATCTCTTTAAGTCTTACGAGACTTTATTCTAATAATAGGCTTTTTTCTTGTTTTTTTTCAAGTCTGTAGACCTTTCTTCAAGTCTATATAGACTTTCTCAAACTTGATAAGATCAAGAGTGTAATATAAATGTTTTTTTATATCAAACAGTCTCCCCTCGCGAGCTCCTGCTATTGCAGCACGCGGCAACGCAGCGAGCAGACACAACGGTGAGCAACCCTATAGCTATACCCACGCGTCGACTCATCCAGAAAATAGCTGAACATCAACCTGACCTCTACTGGAGAAACCAAGTGAGGGCTGATCTTCGGCTCCAGATTGACACAAGAAGCACTACATCAAGACTACATTATGCTCTCAAGTTCAAATTATCCACATTACACACCTGATCTCCGATTCACACAACAAGGGAGACCAGGATGGTATTAGGGACATATTAGGTTTGCCAGATACTTACCAGAGACAAAAGAAAAAGAGCTGAAAGAGGTTGAAGGGAGAGAAAAAGACGAGAGGGAACACAAAGAAAAAGGACAGGGATTGATGATGAGGGAATGCAGAGGAGAGAGGGCACCTACGCAAGGAATGGAAGAGAAATACAAGAGAGAATGAGATTAAACAATACATACATACACACTGTAAATTAAAGTACACATAGTGTATATATATATATATATATATATATATATAACTCATAGTTAATAAAGCTTATTACCCACATTACCCGAAATATTAAATATTCCTGTGATATATAGCAGTAATATTGCAGTGAAACTGTAGCAACATTTAATGTTGACGCCTTTTCTACCAATTGGTACTTCTGTTACGCAAACAGCAATGAAAACCGGACAACCTGTAGTTAGAAGCTCTGCTCTCTCTTTTTGGGCAAGTGTTTTATTAGGAATCACCTATATTATTACGATTGTTTTGTATGGCTACATCACCAACTCAAGGATGGAGAATTTCCTAAATGTTAACAGTTACAGCCACCTACATCAACTTTTTCTGTGTGAATAAAAATGTCAACATAACCTATAATTTTACTAAGCAGCTTTTTATGAGTTTTGTTTGCATGCGCATTTTTGATTTAGTAAATGGGGTAGTTGATTAGCATTTTTTTGCTACGGATAGTGCACGTATTCAAACCATATTAAAAGATTATAACGACATTCTGATCGATTTCATTTGCAAATTTTGTTATGAGAAAGGGGCAATGCAAACATCAAATTAGCAAAGATGTTATTGTTGAAGAAATGCAGTTGGATGTTTCTTTAACAAATAATGATTCGAGTGTCGTTGAGAATGAACAGGTTGCAAGTGATTCAGATGGAATGCTGAATGTTCAGGAAGCTGAAAGTAATGTTAAGAATGAACAGGGTGCAGGTGATTTATATACTTAAAATATTGTTATTCGTGCAAAGATATTAAAATTGATTATGTTTGTGATTGATTAATATTTATGATAATATACGTGGTATTGAATATATAATTCTGGACTTGTTATATAAAACTAGAGCTTCATTAAGATAGTCGTAAGATTTTATACAGCATTATTTTTAATTCAATAACGTTTTAAATCTGATAATTTGTAAACAATAATATTTGGCAATACCTACTATACAAATACTGGTGTTGCTGTAATTTTCATATCATTTTAGGTAAAATAAAACAAAATTATATACTATGTATTACGTAAATAATATCACTTATATGAGTACACTTTTACAATGAAACTTTCCATTTATTTGTATTTTTATTTGGTTTTATTCAATTGTGTATTTTACATGTTTCTAGATGTTTTTGCGTTCAAAGAAACCGAACTATTTCATTTTCTAAATGAACCTATCAATTTAATAGGTAATTATATCTTAGGGAAGTATAAAAGAACAAAATCTGTAGATTATTTGCGATTAACAGATATGCTAGTTCTGGATAAATTAAAAGAGGACACCATAAATTATAAGTAAGTTTGGTTATAATTGGTAAAAAAGAGATTAGTGCAATAAACGAAAGTAAAAGTATCTATATTGTAACATGTAACAGTGCGTATGTAGTTCCTATATATACCTAAATGCTTTTGATGATTGTGATTTGTAAAAAGCATCTAAGTATACTTGACTGTTGATTGTTTGAGGGGATATGGATGTCTAAAAATGAAAATTTAATCGAATGTTATTGACTGTATATTTTTTATAAAAATAACTTTAATGTTCAATGTTATGCTTAACTATATTATATTTATAACAAGCAACTTGAAAAATCATTAAAAAGAAAAATTTACAACTTTACCCATTGCTACCATTTCATCGGCCTCTCCCAAAATTGACACTCATAGTTACGGCAGGATATTTCTTCAAATTTTCATTTTGAGTTCAAATTTTTTTTTTTACATTTTATATATATATTTATGTGTGTAACCTAAAAAACATTAAGTTTATTGAGTTTAATACAAGAAGAAAATTATTTTATGTTGTAAAATCATTATTTTTATTAATTGTCTAAAAATAAAATTGTAATATCATGTTTTTTTAGGTCACAAACATGACTATATATAAAAGAATGTAAATAATTTTTTTTTTCCACCAAAATTATGAAAATTTGAAGAAATATCCCTCCGTAACTGTGAAAATGTCAATTTTTGGAGAGACCAATGAGATGGTAGCAATGGGTCAGGTGGGAAAATTTTTTCTTTTAATGATTTTTCAAGTTACTTGTTATAAATATAAGATAATTAATCATAAAAATAATCATTAAAGTTACTTTTAAAAAAATAAACAGTTTAAATTGTTCAAACTTTCATATTTCAGACCCCTTACCCTCTTAAGTGCATACAGGTATTAGTACTATCACTATTGTATCCATTAAATATTTAATTACGTTATAGTATTATGTTTTTATTCATATTATTATTTTAAAAAGTATTATCTTTTACTTCCTAAATGTAGTCAACTACAAGAATGTTTTTGATCTTTAAAATAGTTTCTTTTTTTTTCATATTTTTCTTTCAAAATAATTCATGGTAATGCTATGATGTTATTTTATTCAAAAATATTCATCTACAACTATACAACTATAGCTGTTAGGTTTATGAAGAAAATTAATTATTTCGCTCAGCTTTGGTAGGTAATCAGCCTTTTCAATATGTAATTTATAATAAAAACTTTTTGAAAGACTTTTTGTCTAAAATTTGAAGTTTTTCAAAATATAATTGTACTAAAATAGTAACAATTTGGTAATTTAAGTGTTTTATATATGTAAATAATAAACATTTAAATGCAACTTGATGATTTAAATGTTATTGTAAATAATGAAGATACACTATCTGTCTGCGGTGATTTACATCAAATTTATTTAAAATTTAAAGTAAATGTCAGATACTTCCATGGGTTGAGATATGAATGTCTTTTTCTGCATTTATATTTTTCTTTTTGATTTTTACTTTGACTAACCTAATTTTTCGCTGAACTACTTTGAATATATAATGACATTATATTTTAATGAAAAATTACTTTTTAAAATAAGTTTTATACAATTTTTTATCATAGGATAAAAGCACCAGCTATCCTTGCTCTACGAGACGACATTGTGGAAATATTCCTAACGGAAGATCGGACTTATTTTTATACAACTTACTACCGAAACGAGCTTAAACAGGCGATAAGTCCTCGAGGGTGCCTGTACTTTCACTACAAATACTTGAGAAAGTTGTTGAGATCGACAGGTATTTTAGACACTCGATTAGATGAAGACGATGCAGAGGACAATCATTTGTATAGTAGAATATTAGAATATATCTTTATATGTGTTCATGATAGTAGATAGGCTGTAGGCATACTGGCTCATGCAGGTTCTGTATCACCCCCTCCCCTGCCAAAGTGATCCAGTATTCATAGTGTGTATAAGCCCTATCCCTGTTTGTCCCCTTCTCAAATTTGTCAGCATTCGTATTGTATGTTTTAAGCTCCTCCCCTGGATTTACCCCTCTCAAAGTGATACAGAATCTGTAGTGTGTATAAGGCCTATGCCTGGTCTATCCCTTCTCCAATTTTTCCCGGATTCGTATTGTGTGTGTGTTTTAAGCAAGCCCCTCCTCTGAACTGCCCCCTCTTAAAGTGATGTAGAATTCGTATCTGATTTTTTATCCCCACTCTGTAGGCCCGAATACGTAGGCGTTTTACTCCCACTTGGTTTTGAAAGTCCATTGGATATATTTCTTTTAGAAGAGAGGGAATGCAGCAGCCTCTTTGCTCCTCTTTTCGAAGAAACAGATGTCATGCGTAGGTAATGGAAAGTAGCCGCAAATGTACACGGAAAAACCCTCCGGTATAACGGCAGTAGCGCAGCGCCTCCACAAGTTTTGTGCTTCAGCCACGTCATTTTCGGGCGCGCAGCAGCCCCAAATGTGCGGAAAGCCGCGGCCTTACATGTGTATCAACGCTGTAGCGCTAAAAAATGGAACGAAGTTGCGCTAATTAGGAAATTGATGAATTCTAACCTCAGAAAACTACCTTATCTTGTTATTTACCATTCTTAAGTATATATGATTTTGTTATATTTATTTATGTTTGAAAGATCATGATTTATATTTGAAAAGTCAAAATGAAATAATATAAGTAATTATTGTAAAAACATCGTACTCAAAATGGTAAATAATAGGTTATAATTTATTCTTTAATTTTACATGTTATATTGTAACTATAGAAAGTATTATTTTCATCACAAGTTATTACTATATTCTGTTTATAATATGTTAGGTTATTATCTTATATTGTGTTTTCGATGTTGCTGAATCGGAAAACAGGATTTTAAAAATATGTTGGTATGTATGTATCTATATCTTTAACTATAAAAAGGTGAAATAAAATCACGTTTCTGCTGACGTGGTATATAGGCATAACTTTTAATTTTATCAATTAAATTTGTGTAGCAAAATACATTGATTTTGAACTGTTTTACGTTCTTACTGTTTCTAGATACTATTTAAAAATTAATATAAAAATTATTTTGTGAAGAGAAAAATAGATTGTAGGTTTGCAAATGACTTATGGTAGTTTAGTTTAAAAAATACAACGTTAAAAAATATTAACCACACAACTTTTTATTTAAATTGAAGGTTTAATCTACTAAAATAGACAAGTTTTACGTTGTTAAAATTAATATTAAAAAGCAATAGAGAAAGCGCGCCAACTTCTCTACAATATCCTTCGCGCTGCGGCTGCCTCGCTGTGGGGCCGCTGCTCACCCGAAAACAGACGACGGAGCTCCAATCGCAGAGTCACGCGTCGCTTCTCCTGTTTTGTGGAGTATTAGCGCCAGTTGGTGATGCCGCGTGCCCGAAGGTTTTTCCATGTATGAAAAGAAAGGGTCAGCCTTTAATAAAGAATCATAGGCTTGATCACTTTCTCAGAAAAGAGTATACACGAGCCGATAAATATATATATTACTCGGCACGTACGGATAATAAATTTTAAAGTAGCAAAGGCTTGGTCGCTATCTCCGCAAAACTGAAAACGAGCCGATGCATTGACCAAGCAAAATAGAAAAGCCTCGCGCAGCACGGTCTTAGAAAAAGGGTGCGTGTAGGTAAAAAAAAAAAATCTCAGCAAGAAACTGCTGTGGATGCGCGCAAGTAATAGAGAAATCTTAGCAGTTTACGATCTTAGAGAATGGTTTCGTGTACGTTGAAGGTCCTCGCGCGTAGGTGAAAGCAAATGCTTTTAGCAATAAACGCCCTTTAAAGTAAGGCTTACTGCGCGCAGATTTTTAAAAATTCTTTTAATTCGATACGCTCGCAGTATTTCCAAGGACGGGATGAGTCGATGTACACGAACTGATACGCTGGCTGCGCGAAAGGAAATCGTTCGGTATATAAAGTCGTGGTCACTGTTTCACAGTAGTGGGAAAAGAGATTTCCTCTTGAGCTGTTTATTTCGAACTTATTCGCCGGAGGCGCGAAAGGAAGTCGTTCGTTAGATAAAATCTTAGGCACTTATTCGGTCAAGAGCAAACATCGGGATGAGCGGCTTGTAAAAACTTATATTTTTAGTTAAAAATAGATAAGTCCTTAAAGAAAACAAAGGATAGCTTCCAAACATTAACCGCGAAGGAAAGCTGAGGATAGCTGATAGGCAGGAGTCAATACGTTGACGGTGCACAGATACAAGGAATCTGCATTCTCAGCGATAAATCGTGTATTAAGATTTCTGGAGGAGGGGGGTGTTTTTGAAAATTAGAGGAGGGAACATTTATTATGAACCGTAGGATTCTTCGAAAAAGTAGTGGGAAGGAAAGCTGCAAGAATGGGTAAAATTTCAGTAAGAGAGGTGTTTTTGAGATTTTGGGAGGGAAATTTCTCACGAATCGTAGGACTTTTCACAAAACGTAGTGGAAAGAGAAACTCAGTTTTCCTATGTAAATATCACGGCGCTTGCTATGGTCCATTAGTTCAAGAATCGTATTTGATTTTTTTTTCTATCACCGAAAGAAATGTGAAGAGAGTGTAAAATGTAAAAAACCAAACTAAATGTAAAAAACTTGACGTAAATTATGAAAAGTATTTTATTCTCTTTACTTCAAATACTTGCATAAATTTTCATTAAAATTCATTCTACCTCGTGCAAAATGGTATCTCGCGGATTAAACGAGTTAGGACTAAGACTCGTTCAGAATGAGGATAGAGAAGAAGAGCTTTGGATAAGTGCTAAACTATTTTTTTTTTAACTCTTATAAATATGTTTATTAATTTTATTATTAATTTACTTTATAGCGTTTGGACGAAAGAGAGCTGCCAATATGGCAATACGTAGCCCAACGAATGGAGCAGGATAATTCTCGAGAAAAACAGAAAATGAGGTATAGAAGGCATATAGAAAAACTGCGTTACCTTAAGTTCAACGCTAGTAAAAGTGTAACAGTTAGTTTCTGGTTAAAATAAATTATAAGACGTATATTTAAAATTGATATTATTACATGTTTTATTTTATAAATCCGTAGAATAACGAATTCCGTAATTACTCTTGAAGCATGGCGACGTGGTAGGTCGCTTTGGATATTTATAAACAGAATACAGTATTATATTATTATATTCGAGAAGGCAATTTTTCCAAAGGATTCTTTATCAGTCTTAAGCCATGATACTGACTTGGAATCAGAAGAAGCATAAATTGTGTGCATTCATTTTGGTGAATACCTTTTAAAACATTATGTGCAAATTGTACAGTTAAATATATTCAATTTACGCATTGGTACAAATTTTTCTATAAGTAATACATAAAAGTGAAAAAAGTGCTAAGAAGTGTAAAGTCATGCAAGGAAAGGTGACTGTTAATGTGAAATTTTGAAAAGTTCAAATAAAATGTGACTGAATATGATCAATTTTGTTTATTATTATCGACATGAAAATAATGAAATTTACGTATAAGAAAAAAATGTACAAAAAGTGCCGAGGTCTTTTTTTTACGAGCGAGTGAAATGTCTCAAGCTGTGTTAACAGATAATAATATTTTTCGAAACAAGATCAAGAAAGTGAAGAAGAAAGTATATATGACACACACTAACTAGAGAAAAAAATGCAATCATACCATCCACTATTATAAACTTCATATTTTTAAATGAATCGGGAACCAAAATTATAAGTGTCGGAATACAACCTTTGCATATGAACAACCACAGCTATTTATCCTGCTACCATTTCAATAATATTGGCAGTATCGACGCAGTTACTTAGATTAAAATTCAATACAATCTCAATGAAATAAGTGATTCTTTTTTGCTTCTGAATGCTGGAGTGAAAACACTGCTTCGCGTCTTTCAATGAACGATTTGGAAATCGTTTTTACTAATACATATGACGCTAAATCGATTATTTTTAATAATAAAGCACAATATTCCGAAGATAACCAAACAAAATACAAGAAATTTTATCAAGCGACTATTGTGTTACAAAAACCGTCTTTAGAAGAATAGAAAAATGCTATCGTAGAGTGGGATCGCGATATGTTACCGCTCGCTGGGGCTGTAGGAGCGGAATTTTTTTCCAAAATGTAATATATCTCGATCTCCCTCCATGTGGTAGCTCCACACCGAAGTTCTGCGTTCTACTGCACCATCGCGGCGCGCCGACGCTACGTGCCGTGGTGGGACAGCGAGTGTGTGTGAGTGAAAGTACGTCCAAGGGGAACCGCTCTGAGCGGAAATATATCGCAATGTATTATATCGCAATCACACTATATGTGTATAAAAGCGCTAACGCCAATTTCAACTGATGTTAAATGATATTATAAAGTTAAAGTTTTTTTTTTTTTTGTGAACATTTAATGAAGTTATGAACGATATTTATATAACCACTTAACATGGCTATGACTTTGTAAAAGTGTTTTTATTCCAAAATAATGATTTCAAAAATAATATAAAATGTAAATGTAATGATTCGGAATCGGGTGATTTTATAAAACATTACTTTAAAATTGTAAACTTAGGATACGCATCACTTCAACTAGATTATCTTATTCAGGAAATGCGCAATTCTTAAAAACTTTATTTATGTATGAATACGTGCGTAATATTCGTGTGAAATTATAATTTTTGTATTTTTAATATATTAATAAAGTATTACTATACACGGCGGTCCTCGATCAACTTTAATTAAAAAAATGACAATCTCGGATTTTTTCCAGGATATTATACCTTGACAATTTACTAACAATTTAAGCCGAAAATGAACATATTTTGTCGATCCTCTTGGAAGAAGAGTCCATTTATTATTTATTTTTTTCCTCTTTTTTAGGCTTTTATTTTCTTAGCGCTTATATAAAATCTTTAGATTATTATAATTATAGTTTTGGACATATAAAAACATTACCACAGTTGGAAAAAGGAAACAAATATGTCTATGTAGCATATAAAGTCAGAATGACCTTAACGCATAATAGTAAATACTATAGAGATCACCTAAAAATTACAGCGTCTGACTCAAAGGTGAAAATCTCCCTCTTTCAAAATAAACATATCATTGGGTATATTTTTGTTTCAAGTAAACTTGTCAGTCGTTCAGATACAGTTGAGCAGGAAAGGTAAATATCGTAAGTTATCATGCCAATAAATCCGAGTAACTATCATGCACGAATGCATGAACAAAATCGTCTCGTGATTTGTTTATTATGCTGTGCAAAAAGTAAGACTATGGTAAAGATGTATCCAGCTTTAAAAATTAAATTAAAAGGTATGTTTGAAGATTTCTTCCGCTTGTCGTCTGTGTACCATGCAAACTAGGTATATACCGCGGTAAAGTAAAAAACAGACAAACTTTGCTCAATTCAGTTTTAAGAGAAATACACGATCAAACACAGATGATAAGTGTCAGTGACACTTATCCGAACTTGCAAGATCACCAGGATACAAAAACTTTGTGAAGGAATCAAAAGTGGGTTTTAATAAAAAAGTGTTTCCATGAGTAACTCAAAATCAATTCAAGATTCAAGCAGTACCCTAAATAAAGTTTCCGAGACACGTTGTTCGGAGTGAATATCTTTGTTTGGTAAAGAGAAAAGTCACGTGTGCACTCAGTTAAGTCGTATAGACAATGTGAATGAATGTATCGAAAAATCTTGTCGATCAAAAGAAAAGGAACAGCTAGTATCCTTGCTGCTTAAAAGTGTAATCGATGAAAAACAAAAACTAAATACAAGCGATACTTCAGTGTCATTATCGCAGTCATCTGGAAAGCTGCTTAGAGTAACCATCAATAACAATGCTGCGAAAAGATTAACAGAACCATTGTTTAGTGCTGATGACTTTTGTAAAATTCAAAACAGTTTTAACTTAAGTTATAAAACAACTTGTGGAATCGCCGCAGCTATTCGAGTGGCTTCTTGTAATTTAAAAATAATAGAACCCAATTTGAAGAAAAAATTATATTTTAATAATCACACTATAGATGAATATTTTGAAGTTAAAAAATTTAATTTCGTTAATGTTAAATCTAATGTCACATCGGATGCAGCCGAAACTGTTGTTTATTGTCCTAATCTCAATAATTTTATTGGACATGTAAAGGAAAAAGATAACTATCTGAAATGCATCTTAAGTTTGGAATAGATGGAGGAGGAGGTTTTTTGAAAGTTTGCCTCTCTGTACAATCGATGGCCGAAGGATTGGCGAATAGTAATGAAATAATAAAAACTAAACGTCAAAAATATAAGGATGGAGTTGCTGCGGAAAAATTTAAGACCTCCGGCGTAAAACAGCTATTTATTTTGACAGTAGCGTCTTGTTCACAGAAAAATTATGAAAATGTATTCCAACTGTGGTCTGAATTAAAAATTAATGATTGTCAAGGGACTATTGTAACAGATCTCAAGATTGCCAATATTATTGTAGGAATCATGTCACATGCTAGTTTTTTTATCCGTGTACTTGGTGTTTCGCAGAGAAGAATCATCTAGATGAACGTGGATGTTACGGGACCATTGGTAATACACTTAATAAGTACATGGCTTTGCAAAAATCGGGAGCTGATAGATCTCAGACTAAAAACTATAAAAACTGCATTTATCCATCAATGTTTACTACTAAACTATAACTAGTAAACATAGATTATTTTTAGATTTATTTTACAAGTGTATTATATATATAGAGAGAGACAGAGAGAGAGAGAGAGAGAGAGAGAGAGAGAGAGAGAGAGAGAGAGAGAGAGAAATGGAAATAAAAGTATTATATTTGAAATAGACAATATATTTATTGTTTTGTTTTAGCAAAACGCTAATTCCTTTAAAAAAAATTAAAATGTTTTTTTTCTCACAAGGGGCACGACGAAATATTTTCATTTTCGGCGAGGAATTACATCTAAAAATAATCTATGTTTACTAGTTATAGTTTAGTAGTCAACAATGATGGATAAATGCAGTTTTCATGTTCATTTTCGGCTTAAATTGTTAGTAAATAGTCAAGGTATATCCTGAAAAAATCCGAGATTGTCATTTTTTTTATTTAATTTTATTTATTTAATTAAAGTTGATCGAGGACCGCCGTGTATAGTAATACTTTATTAATATATTAAAAATACAAAAATTATAATTTCAAGAAACATTAATTTTATAATATCATTTAACATCAGTTGAAATTGGCGATAGCGCTCTTATACACATACAGTGTGATCGCGATATAATACATTGCGATATATTTCCGCTCAGAGTGGTTCCCCTCGGACGTACTATCACTCACACACACTCGCTGTTCCACCACGGCACGTAGCGTCGGCGCGCCGCGGTGGTGCAGTAGAACGCAGAACTTCGGTGTGGAGCTACCGCATGGAGGGAGATCGAAATATATTACATTTTGGAAAAAAATTCCGCTCCTACGGCCCCAGCGAGCGGTAATATATCGCGATCCCACTGTATGATAGCATTTTTCTATTCTTCTAAAGATGGTTTTTGTAACACAATAGTCGCTTGATAAAATTTCTTGTATTGTGTTTGGTTATCTTCGGAATATTGTGCTTTATTATTAAAAATAATCGATTTAGCGTCATATGTATTAGTAAAAACGATTTCCAAATCGTTCATTGAAAGACGCGAAGCAGTATTTCACTCCAGCATTCAGAAGCAAAAAAGAATCACTTATTTCATTGAGATTGTATTGAATTTTAATCTAAGTAACTGCGTCGATACTGCCAATATTATTGAAATGGTAGCAGGATAAATAGCTGTGGTTGTTCATATGCAAAGGTTGTATTCCGACACTTATAATTTTGGTTCCCGATTCATTTAAAAATATGAAGTTCATAATAGTGGATGGTACGATTGCATTTTTTTTCTCTAGTTAGTATGTGTTATATATACTTTCTTCTTCACTTTCTTGATCTTGTTTCGAAAAATATTATTATCTGTTAACACAGCTTGAGACATTTCACTCGCTCGTAAAAAAAGACCTCGGCACTTTTTGTACATTTTTTTCTTATACGTAAATTTCATTATTTTCATGTCGATAATAATAAACAAAATTGATCATATTCAGTCACATTTTATTTGAACTCTTCAAAATTTCACATTAATTTCCACCTTTCCTTACTTGACTTTACACTTCTTAGCACTTTTTTCACTTTTATGTATTACTTATAGAATAATTTGTACCAATGCGTAAATTGAATATATTTAACTGTACAATTTTGCACATAATGTTTTAAAAGTATTCACCAAAATGAATGCACACAATTTATTCTTCTTCTGATTCCAAGTCAGTATCATTGCTAAAGACTGATGAAGAATCCTTTGGAAAAATTGCCTTCTCGAATTTAATAATATAATACTGTATTCTGTTTATAAATATCCAAAACGACCTACCACGTCGCCATGCTTCAAGAGTAATTACGGAATTCGATATTCTACGGATTAATAAAATAAAATATGTAATAATATCAATTTTAAATATACGTCTTATAATTTATTTTATCCAGAAACTAACTTTTACACTTTTACTAGCGTTGAACTTAAGGTAACGCAGTTATTCTATATGCCTTCTATGCCTCATTCTCTGTTTTTCTCGAGAATTATCTTGCTCCATTCGTTGGGCTACGTATTGCCATATTGGCAGCTCTCCTTCGTCCCAACGCTATAAAGTAAATTAATAATAAAATTAATAAACATATTTATAAGATTTAAAAGAAAATAGTTTAGCACTTATCCAAAGCTCTTCTTCTCTATCCTCATTCTGAACGATTCTTAGTCCTAGCTCGTTTAATCCGCGAGATACCATTTTGCACGAGGTAGAATGAATTTTAATGAAAATTTATGCAAGTATTTGAAGTAAAGAAAATAAAATACTTTTCATAATTTACGTCAAGTTTTTTACATTTAGTTTGGTTTTTTACATTTGACACTCTCTTCACATGTCTTTCGGTGATAGAAAAAAAAATCAAATACGATTCTTGAACTAATGGACCATAGCAAGCGCCGTGATATTTATATAGGAAAACTTTCTCTTTCCACTACGTTTTGTGAAAAGTCCTACGATTCGTGAGAAATTTCCCTCCCAAAATCTCAAAAACACCTCCCTTACAGAAATTTTACCCATTCTCGCAGCTTCCCTTCCCACTACTTATCGAAGAATCCTACGGTTCATAATAAATGTTCCCTCCTCTAATTTTCAAAAACACCCCCTCCTCCAGAAATCTTAATACACGATTTATCGCTGAGAATGCAGTTTCCTTGTATCTGTGCAACGTCAACGTATTGACTCCTGTCTATCAGCTATCCTCAGCTTTCCTTCGCGGTTAAAGTTTGGAAGCTATCCTTTGTTTTCTTTGAGGACTTATCTATTTATGACTGAAAATATAAGTTTTTACAAGCCGCTCATCCCGATGTTTGCTCTTGACCGAAAAAGTGCCTAAGATTTTATCTAACGAACGATTTCCTTTCGCGCCTCCGGCGAATAAGTTCGAAATAAACAGCTCAAGAGGAAATCTCTTTTCCCACTACTGTGAAACAGTGACCACGACTTTATATACCGAACGTTTTTCTTTTCGCGCAGCCAGCGTATCAGTTCGTATACATCAAATCATCCCGTCCTTGGAAATACTGCAAGCGTATCGGATTAAAAGAATTTATAAAAATCTGCGCGCATAAAGCCTTACTTTAAAGGGCGTTTATTGCTAAAAAGCATTTGCTTTCACCTACGCGCGAGGACCTTCAACGTACACGAAACCATTCTCTAAGATCGTAAACTGCTGAGTTTTCTCTGTTACTTGCGCACATCCACAGCAGTTTCTTGCTGATATTTTTTTTCTACTTGCACGCACCCTTCCTGTAAGACCGTGCTGCGCGAGACTTTTCTATTTTGCTTGGTCAATGCATCGGCTCGTTTTCAGTTTTGCGGAGATAGCGACCAAGCCTTTGCTACTTTAAAATTTATCATCCGTACGTGCCGAGAAACGCACAAACATCTCGGCAATAAATTCACTCTAGTAGTGCGCTATTTGATGGAAAGAACCTTTTTTTCAGTACCTGCGTAAGAGCCTGCTGTGCGAGGTTTTGCATGGTAAATATATATATATATATATTTATCGGCTAGTGTACACTCTTTTCTGAGAAAGTGATCAAGCCCATGCTTCTTTATTAAAGGCTGACCCTTTCTTTTCATATATGGAAAAACCTTCGGGCACGCCGCAGAACCAACTGGCGCTAATGCTCCATAAAACAGGAGAAGCGACGCGTGACTCTGCGATTGGAGCTCTGTCGTCTGTTTTCGGGTGAGCAGCGGCCCCACAGCGAGGCAGCCGCAGCGTGTAGGGTATTGTAAAGAAGTTGGCGCGCTTTCTCGATTGCTATTTAATATTAATATTAACAACGTAAAACTTGTCAATTTTAGTAGATAAAACCTTCAATTTAAATAAAAAGTTGTGTGGTTAGTATTTTTTAACATTGTATTTTTTAAACGTAACTACCATAAGTCATTTGCAAACCTACAATCTTTTTTTCTCTTCACAAAATAATTTTTATATTAATTTTTAATTAGTATCTAGAAACAGTAAGAACGTAAAACAGTTCAAAATCAATGTATTTTGTTACACAAATTTAATTGATAAAATTAAAAGTTATGCCTATATACCACGTCAGCAGAAACGTGATTTTATTTCACCTTTTTATAGTTAAAGATATAGATACATACATACCAACATATTTTTAAAATCCTGTTTTCCGATTCGGCAATATCGAAAACACAATATAAGATAATAACCTAACATATTATAAGCAGAATATAATAATAACTTGTGATGAAAATAATACTTTCTATAGCTACAGTATAACATGTAAAATTAAAGAATAAATTATAACCTATTATTTACCATTTTGAGTACGATGTTTTTACAATAATTACTTATATTATTTCATTTTAACTTTTCAAATATAAATCATGATCTTTCAAACATAAGTAAATATAACTAAATCATTAATATATACTTAAGAATGGTAAATAACAAGATAAGGTAGTTTTCTGAGGTTAGAATTCATCAATTTCCTAATTAGCGCAACTTCGTTCCATTTTTTAGCGCTACAGCGTTGATACACATGTAAGGCCGCGGCTTTCCGCACATTTGGGGCTGCTACGCGTCCGAAAATGACGTGGCTGAAGCACAAAACTTGTGGAGGCGCTGCGCTACTGCCGTTATACCCGAGGGTTTTTCCGTGTATATTTGCGGCTACTTTCCATTACCTACGCATGACATCTGTTTCTTTGAAAAGAGGAGCAAAGAGGCTGCTGCTTTCCCTCTCTTCTAAAAAAAAATATATCCAATGGACTTTCAAAACCAAATGGGAGTAAAACGCCTACGTATTTGGGCCTACAGAGTGGGGATAAAAAAATCAGATACGAATTCTACATCACTTTAAGAGGGAACAGTTTAGAGGAGGGGCTTAAAACACACACACAATACGAATCCGGGAAAAATTGGAGAAGGGATAGACCAGGCATAGGCCTTATACACACTACGGATTCTGTATCACTTTGAGAGGGGTAAATCCACGGGAATGGCTTAAAACATATAATACGAATGCTGACAAATTTGAGAAGGGGACAAACACGGATAGGGCTTATACACACTATGAATACTGGATCACTTTGGCAGCGGAGGGGGTGATACAGAACCTGTCCTTATATTTTTTCTTTATTAGAAATTGAAAGTTCTTTAAACTGTCTAACCAATCCCAACCATAGACAATACGCAGCAGCAGACGTTATACGTGAATGGGAGGGCTGCTACAGCGAGCGAGTTAAGTTACTGTCTGTGATTGAAAAGAAGAAGGATGCAATCTTAGAGAGATATTTTAAAAGATATGCTTGTTTATGTTCACCGTTGGGTATCACATTGGTAAAATATTATATTTAAATTAATTTTCCAAAAAATACTCATAGCTGTAGATGAAAGTTGGGTTGCATGGACAGTCTATCAATTTTGAGAATATTGTTTTATCTAGAGCCACAATTCTTTATTTTTATATGTTAACATTATCCACTTCCTGTTAGATAACGTCTTACCAAAAGTCGGTCTTTCTACTCAGAAGAAATTTAATTTTAAAACTTATTAATCACTTATTTATTACGTTTTTCTTAGTACTCCCATTGATTACAACCGTTTACAGTATTGTTTAAAACGTTATTGACTATTTATTTGCATTAAATTTAAAGTGGCCCAGATTATCCTATTCTCCCTTAAAAAATTACGGAATTATAAAAAAATGAATTGATTAATATTTATGTTACAACTTTAATAACTATTTTTACTGGTTGGAATTTGACTTCACAAAAATTGTACAAGAGCTTAGACGAAAAAAGCTCTTACTTAAGGATCTTGCCTCTTATTCTTCATTGTTTGAACTAAGATGGCCTAAAATAGCTTCAAAAGTTATTACTTTTTGTAAAAAAGCAAGGATCAAAGAAGTAAAAGATTTCATAAAAACTCATAAGGATTTTATTGAAAAAGGTACACAAATAATACAGAATATAAAAAAGAATTATATTATATATGCATATTACGTCATAAGTATTTTTAATTTTAGGTTCACACGATAATCTATTTGCTTTACTTTTACTGCCTATTTGCATGACATTAGGAAAATTAATCAAAGGGAAAGATAGCGACTGCCTTGTAGTATCGAAATCTGAAATTTCAAACTCCTTCATTTTGCATGTGGAAGTAAGTGTGACACATTATTTGAAAGGTGGACTGTAATACTATCTAAGAAAATTTAAATAGTCCTAACATAATCCATCTTCAAATCTTGAATGTTTTAGAAAATATCGCTGAAAGTATTCCGAAAATAACTTGGAATTTTATTTGAAGAAACAGGAAAATAATATTTTTTCATTATGTTATACTAAATAGCTTGAAAAAATTCGAGTTTTGTTCATTTTGTGTTTAAAAGTAGCATTGAATGTTTTTTAATAGGCTTATAGTGGGGGCGTCAGGGCAATCGTAGGGTTACTCCAACTTACATGGGTCACCGAGGAGTCTAATGTTTGCTCTTGATGTATAGAATACGCTCCTAAAGCCGTTAAATTGGGTCTCGTACGCAAGTTTTTTTTTACACAAAAAGTGACCTAATTACCGCTCTTTTCTTACTCTACTTAACATACGAGGGTAGTTCAATAAGTCTTTAGAATGACCAACAGATGGCGCGCGAATCGCTCCAAATCATCTGTTTTCAGTCAGCACCACTCCCGACTAGATATATGGTGCAGTCACAGTCCACATCTTCTGAGTTTACGTGTTTTTATAACCAATTGAAAAAAAAAATTGCTTGTTAAGAAAAATGGAAAAAAACGAGTTCAGAGCGGTAATTAAACATTTTCATTTAAAGGGTTTAACTCCATATGAGATAAAAAATGAATTGGACTCAGTTCATGGCACATCTGCCCCTGCCTTAGCAACGGTTTATAACTGGGTAAATGAATTTAAGCGTGGTCGTACATCAATAAGTGACGAACCACGTTCAGGAAGGCCCGTAGAAGCAACTACTCCCGAAATCATCAATAAAATCCACGATATGGTGATGAAGGATAGAAGATTAAAAGTGCGTGAGTTAGCTGAGGCCACAAGGATATCTATAGGTGCAGTTGTTTCAATTCTACATGAAAAATTAGGCATGAAAAAGCTATCGGCAAGATGGGTGCCGCGTTTGCTCTCAGCTGAGAATAAACGCAATAGAGTGGTCGCCTCTGAGGCTCTTTTGGCGCGCATAAGTCGAAATCCTGAGGAATTTTTTCGTCGATTTGTGACTGTGGATGAAACATGGATACACCACTACACTCCTGAGACAAAGGAACAATCCAAACAGTGGATTTCCACAGGCGAACCAGCTCCAAAGAAGGCAAAGACCGTAAAGTCAGCTGGTAAGGTTATGGCTACAGTTTTTTGGGATGCACGTGGAATTATACTCATTGACTACTTGGAAAAGGGTAAAACAATTACTGGTGAGTATTATGCATCATTATTAGAGCAGCTGAAAGAAGAAATTAAAAAAAAACGACCACATTTGGCGAGAAAAAAAATTCTCTTTCATCACGACAACGCCCGAGTTCACACATGCTTCGTTTCAATGGCTAAAATTGAAGAACTAAAATTCGAATTGGTCGAACACCCACCGTATTCACCAGATTTAGCCCCCAGTGACTTTTTCTTATTTCCAAACTTGAAAAAATGGCTCGGTGGACAGAGATTTACGGACAACGAAGACGTCATTGCCTCTGTAAGTGCTTATTTTGAGGAACTTCCGAAAACGCACTTTTCTGAAGGATTAACAAAAACTTAAAAAGCGATTGACCAAGTGTATAGAGCTCCAAGGAGATTATGTTGAAAAATAAAAAAAAATTTACCCAAAAAAAATTGTTTTTATACTTTATTCTAAAGACTTATTGAACTACCCTCGTAACTCGTTAAATATGGATTTTATCGAAAAAATTGAGTCTAATAGATTTGTTTAAAAGTAAATTTAGCATAGGTCTTGTAGGTTTCGAAAGTCTAAAAAACTTTTTTTTATTCAAAATGGACGTTAAGGATAAAAAACTCAAAAAAGTTTGCGTTTTAAAAAAGTACATTAAGAATTGTTCAATTTTGTCAATAATGCAAGTTAAGATACCTCTATGGGTAATTAAAATGATGAACCTGGTCCGATTTCCAAATTTAAAAATGACGGCCTATTGCAACGTTTTTTATGTAACAGTTTGGGTTCGCTGTCTCGTATGTTCCTCTGGGAATTTTTAACGTAACTGGTGGCAAATTAAAGGTATTAACGTGTACTTTATGCATGCAAAAATAAAAAATGTTAGTTTTAAAATTACCCCTTTTTTTAACGAAAACGCGCAAATAGCCGATGCTTAGAATCGTTATTTTCGAATATTGCAATATCTAAGTATTGCAACTAAGTGTATTAGAATATGGTTAAAAAATATGAATTTAAAAAATAAAACGTTAAGATCCGACCATTAGGAGCCAAGATAATTTTTTTCGCCTGATTGTCGATTGCAAACGACCTAATCAATATTTTTACAGTCAGCGGAGCAGCCGGCGCGCGACCACTCTCTTCTCCTCATGCGACGGCGCGGCGCGGTGGCAGTGATGGGGGGCTACTTTTCGAAGTATGCGCGCAACAATTGCTGTTTCTTGCAAATCAGATATCTCTGCATTAAAAGAACGTATCGGAATTAATTTTTTTTGAATGTGCGTATTTTACACCGCTCTTTAATATTCTTCGAACAGAATACTTGTATACTGACTGGAAACAATAGTAATTTCCTTTTTTCCCTACATATCAGTTTACCCGGGAAAAAAAGAGTCATATAATAGTTATAAATAATTGTATATAACTTTTTCTTTATATAATTATACATACGAAGATCTGGTTATATATATTAGAGTATCATTGTACATGATTGTTTATTAGTATATTATTATATAAATACAAAGATATAATTATATAAAATTATATATGATTATACGAGGTCTGTCCCAAAAGTATCCGACCTACGTTCATATCTTCGCGCGGAGAGACTCAGGCCACCTCTGGAGGGTACGAACGTCATCAGCAACTCCTAACCTTCTCGTCAGTAGCCTGAGATACCGATGAAACGCCTTAGTTCCCGCGCAGCCTGTATTTGTTTACAACGACTTTTTTGCGTTCGTCGCAATTTGCTTATTGCTAAAAATGGCAGAACGAACCGAACAGCGAATTTGCATAAAATTTTGCTTTAATCTCGGTAAAAGTTGTGCGGAAACTATTGAAATGTTGCAAAAAGCCTTTAAAGATGAGTGTATGGGCAAAACACAAATAAAAGAGTGGTATAGGCGGTTCAAAAGTGGCCGCACATCTGTTGACAGTGATCCTCGTTCTGGTCGACCTTCGACGGAAACATCGTCGGATAATGTCGAGCGTGTGCGTGTCGCAGTTGAACAAGATCGTCGTTTGACTGTGAGAGAACTGGATGATGAACTTGGAATACCAAAAAGTACTGTTTGGCGAAATTTAACCGAGAATTTGGGAAACCGGTGACTGGCTTCTTCATCACGACAATGCTCCAGCGCACGCATCATACCTTGTGCAGCAGTATTTATTGAAACACAGTGTTGCGCAGCTCCGCCAGCCTCCATACAGTCCTGATATAGCTCCCTGCGACTTTTGGCTGTTTCCTCGATTGAAAATGCCGCTTAAAGGACATCGATTCTACAATAAACAGACTGTTGAAACTAATGCGACGAATGCACTAAAGGCGATTCCGAAGTCTGACTTTCAAGAGTGCTTTAATAAGTGGAAACATCGATATGAGCGTCTTGTTCAATCAAATGGGGACTACTTTGAAGGATGCCACCCCCCGGATGACGAAGAATAAATCAAGCGCCGAGAAATCGAGGTAGGTCGGATACTTTTGGGACAGACCTCGTACATGATTATACATGATCATATATGAATATTATGTACGCCTCATTTATACTCAGATTTGCAATACTCTTTTTTAACTATGCATATACTTACCTTCATAAAGTATATAACAATATCATGTGGTAACATAGTTCGCAGTTATTATGTATGAAAAAATTCATTGTTTTACAAATTAATAAAATTATATTGTTTTAGATAATATGTATCATTGTTTATTCAAATTTTTATTGTACAAAATCATTGGTACTGAACATTTATCCTTTTTTCTTTGAAAGAGTAGTATTATTTCTTACGTATTTTGATACCTAACTTTTTCAGCTCCGGTATACTAATTTCGAACATCTGCCCAGTCCTTTTCTATAGAATAATGAAAGGTAGACCGATGTCAGGTATATGTCGGGTAGCAGAATTTATTCCAGGGAACGCATTTAAGTTGCCTCTCGCCTAGCTAGGTGTACACACTGTGTTTGCTCAGTATTTTTAAAACTGGCATTTAGTGAATATTGTATATCATTTCAATCCTTGATTTATTAAATTATTAATAAATAAATCATTTTTCAAAATAGTGGTACGTGTAGCAATACATTAAATTTCTTTAAATTTTTTATTTATTTTTGTATTTAAAATTAATTGTACATAAAGTTTTAAATAAAAGTTAAAAGATTTATTGAAGTTCTTATAAAATTGCAATTCTAAGAGTTACAGTTATGCTATAAAGTACTACATCAATAATATTTAATTTCTCAGAAACGTGCATTATAAAGGTTTAAACTTCAGTATTATAAGGTTTCGCTTGTATTTATGTATCCTTTATAAATGATATCGGAATTATGGGCATATAATTGTATCTACTTTACTACGAAAGGGCTTATAATCCTTTAGAAATCTTAAAATATTTAAATTAAAAGATATTGAGTAAAAAATGCACCAAAAAGAAAAAGAAAACAATATATATATATAGAAATGTCGTTACCCTCATCCATTGATTGATTAAAATCATTGTTATCAGTTTTATATATATATATATATATATATATATATATATATATATATATATATATATATATATATATATATATATATATATATTTATATAATCTGTTATATATATGTATATATATGTATATATATAAAACTGATCACAATGATTTTAATCAATCACTGGATGAGGGTAACGACGTTTCTCATGCAATACTGTCCGAAGAATTTGAGTCAAATATAAATATAGGCCCACTTTCAGCGAACAAATTAAAAATATGTGAATGAATTTGTAATTGATACTGTAAATTGTGAAAATTAATGAAATAATAAAATATATTATATAATACAAAAGAAATGTGTACTTCCTTATTGTTCATAAATATACATGTGATATTTTTCCAAAATCTTCATTATTAAATAAATTGGTCATTACACAAATACATTTGGATTAATACGTAAAACAATTCATCTTTTCATATATAATAATTTCGATTTATATTACTTTGTGTAATTGTATATGCTTTCTTATTTTTGGCTATTGGTACACAATATACTATAACAAATAATAAATTACATGCAAGTATTTATTATTACATATTATTATGAAGGTAAGTCCATGCATAGTTAGAAAAGAGTATTGCAAACCCGGGTATAAATGAGGCGTACATAATATTCATATATGATCATGTATAATCATGTATAATCATATATAATTGTATATAATTATATCTTTGTATTTATATAATAATATACTAATAAACAATCATGTACAATGATACGGTAATATATATACAATCGGATCTTCGTATGTATAATTATATAGAGACAAAAGTTATATACAATTTTTTGTAACTACTTATGTATAATTGTATATAATTATATATGACTTTTATACCCGGGTAAACTGATATATTAGGGGAAAAAAGGAAATTACTATTGTTTCCAGTTCGTATGCAAGTATTTTGGTCAAAGAATATTAAGGGGCGGAAAAGAATACGCACATTTCAAAAAAGATTCATTCCGATACGTTTTTTTAATGCAGAGATATCCGATTTGCAACAAACAACAATCGCGACGCGCATACTTCGAAAAGTAGCTCCCTACCACTGCTGCCGCGCCGCGCCTCCACATGAGGGAAAGAGAACGGCCGCGCGCCGGCTGCTCCGCTGACTGCTCTTTTGCCTGCTTTGGGCGACATCTCTCTGTTTAAAGGTGATTTCTACCGAACCTGTTGGTCAAAATGATCGGAAAAATTCACCTATCACAGTATATAGTCTACTACTACCACACCAAGTTTCAAGTAAAAATATTCATTAGGTCGTTTGTAGTCGACAATCAGGCGAAAAAAATTATGTCGGCTCCTGTTGATCGGATCTTAAAGTTTTTTTTTAAATTCATATTTATTAACCATATTCTACTGCACTTAGTTGCAATACTTAGATATGCATGCATAAAGTATACGTTAATAGCTTTAATTTGCCACCAGTTATATTAAAAAATACCCAAAGGGACATACGTGACAGTGAATCTAAAATGTTGCATAAGAAACGTTGCAATAGGCCACCATTTTGAAATTTGGCAATCGGACTCGGTTTATCTTTTTAATTACCCATAAAGGTATCTCAACTTGCATTATTAACAAACACTTCTTAATGTATTTTTTTAATAGACAAACTTTCTTGAGTATTTTTATCCATATTGAATAAAAGAAAGTTTTTTTTTACATTCGAACCTACTAGACATATGCTAAATTTACTTTTAAACATATTTATCAGACTCACTTTTTTCGGTAAAATCCAGATTTAGCGAGTTATGTTAAGTAGAGTAAAAAAGGAGAGGTAATTGGGTCACTTTTTGCGTAAAAAAAAAACTTGCGTACCGGACCCAACTTAACAGCTTTAGGGGCGTATTCTATACATCAAGAGCGAACATTAGACTCCTCGATAACCCACGTAAGTTGGAGTGTCCCTAACTCATATTTTACTCTCCCTGACGCCCCGGCTATATTAGTCAAATAGGTTCGTGCAAGGAACCTTTTTATATATCCTTGTTTTTATTACCAAAATAGGCATTTTCTTCTATAACTTCGTCAAATATAGATTCAATAAGTTCAAAATAGGTTTATAACCTTCTCTAATCGTGTAAAAAATGGTACCAGTTTTTATTTGTTTCATCGAAACGGAGAGAATGTTATACAAATTGATGCAGGTCCACCTTAATATGAAGTTATCTAAAATATTTTAAACCATATTTGATATTTAATTACGTATTGTTTTAGGATCTACGGGATGTAAATAATAAAAAGGACGAATTTGAGAGCTGGCTGGAAAGTGTAGGAGAGCAGTACTTTCCGTATATTATAATTTGTGGAAATACTGATGAAATTTCTCAATCTTTTGTAGTTTTGAAGTCAGAAAAATATTTATATTGTAACCCGTTACAAGTTATAGAAAACGCGCTTCAAAGTTTTCGATAAGAAAAAGTATCAATTTTCGATTACGTACACTAATAATCCGCTAATCAGCTATTCCTGGTCCATATAGTAGACTTTTAACTTTCTTAAAAAACAGATTTTCATACATTTTCTCGAGTCTACGAGCCGTACGAGCTTCCTTGCTGGAAAATGAGTGGCGCCTGTTTTCCCTCTGGAGCCGTTGCGTATCAGCGTTATCAGCAAATATTTTGCACTGCTGGCTAATATCCAAATTCACCAACTAACTGCATGGTACTCAATACCGCAGAATACCCTTCATTGAATACCTACAGCCATGTAGGCGGCAATTTCAATGACTTTTTGACCCGAATGCAGATGTTTCGGATTCATGTCCCAGACTATCGAGTTGAACGACTCGTTGGAATTTTGCGTGTGACCGCCTAAGCATCGCGTTAAATGTTCATCATTTGAAAGTTCCTCATAGATTGGGTAATGTCTTCTTTAACTTTTTCGCCAATCAATCGAGCAGGATGCTTAAAAGATTCCAGTTGATTCATGAATTCAGACTTGCGTCATCCACACCAGCTGTGGGCGCGAGCCGGACAATTCTCGTGCCGACGAGATTTATCTGTGGAACAATAATGATCCAACATGGCTATTATAGCTTATTTCATCTCTTTGTCAGAATTAATATTTCTTCTAATTGCCAAGCCGTAATAGATCGTTAGCTTTTTAATGAAACTTTCCGTCAGGCGCTTGTTACCTCCGAGCTTCTCTTGCTCCTTTTTATTTCGGAGTTGCGTACGCATACGTTTTTGTACGTGTCCTACTCACTCATTTTTTGTAACAGGGCAATCGTCACCATATGGATTTATCTTCCGAATACCCGCAAAAGGTTTAGAATCGCCATCGCCGATGTAAGTTGGCTTCTATATATTTCACGTCATATTTTTCATCGTATCTCGAAAACATTTCCACGATAGAATCCACCTCCGTCTTCCCTGCTGAACCTTCATGATTTAAGGAGCATGATTCTTTGTGTTCTTCATACCATTCTTCAAAGTCGTCGTCGTCTAATGTTTTCTTTTTTAGGGTACAAGAGCGACATTATGCACTTTTCACGATGAGGTCGACTACTTTGCCACAGTAGTACGCAATGAGAGCTGTCACACCGTACAATGAAGTAAAGTCACGTATTTTCAAACGCCGGACACTTTCAAATGAGTTTCAGTTCTCCTATTTTCTACATTCTTTTCTCCTTCCTCTTTGACAGCTTTCTTACAGTCAATTTTGAACATCAATTCCGACGCTGAGTGAAGATGCTGCACTATCTTATCGTACGTTGATTTCGACGAACCTCGATAGAGATCCATGAGACCATAAAACATATTAATGCCTCCTCGTCCAACACCAAGAAACCTCATAACGAACACGATCCGTCTATTAATTTCGCAATCGGTATTTATCTATGGTCCTGAATTGATTTTTCTTCGACCGCACATACACGATAGAACAATTTTATAACCTAAGTCTTGATGTCCACTCTCTGCAAATGTTACGTTTTGTTTGCACGATTTGCAGGTTACAATATCAGTAATCGCATGAAAAACTGTGAAAAATTCAATAATTCTATACTAATGAAGTGTATTCACAATTATATCTTCGGTGCTCGCTGTTGACAATTTTCTCGCACTTCTGCTTGTATCCAACTCTTCATCGTCTGATCAAGTTGTGAATCGATTACCGTGAAATTTACGTTTACGCGGCTTCGAAGCACGCTCGGAGGTCGATTTTTCACCTTTCGGATAACTTGGCATGATATTCTTATGCCAGAAGCAGCAAAGTAGAAACCCGTACACAGAGAGGTATTATACACCTTTATACTTCAATAAACCGTATTATGGCTTAACACGACAGTACTACAAACTAAATACTGTTTTGAGAGACTGTTGAACCTTTTCAGATATGAAATTTGGAGTAAAAGATCGAGGGGCGGAGCGTGCACTCGAGTCTGGCCGAGCGCTCGCACGCCCGCTTGACGTCCCTCTGCTTTAGGCTCTATATCTTCGGAAATATTTAGAATTAAACTCTGTATCCTCGGAAATATTTAGAATTAAACTCTGTATCTTCGGAAATATTTAGAATTAAACTCTGTATCTTCGGAAATATTTAGAATTAAACTCTGTATCTTCGGAAATATTTAGAATTAAACTCTGTAAGTTTGTTTACATATTCTTGAATATCTTAGGTATCGATTTAAACAATAAAAAAATCGATTTTCTGGACCTCCTAAACCGGATCCCCCCTTAAGCAAAGAAAATGTTTCAGATGCTACTTTGCGTAAAATGGAAAAAAATATTTAGCCAATATCGCTGTATATTTGAGAATGTGTCTACTGAAAATAAAAGATTTGCTTTATTAAAACCTAGACGATTTATTCAATATGAAGAATTTAGCATTGGACCAACCTTTGCCGAGAAGCTAGTCGGAAATGATACGTTGTTCGTGTCAGAATTTTTATACGTTGTACGCGTTTCTTTGCGTAAAACTCTAAACTTATTTTTATAAATACCTGGCATGTTCGATAAAATATTGAACTATATTCAGGATCTACGTAAAGAATCGTATATCGTAACAAATGTAAAGCAAGGTGACTTTGGGTGAAAAAGTATGCAGGCAAATTCCGTAATGATATCGTTTTACCATTATATATTTTTTACGATGATATGGGGACGGGAAATGGGATAGTAGACGGAGAGCCAACGCCTAAAAAACTGTTTGAATTTACTAAGGTTAGTTTTTTTATAGTTCATTACAATGGTTGTGTACACAAACATACTGCGGTCAGTCAAGCGAAACTGAGAACAGGTGACTCAGGTGCGCAATCAAACGTGTCGTACCTGCCGAGGTAATAAAATGAATTTACTAAGGCTGAAGATTGTTATACAACTTGTATATTGCATATAAATAAAAGTTGTGGTGGTCAGTCAGCTGAATATGCGGACGGAGCTGGTCAGTCGGCTGAAATGTATGGGCAAAAAATGAATAATGTACAATTCATTTACTACACTTCAAAATTTTTGTAGGGGTATTAAATATTATTTTAAACATGAAAAAAATAGTCAGTCATCGATTTAACGGCACAAGGCCTGACAGTCAACAAAAAAAGGAATAAAAATATCGCTCGCGCGTGCTCGGCATCGCAGGTGACGGCTTGCTTCTTTCTTCATTATAATCTTTATTTATTTACATTAACCGACTGGATTTAATAAGCAATTTATTAATTATAATTTAATAATATTAAAACTTTATTATATACAAAATATACAGTAAAATGAATATTGTAATGAATCATTTATTATCGAATTCTTCCTCCGACTCATCAAATTCATTGATGTCGCTCTGATCGGAAATGTCAATGTCGATTGTTTCCGATTGAGTTTCTGATCGAGAATCTGAAAAATTAATTTAACTGCTGTAATTATATATAATACATAATAATTATTTTTTACTTTGCCAACTATTATTTGCATATCTGAATTTTCGTCTGGAGGTTGAAGGACAACATCGTTGACCAATTGTGGTAATTGATCGCCTTCAAAGCAATCGAATTCATATCTTTCCTCGACTATTTTCCATCCGTGATCGATTGGAGACAGTTCTGTTATGATTTTTGCATGATCATTGCGCCAAATATTTGCTATGTAACCAGCTCTTAGAAATTGTTGCAACAATTCTAACTGACTTGGTGGCATACTTGATCCATCAACATTTTTCACTTTAATCTTGAACAAATCATTGACGGTACTTGAACATTTGTACGTTTTTGAAAATAAAACGAACCGTGCTTCGTTCACAGATTTTAATTTATTCATGCCGTATAAGCGGCACACAAATTCTTGAATTTTCTCGAATACCTCACTCCTGTTATTGTCGTTTAGGTGTTATACCCGAGGTCGGCGAAAGCTTTTTGAAAATCCGCGCTTTGGTGAAGCAGTTGCAGAGGACTTTTTTTACTCTTTTTATAAAATGCCGGGTTAAAATCACACACAGTAAAAGCGTGCAGTCCTGGCATAGCATTACACAAATAATTTCCCAATTTTTGATCAGGCCCAGAGATGTTGTAATCACGTTTTTCCGAGGTATCACGCAAATGTATGCTCGCAATCCTTAATTGATGGCGAAAAATATCTGTAAAAAATTATTGCGATGTTTTTTGCATTAAACTTTACAATGCTTTGCAATAATTTTTTCGAAATATTAAATGCAAAAAGAAAAAGCCATCGGTTAATACAACGTCGGTATACGCAGGTACTTCGCTATCGATAGAAATTTCCAAATTTTTCATTAAGACGGATTTATCTGTTTTGCAGCAACCTGCCAAAAAGATCACGTTGCATTCGTACTTCTTGAATTTTGCCATTAACGTTAACTTGTTTTTCTTTTAACGAATCTGCGAATGTTACAACTTTATTAGTAACAATTCTCGCCTTAAATCGTGTGCTCTCTTCATTGCAGGAAGAAATAAATGCTTTCCTTAATTCATCGCCGTTAATTTCGACATTTGGAACGAAATGAGCGCCAGATACCAGCGTTCGCACTATAGGCAACGCGCGCGCACCGAGGGTAGTTACCCAAAGAGAACGCGTCTGGGGGCACGGCGCTGGCCGCGCTGACGCCTCGAGCGCGACACAATTGATCGAGTGTTCGACCCGCGCGCGTCAATCAGAAAAGCCTTCCGCCGACCTTCTTCCTTCGCAGGACATTCAGCACGCGGAGCGACCTGTTGCCGCGACGATATAACACGAGGGTAGAGTGACAGCGGTATCTCCCCGTTGTGCCGACAGTGCGAAGGCACGCCTGAGAAGAGAAAGAAACGAGGCGGAGAAGAAGACAGCGAGAGAGAGAGAGAGAGAGAGAGTGAGAAAGAAGACGAACGTTCGTCACCGTCGAACTCGAGGTAAAGGCTAGCCCGCGCGGGTACATTTATATATATATTACGAGCCGCGAACTGCGTACAGGGCTGCCCATCGCGGGCACCGCGCCCTAGAGTACGCCGAGGTGCCGTGACACCGGACGCGCGTACGGCCCATCGCGATGACAACGCGTCCAGCAGCGAACGAGCTGGACGCGCACCGTCGCTTGGCCTGCGCGACTTTCATATCCCAATTGATATTTATCGTTAAATTCACCGTTGTTTATTCCATTGTATATATTCAGTGTTCTACTGTTGTTAATTTATTCAATGTCAAATATAGTCTATTCTGTTATTAAAAGATTGACCCGCGTAATTCAATTTTCCCCACGACCCGCCTGCTCCCCGACCGAGTTAGGCAAACGCGGAAAGTAAGTATATTGGCGCGTTGCGACAAGTAACTTCCCGCGCTTTCGCGCTCCTTATAGGTCGCGAAAATCCGTGCGTCGAGGTGACTCCGCACGGAGCTGAATCCACCGGGATTCAACGAATTTTGCAGCAGGACAGCCAGAGCAGCGGCAGCCAGGCAGAAGCTCAGCGGAGTTGCGCCGCTGGCTTACTCCAGGTAGGGGCAAAGGCGTACGCCAGCACGCGTTGCGTGCTGTGCTAACTTTGCACGCTAGCAGCTCGGCCGAAGGCTTATTAGCCAGGGGCAATTGTTATAAACAATTGTCCCACCTGTTGTACATTTAACAAACATTTAGTTTCTGTCTCTGATGCAGCTTGGCCAGTATAAATATTGAACAAGACGTTCGGATCGAGACTACGATCAAATGGATTTATATTTTGTTTTATGGCATGTATCAAATTTTGAAGCTGTGTAGTACTCTTTTTTATTCTATTTTTTTCTACATCAGCAGTAATGTCTTGATTCAGCCTTAAACCAGCTTCATATAAAACATGAGTTATTATTGTAGATCTCATGCTATGGCTTTTGCACCAGCGTTGTCGAGCTGGTAGCGAGTTTGTAAAATACAAAACTCCTGTTAATCTGCTTGCCGCATCTGCATTGATCGTCTGCTCAAGAGTGATATCTATTGGTGTTTTTGAGAATTGATTGTCCGGTCTTTTTATTCCGAAAGAATCCTTCTCAAGTTGTACGATGAGTCCTGGATGAGTTTCATTAACTATGCATAATTTATTATGATATAAAACCAGTTAACGAGCGTAATTTGGTTGGTTGAACACAAAAATAAATTTGTTATTCTAGATAAAATGAACTTGAACAACTCAAAATCATTCGTTCGAATAGTTATTAATTAGATTTATATAAATCATGTAGTATTGTGCAGTTTTGCCGTGCTCGCCGTTTAATGTTTTTATGCTGTATTGTTCGTACTTCTCAATAATACGTAATAAATCAACATTATCGATCGTTGGTACCATTGATCGATTCTTCGGAAAAGTTACAAGATAGTTCTTCACTTCTTCACATACTTGAATATATTCCGATTGTGCAAAGCTTTCAAAATGCAAAATAGACAAGGCTAAGCTTATCATTGGATGAATGCGTTTGCATCTGTTAAAATGCTTTCCAGTTAAAAAATCATTCAAAGATCCACTTGCCAGCAATTCGGAATCAATTATTATATTTGCAATTCCGCAGTTGTCTGTAAATTTGCCAACAGCTTTAAAATATGCCATCTGAATATGAAATGCGCCAAAATGTTTAAAGAGATTATTAAAATTCTGCTCATTTTCTCTCTCTGTTGATTGAATTTGTAGCGCAATTTTCGCTATAGCTAAATCGTATGTGACTTGCATATACAGTTCATTACATTCAAGTGCAACTTTTGGAGCTTGATGCATTGTTTCGACAAGTACATGGTTACTTGTCGGAGATTGATTTATTGTTGTTAAGTATGAAACTTTTTGTTTTACGGAATTATCAATAAATAATAAACTATTGAATCCTACCAACATAGGTGTATTTTCTATGTGCAATACATGAGATAACATCCAAGCAAACCATATTCTTCCGTGTGTGTTTAAACTACTTGGAATTAAAGTTGTAGCTTCAGCAGGTAGTACGGGCAGAATTTCAATTAATTTTGGCTTCTTATGATAAGGTCGTAGATCAGACGTTATTGCATCGAAAGTACGTCTTTTTCTTTTTCGGCTTTGCTCTTTTTCTTTTTCGGCGATGACACGGCCGAGGGTTCGCCGTCGCTGGCAGCCACACTTTCATGCGCTTCGTTCTCAATATCCTGAAAAATAATACCTACAGTATCATGCAGTGTATTTTTTCCGTATAACGTTTCAACATATCTGTCGAAGTTGTTAAATGCTATCCCTGTACACAGATTCGGTTTCTGTTTTATATCCTCAGGACATATTTGGGTTTTGACAGTAGAGCTAAAAGTCGCCTCAGTTTCGATTTCCTCTAGAGTTGTGTAGGTGCAACAATGGCCATACCTGTTTAAAATGTCTACAATTTTCCTGCTGCTCGTGAGGCTTTTAATTGCCATGCCCAATGTTAGATGTTTTGCTGTTTTTAATCTGGCGTTAGTTACAGCATAAATAACATCTTCGCTGAAAGATTGCACTAGTCGACTTCGAGCGTCGCTTATTTTATTTTTCATGCGTTGGCCACTAATAATAAACAGTAAAAATCTGTCAAAAAACTTGGAATTTTCGGGCATTCTCCTTCGATAATATTTTTCGTTTTTATGTTCGTTGAAATCATTCGTTTTTCAATGGATAATATTGTCTTTCGTAAGAGTAATGCAGCTGTTTCGATGTCATCTTTATTTTGGAGCAATTCCAAATCTATGTCTTATAGATTCACTCCAGTAGCTGGCAGAACTAATTTTACATTGTTTATCGAAATTATCTTAATTTTACCTTTGTATGTGTCGAGTAATTTTCTGTGTAAATACCACGGTGACAAATAACTCGGGGAAATATCTAAGTCATTCTGTGCAATTTCTTCTTCAAGTTTCTCGAGACACATATTTCGTAGAGGTGATAAATTGTAGTATTCTTTTCTCAAGACGACAACGCAATTTACAAAAGTACATACACTTTCATACGCTAACTTGTAGCATTTTCGGTGTTTTGACACGGCGGTTTCTTCTTTCTCTAATTGACGATTACATTTGTTCTTGTAATTCGTTATACAAGACATGCGATATTTTAGAATGCGATTCGGATTTAATATGTCTTGTATTTTTTCTAGCATGTCAACATCATCAACTTTACAAGCATGTGATTTAATTACATCTGCTATAGAATTATTTACCGACGTATGTAAAGTTTGCCAGCGTCCATGAAACGTTTTTCTTCCTTTGTTGCAATAAAACAGGTGCTATCATCTATTAATTCTTCTTCTTCTTCTTCTTCTTCATCTTCGACTTTATTAACACTAAACAATTATATATTACATTAAAAATGATTTAAGCATAATAAATAAAAATTATTAAGAATTTGTAATATTTTCTACCTTGCTTCAGAACATATAACCTCTACAATCTTCGCAGTTTTCTCAGATTCATCAGCAGTTGCTGTGTCTATGTATAAAAAAAATAACATCTATTAAATTATTGATAATTGAATAATTATTATTTATAATTCGATAATATTTTTTGCATACCTCGGTCCAGAACACGATGGCCCTGCTGGTTGCTCCGTTTCCTCCTGGGGTACATATGTACAACTTGCAGTTTTGCTATAATACAATGAATGCATTAGTTATAAATAAAACTATCGATAATTTATTACTTTCATTAATATTTATTTGACATATTGATGTATAAAAATTGTCAAGCGTCAACGTATAAATTGGAAAATTGATTCAGAATTTATAATACACATGCGCAAATACCTACGCCACGCCACGCGCACGCACACAGGTGAGCGTCTAAATCCCTGTATTCGCGCCAAAATACACATACGCCACGCTACGTGTATACACACAGTTGAGCATTTAAATTCGCGCCAAAATACACCCACGCCACACCACACGCATACACACAGTTAAGCGTTTAAATTCGCGCCAAAATACACCCACGCCACGCCACGCGCATACACATAGTTAAGCGTTTAAATTCGCGCCAAAATACACCCATGCCACGCCACGCACCCACGCCACGCGCGCGTCTAAATCTCTGGATACGTACCGACGCTCTTTATTTTTGTTATATACTATACGATATCTCAATATAGCTATACTCTACATTTTATACATTATACGATATTATTAGATACGATATTAATACGTAGGATTTTAATTATTTTTAGAATGCACAAAATGTTAATATTAAATTGTATCTTATCTTAACCCTTGTCTGTACTTCTTGCTTAAAGCCGTAAACTTTCTGTAGCAAGCTATATGGCAGTACTCAATTTGTCCGGGATGTAATGGCAAAGATACATTTTCGTATGTTAAATTATATTTTACACGAATTTGAAGTTTCCTCCGTAAATAATGTTAACGGCTGATGCTTCTTGAGGCAGAATACACAAATTTTGACACGAAAGAGACGCGTCACTCACTACGGTTCAACCATCACTGATGCTATTAAGCAGAAAAGACATTATATTTTGGAGCAGAGGATTTAGTGGTGGGGACAAAAGTGTATCTATCCCTATACTAGAGGTACAACGACCCCGATCTATTGTGTATATAAATTCGACCTCTTACCTACGAATATACCTGCGCTCTTACCTGTTCAAATCGCCTTCAACGCCGAGCGTGCGCGCAAAACTTTTATTTCTTTTTTAGCTGACTGACGGGTCTTCTCCTGTTAAATCGATGACTGACTATTTTTTTATGTTTAAAATAATATTTAATACCCCTACAAAAATTTTTAAGTGTAGTAAATGAATTTCACATTATTTATTTTTTGCCTGTACATTGCAGCCGACTGCCCAGCTCCATCCCCATATTCAGCTGACTGACCATCACAACTTTTATTTATATGCAATATACGAGTTGTATAACAATTTTCAGCTTTAGTAAATTCATTTTATTACCTCGGCAGGTACGACACCTTTGATAGCGCACCTGAGTCACTTGTTCTCAGTTTCGCTTGACTGACCGCAGTATGTTTGCGTATACAATCATTGTAATGAACCATAAAAAATAGCCTTAGTAAATTCAAACAGTTTTTTAGGCGCTGGCTCTTGGACTATAGGGCCTCATGCTGGAGTGAATAAATTTGGAGCTGTGTACGCGTCTATCGCTTGCCTTCCGCTAAGCGTAACATCTCAAATTAGCAGTATTCTTTTCACGACACTTGTTGCACACCAAAGATAAAAAAAATTTAAAAAATCATAATTTTTTTTAGTATCGTTATTGACGATTTGAATGTTCTGCAAAGTGAAGGAATTTATATTAACGTAAATCGTGTTTTAAAACGAGTAAAATTTCAATTAGTATTAATACTTGGGTATAATTTAGGTCTCAGTGGCATACTTGGTCTTATAGAGTTGTTCAAAGCTTTTTATTCGTGCAGGATATGCAGAGAATTGTGGCGCCGCCTGACGTCCCGACACGCAACCAGCTGGCGATGAGGCTGACCGTCGAGCGGCAACGAAACCCGCGCAAGCAGATCCTCGTGCCTCGTGCGGAGCGCCCAGAGCTCATCTTGTCATAACTCTGGCGTGTAGTAGGGTAACTAGTCCAGTTTTGTATATAGTTGTACATAATTATAATATAAAGAGTATAAGATTAAAGCCTTGTGTTATCTCTCTCCTCGGAATGCTTCTATCCCTCGCTCATGCTGCAAACTAGGGCAAGTTGAAGTACACGAGTGTTCCCCGTGATTGGCGGGAACCCCGCGAAACCATAGTGGTGACCCTTGATTCCGAGTGAGAATTATATTATTTTTAAAGTCAAGACTTAAATTATTTTCGCGAGTATTTTCTTGAGCGAAACTATAGAGGGCCAAAAACCTCCAGTTCTCGGCAGCGGGGCATGCAATCAAGCTCACCCGCATCCGTGCAACAAGACACTGAGGACAGCGCGACCGTTCCAGTACCTTCTGCTAGGCATTTGAGAAGCAAGGTCATGGAGGTCATTACGGCGAAGAGGTTCTCGATAGTAGCCCAAGCAGCATCATCGGCAGACAGCAGCACCCCTAGAACTGCGCATCACTCCAGAGGTAGGGATAGACGTCTCTCAAGAGAGAACCCGGCCAGTCGGTAGTGAACTTCGCAACCGCTCGGAGGACGATCTACGAGTCTCGCTGCGAGGTGACGCTGCCGACGATTCCGCCGAGTCCGCCGATCAAGGAGAGCATGACCTACGGTCTTGTAGTTTCCCCCATAGGGGATGCCAGTATGTCACTTTTGTTTGAGGACGCCGAACGGAGCGGGCAGCACGTTGTCGGCCAAGGCAACGAGCTGCGGCTTATCGCAATTTATTAGAGACCAACCGCAGCTTTTGTTTTATCAACTCGAGTCCGTCTTCCTAGTGAACCGCATCAGATCAGACGAGTCGAAATTTCACCTCACGATTAGCGCTCCTTCTAAAAAGGGGGATTCTCTCAAGATCTCAATGACGTCAACAATAATAACATCAACAAGCGACTGCCCAAGAAGACCCGCCTCACATATTCGATAGGACAACAGGTTTGAAGTTTTTCGTTGATTCTGGTTCAATCGTATCGTTACTTGGGTGCACAGCATCTAAACTCAAATGACCTCCATGCGAACTCAAGCTAGTGGCTGCCAATGGATTCGTCATCAATACGTATGGTCTCCATGTAGTCACGCTCAATTTTGGAATGAGGCGTGCTTACTCTTGGGCCTTCATTCTAGCAGACGATAAGCAGCCAATAATAGGAGCAGAACTCCTTGCTCAATTTCGGCTCATTGTTGACCTCAAGAGGAAGCGCCTCTATGACTCAACTACTGACATAGGCTCAGAAGGAGTCATTCATTGGGTGCCCACTCCGAGCATCGCATAATTACTAATTCCAAAAATATAAAAGATGAACGAGTTGCTAATCTCGTTTTTACAATCTATCTTGCTCTGATTTTGCTTCTCGAGGGGGATCTTCAGCCCCATCTGTTGCACACCATATTGTCACCAACGGCCCTCCTGTGCATCACCGTGCCCGTCGATTTACTGGGGACAAGCTGAAGGTGGTCGAAGAGCATTTTCATTTGTTTTTATATCGCGGCATCATCCGGCGTCCAGCAACCAGTGCGCCAGCCCTCTGCATATGGTGCGTAAGAAAAATGGAAGTTGGCGTACTACTGGAAATTTTCGTGGTCTTAATGCCACCACTCTGCCTTGCCGCTATCTGGCTTCCCGTACGGAGATCATCAACCAAATCACACATGGTGCAAAGATTTTCTCGATTTCAGATCTGGAAAGTTTATATAACCAGATACCTGTAACCCCAGAAGACGTCCCAAAAACGGCCATAATTACCCCTTTTGGACTCTTCGAATTCGTGGATATGCCACCAGGTCTCCGTAACGCATCTGAAACATTGCAAAGATATATGGACAATTTGTTCCGTGGTTATGACTTTATCAAAGTGTACTTCGACGACATAGCCATTGTCTCTAAGTCAATCGAAGAGCACCTAGAGCACCTAAGAATAGTTTTAGATATATTAATTAAAAATAAATTAATTGTTAACTGGGATAAGTGCTAATTTGTCAAAGAAGAGGTGAAGTTCCTAGGATATTGCTTCAACGCATCCGGTTTTCAGTCACCAGCTGATCGGGTCAAGGCGTCCATTAACTACTCCCGTTCAGAGACTGTTATGGATCTACGCCGGTTTATCGGCATTATCAACTATTTTCGTGCCTGTAGTCCGCATGCAGTTGAAATGCAAGCACCTTTAACGGATTTTCTACGTAGTTCTAAGAAGAAAGATAAAACGAAGATTGTTTGGTTTGACAGGTCATCGAAGCCTTTCAGAAGTGCAAGGACAGTCTGGCAGCAGCTACCACTACGAGTTTTCTCTCACCCTCAGCTGTGCTCTGCCTCACCACGGATGCGTCATCGACGGCCCTATTAGTGTCACTCGAAAAGCTGGAGGATGATGCTTGGCGACCTCTTGGTTTCTTTTCCAGGAAGCTGTCGCCCACTGAAGTTAAGTATAGTCCGTGCGACAGGGAGTTGCTAGCGGTTTTTGCAGTGCTCAAATACTTCGAACACGTGCTTGAGGGGCGTGAGTTCGTAATGCGAACCGACCACTGGCCGCTTGTCAAGGCCCTGGGCCAGCGTCCTGAAAAAGCTTCACCGCGTCAATGTCACCAGCTTGAGTACGTGAGTCAATTCTGTGCCAAGCTGGAATACATCTGTGGGACCGACAACGTTGTGGCAGATGATTTCTCCCGTGTGAAATCGATCGGCATGCCAACGACCTTGGATGTTGAGACGATCCATGAGGGCTAACAGCGAGAAGACATCTCTCCGGGCCACGAGCTTGCCGACTCTTCGCTCAATCTCCAACCTTTGACTCATCGACGGACACCGCATCCTATGCGAGACGTCAACGGGAATCGTCCGACCCTACCTGTCTAAGGAGCTTTGGCCGAAAGCTTTCGAGGTCGTGCATGATCTCTCGCACCTTAATGGTCGGGTTACGTCCAAGCGGCATCGACACCCACGCAAGCAGATCCTTCTGCATCGTGCGGAGCTCGAGGCCAACTAGATTTCCGGCTAGCACCAGTTGCTCGCTACCTCACGCCCAGAGCTCATCTCGCCATAACTCTGGCGTATATTAGGACAACTAGTCCAGTTTTGTATACAGGGTGGACCATTTTAATCTATTATGGGAAATATCTCAGAATTATGGTTGGATACAGAAAAATGTTTCAGACAAAAGTTGTAGATATCAAAGGGGGTTAACTTTTGGTACCAACGACCTTGACCTTGAACTTGATTTTGAAGGTCATTTCAAGATCAAAATAATTTTTTTAAATGAGAAAACCTACTTTTGACTCTGGATGTGAAAAGAGCATTTGATGTTTCCAATCGTTATTCCAAGCTATCACCTATTATTTAACAATTTTCGCAAATTTGACCTTTATATGACCTTCCATGACCTTGTTGAAAATATCATTTTGAACGTAAAATTTTCTGCTCTTTTCAAACCCGAAATCAAAAGTAGGTCTTCTCATTTAAAAAGATGATCTTGACCTTGAAATGACCTTCAAAAACAAGTTCAAGGTCAAGGTCGTTGATACCAAAAGTTGACCCCCTTTGACCTCTAGAACTTTTGTCTGAAACATTTTTCTGTATCCAACCATAATTCTGAGATATTTCCCATAATAGATTAAAATGGTCCACCCTGTATAATTGTACATAATTATAATATAAGGAGTATAAGATTTATTTATTTATTTATTAAACCATAAAGATTCACATACATAAAGTTACAGTATGATGTAAATCCCTACAGAGGTAAACTAAGTTACCTGTGCGCAGGTCCGGTACATAAAATAAAGAAAAGTGATAAAAAAAACTTAAAGCATAACTAACTTACTTAAAACTAACTTAAAAACTAAACTGAACTAGTATCGTATACATCTCATAGTAGACTAGAAACATTATACAATTTAGAAACTATTAACATTATAAAAATATTGTTTGTACATAGATATATTTAATATAATTGCACCTCATATATTATAGTTATCTTTTATCCACATTTTCAGTTTATATTTTTGTGACTTTTTATCTAATTCTAATGTTTTTAGATCATTTGGTAGTTTATTGAAAACTTGTATAGCTTTTGTGTAACTATTTTTATTGCTGACCTTTTCCTAGTAATACTATTAGACTTAAGAAATTGACTTTTTAGATTAGGGTAATGATATATCAGTGATTGAAAAGCAAAAAGTTGTTCCAAGTTCAGTGGATTATCATGTATGATAAAATTTTTTTTATTAACAATTTTCAGTATTCTTTTCTGCAGATTTTGCAATAAATCAAGATTGTTCATAAGCACCACCCCAAGCAATTATTCCATAATTAATTAAACTATGAAAAAAAGCATAATAAATCATTCTCAATGTTTCGGTTGACATATATTTGGCAATTTTATAGAATATATATACTAAATATTTAGTTTTCTTTATAATGTATTCAATGTGCTTATCCCATTTTAAGTTATAATCAAAAATGATTCCTAAGTACTTGCAACTTTCTACTCTATTTACTTTTTTGTTTCTAATTTTTATATCTATTTGCTTTGGAACACTATCACAATAGTTACCAAAAGCTATACATACAGTCTTATTAACGTTTAATGATAGTTTATTTACAGCTAACCAATTATCTACTAGTAACAAATTATTGTTCATAGATTCCTGAGCTTCGTCCCACGTATCCCCAGTAGATATAATTGCAGTATCATCTGTATAAGACAAAATTTCATCAGGATGGATTACTTTCAAGAGATCATTAATATATAAAATAAAAAGTAGTGGGCCTAAAATGGTACCTTGTGGTACACCGGTGTATATTTTTAAATAATTACTCTCACTATCATTAATTTTAACTTTTTGATGTCTATTATTAAGATAACTTGAAAGTAGATCCAGTGCCCGCCCTCTAATTTCTATACAGTATAGTTTATTCAGTAATATTTTATGATCGACAGTATCAAATGCTTTAGCCAAGTCCAAGACAGTTATTATTGTTGGTTTACTACGATCCAAATTATTGTATAGTACATTGGTAATATAATTTAGGGCATCTTTTGTACCTATATTTTTCATGAAACCAAATTGGTGATCAGATATTATATTTTTTTTTTTACAAAATCAAAAATTCTATTATATAATACTCTCTCATAAATTTTAGCTATGTTAGATATTAAAGAGATTGGTCTGTAATTAGAAACATTGTGTTTGTCATCAGATTTGTAAATCGGCACAATTTCAGCATTTTTTAATGCGTCAGGCCAGATGACTTTTTCAACACATAAATTAAATATATACTCTAGTGGTTCCGCAATATAATTACAGATAACCTTCAGAGTTTGAGCATTGATTTTGTCTACACCACCATTTTTTAATTTCAAATTATTTATAATGCTCATGATTTCATATACATTTGTCGGAGTTAAAAGAATAGAATTAGCATTCATATCTGGCATTTTTGTCACAGATGTCGAAGGTTTATCTATCTTATCACTCAATTTTTTACCTATTTCACAAAAATACGTATTCATATTATTAGCTATATCTACACTATCTGTAATTTTGACATTATCAAATTTAATATAATTTATAGTTTCATTCGATTTCGTTTTTTTTTCTTCCTATTTTCGTGTTGATAATTTCCCATAGTCTTTTAGGGTTGTTTGTATTATTTTCGACTAAATTTTTATCAGATTTTATTTTAGCATCTAGGATAACCTTATCTAAAATTTTTGTATAATTTATGTACTGTTGTCTAAGTTGTTCATTTTTAACATCCATTTTCCATAAATTGTATAAGAATTCTTTTGTTTTGCATGATTTATTACGAAGATTAAATCCTTTTATTATCTCTCTCCTCGGAATCATTTTATCTCTCGCTCATCCTGCAAGCTAGGGCAAGTTGGAATACACGAGTGTTCCTCGTGATTGGCGGGAACTCCGCGAAACCATAGAATTATCTGAAATATCATCGCAGATGTCTTTGGAGGATGGTTCATTATTAAGAAAGAAAGCAAATTATAAAGAGGACATTGAGAAAGAAGATATGTCTAGTACGAAAATTAAAAAGCAATGTGCGTTTCATACCGTAAATGACTTTCACTTAACTGAAAATCTTAGCGTTGACATGATGCACGACTTATTATGGGGTGTATGCGTGTATGACATGCGAGCGATAATAAACATGCTTATATTAAAAAAGAATATTTTACATTAGAGTTCTTAAACAGTAGAATTCTACAGTTTGAATACGGTGCAGAAAAATCCAATATTCCTCCAAAATTTTCCGTTAATAGAGTTAAAGAAAAATTAAATCTAAAAATGTCGGCGTCAGAGATGTTGTGTATAGTACGTTACTTTGGAGTAATCATTGGAGATTTAATTCTCGAAATTGAAGAATGTTGGATATTGTACAAATATTTACGACAGATCTTAGACATATTAACGTCATCTGAATAATTCGTTCCGATGCTACAACTTTAACAAAACTAGTGCAAAGTCACAATAACCTGTATATACAGCTTTTTGGGGAACTAAAACCGAAGTTTCACAATTTGGTACACTATCCAAGAATATTACTATTAAACGGACCTTGTATTAATTACTGATGTATGCGATTTGAAGCACGCCATCGTGAAGTAAAAGCTAATGTTCAATCTACCAGCTGTACAAAAAATTTACTAGTAACAATTGCAACAAAACAAATGTTGAAAATGTGTCAAATTTTCACACACTACAATGTGATGATGATATTAAATTTGGTGCACACACTGACAAATACTGTGAAGCTTCTGAATTCTTGAATAAAACAGAAAATGCTAAGAACACTGAATATTTTAATCAAGTCTAAATGTTTGGAACTCTGTATAAGATCGGAACTATCCTTGTTGTAAATATGGAAGAGAGTAAAAAAGAATTTGGAGAAGTATTAGAAATAATGAAAATAAACGGCGAAATTGTTTTCCATTTAAAGATATTTAAAGAAATTACATTTGATGAGCATTATCATCGATAAAAAGTACTACAGTAACATTTTTAAGGCATAAAGATTTACCTGACATTATACCGTGTCTATCAGTAGTCCTAAAGAATACGCATTTCATTGTTTATAATTCAAATGTTTATAATTCAATTAAATAAAATCGTATAATATAATAACGCTTTTTATTAGTAAGGCTTCACTTATAATGCAATTTTTATTACATTTACGCAGCATATATAATCAAAATTCTACTTATTTTTCTATATAGTATATGCATAAGTAAATAGTGCAATAAATATTAGTTATCTCAAAATTTTCGGGGTTGTAAAAGTTTTTTATTATATCATAAATTTAAAAATGATCTTTTAATATACGATGTAAAATAAAGTTTCCTCTTTGAGGAAACCACAAATTTCAAGTATAAACTTATTAACAGTAGGAGAGATAATTATATTTTAGTAGTAATAATTTTGCTATAGTGCAAAATATAATGGTTAGAATTCACTGATTTTTTTTATTAAGAATTACGTTAGTTACCTAATTTCTAAATGTACTAAAATAATAAAGTCAAATCATTATTTGGTTAACGTATTTCTATAGTATATAAGGTAATTAAAATCTTTCTAATTCGAGCATTTGCTTTCTCATTTTTTGGCGCGATTATATCACACATGCACGGTGCAGCATTGCTCCCCGCTTGTGGGGTAGCCGGTCTCCCAAAACGATACGACAGTTACACTAAACGCATGGTGACGCCGCAGTGCAACGCTGTGTAGAGCCGCTCTATCAACATTCTTTCCGTGCAGGAATATTATGGGGAATTTCAGTAACACCACCACAATATTATTATGAGTTTTTAGTTGTTGTGGCGAGAATGGGAAATATTGCAGTGATATATTGCAGTGCTATTGCAGGAATATTATTATCATTTCACAATAATAATGGAAATACTGGGTAATATTTCAGTTACATTCCAGCAATATTATTATTATTTTATCGAAAGTATATATAATTTCCTTTACATATTTTATTATTATTATGTCGCCGTAACGCTACTACAGTTATTTGTACTAGGAATATACATCCAATAAACGCCTGTCAATAATCGTTCATACGTAACAGCTTCGGGATGATACGCATTATCGTAATGTTTCAACCGTCCTTATATAGTAACTAAACATGAATCTTAGCACGTGCGAGAAAGCGCCATCTAGCGGCATTCTGGAGAAAATTGACTTTCAAATAATGTGCAATGACAATACTCGGTTTCTCTCGATTTGTTTTTACGTAAACCTTGACTAACTATAGTACTAAAACATTTTTACAGTTATAGTCAAGATTTTTGGCAAAATAAAACGATAACATTAAAATGTTATCGTTAAACAAATGATGACTGATTTATTGCCATGTGACATAATAGAAATATTTCCGCAGTGTTAGTTTCAAATGTATCCAGGAATGTCATTCTGTAATCTTTCAGGAATATATGAGTAATATCTTAAAGCAATACATCATATAATAATAATACAGAATATTTCGCATATATTTCAGAGTGATGTGTAACAGTGCAATATTATACAAATATTTCGGTATTATTATTATGTGATGCATTGGGAAATGTCATCCTGAAAACTTGTAATAATATTGATGTAATATTGCAATATGATCACATAACAATATTGCAGTAATGTACTACCAGAGATGAGTAGAGAGATGGGCAACGGAGGGGGTTTCGGCACGACGCGTTTTGAAGCAGTCTCCATGTCCTCACAAACTTTGGTGTACCAATGGCGACTCCTGGAAAAAGGATCCGTATGAGAACCTCCTTAGACCACAGGTAAAGAGTTTTCAAGAAAACGGGACAAGCGTTTGAATTTCGTCTCTGCAGTAACTTTTTCTTTGTTTAGCTTTTCCGAGTCGGCTACTGTACCCCATTGTACACTGAGCACTCCGTCAGGTACTTGGACTCCGAGCTAATCCGTTTTATTACAGTTTTATAACGGTCACCTTTTACACTATGACAAAACTAACTTTTTAAAAATAAACAATCATTGTAGTTTTTAACCATGCAATAAAACGGCATACCAGCATTATCCCTATAATAAAAGAAAACCACCTTAGCAGAATGCTTTCCCAAAAAGAGGTCTTAATTAATCGATTTATAGAATTTTATAATGGAAATTTGTAATACATAAATTAATGCTAAAATTAATTCATTAGATGCAAGCGTTCAAGTATCGTCAGTCTGAAGAAATCTTAAAACGAATTAATTCTCAACAAAACTTTACGTTAAAAATTAAACAGTGCTAAAAAATTAATTCTGATTTGCTAAAATAGATATTAATTTGAATAAATGAATACACTCTTTAAATTCGCGTTTTTTCTTTAAAAATAGCTTAATAATAATTTAAAAAGAAACATAAAATGAAAGAATATCATGCGAACTTTATAAACGTATGTCTATCTTCTATAATATCTTCAATATAAACTGCTGAAAATAATTATATTTCATTTGATAAAAAAGCTTTTTTATTTTAAATTCTTTAACTCTCGTTCTTTTCTTCTTAAAAATAGCTTTATAATGAATTTTAAAAACGCATGAATCGAAAGAAATTCACTTTCACTTTAAGAATGTATGTCTATCTTTTATATATCTTCAATAAAACTTCCGAAAAAAATATTTAATTTGATAAAATAGCTACTATTTAAAAATTCTTCTTTAAATCCGTTTCTTTTTATTAAAAAAGCTTAAGAGGATGTCGGAGCTAAAATCGTGTCTTGTCTTTTAGTGATTACTTTTGAAGTATAGAATGCAGGGAAAATCAAGAGCAGAGCCGTGTAGTGCTCTTTATAATAAAGCTTTTGCACGCAAGATAAAGTTGATCTGATAAGTTAATTTTCTAATTAATTGAAAATCCGATAGGGTGTTTACGCATTGAAAGCTAACCTCAATATTTTGATCCTACCAAACTTTTGCTAATAACTATTTATAATGTTATTGTATAGTAAGATTCGGAGCAGTCCCGTGTAGTGCTTATTATAATGAATCAACCTGTACAAGATAAAGTTAATTGACTTGTAGTTTTAACAAACAATTGGAAATACGTAATAGGTCGGACATCCAGGGGGGGGGGGGGGGGGTGTCCGACATTCCCTTAACAGTTTCAAAAGATAAATGGAAAGTGAATTACTTGCACTTTAAGAATTTATGTCTATCTCTTATAGCTCTTCAAAAGAAACTTTTTTTTTTTCAACATTTTTTTCAAGTGGTTATTTTATCAAAAACCGTATCGAATATTCCTATTTAGCTCAAAAATCTGATCAGTTCTCAGTTCTGCGGCAATTTTTACAATACGTAAGGTTTAGAAGGTTGGTATGTAACTGCCGGAGCTGCTACCGGAAAATCGTTCCACATTAGCTGGTCCAGTAATCAGCTGATAAATACTGAGCGTGTTGGATAAAAATTTTGGCTGCTTATCTTTCCATGCCTTTCAGATGTTTTTGGAGACACATTGGGTAGAGTAGTGATAACGTAAACATTATCACGACTTGTTAAATCTACAAAAACACATGTACTAAATGTTGCAATAAAAGACTGAAACTTTTTAAATATTCTAAACCGTTTGATCATTATATACATACTGCTAGGAATATTTACTATACAATTATGCAAAAATACTATTTTTATAATAGTAAAAAATAGAAGACGGCTCATTTTAGTCAATTATGCACATTCAAAAAATTCGAAGGGGCGCCACAATGCGTAACAGGGGTTGAAAATTTTTTTGGAGACTTCTTTCGATATGGGGCAAATCACGTCAACTCTCCTAGCGAGCGCTTAATACTGTTGTTTTCAACTCGCGTTTGCGGTATGAAAAAAAATATATAAAAAATATCCAATAAACTATTTCGATGTATTTTTTCCTCAGCTTTCCAATAATGTGGTCAGATTTTCCAAAATTTTCCATTTTCCTTAAAAAAAAACACAAAACGTGTTATATCTCGAAAAGTCTATTTTTAATATTTTTTTTAATACTTTTAATCGAAAGCTGAGGTTTTTTTACATAAAAAAAGTTCTTTTGCCCAGAGTGCCCGATTATATTTCAGTGAGTAATAGAACGCCGAAAAGTTGAAGTACCGGTGGTTAAACATAAAAAACTTTAATCTATAAATGAATTGTCACAAGAAATTCATATATACGACGATGTTTTTTTTTAAATTTAGATTTTTGTATGATTAAATCATAAATCTATTGGTTACGTATTTCTCCGGTTTATTGTAGCAACTACAATGGGTTCAACCTGGAAAATGAAATGCATAAATCCTTTCTCTCGAGAGAGTCACCCTACGTCTAAAGATCTGTTTGACTTTCCTTCAACTTTTAGAAGTATATTTCCGTTTGTACCCGAAGAATCGAAAATATGTGGTACATGTCGTAGGCAAATTTACAAACGTAAAGCAGATTTACCTATTTCGGATACAAAAAAAAAGCTAACATAAATTGTTGTGATGAATATCATAAATCTGGCGTAACGGTTCTCGAACAAATTAAAAGAAAATTTTCTAATACTATATCGAAGCAAGATAGAATTCAGCTACTCACTCTTGCTTCCGATTTCTTGTCTCGTAATGATTTAATCAGAGAATTTGGTTGTACTGAATGGGAAGCTCGAGAAACAAAAGAGTTAGTAGCTGAAAAAGGAGTTTTCTCAGTTCCTGAAAAAAAACGCGGCAAAGTACTTTCGGTGGAAACTACAAATTTAGTTAAAAGTTTTTATGAAAAGGATGACATAAGTCGAATTATGCCAGGCTTGAAAGATTGCATATCCGTAAAGCAGGACAACGGCAAACGAGAACACGTTCAGAAAAGATTACTTCTTGGCAATTTGAACGAAATCTATTATTTATTTCAAAAAGAATACGAACACGTTAAAATTGGGTTAACAAAATTCATACAATTGAGACCAGTACACTGTATTTTAGCTGGAAGCAGTGGTACACACAATGTATGTGTATGTGTACATCATGAAAACGTTAAGCTCATGCTAGAAGCTGCTGAGCTAGAGTGCTTAACGAAAAATAGTAAACTATATCTTACAAATTATCATGACTGTATTCAGGCAATCGTTTGTAAAAATGCACGTGATGAGTGTTTCTTGGGTGACTGTCTAAATTATCCAAATACGTCCGCTTTACG